>CAMTZB010000019.1:11457500-13857500 GCA_947086495.1 Morpho achilles
AGCCGAAGTTACAATCACATGTGCCCTCCTGCGCAGCAGTATTTCCTCCCAATTGAGGAAATACTGCTGCGGGGTTAAAACCAATTTTAAAATATTAACAAGCTATTTGTGTTACAGTGCTCCAAGCCAGCAAGCAAAACCAACAACACCAGCAAATCAACAAAACTGGGTACAGTTTTAAATGTAAACTAGACCAGAATGTATTATAACTGCAATAAGCAGATCGTGCGTTGCGCAATACTTATACAACTTACTTAAATATTTTTTGAGACATATCCATCAAAAACATTATTGTTTACGTTTATATACAAGTAAAAATATTTTAATGCCTCTCTATTGCCTTATGTTTATGCAGGAACTGCGTTATACAAAAGTTTTTTTTTATACGAATAATTTACGTTTATTTATTTAAAGTAGAAATGCATCCGATATCTAAATCGATGTATCGATGAAGGCATGATATATCGAAATTGAATTCCCCCAAATGCAACTTTTGCTACTATTGATTCGATACATATAACTTCGCTATATAAAGAAAATGATGTGAAAGCATCATTTTCTTTGAAAGCAAGATTTAAAAAATTAGTCTAGGGTTACAATATCTTGCTTGTATCTTGGTTAATTACTTGAATTGGAGTTTATAAAAACTTTGTTTTTGCTCACGTTGTCATGTTTTTAGTATCTGGTTTTTTTTGTGGTTACTTGGAAGATTTATTTTTGGTTCTCCTAGCAACCATGCGATGAGAAATTGCATTTCATATCGGTGTCAGATCGATGGCAACACTTAACTAGCCTAAAGCTTCGTAAACGCTCAAGTTTTGGACGTTGGGAATTTTTTTTATTTTAGTGTTGCCGTTAGTGTTGTTATTGATAATCATTGAACCCAATCGAGTGCAATTGATAAATCTAACATCACGAAGTACGCACATCTGAAAGTAGGTACATAACTAAAAATTCTCTACCCGATTGTACGGCGAGACTATCATTTTATTATTTATCTCTGCAGGAACCTAGAAGCTACATTTTTGATTCCATAAATTATTGATTTACGATTTTACTGTGGTTTTTGTGGTTGTGGTTTTCTCAAATCCAAGTTATGTTGCCAGGTTTTTGTTATTGGTATAAGCTTGTAGTGGGTGTCTATACAGTTTCGTATGTGACCCTAGCATAAACAAAATAATAAGATACTAAGATAAGCATATGAAGTAAATTAATGTAAATAATTTACTTTATTTCCTACCTATACTATCTTAAAGCGTGGGGGGAATCCGAGGAAGTTTGCATGATGCATAGTTAAACATTGTTTAGTTACTATAAAATATTAAGAAAATTTTTAGCACTCAATGTAAGTAGTAATGGATGGCGTTGTTTTTTAACATATGTTTTATAGTATAATTTAATATTTATGGTATGGAAAATCATGATTTATTCTTATTATTTTCACCATTTATTTTAGGATTTTATTTAGATAATTTCTAAGTTTTGTCAAATTAGTGAGGAGTTTATGTTGCTCACATTTGATAAATAATATCTGTGGCATCTAAATTTCGCGGGTAATCCATCACCATTAAGTTAATGTATAGCCACCAAATAAATATACATAACTGGTCTATTCGATAATTATTATATAATATGACTATAATGACCATAAGCGAAATGAGTCTTTCAATATAATTCTGTAGGCTGTTTGTTAGTATTTAGGTATACTTGATAACATTCCAATTTTCAAAAATGTAGTAATAGTCAATTGATGCAATCATCCATTAATATAGTGATCATGATGCACTTAAGACGTATAAAATATAGAAACTATAAAAATACTATAACAATATCAATGTATTAGATGTACCTATAAAAGTCATCGAAATCAGTTATGTTTCGTACAACACAAAGTATTTGTAAATATCTGATAATACATATATATAAAAAAGAGTTAAAGTAATAAATATAATAATTTTACGTGTATTCTGTCAATTTATGTTGTAGAAACAGACAATAATAAATTAATTCGTTTAAGAAAACCCTTTTACAATAACTTATCATTAGATCATTCCAGCATTCTCCCTGTTGCCTCATATTCCACAAATTTCAATGTATAACATTAAATTGTGTAATAGTTTTTTTCCTTTTTGCCTGCTCTTGAGCATCCCTACGTTAATCGCCTCTCATTCTAAGAACTAGACTGAAAAATTGTTGGCCTTTATGTTTATGGTTTAGCTAGTGTTTTATGAAAAAATTGATCTAACGGGTCTAGAAGTTTTTCACAATACGTATTAAGAACTTACGAATCTACTGTTGCACCCAATATATCTGTGTGGGTTTGATTATTAAGTAGAAGCCGATAATTATGCACTAGTTACGCATTAAGCACCTAAATTGCTACATATCGATTTAGTTCGTCATTCTTATGCACAATTATTGTCAAAGATCGAGTTAAGTTTATATAAGTTATCGATTATTAAAGTCAATTCAGTCAATCGGTTTTTGGACCATAAACTTTTTGTGTGTAGTTTTCTTCAATTTTTTATAGCATCATGGTAAATCGATACAAGAATAATGAAAATAGAAGGCAAAGGTGTAATACCTAGACGCATATATAGCATCAATTTTGTATTTACTGTATTCTATTGATTTGAAGTTTTAGGTAAATTATAATATTGTTTGTCTCATATTTCTCATTCAATATATCATGTTGTGTTAAGACATGAGAAGTTTTACCAAGACAAGGTAAAATGGATGTAAATCATCATTATTTGTATATTATGTTGTAAACTTATTTTTTTTTCATTTGTTATAAACGTAGGTAAATAAACGATGGCTCTACATATTGTTGTTAATAAATAAATATTGTTGAAAATTTGCATGTCATAGACAAGCTCTATGTAAATAGCTTCAAAATAGCTGTGTATTGTACAAATATATATTTTGTTCTTTTTAAAAAATAGATCTGTTTGGCACTCTGTTCAAAATATGTACAAATGTAATAAAGCAAAGTAGCAGCTAATTTCTTTTTATTTACCCTGCGATATTCAAGTGCAATATTCTAGTTTTAAATTCGAAAACCAGATATTCTTAGTTTCTTGTGTTGTCCCCTTAAGGCATTTAAAAAAGCAGTTTAATTTTGATATTTGTAAATTAACCTTATTTTATAACCACCGTAACTTGTTAATAATGTATTAGTTGCCCCGTGTAAGATTAACAATATTTTTATGTGGTAGTGCTGAAAATGAAAATTTTGATCGCAAACATAGACATATAGGTACTACCACAGCATCTTCGCCGGCGAAGGCCCAGGTTCCCTGTTTTCTACGTGTGGTATCCGGTTGAGTAGAGTAGACTACCATCTTTCTTACCGAGGTGACTTAAATTCGACTGAAGTAAGTTGACGTTAGGCAGGCCGGTCGTAAAATACGTAGCCAAATCATGTGAATCCACTTAGAATGGGATAAGGGCAGTAGGATGATGATATTACTACACTTTGGGTTATTTCTGGGACACATATTTAAAGAGGTGATTTAAAAAATATTGTATATAATATCGAATAATGTAAAGGTAATAATAAAATTATTTTGCTATAATCCGCGAAGAAGTAAAATAGCAAATATATATAATGCTAAATGTAAGTGGATAATCGGTTATCATACCTGATACATGCAGGATTCGTAAAAACACATGCACAAACCTCCACCACAATACACAAGCACTATATACGTTCACTATCACAAACTCAACAATCGTTTCGCCCCGCAACCGAAGCATCATGAGGAGATAGACTCCACGACCAAAATCGCAAAGCGATTTTTGCGTAAAAAAATAGACTTAAGTATTCTCACAATTGACAATTTATCAAATTATTTCCAGAAATGACTGGCCCGTTGGCGCGGTGGGTAATAACCCTGCCTTCAGCTCCACGGGTCGTAGGTTCGATTCCCGCCCAGGGCCAACATTTTCTATAAATGAATTTGTTGGTCGAGTTTGGGTGTATATTTGTATTCAAGTATGTATTTAAAAAATATATAAGTATATTTTACCAGTTGTCTGTCTACCATGACACAAGTATTAAGTTACTTAGGTACTTTGGGGACGGACGACCGTATGTGTAGGTGTCCCATATATAATAAATAACGTAATATACATTATATAAATTACGTAGTATACATTATTATAAGTTCACTTTAGTTATCCCAGCTGCCTAAAGAGGGTAAGTCATAGTCTTACAAATTAAATACTGCCATAAATTCGAAAGGTACTTTTTTAATTTAAGAAAGTGGAGCAATTTGTATTCTTTTAAGTCCTTGAACATCTTATCGGCTAAGCTTATCGTTAGACAGGCCATTAATTTTGTGTGAAGTTAAATAATCCAGGAGGATGTTTTGACCAACAAAAGTAAGAATGTAGTTAATTTGAATTAGATAAAACGGTTCATGGGCCTTCTTAAAAAGTTCAGGGTCGCTAAACGGGCGATCGAGCGACCTATTACTGCATCTCTCGAAGCTTCGTGATTATATCAGTAACGATGTATTCCGTACAGGAACTATAATTGCCGATATAGGCAACATTTTGCAAAGTTTAAGTGGAAATGGGCAGAAGACATAGTACGAGTAATTGGTGTTGGAATGGCGATTCTGCGGCGGAAAACACAGCGTAGGTAGACTCTTAAAGGTAACCATACGATCTCAAAAAAGTCTCGGGGCTTCACTTGATTTAAGCGGATCGTGTGACACTAAAAAAAAATCTATAATATATACTAACGATGCTTCAATGTCGATTGGTGTGAGGAAATCTCTCACGACGTATTTCTTCACCATAAAGCGCAAGATGTATTTTAAATATTAATTAGGTATAATTTTGTAGAAAATTTATATACACATGCAAGGAGTTTGAACCCACAAACCGTTGTTAAGGATCATGTACTCTTGTCGCATGGTCATTACAGCTTCATTTATACTTATTTTAAAGAATTGTAAAATGAAGTTTTTGTTTTCTTATTTAGCTAAAGAGCTTATTCGAAAATCTTAAATTGAATCACCCTAATATAAAAAAAGCAGGTATCGAAATCGACATTATTGAATGTTTATAACTCCTATTCTACCGAAAAGACATAATAGGCTAAAATTTTTAAATGAGCGTAGTTTGTTTCGTTGCTTGTTAGTACTTCTTTAACTTGTTATATATGACATCAAAACGAAGCAGTCAATCAAATCAAAACATTATATAGAAACATTATATACCTACTTACATATTTATTTGTATTATATATATTCTTATTTAATAGGCATACTGAAAACGATGTATATAAGTAACGTAATTATTTATAATTACATAATTAATTTGTGGTGAAGATCGAAAAATATTACAAGACTAAATATTTATAATTATAATCAATACAAATATAATAAATAAATAATTGGGAAATAGGTATATAGTATTGTAGGCTTGTCTATAATTGCATAATTATTAAGTTTAACCTGAGTTACATATATTCATATACTAGCGGCCTGCCCCTGCTTCGGACGGGTATAAAATATATAGACCATGTCACGGAGTGAAAAAAAATTGATTAAAATCGATACAGTTGTTTTGATTTATTCATTACTGCCCGTGGCCCGCAAGCGTTAAATTTTTAGAAAAACAATTTCCCTCTCCCTATACCAAGATTTCCCGCTATCTTTAGAATATCTAAATTCATACAGTACATATTTGCTTATGTATTTTTACATTATTCCCTACGTATTACATTTTTACAATTAATTACAGAATATCTTTATAATTAGTACATTAACAGCTTTTTTGTCATTAAACAAACTGAAAACGCCTAAAAGAAACTGTCACTGGCCTGGTCACTAGGCTGAATCAAATAGACCAACTATCAAGAGCTCCGAATCTAGAAATTCAGTGCTTACCGGAGAATAAGTCAGAAAACTTGATTACTGTGGTACAACAAATAGGTCGGGTTGTAAATTGCCCTATCAACGACAGCGACATCCATTATTGTTCGAGAGTGGCAAAATTAAATTCCCAAAGTTCCAGGCCGCGAAACGTATTGGTTAAATTTAGTCACCCACGGCTGCGAGATACCATATTAGCAGCAGTAATTAATTTCAATAAAAAACACCCAGAGAATAAACTGAACACCAGTCACCTCGGAATAGGTGGAGACAAGAAGTCAGCAGTTTATGTAGTTGAAAACTTGTCTCCAGAAAACAAATTCTTACATGCTGCAGCCCGAAGTCGCGCCAAGGAATTAAACTACAAATACGTATGGGTACGTGCCGGTCGGATCTTTATGAGGAAAACGGAAACTTCTGGTTTTGTTTTCGTGCGAAATATGGATACCTTAAACAAACTTTGTTAATATAATTTTTTTATTTTTTTATTTTTTTATTATGGGTTGTGCTAGGATTATCATTTTTGTATCATTACATTCTCGTCTAATAACTTAAGTATTTATTATCAAAATTTTATAGGTTTAAAATTGAAGACGGAAGCGTTTTATAATAATATTTTAAATTGTAACTATAGTATAATAGTCTTAAGCGATACATGGTTAAACTCCTCGGTATACGATAATGAGTTATTTTGCGCACGCTACACTGTTTACAGAAGAGACCGGGAGACTAGTGGCTTTCACTCTAAAAAAGAAGGAGGGGGTGTCCTTATAGCTGTCAATAAAGACTTAGAATCTTGCCGAGAAAAACACCTAGAAAGCAAATGTGAAGACTTATGGGTATCTATAAATTTTCCCACAGACAAAACCCGGGATAAACTATATGTATGTGGCGTTTATTTACCGTCGCCCCTTTAAAAATACATTCTTGATAATTTTGTCGATAATACTAACTTAAATCTTCATAATTATAAAAACACACTTATTATCGGGGACTTTAACCTTTCGAATATAAGTTGGAACAAAAACAACGAGTCAGCAACGATTCCTCATATTACGAGTAACAGCACTTGTGTAAATACATTGTTAGATTTTATAACTTTACACGATTTTAAACAATATAATTATGTAATCAACCACAAAGGTAAGATTTTAGATTTGATTATTGCTAACGTACGTATCGATAAGGTATTCCCCAGTTCTATATGTTTAAGTCCCGTAGTGATTATGAAAAGATAACAACATATCTCAGTGAAATCGTGTGGGAGGAGGAACTAACTCCGTTTATGTCGGTCGATGACATGACAGAAACTTTCTACACCAAAATCAGAGAATCAATATCTAAATTTGTTCCCATGTGTAGAATGAAATCTGATAAAAATCCTTCATGGTTTTCAAAATCCTTACAGAAAACCATACGAGAAAAGGAAAAATACAGAAAATTGTTCTTAAAATACGGTAATCCTTTGGATAAAATAACATTAAACACCTTAAATTTAAAAAAATAATTAAGTTTACAATATTGTTACATTTCATATTTTATAATTTTTTTTTATATAATATTTTATTTAGTAATATATTTAAATAATGTACGCGTCCCTATCACATGCCGTGGTAACCTATAATTAAGACTACATTTAATTGTATAGTTTATAGAATATTTTATAGTACTATTAATGTAAGTCTTGTTGGTTATCCTAATAAATAAATAAATAAATAAATAAATAAACTGAAAGAACGACATATAGCTGCTAAATGCGAAGTGCTATAGCGTGAAGCGCGGCGTCCTCACGGTATTTTAAATCTATAATAACTCCGAAAATATTCATTTAAATTACATGATGTAAACGGCCATATTGATCTATATTAAATCAACAATTTATTTGAGATACTTAATTTGATAAGGATTAATGTTGTATTCTATAAAAATTGCTTTAAACATAAGGCATTATTTTTCGTAAAAAAGTAAATGACAAAAAATGCTATTGTGGGTTATCCATAAGAGATAGACATATACCAACGCGGACTTTTCTGTAGACCTTTTCAATGTGTACAAATACTTAGTAAATCATTTTGATAAATCTCGTAAGATTTAGCCTGCGTTTGCCAGGTAAGCGGAAAAAAAGTAATTATTTACGACATCACATTAGAAACCTCAAAAATTACAGTATTTCTCTACTCCGTATTGAATGTTATTATACATACAAAACTTTCTCTTGAATCACTCTATCTATTAAAAAAAAACAAAAAATCTGTGGCGTAGTTTTAAAGATTTAAGCATACATATAGGTATATGGACAAACAAGAATGTAACTTTGTTTTATACTATGTAGTGATTTATGTTATTGAACCAGCTATTCATACGTGAATAACATAGCGTATGTCTATGTAATCTACCGAATGGTTGCTCATTATCAGCATTGAACATTTGATTATACAAAAGAGCTTGTGAAAGTTAATTTCAATATAAATTATTTTTTTATAAAATGAGAAGAAAAGAACAATAAAAGGCATTGAAAAATAAATATAAATAACAATACATTTTTCATTGTTGTGTCCATGTCCAGCTTGAGTAAACAGCAATAAAAATACTCTCACTAGCTTTTAGTAAATGAATACTTTATATTAAGGTAGAAAGATCTTACTGGTGGTGTCTGAGACAATTTCATTGCAAGCACTTTATGACAGAGAAAGCAATTTACAGAGTATTAAAAATGTTAAAAAAATGAGGGAAACGACATTAAGGAATGACGTTGACATTTGTTCGAAAGACGACGCGACGTGGGAGTTAATAATATTACAGTCCGTCGGCGTTTGGGTCGGTAAGATTGATGGTGCTATATAATATTGCCTGGCCTTTAGATATTTACTTTTTCAATTTATGCTATAGAGGACCTTTATGGTTCCATGAACATTGATGCTTTAACTCTAGGTTAAGATAAGAGATGATGTAAGATGAAGTAAAAATCTCCTGTTTTGTCCCTTTGAGATAATAATATGTAGGTTACTCCTAACAAGCTGCTCTGATGCTAATTAGTAAATGGCGCATATAAATTCTAAAGATATATTATATATCCCCCTGCCTTTATTCCACTCTAAGTGGGGTCGGCACAACATGTTATAAACATGCTGTCACATGATGTGGCTGCGTATTTTACGACCGGCCGCCTGCCTGACGTCAACTTACCTCACTAGTATTTAAGACCCCTCGGTAAGAAATGAGGGTAATCTATTCTACTCGGCCGGATACCACACGGCGGGTCAACTTACCTTAGTCGCGTTTTACGACACCTCGGTAAGAAATGGGGCAGTCTATTCTCGGCGGGCTGATTTCCATGCGGGTGAAGCTACTGGCACAGCTAGTAAACACTAAAATACATTCTATTGATACTTGTAAGTACCGCTCGGATTGTGAACTTAAAAATCCTTGGGAAGGCTCATACATTATAACTGCTTGGATCTACAGATCTAAAAGATTATTAAAGGCAATGGTTCAATAACTGGATAGGCACTATTTAGTTTTCTATTGAAAACTTATGTGCCTCATTGATAATTGCAATTTATCACCTGCTTATCGGCGAAGAAAAACGTGAGGAAACCGACATATCCATAGAGAACTTTGGGAATATGTGTACCAATCCACATTAAAGCAGCGTATTAGGTCTTAACCTTTCTCTCTAAAAACGCAGACGAGGCTTATGTTAAGCAATGGTAACAGGCCGATAAAAAATATCTATTTTAGTGTTCCTAAAAACTTTCTATTTAAACGACATCACTAGTGCTTTGGGTTAAAAAAATTATTCCCAGTCCAATTTGTCAATGTGTTCGTACACGTGCGGTCTTATAAAACGACTTTAGACGGAGTTGTATTTAAATATTAAATACTACTTATAACCTACGCACGTATTCAATTGTACCTTGAGAGACTCTTTTTTTAGGTAAATTGCTTAATGTCAATCATCTGTTCAGTTTATTCCCTATGTGAATAGGTAGCGGGTACCCTAATCACATTTGTCAAGGCATATCTCACAGGTAAAAAAGAAACTTTTATATTTCTACTCTTAACAAAAAAACAGAACCTTGGCAAAGAATTGAGTAAAATATTTTTAAGAATTTACTTTTAAACGATTGTCAATGTAAGGTCAGCAATTGCTAGCAATAAAGCTTTATAAATTAAAAAAAGTTATTATAGAATTATGCTACAATCTGCATTTTTAAAAAATATATGTAATGCAAAGTGTAGAAAGCGCAATCTGTTCTGATATACATGCAGGATCAGTGACCGCACGTTCCAAAAATCACTACACGACATTAAAAAAAATGCACACATTCACTACGACAATCTCAAAGAGCGTTTCGCTCCGTAACTGAAACATCATCAAGAGATAACTCCACGTCTTGCTTGCGAATACTTTGCTATTTTTACGCAAGAATACTGCATGCATAAGATTTGAGAACGGATTGTGCTTTCTACATAGCAGTACAAACATTTTCTTAACAAACGTGAATTATAGCAAAATGATGATGACTTTTGTAATATGCAAATTCCCAAAGTAACGTCTAGCTCTATAAATTTCTAACAATACATTCGAATAATTATCAATATCATCGATCGAATGATCGATTCACTTAGCCTTAAATTTTGCCGTTTTCGTAATATTTTTTATTGCTGCTCATCTTCTATTCGTCATAGCGTGATGTTATATAGCCTTATATAGCCTTCCCCGATAAATGGATTATTTTATAAACAAAGAGTTCAAATCGGTCTAGTAGTTCCTGAGATAAGCACGTTCAAACAATCAAAGAAACAAACAAACTCTTCGGCTATATATATTACTATAAAGTATAATTAAATTTTTATTACATTGTAAATTTAACTTTATTTAAAGGTATGGAACCTGTATCATAGGCATAAAACAAACTGGCGCTACACAGTTTGTAGAATTTCTCTTTACACGTAAACTTTTATGATATGAATTTATGTAACAACCAGCTGACACATTATAGCCGCAGTTCCGGTTTTAAAGGAAAAGTTTCAATTTAAAAATATATAATGTGCACAGAAAATTTTTCTATTTCATTTTCTGTTTCTAACTGACGGATTAACTATTGAACCAAAATATTTCATTATTCACTTAATTAGTACCTGGTTGACAGAGCCTTATTCGGTAATTTTTTACAAAAAAAAGTAACTTAAAAAAAAATTATAGGGTAGGTGAGGCTCGATGCATGCTGAATTTTAGTAAAATCGTTGGAACCGTTTCCGATATTCCGTATATATATATATATATATATATATATATATATATATATATATATATATATATATATATATATATATATATATATATATATATACATATATATATATACAAGATTAACTTATTCAAATATTAAATTTAATTAGAACGAATGGCCGAATCCGGCGAACGGCGGAAGTATGCATCTCTTATCGAGAGTTATATATTTGTGCCGTTAGTAGTTGAAACCCTAGTGCCATGGAGTGCGAAAAAAATGTTATCCGTTTAAACACCTCGGTTAATTACCCCTACAGGTGACAACAGGGCTGAATCCTTTACTTTTCGTTTCGCACAAGTTTTCGCACAATGAATTAACGCTAAAGACAAAAAAACCCTGCCAGCATTCTTAGGACCATTCCGCGTGGGCATGATTTGTATAGTCCTAGCGTGTAAGTAATTTAAGATAGACATAAGTTGTACATTTTTGTTGTAAATTAAAAGAAAATAGAACGGATATGATACAATTATTATATATTTGGATAAGTTTCGACGTTTTGGCAGAGTTGCATCCACCGTGGTCACGAACTGACTCTCTTTATATGTGTATATGATCCACTTACACTAATTGAACACAATAGATCACAAAAAAAGAATACATTATTTCAAGTATAACACAAAGAAAGAAACTGAATAAAATAAAACAATTCAAAATAAAAAGAAAATAAAGTAAAATAATAATAATAAATGTAAAATAGAAGTTGTACGGGGTGCCAACTCATACCAAGTCATGGAGGTCCATGATAACCATATATACGACCTGAACGAAATACGACTGCCTGATAACATTCAATTCATTTTATCGGTTGGGACGGCGACCTTTTTTTGATATGTGCTTGTCGTTTATATCTATGGATAAAATAAAGCATTGTTAATTAATGTTTTACAAAAACTCACTATTCTTATTTATCTATGGTTGCAGACGCTTTATTTTTTTAGAACCGTGTAGAAAAACAGTATGTGCAAATACAAAATTAAAAAATTACTTCATTAGTTCGCGTCTGTCTTTTTCATTCAGTATTCTATTTTTTATCTGTGAACTTATTGGTAAATAAGGACAAAAGACGATTACTTTTTCTAACTGTAACCTTAATTTGTAACAGCGTTTCCATGCCTAAGAGCACTTTAAACTTTTTCAATTATTATTATTAATATCGTATACATTAAAAATAAGGTTGTATAATGTAATCCTTTCCGTGCCATAGTGTATACAAGTTATTAGTGCATATGAGCTAACATAGAATAATGAGCAGATTATGTGTAAGTGCTTGGAAAATGCTAGGCAAAAAATAATAAGGCGACACATAAATGGCAGGCAAGCTTAGTAATAATATAAAATATTCTTCTCTCTCGTAACAAATAAATATATGAAAATGGTAAAGAAAAACTTTTAACAAGCTACGAAACTTGATACGAGAAATAATAGACATGACGTGAAAGGCAGTGACAAATATAGAAATTCCAGGAGAATTGTATTCATAATATTAAATAGAAAAGGGAAATATTGATTAATGAAACAGCCGATGTGTACGAGTATACCATATATTAAAGGTTGAAGTTGAAATTATAGTCTGACTTAGGTAGGGATAAACGCCTGGGCAATTATTTTAAGTGAGTGAAAATAAAAAAAAACTTTATATCGTATGAATTTACGCATGTATTAATTATTACATGGTCATCTTCCTGCCCTTATCCCACTCAAAGTGGGGTCGGCACAACATGTTATAAACATGCTGTCACATGATTTGGCTGCGTTTGTACGAACGGCCGCCTGCCTGACGTCAATTTACCTCTGTCGTATTTTACAACACCTCGGTAAGAAAGAGGGTGGTCTATTGTACTAAACCGGATACCACACGGTGGGTCGACTTACCTTAGTCGCCTTTTACGACACCTCGGTAAGAAACGAGGGTGGTACTATTCTTTTCAGCCGGATACCACACGACGTATTATATGGTATACCTCTTTTCGGTTTTTTATCGCAATATATCCTAGAAGACCACGAATGTAGCGTTTTAGACATCCATCGCTGTTTAGGAATTTATTTTGTAAAAAAACAACTATTCTTTTTTTATACTAGAGGTTGCTACTTAAGTTTGGATCAAACTCTGCCTCGATGCGGAGGAAATATCTACACATATTGCGACGGCCTGTCGCTGATGCGTAGATTTCTGCACCCAGAGAAGATGTAGAATTTCGCAGCAAAGAAAGTCCTGCAATTATTAGCATCTAGCGGCATTGGTCATAAGATTGTGTGTCGTAAAATAGCTTGAAGAGATAGAGAAGAGAATAGAGATCTGTATGTAACAATGGATGTGCATTATTGAGAAAAACAGATAAAAACGAAAATATAAATAAGCTATGTTCTGATGTTAAATTGAAGTCACGGGATTTACTGGTATAGAATAGTTTGAAAATCGTTACTGTAATTTACCGTAGCAGCGAGCGCTGCACGGTCGTTGCATCCAAGGAAAATTACATTTCACGGTTGGCCTCCTGAACTCTCGATCGGGGATCGACTTGCTTGTATCTTTCAAACTAAATACATTTTCTACCTTTACATGTCGATATTAATAAAGAGACGTTAAAAGGAAGTTTATTATTATTGAAAACGCATAGGCTTTATTAAAATCGTGGCAAGCAATTCTACCGGTTTTAAACGAGAGAGTATATTTTAACAAGCTTTCAAATGGTGTTTAACATGCTTTAAAATTAAGTTACATACCATACATACATACAAATATGAATAAACTTCATTTCTTTCCTTTTTAAATGTTACAGTTTAATTAAATAGTAAAAAATGAAAGGCACATAGCTTTTTAACCTCTTTAATTCGCAAAATTTCTTTACTATAAGAATAGTTGAGGTAAAGTTAAAGTTTAATATAAATATTTCTATCTTGATTTTAAAGGTTTCTTTGCTGTTCAGATTTCATATAAATCCTCAACTGAATGTGACTGTTAAAATCCGTTCCGGGGGCCCATAATGTAGACGTTAATACTATTCAGTATTTTGCAACATCTATAAGAATTAATTAAATTAAAAGCATTGTTCAGGTTTGATTATGTAATTTATTTTGAAGGACTTTCATATGCAGTTTAGGGGTTTTTAAGCGCAGTATAGTTTAATTGTTACTTTAAAATTATGTACTATTGTTGACATCTAGGTGATAATGTTTACATAAGCGCCTTTGAGATGGTAAAGAGACTGAAGTCGCGGTTAGACGTTAGTATTGAATAAATTTAGACCAGACAATTTGTTGAGGCTCCTTAGTAACGCGGCGGATTCTAATAGGTTGCAATGTTTAGTCTAGTACCATATCAGAGAAACAACGTTGAGACTCGCACCTGCGCCGGAAATGTCGGTTATTTCCGCAGCATCCGGCAAACAGTACATATATGTCTCTCGTTTGCAGATATATGTTGGTACCATTTATACTTGAGAGTATAGGATCACGGAGTCTAAGTTCATACAAATGTTACAAATCTTATCTACTTCTATACTTGGGTTAATTGCCCCTGTTGTTTACAAGTCCAGGCTTGTATTTCACACAAATAAATGTTTGGCTATCCAATTGTAAAAATATATTCCGCTTCCTTACGCGTACTTTACGTAGTTATTAATAAAGCAAATCTTCTTTGATTTTAATAGACCAAAGCTCTTTAAAGATTCTCAGAAAGCTAGTTAAGCTTGTTTTGGATATAATTTATAGAATGAGGCGTTACTTTGCAGAGGTCCTTTTCTGAGGAAAGTATTTTGCTATAATCCGGGATTGAAGAAAATCTATTGAACACCTAAAAGTAGAGTGTGCCATCCGTGTTACCTTATGCATCCATAATTCGTAAATCGCACCACCAGAGTCACTACCGCTATCTCAACAATCTTTTCGGCAAATATTTGAAGTGCCATCAGGAGATACGATAAAATATTTACGATTGTATTGTCTATTGGAAGATGTTTTTGCTTTTTGTTTTTACTATACATTTTAAAACGTTATCGTTAATATCAGAAGCTGTGAAGGTAGGAACGGCTGATGGTTGATTGTTCAGTATTGTATTTACCACACGAGTAAAGTTGCAGGAAACTTCTAGTAATATTAGAATTACTTGCTTATTAAAGAACAAGTTCGGAGAAATTTTACTTATCTATATTGACTATAATAATAGTTTCGCTTTAAGCCCGGAGAATTTAATACGACTATGTTGGCGTGTTACAAACGTTGACAATGGTTTTATTAAGATCAAAATTATATACATGAAAAAGAAATACACTTGAGTTTGCTATAGTATAGTAAACTGTATCTGTCACCATAAGTGTACCCAATGTACCTAATTTTGGCACCAAAAGTCTTGATAATATAAATCCTTTAATAAATTTTCGTTACAAAGGGGTTCAACTTCAAACATCTGAAGATCTCGCTAAATACTTTATCAAGGGTCGGATATACAACGTGATTTCGCTCCAGATAGCTCTTATTGTGAGAAGTTTTCTCGCTCAATCTTTAGTCATAAGTACCGGATGTTCAGATTTTACCCTCAATGCATGCGAAGATTTAATTAGCTTTTCGAGACATTTTAAAATAGGAATACAGCATAAGGAACTTTTGATGGTTAATTTATACAAGCTTGCTTGTACCCGGTACTACTTT
Organism: Morpho achilles; assembly: GCA_947086495.1. Classification (NCBI taxonomy): domain Eukaryota; kingdom Metazoa; phylum Arthropoda; class Insecta; order Lepidoptera; family Nymphalidae; genus Morpho; species Morpho achilles. Next base: position 11,473,333 of record CAMTZB010000019.1, read on the forward strand.
CGCATCAAGTAAAACAAATAAATAGTAAAACACCTTTATTTATGACTTTTCTTCCTGTTTTCGATGGAAAAACAGGAAATAATCTTATATTTTCCGAAGTTTTTTTTTAATATTGCTCCACCGAGCGTTAAGTTAGTAACAGTGTTACTAACTTAAGTTGTTAGTAGTAGTGGACAGACAGACTCTCACGTTCATAATATTAGTATGAATTTTTACAGCTACCTTGGAATCTATTGAAATTAATTTATTTATTATAATATTATTGTAATATTTGTACTTTACAAATTTCATTACACATTGAAGTCATCATAAGAATTAGCATGCCGTTAAAATTTAGGCAGTAAATGTCACAACAAATGTCACTTTGTCCCAGTCACGTAAGTAATTCTAGACTTTTGTCATAACAGCAATTATTCTTTGTCTCTCAAGTTATTATTGTCAAAAAACTTTTATACTTTGGTTAGATACATAAAATTAGAGCATAAATAATGGGTAAATGTTTTACTTACTCCCAAATTCATAATCTAGACATTAAGTAGGTAGTAAGTAATGTAAAGGCCTATTACTATCCCACTGCTGGGCATAGGTCTCCTCACTCCTTTTCTGGAGAGAAGGGTTGGAGCTAAGACCTACCACGCTGCTACAATGCGGATTGGTAGGTTACATTTATCCCCAGAATTCTCCGGAGATATGCAAGTTTCCTCACGATGTTTTCCTTCACCGAAAAGCGTGTGATACATTACAATTATCAATTAGACACATAAGTTTTAATAGAAAAACACATTGGTGCCTGCCCTGGATTTGAACCAGTTACCCCGTGATCTAGACATTAAAGATTAGTAATCTTCTCATTTCCGTTATTTATATTATATAAATTACCCACTTTACCTACCAGTCTGCATTGGAGCAACGTGGTAGGTCTTAGCTCCAATCCTTCTCTCCCAAAATGTAGAAAAGAGGCCTGTTTCCAGCAGTGGGAGAGTAATAGGCTGCTACTTTACCCACTTTACCACAAGTTAAAGTTTGTTTGTTCTGTACTATTTCTTTTTTAGCTAATTTCGAACTAGGATCCAAAAATAAAGGATAAAAGCCATAAAATTGGAACGTCTTTTTTGCATTTGTCTTTAAAAACGTTTTTTTATCATCCTTTCCTTTTAACAATGCCCTCGGTTCTATTCAAGCCCATAAAAGCCTCCGTTATGTATTAAGCGTATTGATTTCCACTTGGAAAACACAGTAATGGTCCAGAATGTGAGAACAATAAACATTTATACTGCAATGAAATCTCACTTCGTCTGAAACCTTTATTTATCATATATCAGGGCTACTATGCTTTGTTTAAAACGTATGAATTATATAAGTTTAAAATCCTATTTTTTTAGTTTCGTTTCCGTATACTTGTCCGAAATCATTCTTCTTATCGATTTAATAATAACCTATTTTACGGTAATATTGTGAGAGAGAGGTAGTAACGGCACAACTTAAAATTCAATATTAATTGTAAACTAAAATAGTTTTGATGTAATTTAGAGAATTAGGCGTTTCTTTGCAGAGATCCATAATACAAAAGTATTTAGTATTACTTTTGTATTATGGATCTCCATAATACAAAAGTAATACTAAAAACTTTTGCCATAATCCGCAATTTGATGCATTTTCCTTAGCAATGAAAGCTGTAAACCCATTTATCTCAAAAAACGATTTTTTGATTTGTGCCACTATTGCAGCTCATTAGGGATATAAAAACAGGCTATAATCTCAACTGTAAATCAAGTGTGTATTTTTCTCAGTATTTTTCTGATCTCGAGAAATCGCTGATAGCCTAGCGCATGCGTTGCTTGAATCAATTATACACAACAGTGATTTTCAATTGCGGATTTCGGAGTGACACATCATTAGGATACCGTAGAGGTATTGCGATACATGGGTATACAAAGGTAACGATAATATTATTTTGTCATAATTGATAAATTCGGTTTAAGAAAATCTATATTATGCTTAAAAGTAACACGGATAATACACTCATCCGTGTTCATACGTTATGCATGTAGGATGTAGGATTCGTAAACCATTATAAAAACAACAACATCACCACCAGCATCATAATTCAGTACTCTTTTTAATAAAATAAAGAAGAAACTACTGCTTCTAGTATAAATTTTATGACAACAATTAGTATTTATGATTGATTTTTTAGAAAAACAATTTTTGCAGAAGTTACTAATAAGTATGTAGCAATATAATTTTTCTTCTCCTTCTTCTTTAACCACTTCTAGTTCTTCTTCCACAATGCCATTCAAGCGGCTCCTCGTGACATTTCTAAGTTCGACACTCCACCTCGTAGAAGTTCTACAGACGCTGCGTTTTCCGATGCGGAAATAAATAATAAATATAGTAATTAAGTGATATTTACTATGAGTTTGTACATAACTTTGTATATACATGAAATATATCGATCATTACTGTAATGTATCTTCTGATTATTGTCAGTATTTAGGTAGGCGAAGATCTTAAGCATTACATTGAAATTCGTTTTAGTAAAGTACGCCGGTCTGCCGCCTACACCATTTATCACGTTGAATTCTTAATGAATCACCGCTATTGAGGACTTTTCACTTATAACAATGGACTCTGAAAATGGTCTAGTGCTTTTGCAGTATTAAAGAAGTTTAGTTTCTTATCTATAGTGATAATAATTAGCACTCAGTTTTAACAAGCCGCTTCGTTCAAAAACTTCTCAGTTATGTCAAAGTAAGTTTTATTTCTGTTCAGTGTTGGTAAAGCGCATAATTAGTTTAAAGTATTTAAAGTAAAGTGAATTATTTAATAGTTTTGCGTCAGTTAAAACATTGCGCTATAGATTTTTAATATAAGTTTTTTCAGACAACTTATTCAAAATATTTTGTACTTTTCGTCAAGAAAATTCTTGACATTTGCTCTGAGAAAGTTCGTGTCTTAGGTTCTGAACATTAAGCATTAGGTGAACAGAATTTCAAGCGAGTTGTTTTATTGCTTTCCTAAAAGCATTACCCTGTTATTACTGATTTTCATGGTTACTGAACTGAATTTTCGTCTTACATCGAAAAACACTTTTTACTAATACTTGTTAGGTGTTTACTCGATGATTAAATGTATAAATCATGTAATTTACTATTATATACTACTATTTCTTTCTTTCATATACTGCACAGGAAACATGTGCTTCAAAAGTCCTGAAAAGGTTTCTTAGTTCGACTTTTAGTTTCATGATAGGACCAATAGAGAAGTTTAGTTAGCTGGTCTTATACGAGTATTGTAATCTGCTCGATTTTAGGGGAAAGGGCAATAATGCCTTAATGTGGGCGTTGACTGTTTGAATGGACAGTCTGCGCTGGTGGCAGTGATCCTCCCTTCAACGCTGCTGGTCGCAGAGTGCTTACATTTTCTATAAACAATCTGTGTGGTTCTTCAAGTTTGTGTGTTATGTATTTATTTAAAATTATATCTGTAAATATTTGCAGTTATCCATCACTCATGCCGCAAGTATTAAGTTACTTACTTTGTGTGTGTAATTGTTACACATGTATTTCTTTATTTCTTCGGGTAAGTTTCCCTTTGTATATTAAAAATTAGTATATGTTAAATTACACAAAGTAAGTGTGGTATCCGGCTGAGTAGAATAGACCACCCTTTTTTCTTACCGAGTTGTCATAAAAGGACTGGAAGATGATGTTATGTTATACAAGATGAGAATCTCTATCAACAAACTCTCCTGTTCTATAAGTAATCTATTTGATGGAATAATGAAACAAACGACTACCAAGCAAAGGTTTGCAATTTTGCGGCAATATTAAAAAACGTGCTAACAAAAAAAGATTCCTCCATCCGACCGATTAAACTCATGACGATTAGGTAGATCAAAGGCGTTAAAGGGATCAAGGGCGTACCGAATTCTAAATGACGACGTGTTCGAACCTTATTCATTTTTGCAATTATCAAGTACACTCTAAGCATAATCGATTAGATAGAAAGATAGGATTAATATTTTAAGTACTATAAGTCCGTTAAATCTATGGGAGATGATAACGAAGTTAAAGTATGTGACAATATTTCAATACTTATACATTTAATCTGTTACGCTTTCATGGGTAATCAAAAATGGATCTATATTGGTGAAATTTATTCTAATTAAAGTTTATACAGCAGACGCTTTACGCTGGATTAAAAAAAAACGGTTTTTACGTTCGGAAGCAGGAAAAAAAGGTAAGGTTATTGAAGGTTTAAACATTCTAACAGTTAGGTTGACGCAAACGTAGTCGCGAGTATAGTTTGTAAAAGTGGTGTAGTTTGCAAAAAAAATAAAGGTCATAGTTTGCAAAAATAAATTACCTGAAGGAAAGCCACAACACATAAAAAATCGACACGTCAAACGGATAGAGGGTATACCATGCCCAAAATACCTATAATATCTAGTACTATCAACTTTCAGTGTTTAGAATCATCTTTCTTCCAATCTTTTTTGTGCTATGCTCCACCTCAGCTTTTCTAAAATTCTTACGACCCGCTATGTAACATTAATAAATTAAAACATAGTAAATTGTTCACTTAAGAAACTTGAATGATATACTTAGGAAGAAGCATTTGATTTCTTAACAAAATTTGGCATTACATTTAAATAGCCTGGAAATTGTTAGACTTGTGCAGAGTCCATTTTTTAATTGCTCCTCTTGAGAATTAAATTGCCCTATTCTGGGACGTGGGCCCCACGATGGGTAACACTGTCATAACCATATAAATCGCTGTATGCCCTTTTCCGGCATCACAAGAAACGTAGCACGAGTATGTGACGGAACATAAGATAATGTTCTTCGACGTTTAGACATTCCAATGCGAGGAGTTGCTACCTACTCCTGTTCTGAGGATTGTATATATCATTCTATCTTATCTTTAATTCAATTCGAAGCTTGCAAATATTTTAGATATTAGTTTTTTATCTGCAAGCGTGCGCTTGATCATAATCGGAGCTGATTTTAAACGAAGATACAATCTAAGATTGATTGCGATTATCTGTTTTCATTATTGATTTTCTTCAACTTCTATTGAGCGATAATAAATATATTTTTTTTATACAAAGTTTTTAATGTGCTTATTCTTTTGTGAAATTTAATCGAAAAAAATATGGAAAAAGTATCTAAGAACTTGAACTTTGCAAATATCAGTACAACACTCTCTTTTTATGTTACTCCCAGAGGTTTAAATAATGATTCTCACATAAAATTTTTCGGTTATTAGATTTTTCACGATAAGACATTTTTTACACAAACTTTAAATATATGTATATGAAGCTAACATAAGAGCAACTGTTTCCTTAAACATTTCTCTAATAGAAATTTAATCCTTTTTATTAAACAATTGCTTAAGTTTATTTATTTATATCAGTAGTGTTGCTGTTGTTGTCTGTAAAATTTTCTACAGACAACATTTAAAGAGACATTATGTAGAGCATGAACAATCAAGTCACGTGCAATAACTTCACGGAACTTGTTACGTACAGCTGGGTTCCCAGTACGAGGGACAGTCAGCGCTGAGATTTGTTCCTGTGATTTCGGGCATTTGGGCTTTATATCATCGAAGGTGATAATATGGTGACAACAAGACTTATAGACAATAAGGTAATATAATAATAATAATATATAGGACACTTACATACACAGTCGTCCGTCCCCAAAGTAAGTAACTTAATACTTATGTTATGGTTGACAGACAACTGGTGAATATATACTTATATATTTTTTTAAATACATACTTAAATACAAATATACACCCAGGTATGTGTAAGATGAAATAAGTGAAACGTTAAAAAAGTCTGACTAAATTATATTCTCCAGTGTGACATCCTAAACATAATTAAACACCATCTTGTCAGGATTTCGATTAATAGGATATCTAATTTTAGTCTATATGTGTCGAAACGTCATAGATTCTAAACAATTGACCACATACACTTAAAAACACACACGTCAAACTTTTAACTCTTTTATTGTCCCGGGTAAAAAAGGCTGATACTGAATTTTGCATGTTCAATGGACTACAAATTCAACGAAATAGATTTTGACGCATCGGAATAAAAACATGTATGCCTCCAACGCTTCGGATTACATTTTCTTGTTTACAACTTTAAACTATTTTAAAAACATTGCATTTTCGTTGATTTTGTAAATGAATATATCATTAATGAAAGGTTGGCCTACCTTGAGCTTTGTTTTGTACTGGTCTTAATCCATTATAATTTGGGATGAATTATTCAAACCTGATATGAATAATTAATCTTGAAATTGTAAGGAATAGGTTTTTGCGAACATTTTACATTGTATAAATTATATATTAAATTGTTAGGTACACGTTATTATTCTAAAATTGATTGAGATATGCATCAAACCAATTATAAAATTTATTAATAAAGTCATTTTATTACATTTATTCCTATTTATTAATGTAGTATTAATATAAAAATATTTTATCTTAAGCGTTAACCGGGTAAACTAGTTTTAAATATATTAAAATACGATCAAACTAAAAAAAATATAAATACATATTCAAATACAATTTATTTTCGACATTAAAAACTATATCATACTTTTAATTTTCCTGTAGTCCCTACTGTATTGTATGTAACTTAAATGATATTTGTTAATTTTTGAAGCGAATTAATATTTGCACAACCTCTACACAATTAATATTACTTTTATTACGATGGATATTGAAATATTTTTTAAGTGCAATGAAGTTTTTCTTGTGGTCAAGGATTTCAAAAATGTAGTGAAAGATGGAGATTTGTGAGCAGCTCAGGTTATATTGGCAGACTAAGGAAAAACATTAGTTGCTAGATGCTGCTTTTTGGAAAAGATAATGAGGATGTAAATTGACGAATAGGGAGTATGGAGGAGGTTGGGGGGCGACGAGGTGGCCCGGGTAACCTGTGGCGTATCTGTTGCGCCCGCCCCGGCGCCCCCGGCCGCGCTCCAGGCCACAGGCAGTCTGACTCCCCGCGTCGGACGGTTTCGCCGTTCGCGAAAATCGCGCGCACTTCCGCAAATATCGCACGTGTAAAACCTTTGTGTGAAATTAATCATGTATACAAAAAGTTTTCACGTGTTTAGTGAGTAGAGCCCGCTCGATCTGTGACTTTGTTCAGGTTTTCTAGTTAAGGTAATTTATTGTTGTGCTGTGATTTGTATATGGATTGTTCCGGTCAATCGAAAATTTGTTTTTGTATGTATTAGTACTTTTTATTATAATTTCTTTTTTAGATTTACTAAATTAAATTACCTAGTAAGCTATAGAAATATCATTGTGAAATATTAGGTAAAAATTGCTATCACAAAAAGAATACAAATTTTACAATCCTGTTAAGTAATAAAATAATTATTTAATTTCTAATTATTTTTCGATTACATTAAAATAAATTTAAAATAAAATTTATTGTATATGCTATATAATAAATTCTGGACCATGTTTAACGAAGTTATTTTTTTCTATTGCATCAAAATATATTTTTAAATGTATTAACTATTACATATGGTAATCCTAACGTTTACATTTTAAGACTGCTCTCTTAAGTTTGACGATGTGATAGTATTTCATTTTTGACATGTTTACAGTAACACTTTGAAGAACGAAAGAAGCGTACCGTAAAATATGTGCGTAAAACGTAATTGCAAACCGATCATTTTTGTGGTTAAAAATCAGAGCTATTTTTTACGAAACATTTTTTACAGATGATATGTGAATAATAAAAGAAACATAAATTTTCCGTTTTGTTTAAACGATAACGTAGTTTTCTTTGCGAGCAAGATATCCCGTATTCGATAGCAAGATTATTTATATCAGGAATACTTTCATTCTTTTATATAATAAAAATCGTTAATAGGTCAGTCTTAAAATACCACTAAACGCATTTAGCGTATATTAAGATTAAACTGTATCTAATCTACGGAACAATCAAAATCATCGGATTCACTGCAATTAGGTAAGTAAGGTAGGTTTGTAACAAAATTTATTTTGTAACTAACGCTCTACACCAACATCCGACATAACTTACACTCAAATAGTAAATTTTCATTGGTCAGGAAATAAGTATAATAAGCCTTTGATACTTCGATTTAATCGCGTTTACGGTTGTCCAGACAAAAATCCAGTAGAATTTTGTTAAGGATATTCGTTAGGCCAATCTGTCAGTATCTTTAATATTTAAATGAGTTAATCTTGTATGTATATATATATTTTCGGAATCTCGGAAACGGCTCCAACGATTTTCCTGAAATTCAGCATGTAGCAGGTTTTGGGGGAGAAAAGTCGATGTAGATCCAGGTTTTATTTAAAAAAAATGCATTTTATCCATGTTTTTGTGCAATACCAAAATTTATTTTGAAATTGAATTGAATTTTTGCCACCAACTGTCAAGTCAGCGTAGCTTATTCGGGGAACGGGTGGTCGCGAGAAATGAAAATACCTAGAGGATCGAGCCCCATCTACCCTATTATTTTTTCTTTTTTTTTTAAGTTTCTTTCTTTTTGTAAATAATTACCGAGCAAGGCTCGGTCACCCAGATATTTCTAGTTAATTAATCTTTTAATACATATGTATTATATAGTGATTGAAACAGATGAAGAGAGAATATCTATAAAAAGAAAACCAAAATAACCGTGTGGAGGTTTGAATTAGCGACTGCGGTGAGCGTTTTGATCAATAAAAATTGTGAGACATATTGAAATTACGAGGTGATAATTATTTGACATAACGATAGCGTTGCCAGGATACTCTTTGTAGATAATTACATTATATAAAATCTCACGTCGGCTATTTATTTCGAATACATTTTGTCAATGTACTAATTTATTCAATTTGAAAAGTAAATAAATAAATATATGGGACACTTACACACACGGTCGTCCGTCCCCAAAGTAAGTAACTTAATACTTGTGTTATGGTAGACAGACAACTGGTGAATATATACTTATATATTTTCTAAATACATACTTAAATACAAATAAACACCCAGGCTCAAAGACCAACAAATTCATTTTTTTTTATTTTTTTTATAGAAAATGTTGGCCCTCGGCGGGAATCGAACCCGCAACCCGCGGAGCTGAAGGCAGGATCACTACCCACTGCGCCAACGGGCCAAGTAACTTTGCCCTGGATTTGGTGGCCCTTGAAATCACTGAACTGATTTTATTCACTGAAATTAAGGCATATATCGCAAGGGACTATTACAAGAAAATATTATTTCCTTGTTATTAAAATGAAATTATTTTTCGCTTAAAACGCACACTCGGTTTATAAATGACTCGTTTTGTTGTCACTGGTTAAATATTTATCTTGTATACATTAAATCATTCAACCTATGACGGTCATGTGATTATATTATAATACCTCAAATATTCTTTCCGAGTATCAGGAAAAGTAAATACATTTAAATTTTAAGTAAGATATGTATTTAATTTGATCATCATTTTGTGTTATGATTGCAAATAGGTAATTGTGATTGGTTTTAAAATTTTTTATATATCAATCATATAGAGAAAGCAAAGAGAACATTTGTGGCTACATCGTTTTTTATTGTATAAATGCGCAAGTAGAATGGAGAAGTTTTCGACGGATTGGTTCTTTGAAAAGGTTTGTACTTGGAAGAAATTCTATGTCTGGACGTGGACTCGATGTTCGTGTTACTTGTATCAACAAAATTGTTCCATTTGTCTCAGTTAGTCTAATATCACAAGGACTCGGTAGAAATTCTTTAAATTCATAGGACGTCACTGATATCGTAATTTTATTATACTTGCTAGATAGATCCATGTTTATCTCCATCTCTTATAATTATTGTTTCCAAAATAAACAACTATTAAGTTTCTTTCCGGAGTGGTTATAAAATCCACCAAAATTAATCATCTGGCTTTTTCTTAGCCTCATGACAATTTAATATTAACTGATAAATTTTCAGTAAGTAAGTTCCCTCGTTCCGCTTTTGGAGGGAAAGTTTGGAGCTAAGACCTACCACGCTGCTCCAATGTGGATTGGTAGGTCACACATTTCCCAAGAATTTTCGGGAGAGATGCAAGTTTCCTCACGATGTTTGTCTTTACTGAAAAGCGTCTGGTAAATTTCAATTATCATTTAGAAACATAAGTCTTGACAGAAAAACTCATTGGTGCCTGCCCGGGTTTGAACGTGTGATAAACTCGAGAGAGTCGCGGTCTTACCGCTGGGTTATCACAGTTTAATTTTCCCTTATTTAATATATTTTCTACTCTTATCTTAATCCGCATAATTACTGTCAAGAAATTTGAGAAATTTATAAGTGATAATAAGTTGTTCTAAATTCACTATTATTTTAAATAGCATTTTATTAAGCAAGCCAACTGTTATACTGAGGATCAATAGTTGCCAGTCGCTTTGTGTTGTAAGACCTTTATGAGTTTTGCTCAACTTTAAGCTTTTGCGCTTCTGAAGTTTCCACCGTAAATTAAAGTATAACTCCCAAGAGGAAAATCCACTCAACGTGCTAAGGCGCGATGTAAATAATACTAAGTGATTTCCAACTAAGACTAACACATAAGCAGACTGCTATGTTTTATCATCTTAAGTTTTTTCAGTTTATGAGCTACTAAATTTTTTAAATTAATTTATTATTAAATTATTAAAATATTATATATATAAAAATATTTTAATTTTTTTTTACTAAATTTATATTTGGGTAGGAAATTCTACCACAGTAATTCCCATCACAATAATGGGAATATTACTGAACTAAGAATGATGTGATATCCTATAATTGTTACTACAAATTTAATTTCAAAATATACAGGATATTTGTTGGATTGTTTAATATGTAATGCTGTTGGAGGTCTGAATAAATAAATACCGCAAAAATAAAACAAATGATTTAAATGTATAGAAACCGGCTATACTACGTCTTATTTTATCGGATGAGAATCGGCCAGGATTGCATAGAAAACGCAAGTCAACTGCCGCTACCGTCCCCCCCCCCCCCCCCCCTCCGTCCCAGCAGTTACGAGTCGCGCACTGCAAGCTGCTACACGTAATTTCCGCCGCGATAACGCCCCATAAAGAGCTCATGAATAAGAGCCTCGTACGGGCTAGAAACTAGTCGGGCTCATCCGATAAAATAAGTCATGAGTATAGTCGTATCTATACATTAATTATGACTCGTACTGCCGGTAGCTTGAATTAAAAAATAGTAATTTTTACACGTTTTATATAATACTAGCTTAACCCAATCAGACTTCGAAATCTATAGTGATTGATATGTATACTAATATATAAAGCGGAATAGTTTTTTTGTTTGTTTGAATCTTTGAACGAGCTAACCTCAAGAACTACTGGAACTATTTGAAAAATTCTTCGAGTGTATGACAGTTTCCAGCCTTTTAAATTTTATCTTTCGTTATGTTTGCCGAAGGTCATGATGGTATTGCATCTAATATATGTATTAAAATATTTAAAATACGTTTTATCTCAGTCAGTATACACGCGGCATATGCCTATTATTCTGTAATACATAACGATATATATGCTGTGTTAATGACGCCGTACAGACAACCATATAGACGTTTTTATGTGAAGCTTCCATTACAGAACTCGAATGTAGTTCGTTCACGCTAATCCACAATCATTATGGAATCCACTCGGAACAATCCCGATCATTAAGAGTTGAACTTATCGGATACATTTTGTCCATTATCTTTATATGCTATCTAAGATCGATAGATACAGTTACAATCGAACATATCACGTAGCCTTGTGCTGAAATTATAATAATGGACTATACTTTTTCGTGATATAATTTTCTAACATTATTTTTACGAGCTTTGAATCTAACTTCTTTCAGTTTGTGTAAAATACTAAAGTAAGTAACAAGGTTGCTACTAGTATAATTTTCTCTTTACTAGATTTTTTTTCGGAATATGTTATACAAACACAATTTTTTTTAAATTGTCAATATATTGTTTGCTCCAATGTTTAGAACAACCTCACTGAATGGAAAGGACGGTGTTAAGTGTAGACAGAAGATACCGATATAAGAACATTTAAATGTTTGTCGGTTTTTGAAATATTTTTTCTAAATGCACATAAACTGATATAATATGTAGCGTTAGTTAGACTTCTCTATGAGAATCGACGTTCTGCATGAACCACGGGCAACTAGTAGATGTCTGCATGAATTTATAGTCCTCCGAATATGAGAGATAATTTATGATGTCTATAATCTTTTGGTGAGATATATGGTTTTGAAGATAATCCGAAGCCGAACATAACGGAAAAGAGATGTGTAAATATTGTGTCTTTGTTTTAGTACAAAGTTAGTTTCATAATAATCTGACATTATCTCCGATCTATTATTCGTGTTTACAAAAGAATTACACGTGAAACACGCAAAAAATGTGCGTATTCTAGTAACAAAATCTGGCTTCGTAAATTCCCGATATTTAAACATATTCTGCATATAATTCTCAACCATGTATGGACACGCAACTAACTTTTACACAAAACGACTGTCGCTCGATGTCGGTAACTTGTTAGGTATGAAATATGGTATGATATTCATTCTTGCACAGGGATGGAATAAAAAACGCGACTAGTGTTATATTGGATTAAGACGTAAAAATAAAATTCACTTCGATTATATCCAAATTTTCCCGATTATTGTTAAGAATCAACAATGGATAAAATTATAAGACTGAAAAACACGTGCTAATGCAGTGTACTAATGCACGTGTCGTACAACTTGAAGCCACGTGATAACTCGCGAGACTAATTAAAACAAAATAGATGCTTTGCTGCAAATTACAGAAACAGTAGTACAATACGTCTTTAGAAGAAAATTGGCGATGCGTGCAACAGACGAAATAGAAACCGAAATAAACTTGCGGTTTCTGCGTTATGCCACAGGAAACTACAGAACTCGTTTGTGGAGTTTGTTTCTTTAATAAAATGGCATGTTAGAGTCGAATTCTTAAGAAATTGACTTTATTTATTACATGAATTCATACATCTCGTGCAAGAAATGTTTGCCTAATATTATGATAAAATCTTCATATTAAAGCAAGCCACTATACTTGTACTTTGCAAGAAATATATACAAGAATCAAAGCAGAAAATCCGATCCCATTAAAAAATACGGAGGCTTGAGATAGCGGTAATCTGAAAGGGAAAGGTGATCAAACATTTTATATAAGAAATTTATTCATATTTAGAAGAGTAGATGCCGCGTTCTTTTTTTTTTCTTTTTTGTTTCTTTCTTTGTCTCTGTGATCAGAGAATCATTAACGATTGATTAATTACCGACTGACTTTTAATTATTCGAACACGAATTAAAAAGCACGGGACAATTAAGTAGCCTTGCTATGTGAATATAGCTGGTATAATTTAATATGAGATGAAACGCGAACATTTGAGGAATCAGAATGGAAACGAAATCAACCTGCTCTACGTCAGTTGAATTTTTTGTAACAAATCTCTTCTGTATAAAACCAAATTGAGTCAGCCTTTTTTATCGTTTTTATAAACTTCCAATCTCGTCTTGATGTAATTTAAACAAGGGTACAATGATAGCTTCCAATCTTTGTCTCCGCTTCGTTTGTAAATTCATGGATATTTATAAACGGCAAGCTTTTGTAATAACTACTATCTATTTGAAGATCTCATAGGGTTACGTTTAATAGATATTGTAAAGCCAATGCGGTAGGTACTAAAATGATACAACATGTAAGAAACGTTTACCTTAATCGCAAGGAACAGAATGAAAGAATGGCTAGCTGGCTGGCGCTAATCGTCGCATTCTCTACTCAAATCACGAAGGGAAGTGGAAGGATATGATGTCACGGCTGGCTGGGATCGCAGTAGTGCGATCACATTGACTGGCTGGCATTGCAATAGAGCGACCTCATTGGCTGGCTGGCACTGCATGAGCGCCATCTCTTAGCAGCTTCTTACATTATATAGAAGTACCAGGTTGACCGAGCCTTGCTCGGTAATTTTTTACAAAATAAAAAAAAGAAATTCAAAAAAAAATTTAGGTAGGTGGGGCTCGATCCTAGGTATTTTCAAGTCGCGCGACCAACCGTTCCCCGAAAAAGCTTCGCTGACTTGACATTTCACGGCGAAAATTGTGTTGTATATATTCAATAAATTAAAAGTAAACTTTTGTTTTTTTATGCTCAAAAACAGGGAAAAACCGTTTTTTTTCAAAATAAAACCTAGCTAGATCGAATTTTTTCCATACACCCCCTACATGCTGAATTTCAGGAAAATAGTTGGAGCCGTTTCCGAGATTAAGAAAAAAAAATATATACATACAAGATAAACAGATAAACAGAAGTTGTCTAATAATTATTTGCTATAACTAGTTTATATTATACGATGACGAGTTTATAGTATACTGATCTTCGCTAGTTATTCATTCGTAGATAACCGTATAACATTTCATAATTACCACATGTTACAACAAAGAAGACTTAGATTCCCAACTAATTCAAAGACCATTAAATTGAAATTGTATAATTTTCCTTTGATAATATTTAGATAGAAAATGAGGGACGTAGAGAGGATGTGATTTCACGGGATTTATTGGCAGTGTCCGGCCGCAGATTCATCGATCGGTCAGTGCACGGTGATTTTACCCTTGTCCACCGTTTAATAACGCTGCGTTCTGATTTACTTTCTATTGTTAGACTACATGAGTGATTTTATCTACAATGCTGATTATAATACAATTTTTTTTTTCACGTATTGATATGTTTTTTGTAAAAATATCGATGAATTAATTATTGTTACATTGTACACTATAATTATTGCCCGCCGTGTGGTATCCGGCTTAATAAAATAGACTACCCTTATTTCTTATGGAGATGTCGTAAAAGGCAACTGAGGTAAGTCGACCCGCTGTTTGGTATCCGGGTGAGTAGAATAGACCACCCTCATTTCTTACTGAGGTGACAAAGGTAAGTTGACATCAGGTAGGCGGCCGGCCAAAAATAATTAGCCAAATCAGCCTACAACATGTTTAAAACGTGTTGTGTCGACCCGTCGATTATGTCAATATAATTATTATACCTCTCAAAGCATTATCTTTTTATGAGTTACTATTGACCTCTCTCTGCTTCGCACGGGTAGGTGAGTTAGAATTTCGGGCGGAACACGGGGATAGTCTTCTAGGCGAATTTATTTTTTCCCGCCTAAGATTTAATATTGCGATAACATCGAAAATAGAATTTGGAATTCACTTAAATTGTATAGTTTGAAGGATTTTCATGAAAAGCATAAATGGTAGAAGTCGTGTATTTAGGGTTTAAAGGATTAATTCTGTATCTGTTTAAATAGCCTTTCAATTATCGCACTGTACGTGATTAAATATTGGTAATAGCTATCCTTAAATTAACTTAATTTGTAATATATGCTATTACGGATGTTTCTGTTGATTCATGAGCTTAGTAGAACACCGGTCCGTAGAGTTTTTTAACATAAAGAAGATATGAAAATTGAGGCGTACACAATTAATCACGGTATAAGCAAAGTCCGGCGGCCGGGGCTCAATCGATCGAGTGCACTATATTTTCATGCTAACCTTAGTTCCCTGTATTGATTTCCTATTAAACAGGCTGGACTTTGTTTAGAGATGCTTAAAAAGTGCTTGAATGTTGGAAGGGTGAATTAATGAAGCAATGAATGAATAATGAAGGATGTTTATATACTACGGTGTAGATTTTGGAAAATAAAGATATATAAGCTTAGTTGCAACTTAAAGTTTATCATCATTCTCATTATTCTCCTGTCTTTATCCCACTCCACAAAGGGGGTCGACATATGTTATAAACATGTTGTTGCGTGATTTAGCTATGTATTTTACGAGCGGCTACCTGTCTGTCCTAAACTTACCTTAGTCGTATTTTACCACACCTCGGTAAGAAATGAGGGTGACCTATTCTACTCCACTGGATACCACACAGCGGGTCAACTTACTTTAGGCGGTTTTTACGACACCTCAGTAAGAAATGAGGGTGGTCTTTTCTGCTCAGCCGGATACCTGCAACTTTAAATTAATATCACATTTAATCCCAGTACCTAGGTGACCGAGCCTTGCTCGGTAATTTTTTAAAAGATATAAAAAAAATTTTTACAAAAAAGAAGGCGCCAATGACATGTGGGAGTCGAACCCGGTTTCAAAACATATTATCGTCGTTATCCATCGACTATCGCAACATTATGATTGACAACTAAAAAATCCTTTGCTTTACTTTAGAACTTTGCTACATTTAAAAAAAAAATTTAAATGCCCAATAACAGGGATTAAACGAAATTTTTCTTAAATAAAACCTAGCTAGATTTTCTCCCCCAAAACCCCCTACATGCTGAATTTCAGGAATATCTTAGGAGCCGTTTCCGAAATTTAGAAAATATATT
Organism: Morpho achilles; assembly: GCA_947086495.1. Lineage (NCBI taxonomy): Eukaryota > Metazoa > Arthropoda > Insecta > Lepidoptera > Nymphalidae > Morpho > Morpho achilles. The sequence continues at coordinate 11,489,794 of CAMTZB010000019.1, forward strand.
TATATGTATAGGTACATACAAGATTAACTCATTGAAATATTAAAGATATAATTTTCACGGCAATAAAACCCACAATTGGAAGATGATGAACATCATTCTTAGCGATGAATATAAATAAAGCGTAAACTCTTTTTGTCAATATCACACAAGGAGACCGTATCGACGATCGGGTGCATAGTACACGTGCGTTTCACCAGGAGTTTTGTCATTTCCTTCTGCATCTTTCCGATACATTATTTATTATCTTTGGGAAGTCGGCTTTCGTTATTCTCTGGGTATTATCAGTTAAGAAAGACACAGCCGAAGGACCCAAAAAAAACCAAAATATACTTAAGAAGATTTATTATTATAAAAAATACAAAATTAAAATATATTAAAATATAAAAATTAAAATTAATAACAATGTCTAAACTAACTCGATGTTAGTATCAGAATGCCGCAAGCCGTTTCCCACCGTCCCCGGAATTCATTCTCTTGAATTCGACGTGTTCTCTGAAACTATTGCACAACCCCGTTGTTGTGGTAGAGTCAGCGCTCTACCTCAGAAGCTATGCTATAATTCCTCCATCCTCAGCTCAGCAACTATTTCAGCACAGCGTGGTAAAATGTTGCTGGAAACTGCTCGCGCTGGTCTTCTAATGGCTCCGGTGTGCCATTTTCGATATGCAGAGGTTTTTCTTTATTGTTCTTTGCCTTCTTGTGTCGATAGAAAAGGCCAATAATAGTAAGTGCAAGTGTACTGAATATTATGTAAAAAGGAATGGTAGTATGATATATCATCGATGTTTCCTTGTTAATGTGCAATGTGGGTTGCAACATAACTTTACTCTGTATAGATTGTAGATTCTTCAAATCGATGGATTTTAGGCTAACGTGATCGATTCCTTGTTGCTGTAGATTATTCTGGATGTTAATTAATTTTAGAGGTTGCCCAATTGTTATGTCTTCAGTATTATGTATTGAAAAGTCTCCTGCCTGAAGACTGCAATCCACAGGAATAGTAGCCAAATAACTACCGTTTAACAACAAAAAATCATCTCGACTGCATATGGTGTGCACTTTCATGGGTCGTGGAAACGCTAATATATAATGTTTTTTATCTAATTCTTCCATAGCTTCCTGTTTTAGAGTTATAGTTGTCATCTGGCATGCTTCTTGCAAAGTTTGATTATGGATGAGAGTCTGAACACAATCCGGCCAAGAGCGAAACAAATTGTTCCTCTTCTCGCAGAGATACCGATTACTATACTTCGGGCATTCTGCCTCTATGTACATGAAATTATTCCTGGTGGTGATAATGTAGGGAAAAGGAGGGAAGAGGGCCTGCTTATTTTTATTGGGATATACAGCTAATCTATATAAATCAAGTAAATCTAAAGATATTATAGGTATCTTAAAAACTATATTTATTTGCCTATCACTATAAAAATAACCTGGTTTTATTATATCATAGTATTGTCTAAGCTCTACTTCAAAAATTTGGCCTTCATTATAAATATTCTTTAGTTTTCCTAACATTTCCTTAATTACATCTACACTAAGCATAGAATGATGGGTGCTAGAAGCTCTAATGAAAGCTAATGAATTCTCAATTCTTAGCAGTTCCTCTAATACATCATTAATATTTTCTGTTATTATAGAGAGTAGCTGGGCAAACTTGGCATACTTAATTAAATTGGACTCTTTATATATCTTATTATCTAAAAGCATCAATAACGTCGCGTTAATTTTACGTTGATTTTCGACTAATTGTGTTATGATATTACTATGGTAATCCATCAATTCTTTGCTGATACTAATATGACTATTGAACTCGCTAATTATTTTATTTTGAGCGTCCTCTAAATGTGTTATAGCATTATTGTATTTAATCGCGTCGGCGTGGTCTAGGTTACCTGTAATTCCCTTGATTATGGACCCCAATCCGTCTATGAGACCCCTCTTTACGCGATTAGGCTCTAGGGTCTTCAACTGAGTCAACACCTTGTCTAACTTATTAGTAAGCAGTGTCATTTTCTAGCAGTCCCGTAAAGTCATGTAATTGTGTCTGTAGTGAATAAATTTTATTTTCAATGTCGTCGAGTCGAATATATTGTAGAAAAGAATGATAGTGTGTTATAAGTCTCGTCGGTCCCAGTCTAAACGGTAGTAGTCCAGGTCCATCTTCAAGAGTCTCAAGTTGAATGTTCTGAGCTACTGCTGTCTGAATCATCAGGCTGTATATTGATAGCAGAGTCCTGCAACAATGTTGGATCTTTAGGGACTCTTTTCAATCTATGCTTGGCTATTGGATCTTTTTTCTTAGATGTATAGATATGTATAGGCAAGTCGGCTAAAACCTGATCTTGCACGTAGCGTGCCGCTAGCTTTTGTCGGCTCGCAGATGGATTACTAATAAATACCTGTTGATTAGGTAAGTATACAGCTTCAGGTTCTCGGCTTTCATTCCGATTTTCTATGATGGCTGTTCGGTTTTTTAAAGTAAATTCATTAATTGTCTCGTAGACAGTACGCATTTGTTCTCTATGAGTTTGAATATATTGTTGCATTAAGTGCTTTGTTAAGTCTATATCTAATGGATCGCGGGGGTCGAAATGTCCCGTAATTATATCATAGGGTCGGCATTTTGTAAAGCTATGTACGGAACTGTTGTAGGCAAGAATAGCATAAGGCATAAGTAGAGTCACGGGGTCGTTTTTATTTTTTAAACGTAAGATACGAAGATGTTCGAGTAGAGTCAAATGGAGTCTCTCTATGTTACCATTGTCGTTTGGGCAATGGGGTAATGTTCTATGATGGCTTATTTTATGCATATCCGTAAATTCTTTAAAAATTTGATTATTAAATTCGGTTCCGTTGTCCGTAACGATTGTTAAGGGAAGCCCGTGATGTGTGCAAAACTGTAACAAGGCTTGCACTACACTTATAGCCGTTCCGTCATGAATATGGTATGCCTGAGCATATTTTGAAAAACCATCTACGATGGTCAAATATTTCTCGTTTTCGACTGTAAATAGGTCGATATGAGCTATTTCAAATGGCTTGGTTGCCGGTGGAACTATCCTAAACTGTTGTTTGATTGGGTTGCGATCATATTTGGCCTGGCCGCAAACTATGCATTGATTTATGAATTTAGTGACGTGGTCTCTCATTTTGGGCCAATAAAACCGTTTGGAAAGAGACAAGTAGCATTCATTTATACCGCGATGGTTAGTTTTCCCCTCGTGATATTTTTGAATTATGTCTTGTTGTTTCAGATAGTCGTTAACATTTTCTAACTCTGATTTCGCCAACACTAAGTTCATGGATGAACTTCTAAATTTCTCTTGTAATATGGGAATAATATCAAACATGCATAAGGTCGGTTCAATGAGTAAAGCTGTTTTAATTTTAGGATTTACGAATTCTTTTATAATATCTACTACGTCTTCTTCCATATAGGGCTGGCGTACTTGAGCTTCTATGCGAATATGAGTTTCAAATGGCTTTGTAGTTTTTGGCTTACGTTTGATGTCACCTACTACGATTAAATGTAATTGCCTACGAAACTTGTTAAGCGGTACATCGGTAATCGGAATTTCTAATATTGGATTTTCCCTACTAGTATGCGCTGTATCTGTTGAGGAACCTACTGATATATGGTCCTCCGATGGGTTTGCTACCATCGAGCTAACCTCCTCGTTATAAATTTCTACTCGGGATAAAGCGTCTGCATTAGTATTAGTACTGCCTTTCTTATACAATACGGTAAAATTATACTCACTAAGCTTAAGTTTCCACCGCGTTAAACGGGCGTTTGGTTCTTTCATACTCATCACCCACTGAAGAGGTTTGTGGTCGGTCAAAATTTTAAATTTCCGGCCAAATAGATATGGTCGGAAATATTTAGTGGCCCAAACAATAGCTAGTAATTCCTTTTCAATTGTACTGTAGTTTAGTTCGCTGTCGTTAAGGGTGCGGGAAGCGTAACATACCGGCTTATCGGACCCTACAGGCCCTTGGGAAAGAATTGCACCAATCGCTACGTTTGACGCATCCGTTGTTAATAAAAAATCTTTAGAGAAGTCGGGATACTGTAGGATGGGGTCATTAGTCAAGAGACTTTGACATTTTTTAAAACAGCTTACGTATTCCGACTCCATTGTGATTTTACTTCCCTTTTTTAGACATCGCGTAAGGGGCTTGGTGATACGAGCGAAGTCCGGTATGAATTTTCTGTAGTACCCTAGGAGGCCCAAGAACTGTTTTATTTCCTTAGTATTTTTTGGGATGGGGTATTTTTCTATTGCCGCTATTTTCTCAGGATTAGGTTTTATTCCGTCTTTAGAAATTATATGTCCTAGATATGCTGTTTCTAACTTCAAGAATTCAGATTTGTCCATCTGGACCTTGAAGTTAGATTCTCTCAACTTTTTAAACACCTTTTCTAGGTTAACTAAGTGCTCTTGTAAAGAGGTGCTGAATACCACTATATCGTCTAAATAGACGAGACAGACGGTATTCTGTAGCTCTTTAAGGACGTTGTCCATAACGCGCTGAAAGGTGGACGGTGAATTTTTTAAACCCATAGGCATGCGCAAATACTCATAGTGTCCATGTTCGACATTAAACGCAGTTTTAGGTATATCCTCGGGTTGCATTTCTACTTGGTAAAATCCACTAGCAAGATCTAAAGTAGAAAAATATTGACAATTGCCCAGTTTGTCTAGGACATCTGTAATGTTTGGTATGGGGTACTTATCATCTAGGGTTTTCTCGTTAAGTTTCCTAAAGTCGACAACAAGACGCCACTTAGTTTTTCCCGACGCGTCTGCCTTTTTAGGGACCACCCAAATGGGCGAGCTCCAGGCTGACTCCGAAGGTCGTATTATTCCCTGGTCTAACATTTTTTTTATTTGCTCTCTAACCTCTTCCCTATGAACAAAGGGATATCTATAATTTTTTGAATGAACTGGGATCTCATCAGTCGTCCTAATACGGTGTTTAATCTTATTAGTGAACGTTAATGCTTCCCCTTCAATATAAAATACGTCCGCGTATTTCGCGCATAAAATTTCTAAATTAGCACGTTCTTCTGGGTTTAAATGATTTGTACGTAATCGTGATAAAACTTCCTGTGCACGGGATGGCAATTTAGGTTTACAAAAATTTTCTATGTTATATATTTCTGTACAAATGACTTTATCCATTGAGAAAATAACGTCATGTTGAGATGGGTTAAGAACTTCCAAAATTCCTCTTCCATTTTTTACACATGTTAGGCAGTTGGAAATAATGCAATTTGAAATTATTTGCTCAGGGACTAATACTTCGCCATCTTGAGTATTAATAGGTAAATTGATCAATTTTGTCGAGTTTGCAGGTATCATACCCTCGTAATAGTTTACGTTTCGGGAGTTATACATATGAATAAGATTTGTAGACTTATCGGTAATCAATAGTCTATTCTTTAGATCTATCTTCGCAGCCCATTGCTCAAGTAAGTCGAGTCCAATTAAACCGTCAAAGTAGTCGTGAAATTTATACACGAAAAATTTTAAATCGTCAGAGTCTTGTAATTCTTGGAAAGAGGGTATAATAATAGAGTAATCGCTACGTGTCGTTGCATGTACATTTGTAACTTCAAACGGATCGTAATTTAGTGATATATTAGAATAGTATCTAGCTACAGCTTCCGGATCAATAAATGACTGATTAGCCCCGGTGTCAATTAGTAGTTTAAGGGGTGGATTAGTAATCTGCAAGTACGGAAGCTGCCTTTGTGACTGCATATTAACTTCTATTTTGGCTTTTTTAATTTCGGGAGTTTCTGAAAATCCTGACGAGTTTCATCCGTTGAAGACGGAGAGTCATCCATAGTTGTGGATGAATTAACCTGTGTTACGTCATAGTGTAGTACCTCGTTAGGTTCAGGGTTGTAGTCGTTGTCCAGGTATTCAGTGTCAGTCGAATAATAGTAGTATGGTTCAGGGTCACAGTAGGTGTAATAGTCCGGACAGTCGAGGTAATAATTTTCAGGTGAATTCATTTCATGAAGGTTCATTTCACGAGGTTTGAAAAAATTGTTTTGCGGTGCATTAAATCTATTTGCATTAAAATTAGTTGGTGGTAGTGGCTTAGATACATAATTAACGACTCCACTCATGGGTCGTGGATACTGATTATTTACCTGGTTTCGGGGCGGTAATCTAAAAACATTGCTTTGGGGATTATAGTTAGGGGGTAAAGCGCGAAACATTTGCTGAGTGCGAGTAGGTATATTAGACTGGTGTTGATTTGGTTGTTTCCCTGGGTAATTTGGTTTCCAGCCGTACAGCTGTGGATGTGAATTCGGGGGTTGCCTTTGCATTGGTGGCATGGCCATTGGTGGAGGAAAATTGAATGTTTTCGGTGTTGTTGATGGAAATACTGCAGGCATTGTTATAACTGGTTTAGCCAGGTTATGAGGCTTCCTATCATTAATTATTTCATTTCTACTTTGCATATAAGCAGCATTCAATTCTTCCTGCACAAATTCCAATGCTTTTTCAATGCTTTCAGGGCGCATACAGCGTATACGCGAACCTAGGGGCTCTTTTAGACCACGAATATAGGCTTGTAACGTCAATTTTTTATATAAAGTTCGTTTGGCATCTATTGTTGTTGCCAACGACTCATGCAACATTACATACGTCATTATAGTACTAAACAATGACTGGCACCGTTCATAATACTCCTGCGGTGTACTATTACCCTGTGTAGCTAAAGCAAGATCATTGTAAAGGGCGGTTTCATTTCTCTGGTCAGAAAAATTATTAATTAAGGCCGTTCTAATACCTACCCAATTTTCGGGTATCCCGTTCGAGTTTATAAACCGCGCCGCCGGTCCCGTTATTTTATTTAAAATACCATTTATTAAACATAAATTTGGCAATTCGGAACCAGGTTCTGTCCCTATATAATGATTTACAATTTGATCGCAAATTGTAATGAATCGTGGTAACACATTCGCATTCCCGTCGAATTCGGGAACCGGGCGTAAAGCCTTATAAATAGTATCAGGGTCGTGGACCGCCATACTATGCTCTTTAATTACTTGCAATTCACGATTATTATCTAAAATAAATCTACGAGAGGTCCTACTCGATACAGGCCCTCTTGGGTTTGATTCTCTAGGATGAAAAATCTTGGTAATTTTTTAAAGTTATGGGGAAAATAAGGACACAGGAATATTCTATGTACTTACATAAAAATCATTTCGGTTTCTCTCGGGATCGATGTCTTGATATTTCCTCCGGGCTGGTCTTCAAGGTTCTTCGGATACTCGCGGGGTAGCGACGTGGAATTATTGGTTCCCTATCTAAGCTATCTATCCCTATTTTACTTTTTTTTGAGTATCCGCTCCGACTGCGCCAGTTAAGAAAGACACAGCCGAAGGACCCAAAAAAAACCAAAATATACTTAAGAAGATTTATTATTATAAAAAATACAAAATTAAAATATATTAAAATATAAAAATTAAAATTAATAACAATGTCTAAACTAACTCGATGTTAGTATCAGAATGCCGCAAGCCGTTTCCCACCGTCCCCGGAATTCATTCTCTTGAATTCGACGTGTTCTCTGAAACTATTGCACAACCCCGTTGTTGTGGTAGAGTCAGCGCTCTACCTCAGAAGCTATGCTATAATTTATCTCATACTTTAGTATGAGTTTATTTATTTAAAGTCGAAGCACCCATAGTAGATGGTCGCGAATTAAAACCTCTGGTAAGAGCAATGAGTATTCCTTAAATACAAAACTAATGAGAATACTATTTTGCTGTAACCCGCGATAAATCTTTAATTTATAGCAAAATAATATTCTATTTAATTTATAGCAAAATAATATTCTCATTACTTTTATATTATGGACCTCCGCAAAGTAACGCCTAATTCTATAAATTATTCCTTTAATCTTAAGCGCCAAGTTGATGTTTACAATTTATCATTAGTTTTTTGGTGATAGTAAACATCGTCAAGAAACCGTATGTAAACTGTAAATTCCTGGGATATTTCTTACCTATCAATTCGTAACCGAGAAGTGTGGTGGCTTTATGCATCGATTCTTCTCTACGAAAAAGGGTTTTGTCCATAAAGTGATGGCCAAACGGTGGGAGCGTGTGAACTTTGGAAATAATTTTAGTATCATTTAATAGGAAACAAACAATTTTAACATGACTATAAAATGAATAAATTAAAACCACTGATTTTATAATAAAAACTATTTAGTTACTTGCAGTTGGCGTCAATGTGAAATTCAAATTATACTCTGCTCACAAATGTATTACTGCTCAGCTTCTCTGATTTATGTCGGGTAATCAACTACAGTGCCAATTACAATATGCGGTTACTATACACAATAGGGCAGAGGAAGCCAATGGACCAAAATACTAGTGTGGGCCTGTTTCCATTAGCTCACAAACAACATTTACTCTAATATTAATGAGATTTCAGTAAAATTAATTGTTACAAAAATATTTCAGTGTCATTATCTTCCTGCCCTTATCCCACTCTAAGTGGGATCGGCACAACATGTTATAAACATGCCATGACATGTTATAATGTCACAAGATTTGGCTGCGTTTTTACGACCGACTGCCTGCCTGACATCAACTTATCTCAGTCGTATTTCAAATATTTTTGTAATTGTTACAAAAATATTTCAGTGTATGGAATTGAAATTTTGGGCATAAAAATAATAGTTCAATAATAATCACAAAGATTTAACCAGTAGAAATAGACACTTGCTATCGCGGACTTTTTTGTAGATCTACAATTCTCTAGCACTTTAGTGTATATCTGTTTGCTTACGCGGCGCACGCTACCAAAGCTCCCAGCAGGCGAATTTTTTTACAACCGCGCGACCGCTTTAAATCAATTTTCTTAAAACAGTAATGTAACCGTACTATTAACCTTAACCTTCCGGAAGAATTACACTATCTTTTAGTAAAAACCGTACAAAAGTCCGTTCAGTAGATTTTGAGAAAATCGATTACATACAGTCTACTACAGGTGCTTTGTTTTTTAATAAGTAAAGATATAGATATAGATGATGTGAAAAGTTTAACTTCACTAGTAATACATATTCTGTGCTATGAGATCGAAATTGCTTAGTAAGATCTAGATCCGACGGCAGACAGCTGCATCGATCGTTTAATGCCACGTACGTTTGTACTATCACAACTGCAGTTTTTGATTTCCTCCTATACCGACTCAATCTCCTGTTCTCAAGCTGAATAATAATACATAAACTTAGTACTGCATGTCATATATATAGCAATAGTTCTTATACGATTAAGTACAATGTTTTAACGTCGTTTAAATTTAGTAACATTTAATGAATAATGAGCATTTAATTTAATTTACGTATTTCGTAAACTTATAGCGTACGGTATTAATAACATTTTACGGCTTTATTAAATACTAGCTTTTACTCGCAACTTCGTTCTCGAAATATTAAAAAATTAATAAAAATAACTTTTCCAAAGATTTTTATATTTTACCTTGTTATATAAACATTAATTGTGCCAAATTTCATTTATATTCGTTCAGCGAATTGTCCATAAAAATGTAACAGAAAGACTTTCGCATTTATAATAATATTAGCTTATAAATAACCCGTATTATTTTTATTTTTAGCCATTGTAATAGCTCAGTTAAATTTGTCTAGTAGACGTATAAAAATAAAATAAAATATAAATACTCTCTTAAGATAACTCTTTTGAAGTAAGCCGAAAAACTTGGAATCTTCTGTAAATACAGATTTGACTTATTTTTGACACATCGTGAATAAAAATAAATTCCATAGGTTTATTATAGATAGCGTTTTGAATGTCATCCTATTTAATTCCTCCTGAATTTAATTCCTGTTGAATTAACAGGATTTCTATAGCTATATGTTACCCCGCTGTATAAGGAATAATCGTGCCAAATTTTATCGATATTGGTTCAGCGGATTGGCCGTGAAAACGTAACAGACAGACAGACTTACGTATTTATAATATAAGTAAGGTTTAGTAAGGAAGTTAGGATAGTAAGGATAAGGATGTATACGTTATTTTGCAATTTTAATCGCGATTCATTTTTATCATTTTGGTATTACAGAGATATGAAAAATAACTAAGTAAAACTTTGTTCATAATCTGCAAAATCGTGCATTGAAGCCTCTAAGATTATCACTCTAAAGGATATTCTGGCTACCTTTCATGCTTTCGAGTGTTTTACTAAAACTTTGATGTGTAAATAACTCCATAAACTAACGTTAATTACGAAATAACAGTTAAATCCATACGAATAACACGAAAGCCTGTTACGGTTAATCAGCTGGAACATTAGTTATAATTGTAATTTAGTACAAATGAGGCTTTTACACCATGCTTTATTTAAGCATGTATTTGTCGTATGTATTTGTTCTTGTCATTACATAGGATAAAAATTGTATCGCACTTATTACCACTGTATCATTTAAACTATATATAAAAATTACTGTACTTTTTACATAAAATTTCTCATATGATACTTTTCTATGAAACATATATTTCTGCTTGAAATAATTTTTTAAACTACGATGCTAGTATCTCGCCATCGTTAGAATAGGTCAAGTCTGTACTCGAACTTACGGCCTTTATAAATCTCGACACCACATGAACGCTTTCTATATTTTGCATCAAGCAAAAAATATTTATTAAATTAATGAATATACCATTTATATTTTGAACTATAAATTTTCATATTCATTTATTGAATTACTTTAACATATTCATTAAAGATGAAAGAGTAACATACATCAATACTCACAAACTTTCGCATTTTTAATATTAAAAGCAGAGAGAGACTTTAGATTGATCGGTGAGGCACATGAATGACCGTTCAGGATAACTGCATATTATTACCATTTTTTAAAAACACTACTTCTATTTGTATCGCCTATTGATTTTTGTAGTAACATGTGCTTACCGGCGTATGTAACCATTTATCTTTAACAGCTTTAACACGCCGTCGTTACGAAAATAATTCCACTGAAATACACCTGTCTGTGTTACGTTTCTTTAAAGCTATTAGATTTTAATTGCTGGAAATGTTCTTATACAAAGGTGATACTAACATTCAGGGTTTAGCTACTCTATTATTAGTATTCCTTGATATTCTATTCTCTTAGTACAGATTGTTAGAGTAAAGTTAAGTTATATATTATATTTGATATATGAATTACATTTGATAATTTTTTATAGGAAGCCTTTTCCATGCAAATCGTAAAAATATGGATATATTTTTTTATCAGTTTTGCAGTAGCGACCTTTACACGAACCTTATGTTAAATTAAAGAGACGTTATTTACTAGATAAGATAACTTTTGTTAATAATACTATGTAGGTAATATGATTTATAAAATCGAATATCACTACATAGTATAAAACAAAGTCATATTCTTTGTTTGTCCATATATCCCTATGTATGCTTAAATCTTTAAAACTATGAAACAGATTTTGATGCGGTTTTTTTTAATAGATAGAGTGATTCAAGGGAAAGGTTTGTATGTATAATAACATTCAATACGGAGTAGACAAATAATGTAATTTTTTAAGGTTTCTGTAAATAGTTACATTTGAATTAAATAATTACAGGCAATAGGCAATATTGAAAAAAAAATTACAAGATTTTCATTTTCCTTCGGCTACAAAGAAAAATACAGAAAACATAATTTAGGGGTTCTAAAATACTTATACGTAAACAAAGCTGCGAGTAAACATTATAATAATCTTTAATAACCCAAATTAATATCACAAAAGGCAGGAATTATCCAAAAATTACTCAATATTTGAATTACTTTACACAATGTATTTTTTGTTAAACTTCTTCTTGACAAGTATTTTTAATCTTCATTTAATACATTTAACTTACTGTTTCGATGGCTTAGACATTGTCAAGTATTTTTCAAAGTAAAGTTTGATCTGTCGCCCGGGGGTCGTCTCTTAAAAAGACCGAAAGAAAGTTAAACAGAAAGCTATCACATTTTCTATTTTACAGTAACACTTGGACAGTTTTATTTTTGAAAAAGATGTCATGTAAAAAGTTATAGTACAACAATAAAAGTTATCTTTGCATATTTATAGTTTGGTTTAGGTATACCCTTACACTTGCGAATTTCCTTAAAAGAAAATTGTAGTCGTTAAAATTGCATAGAATTATGAAAGAATGTGGGAATGAATTGACATATGTAATTATTTGCTTATTAAATTATCTTAAATATTTCTACTAGATTAATTACAATAGTACGATAACATCAGTAATTATTATTTATTTAATTGTTAAGTTTTAATATAATGACGTCAAAGTAAGGTGTGCCTGTACGTATTCTGTATTGGAGTCTGTATTGTCTGAAAAACAAAACTATACTAATTGTTAAATCCTTTTGTTGCATTAACAAGAAAAAAGTGATACCCACCCATCGCCCACTATATTGTAAAAGTTTGATTTGTAACACATGTATATAATATTAAAATATATATATTTTAAAATATTTTTTTTTTTTTAAATATATACGGGACACTTACACACATGGTCGTCCGTCCCCAAAGTAAGTAACTTAATATTTGTGTTATGGTAGACAGACAACTGGTGAATATATACTTATACATTTTTAAATACATACTTAAATACAAATATACACCCAGGCTCAAAGACCGACAAATTCATTTTAAAGAAAATGTTGGTCCTCGGCGGGAATCGAACCCGCGACCCGTGGAGCCGAAGGCAGGGTCACTACCCACTGCTCCAACGAGCCAGTCAAGTCATAATAACTTTCCCATATTCCTTAAAATTATCTTTTCAACTACGTATATATTATATACCGATACCTGAAAGGAATAACATGGCATCTCAGATTTTAAAAGCTTAAGAGACTTATTTCTTATTTCTGGCGTAATATTTAAAACCATATTAGTGTTTTATGATGACTAAAGAGTTTATTTAATGACATCCATATTACATTTTAGTAAAGCATCCGTCAAGTAAACACAATTTTGCGGTACGTATGGGTTAATCTTCTTGCAAAAAGTTTAACTGCACAAAGGAGAAGGTCAAAGTTAAGTTGCCTCTAGACAAGATTAAACTTTGTAGATTCCTTTATGGAGCAATTTTCTTCCCGTTAAAACTTATAGCTATTATTAAATTTATATGAACTTTACTCGGGGTAACAGTAAAACTCATATCAATTTAGTATTTGTTATGTACAATACGAACAATGTTTTCATTATAGTTGTGTGTTTTAAAAACTTGTTAAACAAATTTTTGGACTAACCTGACCGTAATACTAAAATGTAACATGAATTTATTTTATGTTCGGCAGATTAAACAGGTGTAAAAGTAAAAATGGACTAGACTAATTGCTCGTGGTCGCTTACGGTGGGCCTCATAAGAAAGATCAAAGTCACTCAGCGGGTGATGGAGCGAGCTATGATCAGAGTATCTCTAATTGATCAAACCAGAAATGAGGAGGACCGTAAGGGAATCAAAGTTACTGATATAGCTGAACGTATCGCGAATTGTTCGCGCTGAAGTAGCAATGGGCGGTGCACATAGTACGGAAAACCGATGGGCGTTGTGGTCTTACGGAGCTGAAATGGCGACCATGGCATCTACTGGTGCGCTATGCGGTGTACTGGTGCACCAGTCACCAGTAGATCCTGAACTAGGTAGACTGCCGACCTCAATAAGGTCGTGGGGAGCCGCTGGATCCAACCGGCATAGAATCGTGTGGTGTGGAGATCATGTGAAAACCTATATCCAGCAGACATCTATATAGTTAGATTGAGAAGAAGAAGACTCTATACGATACAAGTTGACATAAGGAAATTCACTTTTTGCTCCCGTCAGGTTGACCTTAAAACTCTGTCAGGATATCTAATATTTCTTACTTCAGTTCTGATGTCTAGGCGTGGCTAGTGGATATACGAATTACGTATGAGCTACGCTCGTTACCTGCACAAAGCGAATCTCGTTAATTATCCCGTTTGATGTTATCTCGACTCTGTTGACCTTCATGCTGACCAATCCACTTTGCATTCCAGTGACATGTACTCACCGGCTCAACTAATGGATTAATGTTAATTAAAGCCAACGAAAATATATTTAATCCCTCGCATAAATGAAATGATGACTTTTGTAATATAAACGCTCTTACTAGTTAATGGTCTTACTACTTAGTCTCGCATTTTCTTGTTTATTAGCAGATTGTGGGATAAAATGAAAACCTTGACAATATCTATACAATTTACTACGTAGATATACACTTAATTTATGAAACAAGCCTATGATTAAAGTAAATACAATAAACATGTTTAAGGTACTTAAAATGTAATGGTAAATCGACTTAGCCTTATTGCCAGAACATCTGCCCCTGCCGCGGAACTGATGAGGGTCTGATAATCCATTACTGATAGTTTATAACTTATATTGACTTAATCACGTAGGAAAAGCTGGTGGCCTGCTACGGTACCGATTCTGTGGATTTTGCTAAGACAAAAATATAGGTCTTACGGATAAGTTCCTTTGATAAATTGGAAAGGATAAATTTAATGGATGTAATAATAGGTTTCTCAAAGATTGTTTTAAGTTTCATAAATAAAGCAGAACCATTATATTTGAGGATATATTCGTTAATTTTTTTTTAAACTACAGTTGTCCATGATGTCCTTTAATTGGATCATTGTATTTTTAATATAAATAAATATAGCCAACCATAGAAACCAACCGTTGAACGAGCTAAAGATTCGGTGGTCACAGTTTGAATTTGGGTACTCTAATTTCATTAATGTGTATACAGAACCTGGTTAGGAAGTTGAGCTTAAGTTTGGGTACCACAAGTAAGTACCACAAGTCTGAGGCCTTTGTACTCGACCATCTTCTGCTATTTGTCGAAAGTAATGTTGAAGTTAAATCTTATAATTTGTTTAAGATCCAACGACGTTCAAAGTTCTATTTAAGATGTTATTTACGTTTAAAACTCATTTATGCGGGTTAAGCGAAGGCTTAGAATGTTTTCATACTAACGGTTTCTCGTGACTTGACCTGTGTAAACTTTGTTTTTATCGGATGAGTAGAAGGGTCCCTAAATACCCTATTTCAACTTTATCTTGCTTCGTTAGAATAATTCTATATTAGTATTATGTTCTAGCTCTGTGTACTAGTATTATTTTTTCTTTGTCAACTACGTGGACGTCCACACCTGGACATAGGTCCATGGGATGGGTTCATGGTTCATGGGATCTCCACACCGCCCGATCTTGGGCTTCTTGAATCCAGCGACCTCTTTGAGATCGTCAGTGCAGTATTATTATTATCACTAGTATTTACTTTTACTATAACATACTAGTGCTGTATAATAGTGCTATGTTAGTACCTAGCACTAGTATTGTCTATAGATAAGTAGACTTTTTTATATATGAAGTCTCAAACTCAATTGTCATATTTATAACAACAGTAGCTTCCACCCGTAATTTCGTATACATGAACTTCAGTGCCAAAATAAAAAGTAAGCTCTATATTATAGCTCTATATAATACCCTCTTACTAAAAATCACACTTCATATAAATATATTAGAAGTATGGAATCTGGTGTGAAATTTTGCTGTTTAAATGTTATAATGTTATAACATAACATTGTATAAAATCGTAAGCCAGTATCGGCGAAAATTTATGATGAGTGGATTGAGTACCGTAGAGTAGAGTAGATAAGCAATGTTGTTGAAACGACGATGATACACTGATTTAGTTTATACGTTTCGAAATTCCTATAGTTCGTATACAAAAAAATTAATAAATACAAAAACCGCTTAAGGAGAAGGGAACTGTGTCAAGTAATGCAAAAACACTAAGGCCCTCATAAATAAAACATTAGTCTTTTAGACCGCGGGACTAAAATCTTTTAAGCAGTAAATTTCGTATATAGTTCTAAATTTGTAAGATATGAATTAAGGAGAATTCAGCTCAACTTTTTACATCAATTGAACATGGTTTGTAATTTAAAACAAAAGCTTAACGACAGTTCGACGGAATTAGATAATGGGCAGTACCAAATCCAAAGGTAATGGAATATTATTTTGCTATAATCTAACATTGAACTGATGATATTTGTAATCGAATGTAAAACCAAAATCATATTATCATTCACTTTTTTACAATGGACATCGGCAAAGTAACGCCTGATTCTATCATCCTTAACAGTAACAAAGACTTATTTTAAATGTGGGCGTTAGTGATGTAAAAAAATGTTTTAGCTAAACCGTAATTTGGGTATGTGGATTTGTGACATTCTGGAGTAGAGTAAATTTCCAGAGTAATATTTATTACTATTGCATGTTTTTTATATAAATTTTGATTTTTAATGTTACGATATTTTGTAAAATATTTAAGCCATAACAATTTTTAAAGCTATCAAAAATTAAACAAATATATATATCGCAACTGGTGTCTATTGAGAAATCAACATACAATTTAAATTAGGATACACCAAGGGTGCTCAACTTTTTTATCGGTTGGGCTAAAAGAACGATACATAAATCTTTGGCGGGCCATTATGTATATATTTGCTGTGCAATTCATTATTTATAACTCACAATTTAACGTGGCTTAATTTTTTTTTAGATCTTGAGAAATTTCTATTATTCTTAAGCGAGCCATTCCAAAATCGTCAGTGGGCCACACTTTGGCCTGCGGACATAGGGTTGAGCGGGCCTGGGATAAAAATATTAACAAAATTGACAAAACGTGTCGAAATACCAAGACTAAAATGTTACTAAACCCCATCTAAATAGAAGGATGCTAAATTAATAATAACCGATATTAATATAAGAATAATAAAAGGAACGGCTGGTGCAGGAATGTAAATATGGGTTGCAATAACATAGAAGCGGTATATTATTTAGGTTCGTTTCAAAGGTAGTTATTGTTCTCTTTTAAACATTTTTTATTGCTAACCAGAAGTAAACTAATTAATAAAGAATGAGGCAAGGCAAGCGGTGGTATTTTAGAGATTTTGGCAAATTGCCAAACCACGTCAACCTATACCTAATTGATAGAAATCGGTCGAAAATATTGGTGTGGTTTATTATAATTTGTATAGAAAATGATGAAGTAACAACAGACGTGTTAGAATCTAAACATCAGATCAAAATTAGGACAACCTAAACATAGAAAATATATGTGATGAATGATAAAAAACTATTTCGTTAGTTCGATCGAACTTGTCGATAGTCTTTAGAGATAATTACCTAATTAACGTAACTAAGTCTATCATAATAAATTTGTTATTTAAGCATCAATAATTTCATTTACTTGTTAAGAAGTAATGAAGCTTTATCGTGAATAACATATTACATTTTTTATATCTATTATTACACTGTGTTGCTAACGGTGTTTAGACATTTCTTATCTTAGTTATATTCTAATACTTAATTTATATTATGTGCGAAGCGGAAATTTTGATTAAAATAAATCTCTCCAGTGGGTGGTCCACTTTTAGGAGATATTTCTAGGTAAAACTCTTTCAAAATATACACAGTTCCAAGACATCCAAAACTGGATAAACTGGGGTATTTTTTGTGAATGCCTAATTTATATTTGATTATCCCAAGTGATTGTATGATGTTGATGCCAATAGATATGGATTGCTAAAAGAGATAACCTCTTATGGTATCCGCATGGCATCGTAAATATAGCATATACTTTATGGCTTATAAAGTGGATATTTGTACCTTTGCGCAACAAAGATTGTCGAATATATAATTTAACGTATTTTAAAATAGCATTGTATCGGATGACTAAATCACCTCGCCGTTTTCTGTAGCGTAAAAACTAACTGCAGTTATATATTTAACATCGCAGTTTTCAACTTCTATGAATCTAAGGCCTATACAAAATATTTTTCCTACAATTTTTTTTAAAGTTTTAATTGTCAATTGAAATTTTTTTTTCTTTGAAAGAAGATTTCGTGTCTTATTAACTAAAGTGGATTTCGTTTCATTCAGCCATTTAAATATAGTTTTTGATTCATTCTTATTTTCCTTTAAGATATTATCGTACATTATTCTGTTGTGTAACAAACACAGTTAAATTAGACCACAAAATAATTATAATCTTCAATGTCATGCGATATCTGATAAGACAGCTTTAGTTCAATCTTTGCTATCAACGTAGACAAATAGCGCTGTAATCCCCTGTGTACTTTATACAAACCTGATTTCCTTTTCATCAACTGTATCTATTTATAAAAGAAATGTATTTGATCAACCGTATTTGGAATTGATTCAGAGATGATATCTAGAATTGTTGACTATCTTTCAACAGATAGTTATCAACTGAATCCTACGATAGCGCACCACTTGAGATATTTTAGCTTGCAGACCAATGCAACATATACGATCACCTTTCATGCTTATTTCTCAGGGATACTATTGTATTTATATAGAGGTCGCTTGTCTGAGCTAGATGAGGTATCAACCCGTTGGAATATAGGATTTATTGTTGTCCCGATAGTATAGAGAGATAGGTCCATTGTGTCCTTCAACTTCGACCCTACCAAGATTCATATCTTCTCTCTTTCTATAGAACGTAAGGGGAGACTTTATTCCTCCTGTCTGTGTTTCGAGCATAGTACGTTGTTTTTTTGTCTTATTGAAAGGCCACTATTCAGCTGTTATAGGCGAACAGAGAGACCGCGTGCGTTTCGAGGGCGTCATTGGTTCAAAATCCGGGTAAGCATCAATTACTTGTTCTACTTAAGTGTCTAATTGATATTTGCACTTTATCATACGCGTTTTGAAAACATTGCGAGAAAACCTTTGTGGGTGTGGTGCTATTAATACTTTCAATATAAATGAATATGGCCAATTTAGTGAAACATATTCTTACGTACTGCTCTTCTATAGATGAAAAAATGTATTGAAATAAAAAATAATAATAAAAACTAAAAATACAGACATTAAAGTAACGGTATACTTATTTCATGGAGATATTTTGAACTGTTTATTTTAGACCGTGGCTTATACATATAACCATAAAATATAAAATGAAAGCTCAATAGGATAATACAATGTATAATGTGCTATTGAAGAAGCATGGCTTATATTTATAAGATGACATATAAGGTTAGGTATCTTTAACATTGTCTAATTAATATAAATTAAAAACATTCATAAATTATCTTAATAACAACTAATGCACGGTCATAAAACATGTTATCAAAATCTTAAGCGTAGTAAGATAAAGTTTTTATACTAAAACTCTGTCATCAATCAAAGTCATAATGGACTTTTTTGTGATGGTATTAGCTAACCTTTGCAAGTTCCTTGTTCTTAAAAAATTGTACATCCGACAAGTACTTGATTCAAGATACGTTTATGTACAATGTTTAAGAATATTGAAATAGCCTATTGTAACAGACTTTTCTCTACACCTATAAAATGCTTCCTCATACATTGTTGTTATATTTAAATATAAAGACAATTTTTATGAAAGTTCCTATGGTTTCAGTTTTTCCGGGATTTTCGTCTTAATTTAACTAATTCACACGAAACCTTAACAAATTTTACCCCTACGATTTACTTTTGAATTATTGAAGAAAACAGTTTGAAAATCCGTCCAGTACTATTGAGTTTATCGTGAAAAGACAGACACGCTACGGTGGACTTTATTTTATATTATGTAGTGATGAATGATCTAGTTAATCTTTTGATAGGTACGAGTATGTGGAGGAACTCAAGGTAAGTGAACGATCAAATTGTTTCCGTTCAAGTTTCTGATTAATGTCACAGTTATTTTACACACATAATTACTCAGTATACGCTGTAATAATTTTGTCACTCTCACCGCAAGACATATTATGAAATGTCATTGTTATTCAGTTATTTCAGTTCAAACCTATTCTCATAACATCGTTAATTGTCTGCGAATTCTGTGTCATGGATTTTTAAACCTTTTTATGAATCAATAAAAGTATAACCGGCAAATCCTTTTGGGAACTGGAAGGATGCCAAAACGACACTTTCCATGCTTTCACCCCAGTATCTGTCATCGCTAAGTATTAGTTTGTTCACCTGCCGTCTAAAAATGCATATTTGTTTTCATTCTTAGTAGGTTACGGACGTAAAAATCGGCTGTACCATCTGTTTCAAAGACCAGTACAGCTAAATGATTTCCGAACGTAATAAATTTTGTGTAGAATGTAGGTAAACCACCAATACGTCTATTACGTATGTCAATTGAACAGATGTTATTTTGAAACAAATGCAGACGTTATAGTTTTAAATCGTTCTATTTACAAAAGGTTTGAATGTTGAAATATTTTTTTATTAATATATTATGTTATTAGCCTCCAGATGGTTGATTAAGACAACTAACTTTTAGTTTGATTGTGCTATTCCCCAATAATAAACATAAAATATTAGTTTATGATATGCTATAAGTTCGAGGAATCGACGGTAGAGAACGAGTGAGAACGGCCTTAAGGTCATATTCGTCTCTCTTACCGTTTAGTGTTACCGAAACGTTATTAAAAAAAAGAAATGCCTCAGAAAAATCTAAATTACACCTGTAGCGAGGATTCTGTGAGTTGTCATTTTCCTAATACTTGAACCGTGTCGAAAATCTTATAATTTGGATGACAAGTTGCTTAAGATCATCAGTATCAAATATCTTAAGCCATTCTTGACTTCCTAGCGCAATACAAACAATGGATGGATATAGCTGTTAATCCAGAGTGCTGCAATAGTTATAGTGAACACAGAATATCGGTCAGTCGACATGAAAGATATTTAAATTTCAGGATAATAAGAGAGAATTTTCTTTGGATCCACGATGTTGAAGAAACCAGTTAATTATAATTTATGCTGCAAAATTATTATGAAATTGAATATATGACCGGTTTATCATTTTTAATGACATCCTCCTTTATGTTAAGTAGGAGAAACTTGATATATTAGATATATATTTTTTGATTAATGTGCCCTAAACTTCCGAACCTGTTAATTTCGTATCTTTACCTTTTTCTGTATTATGATACAAGAGTTTATTGTAGAGTCTGTGACCTGATGATATTCGGTTGCAGGGCGACATGATCGTACAGATTGTCGTAGTGAATGGGTGGGCGCGCGATAAAGTTCAGTGGTGGTCGTTGTGGAGTGGAAATGCCTTTGGACCTATATGAGTGACAAATGTCCATAATTAAAAAAAATGTTCATTTAACACTTGTTAAGTATAAACATTATAAATGCATTCATTATTCAATCTGTTAAAAGTATTCTTTATATTCACTTAATTACTTAGTACCTGGTTGACCGAACCTTGCTCGGTAATCACAACATAGTATAAAAAAGTCGCATTCTTTGTTTGTCTCTAATGTATGTCTCTATGTATGCTTAAATCTTTAAAACTACGCAACAGATTTTGATGCGAATTTTTTCATAGATAGAGTGATTCAAGAGGAAGGTTTATATGTTTAATAATATTCAATACGGAGTAGAGAAATACTATGATTTTTGAGGTTTCTAATGTGATGTCGTAAATAATTACATTTTTTCCCGCTAATATTGCAAACGCAGACTAACCCTCCGAGATTTTTCAAAATGATGTACTAAGTATTTGTACACCTTGAAAAGGTCTACAGAAAAGTCCGCGATGGTATATGTCTATCTCTTATGGATAACCCACAATAATATTTTTTGTCATTTACTTTTACGAAAAATAATGCTTTATGTTCAAAGCAATTTTTATACAACACAGCATTAATCCTTAACCAATTAAGTACCTTAAATACAATTTTGATTTAATATACATCAATATGGCCGTTTACAGCATGTAATTTAAGTGAACATTTTCGGAGATATTACAGAAATTTCAATGCAGTAAGGAGGCTGCGCTTCGCCCTATAGCAGTTCGAATTTAGCAGCTATATGTCGCTCTTTCAAGAATTTGTTTAATGACAAGAAAGCTGTGAATGTTGTATACAAAGACATTCTGTAATTAATTGTAAAACAAATACATAGTGAAAAATGTAAAAAGTAAATATGTAGTATATGAATTTAGATATTAGATATAGCAGGAACTCTTCAATGTATAGGGTAGGTTTGCCACCTTTTTTTGAAGAAAAATAGTATTTTTCTTTTTAAATCAAAAAAATATAGAACTTTTAGGAAATTCAGGAAAAAAAATAGTACACATCTATTTTCAATCATTATTTATTTTTTCATGATTATTTATTATTATTTTTCGCTGGACAATGACAAAGGGGTTAGAATTACTAGCTAACTAAGTCTCGTAAATACATAAATGAGTTTCCTTCGAACATTCCCTATGCAGTGCTGCGGGTGTGTTCCATTCATAGTTGATTAAAAAATGCGCGACAATTGAATTAGCGATAAAAATATTTTTTGTCCTATATTATTTTTATATATTTTATAGTACAATTGACTAAAATATAGTACGATTCTATATAATATAGTACGGGTGGCAACCCTAGTATAGGGAGAGGTGAATTGTTTTTCTCCAAATTTAATGCATGCGGGCCACGGGCAGTAATGAATAAATCAAAGCTACTGGATCGAATTTAATCATTTTTTTCACTAAGTGACATGGGTTATATATTTTATACTCGTGCGAAGCAGGGGAAGGCCGCTAGTTTATAACAAAATAAAAAAAAAACTTCAAAAAATAATTGGATAGATAGGGCTCATTCTTCTTCTTCTTCTCTAGAAATGAAAGACCACCCGTTCCCTGAATAAACTACGATGACTTGACAGTTTTCGGTAAAAATAGTGTATTATATATTCAATTTTTGTATTTTTTAATGCCCAAAAACGTGGATAAAACGAATTTCTTTTACATTATACCTAGATCGGTTTTTCTCCCCCAAAACTTCCTGCATGCTGAATTTCAGGAAAATAGTTGAAGCCGTTTCCGAGATTCCGAAAATATACATATACATACAAGATTAACTCATTTAAATCTTAAAGATAATAAAATCAACGCTAAATAATCACTTCAAACATTTGTGTATTACTTCAACATCAACAAAGATTCCAACAGAGCCTCATTCAAGTGGATCCCTCGGGATAAGTTATACCGAGAGGGAGTAAAATGGCAAACGCCGTTAGTAAATAAAGATTAAAGCAAATATTTGTCTATTCAAGGGACAATGACTATATCACGTGAATCGTATTTTTATTGCTCTAAGTATTTTTAATCTGTAAGAAGCGCAGTATTTCATTACAATGTATTTATGGAAGGATTTAAAGGATTTTGGACACATCATCGATTACGAAAGTCATAATTTAGTAAGAGAAAAAGTGAAGAGAGATCTTTTTGAAGAGATTTTGTACCTTTTGGTATTTAATAAAGAGTTTTGAGTTGATTGATACTGTTTATTATTACCTCAGTAATCACAAAGTCATAATTTTTGCATGTTGATGCATAAAGGTTCGTCAACCCTGATATATGCCAATTTAGATTAACTAGAGAAGAACAAATATGCTGAAAAGAAATAATAAGAAGATAAAGAAGTAATATGCCAGCATATTACTTGAGGTCTATATCATTGATAGTGACGGTATATGTTTAAATATTAATACCAGTATAGGGCACTCCTTATAAAACAATAATACCATAAAATCTTTAATGTTGATTAAAAAATCCATTTTAATAAAATTTTCGTAATTTATTTTAACTACCATAATATAATCTTTATCAATTTAAAGCTGAAAAATAAAAATTATTTAAATATTTGGGTCTATCTCATGAGATGGTGGTAATCACCATGTGGAATATTGAGTCAACAATAATTGTTGCAATTGTTGTATCGGTAAATGGTTTACTAGCGAAGAGCCACGACTAACATCTCAAGAGGCTCATGCTTGGCTCATGGATCAAGGGCAGGATACAGAAGGCAGTGTTGCTTGAGACAGCACGTATTTTGAGGAGGTTCCTCACTCTGTAATCCTAACCGCCGGGAGCTTGGGTCCTTTCTCAGCTCTTCGTGGATCCTAATTTTTTTTATATATTTTACTAATGTTTTTTGTTTGATTTAGAAAATATTTGAAAATGGAATGTAATTTGTAAATAAATGAATGAATGATTATATCTTTATCACAAACTGGATCACATTTTATGACTATCTAATTTATAATGCTACTAAGATGGAAACCCGTTACTATTGTAAGGTACGATATTATATCAATCCCTTATCGGTTGCTACACGACAAAATTTGTTTTGCCAGCAGAATGATAACAAGATAAGCCTCCCACTAAAACCAGATTTGTAACTTTTTTTTTTAACTTTATTGCACAGAAGATACAGGCAACAAAGGTCATCGGACCCACTAATTTGGCATAAACTTCGTGCTGTCACAAGTTTTTTTTTTTTTTTTTGATTAATATACATTATATAAATGTTTAGACGATAAATGTTAAAGCTTGACCTTTTGTAGAGCTTTTAGAAACTCGTGAAATCGAAAATTTAAAGTTTAAATATATATATGCGCTTTCGCTTTCCCCGCACGTGTTAGTTTTTTTTATTCGATGAAAGTAGCAGTTGTATGGTAGCATTAGGCGTTGGCTTTTAACCGGTGATATTTATATCTTTAATAATTAAAAAAATAACTGCCCACTGTTGGGCATGGGCCTCTTCTTTTTGGAGAGAAATCTAGGAGGAGCTTAGACCCACCACACTGCTACAATGGGAATTGGTAATTTTTATATCCCCAAAAATTTCTAGACATATGCAGGTTTTGTTTGCCGAAAATGTGTGGTAAATTGTTAATATTAACTAGGCACATACGTTTTAAGGGCTCATTGGTGCCTGCCCGGGATTTAAACCCGTGACCCCCTAAAAAAAATCGATCGCACTATGACTATTACAGCCTACAAAAGTAATAATAAAATTATTTTGCTATAATCAAAGAAAATATCATCATTTTATTATTACTTCTGTATTATGGATCTCAATAAAGTAATGCCCAATTCTTAAAATTAATTAACTGATTATATTGTTGGTATAATATAAATTTTGTTATTTATAACGTAGCAAAGGTTTCTAGATTATCGTTTTGTACTAACTATAGTCGACAATGGTAATCAATCCCTTGTGAAGCATTAGCTAGTAGATATACGATGGCATTTTATCAACGGAGGACATGATACATCACACGCCGCACGCAGTTATTTAACACTCAATTGACGTCATCTGGGTCTCGGCTGAAAATCAGCACTTCATTTACAAAATGATATCAAAGAATCAAATCCGATAAATGGTAATTGTACTTGTAGATAAATGGTTGAATAAGGGCAGGTATTTTGTCTGAGATATAATGACTATAAGTAAACCTCTAATTACAGTATTCGGAGATGATTATAAATTATCGATATTCTTATTATCTCTTATTTTTTTATTTACTAAATTGATAAAATAGGCTTTTTTAATGATAATCATAGATTGCCTACCTTATTTACCAACTTTTTGTTTCTCCAAAATTATCATCATCCTGCCCTTATCCCGCTCTAAGTGGGGTCGGCACAACATGTTATAAACATACTGACACATGATTTGGCTGCGTTTTTATGACCGGCCGCCTGCCGGACGTCAACTTACCATAGTCGTATTTTACGACAGCTCTGTAAGAAAGAGGGTGTTCTATTTTACTAAACCGGATACCACACAGTAGTTCAACTTACCTTAGTCGCCTTTTACGACACCTCGGTAAGAAATGAGGTTGGCCAATTCTACTCGGCCGGATACCACACGGCGGGTCGACTTACCTTAGTCGTCTTTTACAACACCTCAGTAAGAAATGAGGGTGGTACTATTCTATTCAGTCGGATACCACACGGCGTTGTTTCTCCAAAAATATATATAATTATATTATATATTATTGTTCAAATAAGCAAGGAGACTGTTACTTAGATATAGTAGAATTAGTGTACCACGTTGCTCAAATGTGGGTTACATATATTTCTGACACTTTTCAGCGATAGGTTTCCTCAAAAAGTTTTCATAGACTAGGTAGATTAGATTTTTCATTGTTTACTATAGGTGCCTGCTAAGGATTTTTATTCCCGAACCAATTTTAAACGTCACGTAGTCTCTTATTTGACCATAACGGTTTTAACTTTGGCAAAACTTTCTTATACGTAGTATATCAGTTGTTGCCAAATAAAAGTTTATACTTTTTAATTTTTTCTATTTTAGTTTTATAACAATGTGCTAATTGTGGTTAAAAATAACTGAATATATTTTGAATATAGAAAATGTAAATGTTCATTCCTGAAAAAGAGCGCTGAACGTTAAAGAAAGTGGGATATACAAGTTAATATGTGCTTCTTATAAGGTGATGAAATTGCATAATTTGCATACTCTCTGGTGGCTCTTACTGTCTCGACTACATATTTTATCAAGTTACATATTCATAGTCATTTCATCGCTTTGTATAACATGAACCCCTATACTACTTTTTTATTCACTTGTATAAAATGCAACCTCACGGTAACTTAACCGTGACGTTGCATTCTATTTACCAAATCCAGACCTTATTAAAATTTATAAGTAACCGAAATTATAAGATAACTGCATACGTAATAACGCTAGTGTAATAAGATTTTGATCTTTTGTAGTGGCTTAAATGCTTAATATAAAATATATATAATTTTAAATTTGTTGATAGTCAGTTCAATTCATTACAAGTAAATTATTATGAATATTTCTCCTCACGTTCACGTGTATGAGCATGCGTGTGTGCGTGATTAAATTTCTAAATAAAAGTAGGTTCTAATAAACTTATTTCTTAATTAATAGATACGAACGTAAAATTTTACTATTAACTGTATACTTTTTGGTTATCATAGCATATATTTCTGGATTTCATCCTCATTTCATACCGAGGTGTCGTACAATACGACTAGGGTAAGTTGACGTCAGGGAGGCGGCTTATCGTAAAACACGTAGCCAAATCATGTGACAACATGTTCATAACATGATCTGCTGATCTCACTTAGAGTGAGATAAGGGCAGGATGATGATGATATATTTCTGGTGGTCCTAAAGATTTTACCAATAATAAAATCCGGGCTTCAAGGGTGAGGTCTTGTCAGTGACAAATTACCCATACACTGTTACAGCTATTCGATATGCGACGAAACGTGTTCAGGAAATTGTAAATTATGGAGAGTGGAAACTCTATAGAACGGAGCAATGGCAGGGTTATGTTATCCTTTACATGTGTTCTGTGCATATGCCTATGTTAATATTTTGCAATCGTTTTATATATTTTGGGTAGCACTTATCTATAGGAGAAGTCGATCGTTTCGATAATAAATATCGCCCTATCCGAAGAAAAAAGTCACATTTTCTATGCTTATACATGGGAGATGTAACTTTGTTCTTCGGATAGGGGAGTATGACCATTTTCATCGACCAGCTACTTTTATGCTAATATTCTAAAGGTTCCTTGAAATTCTTGTCTCCTGTGGTCATAAAGATTTTATTTTCTTGTATTGCACAGAGCTAGTATGGATAAAGATCATAAGTTCCAACCATTTGGCCACTTTATTATACTATCCCTCAATCAATTCAAATTTTTATAAATTTACTTATATAACAGACAAACTATATCTACATATATCCAAGTTTCTTCTAAAATTAAATGCTGTTAAAAAAGAAATTATTTAGTCGTGTTCTAATAGAGCCGAAAATTCGCTTACAAAGGTGAAACAGATTAAAAATATATTGAAACGTTTAATAACCTATAGGGTTAGGCTGAGAATGCTTAAAATACATTTTATATCTGACTTGTTACTTTTATATCTCTGATATTAGTTATAATTGAGAACTATGTAAATTATCATCATCCTCCTGCCCTTATCCCACTCTAAGTGGGGTCGGCACAACATGTTATAAACATGTTGTCATATGATTTGG
Source organism: Morpho achilles (assembly GCA_947086495.1). Taxonomy (NCBI): domain Eukaryota; kingdom Metazoa; phylum Arthropoda; class Insecta; order Lepidoptera; family Nymphalidae; genus Morpho; species Morpho achilles. The sequence continues at coordinate 11,517,772 of CAMTZB010000019.1, forward strand.
CTACGTAATTTAGACCGGCCGCCTGCCTGACGTCAACTTACCTTTGTCGTATTTTACGACTCCTTGGTAAGAAAGAGGGTGGTCTATTCTACTTAACCGGATACCACATGGTGAGTCAACTTACCTTAGTCGACCTCTCCCACGATCTCTGATATTAGTTATAAATTGAGAACTATGTAAATAAAAATTTAAAATACACAATAAGTTAGAAACTTTGTTAATAAAGTTAAAGAGACTGAGGTAAGAAATATTGCGTAATAACAACGATTTATTAAGTCCGTCGAACATTTTCGTGCGTAAATGAAAATTTTTACGTAATTGTATCATGAAAGATCAAATCCAAAAACTTTATCTGAGAAAAATCATTTAATAAAAAAGAATACAATGTACATAAAGTATTTAAGACAAATTAAGACAAAAAAACTATAGTCACAAAATTATATAGAAACTTTAGAATCTAAAAGTATATACTGATAATTTTTTCCGTTCATTTTTCTACCCGTTTGTGTAGCAAGTAGCGGCTTGTTACTATCCCACTGCTGCGAATAGGCCTCTTCTCTCCTTTTTTTGGACAGAAGGTTGGAGCTAAGACCTACCACGCTGCTTCAATGCGGATTGGTAGGCTACACATATCTCCAGAAGTCTCTAGAGATATGCAGATTTCCTCACGATGTTTTCCTTCGCCGAAAAGCGCGTGATAAATTGCAATTATCAATTAGACACATAAGTTTTATCAGAAAAACTCATTGGTGTCTCCCCGGGTTCGAACCCGAAAGAGTCGCAGTCGCTGGGCTACCACAACTTGTTTGTGTAGTACGCATTGGTTAATAATTGATGGGCCAAACTTATGAAAGCGTTAACACTAAAGTATCAGTGGTAGATACTAGCGGTTAGCCCGTGGGACTCTTTCGAATTAGTCACGGCTTAAAACCTCGGGCACCATTGAGGCACATTTCTAGAGTATTCCGGGGATATGTATAACCTACCAATTTGCATTAAAGCAGCGTTTAGTCTTTGCTTCTTCTATTCAAAAACGGAGAGAGAAGGCCAATGCACAGCAGTAGAATAATATGTGGCCGTTATTTTTCCTTTTTTTTCTTTCTCTAACCTAACCTTTAGGTGATATACCTGCTCTAACCTTATCCCACTCTAAGTGGGGAAGGCACAACATGTTATAAACGTGCTGTCATATTATTTGGCTGCGTTTTTACGATCGGCCGCCTGCCTGAAATCAACTTACCTCTGTCGTATTTTACGACACCTCGGTAAAAAAGAAGGTGGTCTATTCTACTAAACCGGTACCACACGGTGGGTCAACTTACCTTAGTCACCTTTTACGGCACCTCGGTAAGAAATGAGAGTGGTACTATTCTATTCAGCCGGATACCACACGGCGTGCTCTAACCTTTAGGCGATATACACAACAATAGATTTTTAGAATAAGTGTGTACCAAAAATGTGTACGTATTTATTTTACGCGACATACAAGAATTTATAATTGTCAGTTAAACAATGCAAACCTTTTTCTGATTGAACAATTTCGCAAGTCAACCTCGAGGACTATGACAGGTCGTTATCTAAAATAATCTACAACTTTATCAATTTGCGACTGTCACAACACAGCTGAATGATAAGACCCTTCGTCAATCCGTAAACTTTGAGGTCACAGTTCAGTCTGAATTACATTCGTCATTATTCCAGTATCTACAGTGAACTCGTTATTACACGAACGACATTGTAACTTTGGTTCTTGTCAAATATTAATACCTAATATTAATTATTTTGGTGTATAGAACAGTTTCGCAATCCTTATCCTTATCCTTACTAATATTATAAATGGGAAAGTCTGTCTGTCTGTCTGTCGGTTCCGTTTTCACGGCCAATCCGCTGAACCAATATTGATGAAATTGATGAAATTTGGCATAAATATTCCTTATATACCGGGGTAACATATAGGCTATATAAATCCTGTTAATTCAACAGGAATTAAATTCAGGAGGAATTAAATACGATGACATTCAAAACGCCATCTATAATAAACCTATGGAACTAATTTTTATTTACGATGTGTCAAAATCAAGTCAAATCTGCATTTATGAAGTATTTAGATTCCAAGTTTTTCGGCTTACGTCAAAGGAGTTATCTTTAAAGAATATTTATATTTTATTTTATTCGTTTACTGGACAAATTTAACAGAAAATTTTACATTGTAATAATATTTATTATTAATATAAGTACTACGGGTTATTTATTAAAATAAATAAACTAATAATATTATAAATGCGAAAGTCTGTTTGTAACGTTTTCATGTCAATTCGCTGAACCAATATAGATGAAATTTTATCATAAATTTTTCATAATTATCATATTAAATTATCATATTAAGCTCTTGATCAAACGATAAATTCTTCTGATTCTTCCCGGATCGATTTGATTTTTGTGATGGAGATATTTGAAGGTTTGGATGGTGACAGAAGCTACTCCAAATTTCAAGACTACAGTCCACGCGAACGAAGTTGCGCGGGTAAAAGCTAGTATTCTATAAGTAGATTTGAAGTGATAAACGGTTCTGTTACTTATTCAAGGGAACCTACTGAATAAAACAAAGATTACTTCTGGCGTTGGAGCGACATAGACTTTAAATAGTCGGAATAGATAAAGCGGAATAGATTATATAATAATTGCAATAATTTTAAACACTGCTTGCCGTGGTATCCGGTTGAGTAGAATAGATCACCCTCATTTCTTACAGAGGTCTCCTAAAAGGAGACTAAGGTAAGTCGACCCACCATGTGGTAACCGGTTGAGTAGAATAGACCACCCTCATTTCTTACTAAGGTGTCGTAGAAGTTGACTAAGGTATGTTGACACACGGCGTGGTATCCGGTAGAGTAGAATAGACTACCCTATTTCTTACCGAGGTGTCGTAAAATACGACTACGGTAAGTCGACGTCAGGCAGGCGGCCGGTCGTAAAATACGTAACCAAATCATGTGGCAACATGTTGTGCCGACCCCACTTGGAGTGGAGTGTAAGGGTAGGAGGATGATGAATTTTATACACTGCTTTTATTGAATAAAAATTTACACACAATATTATTATACAGACAACTTGGGTTAGTAAAGTTAAGTATTAAACGTTCAGAATGTTTTTTCTCCTGCTACTTGCTAATTGTAGACGATTATTCGTACGTAGCCTTGAAGTTGACTGAAATAGCAATACTGAATAAACATCACAGTTCTAAATGTCCACATTGAAACTAAACACCTACGAATCCAAATTATGTAGGAAAACTAAAAGAATAGCACTTTATAGAGAAGATTTTAACACAAGAACATTGATGATATAAATTGGTTAATAAAAATGCAAAGTTTTAATATAATAATAATAATAATAATAATCCTTTATTAGACACCTTAATTTAATAACAGTTTACAGATTTACACTACCTTCTGTACTAGGCAAACCCTGTATCACAGAAGGTAGTTCCTTCCATTATAACAATGCATTTCCGTTCGTGACTGTTGAATGCAAGACAATGTGTAGTGAGTAAAGTTGTTTATTAGTGAGTACGCATGTGTATTTGTGCTAGTGTGTGTATAGTGTAATACTTCAATAGTTTTAATAATTCTAATAGTCATCCATTAACTCGTTGGCTTAAACCCATTTTACTAAAGGTTTTTGTCCTAGTGATATCAAGATGTCGCTGTTTCTCCAAGCAATATATTATAGCTATGATATTTTAAGTTTTCCACTCTGTGAGGAACGCCTGTCGAATTATAAACTTGAGTATATAGGTCACATGGAGAACATAAGCTATGGGAGGATTACTATAACGAAAGAAACTTAGAGAATAAAAATATTATTAAATACACAAGGGAGGCCTTATTCCATCATCAGGATTACGAGGCTATTAATAATAAGATTTTTTATATACACGGGACAATATATCGTGGAGTTTATGAAGTTTAGATCCAGAATAATTTGCTAATGATAATTAGGATATCACATGTTAATCTGTGGTAGTAATGTTACGAGCATTATTTTTGTTTATCTATACTAATATATAAAGTTGAAGAGTTTGTTTGTTTGATTGTTTGAACGCGCTAATCTCAGGATCTACTGGACCGATTTGAAAAATTCTTTCAGTGTAAGATAGTCAATTTATCGAGGAATATATAAGCTAGATAACATCACGCTAAGATAAATCGGAGAGGTGCAGCAATAAAAAATATTACGAAAACGTCAAAAAGTAAAGCTTTCTTTGCGTGCGCTGAGTAAACGGTGATAGTTATTCAAAAATAATGTATCACAAAATTGTTCCCCTCTAAAAGTTCTAAATAAAAATCCGCGATAGCATATATCTAGCTTTTAAGGTTAACCTACTTTAACCATTTCTTTTGGTTATCAAAAGACTATATTACGGTTTTAATGTTCCCCGCGGGCGGAGCCGCAGTGATTGCTAGTTTAAAATAAACTTAAATGACGGTTGGAGACTAATTTTACGGTTATCGGTTTTTGCTCTTCGCTTCTTGTTTATTCTGGTTAATAATCTACTATATTCGGCACTGACGAAGGTCGCTTGATCGTGACTTAAATCTGATTTTTCCTAACCCTTGTTAAACTAGCTATTGTATAAACTATTAAGTATTGACATTTTAAATAATTTATAGAATTAAGCCTTACTTTGCGGAGATCGTTAATACAAAAGTAATATTAAAAAAATTATTTTGCTATAATCCGCGATGAACTAAACTAGAAAATATATATAATGCTAAATGTCGAGTGAACAATTCGTTTCATACCTGAATCATGCAGGATTCGTAAAAACACATGCACAAACCTTCACCACCGCTACCACAATACACAAGGACTATATATCATCATCATCAGGAGATAGACTCCACGACAAAATCGCAAAAAAAAGTATTTATTTCATCGCGGATTATAGCAAAATAATTTTTTTATTATTTTTGCTTATAATATTTTTTTTAAAAGTTCGCATACTTTAGCCATTATCCGGATCCTCGGCAGTCAAGCTTTATCAAATTTTATCGAAAATGATGTTTAATCCCTTTAAGACATAGGAAAACAATTTATATCATACCATAAATTTCTCTTTTACAGGTCCACAGAGACGTTCGCCATGGCATATATATGGCTTTTAGTATACCCATTCTAACTTGCAAAGATATACACAAATTATAAGGCATTATTCACAATAAATACAGCATAACCTTTATTTACTTAAATTTATATGCTTGAAAATAAAAAAAAATTGTTAGATAAATGTAATCGAGTATGTATTTAGTTTTATGACATATTTGAATTAGGGGGCTATTTTGTAGAGATCCATAATACATTAATAATAAAATCATTTTGTATATTCTATAAGCCGCGATAAAGTAAAATAATATATATACATATATACATATAATGCTGAATGTAGAGTAGGCTATCCCTTTATGCAGAATTCGTTAAAACAGATGCATTAACCTCACTTCCCTATCACAAACCCAACAATCGTTTCACCCTACAACCAAAGAATCATCAGGAAATAGATAGACTCTATGACAAAATCGTTAAACTTATCGATTTTGTCGTGTCAAAGCTATTGACGCCCGTCTGGGCCTGAACCCGTGACCTCCTCGAAAGACTCGCACGGTCTTACTGCTGGGCTATCACAGCTTATCTTGTCAATATAATCATCATCATCATCTTCCTGCCCTTATCCCACTCTGAGTGGGGTCGGCACACAATGTTATAAACATGCTGTCACATGAATTGGCTGCGTTTTTACGACCGGCCGCCTGCCTGACGTCAACTTACCTCAGTCGTATTTTACGACACCTCGACAAGAAAAAGGGTGGTCTATTCTACTAACCAGACACCATACGGTCGTTTTACCGTAGTCGCCTATTACGACACCTCGGTAAGAAATGAAGGTGTTACTATTCTATTCAGCCGGATACCACACGGCTAATCTTGTCAATATAATATTTCCGAAAATACAGTCTTAAACACATCTAAAACAGTTAGACCAAATAACACTGTTTATACGCACATTCTTAATTATAATACAATCTGACATTGATGTACGAGTAGGATGGAGGCAGTAACTATTTACATCTCAATGTTTGAGCAAGTTTGCCTAGACGAGGGAATAAAATGTGAATTCCGGTCAAGTGTTATTCGACGGCATAAGTGTTCTTCTATTTGCGATCTTAGCGTCATCAATTTTAAAAATAAAATACTAATCAATTTATATTTAATGGTTGTTTGCTATTGTGAATTATTTACTGGGTATTGTTTACAGTTTTTTGTATAGAGGTATTTAACAAATTCATTGCAATTAATTTGGCTGGCCTGTTGGCGTAGTGGGTAGTGACCCTGCATTAAACTTCGCGGGTCGCGGGTTCGATTCCCGCCGAGGGCCAACATTTTATTATTTTAACATTATAAATTAATTTGTTGGTCTTCGAGCCTGGGTGTATATTTGTATTTAAGTTTGTATTAAAAAAAAATATAGTATATAGTCATCAGTTGTCTGTCTATCATAACACAAGTATTAACTTACTTAGTTTGGGGACGGACGACCATGTGTGTAAGTGTCCCATATATTAAAAAAAAAATTATCGTCCTATATTCTTAGCTAAGATTAGCTACCTCGTGTGGTGTCTGGCTGAGTAGAATAGACAACCCTCATTTCTTACTGAGGTGTCGTAAGAGGAGTCTAAAATAGATCAACCCGCCGTGTGGTATTCGGCTGAGTAGAATAGACAACCCTCATTTCTTACCGAAGTGTCGTAATAGGCGACTAAGGTAAGTTGACGTCAAGCAAGCGGCCGGTCGTAAAATACGTAGCCAAATGTTGTGCCCACCCCCCTCAGAGTGGGATAAGGGCAGGAGGATAATTACGTTTACAGTTTAATTTTAATGCGGATCGATGTATATAATAGACACAGTACCGGCACAGGCTTGCCGCTTCTGTTTTGCGCTTAGCAAAAGTACGTAAGTCGTTTGTGGGTTTAGGTTTATGATTCTATAATAAAATTTCGTAATCAATTACAACTTTGCCATTACAGCAGTTTCAAAACTGTTAAAGGGAGACTGATACAAAGAGCCTACTTTTGAAGATTACTTAGATCATATTCAAATCCAAATTCAAATTCAAAATATTCTTCTATTCAAATAAACTTGCTTGCTGGATCTTCTCGGTAGGACAGCTTTCCAAGAACAGAGTTGACGATTCAAAGGCTCGTTCACAAGTTTACTAGAATAAAGAATATTTGGAATTAGACTGTTAAAACTAGACATAGACACTTAAAGAACATTGTTTTGATTATAATAAAGCGAAAGTTAAAATGTGTTTGTTTTTAATATTTGAATGGAGTAAGTAACCATAACTTTGATGAAATTTTTATGAAGACCAAAAATATTTATATAACAGAAATGTTGCGTATTCAAATTATTCTAAAATTCAATTTAAGCGCTTCACTATCATGCATGAAACTGTAAACATCGAAAATAATTATTCAGAGTGGATATTTTCCGATACGCGTCGTAGTTTGCAACGGAAATGATATATTTGATAAAATCTCTGTTTAAACGATTTTGTGTTGTTTGAAGGAAATGAATGTGTTTCGTTTCAATCGATAAGTTCGCGATGACCTTATAATAGATAAAAGTGCTGCTTACGTAGACTACGAGCTTCAAAGTCTAAGTAAGCTAGGTAGTTTACTCAAAGTTTGTCACATATACTTAAGAGGAGATATAGAAATAAACACATATGCTACGTGTATACGGAAATAAACACATATACTACATGTATATGTGTTTATTACAATAACTTCTCTTAAGTCAACTAAAAATTAAACATTAGCAAGTATTCCAAATTTTTATCAAAGTGGGCGCTGATGGTTGCTAAATTATATCTCCCACTTATTATTATTTCAATTTTATACAGTACGAATCTTTGAGATCGGCAAGATTAATTAGATGACAGATCATTTGATCTATGTTTAATATTAGTATTAACCATGGATCAAAATCTAATCTAAAAGTAACTAAAGAACCATTCTCCAGGGCTGGATCGCCAGAAGGCATGGGGTCCTCACCTTCTGCCTGACACAGGTGCTTTCAGGACATGGTTGTTTCGGGTGGTATCTGTGGAAGGTGGCCCAGCGCGAAGCGACTGGTGAGTGCCACGAGTGCGGCGCCGACTTTGACACGGCGCTGCACACGCTCGCAGACTGTCCAGCTTGGGCGGTTCAGCGGGCGAAACTTGTGGCACAGGTGGGGCACGATCTCTCCCTGCCCACTGTGGTTCGCACCATGGTGGACAGGGAGCGATCGTGGGCAGCGATGGCCTCCTTCTGCGAGGACGTTATCTCGCGTAAGGAGGCGGCGGGGCGGATCCGGGAAGTCGAGTCCTTGGATCCAATCCGCCGCAGGCGAGCGGGGCGCAGGCGACTCGCCGAAGTCCGTCGCATGCCGCCCTAACGGGGACCTCCGAGCGATCCGAACGGGGTTTATCGGACGCTCGGTGGAGTTAGGTCCCCGAGGCGTTCGATGCATCTGGTGCTCCCGATGCATCGTCCAGCGGAGAGAGGGGCCACTTTGAGAGAGGCCCCGACCCAGAGGTGGCGCACTCTGGGCTACAGAGTTACATACATTACAGAGAGACATAACCGTCGTCTGTCCCCGTCGGGCGGCGGTACCCATAAGGGGTTTTTTCCTGTGAAAAAAAAAAAAAAAGAACTCACAGCCGACACCGATTTCTTTTTAAAGATATTTAGTATAGTGAGGAAATGCCGTGAAAATCTCTTGGGATTTGAGTAAATCGCAAATCACCAGTCCATAATTCTGACAAAAAGACGTATTTTTAAAATTATAATATATGTATTATACTATGAAGTGAGGTCTTATAATATTTGTATAAACTTGAATTAGCTATCGAGATGAATATATATAGATCTTAAGAAGTAAAATCAAGTCAAAAAATTTAGGTTAGGTTTCAGGGTAACAAAATGTTATTTTCATTTAAAAATAACGTAATAAGTACTTATTTGTTACGTTTTTTATTGATAAATTTATTGATACGAGTAAAAATACTGTATTAAAAAGTACAATTTACTGAGCAAAATAAAGCTAAGAATAGGTACAGTAAAGCGCACCAGGCTTAAGCACTTATTAGCAAACAACCCTTTTAAATATGGAAATTTACAGCTAAAAAGGTTATTGTAGATTTCTGCAATATAAGAATAATAGCACAAGTTAATAAAATAACGTATTTTTATTCTATTTTATGATATTATGCTTATTTTCAATGTAGAAATTAGTGTGAGTATATTTGTATTTTATATGTTGTTATGACACCATTTAATTCTCGAAACGATTTTCCTCTGTGATAACATTTTTTGCGAATCTATTAAAATTCCACACACATAATTTCACAACATATTTACTTTCACATTTAGTCTGCCATACAAATAGACACAAAAGAATTCCTAAAAAATAGATTTTATCATTACAATATTTTGTTATAGATACTAAGCATAGACATCAGCGAGCTAGCTGCACGATAAACAAACATAATTATATGTGCTTTGTCGAAATGATTGAATTTTAAATAAATATTTATTTTGATATGTTTGTAAATCTGAGGACAAATTTTAGCATGTTATTGAGTCACCAGTGTTTAAACCGTGACCATCTTATTGACACTATCGCAACTCACTAAATAACCTATATAAAATTTTAGAATCCTTGCTGTAACCATTGTAATAAATATGACCAGAAAAGCGTAGATGTGTTAAAATGCTCTCAATAATGTAAGAACATAAGAACTCCATTATTTTTGGAGGATTATTCTATGCTGTATAAAAAGGAAAGCAACGCTAAACATTTTCCTAAATACATTTTGACTTGATTGACATTGGGTGGTTTTAAACAGCTAATCCTTACTAATATTACGGACTATTATATTATATTATACGGAATATTATAGCAGTAATCGTTATACATATATGAAAATTATTCTATCCTCATATAAATACTGGTAGCTATAATGTTTTATAAACTAAAAATAAAATTTAAAATATACTTAATTATGATCTATATATTGTTCAATTAAACCAAGGCAAAACGGGATTTTTTTGCTTATTTTTCAGCTTAAGTTGTTCCAAATTAATATGATGCCGAATGCCAGTGGATTAGCCGTTAAAGCGTAACTGGGAGACAGACTTTCACATTTATAATGTTAACATGGAATCTTGTAATAATATATAGTCTGTAATAAACTGTCTATTCTAATCATGAACAGAAAGTTACGGTTAGCATGGATAATTTTGGAACAGATGAACGACTTTACTGTTGGAAATATTTACTATTATTTAAACTTTATTTTGTATTTAATTATCCCATTTATAAATTATTTGAAAGTCCAATATTTTTAACGAGGCTCATTTTCAAATTTATGTATGAATTAATGCTTATAGAAGAATAAAATAACTTCGTAACTAATTATGCTACCGAAAGCGCAGCTTCAAATATCATTAAGTATATAAGATACTTAGTATATATATTATAAAAGTTAATTTACCCGTTATTTGTGAGTATTTCTATACGTCTGGTGGTCAAGGTTGTCTGGCAAGATCCGCTGTTTAGAAATGAGACCGCCTTATTATACAAAGTTTTCAGTTCTGATTGCTTTCTTTATATAAGTCTCTAAATAGTTTTGGAGTGTAATAATGTTTAATAGTAGATGTATTTGACTCTTTAAAACAGTAATAAGTAATGGCCTACACAAATTCCTTATAAGGATACACCTCTACGAGTTAATGAATAGTCAATTGTTTTGTATGCTTATTGAAACTTTGACCGGTTTCTTGCAATACGTGTTATATTAAAGATCAAATTGCCAAGACAGAGAACTCAGCAGCCTGTCATAAACTGGCAATACCTTCTAAAATGACGTCGCGACGTATTTGACTCTTATTAAATTCCGCCGGTTGCAAGATAAACTCATTTTTCCCACTGACTTTCATAACGTAAACCGTCTAGAGATAACCTTAAATAACTTACGTAAAAATAGTTTAAGAGAGTTTTTGGAATAAGTACTGTTAAATTGACTGAACCAGTTCTGACAACAGAAACTAAATCAATGAATAACTACTAGGAGCTTAAAGATTTTCATGAAACCATAAACAAACTCTGGGTATGCAGATTGCTGCATACCGAGAGTTTGTTACCAACAGAGTACCAACTCATTGGAGTTGTCGCAAAATCTTATGTGTCTTATTAATTTGTGACACCCAGTTTGGTGAAGGAAAATAATGTGAGGAAACCAACATATGTCATCATCATTAACAGCCCACTTTAATCCACTGCTGGACATAGGCCTCTCCAATTTTTCGCCACTGAGCCCGATCCTGGGCTTTTCGCTTCCATCCACTGCCCGCTGTCCTACGTATATCATCACTCCATCGAGTCTCAGGGTGTCCTACACTACGTTTACCGATTCGCGGTCTCCACTCCAGAACACGTCTACCCCAACGGTCATCGGTTCTGCGACAGATATGGCCGGCCCATTGCCACTTCAGCTTGCTTATGCGCTGAGCTATGTCGGTGACCCTAGTTCTCTGACGGATTACTTCGTTGCGAATATGATCCCTCAGAGAAACCCCGAGCATAGCTCTTTCCATAGCCCGCTGAGCAACTTTAAGCTTGTGGACCGCCTTAACTGTGAGTGTCCACGTTTCGGCATCGTAAGTCATGACAGGTAGGACACACTGGTTGAATACTTTAGTCTTTAGACTCTGTGGGATGGGTGATGAGAAGACTCGACGTAGTTTTCCGAATGCTGCCCAGCCTAGCTGTATTCTTCTCATAATCTCACACTCGAAATTGTTTTTACCTAGTTCGAACGTCTGCCCTAGGTAAATGTATTTGTCAACAATTTCAAGAGTGACCCCATCTACCGAAATCGGACCCGGAGCAATGTGCTCGTTGCACATGATTTTTGTTTTATTTAAGTTCATCCGGAGACCGATCTGTTGAGAAGAATCAGCCAGTCCATGCAGCATCAATTGTAAATCCTCCATAGATTCAGCCATTAAGACGATATCATCCGCGAATCTGAGATGAGAGATGTACTCGCCATTGATGTTTATGCCAAGTCCAGTCCAATTCAGCGTCTTAAACATATCTTCTAGCGCGTTTGAAAACAATTTCGGGGAAATGACGTCCCCTTGTCTCACGCCTCGCTGCAGATGGATATGCCTTGTCTGCTGGTTTTGAACTCGGACTGCCATCGTTGCGTTCTCATACAGACATCTCAGCACCTCAATATATCGCCAATCGACTTGGCATCTCTGTAAGGACTCCAGAACAGCCCAGGTTTCGACCGAGTCAAACGCTTTTTCATAATCCACAAACGCTAGGCATAGTGGTCGATTGTACTCTTTAGTTTTTTGTACAATTTGCCGCACGGTGTGGATATGATCTATTGTGCTGTACCCGCTTCGAAACCCGGCCTGTTCGGGGGGCTGAAACTCGTCGAGTCTTCGCGCGAGACGGTTCGTGATAACCCTTGAAAACAGCTTATAGACATGGCTTAGAAGAGATATTGGTCTATAGTTCTTTAACAGTGTTTTATCACCTTTTTTGTGAAACAGTATGACTATACTTCTATGCCATGCCTTTGGAGTTCTCCCGGCAAAGAGAACGGTATTAAACAGCTCTTGAAGCTCTGTTACCAGTGGGATTCCACCAGCTTTTAACAGTTCTGTTGTAATACCATCCTCACCCGCGGCTTTTCCATTCTTAAGCTGTCCAAGGGCTAAAACGATTTCGTCCAGACTAATATCAGGCAGGTCTTCCGTATAGTGGCGGGTCAGAGTAGCCCTTTTGTCCTCAGATCGCAGTGGTAAATGAGGAGCATGCGATGCGTACAATTCGGCGTAGTAGTTTTCCACTTCCGAGAGGATTTCTGGTTTGGAAGTAACGACTTTTCCCTTTAATGTGGTTAACTTCGTCAGGTGACTTTTTCCAAGAGGCTTGATAAACACTTTTGGACCCCGATTTTGCTCGATTGATTTTTGAATCAAGAGCGTATTAGCTGATCGGAGGTTGCGTCGTACCATCTTAGTAATTCTTTTGTTTAAAGCCTCTACCTCTGACGAAGTTAGCATAGGGTTGCGTCGCTCTTCCATTAATAGGAGAGTATCTCTCGAAAGTTTCGACTTCATACCCTTACGCTGTCTTTCGCAAATTTTTGTGCCCACATTTCGAAGGACTTCCACTACTCGATCGAGTTTTTGGTCTACGTCTTCCGTGGTTTCCAGAGCAGTGAATTGGTTTTTAAGATGTGTCTGGAATGTTTCAGATCCAATTACGGTTTGGAGAACATTCGGACGGATTGTTGATTTCATTAAACGGACACGTTCTAGCTTTAGATAGATATTCAGAGTGCCTCGTACAAACCTATGGTCGCTACCAGTTGCAAATCTACTGAGCACCGAGACATCCCTGAATATACGCTTCTTGTCCGTAATAATAAAATCAATCTCATTTTTCGTCCGCCCGCCGGGGCTTCGCCATGTCCACCTTCTTTGGGGTTGTCTCTTGAAAAAAGAATTCATCAAAAACAACCCTTCTTTCTCGAGAAAGTCGACGAGCATTTGCCCCCTCTCATTTCTACGACCCAAACCATAAGGTCCTACAACCAATTCACTACCATTTTGTACTCCCACTTTAGCGTTAAAGTCCCCCATAACAACGTTGAAGTGGGCTCTAGAGGAATGGCGTAAGGCTTTCGTTATATCCTCATATAGAGTTACCACTTCCGAATCCGGGTATGACTCCGTGGGCGCGTATGCTAATACCACCTTGAAACATATGTATATCACGACAATTCCTGGGTAATGTGTAACCTAGCCATCCGCGTTGTCGCAGCCCAGTAGTTCAAGCCTCGATCCTTGTATAAGGCCAAGCTACTTTTAATATTCGTAATATTTGGGAGGAGATCCAGTGGTAGTAAGGAATCACGAGTGCTGCCAAATTTTTTTGCCTCGCGAAGAATAAAGTTTCATAATAAAAGTCTGCGACAGCATATGTCTAGCTTATAAGGATAACCCACTTAAACCATTTTTATGGTAATCAAAATCCTAAATTACGGTTTTAATCTTTCCACGCGGGCGGAGCCGTTGGCTTTTGCTAGTATTCCATGAATATAATCGAATACCTGTACTAATTCTATTTTAGTTCCAGTTTGTAGTTCCATAGAGAGGATAAGAAAGTATACAATGTTTACATTGTTATTACTTAAAGTGATAAAATATTTAATGTATTAAAGTAGTTAGTTCTAGTAATTACAATAATAAATTTTTCGTTTCCATATTACAGGTTAGCCAACATAAATCATAGGTCATAACAGCTATATGGATAGAAAAAGGTAGCATCCTTAGAAAACCATGAATTTATATTTATTACCCGCACATTTACGAAGCGTAAAATGTTTATGAGAAGGTAGAAACTCTGCAGCCATATTCTAACGCGCTGTTTATGGGTCACCTTAAACAGAGCTTTAATTATACAGAGAGATTTATAGACGCTGATAATGAAAATGCGGGCCCTATAAGGCAATAATTAAAATCTATCTCGTAAAATGATTTCTTATTAAGCTTATCCGATAATCTTTTATCGTGTGGATGTTATGAAGGTACGCACAATGATATTATATCTTCATTGCGTCGTTCCTTGTTACCTTTGTCAAATTTGACCATTGAACTGGATTGAATATTTGAAAATAATTACTATAATGTTCAAAATTTCAATCCGGGATATAGTGATTATCGTGAGTTGATTATAAGAGATTTTTGAATAACTTTCAGCGTTTACTTAGCGCACGCAAGGAAAGTTTTAATTTTGCCTTTTCCGCAATATTTTTTTTGCTGCTCTTGTCCTATTCATCGTAGCGTGATGCTATATATACCTTCCTCGATAAATGGACTATCTTACACTCAAAGAATTTTTCAAATCGATCGCACGTTCAAACAATAAAAAAAACAAACATTCAAACATATTAACATATAAACTCTGCAGTTTTATATATACAGACTAGTATAAATTTGACACTTTTTAATAATCTTAATTAACATATATGTATGTATATAAAATACTCTTCCTACGGTTTCTGTCAGCAATAAAGTACACGCAGGCGAAATTCCGAGCAAAACCTAGTAAGTTTAATAAATATGACCGCACCAAGAATAATGTAATAAGATCGTCAAAATTACATTTACCTCTCGTAATCATTTCAACTTCAATTTGAAAAAGCGCCAGTCGGCTCATTTTATGACCAAAGATCATGTCAAATTTTCATACGAAAATTTTTACTTTTTCTGAACGGTTAATTCAGGTTTCTAAAATTATTTGATATAATTAATATAATTTTCGAAAAGTTTTAGCAAGAAATAATCTATAATTTTATGAACAAACCTTTGAAAAGTTACATTTAAATAAATTTTCCGCAGGACAAAATGATTTGCTTTGAATGTAATATAAGTAATGTCTTAATAAAGATATATAAAATATTTGCCTATTTATTGTTATTCCAAAGGTTACTCAATACGATCCAGATAAAAGTATTTCATTTGAGATTACTCCAGAGAAGTTGTATAATATAAAAAAATAACCATCTATTTGTAGCACAACGGACAACTAAATATAGTCGTGACTCGCGACAAAAGAGGATTACTTGTTATTTATGTTTTGCGAAAAATCTTATTAGATCTTCAGCCTTATCTTGAAAACTTCTTACAAGATAGGCAGGTCAAATATGGAACTTATTAAACTTGTCCAACTTGCTTATCGGAAAAATCGTAGCAATACTGTCAAAATTGGCGAATAATTACAATATTTGGAATCGATTAAATAATATTAGGAATTAATCTCATCAGTTTTTAAAATGTGCTCTTGCTTTTCTTTTCCTTGGACAACTGAAATTTTCTACTTTTTAGTAGCGTTTAAAGAATTAGAAGGTATTTAAAAAATTGATCGACCATTCAATATTCTAAAGCTATATTAGGTTTTTAAGAACACTTAATTCAAAACAAATTGCAGAACTACGTGAATAATTTTGTTCAAGAACAAAACCTGTGATAGCCAAACGGTCAGATCGTGTAACTCTATTCATAGAGTCACAGTTTCAAATCCCGGGCAGGCAACAAGTTTTGCTAGTAAAACTTATGTACATGACTTATATTCGCTATTTAAACGCTTTTCGATGAAGGAAAACATCGTGAGGAAACCTTTATATGTGTGGAGAATTCTTAACATATGTGTAACCCTTATAATTATATTTTATATACATATATGACAAGCTGACTCGTGTAAGTCCGGGAAGTCGAGTCCTTCACATGCTGCCCTATAGGGGACCTTGATGTATCCAGACCTCTGTAAAGAGACGATATCATAGGAAAAATTGTAGTATGATGATAACAGACCGAATTAATTTTATTTAATTGTAAATAAATATTATATTTTTTCATGACATACCAACAGTATCATTAGAAAATGAGTATATGGGGGGAAGTTTGAAAGGATATCCATTATAGAGAAGACCAGAAGTGCAAGATTAAGATGGTTAGGACATATACCTAATGAGCAGGAGTGGAATATGACCAAAGGAGTGTTAAGTATGAATGTGCATGGATATGTAATATGGATATGGATATAGTATGTATGTGGTTAATGGAACACTTACACGGTTGCCCGTCCCCAAAGTAAGTAACTTATTATTTATGTTATGGGTGGGAGACAACTGGTGAATATATACATATATTATTTTAAAAACATAAATTCAAATACACACCCAGGCTCGAGGAACCAACAAATTGTTTATAGTAAATGTTAGCCCTCGGCGAGAATCTATCCCGCGACCCTCGGAGCTGAAGGCAGGGTCACTACCCACTGCGCCAACGGGCCAGCGTATCTTAGTTAAAAACAAGATGGTTTTTATCTTAAAAATTTTTGACGTCTAATTACCCAAAGTTACGCTGTCGCTCTTTCTTTAAATTTCATATTTCTCTTTTAAGCAAATTTGTGTAACTTCATTAAACGAGGCCTCTCAAATAAACTTATTAAGTATAATAAAACAGTATAATTTAGACTAACCGGCCTAATAGTATTAGATCTCAGATTTATTTCTTAAAACACAATTTTGGAATTTGTTTTTGGCTACATTTATTTTCTTTTAAGTATGTTTTTTTTTTCACGTTATTTTTGATGTTAATGAATCTGAAAGTTGCATAAAGTAGTAGTAGGATAATACCAATTTTATAACAATAACAAAAAATTAAGTTTTGATTGCCTCTTTACGTAACAAGAGGGCAGGCTTCTTTTTCGCACAAAGAATCAACTTAGCGATTCATCGCGGAAATGTTGCCAGTATTCTTGGAACCATTACATGTGTACATTGTATAGCTTGTAAGTAATTGAAGATAGACATAATTTTTTTTTCTAATGTTTGTATTTTTGTTGGAAATAAACGACGTAAATTATCACTCAACCCGATTTCCGATTTTGAATGATTTCAGAAGTTGAAAACAATAAAATCACGCTGGTTGAATATCTGGAACGACCTAGGTCATCTAAGAGATCGTCACGATGCAGTAAACAAGTTTTGGAAAAACATACATGTATTTTGCTATAGGGTATTATTCGTTTCATTCAATCCCTTTCCATTGTAATATAGAATAGGGTGTTTGTACACGCTGAAATAAGGTAACCGAAATGCGAAATGCTTATAAATTAATATAACAATTATTTTCTGGAAAAATAATAGAAAATGTTTTGTATTGTCTTTGCTAAAATCAAAAATTAAATTTTTATCTAAATATACTCCTATTAAATAATAAATGTAGCATAATGATTGCTCTTACTACTATATAAGTATTTGCAAGTATTTTTTTGGTGAAGTTTTATAATTTAATTTAAAGTTTCTTTTTTTGTATTCATTATTATTTATTTATTAAATATATTTGCGCTTATTTTTATTTGATGAATAGTAGTCAAAATTCCGGTGATACAGAAAATATTTCTGATACGTGATGATTTGTTAAACAAAAGCTTAATTTTTATCCTTGTATCCTAGCATTATTTTTATATTTGAGTTTTTTTTATTTGCTCTTTAAATAATAAAGACATTCGATAACCATGAATATTTTTTAACAAACGGGCCACTAAAATTTATTTTTGTTTGATGAATTCGTTGTTTTTTTTTAAACGTGAGATTTTAGTGCTCTCTCTCTGACTTTAGGTGGGATTTGACGAGATTTCTCCGTATCCCTTACAAAATTCTACTTAAAGCTCACATAATTAATGACGTCTCCTTATTTAGGCTACTGTAATTAAGGTTTTGCCTTCGATATCCTTAGATCCGCTTGGTATAAATAAATGATAGAAATAGTATCAGAGTGTGCGCACCCAAAATCTGAATTGTGTAAATAAACAGTGAAATTTAGAAGCACTAAAATGATCGAATCAGGTCAACGTTACTTAGAAAATCATTTGATACAAGCCATCGTAGCCAAACCACATCTGGTTACGTTAACTAGTTATCAAGGGAGTTTAACGTCAAGATACGTGAGTAGGATATTTATAAATATATATTCCACAAAGAATCAAACTTACAAAATAATATCTTCTATATAAAAATTTATGTTTGTCTGTATGTCCCTCATAGACTCCTGCTGGACTGATTTAATTAAATTTTCAGACAATCATGACACAACGGATGATCCTGTAAAGTTTGGTTGCGATAGGAGCATTATTTATAAAGTGTTGAGTTCTGTCTCGAGGGAAATCCGAAACCAGACAGCCACAGCAACGCGTGGCCGGACAGCTAGTTTTAAATGAATAAATACTTATTTTGATGGATTTTATCAATCCGGTAACAAAATTATCGGCTGTGGCAACAGATTTACTTACCTCCATTTCCTTATTAACTTACGTTTCCGTACTACGTAATCATTCATTAACTACATTAACATTTAGCTGGATGTTAACGCTCAGTTATGATTTAAAAGGTATCACATAAATACATATAAATTTAACAAATGCTTATTCAAGATAGTAAATAAAATGTTTAGTATTTCATCCATACAAATTAAAAATAGCATCTAATCCTAAGGTAATCGAACCTTGCTAATTATAGTAATTTTTTAAAAGATTTAAACAAATATATAAAAAAAGAAAGAAGGCGCCCAATCCATCCATCGAAACATTACGTTTGACAACTGAAAAAATCCTTTGCAACCATTTCTACATTTTACCATTATTTAATGCCCAAAAACAGGGGTATTACGATTTTTTTAAAAAAATAAAACATAGCTTGATCCTTTATTTTCCTCCAAAACCCTTACATGATGAATTTTAGAAAAATCGTCGGCGCCGTTTCCGAGATTCAGAAAATATATTTATATGTATACATACAAGATTAACTCATTAAAGATAATCCAAATTAAAGATATATCCCAATATTAAAGATAATCCCCCATGGCATATTTTGTTTGTCTGAATATCTAATAATATATGGCAATATTAAATATAACGCGCGTAAAAATATTATTTCAAGGAAAAGCGAAAACGCTTTGTTAGATTTAACTTATAGGTACTTCGCAGTACCTATAAGTTAAATCTAATTTTATAAGATGAATAATTTCTTACCAATATTATCTATCTATTTGTCCTCATTATTTAATTGGTCTATTACCACCGTTCATTATAATATTTACTGTAATTGTATATTACCAAAATTGTTATAGTTTCAGAAATAGGAGTGGCAGTAGCTTACTCAGCAAATCTTCTAATTCCTATTACAACAAAACACCAGTTTCTTTTAAATTAGAAAAACGTGACATAGCAATATAATATTCGCTGGGTCTCAGCGTTAGTAAAATATTAAATCAATATGTTGGTCCAATATAAAAACAACCGTACAAATTCCCGTTTCATTGTTAAAGGTATAAAATTTGTGGCTAGCTATAATAATTACCATTCCAAATATTTTGATGATGATTTATATTACATCAAATGAAATAGTAAGTGTAAAATCTACAATTTTTTCTTTAATGTCAATGAACGAGTAAACAACTAATGTTTATTTAACAAGATTTGAAATTTTTTACGCGTAATGACAGCTGATTTTAATAGTACTATTCTTATCATTTCCCCAAGTAGAAAATTAAATAATATAACATCAGTTTCTGTAGCGGTCTCCTTGACTGCCTTTCGTGTTTATTTAAGTCAATTATTGAATATATTAATTGTTAAGTTATTTAGCTAAAACTTTATTAATAAAATATATAAAAAACTAAAGAAATAACAAAAGTTATTTACTATATCTTTTTTATTTCATTATATACATAATAGTTACTTGAAGATTAATACGAGTAAAAAATGTTATAGGAATTTTATTTGAAAGTTTAAATTTTGCACATCAGTTCTGTACATTTGCAATGTTTTATATAAATCGATGGAATCATTATTGAGTTATAAGATAAACAAACAGGCATCAAAGTTTAACAATGATTAATTTAAAGCAAGTGCGTCATAAAACGGGTATTTATTACAAAATTTTACAAAAAACTAAAACGTACAACGCATGCGTACAGATTTATTAATATAAGATCAAACACATTTTAGTGTACCTGCTTCTTTCCGCTTTGATAAAAGTACACCTTATATCTACTAATAGCCTTACAGTGGAATATTAAATATTTTAAATAACGAGATACGGACGGGTATAAACTTGTAATACCTAAAACTGTAAATGAAATTGGTTCAAGGAATTTTACATTTTCAGTAGAAGTAAAACAAAGTTTTAAGTTCTTGTTACATTGAATAATTTTTATAGAATATTAGTGTAGCATGTTCTCGTTTGTCTCCGCAAATGATTGGAAATTAACCATAATTTGACCTATTATACAAGGTGATGTTTGTTGATAGCTAGCAGTTGATAGCAGCTAATAGGGTTGAAGATGCTATTGAATGAGCACTATAACCATTTCGACTTAATATTATTATCTAAGTTGATAGCCCAGCGATATGACCGTGCGACTCTTTCGTGAGGGTTACTAGTTCAAATCCCGGGCAGGCACCAATAAGTTTTCTATTAAAACGTAATTGCATAATTGATAATTGCAATTTATCACTAGCATTTCGGTAAAGGAAAACATCGTGAGGAAAACCAACATATCTGTAGAGAATGCTGGGAATATGTGTTACCTACCAATCTGCAATCCTGTCTCCAGATATGGAGAGAGGAGGTCAATGCCCGGCAGTGGGTTAGTAACAGGCCGTTGCTTTATTTAATGAAAATATCTCAAAGATAATAATATAATTCATGCAAAATAATTATTAACAGTAATAGTCAATCATTTGACGACGTCTTTTGTTTATTTTTTTTTCAGGGTTGAAATGTTAGTGGTAAAATATTTTCTATCTTCTAATATTAATTATTTAAACTGTAAATGACGTTTAGGTTAAAGAACGTAAAAATGTAAACGCACTTTACCACGTGACGACATATTTTGTATTTGAATTGTTTATTCTTTGAAATAGATATTCGTAAAGGTATTCTATTAGTCTGACCTCGTTTCGGTTTAGTTCCCGTGTTGTTCCGCTTTTGTCAAGACCTAACATTTTTAATAAAACTATGGAGTGGCTATGGTGACCTAAAACCTAACAGTGTTTCACCGCACTAGAGGGGTTGTGCATAACCTGCAAAATAATAAAGTGTGCCTGCTAAATATCTTAGGCTACTATCGCTGTCGTCCGTCCCCAAAGTTAGTAATTTAATACTTGTGTTATGGGTGAGAGACAACTGGTGAATATATACATATATAATTTTTAAATACATACTTAAATACAAATATACACCATTATGAGTAAGTGTGGTTTTATACCGCATTGGTGTTAGCTTTGGGACACCACGGCTGAAAGGATTTGTGAAAATTTTGCTTACCAGTTAGATTAACTGGAATAATACCGCGGATATATTTTATTCTAGAAAAATTCATAGTCCTAGAGAAAACCAAAATAATGTATTATCTATGATATTTGTCTATACTATAGATCATTTATACAATACTAGCTTTTACCAGTAACTTCGGTCGCGTGGACTGTTGTCGCGTGGTAACTTAATAATAGTGGCGCTTTTCCATGTCATCTTATTGCTTTAGAAGTGACAGAATTTCTATGGCCTATAGTAACCCTGATGTATAAGGAGTAATTTTGCCAAATTTAATCGATATAAGTTCTGCGAATTCACCGTGAAAGAGTAACAAACATACATCCATACTCACAAACTTTCGTATTTATAATATTAGTAAAGTAAAATAGATAACTTAAACTATGCAACGCAGTTGAGAACGCGGAGCGCAGTTATCAATGGATTCATTTAAGATTTAAATACCCTGACTTTTATAATATTTATACTCTAAAATAATTTAAAATTTTAATGTTTAATTAAAATATATAATCTTTACGAGCAAAATACACGTGTTTGTGAAGGTGTTATTTTATTTACGTGATCATTATCACCACAAAAAACTTCAAATAGCGAGAGAATGATTTTTGTTCCCTGTTATAGCAATAAAGTAAATTTAAATATCATACATAAAAAGATGAGAGAGGTGGATGTAGTAGAATGGTAACTAGTGCATAAAGATTTTATGAACGGTGGAAAGGCATATTATTTTATAGGTCACATCATAAAGGGCTTTACTTACGTACTAAGTTTTATAGAAGCTAAAGGAAATTTTCGTATATACTCGTATACACTAAGACAAATAATGTAAACGTAGCATAATATCTGCAAATAGATTGAATATATATATATGTGTGTGTGTGTGTTACTTAGTGTTATTGCTGCAAAAAATCTGACATTACAAGCAACGAACTTAGTACATTGTCACTACAAAGGATCACTACGATAATATCACAACGACCTTTTCGCCCCGTAATAATCAAAATGAATAAGTTATAAATATAATTCCTTCGTCAGGAGGGAAAATCTTCAATGAAACCGCTAAGCCACGCAATACGCAAGCAACCAGAATTATAACTAGTTTAATTCCTTACGTTTATTACGCATTGAAATACGTGTAACACTCAGGAGCTAGAGATGTTTATCTGTTAGTTAATTAAAATACAATTGATGATTCAATTATTTGTAGCTGCTCCTAAATATTAATCCAGAACATTTATGGCAGATGTAATAAATTTTCAGGTAATAGGCATTGACCATATTATGCAAAATAGCATCTAGAAAGTATTCAGGTTTCAGAGATATGTCCATCATTGACTGACCACTTATCTGTCATCCATAATACAAGTATGAAGTTACTTACTTTGGGAACAGACGACCGTCTGTATAATCGTCCCTTATATAAATTACATATTAATTTATAATGTTAGTACCTGGGTAACTGAGTCTTGCTTGGTAATATTTATAAAAAAATAAAGATAAGAAATAATAAACAATAATAAAAGAGATTTTATCTGGGATGATCTTAGTATTCAAAATTGGAGAGCGCCCGTCACCCAATTGAGCTTTCATGGCTTTGCAATTAACAGCGTAGTTATTCTTTGCTTTCTTTTTTTAATAAAACCGAACTAGATCGCTTTTCCCCCTAAAACCCTCTACGCTGAATTTCATGAAAATAGTAAGAGCAGTTTCCAAAATTTAGAAATGTATATACAAGATTAACTCATTTCAATATTAAAGATGTGTATATTTTATGTCATTTTACTTTACTGTATGTCGAATTCAGTTCGTAGCAAATTTTAAAACGAGAATATGGAAAAGAAATGCATCGTTGCTATTGTCACTGTGTGAATGTGACGCTGTATACGTTCAGAACCAGGTCAGATCACAATAGAAAATTTGTCCCAGTTGACACAAGATTTAGTAGTTTTGCGGAGGAATTAATTATTTTCAGG
Organism: Morpho achilles; assembly: GCA_947086495.1. Taxonomy (NCBI): domain Eukaryota; kingdom Metazoa; phylum Arthropoda; class Insecta; order Lepidoptera; family Nymphalidae; genus Morpho; species Morpho achilles. Next base: position 11,541,781 of record CAMTZB010000019.1, read on the forward strand.
TGTTTCAGTTAATTCAGCGCACTCTAGTGAAAATATATAATATTATTTTAAGCGTGAATGATTCCAGAAATTAATCTTACTGATATTATAAATGCGAAAGTTTGTGAGTATGGATGTATGTTTGTTTCTCTTTCACGGTGAACCCGGTGAACCAATATCGTTGGAATTTGGCACAATTATTCCTTATACACCGGTTTAACATATAGGCTATAAAAATCCTATCAATTCTCCAGGAATAGCATATCATGGAAAAGTTATCAACCTATCGCGCGACAACAGTCCACGCAAACGAAGTTGCGGGTAAAAGCTAGTAAGTTTATATATGAAAAATAATTTGGACAGGTAGTGTCAAAAAGGAATATCATATGAATTTTTCGCAAAGTGAACAGCAGCCACTAAAATATTTGTGTTTTCACCTTATATTCCTTCGTTTATTATATAAAGGTGTATTTTTCACCCAAGTGTGAGTTATACTTTAAGTTAATCAATCTTCTTAAAGTGGAATTTTATATTTAGTTGAATTGACTAGAAATGAATCAATCAACGTCGTCAACCTTTATATACCTACTACAGTTTAGATTGACTTATCTATGTAAACTAGCTGTACCTGCGGCTTCGCCCGCGTGTAAATCAGAGTAAATAGAAATTCTGAACATAAACGTAGTTATTGTGAGTTACCAGATAACAGATAGAGACATACTCGCGGATGCTTTTTGTAGATCTACTATTATCTAGTACTGCGACCTCGCGACTGCAACTGCGCGACATCATCAACAAAATTTACAAAAAACCGTAATGTACATTAACCTTAACCTTCCGGAAGATTTGCTCTTCGATTAAGTAAAGACTCCTGTAAGTACAAAAATCCGTACAATAGATTTTGAATCGATCACATATTGTCTATATGTCAAAAAAGGTTAAAACTTGTTGTACCGACCCCACTTAGACAAGTGCAAGAGAATGATGATGATGATTTATACTTGTTTAAAATTTTCCATGATTAAAAATACTATTTAAGTGCACATATAATGTAGGCAATATTTATTTTAAAATGTGTCATATACAAAGGATTTTTATTTCTGTAAATTATTTATATGTACTATTGAATATTAAGATTTAAGTTGAAACTTAAAAGTGGCCAGCAACACTGAGTGAAAGAGTTGGTATAAAAACAAAAAAATATGGAAATGGAAATAATATATGTGACTACTAAAGTTAACCCCTGTTTGTGGAAGATAGAATCGTTAGTGAAACGTATTTATTTAGGTCATGTTATGATTGTGCACACAGCTGTGACGGTTTAATAAGACGCAATCTGTTCCGTGAAATAATTATGTTAATTACTGCACTGTGAAAAAAGGACGTGGCGGGATATAAAATCCGTGATTGTTGCGAAGGGTGCCCTGGATTCGTTACATTAATGTTTTTTTTAATACTATATTCTCAGTTCAAGAAATATGCATTTTAACTAAAGTTTTAAATTATGCAGGTTACATATTTCTACATTACTAGAATAATAATTAGGCTCCTATACTCTAAAGCTCTATAAAGCAGTGAATGAAGCAATAACATGCACATACAATCATTGTAGAGTTAATAGTTTATATGGAACAAAAGTAATAATAAAATTATGTTGTATAATCTGCGATGAAGTGAAATAGAGAATATATATAATGCTAAATGTAGAGTGGACAATCCGTTTTCATACCTAATAATGCATGATTCGTAAAAACACATGGACAAACCTCCACCACCGCCACTACAATACATAAGCACAACACACGTTCACTATTACAAACTCACTATCGAAAAACGATTTTTAAATAAGTGAATTTTTTTTTTGCGATTTTTTCGTGAAGTCTATCTCCTAATGATGCTTCGGTTGCGGGGCGGAGATGTATCATGATATTTTTGTATTATGGCCCTCCACAAAGTAACATCTAATTTTATAAATTGTTTATGCTTCCGCAGGTGGAGGGTAGAGAGCGCGAGGCGCGCGGCGCGGGGTGATGCCGGTGCGCAAGGGGCTGCTGGCGCCCCAGAACACATTTCTTGATACCATCGCCACACGATTCGATGGCACACGTGAGTATTGTACTGTTGTAATGGACTGTTTCTATCCCACTGCTGGGCAAAAGCCTCCTCTCTCCTTTTTGGTAGAGAACGGTTGGAGCTTAGACACACCAGCCTGGTCCAATGAGAATTAGTAGGCTACACATATCCCAAGAATCTCTGATACGCAGGTTTCATCAAGACGTTTTCCTTCAACGAAAAGGGTGAGATAAAGGGTGAGATAAATTGTAAATATGAATTACGCACATAATGGAAAATTCATTGGCGCTTGCTCGGGATGTAAGCCTGTGACCCTCCGGAAAGAGCCACGCGGATTTATTCGTTCGACTATCATAGCTATTAATAATATTATTATCCTACTAATATTATAAAGGCAAAAGTTTGTGGGTGTGAGCATGTGCATTCACATACTAAAGAATTAATACTAAAATTACGCGTACAGGTGTCATAAAAATAACACAGCTACTTATTATTCCAAAATTCACGGTTCTCGTGAACTAAAACAAAATCTATAACTGGTCGCTTTGAAACCGCCGCTCCTAATGAAGGGAATGTATGAGAACACTTGCAATAAATGTACCTAATAATGTAATGTGTAATTTAAACACCAAAAAGCTGAATTCTATTCTTATTTGAAGTTAGAGTAGAGTTTTTATCTATCAAGGTACGGAGCGTGTGCGATGTCACAAAAGTCCCTAAGGTCGTTTGTCGAGCAAAAACTATCCTGATTTATAACGCTCTTAGTATTTATAGTTATGCTTATAAATATCTCTTTGCCTAATAGTTCGAATTTCAGCCAGGATTATTTCCGTATCTAAAACGTGAACAGCCTGTGAATTATACATTTGAAGCAGTAGATATTTTACATATACATCAGATTAAATCCATGATAAATGAAATTAATAAAGAAAAAAAAACAACTTCAAAGACACACAAAAATTTTTTTAATGATAAATTTTTAACTTTTACTTAAATACTTACATATATTTTACATAAATAAATAAATAAATGCAAAATTATTGCACAATGCCATTTCAATTATATGTGATAAACTATTAATCTCATGTCATGTTTATATTCACTTAATTATGTTTTACATTAAGTACAAATTATTCCATTGTTAAATCTGATGCTGGAAATTATTAAATTTATATTTAAATAAATTGTACAATTAAGTTAAACTAAAATAGTATAAAATATTTTTTACCAGTAAAGCACTTATTGAAAGCTTAGCCACCGTAACTAAAATCGGCAAGGGAGAGAATATCGTACTATTTCCCATTAGAGCTAAGTACGTCAAGCGAAGGGACCTCATAAAGTTTGACGGTGTTATGAAAGTGGTCCTCGTGGTACTGTCGCACGTTGTAATTCAGACCGTAAACCCTATTTGTAAATCTTTGAAAGCTTATACATATAAATACATTTATGAAGGTAAATATAATATACTAGCTGTGCCAATGGCTTCGCTCGCTTGGAAATCAGTGTATATATTTCATTGAAAATTTAGAACATAAAATAAGTTATTGTAAATTAACCATAACAGATAAAGAAATACTGTCGCAGATTTTTGGTAGTATTTTTGTAGATCTACAATTCTTTAGTAGTTCTTAGTAGTAGTGTATCTCTGCTGGTTATCTCGGCGCACGGGAAAAATTTGCCTGCACTTTGTCCGATTTTGAATATCAGACCTGTGTAAATTGTTGGCTTTCATGTCGGCTTCTATAGTTAAAATCTCAAGTCAACGCTTTTTTGGGCAGTCGTGAGGCCTAGCTCCGAAGATCACCATACTGAGACATCTATTTCCGACTCACATGGCTATACCATTGACGTCGAGCTTCCTGCAGCTTCTCTCTAATATCACGGACACTTTTTGTGACACTACACATCCACCGTAGCATTTACATCTCCGTGACCCGCAGTTCTACCATATGTCGTGTTCAGGCTGGCCATGTTCCACTGCTATGTGAAAGAACTGGTCCGATGTTGCTTTTGTAGATGAACTCTTGAGCTTAAGCCGCATCCTCCGATCAGTGATTTTGTTTAAACAATACAGAAAATAATTTCATTATGTTGATGATAAACCTTTGGTGAGACTAAGAAGGAAGATAATTCGAGCAAGATTTTGTACAATAAAATTTATAAAATGTAAATAAGCACACATTCGTAGGTCATTTACTCTTAGTCAAGTGTAAACTAAAGACAAGTAAACAAAGTGTAAGCTTAAAGATTTAAAGCATGTTATAAAGTATAAAGATATATAGAAAAAAATCTTGTTACATAATTATTTTATTAAAGAGAAGCATGATCCTTCGGACCGAAAACTTGCGGACGTCCGTAATCAATGAAACTTTCCTTCAATAGATGCAAACTCGAGCTATGTTGTTAGCTTTGAGGTACTCGGTTAATTTATTTCTCGGAACTGCTTCTCGATCCGCCTTAAGGCATTGCAATTACGTTAATTGAGTTTGTAAGTTTTACTTACGGTTTGCTTTTATTTGCAACCAGATAATGGTTCTTGATTTCAAGCAAATATGTTACTAAGTTTCATGCTAAGATCTCAGAATGAATTGTGCTTATGATTATTTATGAAAATATAAAAGCCACCCTTGTATTGGATGCTGAGCACTCAGTATATTTTGTTTTTACGGCTATATTTTTAAGATCCCGTCTTAGCCGTGTGGTTTCCGGCTAAGTAGAATAGTACCACCCTCATTTCTTACCGAGGTGTCGTAAAAGACGATTAAGTTAAGTTGACCCACCGTGTGGTATCCGGTTTAGTAGAATAGACCACCCTCCTTACCGAGGTGTCGTAAAATACGACTAAAGTAAGTTGACGTCGGCAGGCGGCCGCTTGTAAAAACGCAGCCAAATCATGTTACAGCATGTTTGTAACATGCTGTGCCGAACCCACTTAGACTGGGATAAGGGCAGGAGGATTTATATATATATTTTTAAGATCCTGTCTTCAGTATGTGGACGGCTCACCGTACTAATAAGTCGATACTAGAGCAATTGCGAATACATAAACGACCACGTCTATCCAATGTTTGCCTTCGCCGCATCTTTAAGTTCTTTGGTCACATCGCACGGAAAACAGGAGACAGCCTCGAGAAGCTGATTGTTACCGGGAAGGTAGATGGCAAAAGACCGCGAGGAAGAAGTCCAATGCGCTGGACCGACCAACTTCGTACAGTGCTCGAAACCAAAGTATCCGATGCCATTCGTGTAGCTGGGGACCGTAGCAGATGGAAAACGGTCATCCATCAGTCTGAGATTCCGTGATTGATCACGACCCCCAGCATTGGGGAAATCGACTAGAGGAGGAGGAGGTCTTCAGTATAGATTTCATTTCATATAAGTGCTCTATTGAATAGGTCAAATGTAATATTAAGTTTAGTGCACATGTTATGGCTGGAAGTTGTTGATAGTTAATATGCTGCTGTTGTTTTATTCAAACAATTGTATTATTGAACTTACAAAACATAACATAAAACCAAAGATCTTATTTTTAAATTTAAAATATCGTGAGTAGTATTCATAGTTAATGTATAGAACCTCATGAAGAGCTCATGAATGCCACGGATGGGTTCGAAACTAGTCGGGCTAACCCGATAAAATAAGACGTGAGTATAGCCGGTTCTATACATTATCTGCAAAAAATTTAGGTCTTATCCTTGATGGTAATCTTAACTGGTCGGCACATATCAATGACGTCAGTCGCCGTTTACACAACTCTATTCATTCCCTTAAGAGATTGCAGAATTTCCTCCCATTGCGTACCAAGATAATGTTGACGCAATCTTTGTTACTTCCCCTTCTCGACTACGCGGACGTGTGCTATTTAGATGCATCTGAGGAGCTGCTTGACAAATTAGATCGTCTTCAGAACTTGTGTATCCGTTTTGTATATGGGCTGCGCAAGTTCGATCATGTCTCAGATTATCGTCGGCAATTAAAGTGGCTCCCTATTCGTTTTCGCCGGAATGTACATATGTTAACCATTCTTTTTAAAATATTAAATGGTTTTTCTCCCAAATATTTGCGAGAACGGTTTGTCCCTTCTCCTCCTAGTACAAGACCAAGTCGATCCTGCAAATCAAGAAATCACTGACCATTCCCCCTTTTAACACTATTTTTTATAGAAAATCCTTTACAATCGCTGCTGCTCGTTTGTGGAACTCACTTCCCGATACTATAACAAAAAATACAACTTCCGTGAACTCGCTTAAAAAGAAACTGAAAAAGCACTATTTATCACTTATAAATTAATGATTAATATATATATAATTTTATTTATATAATAATTTTTTGTTGCTTATATATTTATTGTACGTATTATTTATATATTTTAATATGTAAAATTCTATTAATATATTCATTTACCACATTTGTACCTATACCACAATCTAATATGTTTTCCCAACACTCTTAGGGCTGCTGGAAGAGATCGCTTATAGCGATAAGCTTTCCTTTGTACACATTTTTTTCTTAAAATAATGTATCTGTTAACTTGTGGTACATAAATAAATAAATAAATAAATAAATAAATTAACCAGAGATATTATATAAGTAAGGGGATACAACCTAAAATGTCAATCAATCAACAATGAAGAGAAAGCAAACGTGACTTATTATATGCCCCTTATTATCTTTAATATTTAAATGAGTTAATCTTGTAATATATATTTTATGAATCTCGGAAACGGCTCCAACGATTTTCATCAAATTCAGCATGTAGTGATTCTAAGGGGAAAAATCGATCTAGCTAGATATCATTTTAAAAAAATGTTTTTTCATACCTGTATTCGGGCATTAAAAAAATGCTTAAATGTAGAAATAAATGCAAATGATATTTGAGCTGTCAAATGCAAAGCTGTGATAGCCTAATGGTAACGGGTGGACCAAAAAAGTTCAAAATCTGGGATCGATTCCCACATGTCATCGGCACCTTTTTCTTTTATTTTTTTTACATCTTTAAAAAAATTACCAAGCAAGGCTCGGCCATTTAGGTACTAGTATTATAAAAAACATTAATGTAACCAACGGCGGACCAAAATAATTGAAAACCAGGGATCGTATCGCACATATCCCCCGGCGCTTTCTTTTTATTTTTTTAAATTGCACTTTTTATATCTTTTAAAAAATTTCTGAGGAAGGCTCGCTCACCCAGATACTGTGTTCTTATGTGTGACTAAACAAAGACGAATATATAAGTTTCATCTTCCCTCTCTTATTATTTCTTGCGATTCTTACTTTCAGGTCTGTCTATTGCTCCCCTACTTTAAGCGTAAAACAGATGTCTTCAGTAAAGTGGGGAAAAAGGTTAAATGTCTGTAAATCAGATTGCCAGGTTCTTGCGAAGATATAAGATGACAATTCTCTTAGTGGCAAATTTCTTATGACTTATTTATAGTCGTGGCCTCTTTAACTTGTTTATTCATTCATGTTATTCAGAAATAAAATCTATTTCATGTAATTAATTTATCATCATAATAGGGTATTCTGACCTATTGTAATAAATATCTTTCATTTTAAAATATCAAGCACATTGCTCTCAAAATTTTAAAAAGCTTTCTTTCGTTTTAGTTTCATTCCAGCGTTTTGGCGCGATAAACACGAGTATTTTAGTAGAGTGAAATACTACATGACAGTGCAAATATGTAAACGGCGCAGCTGCCAGTTAGTTTTAATATTTATTTTTCTAACAGTTTTATACGTGATATTTGTTGAAAAATGTTTTTTTACAGGTTGCCTATTCAATGCATAAAACTCATTTATACGTAGATTTTATAATTGTTTACAAACCTTTATGTTGTGTAAGTGTTTTAGAAATTCCATTATCTATTTTCTTGAAGTGAAATGCGTGCTTGAATTGGTTTAAAATACTTTGATTGCAGATTTTACAATAGTATACAGAGATGTATGAAATAGTATTGCCAAAAGTTTGCAAATACAGTAGATTAAAAGCTTATGAAGCATTAATATTATTATGAACTAGCTGTGCCGGCAGCCTTGCCCGCATGGAAATCAGTGTGTCATAATTTTTTTCCCAAATTGAAATTATGAACTTACAGAAGTTTTTAGAGATTTTTGGATAAGTTTCACCGTTTCCTTAGCGTAGCAAGTAAAGATTTTAATTTTACCGTTTTCGTTCATATTTTTTATTGCTGCTCCTCACCTATTCATCTTAACGTGATGTTATTTAGTTGAAAAATAGAATATCTTCAACTCAAAAAATTCTTCAAATTGGTCCAGTAGTGCCTGAGATTAACAAGTTCAAACTATTAAACAAACAAATTCTTGAGCTTTACTCGTATGTATTAGTAGAGATATTATTTAATTATAACTGAATTAAAAAAAAAACGGAACAGTACACAATATAAAATTAAATATACACAGCGATTTAGACTTACATTTTTACATTTACATTACGACATTGTCTCTAACGATGCAAAATTTATAACAATCGATGCAGGTTATTACGTCGATATGTTTTATAATACTTAATGTATACTTAAAACTTTTAAGAAAATTTTAATTGAAGTGAAAAAATAAATTATTTCGTTTCAATTGTACAAAAATGTAAGATTTTTGCATTGACGTTAATTTTTTAAATATCGTCGGATTTGTCATCTTTGTGGAGAATGACTTACGACTTTTCATAATTCACTATTAACTTTGTTATTACGTGAGAAGATACGTTGTTGAATTTAATGAAAGAAAATAGAAAAATTACTTTTACGATAAATAAAAATATGTCTTATATGTTCACCACCCTAAGACGCGATTACTTGAGCCAACCACAAAGCCTTGGCAAAGGATATAATATTTTTCTTACTCGGGCTTTATCGCAAATCTGCTGAAAGGGAAGATTTATACCACCGCTTTCTTTAGGATGGATATGGGAAAATTGAATTTATACTAATAAAAAGAGTTACTTTAGACTCTGTTTTCTAGCTGATGTTTTAAAAATACACCTACTAACTAGTCTAGCCATAAATTCCGTAACTAACTGTTTACATACATTAAAAAAAAATATTATTTGAATTTCGAGTATATTAGCTTCTACGATAAAAAATAGATTTCTTTCCCTTTTTCCCTTTATCATTATTGTATGTTTTTTGTTTATAAATTTTTGGTTTTGAAAATGGAGTAGGGCACTAAAGAGAATAGAATTGCAGTAATTGCGTTGTAAAAAGTATAGGTAGAGATAGGTTAGATAGATTAACTGATAACGGGATGTCCAAACCGATCGACGCATAATGATTTCATAGGCGATATTTTTGAAAATTAATCATTTAAATTCCACAAGTAATTCACATCATATAAGAATTATTTTGGTGCTTAGATATTATTATTTTTTTAACTTTTACGAGGTTTTTTTCGAATATTTAAAGTTATTCGAACTACAATTTTGCAAAATTTATCACGCTACATTATCTAGAAGATGGAATCTTTAAACAGTAGTCTTTTTCAAAGTAGTCTTTTAACTCAAGCGAAAGTACATGCACAAAGCTTTTTACTTCTCCCTTTCATGAGTGTAATGCCTACTCCGTTTTTGCGCTTGTGCAATGCTTTGTTGTTCGCAAAAGAGCGGGTATATCGATTTTCCTAATTGGAATTGAAATTAATGTACCTGAGAATAGTATAACAATAGCTTTTATATCGCTATTTGTGAAGTTATTATTTGAATCACTATACATTTCAATATAATATTATATTTATTATACAATATTTGAGCGCACACACTTTACATGATAATACGCCGTATGGTATTCGGCTGTATACAATAGTGTCACCCTTATTTCTTACCGGGGTGTAAAAGGCGACTAAGGTAAGTCGACCCGCCGAGTGGCATCTGGCTGAGCAGAATAGACCACCTTAATTTTTTTCCGAGGTGTCGTAAAAGGCGACTAAGGTAAGTTGTCCCACCGCGTGGTATCCGGCTAAGTAGAATAGACCACCCTCTGTCTTACCGAGGTGTCGTGAAATACGACTTAGGTAAGTTGATGTCAGCCAGGTGGCCGGTCGTAAAATACGTAGCCGTAAACATTTTGTCACATGAATATGTGACAAAATGTTTATAACATGTTGTGCCGACCCCTTTTAGAGTGGAAGAAGAGCAGGAAGATGATGATTATATCCTTACTATATATCCTATCCTATCCTACTATATCCTTTCCTATCCTACTAATATAAATGCGAAAATTTGTGTGTATGGATGTATATTTGTAACTCTTTCACGGCGAATCCGCTGAACCAATATCGATGATATTTGGCACAATTATTCTTACACACCGGAATACCATATAGGCTATTGAAATCCTGTTAATTCTACAGGAATACGATACCACTAAAAAGCGCCACCTATTATAAACCTATCACGCGACAACAGTTCACGCGAAAGAAGTCGCGGGAAAAGGTAATCTATTATAAAATATTCGAACTCACACAGATCAAATTATAATATTCATATATTTAAAAACCTTCTTAAATACTTATTTAACCAACCTAATAAAAATATAATTTATATAGTAATAATATAATGTTACATTTACATAATCAATAATATCATTAATAAAATGTATTTCAATATACCTTTTTGTATTGAGTAAGGCGTGATTGCAAAATAATACGAGATCATAACAATGTTAATGGGTTTCAAATCAGCAACAGACGCTACCTATGGCGTATCTGTAAAATATTTGTATTTATTGAAATTTACAAGTCGATGTGATTTATGGTGAAACCATAGTGATGGAATCTACACATACTTGGAAATTAGTTGATGAATACGATGGGAAATTACTGTGATAATTACAAACATCTAACGTTATTGCGTATTTCTAACCCACAACTGATACTGAAGAGTTGGACTGTACATATGGAGACCAAACAAGCTACTCCAGTAGAAATTGGATGGCTACAACTGTTAGTATTTTCTAAAGGCATGTTTGTTGATTTATCATTATAAATTAATTACGGTATATTGAGAATGTAAACATTTTTGACATTCATATAAAAATATTTTTACATTTGAAGGCCCACAAGCTGCGTCGCTGTGTTATATCGTTGCTTTAGAGATGTAATATTCTCCTACAGCATAGCAATATCGTTAAATATAAAGTGTAATAATAAAGGTTTATGGAAATACATCGTAGTTTATTTTTATACAAGATAAAGCGAAAAATTGCTTGAAAAGAGGTTGGGATTTAAAATGAAGCTGTATAAAACCAATAAATAGAATAGATAAATAAATATAAATAAATATATGGGACACTTACACACACGGTCGTCCGTCCCCAAAGTAAGTAACTTAATACTTGTGTTATGGGTGACAGACAACTGGTGAATATATACATATATATGTTTTAAATACATACTTAGATAGAAATATACACCCAGGCTCAAAGACCAACAAATTCATTTAAAGAAAATGTTGGCCCTCGGCGGGAATCGAACCCGCGACCCGTGGAGCTGAAGGCAGGGTCACACTACCCACTACTCCAACGGGCCAGTCGATACCACATATCTCCAAGTTACTTTTCGTTTTACTTTTTCGAAACTACATTATACATTTTATCAGGAGAGTTAGTTGTTGAGCGTCTAGAAAATCTCTCAGTTTAGGCATCAACATTGAAAAATGCCGTCGTTAAACTTTTAATGTCTAGTCTTTAGAATTTCTCTGATATAAATTACACTGTACGCAGTAAAGAAAGTTAAATATTTTCCCGTGATGAGTTCTTAAAAGAACATCTTATAACATTTAGCTGAGTCTTTATAAATAAATTAAATTAAGTCAATCCGTGCTCGCCGTCCAAAGTCTTCTGAAATGTAATTTAATTTGAATCCTCACTCTCTAATCCATTACGTTGTTGACGTAACAAATACGAGATGTTTATTTTAGTTGTTTATACAAAATAAAAGTATTATTTACAATTAATTGTGAGCATTATTCGTATCTAAGTTTTTGTTTTAACGTTGCATTTTAAAAAATGTAAATGTAATGTTTACTAATTTCTAAGTCAGAGTTTTGAATATTTAACAATTTAGCATTTCAAATTAATATCCTAAACTATTACCATAGCTTATATATGATTTTAGTATCTGGGTGACCGAGCTAGCTCGGTATTTTTTTTACAAAATAAAAAAGGAAACTTGCAAAAAAAAAATTGGGCAGGTGGAGCTCGATCCTATGTATTTTCACTACACTAGACCGCCCGTACCCCATATTAGCTACTCTGACTTTACAATTGACAGCAAAAATAGTCTTTTTTAATTCAATGTAAATTTTGGGACTTTTTTCAGTGCCCGAAAACAGGGATAAAACGATATTTTTTTTAATGAAACCTAGCTGAATTTCATAAAAATCTATATCTATCTAATATATTACACAATAAAAAAAAAAACAAATAAGGGTGATCTATATGTCGTTTTGTATGTTTCATTAAACGAATATGAGATATACGAGTTTCATCTTCTGTCGCACACAATTAATAATTAATTGTGTCCCTATCACTTACAAGCCTGCTTATGGCTCCCCTACTTTAGCATTAATAACTGTATGGCTCACAATCACACTAAATTTATGGTGTGGTCCTTTTGATGCTGGTCCCATTTTAGCTATTTTCGTAACGCCAAGTGGTTGTTTACTGCATTATCTGTGTAACTGTTACAGTAATATACAAATATATAAGCTTTGATGTAGATTAAATCTATGGTAATAATATACAGGGCTTACTTCTCTCATTCGAAATTTATATTAATTTATTATTAAGAGGACTTAAAAGTGTAAAATGTGCACGACTAAGTTGCGTTGCTCACTATTATATCATGATCATCTTCCTGCCCTTATCCCACTCTAAGTGGGGTCGGCACAACATGTTATAAACATGCTGTCACATGATTTGGCTCCATTATTAAGAGCGGCCGCCTGCCTGACGTCCACTTACCTCTGTCGTATTTAACGACACCTCGGTAAGAAATGAAGTTGGTCTATTCTACTCAGCCGGATATCACACGGCGGGTCGACTTACCTTAGTCACCTTTTACGACACCTCGGTAAGAAATGAGGGTTGTACTAAGAATAGTACCCTTATTTCTTACCGAGGTGTCGTATTCTATTCAGCCGGATACCACACGGCGTTTGTTCACCATTATATATTATATAAAATCGATATGAGTAGTCTGTGGGTTATTATTTTGACTATCGTGTTTTAAACATTGAAATAAAATTCTAAACGTGTACCTGAACTGAAACACGTGCGAGCAATATTGTAAGTGAAATAGAAACAAAATATAAAGTTTATCGAGACATGTCCGCACATCAAAATATAAATAAATAAATGTATGAGATATTTTCACACACGGCAGTCCCTCGCCATATAATAAACAACTTAAAATACTTGTGTTATGACAGACAACTGTTAAATATGTACATATTTAATTTTAAATACAAATATACACCCAAACTCTAAGAACCAACAATTTTTTTTAAATGTTGGCACTCGTTGATATCGAATACGAGACCCGCCAAAGCAGCCAAAGGCAGAGTCACAGCCAGCTGAGTCAACAGGCTAGTCAAATATATAGAAGATTTTAAGTAATTGAAGATTTAAAAAAATGTGACTCCAAAAATATACTGAATTTAAAAGCATAACAAACGTGAAACATGAGGCAGACCGGCAACAAATCTTGTCCAACTAGCTTCTTAACAATAGTAGAATATGTGATTTATTTTTTAGATATGGCTTCAAAAGATTTTACAGTCTCATACAACGTTTTGTTCTAGCATGGTATCTGGCTGAGTAGAATATACCACCCTCATTTCTTACCGAGGTGTAAAAGGCGACTAAGGTAAGTTGACCCACCATGTGCTATCCGACTGAGTAGAATATACCACCCACATTTCTTACCAAGGTGTCGTAAAATATGACAAAGGTGAGTTAACGTCAGGCAGGCGGCCAGTCGTAAAATACGTACAACATGTTTAAACATGTTGTGCCAATTAAAGTAGGACAAGGGCAAGACAACGATTTTAAGGTATGGCTACAAAAGTGTTTTCAGTGTCATGAAACGTTTTGTTCCATTTACGCAACCAATGTTGCGTGTAAACATTAGTGCTTTAATAACTAGGCACTTTATTGCGGTTATGAGTGCAGTATGGTGCACGTTCGCAAAATGCTAATTTTACTTACGTTACGGTCATTGTGCCGGCCGAATCAGAATATCAGGCAGTTAATCTGAGCTGGCGCCAATTGGGCCGCGTGTTATGTGCAATCAAACCAATTCACTGAAATGATGCATTACATTTTAAGATGTTTATTTAGTCTTATTTAATTACCATTGCCTGTCTCCTACGTGTCTGTAAGCGGACGTCATAATATGGCGATTTACGTGTGCACAACATCAATTTTATCAAAAACAGTTCCCATTTCTTTCCTACTTATATTATAAATGCGAAAGTTTATGAGTATTATTATGTTTGTTACTCGTTTACGGCGAAACCCCTGATCCAATATCGATGAAATTTGGCACAAATATTCCTTATACCGCAATAACAAATAGGCTATAGAAATCCTGTTATATTCTACAGGAATAGGATGACATTGAAAAACGCCATCTATTATCGACCTATCACACGATAACAGTCGACGCGACCGAAGTCGCCGGTATAAGCTAGTATTACAAATTCTTCGAGCAATCTTAGCTACGCTATGCTATGTTAGTTTTCGACCCGTGGCGCTTACTTGATGCTGAGAATAGAGCGCAACTTTACTAGCGTCGAGCAAAGTCTATGTTAAGGAAGTCAAAGACTCTTATCCTCCTGCCCTTCTCCCCACTTTAAGTGAGGTCGGCACAACATGTTATAAACATGTTGTCACATGATTTAACTACGTATTTTATGACCGCTCACCTGTCAACGTAAACTTATCTTAGTCGTATTTTACGACACCTTGGTAAGAAAGAGGGTGGTCTATTCTACTAGGCTAGATACTACACGACGGGTCAAGTTACCTTAATCGCTTTATACGACACCACGGTAAAAAATAAGGGTGGTCTATTCTACTCAGCTGGATACCGAACGGCTATAAGGAAGTCAAAGACTATTTAAACCATAGTTTCGTATTTTATTTCAAGATCAAAACTCAAATAAATGTAAACTATTTTGTGCTATATACAACCGTATTTTCCACCAGTTAGATAACATGTAGTGACCGGCGAGTTATTTTTAACCGTATAGTTAAATTTAGCTGTGTAGCTTGATATCAATATCCATCTGCGATAACCACGATAACGGAGTAAATTTCAAGTCGAGTCAGTAATAAACTAATAAACATAATATACTTTTTTTATTACTTATAATATAATTTAATTATCTGTAACTATGTATAAGTTATGTACTTATACATAGTTAAAGATAACATAATATTGTTCAATGAAGTCAAGTTGGTACTTAGATGCCATAAATAATATCATTACATTATGAGAGAATCAAATTATTTGTGCGCAAATTATCTATGCCATGCGACTACCAAATTTATTATGTGATACTTTGTATAAAGATTTTAAGAGGAATTTTAAATTACATATTATCAATATTATTCCTTATAAAACAGTATTAAATACTTTTTATATCGTAAAATTTGGTAAAAAATCGTGTTA
Organism: Morpho achilles; assembly: GCA_947086495.1. NCBI lineage: Eukaryota > Metazoa > Arthropoda > Insecta > Lepidoptera > Nymphalidae > Morpho > Morpho achilles. The sequence goes on from CAMTZB010000019.1 coordinate 11,557,519, forward strand.
GCGTTAATTTAAAACTCATCAAGAGTTTTAATCCTTATGATTAGACTCGTTACGCGGCGACGCGTCGCGAATCAAACCACGCATCCCAGTTAATATCATTAAAATCTAATTATAATAGCTATTTATTACATTATTGAATAATAATTTTATCATATTACATTAATAGTAGTAGTGAGTAATATTCTTAAGATATTAACCAAGATATTTATTAAACCACGTGTAGTTTGTAACTCAGCTTTTAAAAATAGACTAGCTTCGCTAAGACTTGCCCCCTTTTAGACTCCCCCATCTATTCCTAGAAATAATTTAACGCAATAAATTATAAGACACGCATACAATAATATAGTATACAACGTTTTCATCTTATTTATTTTGCATTTGTTAATATGTTATATAATGGCTCATATTTGCATATGCAAATGAGAAGGAAATAGATGGTGTACTGTATTCAGCTTATTGTATGTAATTTGAGCTTCAGGTAAGCTTAGCTCTCGGCAAGTTGCTTTAATATTACAAAGGCAAACATTATGTCATAAAGACTTCCTTCGCAAATTTGTAGCTCTAAATACCTATATACTGTAAAATTGACGATCATATTAGTGACAAAAAAGATTTAAATACCTATGCTGCAATTTTATAAAATCACAGAGAAAAAATATTAAGGAAGACTTGAAAACCTAAAAAAACCGACACTCATACATATTTTGTATTCATATTCATTTGTAAAAGCCTGATGATAATTCGTTTAGTAGATTTTGTGTTTATTCCGAATAGGCAGAAAAGCAAACATATGTATATATACATAGTGAGGAACTTTTTTTGTTAATATGTATTGATGATCTTTTTCTGTAAAAATATTTGAATTAACATATTTATGGAAGTTATAAATAACGTTTATAAAACAAATAAAGTACGAACCTCGTTAACGTCTTACAATTTATGAGCCTTCGTTGTTGAAAGCTAATTAAGAAAATGCAATGTGAATTTTGAATATTATTATGAAACTTTTATGTTATTCTGTTTTGTATTAAATACATCGAATTGTCTTACATCTCTACACAAAAATGTAAATTTGAGACTCGCAAATAAGTGAAGTAAAGGATTGGTGGATTTAATAAAGGAATATTAAAAAACAAGTATCATTCTATACGACCCTGACAAGCAAATAACGGTCGCAATAAAAACACAACCTCTTCGCCTTTGTCAGTGCCGGTGTCCGCATGACGTGGTGTCATTCTTCTGATATCCATCGATCGTGGCTAAGAACCACACTTCCAACAGCGTAATGAGTAATCACAGTCATACTAACAGCCTTTCAATGCAGGTCGCTTTAAGCCGTGGTCCATCCTTACAGAAGATACTGTTAGGACGACGTCTTCCGAAGCTAATAGAGCTTTTGCGCTTCTGTGCTCGCTCGATACACTCAGTGACAATGGGAAAGCCGCTAGAGTAAACGGCATATAGTCAATGTAAAAACAATGGAAGATTTTATCCCTCTAACACTTTAACGCAGAGGAAATGGTTCACGATACTTTGTGCGTTGCAAATTGCCGCTTAAACTTTGTGATTCAATGAAGTGCATCGATAATTTACTTTGCCTGTTCTCGTCGTTACTAATTTGATCATGGTTAGCCAAGCTTTAGTCATCCATTAAAGTGAAAGTCGATACGAAACTGTTCCAGGGTCGTCATCAGCACCTCAGTTACGATTTCATTACTAAAGACGGACTGTAGTTTTTGTCTAATATATTTCTGATTAATTTATTACATTTAGTGAAGTATCGTCTACACCGTGTGGTATCCGGCTCTGTAGAAGAGACCACCGTCTGTCTTACCGAGGTGTCGTAAAAGGCGACTAACGTAAGTCGACCCGCCATGTGGTATCCAGCTGAGTAGAATAGACCACCCTCATTTCTTACCGAGGTGTCGTAAAAGGCGACTAAGGTAAGTCGAACCGCCGTGTGGTATCCGGTTGAGTAGAATATAACGATCTCTTTCCAACCGACTTGTCGTAAAATACGACATAGTTAAGTTGACGTCAGGCAAACGGCCGGTCGTAAAATACATAGCCAAATCATGTGACAACATGTTTATAACATGTGCCGACCCCATTTAGAGTGGGATAAGGGCCAGAAGATGATGATTAGTGAGGTATCGTCTATTTCTATAAACTGTACAAAATGAAAACTGTTTATATCGATCCATCGAAAGCGTTCTCGTAAAGGAAATATGTATTATCGTGAGCGTTGTAATCTTCAGATGAACTCGAGCAAATATATACAACGCGATCCTACTGTTTACTTCATCGTGGTTTATTTTTCAATGTGTGCCAAGTCTGGATTTATGTTGAGGACTATTACGTCGGTAAGTATTGCTCGTGGGAGCGCAAAACTTTTCACTTTAATAACGAATGCCAAAGAATATACCATACACCTGCCAGTGATTAAAATATGTGGGCATACGTTTTCATACATTTTTAGAAAAAGACTATTCTTATTTTTATTATAATCCATACTGATATTATAATTCTGATAGACTTTCTGTCTGGTAGTTAGACTTTCACGGCTAATTTGCTGCCTCAATATTAATGGAATTTTATACAATTAGAGCTTATATATTAGCATAATATACAAGCCTTATATCTTGTTCTGGTTCCAAATAAAATTTCGTCCTTATTATGGTAAAAAGAAAGCTATTTACTAGTTAGTTTCAAGGTAACACGCAATAGTATATCTATCTGTGTTATTGTTTATGTACTAATTTGGTTATAAACCAGCTTATTGTCAAGATGAAACGTAAAAATTTTAATGTTCTAAAATTTTTAATCTTGTCTCATAAGATATTATGGATTTAAAGAAAAATAGTTTCATTATCTTAAAACATAGCCATCCCAACGTAAATGAAAAAGGCAGAGCTATTTAAGTCTCCATAACATGTACCTCAATTTTTAAAGAGTTTATTAAATTCTGGTGTTTATAAATTTGTGTAAATTGTATCAGCGTGATTGATATATTAAATTAAGTCAAAGCGCCATTGCAAAATATAAATTGCAGCCCGAGTGTTGTCGAATAAAATTAAAGAGCAAATGGAGCAGTCGTTGTAAATTTATTTTGTTAAAAACCAAAACAAATTAAAATAAACAGATATCAATATTGCGTCGAAATAACGATTATTTTACCTTACTTTAATATTACGTACATAAGTAACGTATGGATACGGGTAACATGTTATTTGTAATACACTCTGTAGCTAGATTTTCTCAGTTTTTCCCTATACATTCAAAAGTAGGAAAATGAAAAAGCTTCGTAGTTCGTAGTTTTTAACATCGCCCTTCGTCATTGTTCACGTTTCATGCTTCAAAATAAAAAAAAAGTCGCATCACAGAGTACATGCTGTATACTAAACACCGGGTGTATTTAGTATGTGGAAACATTTGTTTACCTACCTTCTGTTTTAAATGACGTCTATATTGAAAGTGATCGTAATTATTGTTGAGCAATTAACATTTTGTAAGCTGTGGTAGCCCAGCGGTAATACCGTCCGCCTCTTTCGAGGATGTCTCGGGTTCAAACCCCGGGCAGGCACCAATGAGTTTTCTAGTAAAAACTTATGTGTCTAATTGATAATTGCAATTTATCACACGCTTTTCGGTGAAGGAAAACATCGTGATCGTGTACAAGATAGAAACATTAAATGTAACTAGCATTGAGAATTGTATTTTTTACAAAGAGCAACCGCCGAGTTTCTTGCTGGCTCTTCTCCGTAGGAACAGCTTTCCGAACCAGCACTAGAGTTGACGATTCAAAAGCACTTGTTTACAAGTTTATTTGAATAAAGAATATTTTGAATTTGAATTTTGACATCCTAATTGCGGCAGTCGTTTCATTCTGAACCCACTCTCTAGTTGTTGAATGTTTACTATTCCAAGATCGGGATCGAGGTTGTATTATATGTGCAATTTAGTTCATTTAGCATAATAATGTTCTTTGACCTAACGTTTTACTATCTTCTCACAAGTGTATGAAAACCATATATCAAAGTGTTTATGACTTTATACAATCACATTGACCGTAGTAATCCGTTTAAGATGCCTCAATAGACCAGGGATTTAATAAATTCCGTCTAGGCTTAGCGATATTTCCTAGATGTTGGTGATAATACCCGGGATTGTAAGCTTAAACTGATTTAAATCGCCAACAAGGAGAGTAAAAGGCCAAATGATTATCGAAGATTATACAAATAACAAAAATACATGGATTTAATTACTCCGAATTAGCAATACATAGAAATGCCGAAATATAAGTAATTAATAGTTTAGTAAATAGTTTATATAGTATATATTATATAATATTAAGTTTATAGTTTTAAATAAATAAATAATTATTAAAAATTGTATGTCGAAAAAGTAAACGCTGAAATTCGCTGTTTCTTCTGGGCAACCAATTTTCTAAACAAGCAGCGCTACTATTACTACTAAAATAATGTAAATGTCAAATAACGAATTGGACATCACGTTATATCTATTAACTATGCCCATTGACTATAATATAAAATGCAATAGTTACGCGAGTAAAAGGGAGAAATATTATAGAGGTTGAACATAATAAGGCTAAAAACTTGGTGAATAGTTTTCTGATCTAAAGAAATATGAAACTGATCTAAAAAAATATATTTATAGTATATAATCACAATAGAAAATAATGCTTTACTTTTGAAACGAATTTTAAAATAAATCAACTATAAAGATCTACTTTCGTATCCGAAATTTGCAGATTAACTTGGTGTACCTGTTCTTCTACGCCTTTACACTTACAGCACTGGATATTTAAACTTGAAGTACTGACATTATTATGCATACATTATCCAACCATTTTACGGCTATTTTAAAGCTTTTATTGAACTTGCCTTGTATATTTTTTGGTATGTGAAGGTGGAATTTTGCAAGCTAAATTTGACCCATTTCCCTTCCAATTGATCCAATATTACATACTGGTTTTGTTTCGATGACACTGCACGTTAATGATAGGCATGATCTCATCTGATGCTGCTGCTAGCATTGGCTCCAGACGAGGGAACTCCTCAACGGTTAATCGAGTAGAAACAATGGCTTTTTCATGACAAAGAACGTTGTGGGTGTGAGACATGAACACTATTCTAGCTTTATTGGCCCTTCAGCTGCTGCAATGCCTAAAGAAGCACTGTTAAAGACACATAAAAATACTTCTAAATGACTAAATTTAATAAATGTGTAACACTACAATGAACCCATTCCTATCTACGCCACGCAGCAAGCGAATAGCTTTACCTTTTTTCTCTTAGTTTGCTGTTTTCCTTAAACACTTGGTGAATGCCAGAAATGAAATTCGTCTATTGTACAAGTTTTGGGATAAGGAATCAATTAAATTAAGGTAAAATTGGGTTCAACACATTTACATTTTACTCGTTTAATTCCCTAATAAATTAGTAGCTAAAGTTTTTCCTATGAACGGAATTAAAACGTCCAACTTGTATTTTGGCCAGTGAGTAAGCTTTTCAAAAAGGAATTGAAATCCGCCCATCTGAATAAGCTACTAATTACAGTCTGAATTAAAGTTTTATGCCCTTTGTTTTATACGTTGTTATTAAGAATAATTATTATGCGTGAGTTTTTATACTTTTAATTGTAGACTATAGGTAGGTACATTAAAAAAAAGATAGGTAAAAAATTTGTTTCGTTTTAAGTGATGAAATATCGATGTTGGTCCTTTATTATAAGAACGCTCAGAGTAACTCAGTGAGTGCGAAAAAGACCTACGCTTGGAGTGTCTCTGGGTGACCAAATCAGAAACCAAGAGAACCGTAGATTCTTCTGACTGAAGTGACTGAAATCCCTTGAAGAAATCTATGTATTGTCTATTAGTAAAAGAGAGAGAAAGCGATGGGAGTTAAGAAGGCGACCTAGAGAGAGAGAGATAAAACTTTAATAACCAAAAAGCATTACAAGTTTAAATATATCTTTTAATTAAATTTCGCCAAGCTCGACATCACAGCGGGTAGTCTGAGACTACGCAGCTGTGGTCTCCAATATTGAAATAAATTATTTAGTATGTTCATGATATATATATTTTTTTTTTATTATATTTATATTCTCGTTATCCATGCATATTGAAACTTCTAACTTCTTCTAAGTCCCCTGTGAGTTTCTGGTTGTCAGTTTGCGATATATTTCACTGGCGAATGGAAATTTTGTGTATAATTTTTGTTTTAGTGTAATTTAGTTGAAATATGATAACTATGTACCGTGAACGTACGATGTTGTGCCGTACTTGTATATGATGATACATGGAACAAGATCGTATGGTGTGAAGATCCCATGAATCCCATGATCCGTGTGAGACCTATGTCCAGCGTGTGGACGTCCATTGGTTGAAGATGATAATGATAATGATGAAGAGGATAAATATTTAAAATTTTGTAAAGGTAATTTTTAAATAAAATTATTTTATGATGTTTTGTATTGTTTGTCGTTGATTTTTTTTCCCGTCGTTAGATTTTGTCGATCGTTCGCAAGAACATTCTTATCAATTACGGTAAAGGTAAGGTAAGGTTTTGGGAAGCGGTAGAAAATCCTTAAATGAAAAGTTTAGTCTCGTCCACGTAGTTCTATCTAAAGCTTTCTATCGTAGCCTTGATGAACTCCCTACGTGATAATGGAAATGTTTGGATATTATTTGTAGTTCTTATATTTCTTCAATTCAATTTGTTGAAATAATAATAGTGTAGGATAATAGGAACCTCAAATATTTGCGATGTAGATATATTGTAAGTGGTAAGAGTGAAATAAAATTGTTACTTCATTTTCTTGTCCTTTCTTACCGAGGTGTTGCAAAAGGCGACTAAGGTAAATGACTGACATCAGGCAGGCCGGTCATAAAATACCTAGTAATATCATCTGACATGTTTATAACATGTTGTGCCGACCCCACTTGTCCTGTCCGACAAGGACAGGAGAATGATAGGGCAATATCTTATTTTTTTGTCATTACTTAAAGAATGGATAAATCTGCCATGTAGATAATACTACAAGTAATTTGGATATAAATAGCTAACTTAGTTAGTTTTGCTCTGTAATCTGACATACAAATGATTACAATCTTATGTCAAAAACCTTGTATGCCTTTACCTGCCATCTTACTGTCTTCTTATACATCTAAAATTCTGTTGTATTTTTGTTTTCTATTTCTTCAACAAAGGTTTTTTGTTACCTACATAAAATAAATCACGTATTTGTAGAACCATAAACATTTTTGGTAAACCCTACACAACTTTTTAATGCACATAACGCTAAAGTTGTTGCAAATGAAGTTGCCGGTACTGCTATTAAATAAATTTGAATTCGTTTATACTCTAGCTAACTAGCTAAAATAACTAGACAATATCTAGATAACTGGCTAAAATTATTCAAATTCACTTACACCATAATATAGTAAAAATAGCTGTTGAAACAGAACCTAAACCCTTGTCACTCTGGCTACAACAGCCAAGGCCGAACTGATTAACTTAAATTACCAACCCTCAGCATGTCAAATTATGTACTTTGCCTTTTCATAATCTAACTAATCTTAGGTCCCTTTTGTTTTTAGGTTAGATAACGATTCACTATACTGGTTTAGATAAAAATTGACTTTCATTATTTCTTCAAAATTATGATATTTGATTCAAATCTTTTCAAATCTTGAATGAGAATGAATCGTTCAGTGATACTTTATTTCTTAAAAGTAGTAAAGTAGCGGCCTATTACTCACCCACTGCTGAGAATAGGCCTCTTCTCTCCGTTTTTGAAGAGCAGGATTGGAGGTAACACCTACCACGCTGCTCCAATGCGGATTGATAGTTTACGCATATCTCCCGAATTCTCTACAGATATGCAGGTTTCCTCACGATGTTTTCCTTCATCGAAAAGCGTGTGATAAATTGCAATTATCAATTAGACACAAAAATTTTAACAGAAAAACTCATTGGTCTGCCCGGGTTTAAACCCGTGACCTCCTCGAAAGAGTCACACGGTGTTACCGCTGCGCCATCACATCTATTTATTTCTTAAGCCCAACCTTATCCGAAAACAGTAAACAGTTACTTAAACAATTTAGATATAGTAATGTTTTATTCATATATCTATAGCATTGTGTTTAGAGTAAGACTATACGGGAAATGCATTATGTCTTATAGAATATTGAAATTGCAGAATTTTTTTGTTAAGAATAAGATTTTTCTTCGTGAACTTCTTTTAAAGTCATAAAAAACGTCCTTTCTAATTTATACCCTAGAAAGGTACAAAAAAAGGACTTCTGATACTATGACAAATGACGTTTAAACTACATAACTGTATAATATTATTCTATATAATATATTTATATCTATAAAGAAATCCTTTATTACATATTCATAAATGAACCTTATTGTTGAACCCGAATATCACTTTGTTTCTTACGGGGATTTAGTTAAAGAAAACGTAATTTATACTGAACACGTAGTTACATAAGAAAAAAATTATCCTGAATTCCAAACAAGAAGACTTTTATCTTGAAAATCAGTGTATTTTTAATGAAGCCATTAAATTTCTTTTGTCTTTGCTTAAAAAGATATACAAATAAACATTTTAATGGTAGAAGCAAAGCCAATTAGTGCTGGTACTAAATAAAAACAACTGAGAGTGAGTTTATTCAATAACATCGAATGATAGAAACCTTTTTAGTAATAATGTCTTAAGAATTTTTGAAAGATAGAGGTTTAGTAAATTATTTGACTGGCTCGTTGGAGCAGTGGGTAGTGACCCTGCCTTCAGCTCCGCGGGTCGCGGGTTCGATTCCCGCCGAGGGCCAACATTTTCTATAAATGAATTTGTTGGTCTTTGAGCCTGGGTGTATATTTGTATTTAAGTATGTATTTAACAATTATATATGTATATATTCACCAGTTGTCTGTCACCCATAACACAAGTATTAAGTTACTTACTTTGGGGACGGACGACCGTGTGTGTAAGTGTCCCATATATTTATATTTTATATTATCTGTCAAGGCGAATAGTAAAAATGGGTATTTTTATATAAACTAGCAGCTATTTAAACTTTCACGAATCATGTGAAAACGCTTGTCGGTGAAGGAAAACATTGTGAGGAAACCTGCATATGTCTGGACAATTGTAGAGATATATGTTTCCTGGAATAGAAAGCTCTCGGAGATCAAGCCAGGACACCAGGCCTACTGGTGCTTGGCAAAATCTCTAAAAGCCGATGGGTACGCAGCCACCCCACCACTACTTCGCCCGAATCTCCCACCTGCGTTTGACGATGCTGAAAAGGCCGAATGCTTGGCAGACAGCCTGGAAAACCAATGCTCTCCCAACCCTAGTGTACCCGAATTCACCGAATTCCACTCCAGAGTGGAAAAGGTGGCAGACAATTTTTCCGCAACGACTCCCGAAAGCGAGCCGTTACTTCCCACTACCGGAGAAGAAGTCCGAACCATAATTAAAAACCTCCACTCCAAAAAAGCTCCCGGTCCTGATTCCATCTCCAACAGGGCACTGAAGTGCCTTCCCGACCAAATCATCCACCTATTGGTACTGATTTTTAATGCCCTTCTTGCCGGATGCTCCTTTCCTGACGAGTGGAAAGAAGCTACAGTGATAGGTATCCCCAAACCGGGAAAGCCTCGAAATCTCCCGATTAGCTATCGTCCCATTAGTTTGTTAAATAGCTTAGGAAAAATATACGAGCGAATTATCCTTGCCCGATTAAAATCCGTAGTCGATACTTATAATCTCCTTCCCAACGAACAGTTCGGATTTCGTCCAAAACACACCTGTGTTCAACAAGTACACCGCCTCACGGAGCACATATTGCAAGGTTTGCAAACCAAGCAGTTTACAGGTGTCATATTCTTCGATGTCGCCAAAGCCTTCGATAAGGTTTGGCATGCAGGCTTAATCCACAAGTTGCTCCTATTAAATATACCAGACAGACTCGTACTTATCATACGAAACTACCTCACCAATCGTACCTTTCGGTACCGCGTAGAGGGCACTCTATCGTCTCGCCGCCCTATCCGTGCCGGTGTCCCTCAAGGATCTGTGCTGGCACCCTTATTGTACTCGCTCTACACGAGTGACATTCCACGGGCGCCTATTAAAGAGCGCACTCATCTTGCACTTTTCGCGGATGACACCGCTGTATTTACCACATCTCGCCAACCTCAAGTTATCACTAGACGTCTCCAGAAAGCGGTAAACAGCCTCGGACGCTGGTTCCGCCGATGGAGAATCGAAATAAACCCTGATAAAAGTGCAGCTATGCACTTTATCGGTAATCGTTTCCGATCTCACATAGACACACCAACGGAAATTTCCCTTTACGATACACCAATTCACTGGCAACAGAAAGTCAAGTACCTAGGTGTCACCTTCCAACCTTCCATGACCTTCCACGAGCACATACGCACAGTCTGCAATAAGGCTGCGTATGTCATGGGACGACTTTATCCGATGTTATGCAAGAAAAGTAAAATGTCACTTCGCAACAAAGTGACACTCTACAAAACTTGCATAAGACCAATAATGTCCTATGCGAGCGTTGCGTTCGCGCACGTTTCAAAGGTCAGGTTGCTCACGCTCCAAAGAATGCAAAACCGATTTATGCGTACAGCCACTGGTTGTCCGTGGTTCATGCGGAACGTTGACCTCCATAGAGACCTCGACCTCCCTACCATTACTCACCTCTTTAAACGTTTTTCGAAGTCTTACTTTGAGAAATCCGAGGTACACCCGAACCCTCTAATTTCAGTTGCTTCTACCTACATCCCAGTTAGGTCTGACCACCGAAAATATAGGCGTCCAAAAAGCGTCCTATATGACCCTGACGATCAAATAACGATTGCAAACACAAAAACACGTAATACGCACACACAGCGTCTTCGCTGGCGAAGACGAGGTCCCAGATTTCTGATATCGGTTGGTCGTGGCTTCTTGCCACCCTTCCGTCGTCGTATTGACTAATCAAAGTCATACCATCAGCCCTCCACTACACGTCGTCCTAAGCCGTGGTCCGGCCTCACAGGAGGCACCCTTAGGACGACGTTTCCCGACGCTAGTAGAGCTTCTGCGCTCTACTCTACGCATTTCGCAACCTCGGCGATGCTTCTGCGCTCGCCCGTCCCGCCCGGTGACGCTGTAAAAGCCGTTAGGGCTAACAGCATATTGTCAATTCGAAAAAAAAAAAAAAAAAAAAAAAAAAAAAAAAAAAAAAAAAAAAAAAAAAAAAAAAAAAAAAGAGATATATGTAATTTAGCAATCCGTATTAGAGGAGCGTGGTTGGTCTTAGCTCAAACCCTTCTTTCAAATAAACTCATTTATTATATAAGAGGAGGCTTATGCCCAGTGGTGGGATACTAAGAGGGCGTTACCTTACTTTTACTTTTATGGAATTTACTTTTACGCATTCTATCTAACGCAGAATCTATTTAATTTTTTCTTCAGGTGAAAATAAATCTATTGGAAATTTTGAAAGCAATGAGTACGCAATTTTACGTTAATGTTACCGTTATTAAGTGAGACTCATTATGTTCCATTACTGGTTTAGATTGGATTGTTATCCTCCTACCCTTATCCTACTTTAAGTGGGGTCGGCACAACATGGTATAAACATGCTGTCACATGATTTGGCTGCGTTTTTACGACCGGCCGCCTGCCGGACGTCAACTTACCATAGTCGTATTTTACGACACCTCGGTAAGAAAGACGGTGGTCTATTTTACTAAACTGAATACCACACAGTGGGGCAACTTACCTTAGTCGCCTTTGATGACACCTTGGTAAGAAAAGAGGTTGGTCAATTCTACTCAGCCGGATACCACTCCGCGGGTCGACTAACCTTAGTCGCCTTTTACGACACCTCAGTAAGAAATGTGGGTACTATTCTATTCAGCCGGATAACACACGGCGTTTAGATTGAATTGTTATATGAACATTAAAATAAAGTAGCTTTTGAAACTTTAACCTAATTAAATTTAGTAGACATAATAATATTTTTTCCTTTTTATAAAGCTGTTAGGGCTATGTAATTTATATCCTAACTCACAACTTTGTTAGTAATTAAAAGTATTCACACATTGAGTATAATGTACGGCTTGTTAGTTCACAACCAGTGGGAAGATAATTTAAACTTGTTCCGTTCCCAAAACTGTACCTCAAACATCAGCATCTACATGTATTAGGTTACGATATTGAATTTTGCGGAAGTTTAATTCAATAACCGGGCTAAATAATGGCTCAACGTATGATTCAAAATTAAATAAACAATAATTTATAGAAGTAGGTGTTACTTTGTGGAATTCTACAGCACAAACATTATGATAGAAATAGTTACCTATACTCCGGGTATGTTAAGAAAATCTATGTAACGCTAAAGTGTAGGAAGGAAACCGTTCTCATATCTTATACATGCAGGATTATTAATCGAACGTATTCCGTTCTCATATATGCATGACTTTTTATCACAAGACCACCATTAATAGCACAATACACACATTCACTGCGACAATCTCAAAGTTCGTTTCGCCGCGTAACAGAAGACAGGCTTGACGACAAAATCGCAAAGCTTTGCGATTCCAAATCGCAGAGAGCCGCAAATCCATTTAAGTTGATTGTCTTGCTTTTCAGACTTTATAACCTGTTACAAAAATATTTAAAACACGATTCTTCCTGCCCTTATCCCATTTTAAGTGGGGTCGGCACAACATGTTATAAACATGTTGTCACATTTGGCTACGTATTTTACGACCGGCCGCGTCCCTGACATCAACTTACCTTAGTCGTATTTTACGCACCTCGGTAAGAAAGTGGGTGGTCAATTCTACTTAACTGGATGCCATACGGTGGGTCAACTTACCTTAGCCGCCTTTTACGACACCTCGGTAAGAAGTGAGGGTGGTCTATTCTATTCGGCCTGATACCACACGGCGGGTCAACTTACCTTAGTCGCCTTTTACGACACCTCGGTAAGAAATGAGGATGGTCTATTCCACTCAGCCTGATACCACACGGCGAGTCGGCTTACCTTAGTCGCCTTTTACGACACTTCGGTAAGAAATGAGGGTGATACTATTCAGCCGTATACCACACGGCGTAAAATTTTTAATAACACTATATTTCAAAAATGTGATCCACTGTGTTAGGAAAAAAGCAGAAAATTTTCATTAAAGATAAGGAGTAGAGAAAATCATCGATCATTAATGTTCATTCATCACAATGCTTAACAAAAACATGTGCATTAGAGAGGAATAATCGGGGAACGCGAATGACTGAGCTCGGCCACCATGAGAGCTTTTATATTATTGACTCTTATATTAAGTTAGGAAGTGGATGAACTGAAACGTAATTCACTTTATTTCTACTATAATGAAACATATATAAAGGCTTGCTTACAATGATAACTTATACTTAAAATTTCAATAGTTACAAAATACGTATATGTTGTTGCGCGATTTATTTAGTTAATGATATGTTTTACTTTCATGTCATATATAAAACTATCCGCAACCTTGTTGTCGCAACTTCGACGATGCTTCTGCGCTCGCCCGTCCCGCCCAGTGACGCTGTAAAAGCCGTGAGGGTTAACAGCAAATAGTCAATTTGAAAAAAAAACCTTGTTAATCTTTAACTGCTTATCCAGTTAGTCCAGTACTTGTTATTTCTTGTTTGCGAAAGAAAAACTGAATTTTTAGCCCGGTATGAAAGCTTTTACTGTAGCATAATTGATAATTATCGCTCCAGCGGATTAGTGGTGAAATCATAACAGTCAGACCGACATACAGTACTACTGAAAACAAGACGTAGTGATAAGAGAAATATTGAGAAAGTAACTTGAAAACGATTATACAACAAAAGAAAAAATTGTGACGTTCAACGATCTTTGATACATAACATTTTATTTCTTTATATGTTCATAACATCATACCATGTCTATTTCACATGCGAAGATAAAACTTCGGAGAGCTATTATTATTATTACTTGGTGAGGCGGTTCTTAGAAACTTTTAAAAATAGCAAGCTTAAAGAATGACGTAAGTAAACGACTACACTTAGTCTAATTGATAGAAACAGCGAGATTCCTAGTTTATGTTTAAAAACCGGCTCTTTATAAAGGACTCGGGAAAAAGGGTCCTAGATTGCTTGGTGATAGAATAAGACCTGAGTATAGCCGGTTTGCAATAAATAAATAACCTATGAATACTACTTATGATAGTTTAAATTTTAAAAAAAGGTGAGATTTTAATGAAATATAATACTGAAATAAACTAAAATGTTTCAAAGGTACATAACAATGAACATTTCTTCACTGTTTAGGTTGACTTTTAACAAAAAGAAACATAGTTTATTCATGTTGGTAAAGAGAGCTTATTTAGGGTAGAAGTTAGGGATATTTATTTTAAAAGGACCTGACAAAATTTGGGTCAACGCACCGCACTAAAATGTTCAGTAAAATAGTATCAAATTAAGTCTAGACGTTGATATCAAAATGTAACTTTTTATTTTTGGTAAATCAGTAATTTAAAGACATTCATTTTTAGTTTATATATTAATAATTTAGTGAAGCTGAATACATTAAATTATTAACATAATGAATTAGTATCTGGGCGATTCAGCCTTGCTCGGTAATTTTTTTTAAGGTTAAAAAAAAAGAATTTTAAAAAATAACGAGAATAAAAAAAGCGCCGCCTGACATGTGGGAATCGATCCCAGATGTTTGAACCTTTTTTGGTCCGCCCGTACCATTAGGTTATCACATCTTTGCATTTAACAACTCAAATATTATTTGCATTCAATTCTTTATTTTAGAATTTTTTTAATGCCCGAAAACGGGTAAAAAACCACCTTTTTTAATGAAACCTAACTAAGTCGATTATAAGCTATATTTATGAATGGCGGGATTGTATCAATTTAGTTTGCATATTTTTTCCATTTTTCGATGAAGGTGAATATGAATATGAATGTGAATATGAAGATGAATATGCTTCGTCTTAAAACGTACTTTATTTATTAATTTTTTAGCAAGGGTTTGCAAAATTTTGTGTCCAATATCCGGATCGTAATAATAATCAATACCACTAAACACTAAAATTTTACTTATAACCAACGTTACTATTTGAACAACAGCTGAAATAGTAAACTATGTATCCCACGCTGACGTACACTTACAAGCTAGTTTTAATGGTTTTCATTTGAAATTATTTAATATTATATATTGTGAAAGTGACCCAAATATGACCGAAATTTATGTTAAATTGAGCTTCGATAAAACGGCAAGCAAAAGGAAGGGCGAATCTATCCGCCCTTTCATGCCACCCGCGATGACGGCCGCGTTCATCAATTTTGCGTTTTTGCTCAGCAAAGAAGTTTTACGAGTAAATTGATTTGGGTCATCGCTTCTCTGTTTATGTCACCAGTGTGATTTTGATGTAACGTGCATTTTTCACAAACGTTGCCGATTGCTGTTTAGTAAATGGTTTAACTTTTACAATTTTAAAAATATTTTAATTTATAGTTAGTATGAGTACTTAAGTACTATAAGTACAATACTTGTATATTATATCTTGGTTACTTAAAATTCTACAGATTTGTTCATTTAAAAGTTTAAATAGATTAAATACAACAGAGTGAAGAAATCAAGCAGGGAAGTTGTCTCGATCCGTTATTTCTTTTCGTAGAGTATGATATTATACTTATCTTTGATGTTCCATCAGATTTAATGAAATATGAAACAAATACCACAAACATTCTCTCTTACATCGTATTTAATTGTATTTCAGAGTAAGCCTGTTTGTTTTATGTTAAATTGACTCACATTTGAATTGGTTGCCGTTCTGATATCTTTTGTAACCTTCTTTTTACGTATACAAAAGAATAAAAGTTAAAGGATTTATATTAGATGATATTTCTTTATGAAACCTTTCTGTATAATTTATTTAGTGGATAACAAAATAGATGATATTAAGTGATTTCCAACCTAATATATAATTTATGTGCATTAACATAGCGTGTCAATATCCATTGTATTGTGTTTGCAAAAAGTAAATTGAGCAGTACATGATATCATTATGTTTGTATACGGTATAATAATACGGTATTAAATTAATTAGATAACGATATTGTAACAGAACAAAACCTACCCAACATTGATTTTGCTGTTCTTGATTTCAAGCGATATATCTTGTTCATTACAATTTTTTTTTATTTTATTTATTAAGGTTTACCAGTGATTGTTACATATGTTATTCCAAGATACAAGATTAATATATAATACTATGACTATGTACAATCGTATTAAGGCAAACACAACTTGCACTTTTTTAGACTAATAACAGACATAAATTACTTTTATTTTATACAGCATAACACTATTATATTTATTCTATCTATATTATATTTATTATAAGCGCATTTCAATTTATGTATAACTTTGCATGTGCGACGTTTGACAAATATTTTGAGTAGAAAACGAAGGTACAGTAATTCAACAATACCTTATTTATTTAGCAATAAACCTTTGAGCAATCAGTATTGTAAGCAGATTCAATAGTTTCAAACTACACGTTGAGCTCCCTAATTGTGTTTCCTTAAATCGTCAGCTGTGACAGTTGGAACAAACTAAACAACTTCTACTAGTTATTCGAAGACATTAATTCGTTTTGTATTGTTTCAAATATATAATAGTAATGAACTTGAAATACGGTACATAAGTAATGGACGTAAAATATTTTTGTAGAATGTATGATTTATGAAAAAATTGAATTTATTAGCCACCTGATTGTAGCCTCTTTCTTTATGGTCTCAATAACCTAATATTAAACTCTTCGCACAGAATAAATGATGACTGAAAATCTCAAATCAAAAAATATATGAAATGAAAAATGAAAAGTCAACTTCACACACATCTCTTACCATCATAAATTTTATACAAACTAACAAATATCTGAACTTTATCATTATTCTTTTTCTAAAACGTTTTTAATTTAAAAATAGTTATATTTATTTGGAATTAATGTAGCTTTAGAAATTAATTCGACATAATTATTTCAATAATTATTATATGTATAATATATTATTGTATATATAAATATAAAAATGAACGAACGGAACATTTTCGCTATTTTTTGCGTTTATTAGTGTCAGAAGGATGAAAGAATTTTTTTAAAAGTTCACCAAAGTATTAGGAAATTTTATAAAACTTGACAGCTAGTTACATTTTTTTACAATACAATTTTAAGAAAGACACAAATACGAGATTAAGTTTAAGATCGTAATATTTTTCCCTTGATTATCTAGTGTAGATGTATAGTGGCCATGGTGCATAGAAAGTAGTAACACAGTGTTTTTTTTTCTTTGCTTATTGGAATAATATTATTAGTAAAAAAAAACATGGCTCATAATCTCATGTTAGTATCAATCAGTTAATAGCGGAATAAATCTATCAATAAATATAACTTATACATTAAGCCAACCGAACCAAAGGCTAGCATTTCATTTATTAAAAAACTTCATCATCTTCATGCCCTTATCCCACTGTAAGTCGGGGGGATTTGGCTAGGTATTTTATGACCGACCGCCTGCTTACGTTAATTTACCTTAGTCGCCTTTTGCGACACCTCGGTAAGAAAGAGGGTGGTCTATTCTACTCAGTCGGATACCATACGGCGGGTTAAGTTATCTTAGTCGCTTTTTGCGACACATCGGTAAGAAATGGGCGTGGTCTATTCTACTCAGCCGAATACCACACAGCCATTGATCCGCATGGATGTAACTTAATTAATCTTGTAATCTAACAAATCTAACTTAAATTATTTTGAATAAAGATTGGACGAGCGATCATAGTAAATTTATTCACGCCTATCATACGCTTACTTTAAAACTTTCCCTTACACATACGATAGTATTAGATATGTATTATTCATGGTCATAAAACTAACTATTGTAGGTTGAACGGTCCTTTTAGTATTTCTCAAAGGGTCTTTTGAATACAGCAGGTGGTTCAGCGAACTGAAATGAATGGTTGGTGAGCGTGCAGTTTTATATTAATGATACAGATATAGCCTTTTGTGGTTGAAAGAATCTAAGTACATCTTATTGTTTACAATCTGGTATAGGGATGTGACTTGAAGGAGAAAAAATCGGTTATTAAATAATCGATTTATCCCTTTAAAATAAATCGATTAAATTCTTCAATACAAAATAATTGATTAATAAAAATCGACTTTTTCTTACTATTTAAAAAGTAGCTTTATTAATATTAGTAATTAATTAGAATAAAGGCTAATTAAAGTGGACAACTACCAATAAATAATAACAAATAGACATCTGCAGGATCACTCACGATGTTTCCCTTCACCGAAAAGCGTGTGCAATTATCAATTAGACACATAAGCTATAGCAGAAAACTCATTGGTGCCTGCCAGGGGTTTGAACCGGTGACCCCCTCGAAAGAGTCGCACGGTCTCACAGCTTACAAAGATCTGTATCAATGTCAAATTAAAATATTGTTAGTTAATAAGCCACTGCTGCGTAAACAGCCATAGAGTTTTCTTATTTGATTATAATATTTGGAGCTTAGGTATCTATACGATTTTAAACATTTAAATCCATTATGCAAGCATATTGCGTGGAATTTCTGGACTGGATTTTCCGCTACGACGTTTACTTTTTATGCAAAGCCAATAGTCAAAATTGTAATATCATTATACTTAAACTAAAACTGTTTTTAGAGAATTTTTTTTACGTGGAAGCTAGATTGGATAATGGAATTAAGTTCTTTAGGCCATTTAATACATTTGCTTAAAATAACAATTATGTATAGGCTTTTGCTTTATCTGCATTTAGTATAATAATAAAGGGGTATTAAATTGTCGAGGTTTGAGTAAAACCTTTTGTTATATTCAGCTGATAACTTCGCTTGGGTTTCTTGGGTTAACCGAATATAAAGTAATAGTATAATAGTAATATTAATAGCCGCGCTTAAACGGACTAATGCTTATATACGATGATAAGACCTCGAACAATGGATGAAACAATTGCCTTTTAACCGCTTAGTTGACCCGACTTATTATACTTGTATAAATACCATAAGGTAATACATCGGTGAACGAGCCTTGCTCGGTAATTTTTTTTAAAGATATAGAAAAGATGAAACCCAGGGTATTTTACTTTTTTAATCCGCCCGTTCCTCACTGAGGTTTTACAAATGTGAGCTAAAAAATTATTTGCATTCTATTCTACATTTAAACATTTTTTCAGAGCCCGAAAATAGGGATAAAACGAATTTTCTAAAATGAAACCCAGCTATATCAATTTTTCCCCACATACTGAAACTTGAAAACTTGAATCTTGAAAAATAAAGCGTTATTTTAATGCATCGTCAGAACGCAAGCAAAGTTATGGATAAAAAATATTTTGTATACTTTTCGGATTTAGAATTCAATTAAAATCTATTTAGAAATATTACTACCTAATATATATTAATATTAATGTTACTTCCACTGAAAAATCGAACTACACGGACATGTCAGAGTCATTTTTTTTAAGAAAGGAAACAAACTCAAGAAAATGATATTTAGTACTTGCTTCAATAATAAAATTCCTCAGTAGATACTACTCAGAAGTTTAGATTAAATTTGTTTATACGCAAAGCATATTGTACGAGTATAACTGAAGACTGTATAAATAATAATTATAGGACTTGAATGTCTTATGGAAATGAAAAATGTTTAAAAGATTGACCGCGAAGTTTCTTGCTGGTTTTTTGCGGTAACAGCCACATTCCGAATAAGTTGTAGCTTCATTCATATTGATCCTTGACAATTTGAAAGCGTTTAAAAAGCTTATTTACTTAAATATTTTAATTTCATTTGAGTAAATGGAGGTCATCTTACTGCCCTTGTCCCGCTCTAAGTGGGGTCGACACAGCATCTTTGCAACATGCTGTCACATGATTTAGCTAGGTATTTTACGACCCGCCTTTTACGACACCTCTGTAAGAAATGAGGGTGGTCTATTCTACACAGCCGGATACCACATGAAAGTTCGACTTACCTTAGTCGCCTTTTACGACACCTAGGTAAGAAATGAGGGTGGTCTATTGTTCACAGCCGGATACCACACGTCGGATCGACTTACCTTAGTCGCGTTTTACGACACTTAGGTAAAAAATGAGGGCGGTCTATTCTACCCAGTCAGATATCATAAGGCAAAATTTGAGTAAATGAAAGTGTCGAAAAAAAATTTTTTTTTCAGACAGCAACTTCGTGCTTGGGAACGCGCAAGTACCATCTTACCCCATTGTGTACTGTTCCGATGGATTCTGCGAGCTGACAGGGTGGGCGCGTGCGCACATTATGCAGAAAGGCTGCGCATGCAAGTTCTTGCACGGACCAGACACGAGGGAGGACCACCGGCACGAGATCGATGCGGCTCTCGATTCCAAGCACGAGCTCAAATTAGAGCTCATATTTTTCAAGAAAATTGGTAAGATGCTCATCTTCGCTTACAATTTTTGTGATATAGCTATCTCTTAATTAGCTACTGTTAAAGAAGGTCCAGAAGTAAGTACTAATGAAACCCTAAACGATCATTCAACTTGTATTCCCGCACCATCCCCTATTATCCTGTGGTCCGGCTAATTTTTTAAGAACTCCCTAGTTAAAAGGTTCCGTAACTGTCTTTAAATTTCTAATTAAGTGTCCTAATTTTGCTAAATGCTCGATTCCAAAATATATAAATGAAAGGGTCTTTTTAATACACCATCCCCTTTTAAATTTTGTGATCCTATTAATTATTTAATAACTGCCTTTAGTTAAAAGGTTCCGTAACTGTCTTTAAATGTTTAAATTTAAAAGTTAAGTGACTTTAAATTTTGCTAAATATTCGATTTCAAAAGAAAGTCAGTTGTATAAATTAAAAGATCGTTTTAAAACGCCATCCTCTGTTAAATTTGGTTTTCCTATTAATTATCTAGTAATCGCCCTACTTAAAATGTTCAGTAATGTCAGTTAAAACCAAACTTTAAACATTATGAGACACTAAAATATTAATATTGATACATACTTTTTGACCTTCAAGCTACCAGACCAAAGTTCCTACGGCATGAAGTAAACGTCTATATAATGTATTTTATCACAAATTCTTACATCAAAATAAGAGAATATAGGGAACTAAGAGTTGTGCTATAAGGTGATTATCCATTATGGCATATTTTAATTTAAAATTCCATCCAAAATATTCTTTATTCAAGTAAACTTATAAACAAGTGCTTTTGTATGGTCAACTCTACTGCTGGTTCGGAAAACTGTGGGCATTTTTGCTGGCTCTTCTGGAAAACCTACCGAGAAGAGCCAGCAAAAATGCGGCAGTTGCTCTTTTCAAAATATAATTCTTATTACTAGTTCAATTCAGATTACCTATTCTTTTGCTCATTAAATGTATTAAAATTTAGTAACTGAGTGACAGAGCCTTGCTCCGTAATTTTTTAAAAGATATAATTAAATGCAGTAATAGCAAGAAAAAACGCCGGGTAGCATGTGGGAATCGATCCCAGATTTCGAACTTTTTTGGTCCGCGCGTTACCACAAGGCTATCACAGCTTTGCATTTGACAGCTCAAATATCATTTACTTTATATTTAATATTTTAGCATTTTTTCAATGCCCAAGAACAGGGATAGTGACATTTTTTTAAAATGAATCCTAGCTAGGTCGATTTAACCCTCAAAAAACATGTACATGCTAAATTTCATAATAATCGTTGGGGCCGTTTCCGAGATTCGGAAAATATATGTACATATACCAGATTAACTCATTTAGATTTAAATATAAAACATATATAAAGTTTGCAAGATGGTAATATTTTCAATACACTAGGAAAATGTGGTTAATTATGAAAATGATTGCGTTGAAATATTCAGTTTCACCATTCATATCAAAGTGTTTTGCTATCGCATTAATTATGAAAATATATAATTAATTAATGCGATAACAATTTCATGTTCACGAGATAGTTAATTACTGTCTTCATGAAAATTAATGGACGCTTATTCAATAATAAACACGTTTATTATGTTGGCCGCTTTAAGAGGGTTGGAAGCGGGTAACGAATTCTTTTCATCTTTGCTTCACACATAACACGAAAAGGAAATTATTTTTTTCTTATTACTTTATTGCGTATTGGGAGTTTACATTGGATGTATACATAGCCATACCAACATCAGCTTGGTAAGGTTTTCGTTGCTGAAATTCCGTTTCTTTATAAAGGTAACATTTTAGATATTACGTAAAGGCACTAGTAATTGACAATGTACTTAATAGTTGACCGTTTTGTATGAAATTTTAAATAATAAGCGTTTTGTTTGTTGAAGCTAATAGTCTTGTTGTTGTTGTTGTTGTTGTAATAAAAAATAAATTTGTAATTACCTGTGGCCATCTATTAACAATTGCCCAAAAGCTCAGAACTGTAGTCCATTGTTTAAAATTTAAAATTTCATATTATTAATTAATATTTTTATTAGCTACAAAAAACAAAACGCTTATTATTAAAAATTTTATACAAAACGGTCAACTATTACATGGTCAATTATTAGTGCCCATAATTTAGTGTTACATGTTTCTTATACAACCTCCTTCACAGAGTTAATATGAAAAAACATTGTGGCCATCATTATGTTTCATTGAGTTGTTGAGACAGAGTAAATGGGTTGTGTTTGGGAAAATTGCTTTTTATTTATTGAATAAGTATAAAGCGGAAATATCGTTGTTTATTATATTAGTTTGTTGTATAAATGACATTCAATTTAAAGATAATCTATTTGATCAGACGTCTAAAACAATCGTTAGTTAAATAATTTATAAAAGTAGGTGCTACAATCTGTAATCTCTGAAATCTATGTAATGCTAAATGTAGGAATCAAATCCGTTCTCATACCTTATATATGCATGATTAGTTACCGCACATATTACAAGACACCACCACCAACAATAAAATGTACATGAATATATGAACTATATAATTATTTTTAAATTGATAAACATTAAACATTTTTCTATATTGCTTTCATAGAGTTATAACAATCTTATTTTTTTATAGTGCTCTAACATTTAATTAGATAATAAAATTCTATTAGAATCTTACAAAAATATATTTTACAATTCTGTAATATCATAATTCAAAAAAATCTTTGTTTAAACCTATACACGCTGACATAACATTCTTATAAAATGTAACTTATTTATTAAGGTTTAATAAAAGTTAATATTATTCACTTCATTTACATTTCAAAAGACCCGCTCTCTCATTCGTAAAAAGTAAAATACTCGATATCTTCTGTCCCACGGATAATATATAACAAAACAAACTTATATAGAACTCTCGCAGGGAATCTCAGTTCTCGGGCCTACGTCGTCCATAAAGTTTGACAGTGAACCAAGCAAATTTATTTTGCTTAATTTAATAATTTATGTCTCACAAAATATACTCATGGGACAAATATACAGTAGTCTTACAGACAATTTTAGCCTTGGCCTTTATACAAAGTAATATATAAATATAGCATATATACAAGTCATCATCATCCTCTTGCCCTTATCCCATGTTCTCACATGATTTGTCTACCCATTTTACGACCGGCCACCTGCCTGACGTCTACTTCCCTTAGTCGTATTTTACAACACCTCGGTAAGAAAGTGGGTGGTCTATTCTACTGAACTAGATTACACACGGTGGGTCAACTTACCTGAATCGCCTTTTACGACACCTCGGTAAAAAATGATGATGTTATACTCTACTCAGCCGGATACCACACGCCGTATAATACGTATATGCTATTATTATTTAATTATTAATATATGCAAGTAAGCAATTAATAATCAATAAATACGTAGTAAGTGTACGTATTAAAAGGTTGGTATTCGAAGATTTTAAAAACTACCGGACCCAAAACTTCTAAAACCAACTTTGTACTACTAAAACTGATACTTGCGTTATATATTCGTCATTAGGCTATCAATTTCATTAGTAATATAACTTTAGAAAGCTTTATAAATAATACACTCTACAATTATTGTCTAGTTTCATTAAAGTTTCGTTTTCTCTAGAGCGCTCTTGTTTAAAGTAGAGTAGCCACAATATTGCCATACTACGACAAAACTTTAAAATTTTTATGTAATTGTTCAAAAATAATTGCAATTATTTTACGTTGTAAAATAAAATTCCATATACTCAATGGTGTTAAAATACTTATCAACCTATGCACATGCAAAATCTATTTACATTCTAATAATATGAATGTAAAGGTGTTAAAATTTTGGAAAATGGTACAGGTTTCAAACCTGATTACCGAGAAACCCTGTCCTGTCGCTCTATTACCGTTGCAACGATTTGAAAGCAATATAAAATGTGTTTGTAATTTAGCGTTAGTGTAAATAAAACAATAAAATCTATTTCTTTAATCACGGATAACAACAGAAATATGATAGTCACTGAACCATCGTTCTTAATTTAAAATATTTTTGAAACGAAAATTCGTCACTATATACCGTGACGTATACGCGATCATCTTGTAGTAATTATTAGTGTTAGTATCTAAAACATAATATTAAACTTTACGTATCGGTGAAGACAACACCTTAATGATATTTTTCGATTAATGTTAGAAAATAAGTTTTAATTAGTTCTTATAATTGTCTTCTTCACGAACAATTGAATAGTTAATAGTTGTATATATTTTTTTTATCTTTATAAAATCTATGAAAATATTTTTAAAAATTCATGGTAACCCCAAACCACAACAACGTTATACATACAAAGTTGTTTCAGACTTTCCCGGTATGATATTAAACTGTTTGATGAAACTGGCCTGTAGAAGAATGGTAAACAATTTTCATTTCATATCAACTTTGAAACTGTTTTAGATATTGTATCGTGGCCATTTTATTTTTATGATATCTTACAACGATGGAACTAAGGATATATTCATTTGTTACTTATTTCATACAAGTTTTACCCGAGACTTAGTTCGCATGGGGTTGTAAATCATCTTTGTTAAAATACCCTCCATTATGTAATATGTGGTTTATCCTGATCCCGAATGAGAAACGGGTCTTGTTTATGTATGTTGGCATGATAGCTTTAAATTTCATAAATATTTTTCCAGTGGCTTGGCCGATAAAGCGTATCAGAAAGACAGACTTTCGCATTTATAATATAAGTATGGATTCACAGAGCGTATTCTAAGGCTATTAAATGATAGATTATATATTTCAATATCTGCATCTTACTTCAATGATCCACTCTGCTATTTTGTTGCTTACAATATTTTTACGACTAATATTAGTCTGATTTTTGCTCATAGACATAGTAAGACTATCTCCATGAGCAAAAATCAGATCATAAAAAAAATATTAAAAAGCATATTTTATCTAAGAGTTTTTACATGTAAGCATAACAGAATGTGATAACACGCTCTAAAATCAGATGCTTATAATGTTTTATTAAAGATTATTCCAAGAATAATAAGTTCAAGCAACACTGTTGTTCCGTATAGATTTTCATTACTGAGTGCTTTTTAAATATTAAACATTTAAAAGAAGCTACCGCTCATCTGTATCCAGAATATTTCCATTAAAGCTTTGCAGTAGTTCGTTCAAGTCACAATCGTAAACAAAAACCAATAACAACTTTACGATTCCATTCGACCAAATTAAACTTTTAAAAGCACAGCTGCTTGTTGTTCTTAACCGTTTGAGAGGTCTTTTCTAATGAAATGGCTGCGATGAGTTATTCTGGTGTGAAGCAAGGTTAAGCGTAACTAGCTTTCGAATGAAGAAAAGAGTATATTAAATGTGCACCTGAACCTATGAATGTAGTCGGTGAACAAGTAAGATTTGAACAATAGTAACAACTGCAAATTTGCAATACGATAAACGATCAAGTAATTGAAATCATTTCTGACTATTACATTCTCCTTGATTTTTCCCTTGATGATTCCCCTTGATGATTCCCCTAGCGGTTAAACGCCTCAATGTTCTCTGTAGCAAAGCAAATTCTGTAGCAAAGTGAATATATATTTTACAGAATGGGATTCTCTTTGTTGGAAAATATATTTTACTAACCATTCGGTATAATTGAACGTTAATTTAATGTAATTGTTTATTTACATACGTAACAATATTAATACAATTTATCGACAATAGAGCCACATTTAATCTACGCATTTGCAGAATATAACGGGGATTAAAATAATATATATTGTCAAAGCTGTTTAAAATAATTTTTGTTGTTGCTATTAAATGAATTCACACACTTCAATTGACATAACGAAGTTTAAAAAAATCGAGGAGGCCTTCTATTTTATGGTATTCTAGGGTTCTATAACTGTGGCTGTTACGCTACCTAACAGGTTACAAGTTTATAACCTCACCAATTAGCTCTCTTAAGATATTTCCATCTTTAAATCTTAAAAATAGTTTATTTTTATTACGATGGTCAAGATTTAAAATATTAATTAATAGGTACATTTAAATTACAGGAACCCCGTTTTGGTGTTTGCTCGACATCGTCCCTATTAAAAATGAAAAACGAGAAGTGGTTTTGTTCCTCGCCTCGTTCAAGGATATCACCAACACCAAGATGGCCGCCATGAACATTAATGAGGAGTTCGACAGCGGTAAGTGCTTCAAAAAGGCCAGGGTAAAAAATTTATAAGGAAAAGTAAATTGAATCAAATTAAGATCTTTTGTAGCCCTCTTACGAAGGCGAACTGTCAGTAATTCTTTTCTCGGTTTTGTTATTGTAATAACGTGTACTGAGCTCGTTTCTAGAGTTCTATAGATTTCATACGATCGATTGCCATAGCTCACATAGATCCCAGTTCGTCGTAGCGAGATACGCGCATCATGGCACGGTAAAGTTTGAAATGTTTCTTAGATTTCTATTGGTAGTAAAATATTAAATGTTCCTCAACTAGTCGGGTTTATGTAGCAAAAAGTAGTTAATTGGTGTCAGTTGTTCTAGGTATTCTTCTAACTGTGTAAAGTGTATTTTTCAGTCTATATTAGTCAGTTTCTTCTTTGCACATTTTTTATACGACTTATAAAATTTACATTATCAAATACATTTAAAGTAAATTGCTAACATTCATTTATAAGTATCTTCTAGAAATTGTTAAATTAACTTACACTGTTTTTACATTTTGTTAAGTAGTTTATTTAAAGTAAACTTCAAAACCACCCTGTATTGTGTATCTTGAATTTTTTGTTTATCTTGTGAGAAACGAGCCAATTTATTAAAAACTGTAGTGGGTAACCGTTAAGCCTATTTAAAATGGTCTCTTTTATCATTATACATACACCAAGCTTGTTTTGCTGTTTTTATTTGATATTGTTCGTTATAAAAAACAGAGCAAGTAAATAACTTTTTTTTGTCAAGAATTTTGCATACGTTTTTAATAGCGACCTCATTTTAAGGTTGTTCTGATTAACCCATTCATTTATTTACATACATGTAATATTAAATATATTAAAAAATATATATTACTCCACACCAACATATTTCGTTATAGTAAAGTGTAATTCCGACGACGCATGCTTTCTTTGTATTAATCTTTCGTCTTAGAGTTCTTTTATATTTGACACATTGCAAGTTTTTTAATTTAAGCGATCATTAATATTACTTGCAATCGTTATGCCTTCAGTCATATGAAACGTTTTGTTTAATAAAAGTATACGTTATTTCAAAATTTTTAGCAAATTTAATAAAATGAAATATTTTGTTTTTATTTTGTTTTCGCTTAATATCTGCTTTAACGGCAATTTGTTATGAGGGACAACAAATTGATTTACGAAATATATTTCGGATTAACCACAAAACATTTCTGATCTACCGTTATTTCATTTGTTGTCCCTTCATCAATATTATGTTTCACATGTTCGTACAAGATTTTCTATAAGCTTCATATTTTATTCATTCTAATTCTATATTCTCGTTTCCACTGAGATTACACGAAAACATTTCCTTTCATAAATAATCATTACATTTTCCCGGATGACCATTGAAGGAGTTTATGAAAAAAATACTACAAGGCTATTAGATAGAAAATCTTGTGCGTTATTTTTTTTCACTTGTATGACTTGTTGTAGCAAATAATAACATTGATGCTATCATACGCTATGTTTTCTATAAGCGCAATTGCTATGTTGAATCGCAATCGCTTTGTTGTCACATCTCCTTACACTCATTTCAATTTCATATATCAAAGGCAAATGAAAATGAGTACCTACTACGGGTTGTAAATTTAGAGTCCACCAGTGCTTAAGCATCGCGTATGAAAGCCGTCAAGGCGCAGTTAAAATAGTAACAGGGTGGTTTGTGCGTACAGGAGCCGCGGTGCGGCCTTCGGCTGGCGTGGTCACTCTAGCGTTATCCCCATTTGTACCCGCAGCGGCACTTTTGGGCGCCCGGTTCCGAGCTGAATCTAGTTGCCTACTTCCAGACCCGAATGGCAATCTTGACCCCGAAGCGCCGTCGCCTGCTAACATGGGCAGACGACGCTCCAGGGCGGTACTTTACCAGCTTTCAGGACATTATAAGCCAGATAAAACGAAGAACAAATTAAAACTCAACAATGTTAGCAAGGTAATCAATACATACGCCATGTGGGTAATTTGTAAATGTAAATATTATATTCTCAAGACAATCAAATTTCTTCCTCCTGCCCTTATCCCACTCTAAGTGGGGTCGGCACAACATGTTATTAACATGTTGTCACATGATTTGGCTACGTATTTTACGACTGGCCACCTGCCTGACGTCAACTTATCTTAGTCGCCTTTTACGACACCTCGGTAAGAAAGAGGGTGGTCTATTCTACTCGACCGCATACCACACGGTGGGTCAACTTACCTTAGTCGCCTTTTACAACAGCTCGGTAAGTAATGAGGGTGGTCTATTCTACCTCAGCCGGATACCGCAAAGGGCAGGAATTTGATTAAGACATTCAACTTTCAATCGTTCCAATTTAGTTTTACATGATTTTTGTGTATTTCCTATTTTAGAATCTTCTACATTCATCGGATCCACCGCTGCCCGAATACAAAACGTCAGCAATTAAAAAGTCTAAATTTATTATTTCACATTACGGAGTATTCAAAACCTTCTGGGACTGGCTGATTCTTATAGCCACATTTTATGTCGCTGTTGTGGTTCCTTATAATGCCAGTTTTGTTGACCAGGGTCACCCAAGAATTAGTGTAACCAGTGATGTCGTTGTAGAAGCTCTGTTTATTATTGGTAAGTAACTGGGTGACTGAGCCTTGCTCGGTAATTTTTAAAATGATGTAAAAAAAAAAATTGCAAAGAAAAATTAAAAAACAATAGGGCAGGTGAGGCTCTATCCTAGGTATTTTCGCCTCTCTAGACCGCCCGTTCCCCAAATGAACCACTATGACTTACATTTGACAGCGAAAAATTGATATTGTATTCAACGTAAATTTCAATTTTTTTTTTAAATAATTTTTGAGCCTGAAAACAGGGATAAAACGACATTTTTTTAAATAAAACTTATCTAGATCGATTTATCTCCCTTAAAACCCCCTACATGCTGAATTTCAGAAAAATCTTTGTAGCCGTTTCCGAGATTCTGAATATATATATATATATATATATATATATATATATATATATATATATATATATATATATATATATATATATATATATATACATAAAAGATAAAGTCATTTAAATATTAAAGATATACGCCTCATTCCTTTTTTTCTTTAAGTATATTCTTAATATTGAAATATGCATCCAGCAAGAAGTAAATAAATATTTTTAAGACAATTTTTATTTACAGCATTGTACAACGAACACTTAACGCTTAATAGTTCACTTTTACTGAGTTTTAAGCGCGAACAAATTTATAAATAGTACAACGTCACGAGACGAAGTGTTTATTTAAAATAAACCTACAAAGAAAATCATTTTATTTTGATTCTTTATTCTTTATCACCATTTATTATTTAGCCGCCCTCTTTTTGTTGAATATTTTTATACAATAGATTCGTTATTTATTATCTTGTATAATGCAGTCTAAAATTCAATAGAATCCCTTTAATTTATTCCGAGGGCTTTAAGTAACGCCGGCTTGGAAAGCTCCCACCTAAAGCTTCATTATTCATTGATGTAAACCTCTACACGAGTATGGAGTTTTTTATACATAAAATGAACGAATATATATATATATAGTTTTTTTTTTAATTTGTTCTAATTCCAAATCTAAAATGTTGACTTATCTCATTGCATCATATATATATATACTATATATACTAGCTTTTACCCGCGACTTCGTTCGCGTGGACTGTTGTCGTGTGATAGGTCGATAATAAATGGCGCTTTTCTATGTCACCCTATTTCTATAGAATTATCAGGATTTCTATAGCCTGTATGTTACCCCGGAGAAAAAGGAGTAGTGTGCCAAATTTCATCGAAATAGGTTCAGCGGATTCGCCATGAACGAGTAACAAACATACATCCATACTCACAAACTTTCGCATTTATAATATTAGTAGGAAGTAGGATATCAAAAACATATATACGACAAGTAAGAGTTCAGTCAAATTGTTATTGTTTACACGTAATTTTTTAGAAATAAACCAAATACACCTATTGTTTTATTCTGACAATCATTTCGATGTATTACCTATTTCATATATTAAGATAAAATCATATTAAGTTTTGTTTCTTACTTATTAACTGAACGATAAAAAGTTTTAAGTCACCCGTTTTGTTTATTTCTTATACAAAATACGCGTAAACAAAAGACGTGTTTTTCACAAAGTTCATTTTACATGTTAACTATTAATGAGCTTGCCTTACGAATTAACTTACAGATATTGTGCTCAATTTTCGGACGACATTTGTAAGTAAGAAAGGAGAAGTAGTGTCTGATTTTAAAGCAATAGCTCTTAATTATATTCGGAGTTGGTTTGTTGTGGATCTTCTGGCCGCGCTTCCGTTTGATCTACTTTATGCTTCAGACGTTTACAGTGGAACGGTAAGTAAATTTTCACACTAATTGATTTATGCGCTTCGATATCTTTGGATAAACCGAACGATGATACTGAAGGAATAGAGGTTATTTTCTATTAATCCGCCTCTGAGCTTTGTTGGCTATTGTGTCAGATTTACATTTGAGGAAACGGAATTGTACGAACATACTACTCTAATCAGCTTACTTGTAGGAAATATTATTATATTTTATTCAATACCTGATAACCTTATGAAGTTCATATCACTCTCAAACTAAAATGAAAATTAATTCTACTCATCGAATTTTAAATAGCTTACATTTAAAGCTTTTTTAATGCATTTCATTTTAAGCAAACTTAACTTAGTCGTGTGTTACGACTATTAACTGACTTTTATAGACTTTATTATTCTTTTAAAACTTCTTCTTTCATCTTCAACCCATAAGTGTCCAATGCGGGGCTACCATTCTAATATCTGTTTAAAAAAACTACTATAACAAAATATAAAAAAAATAGAATATATCTTTAACAATTTTAAAATAACGGCAATAATAATGCTAAATTTAATTTCAAATATTAATTAAACGTAAGTTTTTAATAAAAGTTCCAAGACGTGAACCTACTGTAAATTTATAAAAGAATCACATGCTCTAAGTGTTTGAAAATAACAGATAAAAGTAATATAATATTAAAACAATCTTTCATTTGTTATATTTTATATTGTTTAAAAAAATATATTTAAACATACCTTCAGTATTATGAGGGAGGTTATGAGGCGCAAAGCCGAAATACGCTTCATTATTCAATGGATAACCGTATTGGCTGGAATCAACTTAATTAATCTATATAATCGCTTTATGTTATACATGGTTCGTATTGTATAAACGTAAATTCTTGCAGGAGTCAACACACGGAAACGTACATCTTGTTAAGCTTACTCGATTGTTACGACTTGCTCGGTTGCTGCAAAAGATGGACAGATATTCGCAGTACTCAGCACTTATACTAACTCTTTTGATGTTATCGTTTAGTCTGGTCGCCCATTGGCTTGCGTGCATATGGTTTATAATAGCCGAAAAAGAAATTGAGTTCCACAGGAACGAGAGTTGGGATTTGGGTAAGGTTTTATGATTCTAATATATTCTTGCGATTCCTGTATTGCGACTCAACAGAGTTAGCAAATCATTCTAGACCTGTTTACATAAAGGTTTAAATTGTCAGTTGTATCTCTACCATAACACAAGTATAAAGTTACTTACTTGATTGGCCCGTTAGCGTAGTTTATTTATATCATATATTTATTTATGTATCATCATCATGTAGCATATATTTATTTATGTAAATTAAGTGTAAAACATACGTTTATACGTAAAGCATTTACACAACTGAAGATTATTTGGATGATAAAACTGCTTCAATTTGAAAATCCATTTCGCTTCATACATAAATGCGGTTTAATAATGTAAAATTGAAAGTGTTTAAAATTGACCGTCGAGTTTCTTGCTAATTCTTCTCAGTAACAGCAACAGTCCGAACCAATTGTAACTTCTTTAATCATATTAATCCTTGACGATTCAAAAGTGCTAGAAAAAGCTTATTTGATTAAAGATTATTTTGGCTTGATATGATACGCGAAGTAGCTTTCTTTACAATAAGGCTATAACCATAAATTTAGTTTTGGAGCCATACTTTTGGGCATTATAGAAGAATTAGGGTAGAAAGTTCAAATTTTCAAATTTATTTAATCACGTAAACAAAGATGGCATGTACAATAAGGTTTCTCATGTTCGTTTGCCATCCTATACCATAAAAAAAAAGTTTAACATTAAAACTTGTGTTTTAAGATATTAATCAAAACCGATTTTAATCATGAAAAGTACCTATCACTGTAATATTATTTTTGGATACTCGAGTTTTAAAACTAACTTTCTCGTCCAGGCTGGATCAATAACTTAGCGGAGAGGTTGAAAGTGCCAATCGTCAACATATCTCACAGCGAGAGCTACGTGACAGCACTTTACTTCACTTGCTCTTCGCTCACCAGCGTGGGCTTCGGGAATGTATCCGCAAACACTTTGCCGGAGAAAATTTTCAGCATACTCACTATGCTTGTCGGAGGTTTGAAACCTTTTATTTTCTATTCTGAGTATAATAAAAGATCAATATAATATATGTTATCAAGAAATTAAATATATATATGGACAGTAATTTATATAATTTGGCGTTAGTTTGCGAAGGTCCATAATACAAAAAGATAGATCGCAAAGCTTTGCGATTTTGTCGTTTATCTCTTGACGATGCTTCGGTTACGAGTCGAAACAATTTTTTAGTTTGTGGTGGTGAGTGTGTGCAGTGCTTGTGTATTGTTGTGTTATCGGTGTCGGGTAGTGCATGAGTTCTTACAAATTCTGCATGTATCAGCTATGTGAACGAATAGTACACTCTACATATAGCATTACATATATTTTCTTTTATCGCGAATTATCGCAAAATAATATTCTCATTAGTTTTTTTATATATACACAGTTTTTGTTTTTGACAGTGATCTTGTCATAGCATTAATCTTTAACTTTTATATAACCTTCATACTTAATGAAAATTCTAAAAAACACTGTCCTTTCTAACTTATAGAATTAGGCGTCACTTTGGGGGTCCCATTGTAAATAAAAATCTGATTATTTTGCTATATTCCGTGATTAGAGAAAATCTATATAATGCTAAAAGTAGAGTGTAAACTTTTGTGAATTAGGTCACTTTAATACTAAGCGTAAGATATCAAGACTAAATAAAAATTGTGTAAAACGTTTCGCAGCTTTAATGCATGCTGTAGTATTCGGTAATGTCACCGCCATCATACAAAGGATGTACTCAAGGCGTTCAATGTATCAATGCAAATGGAGGGATCTCAAAGACTTTCTTACTATCAATCAAGTACCAAAGGAGCTCAAACAGCGCATGCAAGACTACTTCCAGACAATGTGGTCACTCAACCATGGCATTGATATACATGAGGTACGTAATTGAGCTTTCAAGCTATCTCTTCAACTGATCAGTGAACAAGAAAATAATTTAAGCGGATTGCTCTCTCCAATGTTTCTATTTTAAAGTATGAGTTTATTACATTGCTTACCATTCATTCCCAATATTCAATATTTAAAGGAGATATATATATATATATATCTTTTTTTTTCGGAATCTCGAAAACGGCTCAAACGATTTTCCTGAAATTCAGCATGTAGGGGTTTTGAGGGAGAAAAATCGATCTAGCTAGGTTTTATGCAAAAAAAAATCGTGTCATCTCTGTTTTTGGGCATTAAAAAATACTAAAATTTATATTGAATATAAAACACTATTTTTGCCATAAACTGTCATGTCAGCGTAGCTTATTTGGGGAACGGGCAGTCTCGAGATACCTAGGATTGATCCCAACTACCTAATTATTATTTTCATTTCTCTTAAGGTTTCTTTTTTTTATTTTGTAAATAATTATCGAGCAAGGCTCGGTCAATCAGGAACTATTTTTTTATTTACCGCGAAAATATATAAGTTAAAAAACTGACACGCTAATACTGTATCAAGTACTGAATCAGGCCCACGTGGAATAGTTGTGAGAATGCTGAGGTTTTCGGGGTGATTCGCTAAGCTGATTCTTTTTTAGAAAAAGGAGCCAGCACTCTTGTTACCTGTAGAGGATATTAATCGAGGTGTTATAAAAGTACTTAGCACTTGATTTCTTTTATTTTCACGTTTCTATTATTAATAACCATCAATCTACCTTTCATTCTTATATACATCATTACAATATTTTGCTAATACGTGTATTTGCTAATTAAACTCATGTCAAGCTCCTCTCAAAGATTCATACGTATACTGACGTGAGTGCAAAAAAGCTACATACCACAGCTTGTTACTTCATTATATGTAATTAAAAATTTGAAGATATTCAGCAAATGAAAATTATAAGGTCTTTATTAAACTTTTTTTTACATATTATTAAAGATAAGTTATTTTATTACATTACCCATGGTTGTATTAATGTCCGATTTTGTCTTATCTATACTTCTATATTAACATATAAAGCTGAAGAGTTTGTTTGTTTGATTATTTGAACGCCGAACTACTGGACGGATTTGAAAAATTGTTTCAGTGTAAGATAGTCCATTTATCAAGAAAGGCTGTAGATAGGCTATATAACATCACGCTAAGATGAATAGGAGAGGAACAATTTAAAATATTGCAAAAACGGCAAAATTTGAAGGGTTCCTTGCGTGCGCTACGTAAACGGTTAAAGTTGTTGAAAAATCTTTTATATAAACTCAAGATACAAGTACAAATACAAATGTACAAGTACAATGTACTTGAACATAAAAAAGTAAAAAGTAGCGGCCTGTTGCTCTCCTACTGCTGGGAATAGGACTCTTATCTCCGTTTTTGGAGAGAAGGTTTGGAGCTAAGACCTACTACGCTGGTCCAATGCGGATTTGTAGATAACACATATCTCCAGTATTCTCTAGAGATTTCCTGAGAGTTTTCATCAAGATGTTTTCAAGATGAGGTTTCCTCAAGATGTTTTCCTTCACCGAAAAGCGTGTGATAAATTGCAATTATCAAAAAAACGCATATGTTTTAACAGAAAAACTCATTGGTGTCTGCCCGGGTTTGAACCCGTGACCTCCTAGAAAAAGGCGCTCGGTGTTACCGCTGGGCTTACTTGAAATTACTTGAACATAAATATGTTCAAAATTTCAATTCGGGACTTTGAATGACAGACTGATTTCCATGCGGGCGAAGCTGCGGGCACAGCTAGTTATATATAACATTAAACTGGAACCTTTTTACGGAGTGATTCTTACCTTAGACCTAATTTGTGATTCAACGACCAGTTATATTTACGACAATACGAGTATAGGCTGCGTGGGCGGTAATGTAAACTGTAACGCTTTTTTATGATGCAAATAAATATCAGTCGCACAATTATTATGCAAAAAAGTCGTACTCGGACTCATCTAAATTAAATGGCGCGGATATTTCAAACGCTCAATTTACTCCGCCTCGCTGACCTCGCTTTTTTTAATAAGATAATATTACTTAGACGGCAAAATAAAAGTTTTAGTATACTTGACTGAAGAAAACTTTTTTTACACCTTTAATTAGTACATATATATCACATTCCGAAACTATACATTGCAAACATTATTTTTCTGAATACCGACTCAATGTTGGGGTAAATTTCTTACTTCTTTAATATGTCATTTTTATATTGAAATTGCTTGTTATATATAGGTAGTTGTAAGTTGTACCTATAAGAGTTTAATATATACGATACAAAGTATGCGTTTTTCTACAATTTGTATACACTGAAATACGGTCATAAATTATGGGTGGAAAACTTTAATATTGTTCGTCGGAAGGAATGTTGATGTAAAGTGCTCCATTTAATTGCAGACTCTCAAAGAATTCCCGGAAGAGCTAAGAGGGGATGTGTCGTTACATTTGCACCGAGAGATATTATCTCTGCCTATATTTGAGACAGCCTCTCAAGGGTGCCTCAAGCTACTGTCATTGCATATCCGTAACAATTTTTGCGCCCCCGGGGAGTATCTTGTCCACAAAGGAGATGCTCTTACTTACATTTATTATATTTGCAACGGTTCTATGGAAGTTATGCAAAACGATATGGTTGTTGCTATACTTGGTAAGATTATATTTTAAAACATTATAAACATCTAAAATGTCCTTTTAATTTTAATTAATACTCAAGAAGTTAAACGAGCTTATCCATATTAATATATAAAACTGAAGATTTTGTGTTTGTTTGATTGTTTGAACGCTCTAATCTTAGGAATTACTAAGCCGATTTAAAAAAAAAACTTTGAGTGTAAGAAGTCCATTTATTGAGGAAGGCTATAAGCTATATGACATCACGTTAAAATGCACAGGAGAGGAACAGCAATAAAGAATATTACGAAAACGTAAAAATTTTAAGCTTTCCTTGCGTGCGCTAAGCAAACAGTGAAAGTTATTCAAAAAACATGTTTTACAAAATTATTCCCTTCTAAAAGTCCTAAATAAAAGTCTGCGACAGAATATGTCTAGCTTTTAAGCTTATAAGGTTGTAACCCATTTTAGCCATTTTTATAGTTTTATTTTAGGTTTTAATCTTTCTACGCAAGCGGAGCCCCAGCGGCTCGATTGCTAGTATGGAATATGTTTAAAGTAGACCTAGATCATAACGATATTTTATGATTTTCTTATACTTCGCAATAAAGAAAAGGACCTTACAGTGTTTCAAAATGTGCATTCACCTTTTTCATTCAGCATTCACTTATATTATAAATATAACTTCTTTTATTTATGACGCTATTGCAATTTTCTTCAGGGAAAGGTGATTTAGTAGGATGTGATATGAATGCTCACTTACAAGCTTACAACGGCACAGGCACTTCGCAACCAAGCAATCCAGACGTGGTAGTCAAATCTAGTAGCGATGTTAAGGTAAGAATTCTATACACAGAAAACACGTAAACTCTTGAAAAAAACAAAACATATTAGACATGCCCACAGAAAGGTTTTATAATTAAGTGTAATACTAGACTTATATGAAAAAGATATTACACAACTGAAAATTATATTAATTCATCAGCTTCTTATTAGACTGCAGTATTATTAAAATTGAAAATGTTTTAAATATTGACCGCCGATTTATATATTGGTTCTTCTCAGTAAGAGAAATTTCGCAGGTTCAATTTGATTGATCGTTGACGATACAAAGGTGCTTTAAAAGCTTATTAAAATTAAGAATTGATTTAAAAAAAAATTAAATGGTACTTAGGAATCTTTTTCATCGGTTTCACTGAATTTTCCTCAAAAGGCTGATTAAAAGAAGTACCTCTGAAAGCCATTATACAATATTTTGCAAGGATTTAAAGTCTTTTAGAACCAATAACTTTTTAGAAGCAATAACTATTTAAAGCAATAATTATTTTTAGAAACGAGAATGTTCTGACACTTATATCTAAATCAATGTTTCCGTCAGGTTAGTGTATACTGTAAAATATATTCATTCTTAATATCTAGTACAATAAATCATTAATTTTATGCTTTCGTTCTACCTTCGTCTATTGGTAATTGTCTCATTTTCACAATTTACTTAAATACATACATTATTTGTATTTTTATTTTAAAAGTAATTCATGATTATTGAATATCTTTTTACAGGCTCTAACTTACTGTGATTTAAAATGTATAAACATGATTGGACTGGCTGAGGTATTGCGTCTGTATCCTGAGTATCAACAAGTTTTTATTCACGACATACAGCATGATCTCACTTACAATTTAAGAGAAGGATATGAGGCCGAACAAGAATCTGATGGAAACGGTCACCCGTCATTGACCCTGCCATCTATTTCAGAAGATGATGAAAATGCTGCTGAAGAACATACGCAGTCACCGAAAAAGCCTTTGATATCTAGTAGTAATAGTCCGCGGCATGCAAAATTCAGGTATAATTATCAGTATGCCATTCCCTGCGTTATACAATTAACAATAACTATATAACTATTGCATATAAAATATCCTTTTAGGTCAGACGGAGTACAACGTCTTACGCACAAAGAATTACGAGAGAGAATTGAACGTCAGAGATCCGTGGCAACCCCTAAGATCACACGTGCTGACTCTTTAGAAGGCCTGAATTTAGAAATGCATAACACTCGTTCATCCGTTGATAGACTTGACAATCAAGTTTCTAGCTTACATCACGACGTGGCTGCTTTGAGCATAGAGGCAAGTTTTCTCACAACCACTCATACACATCTATCTATATATATTAACACACACTTTTATTATTTACTACTATTGTCATTATTTAAAATCTGGTACAGCGGGATGTTCTAATACGAGTATTCGAGACTTACTCATTTCAAGGTTCCAAATGTTTATACTCGTAGTAACAAAGAAATAATTGTTGTTTATTAATTGTTAATGAAAAATGATTTTCTTATTTTTTTAACGTTTCGAATACATTTCAATTTATCAATAAGTAACGGAATTCTAAAATAGTGTTATATCAACAAGCTCTGTTGTTACTTCCATCAATATTTATCTTCTAAGCAGGATAATCATTTGCATTCGTGTTACAACATCAAACTCAATAATTTGATAAAAATTTAATAAGATCTATACAGTTCATTCGTTAATGTAATTTGAAAATATGAGCATTAATTTTGATGTACAGGTGCGTAATGCAATTCAAGCTTTACAAGAAATGACGGGACCGGTGTGGCACGCAGCTCATTCAAATCCTAATCTACAGTGGAACTCTCCACCAAACCAGTTAGCACGAAGTTGCAGTCATCCACCTGATGTTTTCTGTTGGGATCAGGTAACTCTGTAGTATAATTAGATAATAGTATAATTAGATTTATAAGATAGCGAGGAAAGAAACATAAAAAAATAAGCGGGAGATTCCCATTAGCTACAGTGTCAGAGTTAAATTAGACACGTATTAATAAACATTAGTATTGGCTTCGACGCTGCATTTATAAGTTTATAGGTCAATATTCTCGAGAGTTATAACCCTCTTGCATGTATTGGATGATGAAGAGACGGAAAACTACTACGGCCACATCAGATAGATCGCCCTCTTCTAAAAACACTTTTGTTCTTTTGACTTAGATGTTTGGAACAAAATGGCAAAGCATTTCGATTCTCAGCGATATGTGTGACTGGTTAAGCTACAACCCTTCTCTCCAAACGAAGGCAGCAATCCTATGCCCAGGCATGGGATATTAACAGGCCGTAACATTACCTTACTTTAATATAATATTTAGACCGGTCATTAAAATTTAGATAAACACATAATATTTCATTAATTATGTGTTTATCTAAATTTATTATTATATTTATATATTTATATTATTCATAATATATTATTATATAATTTCAAATGTTCTTGTTTATCTACAGCAAGAGAGAACTCTTAGTCCTGATCGACCGAAAATACATAGAAGCACGCAAACAGAACCATTCCTACATAGTGTCACCCAATACATAATGGAGCATCCAGCAACTGTAATGCTGCTTTTGGGCTTAGATCCATTGGCAAATTTGGCACCAGTCATTCCACCTACTGTCGAATATTATGATCCAAGAAGTCGCCGACCGAGTGGTCTCGAGCAGATCATGGAGGCAGAAAACGGGAGCCAAACCCCGTCTAGTTCAGCCAGCGAGAAGCCAGAGCTGATAAGGAGCCCCAGTGAAAGTGCCAAGGACCTTGATGTACAGCCAGAATTCAAAAGTATATTAGAAAAAGACAAAAATGCAAGTTTCAAAAGAAATAGGTATTCCACTAGTGACCTTTGTGATGTGACAGAGCGATTGTTACCAACAAAAGGTGCGCAGCCGAGCTCTTACAGTCTTAAAAATAATATTAACAGTTAAGTGCTCCTAATTCCAATGTGCTCATTAGTCAATAGTTTCGCTATTGTAAGTATTATTTAAAATCAACGGCATACTCGACTATCACTTAAAGACCGAATATAAAATACTTAGCCACATACAAAGCGTGTTGCTTTATCAACGAAATATTGTTGTGTAATTTCAAATACATATTAACAAACTTACATATCAAATTATTTATGACTGCAATGTCTAGTATTAGTATTAGTTACTTACCGTTATCTAGTCACTGTGTAGGAAAAAAATAATGTTGATTTTATTACATATCTAAAAATACATAGTTGGCATTGTTACTTTACGTATATCATAAAATAAGTTTAGTATGGCCCTTATTTATCATTTTTATATATTTTTTCTTTCAAAATTTTAACGTCCGTTCGATGCCAAGTTCGATATTTAACTTCAAATTTTCAAATTGTGTTCTATTTGATTATGATTTCAGAAAATATTAAGAATTATATAAACAATATCTTTAAACAATTGTCTCAAATAAAACTAAAATCTATTTTTAAGATTTGGCATTACTTTTGCATATATCGACAAGATTCTATCGTTCTTCATTTTATTCTGTTGCAGGTAGCATTTCTTATATAACATTTCTTATTAGCGCTTGGCCATATTTTGATCAAACGATATGTAGAAAAAATACGATACAATAAGTGTATTTCCATTTCCATATCAAACATTTATCAAAATTATTCAATCTATTTTTCGAATCTTTCTGTTTTGAGATACCCTCTTAAAAAATATATGAAGTTTAGATAACTTATTATTTGGAATTATAAATGAATTAAATAATAAATATGATAAATATCATTATGTTAAGAAATTATGTGCCAAAATAATTGGTAATAGATAATTAATAATAAATGTGATTTTTTCTTATTATGTAGTTACATATGATCTCGAACTACGTAACCAGTGAATGTTTATTTATTCTCGAAGATTAAAAATCTATGTGTAATTGTAATATAATTGCATTAAATATCAATTTAATTTCTTATATACTTTTTAAATTAAATTATATTAAATAATCATAAGCAATATTAATTTATGTTTTATGTAAATAATGATGTTAACTTCTTCAATCTTAAAAATGTTATGAACAATTGTAAATTAATTTAATTTGTATTTCGATTTACTATATCAGTGTTATAATATGAATAAATAGAATTGGTGTTTGCAGCACTCGACCTGTTGTCACTAAGTTCGTTTCATACTATAACACAGATATAAACATAACTGGCATGTGTATTTCTCAAAAAAAAAAGAGAGTTAAAAGTCTATGATAATAATCATTAAGAAAAATCTTCATAGTAGTTACTAACGATCTGGCTTGGCGCGGGTGTATACGTTTTGTGAGTGAGGCACGTGTGTGAACTCATTTTCGAGCGCGTTAATTTAAATTTTTTTACATCTCAGATATTCATTTTAGTTACATGATTTAAAAAAGTAATGAGAATATTATTTTGATTATAGCGTAAATTTACTCGCTTTTGCCGCGGATTATAGCAAATTAATATTCTCATTACTTTTGTATTATGGACGCAAGGTAACGCCTAATTCTATAAATTATTACATGACTTAAAGAAATATCATTAGCATTTCATGCTTAAAGTGGCACCGCCACCACAACCACCAGATGGGTGACCAAGCCTTGCCCGGTATTTTTTTTAAAGATAAATAAAATGCAATTAAAAATAATAAAAAAAAGAAAGGACTATTAATATCTGCGGCTTGATCCTGGGTATTTATTAAGTCCGCCCGATACCTACTGAGCTATTACAACTTTGTTCTATTCTATTTCTAATAATTATTTTGTTTAAATATAAAAGAATCACGTTTTTAGTTTGATAGGGATATATCCTGAATTCGTCGTAATTATATTTTCAAACACCTTATAGTGTTGCTTTAAGTTTTTTTTAAGTTCCATTGGGAATAGAAAAAAATTCTGTGGTCTATTGTCTACAGAAAAGTCCGATATTTTATCGCAAGAGGAACAAGATTACCAAACTTTTGCTCTTTAAATGGCGTTCATGGCGGCGTGTCTTTTCTGGCATTTTTAACAATTATTAGCATATTTTATTACTTAACTAAAATATAACAACAATATTAAAACAACTGTTAAGAATTTTATGTTACAATTCAATGTTCATAAATTATTAATCAAGTGTGCCATTGGACTAATATGAGCTAAAGAAGTATTATTTCTTATTTTAATAATAAGTATATTATTTGTAGTGAATAGAAATACAATCCATTAAGAAATATAAAATAGTTACATATTTAATCGATAAATATTCGGTAACTACTATGATGGTTTATCTTAGAAAAACGAAAACGCTTACTAGTATAAATGACTTATAAAATAGGTGTTCGTTACACCTACTCTTAATAGAGAATGTGATATGAGAAAATAAAACACGTGCAGTGCCTAAATTCCTATTTAATCTATTATGATAATACTTGAGATTTTATTGTAATCTTAAAGTCAATAGAGGCGCACAATGCCACGTGCGTGCTAAGCATATTTTTTGTACATATACGTTATAATATTAATCTTTCTCTTGTAGTACAAAATTAGTTACGTAAAGTTAAATAAAGACAGATTGATGTTGAAAATATGAGTTTCATTGTCTTAGATTAATATTGTTACATGTTACAAATACAACCTCCTTCATATAGTTGGTCTATAATAATAATAATAAAGAAATAATATAAAAGTAACATTGTCACCGTTAATGTCACGTCAAGTTGTTGAGAAAGAATAAATGGGATTGACTTTTGAGAAAATTGCTTCTTATTTATTGAATAAGAAGTATAAAGGAAATATATCGTTGTTATAATATATTTGATGCATTTATGCAAAATAAGCGAATGATTATGCAAAATGAAAGTGTTCGGAACACAGGATAGATAACTAAAATATGAAATGTCACCTCTCGACACCTCTCTCTAGATTTACTTCAAATTATTTTTCCCTTCTCGCACAGTTCAGACTTCTCACAGAGTTCAGGTTGCGGTGATCAGAACAGAAATTTTGTCTACATTAAAAACAAAAAGCTTATAATAATTCATGATGAGGCAGGTAGACAGCTGGTTGTAAAATAACTAGCCAAACCATCTAACATGTTTAAAACATGTTGTGCCGACCCCACTTAGAGTGGGATAAAGACGGAATAATGATGATTGCCATTCTACTATTGGTGCTATTGAAAATTTACTTCATTAAGTTTTAAAGCTCGAACAGTGTTAAATTTTAACATTACTTATATTTCCTATAGCTACAAAAATTATACCTATAACTAATTCTCATGAATGCGCCAGGATAACGGCCAATAGAGATCAATGGCGAAAAATCATTAGGCGAGCGATATGCGCCTCCACCTGGTAAAGACCACGACCGCTCTGTCAACACAGCGGTCGTGGTCTTTACCAGGTGGAGGCGTTCTCTATTGGCTCTTGAGAGCCAAACGACAGAGAAACAGATTAACAACACAGTCCGTATTTATTAATGTATAGGTACATGTTGTTATAACATCTTTCAAATACAACCTCGTTCAAATAGTTAGGTCAATAATATAAAAAAAAACAATTTGTCGCCGTCTATGTATATGTGACCGTATGTGACAAGTTTTTGAGAAAGAATAAATGGGTTGATTTTTTATAAAATTGCTTCTTATTTATTGAATAAGTGTAAAGGAAAAATATCATTGTTATAATGTAGTATTTAATAATTATTGAGCACATTATTACCTATTTCCAATACAAAATGCAATTATATGTCCGTTGTAAACGAACGTGCTTTTCGCATCCATGAAAATTACGGAAGAGCTTTACTTTGGCTGAGATTCCATAAACTGGCAAATGAGGTTTTTCAACTGTCGTTTAACGTTCGCTAAGAACGCTATGGTACTCTTCCGGTGTCACTAAAATTCATTAAGATCACGCACAACAAAGATCACTATTTCAGTTGACCTGTTTGTTAGATTTATAAAAGAGAAAGTTTGTATGTTCCTTATGTTTAGTTTTTCCCACTGTATACGCATTTATTATTTTAAAAGTAATTTTTAGCTAGCAACCCTGCCCGCATGGATAGACATATGCTGTCGCGGACTTTTATTTAGAACTTTTAAAGGGGCACAATTTTGTACTACATGATTTTTAACAACTATCACCGTTTACTCAGCGCACGCAAGGAAAGCTTTAAATTTTGCCGTTTCCGTAAAAAAAATAATGCTGCTCCTCTCCTATTCACCTCATGATGTTATATAGCCTTCCTCAATAAATGGAC
Source organism: Morpho achilles (assembly GCA_947086495.1). Classification (NCBI taxonomy): domain Eukaryota; kingdom Metazoa; phylum Arthropoda; class Insecta; order Lepidoptera; family Nymphalidae; genus Morpho; species Morpho achilles. The sequence continues at coordinate 11,602,368 of CAMTZB010000019.1, forward strand.
CATCCTACACTGAAATAATTTTTCATATCAGTCCAGTAGTTCCTGAGATTCAAACAAACTTCAGCTTAATATATTAGTATAGATTTAGGACAAAGCTAAGTAGAATAGTAGAATATACCTTCAAAATTACTTTGTTCGATGAAACAAAAGTAATAATAAAATTATTTTGGTATAATTCGCGAAGAAATCCTTCTTCTTCGCGGATTATACCAAAATAATTTTATTATTACTTTTGTATTATGGATCTCCGCAAAGTAACGCCTAATTCTATAAATTATTGTTCGATGAAGTTTTTTTCTCCTTCTTAAGTATGTTCATAAAAGTCAAATATTTTTTTTTTCATGAAAATCATAAGAGTCTACTGGCACAGCGCTCCTCATTCTATTTGAGGTTGAAAAAATATAAAGATTTCTCGCGATCTGTTCGCGTTATAAATCGTAAATATTAATTGTACACATAAATGTTTATAGAATACTTATAAGATACTATAATAAATTCCGCAATCAATTTTAGCTTTACCATTACAACAGTTTAAGGAAAAAAGTTAATAATTTAAAAGCACTTGTTTCAAATTCAAAATATTCTATAAAAAGACGACGATATTTCTCCTCTATACTTATTCAATAAATAAAAAGCAGTTTTCCCAGAGTCAACCCATTTACTCTTTCGCAACAACTCAAAGAATGACACATAAAAATATGACAGCCACAATGCTTTTTCATATTAATCGCCAACTCTATGAAGGAGGTTGTATTTAAAACATGTTGTAACAGTCGACCATCCTGACAACATTTGCGACCCCGCAAATCTCATAAGCTGACTTCTGGGAATGAATCTACCGCCGATTCGGAATGCTGATCGTACTGAGAAGAATCGGCAAGAAACTCAGTACTTGCTCTTTTAATCTGTAAAAGAAAACCGCACATGCCATGACATGACAGGACTACGCTCACGCTTTATGCTCAACTCTAAGCTCACGCTTTATGCTCAACTCTTTAAGCTCAACTCCTCAACTCCTTAAGCTTTTCGCACCATAAGCATTTCGCACCTTAAGCTCACCCTCAATCACTGTCATGGCATAACACAGCTCAATTAGTGGCAACTAACTCAGCAGATACACACGTAAACAGACTCGCAAATGATAACGCTCAAAGAACAATCACCACTTCTAGGCAGAGCCTAGCTGACAGTCGTTACAGATGTCCACAGTCTAGAAAACAATCGTTACAACTGGAAAGATCCAGAGAACAATCGTCATTCTAGCTGACAGTTCCATCGAACAAAAGTCACGGGCGCGTCTAAGGCCTCACATAGCACATCGTCACGTTGATCTCACAGAATTAATTAACCGAATACCAATTACCATCATTACTCTCTCCAATAAAAACTCCATTTTTTATTCCATAGCATCGCATATCCCAACTATCTCTCAAATTATACGAAATTCGCACTCTTTGTGTAGTCTCAAGATATTGATCGTCATTTATCTTCTCTTTAAACTCTTTAAATTTCCAGATATTCCTTATGTCCACTCTATTTGTGAGTTTAGGTTACATCCCCTTCTGAATATAAAAAGACGACGATATTTCTCCTCTATACTTATTCAATAAATAAAAAGCAGTTTTCTCAGAGTCAACCCATTTACTCTTTAAATAATTTATAGAATTAGGCGTTACTTTGCGGAGATCCATAATACAAAAGTAATAATAAAATTATTTTGCTATAATCCGCGATGAAGTAAAATAGAAAATATATATAATGCTTAATGCAGAGTGGACAATCGGTTATCATACCTGATACATGCAGGAGTCGTAAAAAACACATGCACACACCTCCACCACCGCCACCGTGATACACAAGCACTATATACGTTCACTATCACAAACTCAACAATCGTTTCGCCCCGCAACCGAAGCATCGTCAGGAGATAGACTCCACGACCAAAATCGCAAAGCGAAGCAATATCCAAATAAGTTTAGTTATATACTAATCGGTTCAACCCCACCCTTTATTTTATTTGCGAACAAGTGTAACAAGCTTGAACTAGAAACATTTATCTGCTCGTTAATGAGGGTGCCATTGTTATGTTTAATAATCTCAAGGTTTTCCAATAGGCTGAGCTTCAGTCCTTTATTGGAACACGTGTGCAATACTTCGAAACTATGGTCATTAGGGACTTTATGACCGCTTTCTATCAGATGTTTGGCGAAATGTGAATTTTGTGGTTTATTATTCCTGAAGGCAGCCATATGTTCTTTAAAACGGGTTTCAAAATTACGACCAGTCTGACCCACATAGGTATCATTGAATTCAGGACATTTTATTTTATAAACACCACACTTTTTCGCGCTTGGTAATTTATCTTTATTATTGCACAGAATCTTTTTAAAGAGTTATTACTTTTAAAACCTAATTTTATATTTGATTTGGATTTAAATATAGCTGAAATTCGTTCTGACAATGCTCCAAAATAGGTCAGACTGGCTTTGCACTTATTATCTTTGTAATGTGGCACCGCGTACAAGTGTTTTGCCAATTGCAACTTCTGTTTCTTCTTAAAAAATAAAAAATAAACAGAAGTTGCAATTGGCAAAACACTTGTACGCGGTGCCACATTACAAAGATAATAAGTGCAAAGCCAGTCTGACCTATTTTGGAGCATTGTCAGAACGAATTTCAGCTATATTTAAATCCAAATCAAATATAAAATTAGGTTTTAAAAGTAATAACTCTTTAAAAAAGATTCTGTGCAATAATAAAGATAAATTACCAAGCGCGAAAAAGTGTGGTGTTTATAAAATAAAATGTCCTGAATTCAATGATACATATGTGGGTCAGACTGGTCGTAATTTTGAAACCCGTTTTAAAGAACATATGGCTGCCTTCAGGAATAATAAACCACAAAATTCACATTTCGCCAAACATCTGATAGAAAGCGGTCATAAAGTCCCTAATGACCATAGTTTCGAAGTATTGCACACGTGTTCCAATAAAGGACTGAAGCTCAGCCTATTGGAAAACCTTGAGATTATTAAACATAACAATGGCACCCTCATTAACGAGCAGATAAATGTTTCTAGTTCAAGCTTGTTACACTTGTTCGCAAATAAAATAAAGGGTGGGGTTGAACCGATTAGTATATAACTAAACTTATTTGGATATTGCTTCGCTTTGCGATTTTGGTCGTGGAGTCTATCTCCTGACGATGCTTCGGTTGCGGGGCGAAACGATTGTTGAGTTTGTGATAGTGAACGTATATAGTGCTTGTGTATCACGGTGGCGGTGGTGTTATAGGGTCGAAGAGTAGGTATGTAGGGAAACTGTAGTTTCTAGTTAGTTTATACCCGAGAGATGATAAATTGTGCTTACAATAGCATCACGACTTTCAAAGTTTCTGACATTAACAAAATATTCAATAAGTATTTTAAACAACATCATTTTGCTTGTCTTGTTATGAACTGAAACTTACTGAACTATTAACTTATGTGGTAGCTTCTTATTCGAACACATCATCCTCCTTATCCCACTCTAAGTGGGGTCGGCACATGTTATAAACATGTTGTCACATGATTCGGCTACGTATTTTACGACCGGCAGCCTGCCTGACGTCAACTTAACATAGTCGCCTTTTGCGACACCTCGGTAAGAAAGAGGGTGGTCTTTTCTACTCAACCAGATAACACACGGTGGGTCAACTTACCTTAGTCGCTTTTTACGACACCTCGGTAAGTAATGAGAGTGGTCTATTCTACTCAGCGGATACCAAACGGCGGGTCGACTTACCTTAGTCGCCTTTTACGACACCTCGGTAAGAAATCAGGGTGGTACTATTCTTTTCAGCCGGATACGACACGACGTGCTAGCTAGTTATTCGAAGTATAGGTTTCATATAAAAATGTGCACACAAAAATATAATTATAGAGTTTAGCCAGCTGTGATAGCTCAACGATGAGACCGTGCAACTCTTTCGAGAAGGTCACAGTTGCAAACCCCAGGCAGGCACCAATGAGTTTTTTTTTATTAAAACTTATTTTTCTAATTAATAATAGCAATTTATCACATCCATTTATCCATTTATCATCGGTGACGCAAAACAGCGTGAAGAAACCTGATGTGAAGGTTTCCTCACAATAACGACTACGATTGAAAGGTAACCTTCCAATCCACATTGGAGCAGCGTGGTGGGTTTTAGCTCCATGGTTTTTCTGCCAAACACGGTGAGTGGTCCACGCCCAGAAGTGGAATAATATAAGGCAGTTACCTTACAGCAGAATTTAGATATGGTTAACCTACTGTAATATTTAAACATTTTACAAAAGTAATAGTAAAATTATTTTGCTATAATCCGCGATGAAGTAAAATAGAAATCATATATGCTAAATGTAGAGTGGACAATACATGGAGTTAGGAGTGTGTTTTTACGAATGCATGTATCAGGCATGAAAACGGATTGTCCACTCTACATTTAGCATTATATATATTTTCTATTTTACTTCATCGCGAATTATAGCAAAATAATTTTATTATTACTTTTGTGTTATGGATCTCCGCAAAGTAACGCCTAATTCTATAAATCATTTAACCATTTATGAATATCCAAATCAATTCAAGACATGGTTTTAGTACTTGTAAAGAAAACGATGTTTGGAAATGAATTTAAAATATGTTCTAAAAGAAGTTGTTGGAAAGTCAAAATGAAAGTAGTAAGTATTAAATTTTTCGTCTATTAAATTAATATTCGAAACATCACAATATTGTTACCGTTAAATTTTTGACTCAACATAGATTTCCATTGTATATCCTAAACACACTTTAATACTAACTTATTAATGTAAATGCATGGTTTATGACAACAGCAAAGGTTACTGTGCTGTGATTTGTATTTTCTTAAAAAGGCACTGAAAACTATTGAGCACAATCCTTGACAGTTTTCTCCTAATATAATTAAAACAGTGTTCTCTTAATTTTGTTTAAATATAAATGTTAAAATGCCTTACAAACGCTATTTCAATGAAAAAAGGAATACATTAATGTTTAATTTTAATAACAAGGCAATTTTATTTACTATATAATTTCTGTAAAAGTGAGAACTTTAAAAACTTATTTTATATATATTTGTCAGACTTAATGATTCAATTTAACTAAATCTAATTTGTACCATTAGATGTATTTATCTACTATTCATATTGTCTAAAATGAGCATAATTTTATGTAATAACATTACTTGCTCAAACATTATGTGTACAAAAAAATTAATTAATATTAAACATTCAAAGTTAATAAAATTTAGAATAATTGACTTTCATGCAAAATATTGACCATTGCCATAAACTTAGCTAATAAAAGATAAATGAAAAGGAACATAATTTAATTGGAAAGGTAATGGAAATGAACTGAATAACACGTCTACACTCAAATAAAACCCACTTGAAATCACTAGAAAAACTAGTCTACAACTATCACTAAATTATTAATGTTATTTTCAAATAATCTAGGTAAATGGCAAAGCTCACATATCAAGATCAAATATGAGATCATTTTTAAATTTAATTTCTAAATACTGTCCTTTATTTAATTTGTCCGGGTTGTAAAGATTAGTGTTATGTTTGATATTATCACAATTAAGTGATTCAAGCTTTTCTCGATTCGAAACATTTTCTGTCTTTGTATTGCTAGTAGTTGAATTCCATATAACAGGTTGGTCTCTTTCAGTATTATTGTTGATAATATTTAAATATGATGTGTTTTGAAGTGAACTAGGGTCACTTTCATTGGCATTGTCATCAGTGTTGCTGTTGTATTGTAAGTCGCTATCTGACATAATAGTCTTGCACTCTTCAGCATCTGAAGTGTCCGGTACTCCACTATCATGTCGCTGCTTTAAGACTGATTTCAAACGATATTTATATGGCTGAAAATAATATAAATTTTTATTATTATTAATTGTAATAAATTTTAAACATTTTATTGTTTCTTTGACTGGGCTGATTGACATATTTAATTTTTTTTCTACATATTGTTGCAATAGCTATGTCGTGTGGTATCCGGTTGAATAGAATAGTACCACCCTCATTTCTTACCGAGGTGTCGTAAAACGCGACTAATTTGAGTCAACCCGCCGTGTGGTATCCGGCTGAGTAGAATAGACCACCCTCATTTCTGACCGAGATGTAAAAGTCGACTAAGATAAGTTGACTGACCATGTGGTATCATCCGGTTGAGTAAAATAGACCACCCTTTTTCTTACCGAGGTATCATAAAATATGTTTATGGTAAGTTAAAGTCAGGCAGGCGGCGGGTCGTAAAATACGTAGCCAAATCATGTGACAACATGTTGTGCCGACCTCAGAGTGGGATAAGTGCAGGAGAATGATGATGATGATGATTGTTGGCAATACCTATTATCTTAATCCACTGACTATCTACAAATGACACTACATTTTTTAGCCAATCATTGGTATATACTATATAGAATAATTTATAGGGTTTTTAATGAAGATGTAATGATGAATACACTCTAAATCTTAGTTGTAAATAAGCAAATAGCTGTAGAAACATTCAGTTATATAATTAAAGATAGCCATCAGCATTATATGAATATTAGAATCAGATCAGCAGGGATATAGTGATGCATGAGTGCAAATCTTTGATGAACATTTTTTTTTTACACTTAGTGGTGTTGGTGTGGTATGTGACACCACCATGTGGTGGTGTCACATGTAGTGACAATTTAATGGTTCAAACAAATGTAAAAGTATACAAATTATATTATTCAATTATCTTCCTTCCCTTATTCCACTCTAAGTGGGGTCGGCACAACATGTTACAAGCATGCTGTCACATGATTTGGCTGCGTCTTTACGACCGGCCGCCTGCCTGACGTCAACTTACCTCTGTCGTATTTTACGACACCTCGGTAAGAAAGAGGGTAGTCTGTTCTACTAAACCGGATAACACGGTGGGTCAACTTACCTTAGTCGCCTTTTACGACATCTCGGTAAGGAATGAGGTTGGTCTATTCTAAACAGCCAGATACCACACCGCGGGTCGACTTACCTTAGTCGCCTTTTACGACACCTCGGTAAGAAATGAGGGTGGTACCATTCTATTGAACCGGATACCACACAGCATAAAAATATATTATTCAATCTAAAAAGAAATCAATATTTACTGTACATAAGCTAGAAATCTCATTTACTATCACATTATTGCAACAAATTGCAATGAGTCAATTACATCCTTTTGTATTTATTATTATGTAATTTTTCTATACATATTCTTGCACAATTGTGTCAAATGTTTTATCACACAGGAATTAACATACATGATAAAATAATATTATGAAACTATATAAAAACATGATACATTATTTTGATGGACTCCATATCTTTCAAATAATCAGATAATAAATGTTTACAATATTATCTTAATATTAACATTGAAGAATATGACACAATACATATATGTACATGTAATATAGCATTTTGGGGATAAAAAAAACTAATAAGTTTTTGAACAAATTAAAACCTTTTCTGGATTTGTGATGCAATTAGTATGTAATATTCCTTATTGCATCACAAATCATTCAATATATTTGTAAGTAAGTAGCCGCCTGTTACTATCCCACTGCTGAGAATAGGCCTCATCTCTCCGTTTTTTGGAGAGAAGGGTTGGAGCTAAGACCTACCATGCAGCTCCAGTACAGATTGGTAGATTACACATATCTACAGAATTCTCTAGAGATATGCAGTTTTTTCTCACTATATTTTTCTTCACCGAAAAGTGTGTGATAAATTGTAATTATCAATTAGACACAAGTTTTAACAGAAAAACTCATTGGTGTCTGCCAGGGTTTGAACCCGTGACCTCCTAGAAAGAGTCACATGGTGTTACCACTGGGGTACCACAGCTCTCATACAAATATATTTGTAAGCAGGATATAAAAATAATGCTACTTGTAAACATTTATGATTTTACACAACACATACATACCTTAACTGAATTTGAAACATCATCTTCTGCTTCACTCTCACTTCTACGCCTTTCTTGAACACGTTTTTTACTCTTCTTCCGTTGATTTTTCTTTTTCTGGCCTTCAATTGATGAGTTATATCTGAAAAATATTTAATGTATAAAAAATTAACAAATGTAACAATTGTTTAAAGTAATCTTAATAGAAAAATATCATCTTGTGAGTCATACCTATAAAATTGTCTTGCAATTACATTACTAAACCTAACAGTCTTTTTAAAACTAGATTCTTCGGGAATACAATCAGAGCTAATATAATCCATGGATGATGCAACATCTCCAACACTTGATTCAGAAAAACTACGCATCATTATAGGCTTACGAAGTATACTTTTAGCTCCATTTTCTGAAATATTTGATTCTGTCCACACTATATCTTTTTCATCTTCATTCTCCTCATCACTTTCTACTTCATTATTGACTGAAGATACTACAATGTTAGTTTCAGATCCTAAATTTGTTACTTCAATAAGTGGAGTAGAAGTACTGTTTTCAGATATTGTATCATCTTTTGTTATTTTAGACACATCGAAGTGTTCTATTTTCATATCCTTTTCAATTAAACCTATTCTGAACTTTTTTGGAATAACACCAGCTATTTCCAATTGTAAAATTACATTATTATCCCATGCTTCACCTAAAGCATTTTCAAATTTAACATCTTCTTCAAATATAATAAGTGCTGCATAATGTATTGGTACAAAACCAGATCCAAGAGATGAAAATTTTATGTAAATCTTATTACCTTTATTTTTTACTTTAACTGATTCAGGTTCAGTATTTTTAACATGAAAAGTGAATGCAACTATATCATCTAATGCATTATATGTATATGACGGGAAGGTGTAGCTAATTGTTGAGAGAAGGAAATTATCCTCAGACATGGGGTTTTGATTATCGTGGGGTAAAGACGAATAAGCATCTGAATCGCCTGAAGAGATAACTTCTATAACTCTTCTATCTTTTAATTCTTCTTCACTATTTGAATTTTCTTCACTTTCAACACCACTATCTCCTTTCAGTAAGATTGATTTATCACTGGAATTGCTCTTTCTAATCACTGGAAGGGTTACAATCAAAATATGTTTAGATTTATCAAATTTTGCATTTCCACACTGATCATCAACAGAATATGGAAGTATGAGGTTAAGTTTATACTTTGCTGGTTTTTTAGATATCAGACTGAGAGATTTTTCTTGAATATCTAGAATACAATCCGCGGTTGAAGATAATAATGGCATATTTATTTCTATGACTATGTGACTTGGAATAGCAGAATACTGTTTGCTATCTTTATGGTAAGTGAAGTCCTGCAATTCTATATTTTTCTGCTGTTTTATTATATATCTGGGTAGTGTGTAACCATTATCAGACTCAGGAATAAATTCCTTTTTACTGTTTTTAGCTTTTTTTCTATGTTGTTCAATATCGTTTTTATGTTTTTCTTCAACTGGTTCATTAGCTTCAGGGTATATATGTTGAGGATATAATTTCTCAAGTATTTCTGGTGAAATCTCTTCATTTTCTTCATCGGTGGGGTGTTTAAAGTTAGGGTCTTCTTTTCTAATAACAGCAGGTATAACCATACCTTTATAACTTGACTTCGGGAAGCGGCAGTTATTATTATCGAAATGTATGTTGTAACTTTTCTGTAATCCATCAAAAGCTGTCTTGTTTACCAACTCGCGAAATCGCGCGTTAACCTCCGCCATACGCAGTGTGTCAGGATGAAAAACGACGTCGTAAATAACACATCGTTCCCTTTTCTGATCGAAATCCTCTCGCGGAGGGATTATTGTGTACGGAAGTTGCCAATTCATACCTTTTTTTCCATTCACCTCCTGAACACAACATGACGGTTTGTCCACGTTCTCATTACTGCAAATGTTAATAAAAGCTTTCCTGTCGCCAGCAACGCTCGTTTTAATAACATAACCTCCCTTTGGATTGATGAAAGTCACGTCGCAGCCACGTTCCTTCTCTAGTTGGGTCATTTCTTTTTGATAAATCGCTTGATTCGCCGGGTCACGTACTTCATCGCAGTATTCAGAGAGCAAATCTCGAAACTTCTTATTCTTCATAGCGTCTTGTATTGCCTCTAAATCGGACCTAGTGAAGGTCGATTCTTCATCACGAGGTTTTACTCCTGTTGCCATTTTGTCTAGCGATATAAAAATAAACACAATTATTACTATTACGCATAAACACAATAATTTTCTTTTCAGCTGACTACCACAGACGTAACTAATAGAACAATGTTCGGTACAATCGAGTGGTACTTTTTGATTGGACAAATCTCGGTTTTTTTCCAGTTGTCAACGCAACAGAAAACATTTTCATAGAGTAAGATTAACAAAATACAAGGTATCTGTGACAACGTAACCGGTAACAGACATCCTGGTATCTTGTTAAATTAATGCTGAATTTACAACAATAATAGCAGACCACAACAATATAGACATCGCATTGCTGTTAAAGAATTCCATTCTCCGAAAATTTAAGCACAATTTACAATATTTTTATAATTTCTGAAGGTTCTAAAATACTCATATATACGTTAAGCATGAAATGTTGAAGGTATTTAACATTTTTACATTGATAGGTATTATTCGAAATAAAAATAAACCATTAATTGAAACAGCTTTCCAAATATCACATATTTGTATAGTACGTAACGCATTGTATTGTACCTATATCTGTCTTCTGCTGAATTGCTGAACACGCCTTTTAGAACCTGGTCCTTCTAATATTATAAAAATCGAATATTTGTGAGTATGGTGTATGTTTGTTACTCTTTCACTGCGAATCCACCGAACCAGTATCGATGAAATTTGGTACAATTATTCCTTATACACCGGAACAACATATAGGCTACAGAAATCTTGTTAATTCCACAGGAATAGGATGACCAGCGTTATCTGTTACCAATCTTTTACACGACAACGGTCCACGCAAACGAAGTTGGGGTAAAAGCTAGTGCTACTGCTAAGTAGGCTTGGGTATTATTGCTATATAAGAATCATATTCGTTCCACGATATGATCGATTGTAATCACGTGATCATACCTGCTATTGCTAATGCTATTGGAATACAAACAAATGTATTCCTTATGTCGTATGCAGAGTATAGGACATAAAGACTACATTTGTTCGTATAAGCAATAATTTAGTCCATTAACGTAAATAATATAATAGCGGATACTCAGTAGACGTGGGCATTATTTCACGTAACTGTATACAATAACCGGTTACGAGCTATGAAACGGAATAACTAGTTACGCCTACAAAGGCGAAGTAGTTATTTTCGTAACTAGCTACTTTCGTAGCAGCTTTCATGCGACATTAGGTTACGCTTCATTTGCGTTTCGTTGAGCTACGTTACGACGTAACTTGTAACCGAGTAACCGAATCACTAGCAGTTATTTTAATAATTAGTTTCTTGCGAGACGCGGTTTTGGCCGGTGACGTCATACCTCGTAGTTATTCCGGTGCTGATGGCAACTTAAGTACCGTGTTTCCAAAAACAACGCTAGGGTTCTCATTTTATTGAGTAACAAAAATGAACTTTCTCTCGTAAAGGTATTAAATAGGTAAAATTATTTTAAAAAATATATAAAGTTGTAGTTATAGAATACCTAAGGATTTAAGTAATATAACAGCATAGGAGACAGGAGTAAAGATTAGATACATCGTTAACTATGGGCCTTATAAGAAGTTATGCTTGGAGTCTTTCTGTGTCATCAAATCAGAAATGAGATGATACGTAAAAACCAAAGTAACCGCTACAGCCCAATGTATTGCGACGTTCAAGTGGCAATGGACGGAGTAAATGATTCGAACAATCGACCCAGTGTTAAAACGGCGATTTCGGACCAGCAAGCGCAGCGTTGGTGGACAGACAACATTAAGTGGATCGCGGGTAGCTGCTAGACCGCGAAGGGTAGCCAAACAAAGACATTGCAAAAGATATATCAGTACTGACTACTGGATGTTCATCAGAATGTAATGATGCTGACATAAAAATTGCATAAAAGTTAAATTAAGACTAACTCAACTTAAGTTTGTCTTGACTTAAGTTCGAGGGTGTAAAATCTTTAAAATATAAATGTATAAAGCAATAAACAGTATTTTTTAATATGTAGGCGTGCTTCTTTAGTAATTCAAACCATTAGTTTCGTTTGTCTTCATTGTTTTTAGCCGTAAAGCATTGGAACGCCGCTTTCTAAACAGATGTGTTGATTTTTTATGACCCTTTACAAATAATAACATCAAAAAAGAGCCAGAATGATGTTTTGACGTACAAATTAGCAAAGCTTGTTAATTGTTTCTATTAATTAGATTGATATTTTATATTAATTCCTCATATTATAACAAACTCAGTTCCAGTCCATTTAGGACTATAATATTATATTTATTATTTGCCGCAGCCTTACTACGCTATACTTAGTACCAGAACTCAGAAGGTTACAGTATCACCAGTATTTTTGTATTTTTTCAATTAAATTGCACTAGCCTAGACTATTATTTTAGGCTAAATTAGGGACGAGGGACTTAATAATTATTTTGGGGTATTTGGGGCTATAGAAGCTGAAAAACGCCTTTATCTGGTTATACCAAAGGAGCAAAATTAACAAGTGTTTCAGAAATTTCTGAAAAAATAGAAATTGAGAGTATTTATTTATTTCGTTTAATTTTCGAACGTATGGCTTTAAACTTAGAGATTAGCTTTTGCCTTGTGGTTAAATTTATTGACTATAGAGAAAAACACAAGATCGTAACGTTTACTAACAAAAGATTAGTGTTTAAATGACTTCGATGGTGATAATGCATATTGTAATATAATATTGCATTATTGTTAATCGCAGAGTGCTTTGACATACTTTTGCTTTGAACTTTTGTATAGTCATTTTAATATTTCAGTAAAAAATTGTTTTTTTTTTCATTTAAAATAGTGTATGTTAACTGTATTTTTTCCCTTTTTTTAATATTCTTGATAATAAATATATATTTTATGCAGTCAGTCCTAAGCCTGAATAAAGTATGCAGGGAAGCTCATTTAAGATTAAATTTTTTAATTTTATTATTCAAAAGTTTATTACTACGTCAAGGAAGGACTAACGAGATTTTATAATTATTTTCTTTTTAAAATATTTTACGGAAAATGAATTTGATGTTCACCTGATGTGACGCAAATATTAATTATAATTAAGATAAATTTTTCAATCATACTCAAAATTACTTGTATTTTCGATAATACGTTCAAACATATGGCTGTATTAAGAGTAACGAACATAACTAATCCCTTAACAGCTGTCAACCGTCTCCGAAATAACTATAACACTTCAATGCAATAACGTTTTTAGCCTTGGCCATGAGTTTTGAAAAAGTAACTAGTTACGAAAATAACTAGTTATTAAACAGGTTACATAATTGGCGTAACTAGTTGCGTTACGTTTCGCGAAAATCACGTAACGACCCATGTCTAGCGGATAGCGTTTTTGCTAATCAATGTTGCTAGGCAAAATTATTGTTATTTCAAACAAATGTAATTCTTTTATCATATATAATATGGTCGATAATTCGGGAAGATGACGCACTTTTACGTTATTCCAACTGAAACTATATCCTAGAAATATCGACCGTATTGAATATGATTTAAGAATTACATTTGTTTGTAATAGCAATCGCTTTATCAAGTAATAATATTATAGCGAATAGCTGAATAATATAATAGCGGAAAGCGTTTTTGCTAATCAATATTTCTGGGTGAAATTATTGTTATTACAAACAAATGTAATTCTTAACTCCTATATAATACGGTCAATATTTCTATCTTATAATTTAAGTTGGAATAGCGTCTTCTTTGGAACAAACAAATCTTGTCTTTATTTTAATTTATTTATTTATTTAACCCACGTTCCTTTGCATGTGTTTTTGCTCAATATCAGTGAATTAGTCTCAGTATTAATTTATTATTTTACTTTTTCATAGAATATCCATAATTTTGTATAGCAGTATAGCAGTTACTCTAAAACTCATTAGCAGATGATGCTATATGAAAAGTTTTTCATATCATGATCATTAAGTGATTGGTGATTCTGTCATGCCTACTGCTAAGTAGTCTGCATCAATAAAAGTTGTCTGTGCTCAGTGCTTACATGCGTTTACTCATTTAATTTGTGCTTGTGTTTTTAAAATTTGAAATCAGTAAATAAAATATATACATAATTCTTTTATATTCTTACTAGTCTTATTATTTTCCTAAATTCGCAGACGATGTGTGATATTTATCGTTTTTCTTATGCGCTTATGCGACAATTAAAAATATATGACAAGCAGTCTTTAAGACTTTACAGCAGATGGATGCATAGAAAACCTGTAAAGGTTATGTTACCATTCGAATCTAATACAGCTAATAGTATGAAAGAAGAAAAGGTCATAGATTTGACTTCCGATATTTCTAGTAAGAATAGTCCAACTGCTACAATTATTTCAAAAACAATGACCGAGTCAAAGGTTATACCAATCAGTCATAAGAAATCAAAGGAAATTAAAGATAAAAGGGCAACAGACTTGAAAAAAAAGAAATTTTACTTAAGTCAGAAGAAAGTGTTTGATGATAATGGTGACATAATATACGAAAAACTTAAAGAAAAGGACAGTAGGATTAGGTAGCTGTTTTGCACAATTGTTTTGTTATATATATATTTCTTAATGAATATGCAATATTATTATTGATTTTCATGTAGCATAAAGTACTACCAGCACTTACCACTTATATTCATTCAGTGCATCTACTAATTCTCTTCCCTTATAAAACCACTCTTACTCTAATTTAGAAGTGCAAATTTGTAATAAATTTATCATCATCTTCCTGCCCTTATCCCACTATAAGTGGAGTTGGCACAACATGCTATAAACATGTTCTCACATGATTTAGCTACGTATTCTACGACCGGCCGCCTGCCTGACATCAAATTACCATAGTCGTATTTTACGACACCTTGGTAAGAAAGAGGGTGGTCTATTCTACTTAACCGGATACCCCACGGTGGGTCAACTTACTTTAGTCGCCTTTTATGTCACCTCGGTAAGAAATGAGGGTGGTACTATTCTATTCCACCGGATTTGTAATAAATTTATATTGAATTTAATTCAGTCATGAATATGTCACTCATAGCCCCTGGGTATTATAATTTTGTCAAGAAATTTCAATGTTAAATGAAGAATGAATAATAATAATAATAATAATAAGTTTATTTATCAAATCAAGTATCAATTACACACAAGAACAATTAATACTTCAGCAGAGATTAAACAGATACACAGATTCTTTGTTGATGGTTCTTAATTTAGTTATTATGTTAAACTTGCTATGGAAGGAAACTGGCGCCTGAACTAGGATTCCCTGTATTTCAGGTCGCGAGAATGTCATGAATGTCAAGTGAAACATTGAAGATTGGACATTTAAAAACTATGGTTTGTTTCAGCTCTCTCTTAGTGAATCTGAAGTCTAAAAAAGATAGAATACGATCTGGACAGATATTAGTAGAAGGGTGGCGATTGATAGTTGATGGATTGGAAGCTAAATGTAAATTGAAATATGTTATATTCAGCCAAGTGAAAGATTTGGAACACTTACAGGCATTTTTGCCGAAAACTGGAGTCCAGCTTTTTAAGATTTCATATAAAGAAATTGAATTGTGGTCAGATGTGGAGACACCATCAGGACTTTTTGGTAAATTAACTTTATTATAGTCCAGTTAAGTGTTGCTCCAATGCAAACATCAACTTTTTTAATGATTGGGCCAAACAGACGATATGAAAATCTATGGCCACTATAGTGTTTTTTACACTGTAGTGTAATTCAAGTAGCATATTGTGAATAAATAATTAATAAAATATTAAAACAAAACAAAGCGGTAGATGTAAGCTCCAAAAGGAGGGAGAAGGCCTGTGCTCAGTAGTCAGAAAGTAACATGTTACTTTTCTTATATTAAATTATTAGCTCGGAGGTTTGTAAAGTGCTTAGTAGTTTTCCTCCATGGAGGTGGGCCATCCAAAATTAGTCTATGAGCCACACTATGGCAAGCATAGGGTTGAAGGCACGCTCTAAATGTATTGGGATTTCCATAAATAAGGACATGTAAAAATTTGGGATTCGTGATTTTATTATCATCATAATTATCAAATTTTAATATTGATTCATATAAAAAATAAGTTTTGTTTACCTTAAATATTCATAAGGTCAAAATTCATCATTGTTAACTTGTAACTAAAGTTTAGTAAGTATTTATTATTATATTTTTAACAAAATTGTAAAGAATTTTTATTAAATTGGGCTGGTAATACATTCATATACAACACATTCATAAAGTACATTAAATTCTCTAAAGTTCAAATATGTTTCTTGTTAAACTACATTCTAAACAATAGTCTCAATGCTCTTTCATCTTTGATCAGCCTTATAATATTTCAGGTGTATTTGAGATCCCATCTCCTGATAACTTCAAGAGCCTTTCAAAGCCATTACCATTGCAATTTATTTGTGATAATGTGAGAATTCCTGGGAACCTAGGTGCAATACTAAGAGCTGCTGTTGGTGTGGGCTGTGAAAAAGTTATTCTTACTAAAGGTGTTATATCTTTTTAGATTTTATATAAGATTTTAGAACTAGTTTAAACTGCAACTTTGTTCACGTCAACTTTAACAGCCCCTTAATTACGAAGTATGGTTTTTATCCCTGAAGAAATATGGGAACATTTCTATCTTATATAAATAAATATATGGGACACTTAGACATGCGGTTGTCTGTCTCCAAAGTAAGTTACTTAATACTTGTATTATGGGTGACAGACCTGGTAAATATATATCTCTATAGTTTTAAATACATATATACACAAATAATCGAAGAACGAACAAAATTTTTGTTAAAAAATGTTGGCCCTCGGCGCGAATTGAACCCACGACCACCAGAGTTGAAAGAAGGGTCAACGCCAACTGTGCCAACATGGCAGTCTATATATGTAAGCCATATTATTAGTGTACACATTTATTAAACCAAATTTTATGATTATTGGTTCAGCAGTATAGTCGTGAAACAGACTGATTTTTATCTTTATAATATTAGTATGGATTAGATTAATAGTTTTTTATTTGTTTATATATTATTGTTTAGAACTTAATGCTATTAAAGGTCTATTCATAAAAGTTGTGTATATTTAAATTTTTAAGCAATATAGCAAATATATTTTTTATATTGATATTTGCGTACCAAATTTTTCTTTAATATAAATTTTCTCACTTCGTAAGTTAGCTGACAGAGATCTCTGTCATAGGGATAAGTTGACCTTTGTACACTTTTTTTTACCAATAATGTTTTTATTTTCCAACATTTTTTATGGTACATAAATAAATAAATAAATTTTACAAATATTTTCAGGCTGCGTTGATCTCTGGGACCCAAAAGTAATAAGAAGTGCCTCAGGTGCTCATTTCAGACAGCCAATTTATTCTGCCATAGATTGGGAGCAGATGCCTAAACTACTAGAAGAAAACACTTCTCTCTTTATTGCTGACAGTGATACAAGAACCTCTAGAGATGAGGAAACACAGGAAGACAGTATATTGAACAGACTTGTTCCAGTTGTGCCATATTATGGTGTTAATTTTGGAAATCTGAAACATGTCACACTTATAATAGGTGGAGAGACAGAAGGGATTAGTGAAGACAGTTATAGGTATATAAGCATCTATTAGCATGACAATCATCATTCTCCTGCCCTTATCTCACGCGTAAGTGGGGTCGGCTCAACATGTTATAAAACTTGCTGTCACATGATTTGGCTGCGTTTTTACGACCGGCCGCCTGCCTGACGTCAACTTACTTTAGTCGTATTTTACGACGCGTTGGTATGAAAAAGGGGGGCCTATTCTACTCAGCCGGACACCACACGGCGGGTCAACTTACCTTAGTCGCCTTTTACGACACCTCGGTAAGAAATGAGGTTGGTCTATTCTACTCAGCCGGATACCACACGGTGGGTTAACTTATCTTAGTCGCCTTTTACGACACCTCGGTATGAAATGAGGTTGGTCTATTTTACTCAGCCGGATACCACACGGCGGGTCGACTTACCTTAGTCGCCTTTTACGACACCTCTGTAAGTAATGAGGGTGTTCTATCCTACTCAGCCGGATACCTCACGGCTAATCTATTAGTATGTCAATATTCTACCTATACTCCATAGGTTTAGATACTTAACGTAATGTAAACAAACAAAACCATATGATTCAGGAGTGGCAAACATTTTATCACAATAATATTTACATAAATAAATTGAAATGAAAATGTATTTGTTAAAATTTCTTTAACTTAATATTTTTTTAGAAAATAAATATTTATCCATAAATCCCTGTTGGGTTCTTAAAGTAGTCAGATTACAACACTTTACATTAAATATTATTCTAATTTATTTGTTTCGGTATTTATTTGTTTCGGTCGGTCGGCGCTATAATAAAATGGCGTAAAAATTATCAATAATTTTAAGTAGTTTGAAACAAATAAATATGAATAATGTAAGTGTAATCTGTATTAATTTAGGTATCTAAACCTATGGAGTGCAAGTAATCTTGTATTGTGATTTCAGCGCCATCTATTGGCTCAATGTTAATATCATAGTTGTTATTATTGTTATCTCTTTTTTGAACTGACAAAATACTGTTAGCTCTAACAGCTTGTACAGCGCCAATGCGAGATTCGGGCGAAAGTAGTTTCAATTATATATTAGGTTCAATGAGCATATTTTTTATTAATAGTAATCAGTCATTGAGATGAAATCAAGAACGATTAGGGTTATTTATATAAATTTGAGCTGTGGTAGCCCAGCGGTAACACCGTGCGCCTCTTTCGAGAAGGTCTAGGGTTCAAACCCGGGGCAGGCACCAATGAGTTTTCTAGTAAAACTTATGTGTCTAATTGATAATTGCAATTTATCACACGCTTTTCGGTGAAGGAAAACATCGTGAGGAAACCTGCATATCTCTAGAGAATTCTAGGGATATGTGTAACCTACCAATCCGCATTGGAGCAGCGTGGTAGGTCTTAGCTCCAATCCTTCTCTCCAAAAAAAAAAAAAACGGAGAGAAGAGGCCTATGCCCAGCAGTGGGATAGTAACAGGCCGTTACTCTATATGAATTTATTGTATACCGTTCATAAAAATTTTAATTACCCTCAGGTTCGCTGCGAGCAGAAATGGCCTTCGATTAAATATTCCCCTTCAAAGAGGTGTTGATAGTCTTAATACAGGTATGGCGGCTGCCGTCATAGCGTTTGAAATTAGAAAACAGTTTATTCAAGCCTGGTCAAAAGCAAGATTAGAAGCGCAGGCAGTTTCTGAAACCTAAATTAAAGTATTATATTGTACAGTAGACTGATGTATTGTTGTATTAAATGAATTATACTTCAAAATTACTGTGTGTATTTATTTACATTTACACATTAAATGATGATGATAATTATTGGGTTGTAGGTTTCATAATCGATCTTGACGCTGCGATAAATCCGCTTTACCAGGTCGAGGGTTCATGTTTTGAGTATCATTACGATTTCTACAAAAACCTAGTCGTATATGCTTAATGAATCTTCACAATTTATCGTACGCTTTTCGGTAAAGCAAAATAGCTGTATATATCTCGAATACACCTAAAATATGTAAAACCGATATTTTTTCTTTATACTTATACAATAGATAAGATAAGAAATTCTTTATCACACGCAACATTACATACAAATAAAATAAATAATTGAAAATAAAATGTGTAAGGGCGGCCTTATCACTGTAATTGATCTCTAACAGGCAACCCATATGCCTAAGGACATCCTTATAATGAAGTGTACATTTTTGGTAGTTGAGTGAAGTTAAAAGAAGATAGAATAAGTAAACTTACATAAATAGGAAATAAATAAAGTTACATAAATTAACACTATTTTACATCCTAAAATACATAAATATATGGTAAGCAAACATATAAGTTTCTCAAGACTAGATAAAATGTATACATACGTAGCTATAATAAAAAGCTTTTTCCTCAAAAGTCATTTAAACCCAACAACACAATTTTCATTATGTACTATCCTATATAGTGTATTATCTATGTTATGTACACTGTAATCATAGATATTACACTATATAGGACTGTAATCTTTGAACACAATGACGACGACAATGTTTTATATATTATCGACCAACAATATGAAGGAGGTTGTATTTGAAACATGTGACAGTCGTTAATGCATCATCGTGGTGGGTATAACCTCCAGTCCTATCCAAAAGGATAAATGAGATATTGTTGCCTTGTTGATAGTTGTGAGTTTTGAATCCAACTTTGGCAAGCGTTTGAAGAGATCTCCTTTAATCCAATCTCTCTTTGTTCTCTCTTTACGACTTTGTTTTAAAGATCCCAATTTTTTTAATAGATTTAAAAAACATAAAAGTGAAAGGACTGTTACTTTTCCATTGCTAGATGGATCCTTTTTTTTCTAGAGATGAGGAATTTTTTTAGAGATAAATATATATTTCCTCACGATGTTTGTCTACACCGTACAATGCATGATTATTGTAGGTAAGTATTGATTGTGCATATAACTTTTGTGCCTGGCCGGTTTTTGAACACGTGACACTCTGCTAAGGCTATTGTTTGGTCGCCTATTATTCCCGGTTCACATTATTCCAGACCAATAATCCAGCGAGTCAATCCAGTCCAGTGCTGGACTGGATTATATCGTTTACATTATTCCAGTCATTAAAAGCTGTCGCATCTGTACCAGTAGAATTCCACAAATAAAACAATACGTGTTCACTGTTTAGCGTGGTAGTCAAGCACTGGATTCAACTGGATTGGCCGTTCACACTATTCCAGTGGCACTGGACTGGGCGAGCTGGGATGAAAAATAGAACGCCAATCCAGTCGACTGGACTGGATTGATCACTGGATTGGTACATTCCAGTGCAAGTTCACGTTATTCCAGTAGCATTCCAGCGCTGGACTGGAATAATGTGAACCGGGCATCAGTAAATACATTACAGAGATTAATCATTTTTAGCTATTAAAAGACTACAATTTAAGCTTACATGTAAGAATAGACAACTCTTTAGTCCTGATTGGATTTTTTTTATTTATTTATTTTTTTGTTTAATACAGGAAAAAAAACCCCTTATGGGTACCGCCGCCCGACGGGGACAGGCGGCGGTTATGTCGGACTCGCACCGACTAAAACGACCTGTGTGCTCCACCTTGCTGCCGATGGCAAGGACAGGGTATCATTGTACATATTGCCCCCATCCCGCCGACAGCTCTGATCCCAGAGAATAAACACCTCCAGGTAGGGGCCCCTTCAAAGAGAAGCCCCCCTCCGCTAACCGGTGCATCGGGAGCACCAGATGCACCGACCGCCTCGGGGACCTGTAAGCCAGGCGTCCGATGTATCCCGTTCGGAAAACCCGAAGGTCCCCAGTTAGGGCGGCAGTCAATGGGCTTGGGCGAGTCACTAACACCTGGACTCACCAGCAGCAGATTGGATCCAGAACAACAGTTCGTGGAACCGCTCCGCCGGCTCCCTCCGCCCCCTCCGCAGAGCAAAGGGAGGCCATCGCTGCCCACGATCGCTCCCTGCCCACCGTGTTTGCTATGTCACGGTCAACAGGGAGAGATCGCCCCCCAAGTAGGGGCCCCAACGCCTTGGTGGGCGTTTCCGCCCCCACCGGGTAATTTTTTATATATAGGGGTTTTCTTCCTCGCAACCCGAAGGTCCCCATTCCCATTGCTGGGCTTCCGGGTTTCGCCGACGGTGGCCGTAACCATGTCCAGCCAGACTTAGAGTAAGCCCAACTGGACCCGTCGCTCATTAGGGACTCCACCCCAACCCCCCCAGTCCCCGGCCCGTCCAGATTGCCCTCTGCTAATCAGAGGGACAATTGGATTGGCCACCCCTCTCAGATACTCTATTGATAGACCGATACGGCACGTTTTCATACAAAGTTGCTATAAAGGTTGGCGTCGACTTTGTGTCATTCAAGATCTCAAGTATGACTTTAAATTATCATGACACTGTTTTAAGAGAAGCCGTATCCTTATTTATTTATTCGTTGTTCTTTGTAACTTGATGTTTATTATTTTAGTATCATTGTATTTAAATTATTATTGGTACCCGCGACTTTGTTTAAGTACCTTCAATAATGATTTAAAGAAGTAGACGTTACTTAGCGGATCTCCATAGTACAAAAGTAATGATATATTTATTTTGCTATATTCCACGTTTGTTAAGAAAGTGTTTGATATGTAATGCTGTTAGGGAAAAATCCGTTCTCATACCTTATACATGCAGGGTTAGTTACCGCACGTATCACAAGACACCACCACTATCCACCAACATAAAAAGATTTAGACGCATTCACTACGACAATGTCAACGATCGT
Source organism: Morpho achilles (assembly GCA_947086495.1). NCBI lineage: Eukaryota > Metazoa > Arthropoda > Insecta > Lepidoptera > Nymphalidae > Morpho > Morpho achilles. The sequence goes on from CAMTZB010000019.1 coordinate 11,624,876, forward strand.
TTTGCCACATAAGCGAAGCATCATCAGGAGATAAGCTGCATGTGTGTTTTATTTACCTGTTCTCAAAAAATATTTTCTTTAAACTAGTTAGCCCAGCGGTTAGACCGTGCGACTCTTTAGAGAGGTCACGGGTTCAAATCCCGGGCAATGATTTTTCTGTTAAAACTTGTATCTAATTGATATTTGCAATTTATTACACGCTTTTCGTTGAAGGAACACATCGTGAGGAAACTTGCATATCTGTAGAGAATTCTAGGTACATGTGTAACCTACCAATCCGTAATAGCATAATACGGTTCTATGTTAATTGACCGAAACGCCGTGTGGTATCCGACTGAATAAAATAGTACCACCCTCATTTCTTACCGAGGTGTCTTAAAAGGCGACTAAGGTAAGACAACCCACCGTGTGGTATCCGATTGAGTAAAATAGACCACCCTCTTTCTTACCGAGGTGTCGTAAAATACGACTAAGGTAAGTTGAAGTCAGGCAGGCAGCCGGTCGTAAAATACGTTGGCAAATCACATGACAACATGTTTGGAACATGTGCCGACCCCACTTACAGTGGGATAAGGGCTGGAGGATGATCTTAATTGGCCGAAATACATATTTGTGACACTGATTTCCACGCGGGCGAAGCTGCGGTCTGGGCTAGACTAAATTAATTAAAAAAAATTATTCCTTATTAATATTCTAAGTAAAAAAAAAATATTTACGTTAAGGTCACAAGTAAAGGTTTTTGAATTTGAATTAAATAAAAATACTAAAAAAAGCAGACAAAAACTTTATGGATTATTTATTGACTCCACAATTGGCGTCCAATACTGTGATGACGTCATGAAAGCGCTCTACATACGTAGGCATTAGTCCAAGTAGAGTAGAGCCGCGATCAAACATTTCTGCCAGATAATGAGGGTTTATATAACAACGGCAGTCAGACAATTGGGTCAATCAATTAACTTTTTTCCGGTATCTCTTTAACCCTGATTAAGCTTACTTTAATAAAGTATTGTAAAAGAGTTAATTAACGTTTAAACTATCTTAGTATTAATTACGCCGTGTGGTATCCGGCTGAGTAAAATAGTACTACCCTCTTTTCTTACCGAGGTGTCGTAAAAGGCGACTATGGTAAGTCGACTCGCCATGTGGTATCCGGCTGAGTAGAATAGACCACCCCCATCTCTTACCGAGGTGTCGTAAAAGGCGACTAAGGTAAGTTGACTCACCGTGTGATATCCAGTTAAGAAGAATAGACCACCCTCTTTCTTATCGAGGTGTCGTAAAATACGACTCAGATAAGTGTTCGTCAGGCCGGTCGTAAAATACGTAGCCAAAACATGTAACAACGTGTTTATAACATGTTCTGCCAACCCCACTTATAGTGGGATAAGGGCAGGAAGATGAAGATCTTAGCATTAATTTTTCTAATTATATTCTATATTTTAGGAGTCGCATTTATACAATCCATAGCAATATTATATAGGTATGTAAAATTTTGTCTATATGTCTGTTTGTTACACTATGAAGGATAATCCGCTGGACTAATATTGATGAAATTTGGCGCAATTAAAGCTAATAAACCAGAATACTGTATAGTTTAAAAATCCCGTTCTTTTGAGGGTCATTATTAGGGTCTCTGAAACGTTTCAATTTTATGCAAACAAACCGGGCATCAGTTGTATACCTTGGAAGATATATATGAAAATCACAGAAAATGATAATTAAAACCATTACAGTATATTCCACGAAAATTAATTTTTCCAGTTACTTTTCTTATCATTTGTATTAGCGAAGTTAGATTGCATTGGACGGTTACAAACGACGTCTTCCAAGGAAAAAAATAAAGTTCTGACTCCTGTAAAATTTGCACGTGGCGTCTCTAGATTGGAGGGAGGAATTAGGGGAATCTTCAAAGGAGAATTCGTAGTGCCTTGTTAAGGATGTTCGATGTGGAAAGGAGGCGTCGTCGGTCAATACTGTAGGTGGTGCGGTGAGGCGCGGCGCGCAGGCGTGCTCCGGCCCCGGCCCCCGGCCCGCGTCCCGCAGCCAGCCCACTCACGCAACTCGCAAGTGAGCCGCCGTGTGCTGCGACCGCGCGCGACGCATCCTCCTTAACCGTTCGAGTCATGTGTAATGTTTTCATCACAGTGGAGATCTGTCGAGCAGCTTACGGATATTTTAAACCATGAATGAATAAATTGTCCCGATAACACGGTGCGCGTTCCTGACAATTAACGAGGCGTAGCTTTCGCCGGGTATCTAGTTCTTGTGCCGTTGACACTGCAGCGTGCGGGTCCCGCAGTGTGTGTGGTTGATTAGCGAACGTAAAGACGAAGACGTCAGCTGAGCCGCGTAAACATTAGCTTGACCGTGTTTAACGTGACGATGATTTTTCCTAATTCGTAAATTCCCATAAAACTCGGGCATACGTTTATAGGAAACCCAAGATGCGGCGTCTAGTTTTGTTACTGTTGACAGGTAAGATTTATTAAATTATTGATATACTTTTTTATTAATTAGCAAATGATTTATTTAAAACTATTTCAAGTACTGAAACAGGTGATTTGTGTGGTACCTACCTGTGTGGTAAACCAGCGAAAAGCTTTTTACAGTACTTAAAGCTTATAAAAGTGTTATATCATATATTTTTCGATTTTGTTTCTTTTCAGGAGTATGTCTTTAAGATATTTTACTGAAAAAATAAAAAAATATCATAGAAAATAAAATCATTTTAATTAAATGAAATTACTAGTCTATTTTCTATTTACGGCTTAGTTAATGTTATTTAGCTTTTAAAAGTATTTTTTTCTTTGGTTAGGGTTGTTAATGAGGGTCTCTTAATATTGGACAATGAAATATATTTGCTGCAAAACTAATTTGTGGAGAACGCAAGGAACAAATTGGACCGTCCCGGGGAAATGACAGAGCGATTTTATGCGTGCTGTAAGAATCCTGTCCCAATATTAAGGGCCCTTAAGAGATCTCATTTATTTCATTTAAACGTAACTCTACATTATTTTCCCTTGTAATTTTCTTTCTTAATAGCTATTAATATTTCTTGTAAAATGTTTTCTTGAATAGTTGTGTATTTACTAGATAGTAAATGAGAGTGGAAATAAATCAGTCATTTTAATTTAAAACTGTCATGATGGTGCGCGAATTATTAACGATTTTTTTGGTTCCAATTTAAATGTACTCTCTATCGTTACATAAGAAATGCGAAAAAGCGCAATGGTCTGCTTAGAATCCTTTCCATATGACCTAATAAGGATAATAGGAAATTTTTTGAACGATCTTCAAGAAATATGGGAATACATTTCGTCGGGAAAGAGTGCAAAAGCTGAGTTTTATTAAAATCTAAATGAAAGTGAATATATTACAAAAGTCATGGATTAAAAATGATTTTTTTGGATATCCGGAAAAATAGTCGTATATATGTACATTATTTTACGATTACGAATTTTATGAGAATGAAGGAAATGGAAAAGAAAATGCGATACAAATTTGAATTGTTTTTGTGCAAGTCCGATAGGGTCCTTTACAGCTCGTCGTTTTAAGCCGAGGTCCGGCCTCATAGAAGGACCCTTAAGGCGACGCTCCCAGGATGTTGCGAGCCTCGCTCTCACAGTTTCACTCCCGACGATACTTCTGCGCTTCTCCACTCCCTCGCTGACGCTACAAAAGCCGCTAGGGCTAACCGCATTAGTGATGATAGTGGTATAGTTAGTGTTAGTGAGCTTATGATACCTGTGTCGCGACTTAGCAGAGTTAGCAACTCATTCGATGGTCTCGGTATTCGCTTCTAAAATAAAATTCCGCAATCCATACTACAGAAAGGTTTAAGTTAAGTATAAGAGATGTACTTATACGTAAAGCATATTACAAAATTGAAGATTATTTGGTTGATAAAAAAGCCTGTATTTGAAAATCCTTTCAGCTTCATACAAGACTGCGGTTTAATAATGAAAGATTGAAAATGTTTAAAAGATTGACCGCCGAGTTTCTTTCTGGTTCTTCTCGGTAAGAGCAACATTCCGAACCAGTTGTACCTTCATTTATCATATTGATCCTTGACGATTCAAAAGTGCTTTAAAGAGCTTATTTGAATAAAGATTATTTTGGTTTGATTTGATTTGAGTCTTCTAAAAAAAATACACGTACAAAACTAAATAACAACTTAGACAGGAAAAATATCAGAACTCATTTAAGTATCTTAAACCAACAGACACATTGCAATTTAGGCGACAGGTGTTAAACGCAGGAAGATCAAAAGTAATGATTGGATTGGATGGGCGCAAAAAACATCTTAACCGTATGCCTCTGAATCGCACTGCTATTATCCTTTTAAGAAAGAGACATGGTAACCCAAACCCGCATTGAATTAATCGTTTTTGATTAGCAATTGTAAGTAATAACGACTTTGGCTGTTTGTAGTCTATCAGTCTTAATAAATAGGCACATTTAAAGGTTAACAATACAAGTATCCGAGTTTTTTTTTCATTCAGCTACAAATACTTAGAATTATCAAACTATAAAAGAAACCCAAAAGGGGAGGGGGGTATGCTTTGAGAGTCCTATTTATTTATCTATTCGTTTATTCGTATATATTAGCGCAATTATTATGATGGTTGGATATTAGTTGTTCAATTATACCTTGTAATCTATTAATAATTATAATAATAATTAAAATAATAATAAAATTAATAATTAAAACCAATAATTATAGCTTGTATTGTATTAAATATATAGAGTATCTTAATAAAATATAAGAGTTTTTTCTTTTTGTTGTCAATGATATAACAAATTGTTATTGCGGTGCGCCACCGAGCTTTTTACATAAATTTTAAGGAAACTTTTCTTCTGTAGTTATTTTTTGGCCAAACCCTGTTCCGAACAGTTTGATAAGCCAAGTTTTTCTTGGAAAAGTTAAGAAAAACTCTCCCTCTTGGTTATGATCGTCATCAATCATTTTTATGTTTTGTCATCGCGTACTTTCAAAACCGAAACTCTTAAATAGGGATCATTTATATGTGCACATATTTCATAACATTTATAAACGTTTTCAATTTATTGCGCATCCGACAATGAAATCCCACACAACTTGTAGGTAAGGCTCTTTGCTAAAGATTAAAATAATAATAGGAAGAATTATTGTAGAGTCAATATTTCATACCGTTATTGTCTTATGGGCCAGTATGAGCTAGCCTTTATGTTTATCTACTCTTCGTATTTATTCTTTTTAGACTATCAACAATAATTGCAACACGCACAAATTATTCAGAAACACTATGTTGGCTAAAATATATCTGCCGATAGATAATTCTTATTACAGCGGGGCAAGGTTTTACATTGTAATGTTAAGGTGCTTAAAGGCATCTCGATGGTCATCGATTATGTATGAACAAACTGCTTATGGATAAGCCCAGCTGCTTGGTTCTAAAGCTAAAGATATTTGTTCTCTCTGTTAATTGTTACTTGTCTATACTCGAGTGGTACAGAATATACAGTTCTCTACAATTAAAATCTACAGTTTAATCTTGAGTTTTAGTGACGTAGGAGACATTTAGCACTGTATTTGTAAGTAAAAATTGAAATTTGAGACACTGTTGGAAAGATTAAAGATTAGATTATTAAATAATCAGTAATTTTTATATAGCCTAATGTTCTAAGTTTCTAGAAGTTTCCGTCGTAGAGTTATTAGAGTCTCCATCCCTTGTCAAGTTACAGTTTTCTAAACTATTCATATCTTGTAGCGAAGCACAAAGCTTGAGACTTGCATTGAGACGAGATTGGTCCCGGCTTGCAACTGCCACTTTTTTTAATTTAAAAGGCGGATGCTGAGCGCACCTGGCCTGTGTTGTAGTTTTTTTTACATGTAGACAAAATCGAGAATGCACTCAATTTTATATTTAGAAATCCAGTATCGATATCTTTAAATAAAACGTCGTAAACGTCGAGTCACATACAGAGAAAAGTTGAAATACTGAGTTTTTATTATACTAACCTGTTTTGATCCACGTTGTGTTATTTTTTACATTGTTTTTGTGATTGTATAATTGAAAGCATATTGGCATGAGATATTGTAGGCTTAATGTTGCTACTTTTTTCTACTTTGGTGAAATAATTTTTAGAACTAGGCGTTACTTTACGGAATTCCATTGTACCAAAAAGTAATGACAGAATTACCGCTTTTTTATAGTTACACTTTATATATAGATTTATTTGTGATTATTTGTCTTATCAAAAACAATTTATTTAAGGAATTCAGCGAACATACTTCATAACGTTACGTAAACGATTATATAAAGAGATTATTTATTGCATTTTTTTTTATTAAACTCATAAGCTACAAACAAAAATAATGGCTCTATTAAAATAAATAAACAGAAATAGAAATGTTAAAAATAGTTCAGTGGTGTTGAGGATTGTATAAACTAACAAGCGAATTTATCGTACCCCTGATGAAAGCTTGTTTAAACTTTGAATCCTGTCACCGGTTGGTAAGTTTACGACCTTGGAATTCATAGAATTTTTGTTATTGTCGTCGGTTAGTCTATTTTGGGGCGCTGACAGCAATCTAAGGAATGGTTGCAGGCAAGCGATAAGTACTCGGGCGCCGCGGTCGGCTTTCATCTGTGCCGTAGTGTGTGTTTACGTTCATCGAATTGCGCCAGCGCAAACAAGGCAGGTTATACACTGTCTAAAAAGTAGGTCCACGGAAAAAGTATCGATATTTTGTGATCACGATATTATGTTTCCTTTCGATACCAATAGTTTTGTACTCCATACTTTGTATTCGATAATTGTATTTAACAAGTTGTTTAACAGGTATCATATCGAATAAATTATCCACCTATCTAATAAGTTGGGCTTTCGGCACATTTTGGGTTTTTATCGATTGTATGGAAGCGGAATAAGATGTTTTTAAATAAAATAATTGAATTAATTCCAGTTGTTTTTTCTTATATTATTTTTATGTACCATTCGTTTTTTATACTCTGTTGAAGCTATCAACGTTACTTACTGACTGACATTAACGTTCTGACGTATGCGCATTAGGCCCTTAGAAAAATTCGATACTTTTTGGTCGATACTTTTGAGTGAGACAATTTAAGTAAGGTATAGTAACTTTTCTATTAGGATACGATATTATTCCATACTGTGTCCCTACTAAACAGACCTACCGCTATGTTTTTAATGGAACACATATTATTTATTTATTAGTACTATTAGTATATGAAGGCTATTTATTTATAATATCATGAAACATTTTTATTGTAAGAGCAGTACTGCAATCATCGATAGATGTTTTTTTTTAAATAGGATTCCATTCATATAATTTGTATTTATTTTCTACCGTGTAACCTATGTTTTACAGTAACAGATCAAGGGTCTTGGTCGCAAATGTTAGTGACGTTTACAGCTTCATTCTAGCTCTCTCTCATTCACAGGGATGACGTTTGGTTCTTGTTATCTTTTAAGATAACCCATTTATCTGTTGGCCTTCTTAAGAGTATCAGTAACTGTGTATAATTTATGGGTCTAACCCACATTTTGACAGAGGCTTTTTGGACAAATTAGTTAATTATATCGTATCAGCAAATTGTCTATTTTTTTTTATCTTAGAAGTTAGGTAGACTTGATAGTTTACTCATTAGGATTTTTCTCTATAAAGTGAATTATAAACTGTGAATATTAATTATTTTATACATAACAAAAAAAAGGAGGTCCGAGTTTGGAACTGCAATTATTTGATCAGTGTTTCGAATTTTCGCCGTTCGTCTATTTTTGATGACTTAAAAATGTTTTAGCTATTCATATGTTGTAAACATGTTATAACATGATTTGGCTACGTATTTTAGAACCGGCCGCCTGCCTGACATCAACTTAGCTTAGTCGACAGCCGACTTAGTTTACGACAACTCGGCAAGAAAGAGGCTGGTCTATTCTACTTAATCGGACCACATGGCGGGGCAACTTACCTTAGTCGCCTTTTACGACACCTCGGTAAGGAATGAGGGTGGTCTTCACTACTCAGCCGGATACCACACGGCGGGTCGACTTACTTTAGTCGCCTTTTACGACACCTCAGCAAGAAATGAAGGTCATCTAGTAAATCAGGTAAATTTTTCATTAAAATGTATTTGATATAACAATACTTTTCTTCAATTAGTTGGATCGACATCATAGCGAATTATGTATGGTTTAATATTCGTTCACGTCAGAATAGATAGGGCCATAATACCTGCGATATATTTTCGACGAACAAACCACAGACCATTCTTCGTGAACAAGATTTCCCAGGTGCGAATGAATCTTCTTTAATTTTCCCCAGGAGCCTAAAACAATCCGAATCGTGCTACATATTACCCAAAAAATTTCTTTTTTTATATATTATAGAGAACTTAGATTTTGCACAAGGGGACTTAGAATGTGTCTAATTTTTCCTTTAGTACAACTTTGAGCAAGAAAGATTAGGTTTTATTGGCCTATCGATAAATCCGCATGAACTCTGATCTACGGTTGGAATTCGAATTGTTTTTGCCGAGACACTTTATCTTTATTTACTTGTATGTATTAGGGATGAAAAAAAATAATCGATTTTTAAAATGATCCATTATTTTTTCATCAAATATCGATTTAAAATCTATTATTTATTAATCGATTTTGTCTACCCCATGTCCGATCCCAAGTAGTTATCTGTGCAAAAAAACGCGAACAATAATGGATTCTCGACTCGAACTATTTTCTATATTTCATGTATGTTGTTAAATCTGGAATAGTATTAAAAAATCTTATTCATCTTTTATAGAAACTTTATTATGTGCGATATTTTGCTTATTATTAACTCTATGTATAAGAATAATTCAAAGAATAAATTTGCCGTGTCTTAAAAAAATAAGCAATATAACATTCGATAATTTATGTTACATCTTAATCACATTAATTGATAATTAGTTTGTTATGAAATACACGCAGACAGCATAGGGAGATTCGTTTTATGGGAACAGATTATCTTTAATCAGTATTTCTAAAATTTGAGAATCTGGTCTCAATTACCTGGCGGTGAAACTGTTCTGACATCAAAGGTTTCGGTAGCGATCGGTATTTGACTTTATGTTATTATAGTCATAAGCTAAACAGAAGTTAATGTAATTAAATTTCGGCTGAGAGGTGGGTCATAAAGATCGAGTTATTATTTATAACGCTTCGGGTTTCTTAAATGAAATTATTACTTAATATAATATGAAATTTCCAGCTTACGTTACATTAATTGTGTCAGTAGCTTCGCCCGCATGGAAATCACTGTCACAATTTTTTCATGAATCGTTAAATTTTGCCGTTTTCGCAATATTCATTTTAGTATGATGTTAAATATTCTATAGCCTTCTTCGATAAATAGGTAGCCTATCTTTTCAAGAATTTTTCAAATTAGTTCAGTAGTTCCTGAGATTAGCGCGGTCAAAGCAATCAAACTCTTCAGCTTTATACATTAGTATAGATTTCTCTATAACGTGCTTTCATAATATCCGCCAATCATAATATAAGCCAATTTAGAAAATAGGCTATAAAATATCTAGTACTTAAGCTACTACACTTTCCTTAATAAACTTAAGTTTCTTATGAGAGTGCTTATCTTCAGAAACAATAATCAATCTTTTTTTATTGCCTGACATTTACAATTTATTGTATTTACGAAAATGTATCTCACTCGTATTTTTTGGATTTAAGTAATAAATTTAAGGTGATTTTGAAAAGCTCTTATTCATGGCTATTGGTATAAGTAACTGAAGTTTGTGTTGTAGCAAATAATGGTCTATGCGATTTGCGTTATTTAATAAATGTGCTACCCATGTATACTCGTATATATCTAACATGAATTTCGGAAAGGGATTCAACAATTTATGTGAAAATCAGTATGTACGGGGTTTCGGGAACAATAAATCGATCCAGGTTGAATAAAACAAAATATCGTTTTATCCCGGTTTTCAGGCATTGAAAAACTGCTAAAATATAAATAGAAAACAAACGTTAATTTTGCTGTCATTAATAAAGTTTTTTTCACAATTTTTCCCCCACATGCTGAAATTTAGGAAAATCTTCGGAGCCATAAGATATTTCGTTTTCGTAGAACATTTTCTTTAGATAACCATAACTATACTATCCATATGTTTAACTATACCATCTCAATCATATTAGCCTTTGGTATCCGGCAAAGTAGAATAGTACCACCCTCATTTCTTAGCGAGGTGTTGTAAAAGGCGACTAAGGTAAGTCGACCCGACGTATGGTATCCGGCTGAATAGAATAGACTACCTTCTTTCTTACCGAGGTGTCATAAAAGGCGACTAAGGTAAGTTGACCCACCGTGTGGTAGCCGGTTTAGTAGAAAAGACCATCCTCTTTCTTAACGAGAGTCGTAAAATACGACTGAGGTAAGTTGACGTCAGGAAGGCGGCCGGTCGTAAAAACGCAGCCAAATCATCTGACAGCATGTTTATAGCATTTTGTGCCAACCCCACTTAGAATGGGATAAAGGCATGAGGATATATACCATCTTAATTAAATATGTATATAGTGCATTAAAAGTTTCTTCTCAGTGAAATTGGAACCAAATCCGTTTATTTTATTGTGTAACCGTACAATTGCTTTACAATCTCGGAGAGAATAACTTCTTTGTGAGTACCTATAATTGGTTTTCATTTGCTCGATAGCTTTTTGCTGCAGACGTTGAATCGATTTCAACTTTAAACTACCGATCATTGTGGTAAGTGTTCTCGAAACACGGATTAAAGTTTTACTTCATTGTTACTAGTGACTAAATATATAGACAGAAACGTTGTATCTCGTAGTATTTAATTTTTAATTGCAGATAACTGTTTATCCAGCCACGTAAAACTATAAGTGACTATATGAATACCTTCTGACACGAGTAGATTTGACTAACTCAATGGAACCTACCTTTTTGTGCTAAGGAAGAAATTTATTAAAGAATAAATGAATTTTGAATTTTTTATCATCATGCTCCTTCTCTTATCCCACTTTACGTGGGGTCGGCACAACGTTTTATAAACAAGTCAATACATGATTTGGCTACGTATTTTACTTAAGTCGTATTCTACGACACCTCGGTAAGAAAGAGGGTGGTCTATTCTACTCAACCTGATACCACACGGTGGGTAAACTTAACTTAGTCGCCTTTTACGAATGTCGGTAACAATTGAGGGTGGTCTATTCTACTCAACCGGATACCACACATCTGCATCTGCAAAAATTTAATATCGTAATACCTTTTGCTAAGCAAATAGTGAATTGTAAACCCATTAAGCATGCAAGTTTTTGTAGAAAACTCAGAGGTCTTTGTCTAGCTCTATTAATGTCCAACCTATCAGCCGGAATGCCTATTATAAATATTCAATACATGATAACCTTCTCTTCATAATCAGCGATTACAAACGATTAAGCGCGAGCACGTTCGTGTAGAAGGGCATATTCAGCTGTACTCGCCAATCATCGTCTATAGTCGTCTAAGATTGCCTACGTAATATATAACTATAACTCTGGTACGTAATCTATAACTGCTGGTTTAACGAACATGTATCGTAGGAAATAACTGGGTGATACTTATGATCGTATTATAATATCGTGATGATCGTGGACATATTTGGCATGATTGTGCCGATTATACACGATCACAACATTAACAATCATAACCGATAGAGAAGTGCATAAAACTAGTGACTTCGTTTTCACGTTTAGCTGAGGTCGTTGCCCGTCAGGATATGATTGAACATAATGTTTTAAGCAAATCGTGTTAAAAATATTAAAAAAAAGTTTTTAACAAAATTTCATGGCCCTACTGTGAACCGGGATGTCTGGCGCAGACATGGGGAAGCCTATGTCCAACTGTGGACTGCGATAGGCTGATGGATGGGTGGATGGATTACTGTTAACCGTTGAGCAGTTCCCTTATCTGGAGCCAATCCTTCAGCAGCATCAGTTCATGCATAAATATGCATTGTCATCGGAACTGGACCAACATATAAAATTTCAGTTCAGTCGGATCCCGGGCAGGGGGTTAAATTTAACTTGCAAGATTCCACCTTCACATACATACATTGCAAGTTGAAGAAAAGCTTAAAAAAACCTAAACCCTACAGCGAATAAACATATTAATATTTAGTTTTGTATAACAAATATACACAAGATCCTTATAGAATATTTGAAACAGATATAATGTGCGTTTAGTGAAGAAAGAACGGTCCTTCAAAATTCAAATAAAGAAGTTACGTTCTGAAAGACAATAGCCTGTTCTGATTACAGTTATCGGCCTTGACGGGCTCAGGGGCATGCTAAAGTCAGCACGTGTGCTCAGTAAAATGCTAATGATTAAGTAGCTATAGGGGGACTATAATCAACTGAATAACTAATTCAAGCCATTGCACTTTGCTCAGCGTGGAAGCCCTTTTTGCGGCACCCTAGGCTCTATTGTCTACAGTCCTCTTAACGGAGGGTCATTTAGAGATTGTTTATGTTAAAATATTGTGTAAGTGCTGTTCACATAGTATATGCCATTTAAATTAAAAACTCTTGGACTTACAACAATGTTTTTATTGTAGAGTTAAAGTATTTTTTTCCAATATTTAATTTCATTTACTAAATTTTTATGACTCTAGACTAAAATTGGAAAGAACAATTGACTATTTTGTTGTGATTGTTATATGTAACACAATAAAATCCTTTACAACAAAATGCATCCAAACACATAAAATATGTACAATAAAACGGCGGTTAGGAATTATTTTATAATATACATTCATCTCTTGACTTTAAAAGAGAGTTATTTGGGTCCTAATAATAGGTAATAATAAGGGTGCCAGAATAATGACTCCTGAATGAATTAATGAATGATGAAAGTAAAACTCAGCATTTGTAGAAAACTTGCTTTATGGACTGATGACCGTTGAAAGTTCGTGGGGATCTGCTAGATCGGTAGCGGAACAAGATAATATGGTGTGGAAATCCGTGGGAAAGACCCATGAGAAAGTCTAGGAGTGGACGTCTAATCTTGGAATCGATAATTATTCGACACAGGTTCTTCTATGAATTTTTCCATAGAGGTCTTATAACAATCACTTCGCTTAGTAAGTTGATCAGAAATTGAATTTGCCAATCCTATATAATCATAACGCTGCAGTTTTTGAAAAAAAAACTATTCAAGTCATCTAGTGCTAATATTTTTGAAGACTACTTCTTTAGTGTGGCTAACTATGGCAGATAATACTGATAATTTGTAACTAGGCGATAAAAAGGCTGTCACTTATGTAGGTAATTACTATACAACAAAAACGACCAGCGGTAAAAGATCATTTCACCATGATTAAAGTGTTGACTGTAAGGTCAAAGTTATCACCTTGCGCCAGTTTCGAAACCATAATTGGTAGGTATATGGCAAGATTAAATGCGCTCTCAGGATGTAAGCTGATCTCTTTTTGAAGTTAATTAATCGTGTTAAAGGTTATATGAAACTGTAAACTTTTACAAAAAAATATTATAGTATGATACGGAATTTTTTTTATATACCTTTTATGAAAATTGTAAATTCTAAATAATCTTCTGTAGATACTGTCTGATTAATAATTGCAATTTATGACACGATTTTCTTTTCGAACCTGCATTTTAGAGAATTCTAGGGATATTTGTAACCTACCAATGCGTATTTGTGATGTGTTAAGGCTTCAACCTTCTTTTCAAAAAGAGAAGAGCCTTATGCCCAGGTTATTGTAGACCGGTTAGGGTTATAATAGACCGGTACTTAATTTTTATTAATCAAAAAAGACTTGAAATACTACAGAATAACCAAAACGTTTATGGTTTACGGTTTTCAGGTACTATTCATCATCAACATCCTCCTACCATTATCCCACTCTAAATGAGGTCGCTACAAAATGCAATGAGCATGCTGTTACACGATTTGGCTACGTATTTTACGAGCGACCGCCTTCCTGACGTCAACTTACCCTAGTCGTATTTTACGACACCTCGGTAAGAAATGAAGGTGGTCTATTCTACTTAAATGATAACCAACCGTTATTCCATTTTGAATTCTAAAAGTTCTAAAATAACGATTTTTTTATATTAGTTTAATTTAAGTAATTTTCCTAGATAAGGTCAAAATTTTTAATGAACACATTAGAGCATGTTTTTGCATAAAAGCAATCCAATCTCCGCACCACACATGGTGACTTCATAAATCTCACGTCAAATCGCTAGAAGCGGCCCGTACGTCATAAATGCAGCGTGTATGTGTGTCAAAACACAGGGATTTCGGCACTGTCTCCCGCGTCAGGGACCGCCGCGGCGACGCCGGGCGAGATAATGAAAAAAGAGATTTATGATCAAATGTAATCAAATTTTATTACTGTCCATATACATCCCCGGGGCTATTAAACGTTCATAGACATTTTATCGTTTAACAATATATTTTTGGTTCACTGTGTCATCTAAAAATCTCAATACCACTACAATTGCCGCGTCTTATTGTTAAAGTTTAAAAACAAGTTAAAGAAGTCGTATTGAAGAAATCGTGGTTCTTTTAACTAAATGAATGCGTCAGCCAAACTTTATTAAATTAATTAAACCTATTATGACGCTAATATAGCTGTGATAGCCCAGCAGCGAGACTGTGCGACTCTTTCGAGAGAGTCACAGATTCAAACCTCGGGCAGGCACCAATGAGTTTTCGGTTATAACTTATGCGTGTAATTGGTAATTGCAATTTATCATGCGCTTTTCAGTGAAGGAAAACATTTTGAGGAATGTAAATATCTTAAAAGAATTCTTGGGATATGTGTATTCTACCAATCCGCATTGCAGCAGCGTGGTATATCTCAGCTCCAAATCTTTTTTATCTTTTTTTACTAAGCTAACATAAATCAATAATTTCCAATCGACAAAGCATAAATTTACTAGCACAATACAATTTGTCTATTTTTGATACACTTACGTTGGATTTTTTCATTTGTCTTGGAGAAAATAGCATTGATTCGCAATATCATTTGCCAAGTCATTACATATTCCTATTCTTCTCTAATCGTCTTTCTCATTGTTAACGATTATATTATGCATGCACATATTTTTTTTACGTTCTTCTATAGACTTCTATAGACTTCTATAGACTAGCTAGGCGCTGTACGTTTCGCTGTTTTTCTGGCTCTACTTTCTGTCTTAATATCAAATTTAATCAAAATCTTTTAACATATGTTAAGTTTTTCTATATTAATCCTGATTTTACATATGAGCAGGACGATGAAATAAAGCAGTAGACAAAAATATATTTCCATCATTTAAACGTTCTCAGCTCATAAATCTATATAGTTTTTATCTATCAAGATTAAATAATATTAAAAGAACTTTTTGTAATTCAACGTTAATACTGATCTAGTCTTATTTGGAACAAGGATATTTTCATGTAATGTAATATTAAAGTATTGCCAAGTTTCTCTTGCCAAAGAGGTTGAGATCGTAAGTTACATTTCCATAAATTTTCAACACAAAATGTGGTGTATACGGACTGGAATATAAGCAATTGTACGCACTTGCCCCTTTTCCCATTACACTTAGACATCCTTCAACCTCTTTGACTCAATTACCCACTAACATGTTAAAACTTTTCAATATTTATGCTCTCTATGAATCGTACTTTATGAAGGATGTAAAAGATATTTTAATTTAATAAAAATAGAAAAAGTTAATTAACTTAGTGTTGGATTCTTTTAATAAAACAAAGTCTTCTTAATGGTGATTAAATTTTTTTAATTTGATTTACCTAATTGCAAAATATATTTACATATAGTCTTTCAATATCTTCATCAAAAATACCGCATATTTCTTGTACAATTCATATAATACCTTTTTATAAAGGTGTGACCATTACTACAATAACATTATGTAGTAATGGTCACACCAATTTATTAATCAAAACTACAATAACATTATGAAACAACTACTTTGAATTACGCTTTTGTCTTCTTAAATTGGTTTTAAGTAATGTTAGGTCCAATAGCGTCACTTATTGCGGTGACATGTTGACTAGCACTTTGCAATGAGCTATTTAACATAGCTGATTTAAGTAGCTCATACTTATCATCTATTCCATTATCTATACCATCTCAGTCACCCTTTTACCCAGGACTATGATAAGTGTTTATAATCGAAGCAATACTAGATATTTCTAATACTAGATACCGTTGCTCTTTAATACTAATTCTTTCTTTAATTGAACTAATACTGTATCTAGAATCTACCAATTTCTTAGTAGTACAATTGTATATACGCTATACGTCCGTTCTATTTAAGTGGCTCTTTTACAGCAGTAGTTCATAAACAAGCATTTCCTTTGTGCTAATTATTAATTAGTACCAAAGTCCCACGTACATTGGGGTTCTTTAATTCGGATCAATTAATACCTATCAGCTCGCAATAACTAAATGATGACTAACATCATAAGAAGAATCAAGATACTTAAAGCAGTTGGGTATCGATTAACCGGCACTAATTAAGACTTCCTCTATACGTACAATAATGATTCCTAAGTTTAATTTCCAAAGAAAAACAATTATGTGAATGGACGAACATATTCATCTATATAACTATCATTATAACTTATCTTAGTCAAAACTTATTAACTTAACTTTTTAATTTAATAATTAATTACTTATGTACTTATCTGTTATTAATTATGAATTAATCCACACATGTGTTTTTCCTGTTCAAGAAGGAGAAACAGGAATTTTTATATCCTATATGTTGGTTATATATATAATAACTCCACTTGTAGAAAATTTCATTAATATTAGTTCAGCCGTGAAAGCGTAAAAGACACATAGACAAACAAACAGCGAGAGAAACAGACTGACATACTTTCGGATTTATAATATTAGTATGAAAAAAAGGATTAATTAAAAAAAAGTGTATTCGTCGTTTCTGCTCCTTTCCTTACTTTTCAAAAATAGGAAAAGTTTGTTGCAGTAAGTAAGGTCCTTAAGTAAGTATTATATCATCGCTTCACCAGTTTATTTTTGAAGGACTAAAGGCGGCATATACCTTACTAATTATTATTATTCAATAAAAAAAATGCGTAATACCGAGTTTCCAAGTTGTTTAAGATCATACTTGTTGAAATATCTAGAAATCTTAAGATTAAGAACTCAAAATTATAACGTTTATTAAATTTAAATATATACTTGCAGATGTATATTTACATCAGGATATCTCTCTCTCTCAGAATATCTATCTCTATATTACTATAACATGTGGGCTTTCTGTAGGGAGTTACATTAAAACTACAATTTGCTTACTCACGATAACTTTTTGGGGGCACCCTTACATTAAAACATAATACAACATAAGTGCTTTTGTGAGAGTCAAGATTTATCGTTTTTATCTAATGACATTTTATCAAATACAATTTATTTTGACACTCCCTTGGTATACGACAAATAGTATTACGTATTGCATTGTGCAGCGGATTGGACATAACCATATCTTTATCAATTTTTTTTTTAATTTATTATCCAATATAATAATAATATAAACATATATAAACACACCTATCTAAAACCACGCAGGGTTTATATGAAAGTGTGGAATTCGCATTATTTATCTATATTTATGTCTAATAATACACATTTTTTTCAATGGCGATTGAAACTTATTAAATTAACATGCAAGTTAACAAGAGTTTAAATAGAAACAATTAAACATTAGCATCTTAAACATTAATATGTTGTTTCTGTAAATAAAATTTATTCAAAAAAAGTTATTTATTTAATTCACAGGTTTTAATTAAGAAATATTTAAAAATAGGCATTATTAAAAATGTGTAAATGCCTAAAGCTTCTCCTAAATGTTATTTAAAAGTAAACAAGTAATATTAGTTATAATATTAAATATATAATACAAGTAATATTTATAGATGCGTAGATGCAGTGGACATAAAATATTTACAATAAACACGAATAAATTTAAAATTTTATGAATATCAAAATAAAATTACAATCTTATGTAAATTCCACATTTACAAAAAAATACAATTTTATTATGTGCATAGAATATAAAGAAAACCAAAAGAAATTATAAAACTATTGTAATAGGCTTTGGTAACTTCCTACAATATTAGTGAGGAATAAAAGCATCGAAGTCAAATTTTCCACAATATGACTTCTTAACCTAGGTTTCCAGAACTGAAAATCAGTGCCATTAACAGTAAAACTCCGGACTTTACGCAAAGTTTTTGCGACATGAGTTCAAGTCTTCGTAGTAGCCAGCAAACCTTAATAAAGGAGCACTGCATGAAAGAGAAAAAATATCGTTCTTACTGATAGTCGTGTATTGATTAGAGATTAGAGGTCACCTCAATAGATGTTTATTATTATTGAAGTCTCTTTACTCGTACTATCCATAAGTGACTTAGAAGAGTGTAGTGCTAACAATATTGTACTATTTTTGAATTTAATCTAGTTCACGCCGTAATAACGCTTTGTAAAAAGCTCATGAATACAAGCCTCGTATGGGCTTGAAACTAGTCGGGTTCACTCGAAGAAATAAAACTTGAGTATAGCCGGTTCTATACTTTAACTAATATTGCACTAATTATTCTGTCCTCTTCGGAAGCCGATGTCTAATAATCAAATACTAGTTGAACGTAGAAATAACTTACTCAAGTTTTAGCTATAGTAAGTGAGTTACGTAATTTAGGAGTTTTATCCTATATAAAAACTCGAGTTTCGAAAAAAAAAAACAAATTTGACCATTAAACTTTCTGTACTCGTATCGTATATGTATATTTATAAAAATTCGCGTATACATAAAAACACAATCTCATATTCTTCATAATCACTTAAAATATACCTGTATGAAGCACAATCGACAGAATAAAATTTATAGCGATGTTAACATGAGTCTTGTATTCATGAATAAAATATGTCGCACCTCTAGTGTAAGGTCTTATACAACATTTTAACCTCAAAAGCGTAAACCTTATCAGTACAATCTCGACTGTTCGTTCACATCCTGCTTATAAGTGAAATTAATGGTTTGACATACCCATTATTTTCCATACAAGTTAAATATTTGGTTACTTAGATAAAGCAATTGTCACATTCGAAACCTGTGTGGCGCGGTGAGATTATATATACAGATATAATAGGTATATGAAACGGTAAAGATATGTTCGAAAAATAATATTTTGAATGAGAAATTTCTTATTTTTATTTTGTATTGGGGTCGGCATCAGCGGATGCGTATTGAATCTTTTGTCGTTGGAAGATCCATGCGACCATTTTGTTTAGAACCCTCTAAAAAGCACAAGTTTTTTTTATAAGCAAATAAGTAGCTCATAGAAGATTCCAGGAAATTCCTAATTTGCGAACTTTACAACAATGCTTTCAATGTTAAAGGATATTCTAAGGACCGCCATAATTTTCGAGCTTAATTTGGTGTATACCTTATACTTAATCTACTTAGCGTACGTATTGTAAATTATTAAATGAATATATAATATTGTTTCAACGAGTAGGAAATTTACCTTACTTATGTTTGTTCGAGATTAAGTAAAATTGACGGTGGACGTACCATTTACATCGCTTATTTACTATCAACCTAAGATACAGTTATTTAGACTCGCCGTGTGGTATCCGGCTGAATAGAATAGTACCACCCTCATTTCTTACCGAGGTGTCGTAAAAGGCGACTAAGTTGACCCACCGTGTGGTATCCGGTTTAGTAGAATAGACCAACCTCTTTTTTACTGAGATGTTGTAAAATACGACAGAGGTAAGTTGACGTCAGGCAGGCGGCCGGTCGTAAAAACGCAGCCAAATCATGTGAGAGCATGTTTATAACATGTTGTGCCGAGTCCACTTAGAGTGGGATAAGGGCAGGAAGATGATGATATAGTTAGACCTTTGTGTAGGACTTTGTGAAGGAGCAAGACTGTATTCGTAGTAGGATTATTTAAGTTATGAAGATAATTATAATTCAACAGTGCTAAATATTTGGCTACATGGATAACGTGATTGTATATATACCTACGTGTTACTTCCGGATGACTCGTCCGTCGGTCACCGGACGCGTCCGAACACGGAAAGCATTTTAAGCGGTTGCACTGATACCGTCTCTTCCATTGTTCCATTTATTTTAAGCCCGATCTATTGATCCTCCACAGTATTATAGATTTGTATTCATTGTATCAACTTTGTAGAAAAGGTTTTCTTTTGGTAAATACTTAGACGTCATTGCTTATTTAGACGTACGTTTATGTGACGTATTTAATCCCAAACTAACACTGTTAGAAAGCAAATGACAAAAAGCTCGTAGTTTTTACGAAATGTTCATACGTAATTTTTTTAATAATGAGCGTAATAGAGAAATATTCCAATTTTCACCATTGGCGACAAATTCACCTTCAATCAGGTTCTAAAATAAAGGCAATAGTAATTTGGTTTAGTAATTTTAGGCAAATATTTTATTTAATGAAAGTATTAAAAGTTAGCGAGTCCCTGAGTACAATATAGTACATAATATATATTTAAGTACAACAACATATTCCTGAAAATATTTGAACTTTCATACGATTGATTGCGTAAGTTAATTTATGAAGACACAGTGTTACATTAGAGCTACTTTTAAATATTGCTACAGAATGATATTTGCGTAACCCTTTTATGAAATGTATGTGCTTTGGACGCTTTTTGTCAGCTACCGGCGTGACAGGGTCGCTTACAAAGCTCGTGACATTAGACTCCAGATGGGCCGGTTAAATCCGATATTTTTGGTCGGTATGGTTACCATATACAAAAAAAATACAACATTCATCGAACATTAGGTAAAAAACAAAAGTTTTTATTTAATATCCCTAATTCATTAATTAAGTAATCTCTATATTTCAGTATAATGATTGCACACGCCAAGTAACCACAAAAATATATAAAGATTCTATAGCTCCATTATTGTTTGCAAAACTAGGGTTGACAGACATAAAAAAAATAAGGAATATAATTTTTTTAAGTCATCTGATATCCAATATTCCAGTGAGACTTCTATTTATTCTATACAAACGTGCGCGATGAAATAACATTCCTGAATTATCTTGACATAAAACATTTTGATACGGATATGTGGCGCACCGCAGCGTTCTGCATTAATCATCGTAATAAATGTTTTTACAACTTACCTTTTTTATTAGATTTAAAAACCATATCTTATACAATTTTGCTATATCGTATGTAATAAGTCAATTGAAAAATTATGTAACAATTTGTGTATTTTTTGTAGAGTTAAATCGCAACTTAAAAAAAGGAAACACTTATATTTTTATTTTTATTTAGATTTGAGATTAAATTTGATTTTAAATTACAATTATTTATATCTCATGTTACATATTCATATTTGACTGGCCTGTTCGCGGGCTCGATTCTTGCCGATGGGCAATATTATGTAAACTTAATTTTTCAGTTCTTGACTGAAAAGTTCGTGACTCATTATTTATTTGTGCCTACAAAAAGTAAGTAAGTAACGGCAATTATCAATTAGACACATAAGTTTTACTAGAAAACTCATTGGTGCCTGCCCGGGGTTTGAACCTAGACCCTAGACCTTCTCGAAAGAGGCGCAGAGTAATACCGCTGGGCTACCACAGCTTTGTGCCTACTTTACAACAATATAGAATACGTAATATTATAGATTGTCAACCCTACTGAGAGCACGAAGCCACATAATGTGGGTAGCTCAGTAGCAACCTGATACAAATCTCAAATGAAACACGAAGCTCATTTAGGGTTCGATAGTTAAAGACCCTTCATATCGTTTATCGATACTTTTATGTTTCCGTATGTAGTAACCACTTACCAGTCTTGAGACTTTTTTTAGCGAGGGTAACATTTTAAAACTCAAGAGTAGCTCCAATTAAGTAATAAAACAATTACTAAAATGTTGCATGAAGCTATATTAAAAATTACGTAATATATCAAACGTACTACTACTGTAATTTCATTTTCAAACTATACGTGCTAAGGTGACTTTACAGCCCTTTCCTAGTATAGTACTTTATATCTTGATATTTAGGTAAATGTAGATCTATGATAGAAACACTTTATCAGATCTTTAGTAGTTCCATATACGTATATCTATAGTTACATAAGCTTTTAATTAAATTAAAATCTAAACATCGCCAATAAATGTTTGAAAATGATTGACTAATTTTTAGTTTGGATATTTTTTTAATACTTTTACTAGGCGTAGTTCTGCAAAGTAAAAATTAATAACTATACAATTGTTATATAATAATTTCTTTGCTTGCAAAATTAAAGCTTAGCGTTTCGGTACTAAAGCGTTAAAAAACAATTACACGTAAGGGTCAGGTTTCCATCCTAACCTAATTCTCTAATCATATTGGATCAGATTACCTATTTAATAAATTTTTAAAACAAAAACCTGACAGATAAAATAAGAGTACTAACTAAAGATTATAAGAGTAGATTTTTAGATTCTTTTGTGATATTATTTTTGTGTCATAAGTCTTAGGGATAGCTGGAGAAAATGTAAAATAACTAAAGCTGATTTTTGATTTTTCTAGAACCATAGATAACTATTAACTTTTATTCAATGTATAAATAGAATTAAAGGTTTTCAAATTCATCGCAAAGTATTCTATCTATTGTGACGTTAGGGAAAGTAGTCCGAGGTAGGGTGTGTCGGTATTTGTCCCACATCGCCGGTCCGTACGGCGCCACTCCGCGGGGGGATTATCCGACTACACCCCCACATAACAAATAAAGTAGGTTTTTTTGCTTTATTTTTTCCAGATTTTATGACACGTACCCACTATAAATCGATACAAGAGACTTGGCGCAATATTTATCAAAAGAAAATTGTTAATTCAAACTCCACACAAAATTTCAAAAATTACAAAATTACAAAATTTCTAACCCATCAATGAGTCTAATTAATCCCTAAGTACGATAATTCTTCACAGAATAAACCTTTGTTTCGGAAATAACATATTCTAGTGATACCCACAACTTCGTTCATGCCAGCTTAAACGTTTAATTACCCTCAAAGATGTACATATTACATCATTGAGGGTAATTAGACGTTTACCTCGGTCTCTGTTCCCGAAAATAGTTTTTCATCTTATATGTTACCCCGAATTTAGCCTTATTAGCTTTAATTGTTCAAATTTTTATTAATGTTGATTAGTTTAGCCGTGAAGGCTTAAGAGAAAGACAGGATTTCGCATTTATAATATTACTCGTAATTATTAATATACGTTGGCTATTAGCTAGACCTCGGACCTTCGCTGTTAGAAACCTAAATGTTTATTGCTATACAGACTTTCATTCGTAATTAATCCGTAGCAAACATAAAGCATGATGGAAATAACGTACCTACATATCGTTAGCTTAGAGAGAGCCTGTTTTCCACCAAGTGGAATTTGCGCAAACAACAAAAAAGCGAATTAAGCAAGTTGGGAATAACTTTGGGGAGTCGATAACTAAATAAATAGTTGGGGGTGAAGGGTCGCTTATCCCTATAACGTCGCAGATGTCTGTACAAGGGTTGGCGAGACGTTGCGTCATTTGGACCGTTTTCAATCTCTTCTTATGTGAATAAAAAGAATATTTTATTGAAGGCCTTTGCGAAAGGTCAGATATATAATTTAGTTATTAGACTACGGTTATATCAAACAATTCTAAGAAATAATTCTATTAACCAATTGTGAGTCAGCTATAAAATGGGTGAAATATATTTTCTTTCAAGCTGAAATATATAAAAGAAATTCTACGTTATTAGAACTAATGAAATAGATAAGAATTTAGTGTTCTTTTTGGGATGAATAGGAGATGATACTTCGTATTATAGCTCGTCTATTTTTAATTATGATTATATTTCATCGAATCCGCCGTTTGGTATCCAGCTGAGTAGAATAGACCAACCTTATATCTTACCGAGGTGTCGTAAAATGCGACTAAGGTAAGTTGACTCACCGTGTTGTATCCGGTTTAGCAGAATAGACCACCCTCTTTCTTACCGAGGTGTCGTCAAATACGACTAAGGTAAGTTGACGTCAGGCAGGTGGCCGGTCATAAAAACGTAGCCAAATCATGTGACAGCCTGTTTATAACATGTGCCGACTCTACTTAGAGTGGGATAAGGGCAGGAGGTTTTTTATATTTTATCGAATCCGTCTTTCATATATTAACTGTGAAGTCTAACTTAAAGATTGGTTTATTGTCAAGTTCCATCTTGAAAACGTGATGATTTATTCAAATTTTTCTTCAATATATATTTAGTTTAGTTTAAGATTTTAATTTTAAAGTTGGAATTTATTTAATTTTAAAGTTTATTTTTAAAGTTGGAATTTATGTCATGTAGTGCAAAGTAGAATTTAAAAAAATGCTTAAGTATATAAAAATATATGGGACAATTATTACACAACATGCTTTTATCCGCAACTTTGTTCGCGTAGACTGTTGTCGCGTGATAGATTGATAATAGATCCATCATCCTATTTTTGTAGAATTAACATGCGTTCTATAGCCTATATGTTACCCTGGCGTATAAGGAATAATTGTGCCAAATTTCATTGATATTGGATCAGCGGATTCGCCCTTAAAGAGTAACAAACATAGGTCCATACTCACGAACTTTCGCATTTATAATATTAGTAGTAATTAAGTAAGTAACTTAATACTTGTGTTAAGGTGACAGAGAAGTAAATATATACACAAGTAAAAAAGTAATAATAAAATTATTTTGCTATAATCCGCGATCAAGTAAAATAGAAAATATATATAATGCTAAATGTAGAGTGGACAATCGGTTATCATACCTGATACATGCAGGAGTCGTAAAAAACACATGCACAAACCTCCACCACCGCCACCATGATACACAAGCACTATATACGTTCACTATCACAAACTCAACAATCGTTTCGCCCCGCAACCGAAGCTTTGTCAGGAGATAGACTCCACGACCTGCGACTGGCTTTGCGATTTTGGTCGTAACCGATTGTCCACTCTACATTTAGCATTATATATATTTTCTATTTTACTTCATCGCGGATTATAGCAAAATAATTTTATTATTACTTTTGTATTATGGATCTCCGCAAAGTAACGCCTAATTCTATAAATTAAATATATATATATTTATGTTTTTAAACAAAACACTTAGATATATATACAAATACTCGAAGAAAAAAAAGCTGAAGCCAATGTCACTACCAAATGAGCCATCGGGCTACTTATGATATTTGCAAACATTTACAATTAATATTAGTCCGTATAATTATTATCGTTCCCTTACGCAGTGCAAGCAAATACATAACGAGAGAAGAGTGACATCAATAATGCTATTAACGTAATTGATGTCACCGCCTACAAATAACTTTGTTCTTAACAGTTCCCAAGTGACAGTTATATTTATGAGAACATATCATTCTAATATATGGAACTAGTCTCTTGTAATTATCCGTTATATTCGTATCACGTATGATAAAATCCCGTGATGGCAGTCATGCCATCAATGCCACTAAAGCTTGCTTTAGTGCATCAAGAGGATACGCACAAAAAAAATTGTGGTAAATTAATATTTGGTCGTAGGCGCAGTGATCCTGCCTTCAGCTCCGCGGGTCGCGGGTTTGATTCAGGCCGAGGTCCTACATTTAAAATTTGTTGGTTCTTCTAGTGCATATATGTGTATATATGTGTTTAAAAGTAGTATATTTACCATTTGCCTGTCACCCGTAACACATTTATTTAGTTACTTTGGGGACGGCTGACCGTGTGTCTAATTGTCCCATATACTTATTTATTTACGTCATACCTTTTACGGTGTAGAAAAACCATCATTCTCCTGCCCTTATCCCACTATAAGTGGGGTCGTCACAACATGTTATAAACATGTTGTCATATGATTTGGCTAGATATTTTACAACCGGCCACAAGTCTGAGGTCAACTTACCTAAAATTAAACTTAAACTTGTATAGTTACGAATTGTTAAAACATTTTAAAGATTAAAATCGCCTGATTTTAAATTTCAATATTATATTATTTGAAATTTCGAACACTTTAGTATACCTTCAACACGATATTTAATTATGTTTTTATTATCTAAAAGATATAATAAAGATATAATAAAATCTAAAATATATATTTTATAAAGATATTTTCTTTTACAAAAATTTATTGTAAAGAAAAAGTTTTATTATTCTTAGAATATAATTGGTATCGTGTAAACTCCTGGCTATAAGGTAAAAATATTTATTACTATTTTTCACTCTTAAACATTTTGGCTCCTCGCGGACAAAAGCTTTTTTACTTAGAGTAAAAAGTATTCCCTTGCGAATTATATGTTTTAAGATGCTAGCCTAATATTCCGTAAATTCTTATTATCTCTATGTTCCAATTCTCTTTTAGGAGCCACGAAACTCGCTTTGTTATTCTATTATCATCTAGCGTCTGATAGTAATCGTTGTCGTCTGATTTTATTACGTTTCGCCATTAGTGCAGGATATTTAACGCAAAAGAAATAAGTAAAATGATGATCTGAAACAGACAACGGCCTATCTTTGAGTTAACTAAATATTTGAATATTACGTTATGACATTTTTTAACACGTTAATGAAAATATTCTTCTATGTCTTATCTTGAATGTGGTATCCGACTGACTTGAATAGACTACCCTCATTTCTTACCGAGGTGTCGTGAGCGACTAAGGTAAGTTAACTTACCGTGTGGTATGCGGTTGAGTAGAATAGACCACCCTCTTTCTTACCAGGTGTCGCAAAAGGCGACTATGGTAAGTTGACGTCAGGTAGGCGGCTAGTCGAAAAATACCTAGCCAAATCATGTGACAACATGTTTATAACATGTTGTGCCGGCCCCAAGTAAAGTAGGTTATGGGCAGTAGAATGATGTCTTATGTTGAAATAATGTGATGCAAAAAATCGATATGGAATGTTATTTTCAAAATATTGTGCATTTTAGTGCAGCTTGTGAAATGTAGGTCGCGGCTCGCTATAAAGGTTCGTGTTTAGGCAGATAATATCGTTGTAACGTGAGTGTTCAGTGTTCCCAGGGCTGTAATAAAACGAGATATTGTAAAATTATGGCAGTATAAATTCATATAAATTTTATAAGCGTACATGATATTCGAAGTCGATGTTTGAGATAAATTAAGGTATGTATTAAAGATTGTAAAATATACGACACATATTGTTTAGTTTGTTTAAATAATGTTTAAATAATTCATAGAATATCCATAATAGAAACAATGACAAAGAAAGAAATAATGACAGTATTATTTTGCTCTAATCCGCTACAAGTTTGATTATTTTGTGAGGCTTTTCTTCTTTTAACGTTAAGAAATATTTATATACTTGATAATTTCAAGTATTTAAATATTTCTTAATTTTTTCTTAATTTACTTCTCAATCATCTGAATGTTAATTAATTCAGTAACGCCGTTTTATATGTATTAGTCCAATATTTATAGTTTACAACAAAAATAATTGTACATTTATACCTAAGGAAACAACTATTTTTATTATAGTATTCCGTTTCTACTCATAAAAATTCCCCAAACTTTCCGTTTGTTTGTGGTCGCAAAACTTAATATTAGTTTATCTATGGATCGATTTGAAATTCATCATTTCGATTACTGTTTTATGTCAAATAGGGATTTATTTCTGAGTCGTAGGAAAATGTAGCTGAGTCTATACTTTTAAAGCGTATAGATTAAAAGAGTTTTTTTTTTAAATTTCAAACTGCTTCTTCTATTTTATGTTACCTTTTTCATGATATTAATTACTGAATGGACTCTTCATCGTTGCTTAAGTTTATTTATTGTATGGTTTTTGGTGCGAAATAAACTTTTTATTATTATTGTTATCGTCATATATTTCGAACGCTAAACAATATTTCAATGTTAGACAGCACTAGTGGATTAATTGAGGTTTTTAAAGGGGACGTTGTTTGTCTTTAATAGTTTTAAACAAGTCATTTAACTTTCAATTATCATTTATTATCTTTGTGTACGTATCTATTATGGTCGCTTTGAAAGTAATGTTTATATTCCTTGATATGTAATTTTAGTAATTGTATAATTAAGCGCTTATTGTTTCATCCCGTAGAATTCTTATACTAGAGTAGGAAAGTCAACCTAAAATGTGCCACATTGTATATTTCATCATTTTTGTATGTGCGTAATGTGCAAACGTAATTGTGAAGTGTACTTAATATGTTCCAAGTATTTTTTTTAAATTAAGAACGCGCCATGAATATTTCTCGACGCATGTGTGTATACAGACAATTTATAGAAGTAGGCGTTACTTTTGCGGAATTCCATAGTACAAAAGTTATGAAATTATTTTGCTATAATCTGCTTATAATTACAAGTGTACGAATCTAATCTTCCCTCTCATTATTTATTTTCAACACTCTTACTTACATTTACTACTTGTTATACTAGTTACATAACTATGTACTACTAACTACTAGTTACATTTACTTCTTATTAGGTATAGGTATTATATTATATATAACTCTATGGTCATCACACTTTTTATATGTAACCTGAAAGACGCACTAAAGTTGCCAATTCGAAAATATCAAAAAAAATTGTTGTAAACGGTATATTTAAAGCCGAATAAAAACCTATATTTTATCAGTGTTGCAAATTCGTGTTTAATTCTGAGAAATCGGGTCAGAGTGTAATCAGTAAAGTCACATGTCTGTGCAATAAAACAGCTAGCCGCGTCTACCGGGTGGATTGCATTTAGCTGCGATGCAATTTTGAGTCCATTAATCTTCGCAGAGCTGTTTCAGTTCGCTCCCAACCTTTGCACGCTCAAATAAATACTTTTTGCAATTTCCGCAACTGTTCACATATTTGAGTGAAAATAGGAAAATAGGAAATTTGTGAGACGTTGATATTGATTTTTTGTAGTATCAAGGTTTGTTTGTATATTCGACCTTTTTTGCCGTTGGGTCGTATAAGTATATAGGTAAGCTATATTACATGGTTGCAATTATTTTAGATTATGATTGTTGGGTCATGTATTTAATTTTAAATAAAATATAATATAAAAGAATACTTTGATGGTAAAATGCTTAAAATTTTTTTCTTCATTACACTGCCAAATATATGCTACATCCTTGATTCTCCGATTGTTTTAATTTTATTTATCATAATTTTATGCAATATAGGTTAATTCAATCCGCCGTGTGGTATCCGGCTGAGTAGAATAGACCACCCTCATTTCTTACCGAGGTGTCGTAAATGGCGACTAAGGTAAGTTGACCCACCGTGTGGTATCCGGTTTAGTAGAATAGACCACCCTCCTTCTTACCGAGGTGTCGTAAAATACGACTAAGGTAAGTTAACGTCAGGCTGGCGGCCGGTCGTAAAAACGCAGTCAAATCATGTTACAGCATGTTTATACCATTTTGTGCTGACCACACTTAGAATGGGATAAGGGCAGGAGGATATATATAATTATTTGTTCAAAAGAAGTTTGGTTCAGAAAGATTTGGATTAGACTGTTTTAGTGTAATAATATTTTATCAAAGATTAGGTGGCATTTGTTCTATAAAAATTTACGATCTCTCACGGGATTAGGGCACCGTCTCCCCTCGCACTGTTGGCACGCGGCGCCTCGTAGAATGGAGCCAAATGGAGCTTTGGAGATTTTGTCACTTGCGTAAATTTATGGAAGGAAACGGCAGGTTTTATTTTAACATTTGTTACGCATATTTTCACTTAATATTACTGACCCAAGTTAAATACGCTCCATAAACGTCGCACGCCGTGTATCCGGCTGAATAGAATAGTGCCAACCTTTTTTCTTACCGAGGTACCGTCAAAGGCGACAAAGGTAAGTCGACCCGCCGTGTGGTATCCGGCTGAGTAGAATAGACTATATATAGAATATATAGAAGATAAGTTGACGTCAGGCAGACGGCCGGTCGTAAAAACGCAGCCAAATCACGTGATAGTATATTTAAAATGTTGTGCCGACCCCACTGAGAGTGGGATAAGGGCAGGAAGATGATGATTTTCACTATATAATACTGACCCAAGTTAAATACGCTCCATAAACGTCGCATGTAGTGCGAGCTTGTGACTACGTATATTAAAAAAGTTTTGTCACGCCTCAGAAAGCTCGTTTTGCCTTCGAGATCATACACAACTAATATTAAAACATAACTAATAATGAAATATTTTTGTTATGATCCGCTGTCATATAAAATTTTAGTATTGTTGAATGTTAGGTAAATTGCGCTATTGTTTTACTCCTGTTTAATGAAAGTTCTAGATTTTATAATGACATAGATTTTCAAAGAATTTCCATCGATCTGAGTAAAAATTACTTTCCTATGTTTAATGTGTTGCGTGATGCTGAACGATGGTTTTCGAGAAAATGGTCTAACTGCCCTTATCCCATACATTTAAGTGGGGTCGGCACAACATGTTATAAACATGGTGTCACATGATTTGGCTACTTATTTTACGACTGGCCGTCAACTTACTTTAGTCGTATTTTACGACACCTGAGTAAGAAAGAGAGTTGTCTATTCTACTCAACCGTATACCACACTGTTGGTCAACTTACCTTAGTCGCCTTTTACGACACCATGGAAAGTAATGAGACTGTATATTCTTCTTAGCCGGATACCACACGGAATTTATATTCTATTCCAATTGACTTCAAAATTAAATAAATATTTTAATCACCTCTGCAAAAATCAGCACCTGGTTAAAGTATAAGGTCGAAAAGCCACGAGTGTCGCTGTAATTAATTAAAAGCTATATTGAAATTGTAATTTATAAAGGTTGGTCGGCAGAGCAATTAAAATGTCCTTTGACATTGCTTTGAAGTATCTGTTTAGAGAGCGTCTCGCAGGCTGATAAAATGTGGGTATTCGACATAATTTTATAATCCTACAAAAATTTACGCAGGGTCATTTGAGAACCATTGTCGATTTTTAGTTTAAAGTTTTGTTAAATACTAAACATCGAAGGAAGGTACAACGATCGAGTCTATCTACATACTGATCGTGCTTTGGTTACAGGACCATTAGTGACCTAACAGTGTCCTAGTGAATATATATGGTGCTGGTATAAGTATAGTATGTAGCGGCCTGTTACTATCCCACTGCTGAGAATATCTCCGTTTTTTGAAAGAGGTTTTGAAGCTAAGACCTACCACGATGCTCCAGTGCGGATTTTGTAGGTTACACATATCTCCAGAATTCTCTAGAGATATGCAGGTTTCCTCACGATGTTTTCCTTCACCGAAAAGAGTGTGATAAATTGCAATTATCAATTAGACACTAAGTTTAAACACATTAAGTTTTAACAGAAAAACTCATTGGTGTCTGCCCGGGATTGAACCCGCTGTCGTAAAATACGGATAAAGCTCTGACTTATTATTTAAATATACATTTATTTTTTATTTTTCTTATTAATTTTCTATTTATTAATTTGTCAAATATATTGTTAGAGAAGAAGCCCTCGAAACGTCCCTCTTAATAGAAGCTCAGTGGTTAGTGATAGGGTATACTTACTTAACAATATTGAGCCCTTTTGTGTAGTACTTCAGAAGAGGTCCATGTCAAGTATCGGTAGTGAGTGAGCTGGACGAGATAATAGTATGGAGCCGAAACGCGTCTAATGAACAACTTAACAAAGCATTCTTTTTAAACGACCTCAAAATGGAGATCCCGAATGTCCTGATTACCTTGTAACCTATAAACTAATTTGAGAAATCATTTTGATAGATTCCTAAAAAACCTTCGCCATGAAAATTATAAGATGAATCTAACTAAAGGGGCGAAAGTATATCAATCTGATGTCATCTCCTCAAAGCCCATCCTCCTACCATTATCCCACTCTAAATGGGATCAGCACAACATGTTGTCAAATGATTTGGCTGCGTATTTCCGGCCGCATGCTTAACGACACCTTCGTAAGAAAGGGGTAGTCTATTCTATTCAACCGGATACCGAACCGGATACTTTAGTCGCCATTTATGATACCTCGGTAAGATATGAGGGTGGTCTATTTTATACCACCACGCGGATACCACGCGGCGATCAACTCCTTAACGCTATTGAAGCGATATTAATATCAACGGCGAAGACTTTACACACTTTAGATATGATGACGAAACGAACACGAGTAAAAGGACAATGAAATAAACTAATCAATATCAAAAAATAAATATTTTTGGGGCTGCGTTCGAAAACTTAGGTTAGGTCCAAAATACCTCAGTGCCTAAAAACCAAAGTTTAGGATCGCGATCGATCCTAAACTTTATTGCTACCTATGACCTTGGAATAATCAGTGCTTTCTTATGAGAAAGCTCAGAATTGCAGAACTAAAGTAGCAGTCCACATAGTACGAAGAACCGCGTTGAGGTCCAAAATTGCTAGATTGATGACCCCACTCCGGAAAACGCAGCGTTGGTTTATCCCTTCAAGGTGGAATGACGACCTCAATAGGGTCGCGCGTAGCCGCTGAATCCAAGCGATATAAGATCATGTAATATAGAAATTGAGATGAACATATTCCAAAGGTGGACGTATTCCATTCATCGCTACAAAAGAGGAGAAAGGTCATGATCTAGATTATTATGGGACCAAACCATGAAAATAGAACTTCCGGATATGTAAAAAGTGTTCGTAAGTACTATGCAACATTGACCTCCAGTAAGTCAGCATCATTAAAATTTTGGTCAGTAATTTAATTAAGTTGAAAAAGTACTTAGCTAACATTTTCAGTTTCGTTTATGCAACATTCAATGCTGGTTTTGACGCGCTACAAAAACTTTGTAAGCGGGTTTTAAAGTTGACTTTAGAATAATGGAGGTTGTTAAAACTTGTTCCTAATTGATGCGGTGAAACAAAATGAAATGTCAGATTTAAAACAAAAAAGTAAGCCTATTCTGCACAATTTTATTGTACTGAGACTTTAAAATACTTGGCCCTCTCGTATTTTAAAACTGGATGATGATATTTTATTAAATTTAACTATGATCAAATTACTAATTATACTTGCACTGCAATTTGCAGTTACATCTTTTTTATTAATGAATTTTTTTTTTAGATATGGTAGCAATCCGCATTCTACTTCTTTAAACACAATACATATAAGATGGCCTAGCGGTGCGACCGTGTGAATCTCTAGAGACGATCATGGGTTCAAACCCAGGCAGACACCAATGAGTTTTTCTATTAAAACTTATGTGTCTAATTGATAATTGCAATTTATCACACGCTTTTCGGTGATGGAAAACATCGTGAGGAAACCTGCATATCTCTAGAATATTCTAGGGATATGTGTAACCTACCAATCCGCATTGGAGCAGCGTGGTAGGTCTTAGCTCCAACCCTTCTCTCCAAAAATGGAGAGAGGAGGCCTATGCCCAGCAATACATATAATTTTTACAAATAAACAAAATACTACTTACTCTTTGTGCTACCGATTCATTATTTTGAACAAAGTTCATTAGATTTGTCATTATGATAAAGATTTATTAAGCTAAGAAATTATTTTCATAATTTACAAGGTGACGCTTTTTCTAAATTATCAAAGTAATAATTTTTAAATGTAATAGAAAAAAACTCAGGTAAAGTTACAACATCTTACGCAGTCACACCAGGACAACAGTCTTTTTTCTTCTTGAACATGAACTCAGTCAAATTATAAATAATATGGGAATTCTCGTTAAAGGAAGAGGAAAGAAACTTTTTTTCGGTAAAATACCTATATACCTACATAATAATGTATAGTTACGTTATTATGATTTTCAATGTAATTAATTAAGACATATTGTTTACAGTTTTAACATTATCAGATGACCTATAAAAATTTGTTGTTCTGAAATTATATCATCCGGCGGGTGATATAAAATTTATGAAAGAGTATTTCAGCTCTGGTATTTCTTTTTATACAAAAAAGTATATATCCTTATAGATTTATTAGAGAACTATATATCCTTTATAAAGTCCAAAATGGCTGGACCGATTTTAATAACATTTTTAGTCAAACTTTAAAATGACCCAGCGGATGATTCTGTTAAATTTAGTGGGGATCGGATTTTTTTTTTTCAACCATATTCAGCCATAGCAATGCGTCGCTAGTAGTTTATAAAATTCATCTTGGCCCATATGCCACTAAGGTACTGATTTAAAATTTTAAATACGGTTGGACTTCCGTCTGTTTTATTATTCAAGCATGTTACGTGATACAATCTGCAGTATCATAATTCATATTTACGAATCTCACGAGAACGTTTCGTACTTCTTATTTCCTAGTACTTTTTATTTTGCTACAACCTTATTGCATTTTCATTTATGTATTATTTATTCTACACAGTTTTAGCATAACTGTTCTGTAATTCATACAAATATTGTAAATGTTTTTTATTATTTTACCGACTCGGATGCGATTTTTAGTATTAAGATAGGTGAAGGGAAACCTTTTACTACTACCTATTAATCTGGATATTGAAGTATCTATGTACACGAATGTTGATGGAAACTGGCTTATCCATACTAATATAATAAATGCAAAAGTCTGTTCTTTTCGCTTTTCTGGCTAATCAGCTTGTCCAATAATGATGAAATCTAGCGGAATCAAGACAAGTTTTAATCAAGAAGGGAGTAAAATAAAGGATGAAAAATTCCTATTTGATTTAGGGAACAGAGGTAAAACACATATTGCATTAGAGAGGGTACTTAAACGCTTAGGATGGTTGATGCTTAAGTAGATACAGCTTCTTCTAGTGTAATATATTATAAGTATACTTTCTGACGCTTATATAAAGTTGTATTTGTATAAATTTAATTACCACAACTATCTGAGCTTATCGTATCACAAAGCTTAAATTGGTGTTGCACATAGCACGAAAAACTTATGAATGATTGTACCATAAAGAACCTTCATAGTTTTCGTAAAACAATATCATTCTCCTACCCTTATCCCGATCTAAGTGGGGTCGGCACCGTTATAAACATGTTGTCACATGATTTGGCTTCGTATTTTATGACCGCTCGCCTGCCTGACGTCAATTTACCATAGTCGTATTTTACGACATCGCGGTAAGTAACAGGGTGGTCTATTCTACTCTACCGGATACCACACGGTGGTTCAACTTACCTTAGTCGCCTTTTACGCCAACTCAGTAAGGAACGACGATGGTCTATTGTACTCACCCGGTTACCACACGGCTTAGTTTTCGTAAAATATAATTTGAAACGTTTTTCTTCAACTCATTATAAATAATCGATATTCCTGCATTGGCGTCGGCATTCATTTAAAAGATTTAGCTATACCAACAATTGTTCCTATGCACGAAACCACTATAAAAGGTTACCAATGGTTAGAAAACGTGAGTGCGCGTGCCTCAGAATTAAATAGTTCCCTTTGTCGGTAAATGTAAAAC
This sequence comes from Morpho achilles, assembly GCA_947086495.1. NCBI lineage: Eukaryota > Metazoa > Arthropoda > Insecta > Lepidoptera > Nymphalidae > Morpho > Morpho achilles. Next base: position 11,660,392 of record CAMTZB010000019.1, read on the forward strand.
GATTAAGTCCAATGGCGACAATTCTAACCGCTACCTAGGATTGTTCCCGCGAAGCCAAGCGCGATTAATAGCAAACTCTACCGCACCGAAGACACTCACTTTATTCTCGGTAAACGAGCCAGAAAAAGGAAGTATTTTTACTCATTACGTTCTTTCTTCGAGTCTCAAGTTTAACTTCTTCAATAACTTGCACCGCTGAAAGGCTTTTTTGCGATGTTTAACTGCCAGTACTTCAGTCCGAGCGCTTTAACACTGAATGAGCAATTTGGAGCAGTCAATACTTTTGAAACTCGCGAACAGGATTGCTTTTGGTTTGGAGTTTTGTATTTTATTTAACTTAACAATGATAACAGCAAATTGCTACGTATTAGTGAGCTTAAGGAAATAACATAGGTCTTACAATTGAGCGTCTTATTTAAACATTGTTTGTACTGGAATTATCTAACAATAAAACTTTAAAGAACAATTTTTTTTTCAATTGGACGGCTTAGATATTAAATAACAGAGATGATGGTGATCAAAGTCATATATGTTGTTAAATAACGAAAACTATACACCGAACAAAAATCTTAATTCGTATAAAATTCAATCCATCAGGAACACATAAAAAAAAGCTTTTACGCCGTGTGGTATCCGGCTGAATAGAATAGTATCACCCTCATACTACTAACACACTAAAGTAAGTTGATGTCAGTCAGGTATTTATTTAAAAAAAAACATAAGTAATACTTTGTTGTTAAAAAATATATATAGTTCGTATCGTTTTGTTTTCTTTGTCTTGGCTACACACGGAATGTTTTCAGTGTATCGTTTCTCCCCTATTAGTTGGTGAGCCAACTTTCCCCTTTTGTTTCCCTTAACGTAATTATGGGGCTTAATTTTACGGCCGCGCCGCTGCAATGTAGATTATGTCTGCGATATGTGAAGCTAATGGGCGTCGGAATTGCCGCCTGCATTTTGTAAAAGTCGTTGATTAGAAAATTCTTAACTGCAAAAAGATAAGACCATGATTATATTTAAGTGATATGTATGGCTTAAACAATAAACTACAAAAAAAGAAATTATATGATTATTTTATTTCCTATTTATTACAAAAGCAAAGAAGCATGTGATAAAAATGTAACAAACATTTACATATGCAGTATATCTACTAATCTATCCATTTGCTAGGTCAGTAACTATATAACTTAATGCTAATAACTGCGATTTCATTTTCCTAAAGCTAGTATATTTATTTATTTCATAGGTCCGCCAACAGAGTATATATTAATTATTAACTTAATAATTAATACACATTCTAAAATACTAATGCTACCCTATTTATAAGTGGACACAACATGCTAAAAATACAGTGCATTTTAATCCTTAAAATATTGTCATACATATTAGAACGTCTAATGTAAAAAAAAATATATAAGAATGTGTTATTACAATAATAAAGAAGATGAAAAAGTTGTCTGTCCGTGTGTGTAGGCTTTCGATACACAGAATGACCAAGCGATGTATCAGAACGTATTTTTATATGGACATCCAGGAATGGTAAGCCTCTGTCTTTTTCCATCTCGTACGTAAATGACATTTTAGGGTGAATGCTGTTTAAATGACTAAGAATTAATTCCACTTCTCGCTGCCCTCCTTGCAGGATAGCATAAATATCATCAACGTACCGTTTCCAAATTTTAATTTCTATAGGTGCAGTGGAAATAGCCCGATCTTCGAAATATTCCATCCACAGGTTGGCAACCACTGGAGCGACCGGACTTCCCATCGCTACTCCATCTATCTGAAGGTAATATTGGCCTCTGTACAGGAAAAAATTCGAGTCTAAATATCTACTCGCCACTACATACCGAGGATAGTTCGCGAAGCCATTGAAATTAAGAAATATAAAAATTTCAATCGCGAAGACGGTTTTAGATTAGCGAACACGTGGAATCCAGTAGTAGAACTGTGTAAAACTCAGAAACGGCGCCAAAATTCAAAATTTAAAAGTGACGTTGTGAGTGTAGTATGCCGAACAATCCGTGACGCGCCGATAAAAAGAACGAGACGGCGGGTAGTTAGATACTGCCCCTAACGTCTCAGCTTGAAGTACCGCCTACCTGCAGTTCCGTCGTGACCACGATCCATGCAACTGGGTCGAAATATCGGCGAATCAAAACAAATTACCGTGGTATGTTACCCGAAACTAATACTTTTTAATTATGTCTTCAAACCACGAATATTCAAGTATAAAATCATTAATCCAAAATAATTTTAGATTTCTATTAATATTTGATCCTGATTAATTCTATAAATTCTAATTGTTTAATTCTAATTTCTATTAGTATTAAAGGGTTTTTCCTGATTTATACAAACAATAATGAACAATTTGAGATGAGATGGTATTTTGATAATTTCACTGATGTTACCAAAACCTAACATTTGCGGCTTATTACAATGCTCGAAACAAGCCTCTTTTACACAGATCTCTACATATATAGTACAGTGTCCTATACAACAGTGTAAAGAGACATAAAGAGTTTAACTTGGGCACGTAAAAATAAAGTAAAAATTTTCCCGAATGTTTCATTTCCCATATGCTTCGCAGTTTTGTAAGGAGTGGTGTAAACAAAAGCATAGAGCTTAGAGAATGACGTGAAACTCGTTTGGGTAACAAAGCGGAACAGCAATATGGTGCCGCGCCGTCTAGCCATTCACATCTCTGACGCCGTCGAGACTTGTAGACCACATATTTGACTATACAGCTACCCGGAATAAATTGAAGGATATACTTTTTAGTAAATACTATGGAACAACCATTGGCAACACTTGATTTGAAGCTTTTGTTGCTTTCTTTGAAACCAATATTCACTTACATTGGATAAATAAAAGCTGACTTCTTACTTAATTCGTATTGATTTTTTAATCATAACATTAAGTACTGGATTTTTAAGCTCACTCCGTTCTTATTAAAATGAATTATTAAATTTTTGTAAACCTCTAATTTGTAACAAGATATAAAATTTTAAATTTAAACTATCGTATCGTATTCTTAGTTACTGTATAGAAACCGAATATACTCACGTCTTAGTATATCGGACGAGCAAAACTAGTTTTACCTGTTTTTAACTCTCTCTCTCACTCTACCTTTTTTAACTCTCGCTCTTCTCTTTTTTACTCTCCCACTACCGCTTTTTAACTCTTTCTCTACCTCTTTTTTACTCTCTCTCTACCTCTTTTTAACTCTATAAACAGCGCTACCGCGACGGGAACTGCCGATCTAAACTTGTGCATATTTTCAAGTTTATCGATATTAATGTTGAAAAAGACGTTGAATATTTTCAGTAAAGGCTACGTGCAAACTTCCAAGCTAAGTTAATTAAAGCGTATAATATACAGAAGAGTAAATGTTACATGTTCTTGGTTATTTGGCTACTGTTTACATGATCTCTTTCTAGACAATATTATTTCGATCTAAAGTTTTATAGCTCTTTTCTCCGTAAAATTCATTCAGCTAGCGAGTGATGTAGGCGTTTTATCGATATTGTGAAATGAAATGTGTAAATCAATTCGTTTGTATACCACATGAATTGTGCATTGAGTGGAACTATGAATGTACATTCCATTAATTCCTTATTGCTGAGCCCTTTTTATGTCTCCCATATTGAATATTTACGCAAAAATTGAAAATTGCAAAAAGAAACTTAAATATAATCAGTAATCAGCATTTTAAAATTTATACTATAGTGAGTGTTGCTCATAATTAATGTAAAGTCTATATAATAAATGGCTATAGTCGATATAGTCACGTCTTATAAATCGTGATTAAGACATAACGATATAAGTCGTGAGTATAGCCGGTTTCTATAAATTAATTATAATAAATAATAATATCTTTGATGAAATCATTTATCATATTATTATTATTATTATCCATTACCTGAAGTCAACCTTAGTCATCTTTTACGACACCTCGATAAGAAATGAGGGTGGTCTATTCTACTCAGCTAGATACCACACGGCGGGTCAACTTACCTTAGTCGTCTTTTGCGACATTTCGGTAAGAAATGAGGGAGGTCCACATCTGGTTTTGGTAGCATGTGACGGTGGTATTGTATAAAAGTATTAAATAGGGCATGCATTAAATATTTACAATGAAGAATTTCAAATAGTCTTATGAATTCATTAACTCATTGAATTACAGACAGATGAAGTTATTGTTACAAAAAGCTTTGTAAAAATGTGGGCGATGATAAGTTTGAGTTATACGTGGAATTTTTCTGATAAATGAACAATTGTTCATCAAAAATTTCCAGTTTGTAGATTATCTAGATACTTTACAAATCCACGTTGTTTCACCGCAGTTGTTTTTGAAGTTAGCACTACTTCAAATGCAAATATTCAGCGTTGCAGTTAAAGTTTTGGCGGTATTTTACGAAAACTTTGCATCCGGTTCGGTTCAAAACTTCTGAGCCCCACATGAAAGTTGTTGCTATAATTCATAATATAGATTTAGAATTTACTTATTGTTACTAAATTTCTATATTTATCGCCTTTCAGGAGAAAAATGGAACCAAAACTCAACAATACGCTTGATGCATGTTGAATAAGGAAACACTTTTCTTCTATCTATTCTTATTATCAAGTCCTCTAAAGCTATCTGTCTGTATGTGATAGATTTTTTCAAAATCTTCTGAACGGATTTTTGTACGGTTTTTACTAAAAATAGTGTAATTCTTCCGGGAGGTTTAGGTAAGCACGTTACCATTTTTTGTAAATTGTGTTGAAGAGCTCGTGTGGATGTAGAAAAACTCCCATGGGAGCTTTAGTTGAGAGCGCCACGTAAACCAGCAGAGATACATTAAAGTAAAGTACTAGAGAATTGTAGATCTACAAAAATGCTACAAAAGTCAGCAAGAGCATGTCTCCATCTATTCTGGTTAACTTAAAATAACAACTTTTAGGATGAAAATTTCAATTCAGAAGAAATTTTGTGATACACAGCTTGTACCGAAACTATAAGTTTTAAACTAAGCATAAGCACGCTACGGAAGTTTTGATGATGAGTAGAAACCATAGTATTGTATGATTATCGCATAATTATCATAGAGAAATATTTTTCTGCATCGATATAACGTCTATTGATACAACTCCGCCATTTGTATAGGAATTAACAATGGCTTAGAAAGTTGGATTAAGTAGAGTCTTTCTTAGCCGATTGTCATGATACTGTTCTATGAATAAGTTGTTAACAGCTGCGCTTGGCAGGCGGAGATTTATTGCTAATAAAGAATAACTACGGTCCATTGTCACCCTATAAGGATTTTGGTAAGCTGTTACGTATCATTATATTGTACTAGTGGTATCCGACATCGAATTGCTGTAGCTCAGTCTAGTTTCGATTTCCCTCAAAACAAAACTGTGATTGACAGTTAAAAAAATTGCTCAGATCGCTACCAAAATTTATTATCTGGGTCAATCTAAAGACCGTCTGAAAGTTTTATTAAAATCGGTGCAGGCGTTTCGAAGTTTATGAGCGACATATATACAAAAGTTAAAGTGCACTACGGTAAGATGGAATTGGCAATTAGATAGTTAAGCTGGTACAGGCTTTTCCTTAACAACCCATTAATCAACGTTGATAATTAACCTAAATGTTGATCTAAACCATTTCACATCGCTATATATTGCATTACAGCTAATTCCTTATCAATTCGAGGCTGTTAGATTAACGAGGTACTAATTAACGGGATTACACCGAGATATTGTGCTACGCTACTTTCACTAAGTACCTTTTACTGGAGTTTATATTATCCAAATTATACATAAAATAAATAGGTTAAGGGTTTTCTGAGAAAGTATAAACACAATTATGTTAAAATATACCTAAAAATATACGTTATGTCAATTGGAAACGGGTTACTATCCCACTGCTAGGCATAGGCCTCGTCTCTTCTTATTTTGGGAGAAGGGGTGGGAGCTAAGACGTTGTCATTCAGAGTTTAAAGCCTCAAGAACTGTATTACAGCGTAAAGCAATTCTTAGACCAGTCCGTGATAATCACACCAACATGCAGGCTTCGGTATCTTTATATTCTAGTTTTTTTAATAAATCAGGAGACCCAATGGAGTCTCATACTAACAGATAAAGAAAAATATGCCGCTGGTTACGGAAAGAGGTTTTATGTTTTTATTTTTGTATTGTTTTGTTTTTAATGTAAATAATATATCTTTGTTAATTAGCAGTAGTGCCAGGAAGAAAACCAAAAATATAATGTTGAAGTTTCGAGTGGCGACACCATTGCAATAGGAATTGCAAATTAACCCCTAGGATTGATCTGTTTTTTTGTGATGGAGATATTTGCAGGGCTAGTGACAGAAGCTACTGTCCTAGGGTTATGGTGCACACGGACGAAGTCGCAAAAAAAAGGTAGTTGATTATAAATAAATAGGTAAATAATTTAGGTTTGTAAATGTACAAACCTAATTGGTTTCATACAACGCGAACTAAGCAAGCATATAATTCCGAATCAATTAAAATAAACATGGAGAGCCGTTACTGTGTACACACCTAATGTCTGTTAATTAATATACACATTGTTCATCTACGCCGAACATTGGATCATGTACACCTAATTCATTATTGATCCAAATTTGTGTACAGAAATGTGTGAAGTATTCAATATCCTTGCTAATGTTATAAATGCGAAAGTCAATTTGTTTTTCTATACGTGGCCGTCAAAAGGTAACAGACAGTTAAGTTTTCACGGCCAATCCGCTGAGCCAGTTTCGACCTCTTATCGAATATCTTATACACCGGGGTAACATATAGGCTACAGAAATTCTGTTAATTCAACAGGAATAGGATGACATTTAAAAACGCCATCTAATATCACATCATCATCGTTAAACAAGATCATTTTGATCTTCACTTTATAGAATGTGTGAATCGGATAATATGAGACATTTAAATTTTCATGATTTACTTTATGAAGTAATTGCAGCAAAACATATACTGTACCTCCTACCAAATGGTTATGGTACATTTGCGTTTCTATGAATAATAAATAAAATGAAACGTCCGACAGCGGTCATAAAACTGTAACAATTTTTACGACGCTGGCGTTCCTCATACATCAAATTTTCTTTGGTGATTAGAATTCATTGGTCTTTCCGGTTCATTCGATGACTTTGTTGCTAAATCACGTGAAGGAAATTTAACATCTGGTACAAAACTGGTTATATAAAAGTTAAAATTGTTGATAGTAAACACTACTTTTTTAATATATCAAATCTTAAGTTACATGAAATACCATAAGTTATAATAATAATAAAAATATAAGAATAAATATTATAAATACACATAAATACAATACATAAAATAAATAGGTTAAGGGTTTTCTGAGAAAGTATAAACACAATTATGTTAAAATATACCTAAAAATATACGTTATGTCAATTGGAAACGGGTTACTATCCCACTGCTAGGCATAGGCCTCGTCTCTTCTTATTTTGGGAGAAGGGGTGGGAGCTAAGACGTTGTCATTCAGAGTTTAAAGCCTCAAGAACTGTATTACAGCGTAAAGCAATTCTTAGACCAGTCCGTGATAATCACACCAACATGCAGGCTTCGGTATCTTTATATTCTAGTTTTTTTAATAAATCAGGAGACCCAATGGAGTCTCATACTAACAGATAAAGAAAAATATGCCGCTGGTTACGGAAAGAGGTTTTATGTTTTTATTTTTGTATTGTTTTGTTTTTAATGTAAATAATATATCTTTGTTAATTAGCAGTAGTGCCAGGAAGAAAACCAAAAATATAATGTTGAAGTTTCGAGTGGCGACACCATTGCAATAGGAATTGCAAATTAACCCCTAGGATTGATCTGTTTTTTTGTGATGGAGATATTTGCAGGGCTAGTGACAGAAGCTACTGTCCTAGGGTTATGGTGCACACGGACGAAGTCGCAAAAAAAAGGTAGTTGATTATAAATAAATAGGTAAATAATTTAGGTTTGTAAATGTACAAACCTAATTGGTTTCATACAACGCGAACTAAGCAAGCATATAATTCCGAATCAATTAAAATAAACATGGAGAGCCGTTACTGTGTACACACCTAATGTCTGTTAATTAATATACACATTGTTCATCTACGCCGAACATTGGATCATGTACACCTAATTCATTATTGATCCAAATTTGTGTACAGAAATGTGTGAAGTATTCAATATCCTTGCTAATGTTATAAATGCGAAAGTCAATTTGTTTTTCTATACGTGGCCGTCAAAAGGTAACAGACAGTTAAGTTTTCACGGCCAATCCGCTGAGCCAGTTTCGACCTCTTATCGAATATCTTATACACCGGGGTAACATATAGGCTACAGAAATTCTGTTAATTCAACAGGAATAGGATGACATTTAAAAACGCCATCTAATATCACATCATCATCGTTAAACAAGATCATTTTGATCTTCACTTTATAGAATGTGTGAATCGGATAATATGAGACATTTAAATTTTCATGATTTACTTTATGAAGTAATTGCAGCAAAACATATACTGTACCTCCTACCAAATGGTTATGGTACATTTGCGTTTCTATGAATAATAAATAAAATGAAACGTCCGACAGCGGTCATAAAACTGTAACAATTTTTACGACGCTGGCGTTCCTCATACATCAAATTTTCTTTGGTGATTAGAATTCATTGGTCTTTCCGGTTCATTCGATGACTTTGTTGCTAAATCACGTGAAGGAAATTTAACATCTGGTACAAAACTGGTTATATAAAAGTTAAAATTGTTGATAGTAAACACTACTTTTTTAATATATCAAATCTTAAGTTACATGAAATACCATAAGTTATAATAATAATAAAAATATAAGAATAAATATTATAAATCGTGCACAATTTTATGACTTAATATGGGACAATTATACACACTGCTTTCCGTCCCCAAAGTAAGTAACTTCATGCATGTGCTACGGGTGACGGACTTAAAAACATAAAATTTAACTGTAAAAACATACTTAAATAGACTTGAAGAACCAACAAATTGTTTATAGAAAATGATGGGCCTTGGCGGTCCTCGAACCCACCATCCACGGAGATGAAGATAGGGTCACTGACAATTTACACAACGCTCAGTCTACTCCATCCGCGATTTTATCACTTATATATTATGCCCAGGGATAAAGAACGAAAAAGAGAGTCCTACAGCACCCACCAGCCCTTAAACTATCCTCATAACTGGAATCACAATGAGTCGTATTAGAAAGTAAAAGACAGAAAGAAAAACCTACCACAAAATAATTATTGATTCGCAGACGCTGAGAAGTTATCTAGTCTAAATCATATTTTGTTATCACTAAGCTGAAATATCGGTAAAAATTTAAAAATAAGTATGATTAATCGTATAGTGTAACTTCAAAAGCTTCAAAGTAACTAGGAAATATTGGTATAAGGCTTTGTAAGGGAGATCTCGCTATGATTTACTGTTGTAAAATATGGTCAGCACGTGATTTTGGATCCGAAAATAAAGATAAATTTCATTGGATATAATTATAGTACTTCATTTATTATAACACAAATATGATCTTATTGTTTTTATAGTGAGTTAGTGATCATCTAGCAGCATTATCATATACTACTGTATCAGTGGTATTTCAAAAGCTGCGTGCGACCGTGCGACTTTTTCGAGGACGTCACGGATTCAAACCTGGGCATGCACCAATGACTTTTTCTGTTAAAACTTATGTGTCTAATTACTTGATAATTGCTAGTTATCACAGTGAAGGTGAAGAAAAACATCGTAAGGAAACATCAATATTATATCTCACAAATTATATATTATATCTCCAAAATTATCTAGGGATATGTAGCTGCATATCCCTAGATAATTTTGGAGATGTTTAACCTACGAATCCGCATTAGAGCAGCATTGTAGGTCTTAGCTTCATCCCTTCTCTCGATATACGGAGAGAGGAGGCGTATGCCCAGCAGTGGGTAGATAAAAGTCAGCAGATACAATAAATACTGCTGTTTGTGTTGTGTAGCTGCAAGACTTAGAGTGGGATAAGGGCAGGAGCATGATGAGAAACTAGTGAAATTAGTATGTATTCATCATTTCTTTTTAAGTTTTCCTTAAAAAGAAATGAAGATCCAAATAAAATCCTATCCCATTTAATATGACATATCATCATCCTCCTGCCCTTATCCCACTCTAAGTGGGGTCGGTACAACATGTTATCATCATGTTGTCACATGATTTAGCTGCGTATTAAAATACGCGGCAGTCAGGCAGGCGTCAAGTTACCTTAGTCGTATTTTACGACACCTTGGTAAGAAAGAGCGTGTTCTATTCTACTCAACCGGATACCACACGGTCCGTCAACTTACCGTAATCATCTTTTACGACAACTCGGTAAGAAATGAGGTTGGTATATTATATGACATACTAATTTAATAAATGCGATAGTGTGTTTTATGTTTATTTGTCATTTTTTAAGTGTACTCAAGACTCAAATGTCTAAGCATTTTTATAATAGGGGATCGTAATGTATAAATTTAATCAAGTGGTTTACAATGAAACCCTTGTTAATCCTATTATACTAGATTCAATTTATATCACGTATACTGATATTGTATTCACTTAAAACATCCTTATCTACAAAAGACACGGATGTTTATCGTATTATAATTTATTATTACAAACTCTGTATTTTTTGTAATTTTAAACTTATACGAATTAAGTTTAAGGGTTTTATCACGTGTTAGTTTATGAGTATAGAAGAACATTCTCAGTTTACTATGGCCCATTTTCAGATACCTAGTACTTACCTAGATAAAATTAGTGCATAAAGAACACGAAATGCTCAAAGCCGATAGTCGGTTCAAGTAATAATTACTAATGTAGCCTAGCCGAGATGAAAAAACTAAGAAGTTAGGCGAACAAGAAGAAAATATATAAAGATTAAGAAGATAAATATGGTATGAACGCCGTGTGGTATCCGGCTGAATAGAATAGTACCACCATCATTTCTTACCGAGGTATCGTAAAAGGCGACTAAGGTAAGTCGACCCGCCGTGTGATATCCGGTTAAATAGAATAGACCACACTCATTTCTTACCGAGGTGTCCTATAAGGCGACTAAGGTAAGTTGACCCACCGTGTGATATCCGGTTGAGTAAAATAGACCACCCTCTTTCTAACCGAGGTGTCGTAAAATACGACTAAGGTGAGTTAAGTGAGTGGGATAAGGGAAGGAAGATGATGAAGATAAATATGCTTTCGTATTCCATTGGCCCTTTTCTACCTCTTTACCCTGAAATACGTATAGCAGAGAATTTTTTTACATATAATACATTTATTCATGAAATGCAACATGCATATTATTATACTTTCAACATAGCATATTAACCGGCAGCGGAAGTCGTGGTATTTTTATTGCTGTAAGGTTTTATTACTTATTTATACATGTTATTTTAACATGCTAACTAAATAAACTAACTTTTTTATGAATTCTGTATTGATTCAACCGAGATAATGGCAAGTATATAATAATATAATTTTATAATATAATATAAGTAATAATATAATGTTATGTACATTATATTATAACAGAAATGATTATACTTTATTATTATTGGTATATAGTGTATTATTACAGCATTACATATTATTGATTGTAGAAATCCTGTAGACGGAAACGGAAAATGGAAACAAATGATCAATTTTAATGTGTTTATTATCGAATCTTGTCTGTTAAAACATAATTGTTTTTATCTTTTCAAATTCTATACGGTATTTCTGCAGTAGTGATAATATTTTAAGAAACTATAGTTAACAATATTAAGAAAGGTCAAATAGTCCAGAAACAGCTCTTGACTTAGTGTTTAACGCATTATTTGGCTGCCTCTTCTATGACTAATAATTGTGGCTAAGGTTACACAGTATTATTGTATTTCTCATTGAGTTTATACGCTATCTCCTTTCAAACTTCTAAATTTTTGCTAAGATAATTCAGAAAAAGTCCACGTCTACTACAGCATTGAATTCATCGTTATCTACTTTTCTCTCCGATGCTCAGAGCTCTTTATTGAGCTCTAAATTTCCAGAATGGGCTACCATACTGGAGGTTTGACATAAAAACTAACTGTTTAGCCATTTGCGGTATGTGGCGATACTTGTCCATGATATTATGTGCTAGCTGTGAAATGTTAAAAAACTTCATACAAAAATATCACTTGATTTTTTTTTCATTCGTAATAGAAATATCGATATCAATGTTCAAATGTATTACTTTATTTAACTGACGAATTGCTTTACTCTTTTTTATTTACTTTCAATATTGGTGCTTACTTTTCATTTCGCCGTTTAGTTATTCAGAAGAGTTGCTTCAGGCAAACGTTTTCTATTATTTTAAGAAAGGTTATTTAACGTAACGAGGAAAAAGTTTAGTAAAACCTGGTGCTTATGCTCTGTAATCTTAAATTCTGTAATCAGCAACCAGTTTGTCTATTATTAGTTAATCTTTATAGATAACAAACCTTTATAAATAATTTCTTTGTAAATTTTACTTCAGAAATTTCAGGAATAGATTTTACCCCAGAGAAAGCTTTAATTTCCAGTGCGACGTCAAGCTTCACCTGTTTTATCCTCGACTATAATAAGACCTAATGACACTGAAAGCCTCAAGCTCTATTACCTTTAATTAAGTTTTTATTACTCGTTCGTTTAGTTCAAACAATTTTATGGACTCGAGGAGATGAAAGTTGGGTAACTGAATGATAAACGATAGCGTAGTTAGAAGCGCAAAGCATAATTTACTGACTTAGCTCTTTAGCCAAATCTAGAAACCTAATAATTGTGCACAGCAATTGTTACATTCGCTTTACATAGGTAAAATTTATAATAATTGATTCTTAGTAAATCATAATTACAAATAATATTAAATGTAAATGTTACTATAGACGAAATAAGAGCATAATTAAGTAAAGCATAAATTTTTCCCAATCTATTAAAAACATCTTTAAAAAAATGTGCAGTTATTATAATCAAACAATTTTATGAATGACTATATACGACAGAGCTTTTAAAACTTTCCAAGCTGTGCGTGTCGATCTCAGACCTTTAATTCTGTAACAAGGTTTGTAAAAAAGATAAAAGTAGCCGCCCCACTGGTGATGGAAAAAGATCCTCTTAAGTTTATCTCAATAATAATGGCAATAAACCTAACACTTTGTTTTATTTGTTAATTGACCGACATTAGGATACTACTGTATAAAAATGGTAAGTAGGAGAAAATGTTGTTATATAGTCTAAGTAGGAGTTAATTGGTATACTTAAATAAAGTAAGAGTTTATGTGAAAGCATTTCATTCCGTTTTCAATGCGTTAAGTACTGATACGTGCTGTTTGAATAAAAAGTGTCATTAATTCGTTGCATTCGAATAATCTATCATTTCGACCTCGATGACATTTAATTAAATCCATTCATACCCTCCAATTGCTCTCGATGTTTCTCGCGCACAGTTGATTCTATCACGTTTCCAGAGATTTGTGCGCGTACAACAAATTTATTTTCTTATTTTATAGCTATTCTTTAATTTAACTTTATGTTAAAATTGTAGTTACGCAGATGATCTCAAAATTTTCAATATACACCGTTCAAGACTCTCTAAACCTTCAGAAGGATTTATCTACCTTGGAACTTTGGTGCAATAACAATCATATGCATCTTAATATAAACAAATGCTTTATAATTATCTTTTACTAGAAAGCAGTTACGGATCACTCATGACTATATTATTCAAGGACGATCTCTAGAACGAAAAGTTGTTGTTAAGGATCTTGGAGTTCATTTTGATGACCAACTTAGTTTACGTTGTCATTATAAAAATATTACTGATAAAGCTTTTAAGAATCTTGGTTGCATAGCTCGAACGACTAAATTGTTTAGAGATCCACAAACGTTATGTATTCTGTACAATAGTTTAGTACGTACCATTCTTGAGTACTGTTCAATAATCTGGAGCCCATGCTATGCGGTGCATTCTCGTAGAATTGAAAGTGTTCAACGAAAGTTTTTGAAAATTTTATCATATAGATGTGGGCTGCATAGGCAAATTAGGACTTATAATGAACGTCTTCTTAAATTTAAAATGAGCCCTCTCTACGTTCGCCGTAAACGACAAGATCTAATTACCCTCCATAAAATATTACACTTTAATATTGATTCCTCCAACTTGCTATCTCAAATAAGTATGTACACTAGACGCAGCTCTCGAAGGCAAAGCAGAATCTTTGCATTGGAAACTTTTAAAAATAACACCTCATACTACAATCCTATTATAAGAATGTGTCGACTGTACAATGAAATCATGCAAGATGTGGCGTATAAGGTAGATATTTTTGATTCTCGACCCGCTTTATTTGCGAATTCCATTAAAAAAGTAAAATTTAACGAACAATAATTTAATTTTTTGTTTTTAGTTTTAATTACCATTTCTGTATTAAAAAACTAAATTAAGTGCTGTGCTTACACCTTAAGGGTTGCAATTAGATATTAAGTGTTAATTAGTGTATTACTCATATATTATTCAATTGTAACCTGTTGTGTTTGCCTAATTTTTCAACATCCGTAAAGTACTTAAACATATATATGCGCAACATTATAGTGTGATAAATTTTAAAGCATCATTCGTTTATCGATAGAAGTTAATTGCAAAACAAGCTATGAGACGACAACCGAAATAAAAAAAATAAAAGGTAACACTTTTCACTATTCTTTTATTTACTGAAGGTAAAAAACTAGCCTAACATTATATTTAGTACCAAGTTAAGTTGCAAGGTCGTCTACTGGTAAATAATTAAAACAACTATCGCTCCTAATCACTATTAGTTTTTTTTGACAGGGCGTCTCAAAATTATATAGTTAAAGTTATAGGAAGTCTTAATTGTGTTACTTAGTGCAAAACTCTTACTATCACTATTGTTATTTCAATTTTCCATTTCGCAGGTAAACTATATTGACACGAATCGTTCGATTATTTGATATTCTCGATTATAATGACAAATTTTATCTTGCAAGCATAAATATGGGCTTTCAATCTCAGCTAAGTTAATTCTAAAGATGATATTTTCTGCACAGGCTGTTTATTTACGTCTACGCATCACTTTCTTTAGCCATATCAACCGTTCCGTCTAGCCGTCCGTTACAGTTTATTAATCGATTAGGCGAACATTCACTGGCCTTTTGTTGGGTCCGATAAACAAGTGCTATCGTAAAAATTTGGCAGAAAAATCGGTTAACACCAATACGTGTTGCTGTATTGATTTATATTCATATTTTTTCTTTACTGATAGTTTTTCTTTTTTTTTTATAAAATTAATGTTTTATTTTTTTTTTTGCTATTTAACAAATTGCTTTTTGTTGGGTTGTTGATAACATCACCATCAGCTTCGACCCATTTGATTGAATTATAAATACTACTCATGTACTTGATTCTCTCAAGGTTTTCTCAACATAATTTAAAATATATTAAAGATAATCTAAAGTGCCTGCTAAGGTTCAGAATCTGCGAAATTTATGGTAAGATAACCTTTCTAGCATACTTACTACTTCATTGTCGATTAATTTATTTTTATGCGTATTTGAGCCATCTGAATACTTGTTAGAACGAGTAATGTACATTATTTGGTCACATGGCCAACCTTCGGATACAAATGATAGAATATTTAACTTATGACTTTTTCTCCTTTTGAAATCTACTTTATTCTGCAATTTTTTTTAGATAATAACTTTAAATAATCAAGTTATTTGGTTTTATTTTTCTTAAAAACACAAATTTAAATAGTTTTTCCTGGTTATATATTGATAAATAACTTTAATAATGGTTGCTTTCATAGAGGTCTTAAGTTATCTGGACCTTTAAACCAATTTTACTACAAGAATTAAGTCTAATAATGGATACGTGTGAGACCTTCAACTAAATTAAAAAAAATAATACCGAAACTAAATCTCGAATTGTCGGAAGCTGAATTTTTGTTTACTTTTTTTACTATTATACATATATGTATACTCGTATATATGTAACACGTATATGTTTAATGTATAAACAACTGAGTAACTAGATTGCAATTAATGGTGAATACATATGTCTGAGCATATAATAATGCATTTATCGCATTTGGCGCCTTACAGCATTAACAAGATAACGTCTAATTAAATTGAGCTGTCTGTACGAATCACAGACCTGCTTCATTTCCATCAAGTTTACTGAGTCTATGCTCCTTCTGTAAATCTGTCATCATTATGGTTTTAAATATAGTTTTATCAATTTAATCTTACTTTTAGACGAATAGCTCAGTATCTACTGTTCTTAGTTGCATCTTCAATCAAATTCGTTATGCATAATGCAAGTTAGCCCTCTTGTCATTTGATATGGTGAAAAGTAACTTGATAATATAAGAAAAAAAATCTAGGAACTCTAGGAATCTATGGAACTCTAGGAGCTCTAGGATACAAATCGCATTTCACACTCTCGAAAATGCTTTTGCGCTGTGGTTCCATGTCAAGCATAGTAAAATTTTACAGTTTACTTGTGATTCACGATTAAAATTTTAATGGGTGATGTAGTCTAAGATAGAAAAACAGGAACGCGGGAGAAAAATAGTGACCGAAAGTTCTACGAAACAATATCGTTTCATAGTACAACTTTTCTGATAGGGTGGTCCAAAAAACCTAAATAACTTACCGTTTACTATATAGATATATAATGAAGGGCAAATATGTGAAGAAGAATATGAAAAAAATATTAGTATCAACGTTATGTCACTATAGTAAATAAATAATAATAAATAAATAAACGCTTATCTTGACGAACGGTAGCCAAGCACTTGATCACAAAGCATATTCTGACTAAAGAAATACCTACGCGTAGTTAGATTAATGAAGTCATGAGGTGATTAAAGTACTGCATTCTTTACAGGTCGAGTTGAGGTGCATTGGCCGCAACCGCATTTAATTAAATTAAGTTATAGCTGCAAATCAATAATTCATTTCCACTCTACGCTTATAAAATTATTAGTTTTAACCGATGAATTATTTGATCCTCTACTGCACGATCTCGTCTACCAATTTATAGAATATATATAACTGTATATTAATATATTGCATGTTTGATATTCATGCTGAATGTTTTCTTTTTATGTATCATAAGAAAGCTTTAAGTCAGAGGCCCATAGATAAAGATTTGCTTAGAATGTTCTTTCCTGTAACCAAATCTAAAATCTGAGATCCATACTCGATTCTTGAGTCTATGATGAGTCCCACGAGTGACGAAGGCCAAGTTGCGCTAGGAGAGTCTAGGCTATGATATATGTATATTATAAGATGTCTTAAAATTTGATACAATGATTTTTTTAGTTTGATTTCGGTTTGTACCTATCTCAAACGTGGTGTTCAATGCATTTCATTATGGATAGCAATATAAACCGCTCTGATCCAGTAAAATTAAAAAGGCTAATGTTACTAGTACATTATTAATTAATAATTAAGCACATCTTTTTGTAAATAATACATTGATGTATATCTCCGGGCTTAAACCTGGAACCCCAAGTACCTATTATACGAAAATGTTCATTCTGGGTTAATTTATAGTTATAAATGTAATGTAATGATAATTATGATTTCGTAGTAAAATTAAATAGTATTGTATAATACTAATATTCATAAATTTCAATATAGTTTATTATAATGTTGGAAATAGAAGATTATTTTTATTATGGTACTTTTTGTTTTTATACCATTGCAGGGCATTTATACGGCTTAACCAAATAAATAGCTAGTAAAACGCCCGTAAAATACATTATAGTGAATTGTAGCGACGGCGGTCTGTTGGTGCGGTAATATAACTGTACAGGCGGCCATATAATTTCGGCGTTACTCCAGTTTACGTTAGATAAAATTGTTTGCACTTTCCTCGAAAAATATAACAAGTGACGTTATTTCGTTTAATTTGAACAATATTCAGTTAAAAGAATATAAATGAAATTAAAATACATTGTACTTAAAAACTTATTGCTTATTGAATATGTACGAGTTAGAATAGAAAATACTCACATTTCATTTGTTGTTCTTATAATTGTTTAACAGCAGAATTGACGTGTTCAATAGCTCCTTTAAATAGCGTAGTTTGTTTCATTAAAGTTAGTCTCATTCTAAAACTGACTCATTATGACTATTAGATGCCCTAGTGTCGTAACATCGTTTGTCTCGCTTAGACAAGTACGTAAAATCCAGTCGGGTCTTTTTAGTCAGTTTAGTTTCGGAGAAGAAGGCACTTTGTGCACAGAAAAGAGTTTCTTCTAACGTTAAGTAAAGGAACATCGACTTATTCCTTCCCAATCTTAGAATACTAAGAGGCTACTATTTAAATTATATAATAACGAGGATATATAGTTAATTTAGTACCCCCAGTAAGTAATTTGATTCAAACATTATGATCTCTTGGTATTGTTTCACAATTGTGTATTAAGACTGGGTAGTCATTTTTTAGAGCTCACAGAAACAATAAAAGTAAATATTTGGTTTATTTCAATTTCAATTAAGAACTAAAAGTCATTAAAAAGCGTAACATGAAATGGGTAAATTTGAACCTCGCGTGTTAAGCGTTCTTGATAATATTATAGTATTCGACACGAAATACCACTTATACATCCCACTAAATGGTAGAAAAGAGATTTGATATGTTTTTTTTTAAATTAAATTTGATTAAAAACGCCGTGTGGTATCCGGCTGAATAGAATAGCACCACCCTCATTTCTTACCGAGGTGTCATAAAAGGCGACTAAGGTAAGTTGATCCGCCGTGTGGTATCCGGCTGAGTAGAATAGACCACCCTCATTCTTACCGAGGTGTCGTAAATTGCGACTAAGGTAAGTTGACCCGCCGTGTGGTATCCGGTTGAGTAAAATAGACTACCCTCATTTCTTACCTTCTTAAGTGTAGTAAAATACGAATAAGGTAAGTTGACGTCAGGCAGGCGGCCGGTCGTAAAATACGTAGCCAAATCATGTGACCACATGTTTGTAACATGTTGTGCCAACCCCACTTAGAGTGGGATAAGGGTAGAAGGATGATGAAATTTAATTTGATTTAAAAATGTTAGGGGGATTGGGAATAATCCGAACACTTAAGGAGTTAAAGTGGGATGAACTTGAACAATTATTTGTGTATTGGTGAGTGATATTAAAAATTTCTTTGGAACGTAATATTATCCGTATAACAGAAACATATTATCTAGTTGGACCAATCACTCGACATGATAGAGGAATTTGTATGTATTGCCAAAATGTGTTTAATCGATGACAAATTTCTACATGAAAACTACCTCACCTGTTGGGTAATTATGTATTTAAGATTATGCACGTGAAAAACTACATGAATATTTTTTATATATAGACGAAAATTCCGCATTAGAATACCTAGCACACACAGATTTCTTCGCTGGACTTAATTTTAATATATCAGTAAAACTTTGATTGACAGTTAAAAAAAGGTCCGATCGCCACCAAACTCTATAGTAACATCCGCTGGGTCGTTCTAAAGATTGCCTAAAAATTTCATTAAAATTGTTCCAGCTGTTTGGGAGTCTATATAAGACATACAGACAAACATTCATTTTTATATATTACAATTGTAGTTCCTATTTTTACATACCATTATTTCTCTTAAATCTATACTCTATACTAATATATAAAGCTGAAGAGTTTGTTTGTTTGTTTATTTTTTGAACTCGCTAATCTCAGAAACTACTGGACCGATATAAAAATTTTTTGAGTGTAAGATAGTCCATTTATCGAGGAATGCTATAGAGTATATAACATCACGCTAAGATGAAAAGGAGACGAGCAACGATAAAATATTGCGAAAATGTCAAAATTTAATGCTATTTAACGGTGAACGTTATTCAAAAATTTCTTATAATTAAGTAACGATAACTACTTCTATGTTCAAAATTTCAATTCTGGAAAAAAATTGTGACACACTGACTTACATGCGAAGCTGCTGGCACAGCTAGTATAACATAAAAGAAATACACCGAATAGAACCCTCTTTCTTACCGAGGTGTCGTAAAATACGACTAAGGTGAGTTGACGTCAGGCGGGCGGTCGGTCGTAAAATACGTGGCCAAATCATGTGACAACATGTTTATAACGTGTTGTGCGAAAACCCACGTAGAGTGGAATAAGACAGGAGGATGATTATTAAATACACCGAATAGAAATTGCTGAAAATTTCTGCATAATTTTCTTATCCTCTAATAAAATTTCCCTGAAAATTTTCCCGTTATATACACGTGGGACATACTAATCAAGGTTGATATAAAACATCGCAAATAACACATTGTCGCTAGAATATAACTCTCTAATATCACGGTGATCCCAAAGGTACATCACGAAGGTCGTATAATTTCTCTATACCTTTCCATTTTAGCCA
The DNA here is from genome assembly GCA_947086495.1 of Morpho achilles. Taxonomy (NCBI): domain Eukaryota; kingdom Metazoa; phylum Arthropoda; class Insecta; order Lepidoptera; family Nymphalidae; genus Morpho; species Morpho achilles. The sequence goes on from CAMTZB010000019.1 coordinate 11,680,884, forward strand.
AACGAAATATTTGCGTTAGGTAAATTTACATCAAGAGATACTCATGAGCCGTGAACATGATATTTTCGCCTCTATTATAGCGAAATATACCTTTTATTCTCATGTTCAGTGAAGGTAACTTTATATTGTTTATCCAACACCTATTTTTCACGAAAAAGGTCCAATTTTATGTCACAATTTTGTAACATATATCGTTTGGATATTAGCTCCTACACTAAAACTAAATAGAACCTCATTAGTTTTTATTGGAAACGAAAATTTTATTATATTTCCATGAAAGTTCTACCTATACGTTTGCTCTAACCGTTTTTTTTATCTAAGTCCTTTACAGCTTTGTCTTGTAAACTGACGCAATCTTTCTGGATTTATAATTGAACTGAAATAAATGTAATTTAAATTCATTGATATTGATTTTTTTTGTCAGTTAGCCACTATGGGTAGACTGTAGGTCAGTTAATTATAGTTGTTGATGTCTATTACTTACGGAGTCATTAAATAAATGTACAACTTCCTCATTCTGATGGCTTACACGCATTAACATTGGTACGTATTCGTATAGAAACTTGTCGATGTCAGCGTGTCCGGACCGGGAGTACGGGATATAAGTGTAGAATCTCGACAGTTCAGTCACAAGACAGAATGAATTGTTATCATATATTTCATATCTTAAGTATGTTCTTTGATATTTTATAATGTTATAAGTATTTATAGCACTTGTAAAACCTTATCGTAATTCGTCTTATTAATATATTCAAAACGCTACGATACGATATTTTGTTTGAATTACAAATAGAGTTTAGATCTCTTTCAAATGTTTACATAGTATTTTTATATTATTTCATATAAAAATTCAAATATAAAAATAAACGTTCATAGCTCTATCAATCATCATTCAACTTAAATGTTAAAATACTCTTAATTATTTACTGATTTTTTCCAGAAAAGCGGCAGTTTCGTACTTCGTACGGTAGCAATATTAATAAAATTTTTATTAGCAATATTAATAAAAAAATTATTAATATTGCTGTAATATTCCCGTAGATTACTTGTGATATCGTAACAGACAGACATTCGCATTGATAATGTATGTATTGATATACAAACTTGAATCAAGGGAAACTGGATTACAGGAGGAATGTAATTTAAATCACTGATAGTCAATCATCTTAAAATATGGTCTTATAATTATTAAATAATTATTAATTATGTTAAGAGTTCCTGGTTCAATTTTATTTTAGAATCAATAAGTTCGTACAGGCAAATTATTTCGAGGTGTTATTATAAAAAAGTTGATTACACTGCCATATAATTGTTACTCAGATCTTAAACTATAACATCACTTCCACATGGGAGACATATTTTAAATCTATCTATGATATTCAGAAAATCCACATATTTATTTCTTATATGAATGTTTTAAATAATTTATTTTAACAATATATTCGCTAAGTACGATTGTAACGTCTTATGTCTGCGCTAATCTTTATACAGAAAGCAGACGCATTCTCGCCCATGGGCGCAGGTCAACGGTCGGTTGTGCTTGCGCCTGGGAACCGAAGATAAATATTTGAATTTCAACACTTAATACATATGCTTAGCAAATTGATTATGAAGTGTTCTGGCATCCGTGGAGATGTTTATCGTAAGGATTCTAGGTCGGGCTTGCGTATACATACGTGCAATGTATGGTTTTATTCGCCGGAACAAACATGCCATTAATCCACGAAATATGCTTTACTTTATACAAGGCTTTATTGTAGTAAATTTCAAGATAAAAACAAAACACATTTAGATTATTTGCATTTTAATATTTTTTGTATTCTTCTTGTATGTTTTTGTCAATGTTTTTGTAAACGCCTTTTTGTCAGATAATGGTAAAATAGTCTTTACTTTTTACAATTTTATTAAGATATTTTGTTTTCCATTACAAAATAATATTAAATCATAATATATATTGAATTTGTTACAAATTTAACCTGCTATACGAGTTAATCTTCGATTATTCTGGGCTAACGGGCTAAACGGTTGCATCAACTAATCTTTTATTTATTTGTACCATATACGCTTTTCAATATGTCCTAAAAGCGCGGGAACTCTTGACTCATCCTGTTGTATATAAACTTCAATAACAATAAACTATTTAAAACAAAACAGCGTCCTGACAGACTCTGGAAAAGAATCAGTTAGAATGTTTAGAAATACTCCCACATTGATTTAATTTAGGCAATAAAGCCACTTTTTTATCTCCCTTCCGGGCACATTCCGCTATCGCGTGTTGAACATATTATAGTCTACAAATGACACAGCGAAACAGTCTGTTTTATATTCTAACTTCCGAGAAAATAGTCACGTACAAAACATGTAGAGAGAATTTAGACACATACAGTATTAATCCTTATAAACTTAATTATACAATTAAATTAATTGAATATCCGTAGAGTTATCGCCCGATTATTAATAATAAATCATTTATTCAGATATGATGTTACAAACAGATACTTAAACTAATAAGACACACTTGGCTGTAACTCTATAGTGAGGGGTGTACAGCTCAGCGCATGTCCCTAAAAATTAAAACAAGCGCAGGTAAAAATAAGTTCTCAAGTTAGAATCATAGTTTTAAGTTGTTTCTGTTAGCTTAATTGTACCATCATATCATAATGTTTCAATCATTTAACTTGATTGTATGATTTTTTCACGTTTTCTAAAAATCACATGCAAAAATCATAAGACCTACGTTTCGATTAAAACTCACACTAGACTCACGATTTATTTTACCGCCAAATTAAAGCTTCATAATGAATTATATCGATAAAAATAAGATGTAATGTTTTGAATTAGTCAGTACCTAACATTTTGATGCGTAAACACTAATTGTTTTAATCAAATTATGTCTATCTTAATATTAAAATGAGTTAATCTTGTATATATATATATATATATATATTCCGAATCTCGGAAGCGGCTCCAACGATTTTCCTAAAATTCAACATGTAGGAGGTTTTGGGGGAAAAAAATTGATCTAATTAGGTTTTATGTAAAAAAATATTGTTTTATCCCTATTTTTGGGCATTAAAAAACACTAACATTTATATTGAACTGAATTTTCGCCAGTAGCTGTCAAGTCGACGTAGCTTATTCGGTTAGCGGGCAGCCTCGAGAAATGTGAGTGCCAAGGATCGATCCCAACTAAATAATTGTTTTTTTTCTTTTTTAAAGTTTTTTCTTGTAAAAAATTACCGAGCGAAGCTCGGTCACCCAGATATTTATTATAATCGCAACATATCATTAGCAATAGTAGCGTAGATTTCATTACAATAAGAAGTTGATATAAGGTATGGATATGTTTCATAACAACTTAAAGTTGTACTAAGCGATCGTATTTGAAAGTATCGTTCTGTAATCTAGGTTTAGATGGTTTTGCTGAGGTGAGTAAGGAAATATTTCCTCAAATCATGATGTATATTATATATTAAAGATTTCAGACAACCTATGCCGAAAACAGCCATTATTTAGCACTTGTTCGATTTCAAAGCTGGGAAATATAAATTTATATTGATTAATAATTCCGGTACTGCTCCACCCACGAGTTAAACACTTGAACAACTTATTCATTATCATAATTTATGAGCAAACTTGCGTAGGTTTATGCCACTTGTAGAATCAATCGAAGTAACATCCAGTACACATCGTATTAATCTTCCTTTAGATTTTCACCTTTATTCGTATAATATACGAAATTTGATATTACAAACAATCAACCTAGGCAAAAACATATCTGATCATATTAATCAACACTACAATTTTTTTACAACGAAATCACTAATTTTTCTGTATATGAGGAGATAATAAATTTGAATTAAAATTAATTTGAGAGACCTAAAGCCTATCTAATATCCCTTCAAATCTGTCTGGATCTGTGAGAGAGACCTTAGCTGGTACTTCTAGGCGGCTGTAGGCTGTGACGAGGGTATAGAAGTGATGCGTTCAGTATTCCTTTGCCATCGTCATCAGGCAGCAAGAAGATCGTAAAGTGTTAGTTAGACGGTAAGAGACTGACATTATTGTACATTACTACTATTATTATATAAGCTGTGGTAGCCCAGCGGTAACACCATGTGACTCTTTCGAGGAGGTCACGGGTTCAAACCTGGGCAGACACTAATGAGTTTTTCTGTTAAAAACCTTATGTGTCTAATTGATAATTGTAATTTATCACACGCTTTTCAGTTAAGGAAAACATCGTGTGGAAACCTGCATATCTCTAGAGAATTCTGGAGATATGTGTAACCTACCAATCCGCATTGGAGCAGCGTGGTTGGTCTTAGCTTCAAACCTTCTCTCCAAAATTGGAAAGAAGATGCCTATTATCAGCAGTGGGATAGTAACAGGCCGCTACTTACTTACTTACTATTATTATAAATGCGAAAGTCATTCTGTCTGTCTGTGAGATTTGGCATAATTAACTTTTATACAACGGCATGACTCGGCTTTAACATCGGCTTAAAAATCTAATTCTTCTTTTGTAAATAGGGAACAAAAATACATTTTGAATTAATGAGGGTCGACTAAACGTTTTGGTGGGCACGAACGAAGTCGCGAGTGCTACTAGTACATTTATATTTTTAAGGATAATTAATTTAAAATGTTTTGTTGTAATCAAATTATTGACAATTAATTAAATGATAAATAGCATGAATGGTGTAAGAGCGAAAACTATTCAAGGCATCTTGCATGACGTGTCGCTATGTGAATACAGATGTTAAAATGAAAGGCAGCTTGCATCCCAATGAGGATAAACTAAAACCTCAATGAGTTACGGTATAGGGATTTCGAATGGAAACCCGTTGCTCCCGAGTATGAGATAATACGATTCAACATATATTTTAATTTAAATGTATTTTTGCTAGAAATAAATGAGAGTATTTGAGAGAATCAGTCATATATGTCTACGACCTATGAATTTTTCGTATTGTGTTATTATACTAAAGTAGGGAAGCCAAAGGCAGACCTGTAAGTAAAAGTTTCGTAATATTTGTCTTTGTCTAATCACACATAAAAAAAGAAAGGCGATAATAAGTCTCCTTTATATTTCTTTTTTTAATTAGGCCATATTTTAGACTGGCCTCCCTATCCTACTATAACTTTATGGTTTCCGTAGTTCTAATAAAACCTTTCTGATACCATACTATCATAACGATAGTCATAAAGTTATAATTTAGTTTATAATTTTTTTTGATTATCAGAAAAACATTACAATTAAAATTTTAATATAATAAGATGAAATTCATTATGAAACATAATTTATACGCTGCCGTCAACAACTTTAATCTTGATCGATATTTTTTTAATCTAAGCAAAGTCGTAAGTCTTAAATATTGGGTCAAAAAAAGGTTAATTTGTGGTCTAACAAAATATTTTATTGAGCCTTAATGATTGAATAAATGCTCAAATAAATAGTTAATAGTCGGCTCATAATCGGAAATGTCAACATGTCAACATTCAAGTGTCAGTAACTGACACTTGATATAATAATAATTCAATTTAGTGAAAAAGGGCGATGTAATTTTCATTATGTACACTGTAATTTTCCAAAATTAAGTTTTATAGTAAATAATCGTCAGCTTCATGAATAATTTATCGTATTAACTGTAGGTGTAAATTCTACGTATATTGAACCCAAAATTAATTTTGCAACAAATAGCCATAGCAGTGTTTACCGACCGACGTATATCGTGCACAATGCGGCTTGCGGTCCCGGTACCCAATTATTGTAACATTTGTAATCAGTCATGCCCGAATGAGCTGTTATAACAAAAGATATTACCAAATGGTCAGATTTTTTTGAAGCGCACCCCACGGGCTTTTACACAATAGATTGTACGTTGGAACGCTCGCTGGAGAAACAATCAGGATTCAAAAAGTTGTTGGATCCATGTACAAATATTGCCTCAGCCAGTAAACGCCTCTACACAGTGTACACTTCTGAAGGCGCAGGCTTGAGGCATACATTTTACATAAGAATACACTCTGTGAAAGCTTGTTCTTTTGTTTGCTTGGTTCTAATTATTTAATGAGATGTGTAGACTTGCATTAAACATGTTAACAATCAATCAATCTACAAGGGATTTCGAAGTTTGTTCAACAACCTCCTGTCATTGTTATTTACGTTTAGAAGAAATGGCTCTTTAATTATATTTGAGTAATAGCTGACTATTCGAGGATAAAAGCGCGTAGTGCTTAAATGAATGTACAAGTATTTTTAGTAATGGCAGGTAATAAATTTACTGGAACGTAATGAGTATAGTAGTTCTAATATTTCGGTTGTTAGTAAAATATCTTCATGAACTTATACAATCGTGTCCAAAATTCATTCCAGATGTGTCCATTGCTCAGTGACATCATCTTTTTTATCAGATCAAGACTAATTAAATATGGACTTATCTCAAGCATATTTTTCTTATACTTTGTTAGCATTTTTGCAATCTCACTTGATGAAAAACTACAGCGTAGATTCAAAGAAAGCCAAATTACAACAGCAAAAAAAAAGTTGATAGAATAATCTTAACAAGGTAGTTATGAACGACGAATGCTGTTCGTAATTTTCATTTTGTCACTATAAGATAATTTTATAAAAACACATTTTGTGTAGCATAAACATATTTTTTTAGCCATGGCGGCTTTTATTTGGCAACGCCCTAGATATCAAGATAGATTTTTTATATTTATTCTCCGTGTAATATACAACTCACACAAGTTTTGTTCCTATATTTTGTACCCTTATTGAAAGTTGGTTTTTTTATTTTTTTAATTATGCTTATAATATTAATCTTAATTAAAATAAGGAATTAATCTCTGTTTCATGTTGAGCCGACGAGCATTGTGTGTTCTGGGATCAACAAGCTAGAAGACGAGGGTTGACATCCCACATTTTCCTTAAATTTTGAATTGTATTTTAAATTCGAATTCTTATGCGTAACTTCACAACGTTTGTAATTTAATTTCACACACCATTAATAACCCATATATTTATACATTGTGCACCATTAGTTTTTGAATTAATTAGATATCTAATAAGCGATTGTCTGAATGAATTGCATTTTTTTAGCTGTATAAATTTTCTAAAATTTGATGTACTAAAGTATAAAGAGACGTTAGTGTAAAGAGCACTGAAAATTTTTACACATACGCGGATAAAAGACTGCTTTAAAAAAAACTAATATATATATACATATATATATATGTATATATATATATGTATATATATATATATATATATATATATATATATATATATATATATATATATATATATATATATATATATAATCTTCTAAATAACAGGCCGTTTCCTCTCTTTTAGAACTTAGCTGGCGACTGATGCGAAAGGGAGTTCAGAATTAAAATGTGTTGCAATTTAAGTAATATATTTTTCACATTCATCCCACATCAAAAGGTTGTAAGGTGAAAACTGTACAGCTATAGGACGGCGGTCATTAAAATCTTAAAAACATCGGCAAACTTCATTATATATGTATGTAGTCATTTCTTTTACCTGTAATAAGCGGAACGAAAATGCGAATGCAAAAACTTATAACACTTCGATCCATGGCTTCGATCCTTACGATTAATAGCCATAGAAATATTTTAGGCGGTCTGTATTAAACCTGAATATATTAAAGTTACGTAATGTAAATAATAATATGCCAGGTATAATATAATAGGACTAGGATAGTATTAATTATATTTGTTAATATCACATATTACTGTGAATTTAACGCATAATCCCCAAGTATCATTCTTTGGAAATAAAGTCACCTTTTACCAAATTAAAACAGGTGTATTACAGGTGATAATAATTTTTAGTTTAAGCACAATTTGCTTAATTTTATTTTTATTTAACACCAATAATGTTTATCAAAGGCTGTCGAAATAGTATTATGTAAAATAATCACAGTGATTTTTTGTTTATTATTTGCTAAAAGTGTCTTCTTAACGATCATATTCTAGAAATAATCAAAGCAAACGGCTTCAGAACAAAAGAACATCGGTTATGTTTAGCGTCCCATTCCTTGCAAAGAAAGTTTGTGTTGTTTGGGCAGTTGCGCTTAAGAAGTTATTACAACAAAGAGAAATCTAGAAGCCTGAAAGGATACTGAAGACAGCAATAATAGTTGTCTTCAGTTCTCTTTTGCTTGTCAATATAGAATAACTTTTTGGGTAGTTAATCCTATAAAGGAGGATATTTGGTAAACACCACCTGTAAAAGCTAAGAAAACGGGATTAAGATTCCCGTCTGGCATATACCTATAGGTTTTTACGTATATTTATATGTAATATGTGGAAACATCTTGTATAAACTGCGTAAACAATATTTAAAAGCGCCCTGAAACTTTCCGAAGCAATTCGTTTTAACTTTGAAAGTTTATTTAACCTATCAATTCCCGTAGACATTTCTAATTAAACTTTGCGATAAGCATCCAAGATTTTCTCTTGAGAACCCTTAAATCTTACTCAGATTGCAATGTATTATGAAATACGCTTATTTCCGGAACCAAATATTTAAATTGAGCTCTCACTTGTATTATTGTAATTTTCTTTATTTCTGTTCAATACCAAATCATTCTTTTTATTTTGTCCATAACTGTACTATTGCAGGGATTTTTTTACGCCTTCGATTTGTGCCTCGTGGATGTGTGAAGTCTATGAAATCAAGGGTCAAATCTTGGGCAGATAGAAAAAGTGTTTCTTATTATAAGTAAGTATTTCAGTTAAGATCCAACACTTCTCATCAAATGCTACGAGGAAGGCTTTTACCTACAATATGGTACAATATAAAATATAGGCCACTAATTTAAATGATTTATAGAAGCAGGCGTTACTTTGCTGAATTCCATATTACAAAAGTTAGTTTGTAACTTCTGCCACTAATTTACTTTTTTTACTTCGTATTTAGTTAAAACTTAGTGAATTCATATAATAGATATTAACAAACAAAGTAATTTAGCTAAATTGCAAAAGCACTTTGTTAGATTTGTTCACAGTGCCTCGGCATTTTTTAATAAGCACTGACATAACCTACTCTAGGATATTTCGTGCTGAAATAACTCAAAGAGAAATTTGTGGAGTTAATTAGTGTGACAAGGTATGATTCAGGAATGTAGGTGTACCGCTCTCTCCCAGTTCAAACAATACGGGACGTGAATAGAAATGTGAAAATTATACCACTGTCACCTTATATTATGAACGAACCATGGAATTCAATTTACTTTAGCGCGTTCAGAAATTGCAAATTAGGACGCCTGTAAAATAAATGTTCTTTCAAAGTTGAAAAAATTAGAGTTGTAACTAAGGTACCTGACCTTATTAATAGGCAGCGATATTACTGTTTGTTAATTATATCTTTCACATAATTTACAGAGTTAGGCGATACTTTCGGGAGATCCAAAATACAAAAGTAATAATGAAATTACTCTGCTATAATCCGCGATTAAATAAATATAAATTATTTTTATTCATTTTATTAAGATATTAATTAAGCAAATATAACGTAAATAAGTATTGTAAAAGTTCTAAAGCAGCATGATTTATTTCGTGAATGGAAGCTATAAAATTATTAACAGATTTAGGGTATTTCTTATGAGAAAGAAATGGAGTGTCGATTAGTAATTAAATATAACACGTTTATGAGGTAGTGTTACGAATTAAGCCTTAAAGCCGAATAAAGATAAGCCAAATAAAGCGCAATCAGAATAGCTAAGGCAGTTAACTTAAGGAAGTTCTTTAGTGGGAGGTTAATAATTAGCATTAAAGATTTTGAATTTGAATTAAATTCTTTCGCTACTTTAGCCTAAAATATTTTTGTAACGTACTTAAGGTTGTAGGTACTAACAGATTGTCGAGATCATCGAGTTTGGATGCCATCGTCACGTCGCCGTCTCGTAAACTTCATGAGAAAACTTTAATTGGAAAATGTTCCGCGTACTCATACCTCGTCTCCAAAGTTACTCCAGCAAATATAATTATTTAGGAGTTAAGTCGAATTTATTTTTTTACATTAGGTATTTTGGTAGATAAATATTCGGCTTTTCATTCATTTAGGTTTCATTTAACTGCCAATCCGTTCGAGAAAAACGTGAGAAAGTCCATGTTAAACCTAATTTCAGACAAAGATTACTAGTCATTTGATGACTTCGAAGTGGTGCAGTATGATTTTATATGTATAAGCATTTAACCATATATTATTTAGGGCTTAAGAGAGCTTATATTATGAGCTATTGGGGTCACGGGTTCAAACCCCGGGCAGGCACCAATGAGTTTTTATGTTCAAAATTATGTGTCTAACTGATAATTGCAAATTCTCACACGCTTTTTGGATAAAAAATTTTGAAAGTATGAGAAACGTATTCATAACATAAATAGCTATTTTATTATTTTTTGTATAATATAAAAGTTAATAACAATCTTTAAAAAGTTAATGAATTATTAATGAAACTTGTCACTAATCATCAAATCGTTAACACATCAGCATCTCGCACGAAATTCCGAACGAACCCATAGACAAATAACAATATCGACCCCATAGATCCCTTGAGGAACTATTATACTGTATCGTGGGAGCTAGAAACCTCAATATGTAAAGCACACCCTATACCCTTTAGATAATGTATACTAAGCCCTTTCAACACTTTTCTACATCAGCAATGTTTTAATACTATACCTAAATAGCAAGAATTTAGTAGAGATATATATTTTTAGTTACAAACTTTACAGAGCATATAATTATTATAGCAAAATAAATACTTAAACTATTAAAATAGTTGTATTTTGTTAACAATTTCTCAATACGCAATTTTTCAAATACTGTTGGTTACGGTTGGGTTCAAATTCAAATTCAAAATTCAAAATATTCTTTATTCAAATAAACTTGTACACAAGTGCTTTTGAATCGTCAACTCTACAAAACAACTAAACCAAAATATGGGCAAATTTTAAGTTAACAAGTTTAACTAAAGTTTAAATATTAACAAGTTTATATCGCATTCGTTTATTTACACATTGACGATTTTATTCTTGAGTTGTTTTATAGACTACGTTTAATTTTGGATAGATACCATGGTTATTTTGTTTCTAACCTGATAGTAAGTCGCTGTAGTTTTTATCGTAAATTACCCTGTGTATTGCTAGATGCAATGTAGAAAATATTTCTCTTTCCCATTAAACTTCTATAAGATTCTATTAACTTCAAATAATGCGCTTTCCAACGAACAGTGTTTTTTTTAAATGTTGATGCATAATCATAACCATTTATATTAAGCATCCAATATTTAGTTTCCATTTATCGATTACAGATTTTGCTTCCCAACAACCGTACCATTTCCCAAGTTATGTGTTGCAACAACATCAAAATACATATTTAAGATAATATCCCAGTAGTGTTATTAATATATGTGATATCGTAATACTAGAATATTGCGTTGCATTAGTTGTTATAATGTGCCGTCAAAATAAAATTTCTACTACCTAATATATTTTTGTCTGTGTAGTTGCATAGAAATAACAAAAAAATAAAACCGTTTCTCTCAATCATAAAATTGGAAAATAAAGTACTGCCGCCATAAACCGAGTTGTGCAATTTACTTTTAAAACATACATAATATTCCTATACAATATTGATATTCAACTATATGGAATAAAATTTTATATTTAAAAAATTGGAAAAATAAAAGCTCTTTTTGTTGTAAAATTCTGGAAAAACTTTTGTTAGGACAACATTTGAGGGGTCAGATAGTTCCAATTAATTTTAAAAAGAAAATTTTTGCCCTTGCAGTAGGCGGTTACGCTAGACCAAGCTTTCTTTCTAATTGAGTTTGAATTTACTTCAGTTACAACTACTAAGATTGAATAATTGTAACGAACGAGTTTAAAAAAACAACGACTACACTAAATTAGATAAACAAGATTTTGAATATAAATAGCATATATTCAGCGTTCCGAAATCAGACTACGCAATTAATTTATAGGGCTTAAAATCGCGAGTTGTGAGATATTTTATATAAATGATATTTCGATAGCTTCAGCTATTTCATTAGCCGTGAGTCTGCAAAATAAAACGCAACAGTAAATTCCAGTTCTACGACACGTACCGCAGCGCGACACGCTCGCGATATCATCTCTGATCAGAATTTTCCTCCATTGCCTATAACTACAAATATGCTCAGATAGGGGAATATATGCGGGGAATTTAACATACATTATGTCACGTTCCTCACAAAAAATGGAATATCATACTTGTCCTTCGACTGTTCATATAAATACATTGACTGTTGTTAGCTATGAATATAGGATTTTTGTGAGTAACTTTGTTAAATACCTGTATAAAGAAAACTTATCGCTATCTGTAGTTCAAATAGTTCTCAATTCTATTTTGCAAAATTTGTTTAAACATAATTAAACAATACTGCATGGTGTGGTATCGGCCTGAGTAGAATATACCACCCCCATTTATTACTGAGGCTTCGTAAAAGGCGGCTAAGTTAGGTTGACGTCAGGCAGGCGGCCGGTCGTAAAATAAATAGCCAAAACAACAAAATCCCATTTAGAGTGGAATGAATGACTGAATAATTCAAGGTGTCGTGATTAAAGGTGCGTCAAGATTCAAAGAAGATTCTTATCATGTAAATAAATGAGTATACAAAGTAAACGACAAAACCAACGACAGTTTCACGATATCGATTATGGTGCGACACGCCAGCGATATCATCTTAACTGTGAATGTTATTCCAACGCAATGAGGATTGGGGAACTCGCGCGGGGACCCTAAAATACATTTAGTCACATTCTTACAAGAAAATTGGGTAATAAAGGGTATCAAGCAATAACTATAAGTATGTAATATTATTACAGTAATCTTTAAATAAGCTTTTAAATGTAGAGTTGTTCTATTGAACTACATGTACAGCTATAAGTATATTGGCTTGAGATTCTAAAGCGAATTTAACTTATTTATACAAAATAGTTGCCACACGGATCTTATTGATTGATGAACTTATTGATAATTGATCTCTTTTTAAGGAATCATTCAGATAAATTTGTGTGTCAGATTTAAGTTTACTCAGATATCGGAATAGTGACCCGTGCCAGAAGACGTAATTTGAGTCAGCCAGTATTGCATTGCGCGTTTAAATATTGTAGACATGTTTAGTATGTGCGACAGTAGTTCAAAAGAGGTAATGCGAAGTGGACGTTAGTCCACTTCGCTGTACTTCAAATGATATACGTCAGGTAGACAGGTCTCTTCTATACATGATGATGATTCTTCTATATTCGTCCATGACAATAAAAATAAATAAGTTAATTTGGGAGTTCCTCGCCTCATAACGGATTTACTGTCAATTTCCTTCTTTTTAAAATGAATTTTTTAATTTATTTCTCATACAATGGAAAAAATAGTTTAAAGTTTTTAAAGATATAGTTTTGTACTTATTAGTTCTAAGCAAATTATTAAAACATAGTTTAGTTTTTTAGTATTATCTTTTTAATATAGTACAATGACGAAAATTGTAATATGTAACTGTACGTTTTTTTAATGAATGGCCTTAAAAGACTCGATTCCAGGCCGTTAATAAACTAAAAAAAAACATGAAGAGAAGGAGATGACACTCGTATACTTATTCTTTGTCTAATGAATAAGAACACATGAACAAGACAGACACCATCATTTGCTTTCTGTCTATGTTAAATGTCCCGATTGTGTACACCCATAGATTCTACTCTATAATATGTGTAACATACAAACGCACCATAAACCACAAACAAACCATAATGTACAGCCGATATGCAGTGTCATAATCGTAAACTTTAATAAAAAGTCTTTTAGACTATCCTACAGGAATAACGTAATAGTTGAATAATTGATTCTAATACCAAGAGATATAGGGATCAATTTTTTAAAAATAAAACCGTTAGAGAAATGCCAAAACTTTGGCAACAGAATCCCGACGTTCCGCGAATAGACCGGCTAAATGCGTTCACAGACGGCTGAGCCTTCCATTTGCATAATGAATATAGACAACGATCTTCCTACTAAACCTGCTCCACAACCCACTGATCGATGTAACTGCGAGTACCCGTTAAACTATTTAACAATCGGAAATAACGAAGGGTAATCTGAAATTTCTAACATCGGATTACGCGACCTTTCCGATGAACTCTGTCGCTTCGTTTTATTATTTTCCTGTTGGGCCTATTTATTATAAACGGTATTTAGAATCAAGTCTACTATTTTCTTCAGTATCTTTACATTGTCTACGATTGCCGTTGCTTTATTACGATAAGTATTACGGTATTATTTATTTACTTACTAGCGGCCTGCCCCTGCTTCGCACGGGTATAAAATATATCCCATGTCAGTCAGTGTAAAAAAATGATTAAAATTGATCCAGTAGCTTTGATTTATTCATTACTGCCCGTGGCCCGCAAGCGTTAAATTTGGAGAAAAACAATTTCCTCTCCCTATACCAAGACGATTTCCTGTTATCTTTGGAATATCTAAACTCATATAGTACATTTTTACTTATTTACTTTTACATTTTACCTATGTATTTTATTTTTACAATTAATTACAGAATGTCTTTAAACAAACTCTAAAAGATTCGAAGTGCTATAGGGTGAAGCGCGGCGTCCTCACGGCATTTTAAATCTGTAATATCTCCGAAAATGTTCACTTAAATTACATGCTGTAAACTGTCATATTGATCTATATTAAATCAACAATTTATTTAAGGTACTTTATCGAATAAGGATTAATGCTGTATTGTATAAAAATTGCTTTGAACATAAGGCATTATTTTTCGTAAAAAGTAAATGACAAAAAATGCTATTGTTGGTTATCCATAAGAGATAGACATATACCATCGCGGAGCCGGAGTTTAGCCTGCGTTTGTAATGTAAGAGGAAAAAATGTAATTATTTACAGAAACTTCAAAAATTACAGTATTTCTCTACTCCGTATTGAATATTATTATACGTACAAACCTTCCTCTGGAATCACTCTATCTATTAAAAAAAACTGCATCAAAATCTGTTGCGTAGTTTTAAAGTTTTATACGTACATAGGATATATGCGACTTTGTTTTATAATATGTAGTGATTTTGAGGACGGACGAGTGTGTGTAAGTGTCCAATATATTTATTTATTTAAATCCGCTACTAGACAGAAATCGCTCCTTTCACGATTTTGTCCTGTTGGGATGTTTGCCAATAATCTTCACTCTGCATGGATGTGTTTGTTTAAAAGTTCCCATTACTAGTCTGCTACATTTACAAACCCTTATTAGTAATTTTTAGTTTTTGTGCTACGAATGGTTAGCTATGCTATAAATTATCGATCACTGGATCCTCATTAATCTATGAGAATTTCACTGGCAGATGTTGGCAATTGTTAAGATACAATGGATGGACTACTTCCCTACAGACCATAATAAAAATATCAAAGTAGCCTAATCTGTCCTGAATTTTTTTTAGTACATCGTTTTTTCATACGATGTGATAAACATCCATCTACGCCGTGTGGTATCCGGCGGAATAGAATAGTACCACCCTCATTTCTTACCGAGGTGTCGTAAAAGCCGACTAAGGTAAGTTGATGTCAGGCGGCCGGTTGTAAAATACGTAGTCAAATCATGTGACAACATGTTTATAATATGTAGTGCCAACCCCACTTAGAGTGGGATAAGGGCAAGAAGATGTATGTGATATACATCCATCTTGAAAATGGAGTTTTTATTAAAGTCACTTCATAAATATACAATTTCCTTTTTAAACATTATGTTGATATCCCACTGTGAGATAAGGTTTACTATATGTATTGCCATCAATATAAACGTACCAAAAACACAATTTCTGGAGTCACGCGATTGGTTGACCGATTTTAAATCAACCTACTTTTCGAATATCCGTTAACACAAGGCACAGGCGTGGTTATTGTTTGTATAAAACATTATAATGCTTGGAAAACGCCGGTAGTAATATTTCATAGTTGTTTATTTTTATGCATCGTTTATACGTTGAACGTTTTATGGCAATAAGGTCAAGCGTCGACCATTGATATTAAGTAATATTGTTACACTCTTTTCCGTATTTATATGATGGTTAGAGGTGATAAATGCTTCACTTTTCTCACAGTTCAAAAGTAACTACAAGTAAGGTCGCAAGTCAAAGAAAAACAAATAATATTAATGGACTAGTGCCGCGCGGAATCCGGCTAAGAAGAATAGACCACCCTTATTTCTTACCAAGTCGTCTTAAAAGGCGACTGAGAAGTTGACCCGCCGTTTGGTATTCGGCTGAGTAGAATAGACTACCCTAATTTCTTATTGAGGTGTCGTAATAGGTGACTTACATAAGTTGACGTCAGACAGACGATCATAAAATTCCCAGTCAAATCATGTGATACCATTTTTAAAACAGTTGTACCGACCCCACTTAGAGTAAGGTAAGGGCAGGAGAATGATAATGAACAATGACGGAATAAATATTATAAAATGTGTTTGTATATTTCTTTTAAGTTCCAGTAAATTGCGTTTCTTCGAAGCTCATTTGCTATTATTTCTATATCTACTATACAATTTACTATACAATATGTATTTAGTACATAAACAAGTCTACTTTATAGAACTGTTTTAAGCACTACAAACTAGACAGCTTCAACGGATCTTAGATACTTTAGTTTGAAGCGTCTTAAGTAAATTTATATCAACGATACGTTATTGACTTCCAGTCAATAAATATTTCAAGCAGAAGGTGTTTCATCAACACTTCACATACATATATACGTATCCGTATTTATACGTAAAGCTAAAACTTTACACCCTCTCATTAAGGAATTGAGGTCATGGAGAAGTGAAAGACTTGGTTTCTATAAGTGTGCGTATTTTGCAGAAATATACAATTTATGTAGAACTACCATCCCTCTCCTGCTTTGCACAGGTAAAGCATAGAAGTCTTCTGCTTTGATTCCATTGGTGCGTATCTCACATACGCGCCAATGGAATCAAAGCAGAAGTTAGAATGGGTATAGTATGTTACTCTTAAAAGATAGAAATACGTCACAAGAACGGCAAAAAGAGAAATATCCATACACAAATTATCTTTTTATAATATTTCAAAGACATTAAGCCGCGTCTGCGATGATAGCTCCCAGGTGGGTTGAATATTTTTTACATTTTCAACAAAATCTGAAAATGCAGTGTTAGTGGACACCCTACAAAGTGGATTGACTTCAAAATGGGTGACAGGGGCAGGATCGTGTGAAGTGGAAATTCATTTCAAGAGACCAAATCCGAGAGTGGACGGTATCGGTTGATTTGACATTTCATGGATTTGTAAATTTCACCGTTAAAAATATGGAAGTGATCGAAGTTTTAATTATAACAACAGGATCGTGTGAAGTGGAAATTCATTTCAAGAGACCAAATCCGAGAATGGACGCTATCGGTTGATTTGACATTTCATGGATTTGTAAATTTCAGCGTTAAAAATATGGAAGTGATTAAAGTTTTAATTATAACAAAGTAGACCTTGCTTAAGTTATGTTTTATTTGAATCACACAGCTTTGTGTTAACATCAGATAACATACAAAGCTTTGCAACAAGTGTGTTGTTGGTGAGACGCTATGAAATATCAAAAAGGAGCACCGGTCTTCAAGAAGAATATGGCGCCATCTGGTGGCATAACTTTTCCATGTAAACTTGTGTTTCATTTGTTTTCTTGTTATGCAAAACAGTTCTTCTTTATGTTGAGTTTCATACATAATACATGTTAATGGAATATGGTCATATTATAAGACCTGGGTGACCGGGCCTTGCTCGGTAATTTTGTTTTATATTTAAAAAAATACAATAAAAAAAGAAAAATGATAATGTTATGTGGAAACCGTCCTGGTATTCTGAATTTGAGACCGCCCGTTACCCAAATAAGCTACCGTGACTTTAAAATTGAGTTTTTCAGTGTCCAAAAACGGGGATAATTTTTTAAAAATAAACCCTAGCTAGATTTTTGCTCCTAAAACGCCCTACATGCTGAATTTCATGAAAATCGTTGAATTAAAAAATTATATATATATATATATATATATATATATATATATATATATACATATATACAAAATAAACATATTTTAATATTAAAAATATCATACAATATGAACTGAACTACATACACATCTACACAATTCTATAATTTATATAAAAAATAATTATATAAATTATAGAAATAATTTACAAAATTGATCAGGGAGGAAGCATGCAATTTGTTCAAGCTCTTTTTGATAAGCTCCTTACAATAGTGTCATTAGTCTAGTTTTAGGGTAAAATAGGGCTGACATACACATGTAGTGTAAAAGCCCTTTAATAAAAAAAATTCATTCGCATTAATTTGCTTTTTACATACGTATACACAACTTTAAGCGTTACGGGTAGGTATCTCCCGAAACGTTTACAAACGCAAGCAAATTTTCTTCCCGTCACAGTTCCTACATACCACGTCGTTTGGATCGAGTGAATAAGAAAGTTACCTTTTTTTTATACAACTCATTCGATTATTCTCAATACGTGTACAAGATGAGAGACTATGGATTTTTATCGACTTACCTCTTGCCTCCCGCCCTCGGCACACCCACGTCATTTTCCAGTCATAACATTCGAGTAACCCAACCTAGCGAGCGACCAAACGACTTGCCATTTCTCATTTCTTGTTTTTATATTGTAAACAACTTTACATCGTGCTGAAGCTTGTTTGCTTAAAATACAAACAAGCATTTCTCCGTTTTTTTATTTAGGTTCAAAAACATAAAATATACTAAATAAGTGACTGAAATGTATTCAATTATTATTGAATCGTTATGTATCAAATATATATGTATTCAATAATTGATCATTATTAATATCATAATTCATCATCCTCCTGCCCTTATCCCACTGTAAGTCGGGTCGAAACTACATGGTATAAACATACGATACATATATTTTACGACCGGCCGCCTGTCTGACGTCAACTTACCTTAGTCATGTTTTACGACGCCTCGGTAAGAAAGCGGGTGGTCTATTCTACTCAACCGGTTACAACATGGCGATACCACCTACCTTAATCGCCTTTTACGACACCACGGCAAGAAATGAGGGTGGTCTATTCTATTCCGCCGGATATTACACGGCGTCAATAATACGATAATTAATGCCATCTTTTGTTTCGCACAATTGATATGACATACAATAACCTTATTAATTAGAACCGTGAGAAGGTAGATGTACAAAAAATAGAAAAACGCAAGCTTAATAGCAAGACGATAAGAGTAATTTACCGGCACGGCAGAAGTGCGTTATCAAGAATATTGGGCATAAAGAAATATTTGCTCACTACAGACCTTATATCTTGGTCAGTAAGAGTTATATTGCTTAAAATTATTTGTTCTCATATAATAACCATCGTAGACGGACCTGTTTTCCCGTTCAACCGTAACAAAGCAACTCAATATATCAAGTTGTCGACTCGACTTTACTTAAGTCAGGAGATGTTACGCGAAGTAATGTTTATCACGTAACGCTAGGCCGTTACTACAGCATTTCGTGGAATTCGTTACTAATATAAGTTTTTTTGCAAGTAAGAAGGAATCTTAAGTTGGGACGTGTTTAGCAAAGTTAGGGCCTAGTAGACTATATACCAAAGTAGCAGCAAAGTTCTTCTATCAGTGTATAAAAAGTAAGTATTTGAAATTAGAGGTATGTGCTTCCTCATACAAATGACATCTTAGTTTGACAAAATTGTATATAAATATATATATATATATTTTTTCTGAATTTCGGAAACGACTCAAACGATTTTCCTGAAATTCAGCGAGTAGAGGGTTTTGGGGGAGAAAAATCGATCTAGCTAGTTTTTATTTTAAAAAAATCGTTGTATCCCTGTTTTTGGGCAAAAAAAATGCTAAAATGTAGAATTGAAAGGAAAAGATATTTTAGTCGTCAAACGTAATGCTGCGATAGCCGATGGGTAGCGGGTGGACCAAAAATGTTTGAATCCCACATGTCATGGGCGTCTAAATATTTTTTTTATATAAATTAAAAAAAATACCTAGGACGCCTCGGTCACCCAGATACATATAATAATTTGTGGAAGGAATTCCTTAACGTAATTTCATAATTCAAAGGTTTACGCGAATTAGCGAAAAACGTAAGTTAATTAGTTATGATTTACGTTACGGAAAAATTACTTTAATAAGTAATCAACTGTAATCCCAGTTTTTTTATTTCATTCCAGCGTAATTCATTTTATAATCACTCGGCTTTTTCCGATAGCGAATCCACTCAGAGTGGAAATGAAATAAGTGTACAAATCACGCGTGAAATTGAGTTCGACCCGATGAAGTCATTGTTCGACTCTGAAAGTGGATGTCACTCCGACCTACATATCTAGAACATCAACCATACCGACACTCCATTTCTACTTCTTTCATCTCAAAATTGTTTCATGTTCCAATGTTTGAAATTCTTTTATCTAGTTTATGCGGTTCTCCCTTATTGTTTAAAGCTTTTATAGTGCTCCAAATGAGCCATCGGGAATAAAGATTATTTTTCATGTATTCCAGAAAGTTAAAAGCTTTCTGACGTCTCCACAGTTTATTTAGTATTCACGAATTGAATAAAAAGTTGAAAGGAAACTCGTACATAATTCAGCAGTTGGGAGGGCGGTAGGCGTTTGAGAATGTGTCGCGAAGTCTCAACTTTTCAGTCAGGATGGCGCCCCTGGGGATAATTTATCAGTTAAAACAATAATTAATTGAAATCATGCTTTCACTTATGCTGTACGATGTGTCTCACAGGGCTATGCCCTTATGAATCATAACTTTACGGTATTTATAAAGTGAAATTAGTGACGTAAGTCTGAAATTAGCAACTTGAGAATAACATTATTACTAAATGAATGCAGCAAACTGTAAGAATATGACCACATTTGGCCGCGTGGAAGAATGAAAAAAATTGAGACGTCAAAATAAATTCAACATGATAAGATATTCTTCTAATGAATTAAAGGAAAAATCAATTTTAGGAAATTATAAGCCATTCGCTATGTAGTATTTTTTTCCACAGATACATTTATAATTTTGTTTTAAACTCTCTATTTCACTACATTAAAATTAGGTTATAGATTTATGCTTTATATATTGAAACATATAAATACATTTAATCGTTAGTTTTAAAAAAGCGAAGTTAAACATGATCTAGAACGTAGATTAATTGTTGCAGCTGCCCATTTAGTTTGAGATGAACATTTATTTGTGAACTAAGGTGTTGTCAGGCGGAATTGGCAATATTTCTTACTCCAAAAGCGACATTCCCTTAGTTCGGCGTCCTGCTTTGCGTACGACATGAATTTTTTACGTTTATTTAATTGTATTTTATAATTTACTTTATTTCAATTTACGTCACTATTTATGGAAAGTTTATTGTTTCCCGCTGAGTAGCTTTTACCTATATTATAAGGCTCATTAATAATTTTACAAAAAACTGAGAACCAGAATCATTGCCGTGTGTTATCCGGCTGAGTAGAATAGACCACCCTCATTTATTACCGAGGTGTCGTAAAAGGAGACTAAGGTAACTTGACCCGCCGTGTGGTATCCGTTTGAGTAGAATAGAATACCCTCTTTTTTACCGAGGTGTCGTAAAAGGCGACTAAGGTAACTTGACCCGCCATGTGGTATCCGTTTGAGTAGCATAGAACATCCTCTTTCTTACCAAGGTGTCGTAAAATACGAATAAGTTAAAGTAACGTCAGGCCGGCGGCTGGTCGTAAAATACGTAGCCAAATCATGTGATAACATCTTTATAACATGTGCCGACCCCACTTAGGGTGGGATAAGGGCAGGAGTATGATGAAAGAGAACCAGAATCAGTCCTTTGCTAGAGCTATTTCGATTCGTTGGTAATTGAAGAAGATAGGTAACTATTCATGATGTCGCAACAAGGGCAACTGCCTTCAGCTTTTGACAAGATTGAAATTTGACTATAAATCAAGCCAATATTGACGTGCACGTTTAGTGCCTCTATACCGTTCCACCCTCGAGGGGGTCATTTCCATTTTATTCGTGACACGTCCGGTTATGTAAATAAGGTCTACATCTATTGCTTGCCGCCAAGCCTGCCGAGTTCACACGCTACAACTCTATAATACCTATTAGAACGAGCTTTAACAAAAAGTTACTTGCAAATATTAGTTAACCTTTGACACGCAAGTTTAACGATATACTAAGTACAAAATAAACGTTTCAATCATTTAGCATTAGTGTGCCGTAAAATCTATACGTATAATAAAACAGAGTCCCCAAAAGCAGTCAATTACGGTTTTATGTAAATTGTCTTGAAGATGTCGCGCAGTTGTAAAAAAAATCACCCGCTAGGAGTATTAGTCGCGTAAATCAACAGAGATACACTAAAGTATGTACTAAAGACAAAAATACGAGTTCGAGACAGCATGTCTCTACCTTTTATGGTTAACTTTTGTTATACAGGCTGTTTATTATGTGACATAACCCGTATCCACACTACACCAGGGATCGGCAACCTTCTAAGACTAAAGAGCCAGTAGTGACAATTTAAACAGTGAAAAATAATATTATTATTGCTTTTATATTATGGATTTGTGCAAAGTAACATGTATTTTTTTTTAAAGATTAGCCGCCGAGTTTCTTGCTGGTTCCTCTCGGTAGGAGCAAACTTCCGAATCAGTGGTAGCTTCTTTAAAACATTTGACGATTCAAAAGTACTGTAAACATTCCACTTGAATAAAGAATATTTTGAATTTGAATTTCATTCTATAAATTATGGTATAGCAGTAATTACTCTTGCTTCCTACTATAATATGACACAGCAATCACTCATCAGCGATTTGCCCTGCTTTGTCAGAATAATTAATTAAGCGGAATATCAGTTACACAATATTAATTAAGAATATTCAACACAATGTTTATAATAGTATTCATCGGTAGCTCTATTATTATGAAGAAGACAGCTCTGAGCTTTAGATCGTCCCACGTTTACAAATTCGTAGGCACTAGCTAGCTAGTTACATAAGCGAGCCTTTGAATTGCCCGGTCGTTCATAGTGAATAACGACTTTATGGCCGTAAACGGTGTAATGCTGTTAATTAATTGGTCCAACGCCAGCGGCTGCTTCCAATAACCTTTATATGGGAAATTCTCAGTTAATACACGATATGGTGTTTTTTATTTGAAATAGTTTTCCGTGCATAAGCAATAACATCAACCTCTTATCATACTAATGTAACGTTTAATTATATTTTTTATATAGTACCTGGTAATTATATAAAAAAAAATTAAATGATTTCATCTGGAATCGATTCTAGTATTCAGAATTTGAGACCGCCTGTTTTCCAATTGAGCAACCGTGACTTAAAAATTGACAGCGCAATTAACGTTTGCTTTCTCATAAAATTGTAACAGTTTTTATAGTTACCTAGCTCGATTAATCTTTTCCCCCTAAAATCCCCTACATGCTGAATTTCATGAAAATCGTTGGAGCCGATCCAAAATTCAGAAAAATATATAAACAAGATGAAATCATTTAAATATTAAAGATAAATAATATAATAGTAAGTACCTGGGTAACTGAGCTTTTTTTTTGTAGAAGATATACAGAAGATAAAATATGAAACAAAAGAAAATAATAGATATGAGACAACTAGACTCGATGGGACATTCAAATTTTTGGGACCGCCCGATTACCTCATTGAGCTATTAAAACTGCCACCGATTTAGAATGCAGCTCCTTATCAAGCAAAATCAAATCAAATCAATACCTTCTTAGACCAAAAACCTTTATAAGAAACCTCAAAATTGCTGCAAGTGATAAAAGATAAAAACTATAGTATAAAAAAGAAAACAATAACTTCTGTATCATATTACAATCATGCATACAACAAAAACAAATACATTTTAATTTATAACTTTAATATACATTAATGTGTAGTAAATAAATTACTTGTGTAGTGTTTGCAACTGAAACGACGTTAATTAATTGGCTCAAAGCCGGCGGCGGCTATCAGAGTGCCCAATAGAGTATGAAACCATAGATAATGGTTACGAAGCGACAACAGCTAAAATACATATTGTAAAGGACTGGCTCGTAACGCATCGATGGGAACTAAATTTAATGATGTTCCATTGTTTATGAATGTGATAGCAGCTTTAATACTATACACAAATGGTATTGAAATGTTTTGACATATCTAGATAGTAATATAATATAAAAATACCTGGGTGCCCTAGCCTTACTCAGGAATTTTTAAAAGATATAAAAAATGCAATTAAAAATAGAGAAAAGGCTGGTGATATTTAGAACTTGCTCCGGAGTAATTTCACTTCTTTAGTCTGTTACGCATTGAGCTATTACAATTTTACAAATGAATACAAAATTAAGCTTTGTGTGCTATTTCTATTTTAGCAGTTTTTTTAATACCCGAAAACAGGGATATTATTTTTAATGAATCGTAGCTAGATCGATTTATCGTTTCTATATAAATAGTTTTATAAATAAATAGTATTAAATATTAAAGATATTATAAAGTATGCAGATTATTTTTATGATATTCTTGAACTATTTATTCTATATGAAACCAAATAATAATTATCGGCTACAATTTTTTTAGTGACAGATAAAAAACAGAACGTAGGGAAAATATAGACATTAAATGTTAAACTAAGACCGTTATAAAAATAGAGACATAATTTAAAATAATGCATTAATAATTGAGTCCTTTCAACGAACTTCAATGAAATATTTTTACTTATACCAAATTCCAAGAATTATTTAACACGGTTGGAGTATATTTTCAGCGACGGAAGTAGTCGGAGTATTCTTTGTAAGAAATAAAAGCAAATTACTGAGAGTACGTCCGGAATAGCAAAGCGAAGTTCCCGTTTACCTCATCGGCGTCTTTAATGCGCTCTCGAGTTAATTAAATTACTGCTCGAGTAATCGAGAAGTGCACGGTCTCGCTCAAAGGATTGCGCCTTTGAAACATTTATATTGCATATTAGATTTCAAATTGGCAGTTATGGAAATTAATTGACTTATTATCTAACCTCATGTACGATATTCGAACATTCATTCCTGATTACCAAATATAAATCAGGCAACCAAATGAATCTTAATTATATAATTTTACAATGACACATATTTATTTAAATTAGGTAAAAAAAATAATATTAGGCACGGAGTATTATTTTACGTCATCTTCCTGCCCTTTTCCTACTCTAAGTGGGGTCGGCACAACATGTTACAAACATGTTGTCACATGATTTGGCTACGTAATTTACGACCGGCTGCCTGCCTGACGTCAACTTATTTTAGTCGTATTTTACGACACCTTGATAAGAAAGAAGGTGGTCTATTCTACTTAACCAGTGAACTTACCAGTGAATTGGAAACAAGTATCGACTTATTATCTAACCTCATGTATGATATTCGAACATTCATTCCTGATTACCAAAATATAAATCAGGCAACCAAATGAATCTTAATTATATAATTTTATAATGACACATATTTATTTAAATTAGGTAAAAAAAATAACGCACAGAGTATTATTTTACGTTATTTAAAAAACACGCAGAATAATATATGCCATAGCATACATGTAAGTCATGCCCAGTGAATTATAAACAAGTAGGTAAAGTTAAAAAAGGTTTAAAAAAAAAATCGTGTTAACCGTTGAGGAGTTCCCTCGTCTGGCCAATCATGACAACAGCATCAGGTCAAGTTTATCATAAGTATACATTATTATCACGACTGAATCAGTATATAAAATTTGAGCTCAATCATACACCGGGAAGTGGGTCAAATTTAACTTACAAATTCCACCTTCACATACACGGCACATTGAATAAAAGTTTTTAAAATGTAATTGAAATATTTAATTCATAAACAATAAGCGTTAGTATTCTTTTGTATTCTTGAAAATTTCCTAAATTTTCCAAAAAGTAATAACATTTTGTACTTAGAATTTACACTTTTAAAGAAAAAAAAGTACATTTCTAAAGCTTCAGACAGAATGCGGTCGGGTTCCATCAACAATATTGCTGATATAGTCGTTACGTAGCCGCAGTACGGGACAAAGCCTTTAAAGATGCAGAAGTTTCATTCTCGTACTTTCAATCAGGCTGTAATCAATATATTATATAAAATTCTCGTGGCACAATGTTCGTTACCATATTTCTCTGAAACGGATTGCATTGTTTTAAAATTTTATATATTTATGCATATTAATTATTATTTTATATGCATATTTAGTAGGTCTGAGAATTGTCTACTAACTATTTTTCATACTTCTAACATTTTTATTTATAATTTTTGACAAATTATTTCTTCAATATGTTTAAATAATTTTTTATTAATATTCTTTACATATAGTAATGTGTACAAATTTAATATATATATCTATATATTTTAGAAATTTAATCTCATAGCCTGGAACGGCGTGGTAATACTATATTGGCATATGGTGGTTCATAATTTTATGTTTGTGATAATTCGATGAGGCCAGCAATGAGATGGTAACAGGGAGTTACCATGTCTTTAATAAGTATTAAAATTACTGCGAAGTGTTTAAATCCATATTAATATTATAAGTGTCTGAACGTCTGCCTGTTTGTCACTCTTCCACGACTAATCCACTAGACCAATATTGACGAAATTTGACACGACTAAAGTTCATGCAATGGGCTAACGTTAAAAACCATATATAAATATATATATATAGCATAACCATATATAAATAGCATTAAAAACCGTGTTAAACTTTCGTGAATAGGAAAAACCATATAACATTATTCAGGGTATTTAAACGATTAGCCTTTAAACGATGTAACGGGTACACCTGTTGTTTAAAAACGTTATAGAAAAGATAAAACAATGTTTGACAATGTTGCTAAGAGGAAGGCCCATCGTGAAAATTGCCAATACACTCGTAAGACATTAGCAACATTTTGACACAAAGCTCTTACTTTCTAATGCACGTTTTTCTTATTCTCCCACGTTTTCACAGCTCTTAGGAACAAAACAACTCAAGGTGAAATAAAGGTTCATGGTTTCGCAGTATTAGAAATTACAGTTACACTTTGTAGTGCGGTTGTGTTTTATTTTTACATAGTAGACATCACTTTTTAATTTATAAGTGGAGTGTGTGTAAAAAGGCTCATTTAACTCATATTCACAAAGTATTTTATTGTAAACTAGCTGTTTTTGCGGCTTCGCCTACGAGGAAATCAGTGTATTTAATTGAATTTGGAACTTGGAAAATTAGTTATTGTAAATTAACCATTTGATATAGAAACATGCGCATAACGCGGACTTTTTTGTACTATTTCTAAAGATCTACAATATTTCAGTGTATCTCTGATGGTTTAATGCGGCGCACGGGACTAGAGCTCCCAGTAGTAGAATTTTTTTACAACTCCGCCACCTCTTTAACACAATTTACATAAAACCGTAATGAACTATTAACGTAAACCTTCCGGAGGGAGTGCACTACCTTTTACTAAAAACTGTACAAAAATCGATTTAGTAGATTTTGATAAAATTGATCACATACATACAGACAGTCTTTATTTTATAATAACTATAAAAGAGTTTTTATACCACCGCGCGACCTCTTCATCATAATTTACATAAAACCGTAATGTACTATTAAACTAAACCGTCCGGAAGAAATGTACTACGTTTTAGTAAAAACCGTACAAAAATCCGTTCAGTATATTTTGAAAAAATCAATCACATACCGACAGACTGATAAAGATAGTTTGTTACATAATCCTTTTTTACAACTATATCTTATTTATTCAAGTCACTAAGAAACTCAAAAGTTAATTTACTCTCTTTTGCCAACTTTTCAGAGTTAATAACTCTGAAAATTACAACAGCGTCAAATGGTGCCACTACCCTTCTCTCTTCACCTCCCCGCTTCCTGTTCCCACAAGTAAACACATAATTTAAAAGTATAATATACTGCACCTACTAAATCGTAAGTATATTTCCTTAATAATGCAAATTTTATACCAGAAATAATAAGCCTTGCGGTATCTACCTGAATAGAATAGAGTCTATTCTATTCAATAGACCAACCTCTTTCTTACCGAGGTGTCATAAAAGGCGACTAAGGTAAGTTAACCCGCCGTGTGGTATCTAGCTGAGTAGAATAGACCACCGTTATTCCTTACTGAGGTGTCGTAAAAGACGAAAAGTAAGTTGACGTCAAGCAGGCGGCCTGTCGTAAAATACCTAGCCGAATCATGTGACAACATGTTGTGTTGACCCCTTAGGGTGGCATAAGGGCAGGAGGTTGATGATGATTATACCAGAAAATAATATACAGCAAAGATTACGTCCATCAAAAGAAACGTACCATAAAGTATGCTTATATAACATTGACTTACATTAGTGACAGTATGGAGCTAATAGTAAAATATCATCTTAAGTTATATTGCATTTAAATTTTATAAAAGTTATGCTACCCGACAAAAGTTTAAGAAACTTAAGTAGGTTGCTTTTAAAGATCATACTTCATCTCGGCGTAAAATAAGTTGCGACGACAAGCATTTTACCTAAGCCTTTCATATAGCCCCGTGATAAATTCGCCTTATGGTAACGAGTTGAAAAGGAAGCTATGACGACGTTTCATCTTAAAAATTATGTAAATCTTCCGCTTTAATAAGGTTCGCTTATTTTACATACTTTATAAAAAAAAACTGTCGTTAGATGTCGAGCTTTAAAAAGATGTTTTACATAGCAAGTGCGTTTCAAAATTAGATTTTGTTACTCATTAATTTATAAAAAAAAAATTATTGAGCTTTACTTAATTTTTGAGGCTTTACGAAGTAAGGAATTAGCAAATGGTTTCATCCAAACCGATGGACCTTTAATGCACGACATAGATTATCTCTTTGGATATTTGCGTCATGCAGAATGTGGTATTCGGCTGAGTTATATAGACCACCCTCATTTCTTACCGAGATGTCGCAAAAAGCGACTAAAGTAATTTGACCCGCTGTGTGGTATCCGATTGAGTAGAATAGACCACCCTCATTTCTTACTGAGATGTCGTAAAAGACGATTAAGGGTACATGACCAGATAGGCGGCCGGTCGTAAAATAACTTGCCAAATCATTTAACAACATGTTTCAAATGTGACGTGCCGATACCACTCAAAGAGGGGCAGATAAGGGCAGGAGAATGATGATCTTTCGATGCGTAACCAACATTCTAACATCGTAAGATACTAACGTCTACACCTCTAGTCTACGGCTCTTCGAGCTTCGTATACTATAGATAAAGAACTCGTGTATATAATCTATCATTTCTAATAAATGATCTACAGGTATATACATAGCATCACGATACAGTTTCCATCGGCTTTTGAACAATGAATCCCCATTTGAATAACTTAATGGCCTTTTATACTTCGGCATGTTATCATAGTAAATGTTTTTGAATTATCATGTCCTTTTTCTAAGCAACCTGTTTTATTAGATACAGTAAGCTTCAGATAAATTTCTACATAAAGAGATTAAATAATATTATAAAATTTACTTGTACTATATTGCAGCTTGTATGAATTGTTAAAAATATATACACACTTTATTATATAAGGTCGCTTAAAAGAGAATAAAGCTCTTAAATCTTTTTTTTTTTTAACAACAACAAGAATTTTGTAAATTTATAGTTTGCCGTGTAGTTTTTAAATTTCTTTGAGTCATCATAGGAAATATCGTCTTCATCATCTTAACTTTTAATTTTAAAGTACAATGTGATTACCATACCAGATTTGCTTTCCCCTTAACCAACAAACGGCCCAACGATTCTGTGGTAAAGAAGTGCCTTTTCATTATTCATAAAAAGAAAGGTAGGGGAAGACCATACACTACCTGGATGACGAATGTCCAAAACGACATGAAATGGCTTGGACTCAAAAATGAGGATGCGAATGTCAGGGTCCCATGGCTTCACATGATAAGTTAAGGAGACCCCGCGTAACTTGTCAAGGCGAGGACAAAGAGGAATTCGTTTTTCTCTTAATGGGCTCCATTAGCCTAATCAAATACGGTGGTTGTTATTACGTGCTTTACTTGTGCGCTAGTAAGACACCGATTTTAGAACTATTATTACTGTCTTAATTTGATAGTCAATATCTTACACGCGGAACTTAATGGATAATTTTCTGGGCGCCAAACAAGTGAAAGTATATTCAAATCAAAAATGGCATCTAAGAAA
The DNA here is from genome assembly GCA_947086495.1 of Morpho achilles. Taxonomy (NCBI): domain Eukaryota; kingdom Metazoa; phylum Arthropoda; class Insecta; order Lepidoptera; family Nymphalidae; genus Morpho; species Morpho achilles. The sequence continues at coordinate 11,711,226 of CAMTZB010000019.1, forward strand.
GCATATAAATTCACGAGATGGCAAACCAATCAAAGTCCAGTCCATCCAAGTCAAATTTGGTGCAATGGAAAATGGTATTTATAAATTCATGTCTTTTGCTTTACACGGCTGTTAAATTTTATACTGTTATACTGAACTAGTAAATATTTTTGATATATTCGGTACAAGTTTATGATGCGGTGTGTACTTCATGTTTGACTCCCCGTCGAGATTTCGGCGCGTGCGCAGCAGGGTATCGCGTTACTTACTGCAATTGGTCACGATTACATTTTTTCGGTACAAATAAATACGAATTCAAAATAACATGACAGTAAATTCTTCTTCAGCCTCAAGCATAACCTCTCTGTGTTTAAGATGTAAAATATTCATGAAGATATTACACTCGTATTTTAAGAAAATAATTAATTATTTTGCAATAATTTAAGGTTTTTTATAAATAAATTAGTACGGAGTGGTTACGTTTAACACCAAATATACAGGTTTTCTTACAAAGTTTTTCTTAGATACTTAAATGAATAATTCTTCAACGATAAATATTTATTTAAAACCGAATATAAGGTGTTATATTATCACACTTAGGTAAAATTAAAGATAGTGATATCTGCTTATCTCGTTCGAAGTCCAATTCTTGATGTCTGCGTTTCGTTTATAAGAATCAGACATTATCTAACTTTAATAAAATTAAAATACAGCAAATGAACTAATACAGAGCAGTGTCTATTATAAAAATATCTATATTAATACTTATTAAAACAAAGTCCCCAAAAATACTACTACTGTAATAATAATACTGTCGGACTATATATGATCAATTTTCTCAAAATCTACAAAGCGGATTTTTGTACGATTTTTACTAAATGGTAGTCCAATCCTTCCGGAAGGTTCACATATCGCTTTTTATGTAAATTGTGACGAAGAGGTCACACGGAAGTAAAAAAACTCGCCTGCTTAGATCCTAACTCGAGTACGCCGCATAAACAAGCAGAGACGCACTGAAGTAATGTAATAGACAGTTGAAGATCTACAAAAATATTACAAAAAAGTGATAGCATATGTCTTATGCTTTATGTCTTATAGTTAAGTCACAATAACTGCTTTTATTCAAAATTTCAATTCGGTAAAAATTTTGTGACACGCTGATTTCCACGCGGGCGAAGCCACTGCCATACCTTGTTATTATATAATCTAAGGCAACCAACTAAGAATATGAATTTCTTATGATATTTTAATTTAACATAATGGTTTATTATACACATTTTTTGCAAAGTGTTTTAATTACGATACTGTTAGAAAAAAACAAAATTAAAATTTAGACTTCAAAAATGAGACGTGAAATAATTGTATTAGAGAATTTCCCGATATTATTTTCCTCAACATGTATGCAAAAAGTGTAACACAGTAATACTCCAATTTCATTTGCGTTTCCGTGCCCACAAAGGTCCGGACATCGCTTACAATACCGTCCTATCTTACGTAATCTTATTTCCAACCCTCTGCAATGGAATCTCATAATGGTATATCGATTTTTCTGGAATAAAATAGCCTCTTTAAATAGGTTCTACATTACTTGCTACAAAATATTAAATCCAATTTTTTTATTACAATAAAAGAGATTCTGAGTCTGGGGAAGTTATTTCACAGAATTATATTATATTATGGATACCACACGGCATAATTTATGGACCAATTTATTTTATGGAGTACTTGAATATCTCTAGAACATCCTGTTCTACATTATCTCTCATTTAAGGATAGTGGGACCTGGGTGACTGAGCCTTGCTCGGTAATTTTTTATAAATATAAAAAAATGCAAATGAAAAAAATTAAGAAAGCGCCATGACATGCGTGAGTCGAATCGGTTTGTGAACTTTTTGATCCGTCGGGTACCATTAGGCTATCAAAGCATTACGTTTGAAAGCCAAAAATATCGTTTGGATTCAATCCTTAATTTTAGCAGTTTTTCAATATCCAAAGACAGGGATAAAACGTTCTTTTTTTATATAAATCCTAGCTAGATCATTTTCCCCTCCAAATCTCTCTACAAGCTTGAATATCATGAAATCGTTGGAGCCGTTATATATATAAGATTAACTCATTTGAATATTAAAGATTACAAGATGTTTTCATTTTCCAAATGTAACCAAACTAAAAACTCGCCTCAGTTACGACACGAAACCGTGAATCAAGTAAGTAAACCTTACAAATCCTTACACCGCAACGAGACAAATGAGGGGTGCGAACATAAAGATCAAGGGGTGTTCTACTCCATTTGCATTTAGATGAGTGAGACAAGATATTGTTGAACACGACTATTCACTGGGAGGAAGCCGTCCTTGTCGCCGCACAATCGCCCTTCACCTTCCGTCTAATTGCGGGCACTAACAACCTGCTAGAAATTTTCGCCTCAATGAAAAGCCCCTTACCCTGAAAAACTGTTCAGACATTGTTACCCCTCTAATATATTTGCTAATTGCATAATATGCATAAATTAACCCGAAAATTATGTTTATTACCATAAACTGTAAAATTCACAACACAAGCGATGATCAAACAAAATAGATGTAGCACATCATATACAAACAGGTGATCTCTCCTGCCCTTATCCCGCTCTAGGAGGCGTTGGCATAACATGTTACAAACATGTTGTCATGTTATAATTTAAGTTCGGCCGCCTGCCTGACGTCAGCTTACCTTAGTCGTATTTGACGACACCTCAGTCAGAAATGAGGGTGGTACTATTCTAATTCAAATTCAAATTATTCTTTATTTAAACAAGCATTTGCGAATCGTCAAATTATAATGAAACTACGACTGGTTTGAAAAGGTGATCTTACCGAGAAGAACCGGCAAGAAACTCGGCGTTCACTCTTTTCAAAATTAAATATTACAATAATGTCTAAATTAATTAAGAACAATTAAAAAAAAATTCAATATAATCTAATGCGTAGCTGGTCGCAATTTAAATCCAAGCTTTCTTATCATCAACACAGTCCTCAACAGTATAATAAGCTTTATAAATAAGTGACTTTTTAATAATTAATAAGTGTCTATTTAGCCGGATGCCACACGGTGGTCAACCCCACGAGTATTTCTGCTAATTGCATAATATATACAAATTAACCCGAAAAAACCTTTGATTACCATAACCTGTAAACTTTCACAACACAAGCGATGATCAAACAAAATAGATGTAGCACATCATATACAAACAGGTGTAGTAGTAAATCTTTGTCATCACATGCCAGATAAAGACGTACCGTTATGTACTGGCGGCAAATAAGCTCGGACGAGGGCCTACGCACGTATTAACAATGCAAAGGAAAGCGAATGCTTCAAGTACCGCACGCTCACGTAACGTGCTAAGACGGATATGTGGTGTGAATAAGACAGGAATTTGCGGAGGCGATTCTCCTATACGAACCTCATTGATTAATCACGCATGTATTAGGATTCTAATTAAATTCATGTATTTTAAACAATTTATAGAAACAGGCGTAACCAAGTACGACTCGGTCACCCAGGTACTTACTACATTTACATTATATAAAACTACTAAATGTAACAAAATCTTATACTTAAGTGTAGTGAATCTTCGCGTACATGTATAAATAATAATAATAATAATATACTTTATTTAGCCAAAATATTACAAATAATACAAAATACAAAATTAAAAATAGATAATAAAATACAAAATTCACAAATATCGTAGACACTAGTACTAAGATAACTTGTGCTACGAGTGTCTACTTCCCTCTGGATCAAAAATAGTGATTATCTAATCTAATAAAATACATAAACAACTCTACATAAACAAGTATTATAACTGTGTGTTTGTGTTTGTGCGTGTGTGTGTGTGTGTGTGTGTGTGTGTGCGCGTGCTCTATGTATGCTCTTTATCTTTATGAAGTATTATTTAAAATAATTACCAATTAAGTTATTATCTTGAATAATAGTTCCGTTTCGTTTTAATTTAGCTCCTTTATCCATGACATGAGCTTTATATTGCACTCGGTTCTGGAAAGCCCAAAAATATTTAGTTTATATTTATATAAAAGTTCTATAAGTGATATATAAATCAACTGTGAGAAACGTATTGCGTAACGAAACTTCACACAAGTGCTCTCGACTGTAGGAGAGGTTAAAGTATAAAATGAATTTCGAGAGCTGACGTTGGCGACATTTCTTACTATATAAATACTTTAGTCGTCCCGATATTGTAAACTAACAATTTATATTTCTACAAATAGAACCCAAAAAGAAGTTTGCAATTCACAGTTTGTTAATGTAGTGGTTACTAAAAACGTGTTATATTAAAATCTTGTAATTGTTTTTCTTTTTCGAACTGACTGTATGCTGTTAGCCCTAACGGCTTTTATAGCATCAACGGACGGGACGGGCGAGCGCAAAAGCATCGCCGAGGTTGCGAAATGCGGAGAGTACAGCGCAGAAGGTCGTTGTGAGGCCGGACCACGGCTTAGGACATCGTGTGAAGTTGTTGAAAAATTGAATTTGTTCGAGGATGCCAAAGTATACGTTTAATATTTCTATGCTCTCGTCACCAGGCTATATCAGGCAGGTATGATAAACCATTAGGATTAAGCCCGTAACATAACTGAATAGAGTCTAACATAATTGAAATGTCGGCTTCCGCGAACTGCAGTTTCCATAACCATAAAAAAAATAATCCCAAAAATTTGGATTAATTAACCAATGCTGATCTTGTTCTTAATTACTTAAAAACTGCCATTTTCTTTTTCTTCAATCTTTGGAGGTCCAGTGCTGGCATATGTCTCTTAAAGGGATTTGTTGGTATCACACCACGTGATTTTTTGCCGATTGCATCCAGCGACTACTCGGGACCTTTTTGATCTATCTATCTATCTAATTTCGGGGACGCCTGTCGGTGCAGGGCGGGTGGTCAGCTCCTATTCCGGACTATTCCACCCATTTCCCCATGTTGGGACAAGGGTTTCACTGCTGTCCCGACAGTGTCACCTGCTCTAATCTACCCGTGGCTTTTACGAATCTGATAATATCCCTGAAGGAGATATTTGTCAGATCCTCAACTTCAATTTCATCACTCAGTCAGGCACTCAGCCATAAGGTGAAGACTCGTTTCTTCCTCTCCACACTCTGGGCACGCAGCATCTTCTGTTATTCTCATTATTGACAGGTGTCTGTTTAACAGGCAGTGCCCAGTTATAATGCCTGTTTAAGATAGTCAGTCTACCTGGTAGGGGGACTACAAACGCTGCGTTTTTCGGTGCGATGTCATCATTCCAGCACCGTATGACTCCAACGCCCATCGATTCTACATGTTACGTGCCCAGCACATTACCACTTTAGCTTCACAGCACGACGAGCTATGTCGGCAACTTTCGATCTCCTCATTTCCTGATTTGACTTCGTAAAGATATTCTTGTATAGCTGATTCCATAGCCCGCTGAATGAGCTAAGCTCTCAATTCAACTCCCATAACATAAAAAAATTCGATGTGTTATAAAGGAAAAAGTTATTAAGCAAGTGGTTTTACTACTATAAGAATAAATAAATATCGCATGCCTGACCACATGAGTCACTATAACATTGTTCCACGAACTCCTATCACAAACCATATGGTTCAATTTCGCATGTTAAACGTGCGCACCTATCTCTTTCATTATTAGTCTGTTAAAAGGGGATAGATAATATTGTAATCAATTAAATCGTGAAGACACCCACAGTAAATCTTGAATTTTTACAGCAAAACCTGTATTCGATCTGGTTGTATTCCGAGAATGCATTCACATACAGTAGTAGTACATTTATTAGCAACATAGAACTTTGAAAACCTTCTTTATTTATTGATTTTCTATAGACGAATAAAAATACAGAAAATAACATACTTTTATGGCTTACAGCTGTACAATTTTATTTATTTCATACATATATTACTCTATAATTGAAAGCCCTGGTAGTCGAACAATGTGACCGCGTGTCTGATACCAATCAATTTGCGAAAAACAAACCTTTTCTTTAAAGCATCTTGACAAATATTGAACATCACGCCAAAATCTAAATATCTTTGTGAAATTGCTGGAATTTTCATAACCAGTCAATGCGCATTCTTCAATACGGATTGACTTACTGACTTGAGCTTACTCCAATCTTTCAAATACTTCCTTCCAATCCAAGAAAAGAAGAGGCCTTTTTCCAGCTGGCAATATCTTAACTTACCTTCATAAATTTCGTTTCATCATATAAGCATAATGTGTTGTATAAAATTTACAATTGTGTATAAAAAGTTTATCTTCTGATTCTTATGTTATATATAATCTGATTTTGTCAACCCCACATTTTGCGACTTTGCCGTGGAGTCTATCTGCTGACGATGTTCCGGTAACGGGGCGTAACAATTGTTGAGATTGTGGTGGTGAACGCGTGCAGTGCTTGTATATTGTTGTGTTATTGGTGGCGGGTAGTGCATGAGTTTTTCCAAATTCTGCATGTATCAGGTATCAGAAAAAATAGTACACTCTACATTAGCATTACATATATATATTCTTTTATCGCGGATTATAGCAAAATAATATTTTCATTACCTTTGTTTTAATAGGTTTTTAACTGTTAATACATTAACATACTTCTTCCGAATCAGTATTAATATAATTTATAAAAATATTACGAAGTCAAACAAGCGTGAGAATATATCATATAAAACAACCATCGAACGTCAGTCTTCGTTATAAAGCTTTTATACAAAAACCATCATTCAACCTTTTAAGCACAAAAAGCAAAAATATGTTTTATCACTACATTGTGTCACTCGGCTATATGAAAATATTTCGAGAATAAAAGCTTCCCGACTGTCGTTTATACTGACATGCTTTTTGCTAACGATGACTGTGATGGTTTTTCAAAAAAAGTTTTATTTAAATTATTGTTGAGTGATGATTGATGTCGAGTCATATTTCAATGTGGGTATACAGTAGCTCTTATATAAATGCATACTTCTTTTACGTAGGTAATTGCATATCTAAACCGCACTTTAGTTTATCGGTAACTAGCGGCCTGCCCCTGCTTCGCACGGGTATAAAATATATCCCATGTCTTTCAGTGTAAAAAAAATGATTAAAATCGATCCAGTAGTTTTGATTTATTCATTACTGCCCGTGGCCCGCAAGCGTTAAATTTGGAGAAAAACAATGTCTTTATATACAACATTCACAGCTTTCTTGTCGTTAAACAAACTCTTGAAAGAACGGTATAGCTGCTGGATTCGAAGTGCTATAGGGTGAAGCGCGGCCTTCTCACGGCATTTTAAATCTGTAATATCTCCGAAAATGTTCACTTAAATTACATACTGTAAACGGCCATATTGATCTATATTAAATCAACAATTTATTTAAGGTACTTAATTGGATAAGGATTAATGCTGTAGTGTATAAAATTGCTTCAAAAATAAGGCATTATTTTTCGTAAAAAGTAAATTAAAAAAAATGCTATAGTGGGTTATTCATAAGAGATAGGCATATACCATCACGGACTTTTCTGTAGACCTTTTCAAGGTGTACAAATACTTAGTACATCATTTTGATAAATCTCGTAGGGTTTAGCCTGCGTTTGCAATGTAAGCGGAAAAATTTTTTATTATTTACAGAAACCTCAAAAATTACAGTATTTCTCTACTCTGTATTGAATGTTATTATACGTACAAACCTTCCTCTAGAATCACTCTATCTATTAAAAAAAACCGCATCAAAATCTGTTGTGTAGTTTTAAAGTCTTATGCGTACAAGAAAAGAATGCGACTTTGTTTTATAATATGTAGTGTCTCTTAGAATGTTAGAAATAAGTGAAATAAGTAATGTTTTACTGATATACTTTACTCGTCTTCTACAAGTTAAAGGCTTAGGATAACATGCTGATTGTGTCGGTATAGTATTCTACCTATCTCAGTATATAATATTAGGTTTTTCGATCGATGAGAGGGTACGAATAAAAATAAAATGAATTAGTCATGTGTCGCGCCATAAATTACATATTAACTGCTTCAGTAGTAGTATAAAAATCATAATCTATGTTTTATCTTTAGCAGAAAATTTTCTTCTTTATTTGCAACCTAAATTATTAGGCGCGTAGTATCAACTAATCGTAAATAATAGTTGGAAATTATATTGTATTTAGTTCCTACCGGTATATTCCTATAAGGTTGAACATAGGCAGTCATTTTCATTTATATGTATAACTATAAAAAACTTATATACTTATAAATATCATGCTTACATGAGGTTAAAATACTCGCTTTTATCGAGAATAGAAAAAATACTTAATATATATAGGGGTAATTCGAGGTGTCGTAAATGACCAAGGTAAGTCGACCCGCCGTGTGGCATCCGGCTGAGTGGAATAGATCACCCTCATTTCTTACCGAGCTATCGTAAAAGGCGACTTAGGTAAGTTGACCCACCGTGTGGTATCCGGTTTAGTAGAATAAACCACCCCCCTTCTTACCGAGGTATCGTAAAATACGGCTAAGGTAAGTTGACGTCAGGCAGGCGGCGGCGGCGATAATTTGACGCTTAATAATGTGTGCACTAAATAAGTACCAAAATTGTAATTTTCACTAATATCTATATCTATAATTTTAGCTTTTGAAACTTACTGTATTAGTAGTTTACTGCAATATCAAACGGCTTACTTTTTTGAAATTGAAAAAGACAAACAATTTATGTACATAGTAGCACCCTACACTGGGGTGAAACATTATTTTTTACGTTCCATTTTCTCACCTCAATTTTCCCGTTTTATTGGGGTTTTATACAATTTGGGTGCGTCAGTTCAGTTTTATTTAACGAGTATTCTTTTATAATCACATTTATGTATATCCTGAATAATATAACAATCAAAAAACTTATTTTCGTATTATAAACGTACGTGCCTCTTTTCCAAATGGTTCAAGAACATCTTTTGTGTTAATATATAACTTTGAGTTAAAAGTTTCAGTTTATTCAATAAGCAAGCCTACGACCTTTTTATATAGTTACTTCTTTTTCAAGATAATCCTTAGTTGTTAACTTGTCAACGTCGCTTTTGCTTAGTAATCATTTTTGTGAAAGCTTCAGAATAATGTATATAAACACGCGTATATAGAATTTATTCCAGTCCTACCTTGTCGTCATTCGCCTGCCTTTATCCCACTCTAAGTGGGGTCGGCACAACAAATTTTTAACATGTTGTTTCATGATTTGATTAGGTATTTTGCGATCGGTCGCCTGCCTGACGTCAACTTTCCTTAAACTCCAAAGAAATGGGGACCGTCTATTCTACTCACATGCATCCTCCTGCCCTTATCCCACACTAAGTGGGGTCGGCACAACATGTTATAAACATGCTGTCACATGATTTGGCTGCGTTTTTACGACCGGCCGCCTGCCTGACGTCAACTTACCATAGTCGTATTTTACGACACCTCGGTAAGAAATAAAGGTAGTCTATTCTGCTCAGCTTCACATTGCGAATAACTTGACACGTCAATTTTATTAAAAAAATAAATTTCGTTTGATTTATTACAAACAGCAAGATATTTCTTTGTTAAAAAGGTTAATAGAAATTTGGGTTACAAATTACTTGTAAACTTGTCCTAACTTGTCTAGTAAACCCCTCCAGCTAAGCTAAAATGCTTGTGTTAGGAGTAGGTTCACGTCGCTGACAGGCTACAACATTCAAATTTAAAACAAAACTGTCAAGCGGCTATTGCTTAATTCGATATCTGAAACAAAAGCCGATATATAATAGGAAAATCTAAATTAGTGATTAAGTATCTATAAATAGCTCAAATATACAAATATTTTAATTACTTATAAAAACACCTAATATTCCTTATTTTTCATAATATTCATTTAATTTCTTACAAAGTGTTTGTAAACAATAAGTATAAACTGTGTGCATTAGATACATCTATATAAAATTCTGCATTATTGTTGTTAGCCTTTCAATAAAGGGAACAAAAACGATTCCGGTAATGTGCCGTATTTGATTACTAGACAAATATTTGGTCGTTTTCGTGGCACGTTGGCTTTCAACCGATGCTTTGACGTCAGACTATACCAGTAATTGCAATTTCTTTTCAAGTTCAGAGAGAACCAGCGAGGCACATAATTACGTCATTGTAATTTAATTTGCAAGAAAACTGAACGTTATAATTCGTTCTAATTCAAATTTTTATTCATTATTTGCAAACTAAATAGTATTAAAATAACATGACGATACGATTTTTATTACATTACGTGTGCTAGCTATGCTTGCAGTTTCGCCCGCGTGTAAATTGGTATGTTTATTTTAAATTTTGAAAATAAAAGTAATTATTGTCAGTTAATCATAAGAGACAGAGACATGCTGTTGCTGACTTTTTATAGTGTTTTTGTAGATCTACAATTCTCTAGTACATCAATTTAGTGTGTCTCTGGTGGTTTACGCGGCGCACGCGACTATAGCTCTCAGCAGGCAAGTTATTTATACAAATGCGCGATCTTTTTAAAACAATTTACATAAAACCGTAATGTACTATTAACTTCAGAAAAATGCCAATGACCTTTAAGTAAAACAGTAAAAAAATCCGTTTACGAGTCTGGCTCCTAGCAGGCGAGTCTTTTACATCCACACGACCTCTTCATCACAATTAACATAAAATGATAATACTATTAACTTAAACCTTTCGGAACAATTTCACTACTGTTTAGTAAAAACCTTCAAACACCCGTTTGATAGTACCCGTAGATATTGAGAAAATCGATTACATACAGACAGACAGCTTTTGGGGGCTTTGTTTTATACTATGTATAAACAATATAAACAATGAATTAAGTAATAATTTGTAAGATAAAAAATCTTAAGCGTTTTCATGAAAAATTGATACCGATTGCACTCCAAGCACATTTTAGCACAACGTTTCAGCAACTGGAGCATATTCCGGGGCATCTTGACCATTGTAACTAGCTGCTCCTAAAGTGTTTATTTTAAGATATTTAATTGAACTAATTTTAACCATGATTATCAGCTACATGAAAGTGTTTACAATGTCGCCACCGCTGTAGATACTCGGTCGCCGCAGCCGCGACAACGAAGTGCTATGGGCTATAATCCGTGTTGACACAGCAGCGACAACGGAGTGCTATGGACTATAATACGTGTTGACACAGCGGCGACAACGGAGTGCTATGGGCTATAATACGTGTTGACACAGCGGCGGCAACGGAGTGCTATGGGCTATTAGACGTGTCGCCACAGCGGCAACAATGGAGTGCTATTGGCTATAATACGTGTCACCACAGCGTCGACGACAGAGTGCAAAGAGCTGAAACGGCGTCAGTTAAAATGTTGTTTTTATAAAGTCTATACAGTCTGCGATATCCATACCCGCTGCGTACTGTAACCTATTTGAATAACAAATGTAATTATATAATATTTTACCCTATATTACTTTCATATGCGCTAGGAACTTGAAATAGCAAAGAATATCACGAAAGTGTATATAAATGAAAAAGTGAAATACAAGCAACCGAAATGAACCGTGTACTCGAAATATTTTCTCGCAACGATGTAATATAAAGGTATCATACTATCTCTGGGACGGATTGAAAGCTTTGCAAGTGTACTTTGTTGTAAGTGCGTCACGTGCAGAAGCTTTTTATTATCTCGCTCTGTCTCACGTAAGAGTAGAGCGTGTTTAGAAAAGTCGTTTCCTTGTAAATGAAGCTGTTCGTTGTAGCGGGAAATTCGTATATAACACATTTTTCTTTGTTTAGTTTTACACAATTAGTTAGTTGTTAATTTTTTTAAGAGCTGTTTGAGCCAAATGGTGAACACGTGACTCTTTTTAGCGATCACGGTTTCAAATCCTGGGCAGCCTCCAAGGAGTTTTTCTATTCAAACTAGGCACATACCCCACCGATATGCAAATAACGAATAGGCTATTTTGTCACACGCTTTTCGATGAAGGAAAACATCGTAAAGAAGAATATATCACTGGAGAATTGCTGTGATATGTGTAACCTACTAATAACTTAAACCTAAAAGTTAAATTTTAGATTAAATCTTTGTACTAAATCTTATAGTTAATCAATAAGGATTGCGTTATTGCTAGCTGAACACCTATACCTATGGAAAATGGATACTTTAGTAAAAAAAAACCATCCCTACCAGTCGCTGTACATGTTTATTAATAAATCTACTTCAAAAAGATAAATATTTGACCACATCTTTTTAAAGCATGTAATCAAATTTACTTTAATTCAAATTCGATTATATTTAACGTGTAGGAATTTCCAACGTATATTTAAAAGGCCGAGTTGCATTTTAATCAGACAGCAGTAATGAATTCCACGAAGGGCGCTTGACACTCATACGAAGGGATTGTGACATGAATCTCCGTAATACCCGAGACGAACGACGGGAGCGTGTCTAACGCCTGTCTGACGATGCACTCATCAAAGTTGTTTCAGCTGCTCTTTCAATAATTAACCTTGTTAGGTATATTTCAGAGATACATGGCATTAAAACTTTCAGCTAAAATATGCAACACTCGAGTTAAAAATGAATGCTTAAAAATAATTCCAAGCCTATTTGTAAACAATAAATGCACATTGAATGCTGGAAATTGATGCAATTGGACCTGTGCCAGGATTTGACTGCCCTTTTATCTTATGTCACCTAACAGAATGAAACTGTTTTGTCTCTGTTGTATGGTATTTGCAAGTTATTACGTAAATTTATAAGTATTGCTTTTGTTCACAGGTCTCGCGCTTGCTGTGGAAGTCCACTTTGAAAATAAGGATAGTGGATTTTTCCTAAAGCATACGGCAAGATGGAATGGAGCTGGACCTCCGCCTGAACCGATGGGCACGGCACTACCTGGCGCTCTTTTATCACTTGACCGCTTCACAGTATTACAAGGTTCTGCTCCGGCATCCGTTAGGGCAACCTATGGACCTTTTTCCACTAAGCAAACTGTACCAGCTCGATATGCTGTACCAGATCCTCTTGAACCGCCTAGAAGAAACGCAAGCTTAGTAGAACTACAGGATGCCACCGCACACAGACTCGATGTATCGGCTCACTTAGTGTTTCGTGAGTTACCTAAGGATGCACCAGTGCTTAGAGTTTTGTTTCACACGGGCGGTGAAGGAGGTGCCAGGCGGGCGGCGGCAAGACCACGTCGAGTATGCATAACTCTGCACGCAAGTCTCGGTATGAAAACTTTAACTGCAACATGTGGACCAGAAGGTGAAGAGGGTGCCTGTTTAGCAGAACTGACGGTCCCCGCAGCATGGTGGCCAGCTGATGGAAAAGGTAAAAGACCACCAAGAACTATGAAATTGGCCTACAGCGCAGCAGAAGCAAGTAGCGGTGAAACAGGTGAAGGAGTATGTGGGAAAGTCTCTGTTCAACCAGCATGGCCTTTAGGCACTGTAACTCTTGCGGGTGCCAGAGCGGGATATAGAGAAGCACGAGCCGGTGATACAGCGCTTTTGTTGCCAAGAGCGCCACTTTATCCTCACTTCAGATTACATCTACCCTTCGTTGTTCGCCGAGATGCTAGCCATGCGATTGGGCACGTTGTTATTAGGTAAGTATATAAGATATTTCTAATATTATGAGATTGTCAACGTTTTCTTATTCATCCATCGCTTAAAAATTAAAGCAATTTTAATCTTTTAATTTTCCATCGATTAAATTTTAAACTTAAATATCGCATTGGATCTTATTATACTCAGTAAAACCCAGACTAGTAAAATAGGAATTTTCAATCATCTATTTAGATCTTATAGCTATGTACGTACTTTACACTGAGATAGAAGGAAAACCTTATTTATCCTAACATGCGATAAAAAAGTTACTTATGTAACCATAACCGTCTTAATTATGCATTAAATGTGCGAGGAACGGCTCATAAATATTGCTAACATGCTAGCCATAGCGTGCAAGTGTGAATACTTACTAATTAGGTAAACGGACTGGTTAAAAACTTTAGTACGCGTATTTTTTATTAGGTATATTAAAATAAATTATTTCGCGAGTTAATTTTATAGTTTGGAGTTTTAATAGTGATCTGAGAATATTTACAAGTTAGATTTTGCTACTAACAATCAAAGCAAGATTAAGAGTTACCATCTGTACGTGATGCATTGTATAATATTATATACATACCAGTTTTTGCCCGCGGCTTCGCTCAAAAATCAAAAACCCCTGAGGCCAGATTGTTTTCCAACTTTCCTGCATCATTATAATAAGACCAAAATTACATAATCAATAATTATGAATTGTAGACTATATATTATTTCGATGTATAACCTATATTAGGGTAAAGTTTCATCCAAATCGTCCTATAGTTTTTCCGTGAAAGAGTAAGAAACATAGTATGGATGATACTCACAAATTTTCGCATTTATAATATAAAGAATATATACATATAAAGATAGTTTTAAAGAAAGCTGTAGCTGTATCTATATATAATCTAATAATGCTATTATAGTTTTAAACAAATAATAATTCAAAAATACACTTAAAATACCAAAACTTGCCACTTTAAACAAAAAAATATAATTTTATTATACTTGTAAGTTTAAGCACCACCTGCTCTGAAACTTCACCAAATATATCTGTTCCTACTTTTGAGTTACGAGGCGTAGGGTCGCTCGGGAATAGCACAGCGCTCCAAACTAAAATTTATAACGACTTCAGTTTTACATAACGCTTACATTTCAAAGAGTACATTTGGAGTTTTATTTCTGAAAAGATTTAAATTTTGCGTTTTATAGAGAGAAAAATTCAACATTGTCAAAAATAATGCAGAAGTATATGAAACAAATTTAAACACATCGAAACAATTAAAGACTAAGAGAAGAGAATATTGTCGAATAATTATAATTAAGTAATAAATTATAATCCTTGAAGTAGAAAGTAACTCATCATCTTCCTGCCCTTATCCCACTCTAAGTGGGGTCGGCACAACATGTTATAAACATGCTGTCATATGATTTGGCTGCGTTTTTACGACCGGCCGCCTGCCTGACATCAACTTACCTCAGTCGTATTTTACGACGCCTCGGTAAGAAAGAGGGTGGTCTATTCTTCTAAACCGGATACCACACGGCGGGTCGACTTACCTTAGTCGCCTTTTACGACACCTCGGTAAGAAATGAGGGTGGTACTATTCTATTCAGCCGGATACCACACGGCGTAAGTAGAAAAGTAACTATAACGCTTAAATTTAAAACCTGTTACTCTCCCACTGCTGGGAATAGGCATCTTCTCTCCGTTTTTGGAGAGAAGGATTGGAGCTAAGACCTCCCATGCTGCTCCAATGCGGTTACACATATCTCCAGAATTGTCTAGAGATATGCAGGTTTTCACACAATGTTTGCCTTCACCGAAAAGCTTGTGAAAAATTGCAAATTTAAATTAGACACATCAGTTTTAACAGCACAACTCATTGGTGTGAACCCTTCAAAGAGTCGCACTGTGTAACCGCTCGGCTATCTCAGTAGTGTGTAAAATTTTAGCTCAATCGCACATCGGGAAGTAGGTCAAATTTAACTTGCAAGATTCCACCTTCACATACATACACGGAAAGTTGAATGGAAGCTTTTAATAAATAGCTCAATATGTTAACAGGATCAAGGTAAAATCTGGGCTGAGGTTGTTAAGCGTCACAGCAGCGAACTCGCTGTGGGCAGTGACGGCAGAGGTGAAACCCAGAGCAGCCACTGTTACCGCCACTCGACTTGAGCAGCCTCTACGTGATGATGATAACCTTGATACGTAAGTATATTCCTTTCGTTTAACGTAAGCGTCAGAATTATCCTGATAAGATTTGTTAAATAATAAATTGATTGTTATAGTGCTATATACAAAAAAATGCATATTATATGGCCATGCGTAATATATAATAAGTTACCAACAGACCTTCGGAAGCTTACTTAAAAGGTTTTAAAGAAAAATCTTAAGGTATGGCTATTGGACAAAAACTATTGTGATATTAAATAATATCTAAATTAATATTAATATAAAGCCACTACACGTATCTCAAGACGCCACCAACACCAACACTATATACAAGCACTACATACACACAACCTCAATTTTATTGTAACTTCGGTACTATATAGCAAAGTAACGCCTGCTTCTTTCCTCCTCCTGCCTGCCTGATTATTTCTTTATTTCTTCTTTAGATGTAATTTAGATATAATACCGGATTAGGGGTATTTGAGTGACTAATACAGTTACTTTAAAGAGCGAAAAAAAATTGAAATCAGTCTCGTTCCTAAACACAGACTTATTAACTTTAATTATAACAATTGTTAGGTGTGTTGTGATTGTTGGTAACACAATGCAGTCTTGTCATATTGTTGACTGAAGATGTGTGTCATCCATCGCGTGTTATAAATCAGTTTTAACGGAATATGTTAAAACTGATACCCACAATAAATCTGCACTGCACTGATACCCACAATAAATCGCTCTATCCGAAGAACAAAGTCTCATTTCGTATGCTGATACGAGTATATGCGAGATGTAATGTGTTCATTCCATAGGCGAAATGTTCTGTGTCCTTTTCCTACATATTTTTGTAAAATTTATAATATAGTGCAAGCTCTTACAGCTTTACTAAGCAGGAAGGATGAGCAAAAGTACTATTCTTAGACATTACGCCTATTAAAACTAAAAATCTTAATTTTATAGAAAAAAAACTTTTTTGTCGTTATTTCTAATCGTTATTTTCTTTCAACGTTTTGTTTGTATTCAGTTATTCTTGTCCTTCACATATTTTTCTTTGATTCTATTTATTGGTCTTTCAAAATAGGTTTGGGATCGAAAAATACCTATTAATTCAACGGATTAATATTTGTACAACTGCAGGCTTTACAAAGAGATCTTAATGTTTTCAATTGTATATTTTCCTAATTTTGTTGGCTAAAAGCACGTTGCACTTACAAAGCACAAAATTGGCAAAGCGCCTGTGCCGCTAAAACGAAACTTAACATTTTGAATTTCAAAGTTAAAGGCGGTAGAGTGGCTTTTGGCCCGGTGTCAAAAATTGCAAACGATTCGAAGGACTGAATTATGAATTTATTAATATGATTAACGAGTGCAGCAGTAGGGTAGTAGTGAAATCACTTATTGCAGATGCTCTTATAATTTTAAATTTTACATTGGTGTTGAGTTAAAAACTGTCAACAAAATTTTTAATACATTTTCCTTTGTCTTAAATTGTGAGAATGTCTTCATTTTAAAATCAATTGTCTATAATAGTCGATTTATAATATATATTCCTAACTTTCAATAATTGGACATTCATTGTTGTACAAGCGTCTCTTGAGGGATTTTTGCGGTATAACTTTTCCGCTTGAGTTTAGCGGTTCCCTTTAACGTAATATAGATCGTTAGTCCTGTCTTGTTTAAAATGCTGTTTTTATGCTCAATGAATATCGGTCCGCTAAACTATAAGAAGCGTACACCACCACACCTTGGACTCCTAAAACTATGACTTTGCATTGCGACTTGGTCCTTCTAAGGATCTTGTTAAATTCATGTCGACCCAGTATGATATGATGATATATTAATTATAAAAATTATACTAAATAAGATAATTAAATTAGATAAGAATACTTTATAAACTCTCGCATATTATAATCGTTAGAAAAAATGTATTTCGTAATGAAGCATAATTCTATTAAAATTTATAAACGGATCTATGTACCTTTAGACTTTTCTTTCTTTCGTGACAAAAAATGTTCAATAGCCTTAAAAACTGGGTCAAGGATTTACTGAGGAACCTGCCCGGAAATATAAAGTATTGTCTTTCGCACAAAGACAGAATTCGTATACACGATGATGGAGCTTTAAACGCTTTCTTGGAAATTTGGTTCTAAAAGGCTTTTGAACCAATTGCATACTTAGTTCGAATTTTAATTTTTAGGTACTTAGTGCCTTATTTACTTCAAGTGTTCATTTGTATTTGTGAAATTGTAGTGATTATATTGTCGCACTAATTTTCCTACAAAGGATGAGTAATATCTTCTTAGATGTCGTAAAACGAAGGTAAGCTGACCCACCGTGTGGTATCTGGTTGAGTAGAATAGACCACCCTCTTTCTTACTGAGGTGTCGCAAAAAGCGACTAATGTGACGTCAGGCAGGCTTCCGGTCGTAAAATATCTAACCAAATCATGTTGCAACATGATTATAACATGTTGTGCCGATCCTACTGAGAGTGGGATAAGGGCAGGAGAATGATAATGTCGTAAAACGAAATAGGATAATTTTCATAGTTGTGTGGGTTCGATTCCTGCTGAGGGCCAACATTTTCTATAAACAATTTGTTGGTTCTTCAAGCTTGGGTGCATATTTGTATTTAAATATGTATTAAAATTATATATTTTTTTTTAATAATAATATTTTTATCTGTCACCCATAACACAAGTATTGCGTAACTTACTTTGGAGACGGACGAACGTGTTTTTAAGTGTCCCATATATTTAAAATTTCTAACACAGAGATATTGAAGAAAGTACTAGCGTCGGTGGTTCTGGCTGGGAAGAGATTCTCACGTGGTTAGTAGAAGTTGGGGCTGAAGGAGAGGGCGACGCAGAAGGATCAGAAGGAGAATCAGGTCGAGGAACTGCCCGCATCAGCTGGTCAGCTAAAGTGTCATCCTCGCCGTCTGCAACGTCGACTACGGAAGAAACACCTCACGAACATCGAGTTAATACGCGACTTGACATCGAAAAAGATGATATTCAAGCTGTACTTCCAATATCAAAGGTATGTTTAAACATGTTATGTTTTAAGATGTTTTAACAACATTTCCTTTCTTATACAATATTCTGTAGAAAAACTGGTAAATATTACATGAAAATATTAACAATATTATTTTTAAAGTATTTTATTATTAAAGAACTATCACTTTTGTACACAAACAATATATTTGTCAATTTATATTATTACTATCATTTGTTATTAATAAGTTTGTGGTCAAATTTTGTATTTTTTTGTACTTGAAAAACAGAAGCATCACTTTTTTCTTTTAATTCTTTAGAAACACGTTAATAACGATTTAAGAACAAATTTTGATGAACTGTCGAAATTACAAGGTTGTCTAAAATTAGGTTTAAATCAATAATAGTCTAAAATTGTAGATTTAAAATTACTTATTATGCTAAAAGCTTATCATTGAAGACGCGAAATTCTTATTAGCGCTTTTTTATCTTCACAAATATCATTATACTACCATTTTCAATAAAAATAGATTTATGTAACATACTGAAATTAAGTTAAAATGTTAACTAAAAATACATACAAAACAAAACACCGGTGTTGGTGTAGCGGGACATTCCAATCCTTAAATTACTTAGACTAATTCCAACTTTAACAATAACGAAAAATCCGATACCGATCGGTAGGCATTTATATTTATGCATCTATATACGTAGAATCATACTACCATTTTCAATAAAAATAGATTTATGTAACATACTTAAATGAAGTTAAAATGTTAACTAAAAATACATACGAAACAAAACACCGGTGTTGGTGTAGCGGGACATTCCAATCCTTAAATTCCTTAGACTAATTCCAACTTTAACAATAACGAAAAATCCGATACCGATCGGTAGGCATTCAAGATGAAAGGAGTGCTTAAAATATTTTAAATAAATCTAGCAGTCACGATGGTGTTTAAAATAAAATCGATTTTAAGTTACTTTAAAATATAAAATTAACTGAGTACAATTTTTTTCAATAAAATTTCTTTGAAGTTTTATTGATAAGTGATAAACCTAGATCACGATCGTGATCGAAATTTTGTTTAATTCTAGGGTATTATTAGGCAAGGGTCTTTTTTTATTTTAATATATTACTATGTGTCTTTTCCTATAAAAATCAATATGAAACAATTATTAAAAAATCTACTTTTACAAATGGTACTCTTAAATAGAAGTGTACACAATAACATATTAATGAAATATTGCTTTAAATATCTTTAGAAGTTTTGCATAAAATTATTGTATAATCCGAAATTTTAATGTTAACCTTAATAATAAATAATATAAACCATGTTTCTGAAATTTTAAAATTGATGTTTTGCTTAAGAAATGCTGATTACAATTAATATAACTTTATTCTGGATATCATAATCATAAATATTACTATTTTTGAAGAAGAAAAACAAATAGCTTATGAAGACAGTATGCAGTATACATAGATCAAAGAGTTACATACTCAAAGATTAGTTCAAATAAACCAGAATCCAATGAAACGAATAGTTCTTTAAATGTTTCTTTGATATAAATCGCCTAGAGTTTATTGGCTCAGCAATCCGCAGTTGCAAAGTTAGATAGCTTCGAAATGAGTTAGACAGTTTCTACTGGTAAGGTAAACTTATAGAAAGATAAACTATTTGATAAAATTTCCTTTATTCCAATTCATTGAGAGTGGTTATTAATGTAATTGGCAATTTGTAGTGTTTATAGTACATGTAGATATTTGGGGCACGATCCCTCCCTGCCCACTGTGGTTCGCGCCATGGTGGACAGGGAGCGATCGTGGGCAGCGATGGCCTCCTTCTGCGAGGACGTTATCTCGCGGAAGGAGGCGGCGGGGCGGATCCGGGAAGTCGAGTCCTTGGATCCAATCCACCGCAGGCGAGCGGGGCCCTGGCGACTCGCCGAAGTCCGTCGCATGCCGCCCTAACGGGGACCTCCGAGCGATCCGAATGGGGTTTATCGGACGCTCGCTGGAGTTAGGTCCCCGAGGCTTTCGATGCATCTGGTGCTCCCGATGCATCGTCCAGCGGAGGGAGGGGCCACTTTTAGAGAGGCCCCGACCCAGAGGTGGCGCACTCTGGGGTACAGAGTTGCTGCTGGCGGGGATGGGGGGTAATGTCTTTATAGGTACCCTATCCCCGCCACCAGCAGCGTAGTGGAGCACACAGGTTATTTTAGTCGGTGCGAGTCCGACATAACCGCCGCCTGTCCCCATTGGGCGGCGGTACCCATAAGGGGTTTTTTCCTGTCAAAAAAAAAAATATATATACACTATATTTTAAAACGAATGTAATCTATACTAATATATAAAGCTGAAGAGTTTGTTTGTTTGATTTATTGTTACAACGCGCTAATCTCAGGAACTACTGGACCGATTTGAAAAATTCTTTCAGTTTAAGATAGTCCATTTATCGAGGAAGGCAATAGGCTATATAACATCACGCTAAGATAAATAAGAGGGGCAATAAAAAATAGCGTGCTATTTAAAAGGCAAAATTTTATGGTTTTTTACGTGCGCTGAGTAAACGGTAGTAGTTATTCAAAAATCATGTATCACAAAATTGTTCCCCTCTAAAAGTTCTAAATAAAAGTAAGCGACTGCATATGTCTAGCTTTTAAAGTTACCCACTTTAACCATTTTAATGGCCATCTAAAGACTTTATTACGGTTTTAATATTTCTACGCGGGCGGAGCCGCTGGCGATTGCTAGTCAAATATAAAATTTGGATTGCAAATTATTTGACATGAAATATGGTGATTGGTTTAATCCATTATTGTAACTAAAAACGAGCTAGCATACGTTTTCTTCAGAAACAACAATTATCAACTAACAAGATAATATATAGAAAAGTTAAATCATAGAACATTTACAAACTTAGACACCATGTAAACTTAATAGTCTCATATGCAATCTTGCATCTTTTTGTGTAATTTGCAACGAAAGAGGTTTGTTGACGCCTCTCGCCTTATTTAGCTATAGCTTTGCATCCCAATAACGTCTACTCTTGACGTCGTTTCCAACCAATGCACATTGCAGGCCAGATTAGGTATTAGGTATAGTATTGGTAGTATTCATTTTATCTGTCCTATTCATCCAAGGATGTAAAGTCCTACAAGTATTCTATAGTCTCTTGCCTCAAACTAACTCAAGCTATAAACTTGTTTATTAACATTTCACAACTTGAGAATCTCGTGATCATGTTCACAACATACGTCTTTATATACTGCACGCCCTGTGCTATCCGGCTGAATAGAATAGTACCACCCTCATTTCTTACCGAGTTGTCGTAAAAGGCGACTAAGGCAAGTCGACCCGCCGTGTGGTATCCGGCTGAGTAGAATAGACCAACCTTATTTCTAACCGAGGTGTCGTAAAAGCCGACTAAGGTAAGTTGACCCGCCGTGTGGTATCCGGTTTAGTAGAATAGACCACCCTCTTTCTTACCGAGGTGTCATAAAATACAACTGAGGTAAGTTGACGTCAGGCAGGCGGCCGGTCGTAAAAACGCAGCCAAATCATGTGACAGCATGTTTATAACATGCTTTTTTTTATGTCAGGAAAACCCATGATGACCCATACATCACCGCCCGACGGGGACGAGCGGCGGCTATGTCGGACTCGCACCGACTAAAAACCTGACAGTGCTCCACCACGCTGCTGGTGGCGGGGACAGGGTACCTATGTAAACATTGCCCCCCATCCCCGGCAGCAGCAACTCTAAACCCCAGAGCGCGCCTCCTCTGGGTCGGGGCCTCTCTAATAGTGGCCCCTCCCTCCGCTAATCGATGCATCGGGAGCACCAGATGCATCGGCCTTTTTTTTTTTTTTTTCGAATTGACAATATGCTGTTAGCCCTAACGGCTTTTACAGCGTCACCGGGCGGGACGGGCGAGCGCAGAAGCATCGCCGAGATTGCGAAATGCGTAGAGTAGAGCGCAGAAACTCTACTAGCGTCGGGGAACGTCGTCCTAAGGGTGCCTCCTGTGAGGCCGGACCACGGCTTAGGACGACGTGTAGTGGAGGGCTGATGGTATGACTTTGATTAGTCAATACGACGTCGGAAGGGTGGCAAGAAGCCACGACCAACCGATATCAGAAATCTGGGACCTCGTCTTCGCCGGCGAAGACGCTGTGTGTGTGTATTACGTGTTTTTGTGTTTTCGATCGTTATTTGATCGTCAGGGTCATATAGGACGCTTTTTGGACGCCTATATTTTCGGTGGTCAGACCTAACTGGGATGTAGGTGGAAGCACCTGAGATTAGAGGGTTCGGGTGTACCTCGGATTTCTCGAAGTAAGACTTCGAAAAACGTTTAAAGAGGTGAGTAATGGTAGGGAGGTCGAGGTCTCTATGGAGGTCAACGTTCCGCATGAACCACGGACAACCAGTGGCTGTACGCATAAATCGGTTCTGTCCTGGATGCATCGGCCGCCTCGGGGACCTAACTCCAGCGAGCGTCCGATAAAACCCCGTTCGGATCGCTCGGAGGTCCCTGTTAGGGCGGCATGCGACGGACTTCGGCGAGTCGCCTGCGCCCCGCTCGCCTGCGGCGGATTGATCCAAGGACTTGACTTCCCGGATCCATGTTTATAACATGCTGTGCCGACCCCGCTTAGAGTGGGATAAGGGCAGGAAGATGACGTCTTTATATACTGCACCGTACTGAATGTAACAAATAATTATTATACAGACGAAAAAAAACAAATAATTAATTTAACCCCACTAGCGTAAATAACAAAATCTTAACTCCGAAGATAATCCGCTATGGACTGATTGAAGAAACTGCGGAATAGGATCTTCTAGGCTAGTCAGTAGATTAAAAAAATAATCAATATTATGATCATAAATATAACAAAAGTTCCAGTAAACCGAATTCTGGAATCGATTTATTCTTGAATCTAATTATTACAATAAGACTCATAATATCAACAAGAATGCATTTATTATTGTGTCTTGACGATGAAGACTTTGTCTTAAGCAATTGATTAAGATAGTATTAATTATTCTTATCGCCAACACAACCACGCCTTTGATAAAACCGTTATTAATTAGTTGTTTTAGTTATTGTCGTGAATTCTAATTCCATCACCATATTCATCGAGCTCAAATTCTTAGCAATTGGGATCAATTGTGAGATCAATTCGCTCAGTCTGTTTGTATTGTCATAATTGCGTCGTTATTGTTTGATACAAAATTAGACAATGACAATTTATTAGTCAAGTTAATTAGAATTTTATCTTATAAAATCTAGTAGATATTATAAATGCTAATCTTCTGCTGAAAATAATTAATACAGCAAAAAAAGAATTTTTGACAATGTCCCATCCGTTCATGGGTGATGCGTTGACCGACGGAAATGGAGATTTTTATATAGACAAAGAATCATAAATGAATAAAGCATTATTCATTCTTATTAAACTCTTACTTAATCATTGAGTGTAAACGATTTTAAGTGGTATTCATAATTAATCTATAGAAACCGGCTATACTCACGGCTATATAACACGCGAGTATCTACTTAATCCAAGACAATGACTTCTCATATATTTATTGTCAACGCTATTTTGACGTTTATAAGTATTATATATGTATGTATATTATATGTATTTATTTATGTATGTATATGCTATATTTTATATATGTACATTTATATAATATATTGTTTACATATCAACCATACCACAATTACCTTGTACCCATAGGTATGTCCTTTTAGCTGGTTGTATGTAAGAGATCGCTATGTAGCAATAAGACCTCCAGATTGTGTGATCTTACTTTTATTTCGATAAAGTGCTATGTATTATTTAGAGGTGTAATAATAATAATAATAATAATAGAATTATCATTCATTAATTCTATTTGGTATAGAACTGGGAAGTTCTGAACACGGCTGTGTTGACTGGAAGACAGGTGTCCCAGGCTATGAAGGTGTTGATCGTGTCTCAGGCAGGACAGGTTGCTGACGTCACGTTACAAAGTTCCTGTCACTCGGAGGATGAAAGTGTACTAAAAGTAAGTATTATACCGAAGAATCAAATCGAATCATGTTTATTATGAATACAGTTATTCATTGATATTAGAAGAGTTATTGGGGGACTTTATAGTACTAACTTTAAACGTTTTTATAGAAAAGTAACTCTGGTAAATTCTCTCCAATAATGTACGTCAAAGCTTTTCAATGTCATTGTATTAATTTTTTTGCGAAAATAAGAGTTATAATAATTATATTTTATGAAAGTCGGATTTAAGAAGTACTATAGGTATAAGATGGTCTTTGCCAATTTAGTTTCACCTCGAGCCCATTATTATAATTGTAGGTAATTTGTTTTCAACTTAAATTTGCGAAGCCGCAGATTATTATTATTTAAAACGAAAACACAAAGTCCCTTTAAATATAGAAAAGGTTCTCAGTATCTACTATTATTTATGGAGGGAACTAAACGACCCAAGAGAATTTGTTAGATAAAACTGAGGCATTTTAGGTATAATGTGGCTTACGATGTCTTTATATAATAAAAGCGAGTACTTTGCATAAAATAAGAGACATTTTCGCGGTATTATTTCCATAATGACAGTAATTTCTGCGACTATACCAGCGTATAACAATTACAATGAACATAAACAGAAGCCGCAAACTCATCAAGTTCCTTTTCTACCTAGGAATTAGCAATGTAAATGGTGAGATGATAATAATTTTATGATACATTAGTTTCTGGTCAGGATTTTCACACCACACGATTTGTCTCAATTGATACCAGCATATTCTTGCGTTTGAAATTCACATTCTCTACTTAGTAGAAAAGAATAGCGTAGTAACTTAAGGTGTTTGCAATAAAATTACTTGTGATTGACATAAAAATTCTTTAATTCCTTCTTACTTGAGATTCATTTTGCAAAATTCGAAATTTAAACAAACAACAAAAATAGTGTATCTCTAATATGTTGATTTTTTTTTCTCCAATAGCAACCATTTTTGTAGTTAAACATTTGTATGTTAAATTGAAGCAAAACCACACTAACACGTAGTTTCTATTATAGTTTTAAGAGTTTAAAGTTAGTTTACATTATTGTGTATTAGGTGAAGAATACTTACTGTACATAAACATTATTATAAAAAGACCCATAAAATTTTAATCATCATCTTCCTGCCCTTATCCCCCTCTAAGCGGGGTCGGCACAACATTTTATAAACATGTTATTACATGATTTGGCTACGTACTTATTTTACGACCGGCCGCCTGCCTGACGTCAACTTATCTTAGTCGTATTTTACGACGCCTCGATAAAAAAGAGGGTAGTCTATTCTACTTAACCGGATACCCCCAGGTGAGTCAACCTACCTTAGTCGTCTTTTACGACACCTTGGTAAGAAATGAGTACTATTCTACTCAGCTGGATACCACACGGCGTACCCATAAAATTTTAATAATATCGATTAATCATTAACATTCTAAACAATCATTACTATGATCATTTTTTAAAATAATTGAAGGTAAAAGCCATAATGAAACTTAATATCATTTAATTTAAGGAGTATCAAATGAAGTCGGGTTAAATAAAATCTATTTTCAGGTATCATCATCGTGCAGCTCAGTCTATGTTGACGGATCAGAAATCCGAGGGTCTTCTAACGCCTCAGTAATTGTCAAATATGGCACCTACACTGGCTTAGCGAGGTTTACTGTATGGATGCCAGAATATCCGTTAGAAATCGACGTTGACGACAACCGCCTTTCGCAAATCAAAGGTACAACTTTAATCTGTATTGATTTTTATACGGCAGCTGCCTCCTCCAATTTCAACTCGTTACACGATACGCGTAATTCTTGCTAATGCTTTATGCAGGAAACCTTCTGTTAACTTCAAGACATTAACCCCTCTTATTGAAGGGATCAAGTAATAGTATCTATCGGATAGCCATTTTTCTTTTTTTTTTCAATAAAACTGAGAGAAAATTATTTATTCCTATTTCAACGTTTAGAAACATGCGATTTATATTTAATAGAGTATTGACATTTATACAAAATTAAGTTTATTCAAATAAAAAATAATGGAAATAAACTTTGATCATTTTTGTCTAATTGATTGAAGATTAACAGTCACTGGAAGAATCATATATGACTGTTTGTACTATTAGCCCAAAAGCTTTAAATGATTAAGATTTTTTGCAATATAAAAATGGTTGAAAATTTAATTGTATAATACGCAATACAAAAAATACAAATTTAAAGACTATAACTTATTGTAATTAATCACGTCACATTGGGTTATTATCTATTTTTATTCAATGATTATACATATCATAATGATACATGAAAATACATATATGTACCACACGATACGGCTTCTGTTGAAAACAAGAAGTTTGGAACTCTTACTTTGCTTTTAATATTGACCTATATGTATTCTTTCACAAGGCTGGAAAGTATCAGACGACTCGAACGCCAAAGACAGATTAAAGCGTTCTTTGTCATCCCGAGGGTGGGGAGGCACCAGGCCTGACGCCCCTAACTCCCTAACGGATCAGCGATCTTGCAGACTCAGATATCAACAAAGCAACGTTGAGGTTTGTATACTGATTGCCTGTTTAGCGGGTTATATGTGCGGAAATTTGCAGGTATAATTAATAATGCAAACAAAACAACGGATGCAGAGAAATGTTCAGTCATGATATTCGCATTATAACATTACAGATAATGTTTTGTGTTATTAATGTATTATGTAGTATTAAATACAACTTAGCATGTTCTGGTATGGAATACATAGTTACTTTTTTACATTTTTTATTTCTTGCTAGTTATTAGTCTTGCAAAGACAGACGATCGAAATGCATCATAATTATTTAATTATTCGTTTTTCGGCATATTATAATAACTAATAAATACAATCTGACATAGGTGTAAATTTAAATTAATTTAACTATTCGTTGTTAACTGTTTGAACTACAGGAGGTCAATGAATTATTCTCAGAATATTAGTAAATTAAATATTTTATTATTTTAACCTTTTTAAAAAGGAATCACAAATTTACGTCTAAATTTATGCGAACACAGAGTTTTTATTTATCTACATAGATTATAAAAAGTACGTAATACAGACTACAAATTTAAAGTTCGATATTTGAATTTTTGAAATATCTTTTCTATTTCTGTTACTAGGTGTATGCACGATTCCTTGCCAAGGACCATGACTCTGGACGGGTGTCGTACTTTGTTTCACGTCGTACTTGGCTTAAAGTCACAGAGCTTGTGCTGTCTCTAATGCGCGTATCAGACCCACGTATCGCGTCTTTACGTGATCGCGTGTTGCAAGGTCGTAGCACCGGTCGCACAGAAGTCCAAGTTCTATCTCCAATTACAGGTGAGTCAGAAAAGTTTAGTTAATTTATTTGACGTATTTTTTAAAGTAGTACATAATAATATTCCTATAACAGTTTTACCTACTCAGAAATACATTTATCTTAATATTTAAATGAGTTAATCTTGTATATATATATATTTTCCGAATCTCGGAAACGGCTCCAACGATTTTCCTGAAATTCAGCATGTAGGAGGTTTTGGGGGAGAAAAATTGATCTAGCTAGGTTTTATGTAAAAAAAATATTGTTTTACCCCTATTTTTGGGCATTAAAAACACTAACATTTATATTGAATTGAATTTTCGCCATTAACTGTCAAGTCGACGTAGCTCATTCGGTTAGCGGGCAGCTTTGAGAAATGTGAGTGCCAAGGATCGATCCCAACTAAATAATTGTTTTTTTCTTTTTTTAAAGTTTTTTTTTTGTAAAAAATTACCGAGCGAAGCTCGGTCACCCAGATATTTATATTTATTGTCTAATTTACTTATTGTACCGTCAACTTTATATTTGCCTCGCTGATTTTGTCCGATAAGATTTAGTAATGTAAAGGTAATGTTAATTACTAATTTTTAGGTCTAATTTTTTAAAAGTATTAATTACCTTTTATTCTTTTTTTATAATAATAAGTTTATTATCTCGTATATTCAGAAAATAAAGAGAAATTAGATGTGTCTTATTCGGTTATTGTTACTCTATTAATCCTGTATAAATAAACTAAATTAAAACGTTAAAGTTAGATCCTAATGATACTGCTTACGGCGAAAACTTAAGCCTAGCAATCTTTACACAAAACTTTTAATAAACTTTGTCATTTGTGTGTAAGTAGGAAACCTTCTTCCGGTTCTAGAATTTAATCTTAAAGTGTACTTAACTGTAACCTTAGTACTTAGCTGAAGTAGAAAAAGCCGTTTGCTGGTTAATGTTTTTATGCTTATGGTTTTACTAGGGTCTTTAAAATGAAATTGAGAGATAAAACAAGTTACCGTTTCATTCCTAACACAATCAAAATGAGTTATGACATATTAACTGTAAGACGTTATGAGTTTTAATTTAATTATAAATTAATACTAAAGGTTGCCCAGTGGTCTTAATTGAAACATATCGATGTCTTTTCATTTTTACCACGAACTTTAATCATGCAAAAAAATGATATGTATATGTGTGTAAGGAATGGTAGTGTGTATTGTCTTAGTTTTTTTAATGATTTATAAAAAAAATTATTTAAGCTCTAACTGTAACTCTATATGTATATAAACTATAACTGTGCCAAATTACATACTCCTCCTCCGTGTAATTTTCGACAAAGTTTTTGCTTCTCATACTAATATATTATATAGATTAATCTTTCTTTATTCAGGACGAGTAATCGGCCTCCGTGAAGTGCGCGTAGTAAACGACAAAGTTTCCATTTCTCGGCTCTTCGTAAGAGTAATATCTGGATTGCAACTAAATATTTCTCCGGATACCGCAATCGAAAATGGATACGTATCAGAAACAACAGTGACTAGGCGCTTGACGGCACAATATCAGGTAAAGTCCAGTCTAAAATCTCACACATCACAAATATCATATCTGTGTTATTTGCATATATACAACATTTTTATTTACATATTTTATGGAGACTTTGTATCTTTTTAAAAGCTTTTATTTAACTTACCGTTTATAAATGTGAAGGTAGAATCTTTTTAATTCAATTTAATTGAAATTTTACATACTGGTCCAGTCCCGATGTCAATGCATGTGTATGATAAGCATGAACTGATTCTGCTGACAGAATTGAGTCCAAATGATGAAACTCCTCAACGGTTAACAGTAGAGACAAGACATTTTGTTAAAAGTCTTTATTTATTAAAAGCTTTTATGTTTAACTTATTTAAAAGGCATGAATTTTGTAATGCTATTGTTTGTAATTACAAACGATAAAACACAATTCTACGCCTCGTATGTTCTGTTTGTCTTTTGCAAGTCACATATTACTTGATAGAATTTCTTCTATTTCTACAAAGTATTTTTAATCAAATGTTTTGTTTTGTGTAAATTAGTTATGTGTAAATTGGTTGAAATATGACAATAACTATTGATATCTGAAAAAGTCAGGTTGACTAGAAGCTTACAGTACTAGTAGTTTACTTGAAAATGCCTAATCGTGTTGAGATGTAAAAAAATATTTTAAGGTCGCATTTTTCCTTATAGGACTATAGAAAAGTCCGTGATGGCATATATCTACGTTTTAGGAATAACTTACTACATTCATTTTAACTTTTAAGAAATAGATCACGTACACTGAAGTTATTGGAAAGCGATTTAGACGGGTACAGAATTTATCTTTAACAAGTTGCCTTAAGCTTTTAATGCTTAACTTTACAATATTCTATGTCTTACAATTCAAGTTAATATTTAGGGCGTAATCGCGAAAATTAAAAGTATCGCGCCCAAAAATTAAGCAATGGAAAGACTCTGTGGGTATAACATGATTTACAGCTAGAATCCGTGAGATTTTAAGGCGAGCCGGCAAGTAGTAAATATTATTAGTGTAAAATATTCGCTGACTCGTTTCTTATTAAAAAGAGAATAATTTAATCAATATTGAATTCTGGGATCTGCAATTTGTAAGATATTTGCTAACGCTAGACAATCAATAAGAGTCACTTCTTGTCAATAATAAATTGTCCGAAAGTTGGGAACATCGCGGTCTAAAAGGGCGAGACTGCCATTAATATTACGCTGTGACCTTTAACCGGCCCCAAGTTGAGATAGCAAAGGTCAAACGACAAACTTGAGGGTTAGGCTAAATGAGTCATTAACGTCGATATAATTTTTTCAGGAGGGGCTACTGGATATTGATATAGAGTTTTCCGATACAACTCGCACGGCGTTGCGTGATGTTGCCATATCTGATTATTACTTGTTAGTAGAAAGTTTGGATACGGAAGTTGTCGCTTTTGCGCCTATGTTGGCTTCGAAGCATCCACGAGTTATTGCTGTTGGTGAAGGTATATTAAACATGCAATGTTTTACCTAAATTAATCACTCTTTCTTTAAATATATAGAACGTAAAAGGCAAAATTACTTTTATATAAAGCAGCTTATAAAGATCCCGAAAGAATATCTGCAGTCGATCTTAGTTATTAATTGATTTATATCACTACATAAAACTAAGTGTATTTCTTACTATAAAAAAATGGATACATGACTGAGGATATACTGTTGGACATACGAGTATGAGATAGGCCGAAAAAATATCGATGGATTTTGTGAAGTACGATTCGCATATAAAAAGAGCAGCGCCAGAATTGAATAATGATGGAAAATAATGAAAGACAAAACATATTGTGTCCGCTTAGAGTGGAATAACAGTAGAAGAATGATGAGGAAGTTGAAGAAATTATTAAGAATCTAAATTAATTATTATTATCTTTATCTCAATGATTCTTTAACAATTTTCAGGTAGCGGTGAACTGCTTCGAGTTACCCTTCTTACTCCCGAACAATGTAGATCAGGCCCGTTACGCAGAGTGGCGCTACCTGGCAAAGGGGACGCCAAAACTCCTGCAAATATAAAGAATATACCAGGAGCTCTAGCCAGCGCTGCTGCGGGTGTTGATGTTGACTTTAGCGGAAGTGATGCACCACAAAGGCCGGATACACCACAAAACGACGATATAATGGCTCGAGGCGGTGTTAGGACTGGCATGTCTGATTTAAGCGATGTTCTTAAAGGTATATGTGATAGCTCTTCAATAATTGAATATCAAGTTAATTATAAGAGATTTTTGAACAACGATCACAATTTTATTTAACGCAAGAAAAGCTTTAAATTTTGCTGTTTTCGCAATATTTTTATTGCTGCTCCTCTCTTATTCATCTTAGTGTGATGTTATATAGTCTATAGACTTCCTTGATAAACGGACTATCTTACACTCAAAAAAATTTCAAATCGGTCTAGTTGTCCTAGTTAAAAAAATTGGATAAAAGAAGATGTGAGAGACGTGTGACAGAAAGTTTATCAATACTCTCATGGGAGCTTTAATTAATTTCTCTAACCTTTACAATTCAACAACCTTTAAATGTATTTACAGGATTCTCGCCTTTTAAAGATGAAAATAATCACGAACCAACAGTACAAGCCCAACAGTATGGTTCAATCTTTAGAACCAATTCTGCATTACATCCAAGACATTCGTCACCAAACAATATGACCAAGGTTGAAATAGGTTAGTATGATAAAATTATTATAAGTAATATAATCAAAATAAAATCTTACAAACACCTTTATTATTTAATTGTGTTTTTTTGTCATTTTCAGGCATGTTCGTGCTGCTTGGAGCTTTTTGTTTGGCCATAGTGGTAAGTCCAAAATAAGTGTTATATAATTTATTATAATGTCATTTTGTCGTCACGTTTTTGCGTATTTTTTATCATGCCAAAGTTCTTTTAGGAACTAGAGTTCTGTCTTTTGAATATTATCAATTAATTTGTGACGGACTTGGTAGGATTCAGTTAAATAATTTTTTATATCGCAAGCAGAGATCTTTCAAGAATATATGCTTCATAGATTCAAAATATATGGTCTCTCATTTTTATCGTTCTTGACTACAGGTTAGGGAAATGCCTAAATTGAATATTGAAATTTTAGTTTTATCCTGGATTGTTGCGTTGGTAAGGCAATGTTGGTTCCTGATTGTTCAAAAGTAATAATAAAATTATTTTGCTATAATCCGCGATGAAGTAAAATAGAAAATATATATAATGCTAAATGCAGAGTGGACAATCGGTTATCATACCTGATACATGCAGGAGTCGTAAAAAACACATGCACAAACCTCCACCACCGCCACCGTGATACACAAGCACTATATACGTTCACTATCACAAACTCAACAATTCGTAGTGAACGTATATAGTGCTTGTGTATCACGGTGGCGGTGGTGGAGGTTTGTGCATGTGTTTTTTACGACTCCTGCATGTATCAGGTATGATAACCGATTGTCCACTCTGCATTTAGCATTATATATATTTTCTATTTTACTTCATCGCGGATTATAGCAAAATAATTTTATTATTACTTTTGTATTATGGATCTCCGCAAAGTAACGCCTAATTCTATAAATTATTCCTGATTGTTATTGAATGGTGACTGCAGTGTAATGGACTTGATATAGAAAAAGAGAATTCGGGTAGGATTTGTCTTTTTAATTGTCATGAGTATATAATATACATACATATACCGCAACTATCGCCAGGCACCCCTGGCCACGCGTTGCTGTGCCGCTCAGTGCGGTTTCGAGTTCCCTTCGAAACAAAGCTCTCATTGACAGTTCAAAAACATGCTCCGATCGATACCCAGCTTTTCAGCATTATCCACTGTGGCAATCTAAAACTTTTCTGAAAATTTCATTCACATATGTCCGGCCGTTTTGGAATGTATAAAGAACATACATACTGTCTTTTATACATAGATAACATATATTGAATTATTAACTAACGTTTACCTTTTTTGATCAGGTATTCGTAGTTTCGTGCGTAGTGTATGCATACCGACTGAAACCGGCTAACACGGAGTCAAATAATGGCGGAACAAGAGCCATGCCGGCTGTGGCGGAGGGCGGGCGGCTGCAAGTGGCAGGTCTGGTTGGAACCACCCTCGGCCTCGCTAGAGATAAATCTCCAAGAGAATCCACTACAAATGCGCACGATTGGGTATGGTTAGGTAAGTAAATATTACACAAACCTAAACATTACATATTGTAAAAGTAATAAAAAATTTGAAAGCAAACAATAACCAATCATTATTTCTTAGCATTTTTCTTTAATAAGTTTATACAATAAGTAATACTAATGTTCAAACTTTGTGTTATGTCATATATGTATGTATCTAAACGGATGCTTGCGTTATAGGGTTACATGACCAAGGTATACATAGATGACGTTATTTGAAAATCTTAAAAATTAATAAATTAAAATTATACGATGCTAATTTCAGAGAGGTGTGATAGGAAGTGTCACGATTCTTTCGTGGGAGCCATTATTAATTATCTACAACCTTTCATTATATTTACAGGTTTCTCCCCTTTCAAAGATAATAATAAAGATAATTATAAAAATTATAAAGATAATTTCCATTCCGTTTCTATTCCAGGACGTGCGACAATCGAAAGAAACGGGACTCGTCATCCGGCCAATCGTAACTCAACACAACCCGCAGATAAAGGCAACAACAATCAAGAAATGCGGATCACAGCGAACCCACTAAATTACAACTACGTAGATCCGGACGATGCTATCCGTGAAAATGGGAACGTCATGGTGACCAGTTTCGATAATCCTAATTCAATTGAGCTACCCTCGCAGAATGAGAAACGGGAACGGGTCATCGACTCCACGACCTATTGCAAGAAACCCGCGAAGCACACTCGTCAAAACTCCGGAGACGGTCATTGGCAGTAAGATTATCATAGTCATCATTAGTTGCATCTCTCACAACAGCCATTCGAACATTGTGATATAGCTTAATTGATTTTTATGAAGCATAATAGTATAATTTATCGTTTTATTATTTCAGAATGGATACAAGCAATGAAGACGACTACCGACCTCCCGTACCTCCCCATAGGAACTCTTCAACGCCACAACCTAAAGTCTCTGCGCCGGCTCGAAATCCCAAAGTATACAAATCTCATAAATAGTTTACTGTTGTTTTTTTCTTACTTCTTACAATGATTCCTTTGTCCAGATTTTGCCCGAGACGGTCATGCCACCAACGAGAAAAAGCCACTCCAGGAATCATCACAAAAAACACGACCGCGAACATGACTTTAAACGATCTCCAGAAAATGGTCGAGGCTCCGACCGGTAATATATAACATATTACGTCTATATCGTGTAATGATTATATGCATTCTTAAAAAGTTACTAAATATTGCATATCTTTTCAGAATTATTGATTTGAATATAGCAGAATCACCGTATATGACAAGCCGCGATATTATGGATCAGTACCAACGCGACTCATACTCTCTACAATTACAAGACGACTTTGACGATAACCCTGTGGAAAAGCTTACTAATAAGGAAGACTGTGCTCGTTTATTCGAATTCGATAATGATGCTCCACTTATTATGGAGAAAAAGGACTATAGGGAAATTATTGGCCTTAACAGAGGAACCGACGATTCACGACGCACTTTTGTAAAACCGGAAAGCCCTGACTACATGCACGACTCTGGAATTGGTAATTTTCTTTTAATAGTATATAAGTATATATATTTAGAACAGCTGAGGTAGTGGAATATTATGTTGCTCTTTCATAGATTATTAGTTATGGGTCTAAAAAAGTGTTTCCTATAAAATCACGCTTTCGTTCTTAAAAACGTAACAAAAACGACCTAGACATTAATGTCTTATTTAATTTTGACGATAACAATCATAAACAATCTTACTGCCTGGTTCTACTTCATCTACCGATATTTCTGACTGGTTCTGACGTTATTTAAAAAGTCGGTGAAAAATAAATAACGATCTAGCCATTATATTTTAAGACCAGATACAAAATAACTATTGAAAATAAGACATGTAGTCATGTGGTAATCAAATACTATCTATATATAATAAGGTGTTCTGTTTCAGGCTTACCGGAAGTACAAATGAGACACAGGAACAAGAACAAGGAATCCAGCGCAAAATGCGATTTCGTCGATCCAGCTGCTCAGACCAAAGGTAATTTTACCCTTATTGTCCCATTATTTCCCGTAATAGTTATAGTGTTTGTCCCGTGTAGTGCGGTGTGTATAGGTGTGGTCTTTTTTAGCATATTATTAACTACGTTATTTATTATGGGTAAGATGCCTTTTTTAAAACATAGCGTCAGAAGACCTCCCACGAGGTGGACTGACGACCTCAAAAACCTCGTGGGTAGCCGCTGGGTCTAAACGGCACAAGATCGTGGAGTGTGGGAATCCCTTAAAAAGACCTATAGCTATGTCAAGCAGTGGACGTCAATCGGTTGAAAAACAAGAAATCATGTCTGCAATGATGTTAATATGTATGGAGATCTTCCACTTTAACGAAAGCAATAAAAAATTAACCCATTATTAATTGCAATAATTCCATAATCAGGAGGAAGTTCCCCAGAAGTAAAACGCGCTACGATAGTCGGAAACCCAATGTATTCTCGCGGGGACGATAGCGAGCTGCGAACAGATGCGCCCGTGGAGTCCCTCGGTCTCGACGACCTGCACATGGACTACGATCAAATCATGCACTATTTCCACAACCTCAAGGTATAAATCGCCACACACCGTCCCACCATGCTTCTAGTGTAGACGTTGCTGTGCTTGCATCGATACTCGAGCACCGGACACGGCGCAACCTTCTATCATCTCCCTTTTTGTAATTTGATGTTCGATGTACTCTCTTATGAATGATAGAGCCTGAATTTTGATGCATTTAATACGGATATTAGTATAGTATTTTATATTAATACGTTTTATACAATTATACATTAAATATATCGAGCCGTGCAGTATTATAGATATAATAGGTAAACCACATAACCTGTCACGTTTGTTCAGTCTTGCCTTCCAGCAGCAATTTTAATCGTAGGCCTCTTTACACAGATCACTTTTTTCCGAATGAACCACTCATTAATTATTCATCTAGTAGAATATTAGAAAGCTGTATCTTCTCACTAGTCAATAGATTTTAATAGAATCTCACTACATTCCTTTATAAAAATTGCTGCAAAAATCTGACTGATGTCTATTTTCAAATTTTTCGCAGGAATCAAACGCCTGAGTAGAGCAGATCATTGCAAAGATCCGGCAGATATTGTCTACGTTTAAATATCAGCATATCACCAAAGCTCCTCCCATCGACGTATTCAATACACCCACTGTTAGTACCGCGGCAGTCGGGCCCGGGGACAATACTATTGACACACATAACAACAACAAACGCTCTAATTACGATTCACATATATACGAAAACGTATACGACTCCAACAGTGTTGCACCGACACAAGTGCTTTGCGACTCGATTGCTAACAAAAATAACTTCATGAAAAGGCAATTGACTTTTCTGTTGGAGCATTTGAGCGAATCTTATGAATGAAGTTGTTAGTTGTCAACGTATTATCCTCAAACAATATGTGTCCAAAAGTGGATCCTTGCAGTGATCGAAAAAATATAAACGATGTAACTTTTATACCTATTTTAGCGTTTAACGTATTTAATCTAGTCATCTACAAAGTGCACACAATTTAGTTAACCGTGTGCATATAGTAAATTAATACTCACATGTCAATGTATGTAATAATTGTAGATAATAATATATACGCGTTGGTTTTATCTGTAAATTTATAATGTATAATTCAGTCTTGTTGTATCACCAGTGTTGTTGAACTTGCCTATATACAAGTAAATTTAATCTTCGCCACGTATTATTCTCAAATACCAAATTATAATCTAATAAAATTGCATTTTGTCCTAGATTGTAAATATTTTCCACTAGAGACAGTAAAAACGCTACCTCACTTATATATTATGTCTTAGCTTAGCCAATATCTATATCGCAAGCAAAATGTACAACTTGAGCTAGTACCTAATAATAATATTCCCGATAATTTATTGTTTTCTTTGTGATACCTCAATTGTCTCGTATTCCCCAAGTTTTGTTAATTCTTTTTTAAACATACATTGTTTATAGCTTATAAGACTACAACATGCCAGTGTGTAGGGCTACTACTTATTGAATAGTTTAGTAATGAAACACATAGCATAAGACGAAACTAGTCAAATATTTTAACTATGGGCTAATATGTTGCTCAAAAATATATTACAGTTATAACTATTATTACTAATATGCCAGATTTTTAATAATATATAACTTTTTTACGTTCCTTATTTTATACCACCGTAATGTTAAATTGGTCTTATAGTTATTATTTAGTCGATAAAGTGATTAGCACTCGGCCTACAAAAACTCGTGTTTATTAAAGAAAATACAGATCGATAAATGTAACCATATTACATATTAATGTTTTATTGATGGCTAATCATTGTTATATTGTGATAAACGACTGCTATGATTGATTTAACGCAGTCGACTTGATAGCTAAAAAAAGTCATATCATATGAAATCTAGCGCTTGTACTATATATAAACACTATTACTAATTTATTGAAAAATGTACATTGCATTTACTTGTAAGTTAGTTCTCTAGGCTTTGTAAATATTGTTATGACGTTATATAATTTATAGTTACGTGGAGTTCGGACGGGAAATAGAAAATAAATGTCGTAGAGTCGCTTAGCATACAAAAGAGTAGATGCACTCAGATAAAACGAAATATTTCGTAATGTTACAAATTTACACTAAATAGTAAATGTTTTGGTTAATACCTGTATATTAATTTAAACCCGAATATTAGAATTTATACATAGAAGATAATGATAACTTGAATAAAAAAACAATAGTTAAAATTATCTATAAGAGTAAGTTGAGCAGTGAATATGTTGTATGTCGCTATATATTTACAGAATGTTAAGCGTTCAATGTTCGGCTTTACTTAGAAAACTTACTGTATAACTTGATACTCCATTACATGCAAATAGGGTGTTGTTTGGCTTTTGTCGTTAGGTTAGGAACAAGTCAGGACACTAGGGACTTTATGATGTAGTAATTGTTACTGTAACACTTGTTTTCTGTTAAGTTATACCGTATTAAATGAAAAGTTTATGAATAAATAATTAAAAGCTACAAAATCTATACATGTACGCATACTGAAGCTTGTCACGAAAATCCTTTCATAAGATGTCAAGTATAATAAAAAAATATTAAATAACTTTGTAGTCATTATTTCGATATTCCTATATACCCTACACACAGAACGCGTTTCTCTTAATAATAGGTTGAATCACAGGAATCTATGAATTTTCTTCAAAACAACTTGTGATTAGTTAATATTTACAATTCCTAATGCGCTTTATAGTGACTCGGTAAACCTCGTTAGGAAAGTTTCACTAAAAAAAGTCCAGAAAGAAATGCGACCCATCAAAACGTATTGGAGCAGCGTGGTGACTATAAACACCAATTCTTTCCAAAGTAGAGAGACTACATTTGCTCTAGCTCAGCAAAAGGTATAGTTAACGGCCGCTACTTAATTATACACGCGCATTTGGAAGAAGCACGTTTATTTCTGCTTCCTGTGATTCACAATACGCTAATACACATATACAATAACCTTCACAAATAACAAATCTTATTGTAGCTTTCTGCTTTCCGCCGTGTGGTATCTGGCTGAGTAGAATAGACCACCCTCATTTCTTACCGAGGTGTCGTAAAAGGCGACTTAGGTAAGTTGACCCACCGTGTGGTATCCGGTTGAGTAAAATAGACCACCCTCTTTCTTACCGAGGAGTCGTAAAATACGACTAAGGTATGTTGACGTCAGGCAGGCGGCCGGTCGTAAAATACGTAGCCAAATCATATGACAACATGTTTGTAACATGTTGTGCCGACCCCACTTAGAGTGGGATAAGGGCAGGAGGATGATGATGATTGTAGCTTTCTGCTTTGAAGTCATGCTTTGTATTCTTTATATAATTTTGTGATAATACTATAAATTCAAGAGCACGTCTTAAAATATAAACGCTTTAGACGTCATGCGTTCATTTTGTGGCATCGTTTGGTGGATCGATATTTGGTGGCGTTGGGGTCTTAAGGTGTTTCAATGGCGACCCCGAACCAGGAAACGCAGCGTCGGTAGACTCCCTGCGCGACTATGAACCGGGAGCCACTTGCCGCCGCCGAGATCGTTTGAAGAGACATTACGCGTTTATTGAAACACAGACCTAATTCAAAAACATGCTTTTTGAATTAGGTCTATGTTTCAAAAAACGCGCAAAATGTCCAGCTGTTGACGTCTATAGGTTGGAGCAGAGTGGAATCATGCCATTTTAATGCAAAAAATCAGCTCAGTGCAGGTTAAGCACTAAAACATTTATGATTATAGATAATAGGGAACACGTAAAAAACGACGTCAGCTTAAAATCCTACTATACGACCATTAAACTTTTGACTAGGAGAAGCATTACTTTCGCTGACGTGTCTGTTACTATCCCACTGCTGGGCATAGGGCTCGTCTCCCCGTTTTTAAAGAGAAGAATTGGAGCTAAGACCTACCACGCTGCTCCAATCCCGATAGGTAGGTTACACATACCCCTAGAAATCTCTAGAGATATGCAGATTTCCTCACAATGTTTTCCCTCAACGAAAGCGTGTGATTGCAATTATCAGTTAGACCTAAGTAACTCGCCGCCTAATCATATTGTAAATACGTAATTACGAATTTACCATATTATTAGAATAAATTAGATTGGATTAGAACTAGGGCGTAAAATAAAGCGCTCAATATATATTGTGGTTAAACTACTTTTTATTTACCTATAACTTAATGGTATTACAATTAATTAAATATATTTCCCGAACCATCTAAAATCATATTTAGAAAGGAATCTGTGACATCCACCCATGTTGTTCTGCATTATGTATTTCAATGTGTATTTGTTTAAATTGTTTTCTTCTCTCCATTTCTCATCTTCTGCCATTTTCTGCATAATTTCTTCTGAAACAGGCTGCGCTTTGAAAGGTAACCGTTCTGCTATTATCCTTAACATGTCCTTAACCTGAAATAAGAAGCCAAATGAAACAAATCAAAATAACCAAAATATATTTTGCGATACTGAGAGTTCAGGTATAAAAATAATAATGTAAATAATTTTATTTATAACATATAAAACGTAAAATGTTGGATATGGAAATGGATATAAAATATGGAAAATTCTTATGAAATATGGCAATATCTTTAATATTTAAATGATTTGATCATATATATATATATATATATATATATATATATATATATATATATATATATATATATATATATATATATATATATATATATATATATATATATATATATATATATATATATATATATATATATATATATATATATATATATATATATACATATATACATATATATATATATATATATTTCCGAATCTCGGAAACGGCTCCGATGATTTTCCTGAATTTCAGCATGTAGGGGGTTTTGGGGGAGAAAAATCGATCTAGATAAGTTCTATTTAAAAGAAAATGTCGTTTCGTCCCTGTTTTCGAGCTCTAAATTTTTTTTTTAATTTACGTTGAATACAATCACAATTTTTCGTAACGTAACAAACGTCACGAAACGTCATGGTAGTTCATTTAGGGGACGGGCGGTGTAGGGAGGTGAAAATACCTAGGATCGAGCCCCACCTGCCCTATTATATTTTAATTTTTCTTTTCAATATTTTTTTTACATCATTTTAAAAATTACGGAGCAAGGCTCAGTCACCCAGGTACCAACATATAAAACGTGAAATAATTCTTATGAAATATGGCAATATAGAAATTAAGGGGCAATTTTGGTGTCATCGTCATCTGGTGCCATCTTCAAAATGAACTTTGGATGACAGCAGGAGCAAAATTTTCTGATTGTTTGCTACGCCGTGTGGTATCCGGCTGAATAGAATAGTAGCACCCTCATTTCTTACTGAGGTGTCGTAAAAGGCCACTAAGGTAAATAGACCCGCCGTGTGGTATCCGGCTGAGTAGAATTGACCATCTTCATTTCTTACCGAGGTGTCGTAAAAGGCGACTAAGGTAAGTTGACCCACCGTTTGGTATCCGGTTAAGTAAAATAGACCACCCTCTTTCTTACCGAGGTGTCGTAAAATACGATTAAGGTAAGTCGACGTCCGGCAGGCGGCCGGTGGTAAAATACGTAGCCAAATCATGTGACAGCATGTTAATGACAGGAGGATGATGATGTGAACTATATAATAATGCGGTATATAACGCTTCAATTGTACCAAATTTTTTAATATTGTTACAGCGGACAGACAGACCTCCTCTTTTTTTTTTTTTTTTTTTTTTTATGGAATAGGATGGCAAACGAGCATGCGGTGCACCTCAAGTAATCACCGCCGCCCACGACCTCTCGCAGAGCGAGGGTGTTGCTGTCCTTTAAAAAAGTGGAAAATACGCTTTTTGAAGGTACTTATATCGTACCGATCCGGGAACACCGCCAAAGGGAGATCGTTCCATAAAGTGGTGGTGCGTGGAAAGAAATTATTTGAAAACCGTACTGTGGTGGATCGCCACGCATCCAGATGGTGAGGATGATATTTTAATCTGTGACGTACAGTACGGTTATGGAATTTAGCGGCAGGAATCAGGTCATGCAGTTCAATGGAACACTCTCCGTGAAAGATGCGGTAGAAAACGCACAGTGAAGACACATTTCTACGCATCGCTAAAGAGTCCAGCTGTTTGCTAATCACCTTGTCCCCAATAATACGAGCTGCTCTGCGCTGTATGCGATCGAATGGCTTAAGTTGGTACTGGGGTGCACCAGCCCAGAGATGAGAACAGTACTCCATGTGAGGCCGGACTTGTGCTTTATACAGCGCAAGTCTATGGGCCGGCTTGAAGTATTGTCTCGCTCTATTGATAACACCCAATTTTTTAGAGGCCAACTTAGCCTTCCTTTCCAAGTGATCGCGATACTTGCAACTATTGGAGATGTCGAGTCCCAGTATTTCGATGCTACTCGAGGCACCTAAAAGAGTATTCTCGAAAGACGGTGACGCGACAAACGGCGATGTTTTAGCAGTTAACGCGCAAACTTGTGTCTTCTGGGGGTTAAATTGTACTAAATTTAGTTTACCCCAGTCGGAGATCTTCCGTAAGGTGGATTCAACAGAAGACACAAGATTTTCCCGGCACTCGTCGACCTTTTTCCAAGAAAGGCTTGCGCTACCGGTGTATGTGGCATCCACTGTACTGTCATCTGCATAGCAGTGAATATTAGCATCATCTAACATGTCATTGATATGCAGAAGAAACAGTGTAGGGGATAGCACGCAACCTTGGGGAACCCCAGCATTCACTGGCTTAAGATTCGAGCAGAATCCGTCGACAACGACACGTATGCTACGTCCAGTGAGAAAACTGGAGATCCAAAAGCGCAGACTTTCTGGAAGCCCATAGGAAGGTAGCTTCGAAAGTAGTGCCCTATGCCATACACGATCGAAGGCTTTCGCTATATCCAGACTAACTGCGAGACCTTCTCCCTTGCTTTCTATTGCTGCCGCCCAACGGTGAGTCAGGTAGACCAGAAGATCACCTGCTGATCGACCATGTCGAAAACCGTATTGACGGTCGTTGATCAGCTCGTGATCCTCAAGGTATGACAGAAGCTGACGATTTATAATCATCTCCATAACTTTGGAAATAAGGGAGGTAATAGCAATAGGCCTGTAGTTAGCTGGATCTGAAGGATCGCCTTTTTTAGGGATCGGATGGATCAGGGCTGACTTCCATATATCTGGGACTATGCCTTGTGAGTATGAGAGCCGAAATAGACGCGTTAGCACAGGAGTTAACTCGGGGGCGCACATTCGAAGCACAATTGGAGAGATACCGTCTGGCCCACTCGACTTATGAATATCCAAGGAAAACAGAGCTCGCCGAACAGCTTTTTGGCTGATATTAATATCTGGCATTGAGCTCTGACACCACGGGATAGTAGGCGGCGGGTTTCCTTGGTCATTCATAGTCGAGTTTGACGCAAAGAAATTCCCCAAAAGATTGGCTTTCTCCTTTGCTGTGTGGGCCAGTGCGTTGTTCTCAGTGCGTAACGATGGAAGTGATGGTTGGTCAAAGTTACCAAGCGCCGCTTTGGAGAGTGCCCAGAACCGACGCGTTCCAGATGGGTATTGCTCAAGCTTTTTGCCAATTTTGACAATATACTTAAACTTCGCTCTGGCAACTTCCCTCTTAAAGAACCTGGAGGCGCGGTTATAATTCCTTTTGAGTAATGTCGAGTTGAGGTTCCTTGAAGCCATCGCTTCAGCCCAAGCCCGATAAGCCTCACGTTTGCTATCAGCTGCTGCCTTGCAAGACTCACTAAACCATGGCTGCGATCTACCACCGATTGGAATTACAGAGCTAGGTATATAATTTTCCATACCTTGCATCACCACTTCGGCGATAGATGCACCACAAGAATTAGCATTATTCGCAGAGAAACAAACCTGCCTCCATGGATAAGACGCATAAAAGGAACGCAAACCATCCCAATCTGCTGACTTGTAATGCCAAACACGTCGTGTCGCGAGTGATCTGCGGCAACGACGTGCGATAGGCACTACACACCTTACTAGGCAATGGTCAGAAGAACCTAGTGGAGCATCGACCGAGATTTGGTAGTTTTGGGGATGGGTGGTCAGGAAGAGATCCAGTAAAGAAGGATCTTGACCATCCACGTCTGGAATTCGCGTTGGCTCCTTAACTAATTGGGATAGACCATTCGCAATTGCAAAGTCAAAAGCAATTCTACCCGCATAGTCTGTGGTATCCGAGAAGCCAAGCCATTCAGCATGGTGGGCATTAAAATCACCAAGAACTACGATCTCAGCCGAGGGAGTCTGTGAAAGTATATCGTCAATAGCCGCTTGTAAGTGTTCCATAAGCCTATCCGATTCCG
This sequence comes from Morpho achilles, assembly GCA_947086495.1. Classification (NCBI taxonomy): domain Eukaryota; kingdom Metazoa; phylum Arthropoda; class Insecta; order Lepidoptera; family Nymphalidae; genus Morpho; species Morpho achilles. The sequence continues at coordinate 11,755,987 of CAMTZB010000019.1, forward strand.
CGTTACCACTATGGGACCTGTAGAGGCACGCATAAACTCTGGCATGATCACCACAGACCACGCGCCCCCAGATGGTAGACAAGTTCCGACCTTCAAAATTGCCAAGGTGGTGAAAGCATATATCATCCCTTACGAACACAGCAACCCCAGCATGAGGCACGAAGTTATGTTCGAGTTTGTAGCCGGGGAAGTGTAAATAAGCTGTGTCACTTGGGCATGAAATCTGCGTTTCTGTTAAGAATAACAAGGCTGGCCGAGTTGTTTCGAGATGGTAGTGGACAGCATTTAAGTTGGAATGTAGTCCACGGATATTACAGAAGTCCACAATGAGAGTAGGACGGGATGCCATAGTATTATTTCCTTGACTGCCATTGACAATTAACGTTTCGTTGCCCGCCCCAGAATACGACGGGCAGCCCGAGCGAGATTGCTCAGGGAGGGATTCTCCAACTCTGTCAGAGTCGGTACCCTCCTGGGGTATTAAAACTCTATTTCGAACCGTTGTCATATTTGGGGAAGGAAGGGGGGGGGGCACCGGTGCTCAACACTCACCTATGCGAAACAAAGCGGCAAGCCGCTCCTTCACGCTGGTTTTCTGTGTGAGGGTGGTATGAAACCGGTCGAGTCTGCCCATTCGGTTAACCAACATATGTTGGCAACGTGACTCTACCACCTAAAAAATCCTCATTTATTAAGATAAATAATTTTCGTTGTTTTCCAACAAAAAAGCTTTCAAAACAAAATTTCATAGTCTTATTATATATTTATTTAATTAATAAAAAAAAAATACCTCAGCATATTCACATTTCCCACCAACTTCAAGTATTATTCTGCCAGCTTTGATAGGAGTGACATAGTGGTCAATTGCTCCTTTACCTCCACCCATTCTCTGTCCTTGTCCTTTCTTTGTCACCGGCTGCCAAGGAGGATCAACTCTCCATATAGCAAACATCTTTTTCATGTCTAATCTTCTTGCCACTTGCAGGCGAGCCATTTCAAAATGCTCATGACGCAATCTACCACCACCTGTAGCCTATAGTTTTATATTTGATATAATTATTGTAATAGATTTTAAATATCATTATCAAAAACGCCCGCACATATCACTACATGGTATAAAAAAAGTTACATTCTTTGTTTGTCCATATATCCCTAGGTATGTATGCTTAAATCTTTAAAACTATGCAACAGATTTTGATGAGGTATTTTTTAAAAGATAGAGTGATTCAAGAGGAAGGTTACTTGGTATAATGACATTCAATACGGAGTAGAGAAATACTGTAATTTTTGAGGTTTCTAATGTGATGTCATAAATAATTACATTTTTTCCACTTACATTGCAAACGCTGGCTAAACCCTACGAGATTTATCAAAATGATGTACTAAGTATTTGTACACCTTGAAAAGGTCTACAGAAAAGTCTGCGATGGTATATGTCTATCTCTTATGGATAACCCACAATAGCATTTTTTGTCATTTACTTTTTACGAATTTTGCTTTATTTTTGAAGCAATTTTTATACAATACAGCATTAATCCTTATCTAATTAAGTACCTTAAATACATTGTTGATTTAATATAGATCAATATGGCCGTAAACAGCATGTAATTTAAATGAACATTTTCGAAGATATCACAGATTTAAAATCCCGCGAGGAGGCCGCGCTTCGCCCTATGTCGCTAAATGGAGTAACCTCCAAAGAAAACATGTTTGTATTGTCTAATGATAAGAAAGCTATGAATGGTGTATATAAAGACATTCCGTAATTAATTATAAAAATAAAATATATAGGGAAAAATGTAAATATGTAGTATATGAAATTAGATATAGCAGGAAATCTTCTAGGTATAGGGAGAGGCGAATTGTTTTTCTCTAAATTTAACGATTAACGGTCAGTAATGAATAAATCAAAATTACTGGATCGATTTGAAGCATTTTTTTCACTGTGTGACATAGGCTATATACTTTATACCCTTGCGAAGCAGGGGCAGGTCGCAAGTTATATATATAAAGTGAAATTTACTTACTACAATTCCATATTGTTTCAATTGTAAAGTATTATGTAATAATTCAGGACCTCTCATATAACGAAGACGTTTTTGCATTTTTGGTGGTTTTAGGTTAGATGGGTAGTGAGGAACCTTATCATATATTCTTAGCCTCTGACGTTCAGGAATTTCTATGTCTGTAAATATAAAAAAATATAATTTGCATAATTTCATGACATTTAATGTGCTTTGAGTAAGTCTCCATACGAATGCAATATACTGCAATATACTTCAGTATTCAATCTTTTTTATATGAAGGATGAATACTAAATATCATCAAATAATTTAGCTGCGATAGAAAGTAACCAACTGATCCACAGAGACTTTGAAATATATAATTATATCTGTCTTTACGTTGTATTTAGGTCAAAAGGGATTTTAAATTGCACAAGCCGATAATTACATAAATCTGTACGATAGTTTATTGGTTGTTTATCACTTGTTCTACAATAATAAAAACATTACAAAATAAAACTTTAAAAAATTACCACATACTTACCATCGTAATTTTTTGGTGGAGGAAAATATTTAATTCCTGAATTTTTTATTATTTGTGATGTTTTAGGTTGCAGTAACCCTAAAAAACAGGATTAATTAAGACATATTTATGAAGTAGATACTAATTTTATCGATTTAGTAATATAAGATATAAAATACACATACCTATGGATCTACATGATCTGTAAAACATTTTCAATTATTTATAAAATAAATAAAAGTATGTATGTACTTTTTTCTAGACTGAAGTAAACTGCATAGATTATTAACTATAAAATAGATGCCTGGCAACCTGAGATTCATACATTGGCGCGAGCCTATATTCGGTGGTATGGGGGGGGTGCAGAGTAGCACTATAGCTACTTACATTCTCATTCATAAAAACTATCTGCCTCTCACCCATTTCATGCATGAAAACGGATTTAGTCTCAGCTCTGACTCTTTCTCACATATGGAGTAGAAATATATATATAACGTATGACGCGAATCGTAGTAAAATTAGTGATGTACTTGGTGCGCTAAAACCGTAACTAGTGATGCTAAGTTTTATCGATTCGCATTTTACTCTTACCGATTATTTGGATAACCGGTTTTCCTGTAACATATTAATAATGGTTTTTAGATTTTAATTAAACAAAATATTTAAAGAAATTCTTTAATAGACTTTTACTGTAGTAAAAAAAATTATATTCAACAGCCGTTTTACATTTCTATGTGCATGCTTCTTAAAAAAGTTTTTTCTTAAACACGCTAAAAGTGAAACTTCAAAAATGATTACTATTTTTAAATAGGAAACAGAATCGGCGATCATGTATCTTGAAAATGTAGGAATTGTGATTTAAATTATTATACATTATTATTAAATAAAATTAATTATAAGTATTCACTCGAAAACAAATTTACAAGATTAGTATTTGAAACAATAGATGCTTTCGTTTTTACCGTTTATGTATTTAGGAAAAACCATTATACTTAAAAGGAGTATACTTTTTGGTTAATTATAAATATTAGTCTTTTTTAGATATATTAGTAGTAGTTTTATAGAATATTAGTGGTTTTTATAAATATAAATATATGGGACAATTACACACACGGTCGTCCGTCCCCAAAGTAAGTAACTTAATACTTGTGTTATGGTAGACAGACAATTGGTGAATATATACTTATATATTTTTAAATACATACTTAAATACAAATATACACCCAGGCTCAAAGACCAACAAATTCATTTATAGAAAATGTTTGCCCTCGGCGGGAATCGAACCCGCGACCCGTGAAGCTGAAGGCAGGGTCACTACCCACTGCTCCAATGGGCCAGTCAAAAAGGGTTTTATCTCTAAGTAAAATATTTCCATCAAACCAGTTAACACTTCGGATTTATACATATAAAGTAAGAATTAAATTGTGAAATTTTGCCATATTTAATGTGCCAATTGATACCAAGCTTTTCGATGAAAGAAAACATCATGAGGAACTGTAATAAAAATACTTAACACATGGAATATTCCATGGGTTAAGTATTTAACTAAATGTAAACATGTCAAAACAGGTACTTTATAGTAGGCATTATCTGCCTACTATAAAGTACCTTTTTTATTACAACACATTATACTAACATTAAATATAATTTTTAATTCTTTTAAAGAATTTAAAATTATTGATAGTATTCACACCACTTTATTATGGCGTGATTGCTATCTATAATTTTTACAAACAATTTTTACAAAATTACTACACATTTAAGTATCACAGAGTGAAGCTCGTAGAATATTGATATTATGTTACGCTGGTTAATCTAATGCAATTACCATTTTAGGTGGTTTACTTGGCTAATTTGTATCTGCTGAATTTTATTAAATTATATATTGCTGTTTTGCTATACTAAAGGTATAAATATTTAATTTTAGAAAATAACAATCAATTTATGAAAATTACATTTATAAATATTAGAGATATTCTTTTTATAACTGCAGTTGAATCCCAATTTTTTCATTTGTTAATAATATTATTGTAATGCCATATTTGTCACTCCTGAATCACATGGTTTTGTTTGTTTACATCTTGTTATGTTTCTATACTTATGGAGTATGTATAGTAAAATAATAAAAATTTTGAATCACTTTTTAAATGTTAATAATAGTAATATTAGTTAGTTACTTTTACCTCATGTATCATAGTTCTATAACTTTACTTGCGATAAAATTTTCCATTTCCATTATCGTTTTCCAAGTATCTGTAGTACTGTGAATTCTCCTTAATTAATACACCATTGTCTAACTCGCATTATGATTACGATTATGCAAAAAACTTTTAACAAATCATATTTATGATTAACGCAAGTTAACCAATAATTATAGTTTTTTAAGTTATATACATTTTTGACTAATTAACTAAAGTGTTAATTAGTCAAAAATGTATATAACTTAAAAAACTATAATTATTGGTTGCATGCCATATAATGCCATTCCAAAGATATAAGTTTTTGTGATGGATAATATAATTTTAACTACATTAAATCTTTCAGTTTTATTAGACAATAGCGTAATTATAAAAATTTCACAATTTAAATAATCCTGTTTTGAAAATATATTACTCCCAGGATTGCTCAGGTTTTTAGTTTTGCTACACAAGTAAAAACACGTGTTTTGAATAGGAATAAACGGTGTTAATGTTAAAATACAAAATTTTTAGCAGCAATACAGGCAGAACTCATAATTCATTATAAGCCCGTCGTTTAAGCAAACTAGCAATTAAACTAGCAACTAAGCAATTGTTATTCATTTTCATTAGTAATGAAAATTTTAAACCCATTCATCGCAAAATATGAGTTTTTGAGTTGTACCGCTATTGCTGCACATGACAGATATATCAATATACTGAACCGGTAATATATGGCTTGGGTCTGGAAAATATTTCTGATGGAATACAAGGTACTATAACTATCAAACAATAATATTAACCAATAATGTTTTAAACAATGAAACCAAACTATGATCCGTTCTAGTGTACTAGAGCCCCCTTATCCACGGATTTGAGAAAAATTCCATTGGGTCCTACTTAAGAAGTTTCAAACTTCATAATGTTTGTCAATTATACTAATATGAATACTATTTTGAAGACACAACCTTCTCTTGAGTCTCTAGCATTGAAGCGGACTTTTACAGACTTATTCCAAAATTCCCAATGGTTCAGGCGGCAAAATAAATTGTTAGTGAATAAAAGCATTCGCGCTGTGAAAATGTTATTACTAATGTCAATAAATGAGGCTAAATAATTATGATTCTACTGAAGCTCTTCATATATGTTCATCTGCATCATCGGGCTCGTGGACACTTCCCGGCGGAAGAGTTCGCAGCATATTTAACCTGTAATAAATAAGTAATTCTTAAATAATGTACAGGTAGAACATTAGTTTGCAAAGGTAGTCTTACAGACAATCTTGGCATTGATATCCCCTGAGTAGAATAGACCACCCTCATTTCTTACCTAGGTGTCGCGAAAACCGATTAAGGTAAGTTGACGTCGGGCAGGCGGCCGGTCGTAAGATACCAAATCATGTGATAACATGTTTAAAACATGTTGTGCCTACCCCATTTAGAGTGGGATATGGGTAGGAGAATGATGCATTGACAAATAACAGAGATTTTAAATTTTAAAAATATATTTTTAGCTTCTACTGGTCTTAAATAGTGTCTGGAAAATATTTTTTACAGTTATATTTTAAGTATAGAATAGAGACTATAATTATAAATAATATTTATTTTTTAATAATAAAATATAAGAGGTATCTGTGACAATCTTTGTGTTATGTTAAATATCTTTGATTTTGTACTGTTATCAGTACCAGGCTAAAAATATTATGCTTTCCAAATACTGAATTGTATGTGACAATTAAGAAGCATATGTGACAAAGTTCCAATGATCATCACTAATATGTCTTTTAAGCTATTCTTATATCACACACTTTTTTGCATCACTATAATACAGGAAAAATTGTACCAAACATTTTTTGTTATATCTCAAACGGATTAGGCAGTTATCCCATTAGACATATAAGCTTCAGTTTTAATTGAAAGTGAAATGGACAGACTGACATACTTTACATTAAATATTTACTTGCCTTCATCTAGTCAAATCAATTGACCTAATCATGTGCTTCATCCCATAAAGTATCAACAGCATATAGCCCTTAGACGTCATCCCAATGAGTACTCTTTGGCAATGACCAGGTTCATCTGAAAATTATTGCAAAAACATTTTAATAAATATGGAACAAGCTGTGATAGCTCAGCGGTGAGGCCGTGCGACTCTGTAAAGACGATCATGGGTTTATACCCCGCGCAGGCACATGTCTAATTGACAATTGCAATTTATGACACGCTTTTCGGTGAAGGAAAATATGGTAAGGAAATCCGCATACTTCTAGCGAATTCTAGGGATATGCGTAACCTACCAATCCGCATTGGAGCAACGCGATGGTAGGTCTTTGCTACAATACTTCTCTCCAAAAAACGGATAGAGGAAGCTTATGGTTCCCACTGCTGGGGTGGATAACAGGCCGTTACTTTAAACATACACATGCCAATTTTTGTGTTTACAAACAAAAATGATTTATATTTGAAACATTTTAACTCACTTGAAGAATATCAGCCATTGTATCAGATATTAATGAATTAATTGCAACAACAGTAGCAGTGCCTTGACCAGACACAGTTACTCAGACAAAAAATCCAGTTGAAATGTGCATAACTAAATGGGATAGTATGTTAAAGTATCTTGAACAAATAACTTTCTGTTAAATAATTAAAGTATGTCTATAATCCATATTGTCTGTCGCAGAAAGAATAAAAACTATTCAGAAATAACCACTTAAAACATAGAATATAACTGATACTGGGTATGACATATGATATACAACACTTCAATAAAGCATACACAATAAATATTACTAAAGAAGTAAAAGTTTTATTTTTATTATTTTAATTTTATTTTTACTTATATTTTAAAATTAAAAAATAAAACTTCCCAATATTATTACAGTTCAATAAAAACACTAAGGATATACTATAATGCTATATGCTTCGAGGTCCCTGCTTTATACCTTGTAAACATATTAAATAGACAATAGGTTGAGATATACAAATAAATATATATATAAATTGAAAAACACTAGCTTAATTTGTACTATATATTATAGAAAAAGAATAAAGCACGAAAAATACGATAATTTTATCGCTAATTGCAATTGTCGTGCTTTTTTTAAATAACTGTGAATGGAACGCACCCGCAGCACTGCATAGGGAATGTTTGAACGAAACTCATTCATGTATTTACGGGTAACTCTAACTCCGTGTCATTATCCAGCGAAAAGTAATAAAAAATAATCATGGAAAAATAAATAATGATTGAAAATAGATGTGTACTATTTTTTTTTTCCTGAATTTCCTAAAAGTACTATATTTTTTTGATTTAAAAAGAAAAATACTATTTTTCTTCAAAAAAAAGGTGGCAACCCTGATCGCGCTCTTTTTGATTAAATAGGGGCAACACTGTGCCGTTATTGTTTCCGGTGGATTGTGGTGGTGGTTACTATATATACCGATAAAACGTTTCAGTGACATTCAGTCCTTGTTCGTCATTCAAGAGAAGTGCATCTCGGAACGGGAATTGTGGTATTCCTATTATATCGTGTTATTGTATATAGTGTGCGTTAACAATTTTTATTGTTTATGGAATTGTCTTATTTTAATTAAAAATCATTTATTGGTTTGTATATTTTTGCTTAAGTAAAAAGTGATTACAGTTATATATTACGTATAACGAACGTTTCAGGTGAGTCAGTACGTTTCAATTTTCTTAGTATTAAATAGTGCAAAAGTATAGTTTATTTGTTATTAAGTTTTGGATAACTACTTACATTTTATCCGAGAATGTTTGTTGAAATTCAAATATTTGAGTTGTTGAGTTTGTGATAGTGAATATATATAGTGCTTGTGTATGGTGGAGGTTTGTGCATGTGTTTTTACGAATCCTGCATGTATCAGGTATGATAACCGATTGTCCACTGTACATTTAGCATTATATATATTTTCTATTTAACTTCAGCGCCGATTATAGCAAAATAATTTTATTATTACTTTTGCATAATTACTCTGTTTTAATCATAGCTTAGGTAAATATAAACATTGTAATCTTTAAAATTTAACGACTAGCAGCGTCTGACTGCCCTCCTGTAAGAGCTGCAGGGCTTTTTCTTCTCATTTAACAGTATGGTTGAGGTGGACACTGCAGTGTTCTTTCTTCCCATACTGTGTAGGCGTTTTGTTGGTAATGTGCGTTTTCTGTTCGTCGAACATTAGCTTCAAAAGCGCGCTACTTTGTTAGACGTTTTATTAACGGGCTAGCCATTATAAAGGTGTCGTACTGATTTCTGAAATTGCGCAGTTTTGCTAATTCGTACGTCATTAACTTTTACATTTTTTTTGTAATGGTTATGTGTTGCGGTTGGCAAAGAGCCGGTATTTGGCACCTGCAATACATGTAAAACCTTAATTCTTTTCCCAGTCGCTTTTGGCTACTGATGTTTGAGTGCACGCTTACATCTGTGGCTGAAATTACGGGAATCTAACTTAGCTTCATAAATTCAGACTTCACTTGAGTATTAGTTACCTCAAATGCATTTTCTCAAATACAGAGGTCGAAAACTGTGATGCAGGGTCTGTACTGTGTAGCTGGGAGAGATATATCACCACTAGGTGATGAAGCGGTTGAGGACGTCCCGCCATACGCTACCGCGGAACGTAGCCGAACGCGAAGACGCGTACGACGTCTTCGGTCCTGGTGGTTTGTATATTTTTGCGTAAGTAAAAAGTGATTACAGTTATATATTACGTATAACGAACGTTTCTGGTGAGTCAGTACGTTTCAATTTTCTTCGTATTAAATAGTGCAAAAGTATAGTTTATTTGTGATTAAGTTTTGGATAACGACTCACATTTTATCCGAGAATGTTTGTTGAAATTCAAACATTTGAGTTGTTGAGTTTGTGATAGTGAATGTATATAGAGCTTGTGTATGGTGGTGGCGGTGGTGGAGGTTTGTGCATGTGTTTTTTACGAATCCTGCATGTATCAGGTATGATAACCGATTGTCCACCCTCCATTTAGCATTATATATATTTTCTATTTTACTTCATCGCTGATTATAGCAAAATAATTTTATTATTACTTTTGCATAATTTGCAAATTATGGGAATCTAACTTAGCTTCATAAATTTAGACTTCACTTGAGTATTAGTTACCTCAAATGCATTTCCTCAAATTACAGAGGTCGAAAACTGTGATGCGGGGTCTGTACTGTGTAGCTGGGAGGGACATGTCACCACTAGGTGATAAAGCGGTCGAGGACGTCCCGCCATACGGCTACAGCGAAACATAGCCGAATGCGGTTGTATTTGAACGATTCAAATACAACCTCTTATGAAAGAGGTTGTATTTGAATCTATATGAATAGTTATTGTATAATATTAAAAAAATGTTGTCTGTGTCATTATGCATTGATTTGTTAAGAAAGAGTAAATGGGTTCACTTTTAGAAAAATTGCTTTTTATTATTGCATAAGTATGAAGGAGAAATATTGTTTGTTATTTAATTTCTGTTAGATATAATAAACAGTTGCACATTTTAAGTGATTTATAAATTACATAAATATTTACTTTCAGTTTTATAGAATAGTCTTTTAATATTGCTGTTATTCTTTCATTCATTTCACATACTATTATAACTTTTATTAGCACTGTAAATGTAAAGATATCTCGAATCATAACTATAAATAACATCATGTGACAATCATATTAAAATAAAAAATTACTCTTAATCTTGGATCTGAGGATTCTTGAATCTGCAATTAATCAATCAATCGTTTAATTAATCAATCGTAAATTTAAATTTTGCTTTTGCTTTTTAATTAAAAATCAACAATAGTGTTATATAAAGCAATATACCCTATATTGCTTTATACAGAATAAACTTGCTCTCTTTTGCTATTTACTCCCTTTTCATCCGAGTCTCATTATAAAAAACTTGACAATCATTTTTAAAGTTCTAATATAATACAATGAAGTATACAACTTCAATTGAAAATACTTCTAAAAAAAATTATTAAGTAGACCATTTAAGTTATGTCCAAATTATTCATAACTAAGACAGATACACACTTATGATCAATTAGAACAACTTCTAAAAAACTTTAACTTTAATGTTCCATTATTAAATGCTTGACCGTTATTAGAAACTTAAATATGAGATAGGCACACCTGGTTTTCCGTCGTATTTTACCTCTCTTTCTACCCAAATATCTCTGTCTCCTTCCTTTTTCCCCCCTTTTCACCGGACATGGCGGGAGGCGCTAGACAGCGACTCTTTGTATGTCATTGGCATTTAGTTTTCCGTCTAGTAAACTTGTGCAAATTCAGTGTTGGTAAAATTATTTAACTACCTTCAGTGATTATTGTGTTAAATCCAGCACGTAAGTTGCACATTATTTTTAAGATTAACGGTGTTACCGTTCGTTATTTCTTTAAGAAAATTTTTATTTTTATACCCTTTTATCTGCAATATTGTAACATCGCGTAGTACTTCTGCAAGTATGATAATGATGTTGGCCCGAATTTATAGGCTATTTTTTAGAATAATGAATCCTTACAAGTGTTTTTGTAATGCATAACGATAACGTAATCCTGATGAATTGAGAGTGTTAATATGTCGGAACGAATTCACGACGCGATATCCGGCGGTTAATCTCTATTAGTAATTTAAAGCAAACACTTTGTATAAAGGATAAATAAACTATTTGATAATGACTAATTTTTGTCAGACCTTAGTCGCGAGATAGAACAATCGACAAGTTCAATACTACAGTGATTCGAATCATGGTGTACCTAATTTGACATTTAATGTTTTAATTAAAATGAAGAATCCAGTTTTACCTACCAACCTTGCGCCCTCTGTTCAATGGTTCGGTAGCGATATGTGAATGATGTATATCGATACACAGAAATGGTATAATCATCCATCGGGATTCTAGCGTGAAGCAATAAATTGCGTCAGTCAATACTCTGATAAATCCTATGCTTCGTTTGTTCGTTCGTTTGTTTCTTTAACGTCCGCTGTTTGAAAGCAATAAGAGATTATTCTATTTGCGAATAATTATGTTACAAATTATAAGCCAACTGATATATTCGAAAAATATCAGATGTCGCGGGTGAATGTCAATTAAAAGATTGACGAGATATTTTTGAACATGTTTGAACATGTCACGGCTGACCTTTTACATATGGCTTACGATTTTCTTATCGTAATCGTATCTTTTCTTCTGAATAGACAGAGATGTCAAAGGATAGCATTTGAAAGTGTGAGCGCGATTTATTTATAAAATGTTAAATAAATAAAAATTTTAATCTCATGTATTCCGTTTTCAAAGTCTTATTGCTACTGTAGACAGTGCGGTCGTGTGAGAAGGCAATCGGCCAGAACGCATTTTAATAAACCGAATACATTGAAAACACAGTATGTAACCAGTATAATAATAAATAACTGTAATGTTGTACCATCGCACGGTACTACTTTAATTAATGACGTTGTTTCTAATTCATATACTAGTGTCATTATATTCAGCTTTCGCGGGGCGGTTATCATCTTTGCATACTATGAATACGTGTAATTTTGTACCATCGCTTGGTACTTCTGCAAGTTATGACAATGAAGTTTGGTCCTAATTCATATACCAATTGTCATCATATCCAGCTCTCGCGCGGCGGTTATCATCATTGCATCCTATGAATATGTATAATGTTGTACCATCGTTTGGTACTTCTGCAAATATGAAATGACGTTTGGAACTAATTCATATACCAATTGTCATCATATCAAGCTCTCGCGGGGCGGCTATGATCACTGCATCCTATGAAGATGTGTAATGTTGTGCCATCGCTTGGTATTTCTGCAAGTTATGACAATGAAGTTTGGTTCATATACCAATTGTCATTATATCCAGCTCTCGCGGGGCGGTTATCATCATTGCATCCTATGAATATGTATAATGTTGTACCATCCTTTGGTACTTCTGCAAATATGTAAATGACGTTTGGTACTAATTCATATACCAATTGTGATTATATAAAGCTCTCGCGGGGCGGCTATGATCACTGCATCCTATGAAGATGTGTAACGTTGTACCATCGCTTGGTATTTCTGCAAGTTATGACAATGAAGTTTGGTACTAATTCATATACCAATTATCATTATATCACGCTCTCGCGGGGCGGTTATCATCACTGCATCCTATGAAGATGTGTAATGTTGTACCATCGCTTGGTACTTCTGCAAATATGAAAATGACGTTTGGTACTAATTCATATACCAATTATCATTATATCACGCTCTCGCGGGGCGGTTATCATCACTGCATCCTATGAAGATGTGTAATGTTGTACCATCGCTTGGTACTTCTGCAAATATATAAATGACGTTTGGTACTAATTCATATACCAATTATCATTATATCACGCTTTCGCGGGGCGGTTATCATCACTGCATCCTATGAAGATGTGTAATGTTGTACCATCGCTAGGTACTTCTGCAAATATGAAAATGACGTTTGGTACTAATTCATATATCAGTTGTCATCATATCCAGCTCTCACTGGGCGGTTATTGTCATTGTATCCTATGAAGATGTGTAATGTTGTACCTTCACTCGGTACTTCTGCAAAAATGAAAATGACGTTTGCCCCTGATTTGTATACCAGGTGTCATCATATTCGACTCGTATTGGGCGGTTATCGTCACTGTAACCTATGATTATGCATAATGTTGTACCATCGCGTAACAGTTTTGCAAGTATAACAATGACAAAGTTGCTGAAAAGAGCAGCCCTGATCTTAAAAAGTAATCTTGTTTACAAAATATCCGGGAATGGACGGGAATTAAGAGCACTCCCAAACTCTTCCAAGTCTTGCCAAGAATAAAATTTGAATTTTTTTTTTTTTTTTCCTAATGCATATACCAGTTGTCATCATATCCAGCCCTCGTAGGGTGGTTATTTTTATTGATACTCCAGGAACATCTGTAATGGTGTGCATGCAAATATGAAAATGATATTTTCCAAATTCATAGACCAGTTGTCAGCATATCCAGCTCTCACGGGGCGAATGTCATCATTGCCACCACATTAATATTTATAATGCACCATCGCTTGGTACGTCTGCAAGTATGACAATGATGATGGTTTAGATTCTTATGCCAGTTGTCATCATTATCAGCCCACGCAGGGCAGTTATCATCTTTGCCACCCCGTGAATATCTGTGTTGTACCGTCGCGTGGTAATTCGGCAAGCATAACAATGAAATTGGTCCAAATTTATATGCCTGTTATAACCATGACCAATCCTCGTGGGACGGCTATAATCATTGCCATCTTACGAAAATATGTAATAAAGGGACGAAAGTGTCAACTATCGCCTACTAGGGCCAGTAGTAACAAAGGCAATACCTCCAAATCTTTTCGAGTGGGAAGTCTAGCACAGTACGTGAGCCCCTGAAGAAAAATAGAAGCTCCATATTATTTTTTACTATCAGAGTATCGTATACCGCTATCTAAAAAGCCTCAGCATAATATTTGACCGTCGTCGCACTTCGGAGTCACACAACATGAGTTACACGTGACAAGGAGATTTGACTTAGCCGCCACAACGCGAGCTTTATTTCTCCTCTATCTTCGTTTCAAAGGATAATAGCGCATATCGTCCCATTTTCAATATAAAACTACTAAGTTAATAAACGGGAGATTGCATATGCGAGGTAAATTTATCACAGATAGTCGCTTCCTACGGCTGGTTATGAAAATCAAATGCTAGAAATGTTGTCTTTCTTTTCGGCACCCGAAATTATGCGTGTTTGGCGAATTTATAGCGCAAAATATTTGAATAAAAACTCTAAGGTTGGTCGTCGATTTGACCTTGACTATCTCTTGTGTAACAAAACTAGAACTTTGTGGCTGAGTTCATAAAACTGCTACCACCTAAGAAACATGTGGCTCTTGTTGCTAAAGATACACGCGATACTGAGAGTTCTGAAGGATTTATTTAGTGGACGTATTCAATGTAACCAGGTTAAGGTCCTTCGCGGGAGACCTAATCATCGAGCTACTCTCGGGTTTTTAAGTACGTTATCAGAACGTGTGTTCATGGTGAAATACTCGCTTCCCGATCCAGGAGACTGATATCAAATTATTGTCTTAAGAATTTTCAATAAAACAACAGCTACTCGGCAATCGCAGAGTTGGTTTCCATTTTGAAAGACCAGAAATGTCAAAGTATGTCAAAAATGTCAAAAGTATGGTATTAATTGAATATGATACCACATTGAAAGCGGAACGAAATCTCAGCTGATAACATAGCTAACTTTGATCGATAAATGTGATCGATTTATATGCATTGAAGACCGCTTGCGTTGGTGACAGACGCAACTTAGATTACAACAATCACAAGGCAATGTATTAACGACGCTTTCAGCGTGCCGTGGAAACGTCCGCTAATGTAACTACATGTATGTGACATGTCTATATTCGACAGTAGTTCCATCGATGAGAAATCGATTGTGTTTTAATACGTTTCTAGCTAATCTACATTTAAATCATAACCTATCCTATTAAACAATTTTACCTAACAAATCAGCAAAATACACTTCATATAAGAAGTGACAAGTAAATAATATGTACATGTTTTGGTCATATATTTTCTAAAATTCATATCTTTAAGGAACTTAAGGTACAAAAACCACCAAATCGGGATATTAGAGGTGTTACAAGTTGTAGAGAAAAAATATACTGTCTCCACATTATAATAATGTAAATGACAATAACATATTTCAGGTGGTTGGGTACACAACCACAATACTATTTTATGTTTAGGTCGCAGGATAAAGGACCTAACCCTCAGTGTGTTGATAACAAACATTGTGTGGTGTTGACTTATCGATGAACTTACTCCTATTTCCACATAATTTATTGAAGTCACATTGGCACCTTTTCACCAGGCGATAACAAACACGTCTCATATTTAAGCTTCTAATAACGGTCAAGCATTTAATAGAGGCGTTTTACCTGAAATAAAACGCTTATTAAATACTTACCTTATTAGAAGCTTACTTTTTATACCTGCCTGGTGCTTAATGAGACACAATGACATACAAAGAGTCGCTGTCTAGCGCCTCCCGCCATGTCCGGTGAAAAGGGGGGAAAAAGGAAGGAGACAGAGATATTTGGGTAGAAAGAGAGGTAAAATACGACGGAAAACCAGGTGTGCCTATCTCATATTTAAGCTTCTAATAAGGTAAGTATTTAATAAGCGTTTTATTTCAGGTAAAACGCCTCTATTAATCATTTATTGCACTACAAGACACTAGAAGCTATATAAAATCGCAAGACATATCCTTAATATAATAATGAATATAGCTAATTCATCAATCGAAATTAATGTACATATCATAATTTTTATATAACGATAACTAAGTCAAATAGGAAATAAAAATTATACTGCATGTTATGCATGGTTTTAGGTTATCCATGCTAGGTTAGGTTATTATATTTAGAATGTGAGAATGTAAATTTTAAGAAAGCTCTTACTGTTATTGAGATGCACAAAATTCATTAAAATTCAACACTTACATTTATATAATGATTAAGTAAATCCTCTTCTTATTGTTTTATGACTGCACGTTTCTTCGTTGTTATCTTTCTCATTTTAAGAAATATCTCAACAGCTACTGGTGAAATAAGACTTTATACATTTAATTTGCTTCTAGTGATATTTGTTTCAAGAATTTTGCTAACTAAATTAAAACAAAATTATACATTTTAGTAAAAATTAAAGTACTTGAACTTTACAACGGGAAATTTAAAAATTTAATACACCGCCCATTCATTAATAAAATCAACTTGTTATATGATAGACAGTCAAAATGAGAATGAGTGCCTAAAAATATGTATGTAGGAGTGGAGCGAGATGCAGCTGAGACTATTTTCCATGGATGTAGTAGTATACACCATAGATTACTAACTAGTATACACTATACACTGGACGGCGCCAAAAGACGTTGCCGATCTTGCGTCTGTTGTAAGCGATTTATCGTTTGTCTCTGTTCTTATCGCGAACTATACATAAGAGTGAAAGAGATTGTGATGAAGTTCGGCAACGTCGCTAAAAATGTGTCCAGTTGGTGACACCAAATGAGGCCATAACATTGAGTTTGTTGAAGATTATTTCTTGAAATCTAAAGCAAATACGAGTGTTACTGATATATTTTTTCAAAAAAGGTGGAATATGTCGTGTGCTGCCTTAACGTGTCTATCAAGAACAACGAAAGGAGGAGTTAAAAACACGGAATTACCATTTCATAAGTAAATCTTTGACTCTCATTTGCGTGCTAAATTAAAGCGTTTTATTCAGTTAAAGCGTTTCAGATTATAATGTATCAGTACAGTTTGATATTCTCTAGACGGCACGAGTGTGGGATACTGATAAAACATAGAAATTAATCATTAAATATTCGATTGAATTGTGTTACCTACGTAGTGATGTACACACTAAGGAATTATTATGTATCGATAAATATCAGTCAAATTTATATTTACTAGCCAAGTTAATGCGAATTCTCTAATTTTAGATTATTTTCTTAGGTTTCCTAAATGCCCACATATAAGAGAACAGTGGATAAAAGCTGTCACCGGTCTCACGGATATGTAAATATTGGGAATAATGTGGATCATGATATTGTTCAATTGGCCACTGAAGCACTAACATTTATGTTAACATTTCATCTATACATAAAGCACCGAGTATGGGCTGCACCTTCGACTTTATTTTTAACGGTTCAAAGGATTCTTTGGTAAATCTAGGCTCACAGTCAATTGACTGATACCATTTTTGAGAACCACCTATCACAGTAAGATATGCAGTAAAGATGTGCATCGGATAATTCATGACATTATACTGCAGACTGTACACTCAGGAAATTATGTCAATCTATTCAAATATTTAAATCTATTCTGAACCGTAAACCAACTAGGTTGGTTACAACTGTATATTAATTTTACAGTACCTGAGCTAGGCTTCGATAATTATCGACGCCTAGTTTAGCTTATCGATAAGCTAAGTACTTCCCTAATCACGCAACTAATGCAGTTCTAAAAGTTCACACAAGCATAAAACGGACACACAAAAATAGCTAAGGCGGCATCCAGTATATTCTTTATCCAAGCTATTTTCATACGATTCATTCATAAATACAGACATGTGTAAGAGGGATGCGAGATAGCATGTGTTGGCGCCTGTAGTAAAACCGCCCTGCTACAAACCATCAAAAACATTTTTTATTTTTTTTTTGCCGAGATTCTAGTACTTTAAGAATTTATGCCTATTAGATCACACTAAATAAGGATCCTAAATATAAAGTGGATTTAGCATGCCTTATTTAAATAACTTAGTGCCAGTCTATTCGTGAATTGTTAGTAGTTTATTTGTATATACACTGTAGTCACAGGTATTTACTCAGGAATCAGGATTCACTTAGTGTAGCGGGAAAAGTTATAATTTCAAATAAGTATACCTATTCATTGTCATGACAACTAGTATATAAATCTAGAAATAGAGTAGAGCAAACGTATCGTGTAAAATAATTTTAAACTACAGGCCCAAATAGTTTAAGTCGTTTTGCAAAATAAAAATGAGATATTGTATAATGTTACGGTTTCAGAAATGTTTATTCATAAATGTACATTTATATTTAGTTTGGATATTTGTTATTGGTTTCTTTCTATACATAAAGGTAAACGTAATTATATTTAGATTCCGATCTTCTGTTAATCATTTTGTGTAAAGATTTTTTTACCTACGTATTAACTACACTGCAGCTACAGATTTGATGCTATTTGTACCTATATTTTCTAACTTATTTGATTAAATAAGCTGAACATACAGGTTTTAGATTGATTGAATCATTGTTAAAAATGCATTATTAATTTTGAATATTGATTTTTTTTAGATTACAAGTGGCAAGCTCGGACACCTTTCGAAATACTTATCCATAACTGTATACACTCTTTTAACAGTTATAGAATCCATGCGATTATACCTAGGACATTATGGGAATTTATCCTGTAGAGTAAGTTTAATTTTACTTCATTAGCAGAGAGTGTATCCATAGATTACTAACTATAAAAGTGTTATAAAAGGCCTGAAAAATAATTTTTGAATTGAGACATGTAGTATGTTGGTGTTAACAGTTTGTCGTTATAATGAAAGATGCATATAGTGGCCAAGAATCGCTGCCCACGGGGTAATAAAATTTGGCCTCTCTGGCGCTCTTATTCGCTTTTACTGGCCTTACGGTAGGCATAGTGACGTATGTCGATTGTCGATGTATCTGATTTTCACGATGCATCGCCTAGCGTAGGGAGAGGCCCCGACCCAGAGGTGGCGCACTTTGGGGTTCACAGTTGCTGCTGGCGGGGATGGGGGAAACGTGTACAACGATACTCTTTCCTCGCCACCAGCAGCGTGGTGTAGCACTGTCAGGTTTTTAGTCGGTGAGAGGCCGACATACCCGCCGCTCGTCCCCGTCAGGCGGTGACGACCCATAATGGGTTTTCCTGAATCCTGACATAAAAAAGGCATAGCACCACTGAAATATCAATGTTTTCTGGATCTTCTTTAAATTCCGTTGAAAATGTTAACGCATTGTTTATGGTTTATGTTAAATTATTATATAAAATCCCACTAAAATGTGTACCATGTGTAAAATAACCATTATTAAATGACCGGCGCTCATTAACAGACTATAATATTATTAAATTACTCGTACATAAAAACAAGCTACTCGTACTGAGCGACGGTATATTGTTCTTCATTCCTCTAAGAATCAATGGGCCGGTATTTACATGTGACGCACCGCACGCGTCTGTTCCTAGCGCACATATGTCTTATGGCATGATATCGTGTCAACTAAGTACTAACGAACTAAGAAGCGGAAGATGTGGGACTCGAACGTCTGTGGAGACGAATCACGGGAATCACTCCCACGAGTGATTCCTTCAAATTAGTTCGCAAACTACACAAGACTAATCGCGGGTAGCGACTCCTTGTTGCTACTATAGTCACAATCATAGATTAGGTACTAACTATAAAAATGATTAACTTATAAATGATTATCTATATAAATAGTTTTATTTCAGGTACCGGAACTGGCAGGATTTTTAATGCTCTCAATGTTGATGCAAATGCCTCTTGTTAGTTTTTTTCTATTTAATCCGCATCTAGAAAGCACGCCGACTGAAATTATATTACATGCAAGTTTATGGATATTAACTATAATTGAAACTGTTTTCTGTTTTATAGCTTTAAAACAAGCATCATCTATTGCTAAATCTATTTATTTATCACAGTCAAAATGTAAATAATGGTAAGTAAAGGTAGTTAAATGAATAGTTATTATAATAATACTGAATAAAGTAATTAATTAATCTATGTATTGGCCATATGAACACCACAACTGACCAAATTTAGCGAAAAACCTTAAGATGTAATTTCAGTAAGTGCTATATCTCTTGGAAATAGTATTTGTTAAATGCCTTCTTTTTCAAAATTATTAAGAATAGGTTGTAAAGAAAAGAATACACCCTTTGAAGATAGTTATTTATTTGTTAAAGCTTTCTCACATTGGTAAAATTAATGTCACACATAATACAATCTTTTCCTATACAATTTTATCCACCATAATTTTAATTGTTTCCTTTAGAAAATATGATCAGTGTTAATGATTACAAAAATATTTAATTTTTACTTTTTAACAAACAATACTGTTTCAATTGGAACATAATTCACAAGCACTTTGGTATACCTATACACTAATTATATTATCACAAAATAATTTGAATTTAATTTTATCATACGACAGGACTGTACGGAAATAATATATAGACAGCACCACTGACTCTATTGCCAATCATCTTACACTTATAATAAAAATATTATTGCATAGCTCAGTACATGACAAACAATTATTCCAGGTGTTTAATAAACTTCGTGTCGTTAAATAACCCTCATAACATAAAAATTAAAAAGATCTGTGTCATGGTCACAAATATCTTAAATGGTATGTAGGTGCAATAAGAAATGGAATAAAAGAGTTTAAATTTTTTTATTCCATAATTAAATTAAAAATCCACGAAATCACATTACTGCAGTTTGGTGGGTTTAAACTCCATATCTTTCTTTCCAAAGAGAGGCCTTGATAGATAGTTATTTAATGTTGATGGAGTTAAACCAAATTGACTACTGATAAAGTTGTGGAAACAAAGAAGTTTTCATGACTTCAAAGACTAAATTCAAATAAAGTTATGTAACCATCTTAATCACAGAAAAGCAAATAGAATAGACCATTATTTATCATTAAATTCTTATCAGTGACACTTGCTTCGACAAACTATTATAGATTGGAAGTACTAAATTTGCAGTCATGTGCCAATGCCTGTATCACATATTATAAAATACTTTTATGTAGTTACTCATCATAGGATAAAGTATCAGTGTTTCCATGTTTAATGTTTTCATACCATTTCATGTAAGTATGGTTTTCTTTTTTACACTAACAGACTTCTACTAATCCATACATTGGAATTAATATAATATTGAATATGTTATTTATATACTAAATAATACTCACTTCTCTTCTCTTAATACATTATCCTTGAAAACTTTCTTGTTAGTGTTGCAATCACTTTGGTATATTTCACATTATTTTGGTATACAGATAAATTAAAATTGTGCATTTAACTATGCCAAATTAGATATATTAAATAATATGCTTCTTAAGTAAGTTTATATTAATAAATAATTACTATTATCGATGACAATACGTAAAACGATTTAGATATAGACTTAAATTTAACACATAAACTGCAAATGTTAACACATATGCAAATATGTAATAAAGGCCAACTACACACAACAGTTGTTTACCCATTGAAGAAAAATTCCTTAAAAAGGTAATAGTGCACTATTTAGTATTCATTAAATAATAGTAGCAATATTATATTTTAAAAACACTACACTAAATTTAACAATAACTTAAAATGTTCTAATAAACAAATTTGATACTCGCATTTTTATTTTGAATCATACTGTTTAAAGATTGGTAACCATAAGAATTGGTATTAGCATTTAGAACATATAAAAACAGTGTTTGACATATAGGATAAACCTATACCTAGTACTTAGTAATATAAATATTCAACATGTAATTGATAACATATTTATTAAATAAAATCATAGCTCAATTTAAAATCATTGTAAATTATAAAGTAAAATTTTAATATACAACAAATTTCTACTTAAAGATTGTAGGCATCTAGTCTTTACTACCACTTCATAAAATTTCTTATAATTACTTTCTAAAATATATAATTAAATTAAAAATATAGAATTACCATTATGATGATTCATCTAGCATATTATGTTGTTTAAAAAAGTCGTCAATTTTGCATCTCACTAAATTCAATGATTTATTAAAACTAATTAGCCTCTTTTCAAAATCATCAAAATTGTTGTCAACCTCAAATGACTTCATTATCTGTGGAAGTGTTGGTGACATTTTACAGATGAGCTGAAATTAAATTCAAATTGTATCGATCTTGGCATTTGATTGCATCTATCTTTCTCGGGTATGTCTGTTGGTGCAGAACTGGTGGTCAGCTCCTAGTCTGGACTATTCCACTGATTAAATTTGATTGCATGGACATATTCTAAAACAAAGTCACACCCAAATTTGTATCTTGTTCAAGATGAACTTTGAACAGAATATTCCTAGCCACGTGGGTGCTTAAATAAAAATAATGACATGAATAAAAGGCCACTTTAACTCAACAAAAATCCAAATGGTGGCATTGGTGTAGCTTCGTACATGTGTTTTTACGAATCCTGCATGTATTGGGTATGGAAACTGATGGCCTTCATAGTGGATAATAGCAAAATCATTGTATTATTACATTCTACAGTGTAATTATTTTATTGCTATAGATAATTAAAATTAGAATTTATTTACTGGGCATTAAAAAATATTTTTACAACTAAAAAGAAGCTTTTTAATTTTAATTAGTAGTATTATTTATACTTACAACAAAGATTTGTTGGGTGACCCAATTATGATATTTTTTTACTGAACCCTCATAAGCAATATTAAATATTTTTTTCATGCTTTCATCATACTGTTTAGATTGTAGACATACAATAATTTCTTGAAATGCTATCTCAAAAAAAAGCAATGCCCTGAAAAAAATGAGACAAGGACAATTTTTATTTATTTCTCCATGTAAGTGAAAATCACAATTGAAGTAACAGATAATACTTTTACTTCCATTACAATTTTCATTCTAAAACATTGTGCATTTTTTTGCATTAGATCTGCAGAGAAATAATTTACATCCACGATCAATTGATTGAAACAATTCTCCAAAATATGACTTCTGACAACCAGAGTAGCAGGTAAAAACTAAGCAAATTCTGTACCTGACCCCCAAGATATAGCAATTTGAACTTTTCCTAAGTCAGAAGTCCACCTCAAACAATGCAGAGTAACTAGTTGCCATATGAAAGTGCCCAGAAGAGACATATCCAAAAGTGAGAAGAAAACAGTGTATATTACAATTTATTTTTAAACTTAGTAAATCAGGTCTTACCTATTTAACCATAACACACCCTCAACTGCAGCATGTTGACCTTTTGAATATTCATCAGACATCAATTCTAGCAGACATGAGTCATCACTAAATACATAATGTGTTTTAATTTTCTGAAATAAATAAAATACCAAAACTTTGATCACAAAATATTATAAAATTAACCAACCATTTATTTGTTTATTGCTATAGAATTTCATGTTTATATGTTTCTATTTTTTAAAAGATATACAAATTTTCAATCTCCAACATTATCTGCTATACTGATAACTATATATACAATATTTGATAGGATTTATTTTTTAGAAAAAAAACCTACAAAAAACTGTTATAATACAAAAAAATTGTTATCTAAGTTGTTACTATGTATTTTAACTTTATCTTGCTTTAACTAAAAAAATAAATAATTGTTTAGTAAAAATTTATTTTAATCTGTTGTTATATGTATATAAGTGAAAATAAAATATAGAGCTTGAATTTTCACCTAAATAATTTTTACTTACACTTGTGTCATATAGGATGTTTCATGACATATAAATTTTATCATTTTCATAAATTTAATAAGCTATAAATATAACTTTTTAATGAACAAAAAATTAGGAAGTATAACTTACATCAACATTTCCTTGCTTGTCATATTTTACAGGAGCAAAGACTTTACCAAGGCGACCTGTAAATACCCAAAAAATTAAATAAACCGGCACAGGTAATTATTGAAACAGGTAAACACATATATTTATACATACCGACTAATGTAATTAAATCCGATGTAGCTTCTAAAAAACTAACAATATTTATTTTCCCGTTTACAAGTGTTGGAAAATCTTTTATATCTTCAAAACTAAGGCGGCTTTCATTCTCTTCAGAAGTGCTAGCCATTTTAAGAGTATATAAGTACTGAAAATGGGCTGGTTACATATTAACAGCAAAAGTATACGAGATAAGCATAAAGCCGCGATATCGACGCTTATCGTCAGTGATTACATTCTTATCGAGTCCAAAAGTATTAATACTAACCACCTGAAAGTTTGAAAATAAAAGTATTATTAACCCAATAATTTATAGACTTCATTTTGATTTAAGTATCGACTCTTGAATCTCGCTGTGTCAAAACTTCAAAAGTTGATGTTTGTAAACAGCAAAAAGTATTTTTTTATGATAAGATTAGACTATTTAATTTTAACTATGTATGTACAACTTTGGCTTGCTTATTATTTAAATGGCTCAAGGTTTCCAATAGTATTATTGAAATCATGAAATGGATAAAAATTTAAATAAGGAAATATGTATATACGTAGGAAATTGTTTACACTCATTTTCAGTCGATGTTGCCATAAACCCATCTTCAGCTTATTAAGATAAAAAGAAGAATATTATGTATAGATAAATCTATAAATTAAAATAGGTAATGTTTTAAATGTGTTTTTAGTCTAATAGTTTTAAGCAACACATAATTGCTTTACATTATTCATAAATATTGTGCATTAATATTCGTTTTATAACGGCGTAAAGTTATCTACCTATAGTTTTTAGTAAAATCAGAGAGATTTTACTAAAAACATAAGTAATCTTTTTAACCAATGGTGTCCAATTAAAAACATTGTAATTAGAAACTATAGATAAGACATATTTCTACATTGGACGTGATAAAATTGCCTTAGATTCAAATTGAAGCGATTGCATAAACAATAGTGACCATTGAAAAATCGAGTTTCAATGAATAAGACTAGACTTGAAGGTCTGACGTGGAATTTATTATTATGGAGATATCCCTGAGGTAATCAGATAAAGTATAAAATGAAAGGGATTCCATAATGTCCAACTTCTTAATCCTATCTTGGATATATTTTACGAAAATATAGATAGTATCCTTTATTACTTACATTGTTGGAAAATAATGAGTTAAATTAGATTTTTGTTGTTATTTGTTTGATGATCTATTTGATTTTTTTTAGAGCTACTCTATTATTAAATATGGAATTATACAAATTATCAATTATTTATGTAATATTTAATACTTGTGATTTTAATATAATGTTTATGACATTTATTACCTTATTCTGTCATGAAAATGGGCGATTCTTGCACAAATACATCGATAAAGCAGGTTACAAATCTAGAGATACATCCATATCAATGTTCGAATTTACTTGTAACCCCTTATAGTAATGGCATGGAATCAGTCTTAAAGGCGTAGTGTCAAATGCACGTCGTAAATATTTTCTTTTTATTTACACTAATCTCTTAATATATTCACAGTTTTTTTATATCTTTAGTACAAGATCAAAAATATTAAATTCTGCGGGCATGATAAACACCTATTAAACACCAATTGTTCACTACGTTATTGATTAAATCACTTTTTCTTTAGTTTTAATAAGAAAATGTTTGTTTTAAAACATTTCCTAGATCATCTTCAACCACTATTGTTAGTACTTTAGTTTTTGGAGAAAAAGTAAATGGCACTAAAAACCGTTTTTCTGGTAAAAGGTTTGTAAACTCATATGAATCTAACACCATGCCATTAGATTCATCTCGAACTTCAACAATCCTAATTCCTGCAGTGGATATTATCATCATCTTGTTTTTATCAAATTTTAGGTAACGTGTTATAGCTTGCCTTTCCCTACCATATTCATTATTAAACCATCTATGGTAGGACAAAAGAACTGCACAATTCCTAGTCCAGTAAATGGAGTCGTTACCGTTGGGTTGATTAAGGTTTCGTTTGGAGTCCGAAAGTCTGTTCGTTATTGTAGAATAAACACTGGAAGGTCTTGTAATAGGAGTTACATTTGGACTTCGTCTGACAATATCGGATTTTGACATCGAAGCAAAATTGCCTAGCGTAGTTTTACTTCGTGGACCCAAAATTCTCAAGGGTTCAGCTACATTCATGGTGACACTTATATTTCGTTGAAAAGATATTGTAGAATGTTGAACAGGTTTGCCATTGTAGTTGTTCATGTTATCTTTAACGAGGGCTGACCTTTTATTTCCAGCAAGAAACACACGATCAATGTTATCAAAGCCTCTTCCCATAATTCCATCTTTTGTGTGACCGAGATCAAAAGTATGACCAAGTTCGTGAAATACCGAACCTAAAGTTGTTGCAAAACATCCTCCTAAAGTACCTCTATAACCACTGTCATCCATAAAACGACGTGTATTTACTGGTGAAGCGTCTTGAAATTTAGGAATAATTTCTTCCAAACATGTTGGCCATGTGTACAAACAAGCAGTGCCAAAAAGTGCTAAGCCTCCACCACCTAACGCTGCATATGCTTCTGTAAACGAGATCATTTCATCGTGCGTCATTGATTTATCTATATCAGTGCCTTTAAATCTTGTACAGGAAATAAAGCCTAAATACTTCCTTTCATTACTTCCTAAGTCAGAGAGCATAATTTCTCTTCCAAAATGCGTCCATAATTCCCCTTGCCTCATTTTTCTTGCTTTGTTTACATTAAGATTACTTTTAAAAAGTATGCATTCTGGTTTTTTTTGAGTAATTTCATGTTCAAGCTGGAAGGTTTTTCTTCCGAATCCACTTTCAAAAAGTTTTTCTGCGGTGATGCTTTGAATAAGTTTAGCACCAATTAATATACGTGAACAAGCGCTTTCAATAGAGTTATCGATATCTGGAGGACTTTGAAAACACCCATCATGCCCTTGACATATTATGTAAATAGGGGTAACCCTGAAATTTGTTTTTCTTGGTTCGTAATACAATAATATCGTCTTCTTTTGATCATTTAAATAAAGTAAGTCTATGACATTTTCGCCGAGTTTCAGTTCGAATAATATTTTGAATTCCCTATTGTATACATCCCACAGCGATTGACTTTGATTTCCGTTGTGGTATATTATGCATCGTATCTTTTCATTATTGTTACAAATACCAGATGTAATTAATCCTCGAATAAGAACAATAGAATAATTCACTGTCTCTCCATTTTGGAAGTTTGTAATAAATATACTAGAATTTTGTTCATTTTTATTCTCTTCATTTGTTCGGTTGTCCATTACCTGAAATTTTTATATACTTCACGTTAGAACTGTCTAGCTTGACCGATGTCTATTGTCCTTGTTGATATTTGGTATCCGCGTAGGCTTCTCAAAGTTATGATATAATGCACTCATCATATGATAATTGGGTTAAGCGTACACTTTGCGTCGCATCAAAGTTTGGTGTGGTGAATATGTGAGGATATTTATGAGTTATCTGCCGCTAATATTTGATCTCGTGATATTTCAATCTAGTTGAATGTGGCACTTGAGGTCGTCAGAAATGAATAGTTTCGCACGAGCAATGACTCACCATGATGCGGCTAACGTGGAGCGCGCAGAACCGGCGCGGCGGGAGGACTGCGGGTGCGGGCGGCGCGGTGCGGCGGCTACTCACGGCGTCGGTTCTCCTCACTTGCTCACTTCCCTCTAGGCTGAATGATCAGTCGGTCGAAGTGCGCATGCCCACCGATGCAGACCGACGCGCTTTGTAACGATTGCGACCTCCGCCGGAGGTATAGACTTGCTGTCTCCGGTTCCTAGAGGGAAATTTAAATGGCGATGCACCAATAATAAACGTGTCTGCGACAGGAAAATATTTCTTTGTTTGTATTGCAGCTAGTCTTTCGAGTGTGACTCTATTTTTATATCAATCGCATGCTTATACAACCAACTTTTAAATCAAAGCATTAGGCCTAAGCACTCTTATCTATGACATAAAAGTAATCTGGTTCTCATAAACAACGCGTAGTGGCTGAGCCATTTAACATATTTGAATAATAGAAACTTGAATTTTGGAGGACAGGTTGTTTGTATATTATAGAGGCACAAAAGATTATTTTAAGATTTTTTTATTTACGGAACTATAAATAAGAACGGCTTTAGTTGCAATTTTGCACAGTGTATAGATATATACTCGTAGCACTTAATGGTGTTTGGACGTATATTATTGACTTAACTATTTAAAAAAATATCCCTCTTATCTGCAAATGGTACATATTAGGCCGTATTACGGTAGATTTGATACGGTTGTTCGTGTTTTTTGTAGATAATAGCAATTTGTTCTATTAATACTACATGGAATAGAAATAATGCCTACATAATTAAGTATATAAATATTAAAAAATTTAATTCCATTAAACTTTACTAATCTAACCTAATAATTTGTTATCATAATCTAATATTTATATTTTTATTAAAATTATGCTATTATTTTTTTGCCGCATATTCATAATAGCTGGTCGTTGTATTATGACCACAAATTCCCCATATTTCTTAATCACCCATAGCGCACGCTATTGTTCACCTTCCAAGGCTGTCAAAACTTAGCCTCACTTTATTATCTGTATTAACTTGCTCAGGTATTATAAAATCAGTAGGAAAATTTAATTAAAAATAATATGTACTTACTGTTATATACAGCAATAGATACAATTTATGTGAATACGCAGACGACATATATGTATATCGTATTTAAAAAGTTACTAAACGATGATATTTAGAACATCGTTGAAAATCATGCTATTTATATTTATATGATACAATACAAGTTATTTATATGATAAAAGTAATCAATAATTGTTTTCAAATTCCTACTTAAGTAATATTGGAAGCATGAAATCTGCGTTTATTAAATGTCAGGCACATTAAAATAATCTTGTATTTTTTGTTACTACATACATACGTATTATATTCGTTTTTAAAAGCGCCTGACAAAAATTTGTTAGTAACTTCTATAGTGTGCTTAATGTTCATAATAATTCAGGCGATTATGAAAAAATGCTTTGTTATTATGTGAGTTGACTGTAGGATATATAAGCTCCTCCGCAATGCGTAGCTTGCCTGAAACAGATAGTTTCGTCCTATAAAGTATTTCGAATTATAGTTTTTGTTTTATAAATTATAACAACAGATTGCAAAATTTTATACGAATCCGTGCAGCGATTGGAATGGCTTAGGGATATAACAAACACATATATTCTTAAACTTATTATTGTAAAAAAAACAATAAATATATGTATTTGATGATCGATGAAATATTACAATTATTATATATTACGAATTATTATAGTATTAGGATGAAGTATTACAAAAAAGAGCCGTACGTGGCATTTACAATTTAAGTCCGCGGGATTCCCTGCGAGAAAAGTTTAAGGAAATAGGTATTCTTACATTTGCTTCACAGTATATTTTAAGTAATTTAATTTTTGTATTTAAAAATATAAAGAATTATAAAACAATACGCGATGTATATAATAGACAAAGTAGGAACCGACATAAGCTTGCGGCCCCTGCTTTGCGCCTTGAAAAAGTACGTAAGTCGTTTGTGGGTTTGGGTATAAGATTCTATAATAAAATTCCACAATCAATTTTAACTTTGCCATTACAGCAGTTTAAAAACACTATCAAGGAGAGGCTGATACAGAAAGCCTACTATACTGTTGATGATTATTTAGACGATAAAAATGCGTGGATATAAATATTGTTCGACCCTGTACAAGATAGAAACAATTAACTGTAACTAGCATTAAGAATTGTATTTTTTAAAAAGAGCAAGAGTTAGCCGAGTTTCTTGCTGGCTCTTTTCGGTAGGAAGCTTTCCGAACCAGCAGTAGAGTTGACGATTCAAAGGCACTTGTTTACAAGTTTATTTGAATAAAGAATATTTTGAATTTGAATTTGAATTTGTCAATTCCGAAAGTTCTGTAAACAGTCAGTAGATAGAATTAATAGATTGACTTGACACAGTAACATGTTAGAAGTTCTGTATTTAATATAAATATATCTCTTCAGCTTTGAGATCCGTTTTTATGAAACTTTACATATATACTCGTAAAATGATATTTACAGTAAACCAGTGTTTCCCAAAGTGGGGCTATTCGAAAATTGACTCGACCCGAGTTTAATCCTTTTTCTCCGAACCATTTAAATTTAATGCTAGATTTCAGTGCCAAGTTTAACTAAAAAAAGAATGTACTCATTTGTTCCTCAAACATATCATTTAATTTTCTTAAGTGAACAATTCAATTTTTTAGTTTTTCAGGTTACATAGGAGGCATAAGAATTTTAGAAAGGTTAAAGTGGGGTATGCATGAAAAAGGTTGGGAGACACTGTAATGAACGATTATAATAAACCGCAACTTAAGTTCAAAGGTGAAAAGGATTATACCTTTTATGCTATTGTCGCTAAAGGATAATTAAAGCGATCCTCTGGAAAGTATAAAGTCAAATTATCTTACTTCATTTACTACATACTATATAATTTGCATCGATTTCTGAAAAATAAAATCTTCGTATGGAAATTGAATAAGCTAGTAATCTTTTCTTAAAAAGAGAGACATACTACTGCAATTTAATCTGTTATAATTTTTGTGTGTCGCATCTTAACAAAAACTATTTTTTAGTTGAAAAGTAAAATGCAACTATTTAAAAGGAAATGCATACGAGTTTCATCTTCCTTCTCAATATTTATTATGTCATTGTCACTTACAGGCATTACGTATAATAACTTCTATGTTTAGACTGTTCTGTGTTCGTGTAGAACGTTTTGTGTCTCGCTGTTTTGAATCATTTTGTAAATTACCCCAGAAGTAAGAGGATGAATTAACTTATTAGAGATTGATTGGCTCTATTATTTAGCTGCAGCCAGTTTGTAGATATGATCTCTCAAGATTTGGTGAGTAGTCGCTCAACACATTACTGAAAAATTTTATTTCCTTTGCCTTGGTTGAAGCGCAATTTACATATTCTACTGCAGTCACATTGTTTGCTAAGAGAAAAGAATTGAAGTGAAGTGAGTTGAGCTGAAGTATACAATCAAGCATTTCCTCCAGTGTGCAAAAGTTATCAACGGCAAAATTCCTTTTCCAAGGAAATACTGGTAAGTAACTAACACCACATCTAAAAGTGTATGCGTGTGCGCCGCACGGGCGTTCACGTCTGTGACGTAGCGAAACGATGATGAGTCGGGTGCAGGAAGTGGACAGGGCTGTTCGCAGGAGCCGGTCGTTGTCCCAGTGAACGCAGCACTTTCGCTTTTATGGGCGAACGAACCCGGTCGATTACTACCGCGCTCACGGTTACACCATCACGCAGCTGCTCGGTTTTGGCTGCGTTTGTTGCTCCGGTATGCATACAAATCACTATTTATTTAGGGCTGTGATGTTTGGATTTCTCTGCTATAAGCGGGAGCTTAAAGTACTTTTAATGTGACAATCCTACTAATCCTGCTAATATTATATATGCGAAAGTAGGTGAGTATGGATGTATGTTTGCACTTCCAACTGAAATACGGCACGCGAAGTCACTTCCTATCTTTAAAAATAAAATTAAAACCTCTCTAAAGTTATTTCTCCTTATTTATTTATTTATTTATAATGTACTGACTATTTTCCTGTATTTATATTATATCTAGTAAAATTATTATTGATATTATATAATTGTATGTATGAATGTATATATATATTTCTATTATGATTAATAGTCTTATCTATGTATATGTATAAATATGCGAGTTTTCCTTTTGCACACCCGACACGCTCTTTTTGTTAATCCTGTAAGAAGGGTTGCCTGAAAGAGACCTCTACTTAGTGATAAGGCCACCCTTTTTACATATAGGTACATAAGTTTACTTTAAGTTCACGTGTATTTCTATGTGTTTTATATATGTTTGTGCAATAAAGTTTTATCTATCTATCTTATCTATCTATGTTTGTTACTTGTTACAGCGAATCCGCTGAACCAGTATCAATGAAAGTTGGTATAATTATTTCCAATACACCGGGGTAATATATAGGCTATAGAAATCCAGTTAATTCAACAGGATGACATTGAAAAGCGCCATTTATTATCGACCTATCACATGACAACAGTCTCAAGAACGAAGTCGCGGGTAAAACCTAGTATTATAAATGCAAAAGTTTGTGAGTATGTATGTATGTTTGTTACTCTTTCACGGCGAGTCCGCTGAACTATTATCAATGAAATTTGGTAACAAAAGAAAACTGATGAATCTGCTTGACGTACTCTTGAATTTGACCTGGATTTTAGGTAACTTATTACCAATGTAATTCTTAGTAATAAAATAGCCTTAATTATTGTGTTTTCTACAGGAAGTTCGGGAATTTTTGTCCTACATGTTAGTAGGATATCAAAGCTTCAATTGTAGCAACTTTCATCGATATTGCTCTAGTTGGCTAGCCTAGAAAACTTTATGGACAGACAAGCAGACAGACGGAATTTATAATTTTAGTATATCATAATCATCATCTTCCTGCCCTTATCCCACTCTAAGTGTGGTCGGCTCAATTTGTAATAAACATGTTATCACACGATTTGGCTACGTATTTTACGTACGGTATTTTAACGTATTATACGACACCTCGTTAAGAAAGAGGATGGTCTATTCTACTTAAGCGGATACCACACGGTGGGTCAACTTACCTTAGTCGCCTTTTACGACACCTCGGTAAGGAATGAGGGTGGTCTATTCTACTCAGCCGGATACCACACGGCGGGTCGACTTACCTTAGTCGCCATTTACGACACCTCGGTAAGAAATGAGGGTGTTACTATTCTTCTCAGCGGCATACGACACGGTGGGTCGACTTACTTTAGTCGTCTCATACGATACCGATAAAAATTGAGGGTGGTCTATTCTACTCAGCCGGATACCACACAGCGGGTCGACTTACCTTAGTCGCCTCATACTACACTTCGGTAAGAATTGAGCGTGGTACTATTCTATACAGCCGGATACCACACGGCGTAATTTTAATATATCGTAAGATCCATTGATAATTGAAATAAATATATACATTTTTATTATATACAAGGTCGTCCGTGCCAACGATGACATAATACTTCTGTTATAGATGACAGCGTGGACTTCAGCGTGGTAGGTCTTAGATCCAACCCTTCTTTCCAAAAAGGGGGAGAGGAGGATTATGCTCAGCAGTTGGATAGTAACAGGCCGTTACTTTACTTATTAAAATAATTGTGAATACCTACTCGAGGAACTAGCTAGTTTAGTTTTAGTCTAGTTTTAAGAAAAGTCTGCTGCGCCAACGGGCCAATCAAATAAAATCTTCATCAAAAAAAAAAACTTGAATTTTATAACGTTAAATACGGGAAATACCAATTGGAATAAAATATTTTAAAATTTCATCTGAACATTTTATATCGATAAAATTTGATTGCAACGTAATAGGCATAACGTAAGCTTATAAATTTACATTAAGCACAATCATTAAGAAAATAAATCTGACAAGCCATTACGAAAAAAAAAGAATTTGCACGCACTTTTAAAATATTCCATATTTCTTCATACAAATGGCATAAATTTCAAAACGATTTAATTTTCGAATGTGATTGAGACATTACGAAAACTACTACACAGGTCGTTGGCATTTCTGTTTATTCAAAATTAATGCGTAGGAATATTCGATGATTTAAAAAAAGACATACAACCATCTTCATTCTTAATTCTATTTATTTACACTCTATATTCACTATGTTTCTCTATGGGATCGTTTAAAATTCTTAACACTTTATTGATAGCTTACTCTTTAAACCGTGTTATAACTTCTGTGATAGAAACCATCTACTCCCTCGTGCGGGCTATTTTACTCGTACTGCGTGACTGTGAAGGGGTTGGTTATTCCAGCCACGCTCGGGTTCTTCAAGACATCCAGTATCGACTTCCTCGGCGAGCCAAGAATATCTGCTATATGTTCTGCCACCTTGCAAGGCATCATGACGTGAGATGGTGTTTCTGGTTCCCTCACGCATCCTCTGCATATTTGGCTGACTCGCACCTATAAAGAGCAGGTGTTTATTGAGCAAGCAATTTCCGGTAATGATACTTATCATTCTTCACAAGTTGTAACCGTGTGTAGAAACGATATAACAAAAATAAGTTTAATGCATTTATATTTAAGTACAATTGTTGATCACGTTGACGCTATTATGTATATATTAAGGGTACAAAGGATTGTGAGATTAAATAATAAAATTCGAATAGAGATGTGAAAAAAAATAACATTTATATATTATGTATGTATATGTGCTATGTGTATATCCTTCAAAAAAAAAAAAACATCAAATACACTACATTTTCTGTTTTATTGATCGATGCAGTTCACAAAAGATGACCGACTTCAGCACGGGTGGAAATACCAACGGTTAATTTATTATTTAAAACGGAAACCAACTTGGACAGGAAATCGATCTCAGCGTCTACCTTTTATTGTTTCTTGTTGAACATATTTCGTTGGACATATTTATTTCATTTTAAACTACCTTAAAGCTAGCTTAATTACGAAATTTCCAAAAAGTGCTTTTTATAACTTAAGTAATTGTATGCTACCTTAAAGTTGCGAATTAATTTTTCAGAAGCTTTTGTTAAAAGTACAGTAAAAATGCCAACAAAGCAGGAAACAGTATTAGGAAAACAAATAATTTGTACTATTACGACAAGGTTTAAGGATATGTGTAGTAGTAAACTGTAAAACTGATTCTGCAAGCTACATTCAGGATCTGGGGATTGATTAATTGCATTATTCATACAAAAAATAACTGACCGATAGTAGACGCGGCAGCGGCTACCAACATTTTTTTACAAAATTCAGAGTTGCTCAGAGGGCGGGACACACAATACTAGTTATACCCGCCCAAAAGGCCCAAAGGCGCAACACGGCGGTTATCATTCTTTTAGGGGAGTTTAGAGTCGCTAAGAGGATGAGATACACAATGGCGCTGGAGTGTCGACCATACACCGGATAGCGCAATCTTGGTAGTCTGCCACCTAGGCGGAAAGACGACCTTCGTTGGACAACCATTAGAGCCGCTGGCTCTAATATCGTACGTATGCCATGTAAATCCTATGAAGAAACCTATACTATCCAATTCACATTCATTAATTGAAGTGAGAGAGGCATCGATCTTTTGATCCAGTAAGATCTTTTGATCCAGTTTTTTTAGTGAACCTAGACAAAACAAATCCTTGAGCTGTTTATTTCAGTGTACTTATAAAACTTCGCTATCTTTGGCAGCTACACATATCGGTACCTTAGGGCTCGGGCGCAGTACTTATGCGTTCAATATTTCGAAACGATGGGCTTTGTTAATAATAATGAAGATCTGCTTGGTTTCATCACAGTGCGCTCGTTGAATAATAACGTCCGGTTGAATGAACCATTGCATCGTGTCCTTGTTTTCTGTGATTTTCCATGGCGAAGCGCCGCGGCACGTGAGTTCGTACCAAGTATCAACACTTCACGTGCAATACCACTTTGCATTATCATATGCCATATACTCTTATATGATAAAGCGAAGTGGCGTTCTTAGAACTTTATATTGCTTCTTTGCTATCGATTGTACCTACTTTTGCCTATTTAGATTAGATTAGTACTGTTTTCTGAGCAATAAATAATTAACATTGAATAAATATAACAAAATGACGTATATTCAATATTAATTCTAATTCTTATTTGATGTAAATAGAGCAGCACTTATAGTGTGGAAATGTCTTTTTTAGCTAAACCGATGTATTGTCGTTTATCTATATAAATATAATCTTTTAATCTTTTTTTTAATCCATTAAATTAAATCATCAATTAAAATAGACTGGATAGTTTAGTTCGATAGTAAAGCTGGTTTATAGACCTTTGAGCTGCTTCAACTAGACAAGCCCTATCGGTTTTTGCAGTTTAAAGATATGGTTATGTTTAAGAAGTAAATATTCAGGAAAAGACATTTTTGACTGTATACTTTTTAAATTTAATATCTTACATTGTCATTTAAATAATACGACATATAAACAATTTTGATTCTGATTAATAACTTATTATTTTCGTCACGATTAATATTTAATTCAATCAAATCATAATAAATTATAGTTACAAAAAAATTTAAAAATTTACTTCTTAAAAAAAGGAAAAAAATTAAAATGGTTATGTAGGTTAACTTTTAGAGTCAAAAATATAGTGTCACGGAATTTTCCACAGGCATTTTTGAGATCTACAAAACGGTAAATGATTTTATGCATATCTTACGGTTACAAGAATCTAAAAGCGATTCCTTCGATTAAACTGTAATTTTTCGACATTTTAAATTTTATATTCAAATTCCAATTTCAAAATATTCTGTAATCAAGAAAACTTTTAAAAAGTACTTTTGAATCAGATTGAACTTTACTGCCGGATCGGAAAATTGCTTCTAACGAGAGGAACCACTACGGAACTCAACTAGCTTTTCGGAACTTGCATTTTCAAAATATCATTCTATCTAGTAATTTAAAGAAACTGATACACTTTCGTAAAATTTTGGGCCCAAGAAGGAAAAAAATTAAAACATTACTTACTCAAATTTGGCTGATTTTGACAATCTAATTGTAGAGTTATAAAAGATAAAAAGGTAAACTATTTGATTTATGTAAAGCAACGAGAACTTGAATTTACTCGTAATGAATGTAAAATATTCGCATGAAAGTCAGTCGTAGGAATTTTATGTCATATGGAAGAAGATGATTTCAGTTGCATCCTTATTAGTCACCTCTCCGACTCGTGTAAAAGAGATTTTCTATTATTGGCTTTGTTCCTTAATACTATCATGTGAAATGAGAAAATAAGGTAAGCAAAATTATCACAACACACAATTTTAGCAATTATTGGCAAAACCTTCACGGCTCTAACTACATAAAATATATATATTCAGCGTCCATCCATTGATTTATATGATTGGAAAGATTAATAGTTTATTACGTCTTCATCGAATAATTAAAGTAGACGATTAGATAGATAGATAGATAAACATCTTTATTGCACAAAATTACACTATAAAATAACAAAAACAAATAACAGAAAACCTTAAATCTAATAATAATGTAAAGCGTGCAAAGGGCGGTCTTATCACTAAGCAGTGATCTCTTCCAGACAACCCTTTTGAGCGAAGGAATCATATAAAAATAAACATAGTATAGTGGGTTAGTGTTCCATAATAGAGAAAGGAGAAAATATATATATATATATATATATATATATATATATATATATATATATATATATATATATATATATATATGTATATATATACATAAAAATAATAATAATAATAGAGAGAAATCAAAGCTCTCAGTATTAGCGTGACATTTCACTGCATCAAGTAAACGATTAGATTAATTTAATAGCTCTTTATAATCGACGATTACAAACGATTAAATGCGGAGCACGATCATGATAAAGGTTACTCGCCAATCATCGCCTGTGATCGCCTACGATCTTAGAACTTGGGCATTGTCGTTTTTTCGGACACGCATTAAAGGGAATCGCTGGGTCATATGTACTCATATGATCGTATGTATCGTATGATAATACAGACGACGCGTGGACACCTGTATGATGATCGTGCCGATCAAAGACAATCACACAATCGACGATCACCGCCGATCGTGAAGTGCAGATATAACATTGAAGTGGGAATAATGGATTCGGTCGTCTATAAAATAATAAGAAACAACAGATAAAGCACAGATGATATTTAAGCAATGATTGCTAAATCCTACTAGCCCTACTACAATGTTATATGTATGGCTGTAGTTTGTTACTCTTTCACTGTGAATCCGCTAAGCCAATATCGATGAAATTTGGCACAATTATTCCTTATACACCG
The DNA here is from genome assembly GCA_947086495.1 of Morpho achilles. NCBI lineage: Eukaryota > Metazoa > Arthropoda > Insecta > Lepidoptera > Nymphalidae > Morpho > Morpho achilles. Next base: position 11,793,998 of record CAMTZB010000019.1, read on the forward strand.
TGGTAACATATAGGCTATAGAAATCCTGTTAATTCTACAGGAATAGGATGAATTGAAAAGCACTATCTATTATTAAATGATGGAGATATTTGCAGGGTTGGAGAATGACAGAAGCTATTGGTTTATTTCCGAGACGGTAAAAGCTAGTATGTACATGTTATAAAATCATTAAATTGGGTGGTGCTAAACAAATACGTATATGAAATTCTTGTTTGAATCATTTTTTTAAATTAATCTCTTGTTTTTGATTGTGAAAAACATTGATAAACTTTGACGACTATATATGTAGTTTTTGAGTTGCGTTATCTTATTTAACGAGTATCTATGAGGTTAATGAACTAATTACCTTACGAAATATAAACATGTGTGATATAATCGCTTTATAACTAAAACAGGCATACTTTGTATTTTGTTCTGTTAGTTGTGTTCTATCATGCCCTTTTGCACAGATAAATATTTTCAAGAGCGTTGAATAAAAAGCAAATTAGATTAATTATAAATAAGCGCTGATGTGTATACATAATGTTATTATTATTATTTCTATATATATTAATATCTCACCTATATTAACTCATCTGTTTAACATTTAATTTTTCTGTTTTATCTTTAATATTTACATCTATATTTTATTTTTTCATCTCGTTACAATACGATCTAATTACTTCATATTGTAACGAGGTATTAGGCAAGGATAGTGGTAATTGTTCACTCATACAAATGTTGTACTAACTTTTAAAGGTGTTTTACACAGATTTAGAGTATATTATCAACAATGTTTTTGTTAAATTAAGTATTGTAAAACGCTATTAGTTGGTCTAATAAAATAAATAAAATAAAATAAATAAAAATAAAACTAAAGGAAAATTAAATTAAATGGGTTCATTATAATTATTGAAAGTGATAGTGCTACAATAATATTTAGGTACTTAAATATTTTTCATAACAATTACTATCCTCCTGCCCTTATCCCACACTAAATGGGGTGGGCACAACATGTTATAAACATATTGTAATATGATTTGGCTACGTATTTTACGACAGGCCGCCTGTCTGACGTTAACTTATCTTACTCGCCTTTTACGACACCTCGGTGATAAATGAAGGTGGTCTATTCTACTAAGCCGGATACCACACGGCGGGTTAACTTAACTTAGTCGTCTTTTACGATGCCTCGGTAAGAAATGAGGGTTCTCTATTCCACTAAGCCGAATACCACACGGTGGGTCAACTGACCTTAGTCGCCTATTACGATATCTTGGTAAGAAATGAGGGTGGTCTATTCAACTAAGCCGGATACCACACGGCGGATCTAAATAAATAGCTAAGTACCAAAAATGTGTTCTATGAAGAACAGATTTTATGTTAAGTAAAAGAATGATCTCTATTCCAATCTGCTTGTAATAATTCGACATAGCCTCGAGGCTCCGAATTGCTATACTGTTTCTGGAGCAGTGGAGCACTATTCTGTTATGATTTTAATACGGTTATTTTTTTGCCGACACCACTTTTAAGCTTAGAGCCCTTCGTTGTTTTATATTAACTTTTTAATTTAACTTACTGTTTCATTTCAGATATTTCTTGGAGCTATTAGGTTGCGATAGCGAAAAGTATAATAAAGTTTTTGCATAGATAATAAATCTTGCTACAGTTTCTATTAGAATTAAAAATCTTTAAAGAATGAAATCTTCCAAATGGAGATTAACATTTTTTTATCGTTAACTTAGTTGAAAGTAAAAATTTAATATCATCAAAATTTAGTAATTCATAGTTTTTTATATTCGACATTGTTATATGTTTTCTTTTTCCTTATCGCCTATCGAATAGATTCTAGGCTAAATGATAAACGATAGATTTACGACACACTTACAGTTTCGGATTTTAAAAATATATATCTAGATATTTTACTAGCCCTTAAAGCAATGAATATAAGAAATCTTTAAGATAAATAGCTTTACAGTATATACCTACAGCCTACCCGTCAAACGTTTCAAGTGAGTGGTGTTTCCCTTTCATATACAGTTTTTTTTACTAAACGGTGGCAACGTCATTAACCCTTCCATGTTAAAAATCCAATTAAAGTAAAAAGTAACAAAAGGGTACTTAATAAAGTTGCTTATATCTGTCTAAGTTATGCGTTATTGTATATGTTAATTGGTATGGTTGTAGTTCCAATTTTTTTATACTTATTTAAATAAATAAAAATAAAAATATAATGAAAACATGGAGCCTGTGCAATTTTCATTTCATTGACTTCACTAATTATTTAAAAGCCTACGGAGGGTCAGTTTTAAGTCAAGTATCTATAATAATTACTATGAATGGATAACTGTTATTATTAATCCGATTTTTCTCAAATTATTGGAATCTTCGTGAATTAAAAGTTCTTATGTATAATTAGGTTCATTGAAATCTTTTGCTCATTTGTAAATTCTGGAATCAAAAGTAATAAAAACACACTGTGCAATGTGTCCATAATTTTATACAGATTTGATAGGTAAAACTTTATTACACACATTAAAACATCAAAATTAAACACACTTAAAGATATTTCGAGCAATATGTTTCGTGAAACGAAAAAAATTTACTGTTGAACTAAAATTTTTATAAATTACTATAATTGCAAATTTTATTGGATTGCGATTACAAATGTCTCCTTTTTCTAAATTAGTCTATTATTTTAGTACTGAAGTATCACTGAATTTATTCAGTGAACCTAGCCACTGTCTTAAGTATGGTATAATAAATTTCTATGCACATGCTCGCACTTGCTCATAGTAACAATAGCCACTTGCCCACTACCTGACCTAATCGCATCGGCCATTCAACATCCGTTCAAGAAACTGACCACACATACTGAATATGAATTAATGCACGCAGTTTAATGTGTCACTTTTTGTCAGAAGTAAGCATTTTTGAGTTCGGTCATTGACCCTAGAATTGCGTAGGTTAGCTACTTTCTCTCGCTGGGACGAGGCGGGGCGCGGCAAGTGAGGCGAGAAGGGGGTCCTGCCAAAATAAGTTCGTGAAAGGCTACGCAGCCGTTCCTTTGATCAGGTACACACGTTATGGGCCGTGTTGTAGTATCAGAGCGCGTATGCATTACGTAGTCGTGCGGATAAAGCATAACGCATAGTAACAGCGACACTCGAATGTTTCTCAGGCATTTTATTAGCAATGTTGTGGAACTGGCGTTACAGTATTGGCCTATGTGGTCGCGAGGTCACCGACCTCACTGGTAATTGCAAATCAGCTACAATTTTAGGTGCCTAACTCACAACTAGGGACTGTCTCTTACGCGCTGTCAAACTGTTGTATAAGCACTCGCTTTCTACTCCGTGTAATCATAAGCAAAGAAGTGAGCGGAGAAATTGTCAACGTATAACGGTTCAATCCGTTTAAAAGGAAACAATAAAACATGAACAGGCGAACACTTTGAAATAACCATTATCTACTTTTGTCTTTATTTTGGCAAATTATAGGTACATGACAAGTGATTTAACTTAGTTTATGAGCAGATAACACTAACAATATATATTTTTATGAGATGCAAATAATACCATTTAATTTCCAATAATGTGCAATCAAAACTTTGCGGATTTATTTTAATGTATCCAATAAAGAAAATTTTCTATGATTATGAAGCCCTTTACAAGTTAAAAATCCTTATTTCTTAAAGGATGGTAATATATTTAAATTCAATATTTTTTACTTTTGACAACATTGATACATTCTCTGAAACTTAACCCATTTTCATTAATAATGATCTAGCGGATTACAATTAAGAACAAGAATGCTTTAATAAGGCCGTCATGAGGTATCCGGCTTAGTAGACCACCCTCATTTCTTACCGAGGTGTACGTAAAAGGCGACTAAGGTAAGTTGATCCCCCGTGTGATATCCGTCTGAGTAGAATAGACCACTCTCATTTCTTACCGAAGTGTCATAAAAGGCGACTATGGATAGTTGACCCGCCGTGTGGTATCCGGCGTAGCACATATATACTACCCTCATTTCTTACCGAGATGTCATATACGGCGACTAAGGTAAGTTGACCAGCCGTGTGATATCCGGCTGAGTAGAATAGACCGCCATAGCGAGGTGTCGTACAAGGCGACTAAGGTAAGTTGACTTCAGGCAGACGGCCGGTCGTATAATAACGGGCCAAAACATATAACAACATGTTTACAGCATAGGCAGGAGAATGATCCTAGGTCTAGCGGATTATTCATGAGAGCGTAACAGACAGTTAGACTTTCGCATTTATGATAAGAATGGATATGGATATTTCGTTCCTTGAGAACAATTGTTCGGCTGTATTTCAAAGAATTTAAATTAATTGAATTTAAGACATAAAAAGATTTAGCCGTGTGGTATCCGGCTGAATAGAATAGTACCACCCTCATTTCTTACCGAGGTGTCGTAAAAGGCGACTAAGGTAAGTCGACCCGCCGTGTGGTATCCGGCAGAGTAGAATAGACCAACCTCATTTCTTACCGAGGTGTTGTAAAAGGCGACTAAGGTAAGTTGACTCACCGTGTGGTATCCGGTTTAGTAGAATAGACCACCCTCTTTCTTATCGAGGTGTCGTAAAATACGACTGAGGTAAGTTGACGTCAGGCAGGCGGCCGGTTGTAAAAATGCAGCCAAATCATGTGACAGCATGTTTCCAACATGTTGTGCCGACTCCACTTAGAGTGGGATAAGGGCAGGAGGATATATATAAGACATAAAAAGATTGAGACACAGAAAACGATTTTAATTATCTAGAACTGATTGAATTTCAATGTATTTAGAATTAAATTATTAAACAAAACACAGTATAAAAATGAAATTATATAATAAATGTAATAAAGCATACGTATACGCCTTTCAAGAGATCAATTTTGTAGTGCAAAGCGGACTTAATTACTAAGCGAAAAGTAATTTATTTTTACAATATACATTTAACATTATAAAATTAGGCTCCAAATTAAAATGCTATATTATTTAAACAGAACTATTCCATATTATATAAATAGAATTCATGTGCAAATTTATATCTAGTGCTTTCAATTTCGTTTAGAGTTTGTCTACAAATTTAAGGATTTTTTGTCTTATGTTACTAGCTTTCCCAGCTGCATCGCCCTCAGGAAATCAGTCTGTCACAAATTTTTTCCCGAATTGAAATTTTGAACATAAAATTAACGTGAGTTAATTATAATAGATTTTTGAACAACTTTCACTATTTACTTAGCGCACCGAAAGCAAATATTTAAATTTTGCCGCAGTGGGTAGTGACCCTGCCTTCAGCTCCGCGGGTCGCGGGTTCGATTCCCACCGAGGGCCAACATTTTCTATAAATGAATTTGTTGGCCTTTGAGCCTGGGTGTATATTTGTATTTGTATTTAAGTATGTATTTAAAAAATATATAAGTATATATTCACCAGTTGTCTGTCTACCATAACACAAGTATTAAGTTACTTACTTTGGGGACGGACGACCGTGTGTGTAAGTGTCCCATATATTTATTTATTTATTTATTTATCGTAATATCTTTTATTACTACACCTCTCGTATTCATCTTAGCGTGATGTCATATAATCAATAGCCTTCCTCGATAAATAGACTGTCTAACAGTCAAAGAATGTTTCAAATCGATCCAGTAGTTCCTGAGATTAGCGCGCTCAAACAATTAAATAAACAAACAAACATTTCAGCTTTATATATTAGTATAGATTATGGTTGCGCCATAACTGAAACATATCTAAGTATGATCAATTTTTTAAACACGCAAACTTTAATATAATAGTTAAATACAATTCGATTAACCAAAATAAACAAAAACCTATCTCGTAATTGATATCGTAAAAGTAAAATTAAAAATAGGTAATCTTGATACAGAAAGCCTATTAGCTACTATACTCTTGAAGATTATTTAGAAGATAAGAATGTGTGGATATAGCTCTCTTTGAACCTGTACAAGACAGTAACGACTTAATGTAAATAGTATTAAGAATTATATTTTTAAAAGAGCAACCGCCGAGTTTCTTGCTGGCTCTTCTCGGTAGGAACAGCTTACCGAACCAGCAGTAGAGTTGATGATTCAAAAGCACTTGTTCACAAGTTTATTCGAATAAAGAATATTTTGAATTTGAAAAAACTTGTGATTAGAGAAGTCTTATAAGATGTTGTTATTGATACATTAACAAATAACAAAACTAATAAATTTTAATGCGGATATTTTCTTTGTTCTAATGAATCATTTAAAGATGATTTGTATCCTGTGTGCGGTGCGAACGCAATATATGTTTCTCACGTCAAAGACGCTCGTTGCGCCGAAGCGTGGGTTACGAAAAGCACACGCCATGACTGGTGCCACAGGAATACCAATCGGGCTCAATTGGGCGGCTCACAAAGGTCGAAGGCAAAATAATTTATAAAAATTGCGAAACATCTACATAAAAAAGAGTTGGCACATTGAACGTGCTTACAGCACTACGTTCTCTCTTTTGAAGGTTACGCGGCATTTATGCGTGTGTGTATCGTTAATATAAAACTGTAATAATTGCTAAGATTTAATCATCATCTTTCTGCCCTTAGTGGAGTCGGCACAACATGTTACAAACATGCTGTCACATGATTTGCGTTTTTACGACCGGCCGCCTGCCTGACGTCAACTTACCCTAGTCGCATTTTACGACACCTGGGTAAGAAAGAGGATGGTCTATTTTACTAAACCGGATACCGCACGGTGGGTCAACTTACCTTAGTCGCCATTTACGACACGTCGGTAAGAAAAGAGGTTGGTCAATTCTACTCAGCCGGATACCACACGGCGGGTCGACTTACCTTAGTCGCCTTTTAAGACACCTCAGTAAGAAATGAGGGTGGTACTATTCTATTCAGCCGGATATCACACGGCGTAATTGCTAAGATTTAATATAATATAATAATATAGATGATGGCTAAGTACGATACGGTACGATTTCAATTCGATATATTATATTTTATAAATAGTTTCGATACCTACGAAATGGTATTTGATGGGTATTTAAGCTATTTTATGTATGAAAAAAACAGTTCTTAATGGTACAGTAAGGTCTACGGCGTAGTACTAGTTCTACGCGGCAAAGGGTAGGGCGCAAAGGCAATACGCAAGCTGCGTCCGCTGCGCAACGTACTCGTAGTTCGCCGGCCAGCCGTTTCAATGCAGGCGTGCGGTCGCCAGGCCCCGGGGTCGGGTCTTATATTTCTAGAGCATTGAACCTCTGCAACCTTGTGCGTTGAGTCCGGCCGCTCTCCATGCGCTGACGCAATCGATTCAGCCCCTTCTCCTCTCCAACGGATCGTATAATTACTCCTTTAGGGCACATCCATTCTTAGACGGCCACAATAAACAATTCTGATGCATCTTTAATCGATTGAAAAAAGGTTGAACTTAATAAGGTTCTGTTGAGTTTGCGCAACACACTTTATCAAGGTTTAGTTCAAATAATAGTAATTATAGGAGTAGAAATAAATTCACACAATTGTAACATATTATATTAGATTCTAAAAACTTGTTTTTCAGTACGCTTATGCTTTATATATATTTATTTATTTAAAACCCTAATATTTTGCGAATGTAAAAATAAATAAATGAAATAAATATATGTGGCACGTACACACACGGTCGTCCGTCCCCAAAGTAAGTAACTTAATACTTGTGTTATGGGTGACAGACAACTGGTAAATATATACTTATATAATTTTCAAATACATACTTAAATACAAATATACACCCAAATTTGCCCTCAGAGTGAATCGAACCCGCGACCCGCGGAGCTAAAGGCAAGTTCACTACCCACTACGCCAACGGGCCAGTCAAGAAATATAGAATTTCAAGGAGTATAATATTTACGGAAAAGACCATACGTCATAAGGGATATCAATATTGAGTCCTTACGCGATTTGAGTGATAAATGTTAAACACACTAATGAGATATTGTAAAAATAAATAATATACATTAAAATGCACAAAATATAGGCTCTAAATGTAATTTTTTAATGAGTAAACACCGTAACACGTGCGTGTGAGATCTCGGTGTTTAGAATATTCTTTCTTTATTATTTAAATGACTTCATCATGTATATACACATTTTTTTGAATTTTGGAAACGGCTCCAACGATTTTTATGAAATTCAGCATGTAGGGGTTTTAGATTTAGATGCTGCGTGCCCAGAGTGTGGAGATGAAGAAACGAGTCTTCACCTTATGGCTGAGTGCCCTATGTACTCGCTGGTAAGATGGGAGATACTAGGTAAGGATGAAATTGAAGTTGAGGATCTGACAAATATCTCCTTCAGAGATATTATCAGGTTCGTAAAAGCCACGGGTAGATTAGAGCAGGTGACACTGTCGGGACAGCAGTGAAACCCTTGTCCCAACATGGGGAAATGGGTGGAATAGTCCGGAATAGGAGCTGACCACCCGCCCTGGCCCGACAGGCGTCCCCGAAATTAGATAGATAGATGTAGGGGTTTTGGGGAAAAAAAACGATCTATCTAAGTTTTATTTAAAAAAATGTTGTTTAATCCCTGTTTTCGGGCACCGAAAAAAACTGCTACAATTTTATGCGAAAGCAAAGGCTAATTACGCTGTCAATTTCAAAGTAATGATAGCTTATTTGGATATAGCCGTGTGGTATCCGGCTGAATAGAATAGTACCACCCTCATTTCTTACCGAGGTGTCGTAAAAAGCGACTAAGGTAAGTCGACCCGCCGTGTGGTATCCGGCTGAGTAGAATAGACCAACCTCATTTCTTACCGAGGTGTCGTAAAAGGCGACTAAGGTAAGTTGACCCACCGTGTGGTATCCGGTTTAGTAGAATAGACCACCCTCTTTCTTACCGAGGTGTCGTAAAATACGAGAGAGGTAAGTTGACGTCAGGCAGGCGGCCGGACGTAAAAACGCAGCCAAATCATGTGATAGCATGTTTATGACATGTTGTGCCGACCCCACTTAGAGTGGGATAAGGGCAGGAAGATGATGATAGCTTATTTGGATAACCAGCGGTCTCAAATTTAGAATACCAGGATCGATTCCAGATAACATTAGCTTTTTCTTTTTTTTATTTATATTTTTAAAATATTTAAGCAAGCAAGGTAGGCCATGTTGCATCCGATTGAGTAGAACAGACCAACCTTCTTCCTTACCGAGGTGTCGTAAAATACGACTGAGGTAAGTTGACGTCACGCAGTCGGGCGGTCTTAAGAACGCAGCCAAATCATGCGATGTTTATAACATGTTGTGCCGACCCCACTTAGAGTGGGATAAGGATAGGAAGATGATGATTTAAGCAAGCAAGGTCACCCAAGTACTAGTTAAATACTGCTATCCACATGTAGCAGTTAGGAGTAGCTGTTTGTGTATAAATGTAGTAAAAATAGACCCACACTGCACACAATACATCGAGTCGTTAAGAATTGCCGAAGTGCTAACTAGCTGCGGTCGTCCGCAAATAGTTCACGCGAAGTGCGAAAACGTTCGGGCTACAATTGGCGCCTGTCCGAGAGCGTTGCGACGTGACGCTTACGTAAACGCTGACATAACCGAGTCGACGACCGCTCTTGCGCAACTATCGTCAAACCCGCAACCCCACATACCGCACCTTGTCATCACCTTCCCCTCCATCTATCCAAATTACCTAATTCAACAGAAAAAGGACACTAGAACTGTAGTTACGACACCGGCGAACATTGGAGCAATAACCTCTGCTAAGGACAAACCGAGTTCGACCATTAAACGTGGATCCATTTCGATATATGAAGTCACCAACGGACCTCTCCCGTTGCCGGTTTCGGTAACCTTTGTTTCATCAGTCGATTCTGTCGCAATCGGAATTGTCAAAGGATTGGTTATGTTTCGGTTATATCGAAATCTAATACGTGATATACTGTTGCGAATTCTGGGTGGGCAGGAACGAAGTCGTGATCGCGCAATTGTGTGCATGCAAGTGACGTATAGGTATGGAACAGTTATCCTTAGTGAACGAAAGTGAAAACTAAATGTGGGTTTGGTCATCGACCCCAGTCGGGTCGTCGACCGCACTGAACTGCAAAGGCCGTTTGTGAGCGCGGAGGCCGTGTACGCGACATTTAGCTCCGTACTGCTGGACGCACCAAAACGCCTGGCCATTCAGACCGCGCCAGCGCCCGCGTCGGTATTGCACACGACAGCCGATAAACATTTTAATATCAAATTTTATGATTAAAAGCGAACTTTACATTACCTCATGTTCAGTTCTAATATACATCAAATTCAAATAATTCTTTATTCAAATTGGCTTTTACAAGCACTTTCGAATCAAATATTTAATGATGACCCTAAATGTGTTTTGATTAAATATTTTTACAGTTTTGGACATTAGTTATTTTTTCCTAGGTAATTAAAAAAAAAACATTTTCTGCCAGTTTTCAACGGTCACTTTAATAAACGAAGCTTCTTTTATGTCGTTTATACAGCATATAAGCATCTTCTAAATGTTCGGTTCTAATATTTAATGATGACCCTAAATATGTCTTGATTAAACATTTTTAGTTTGGGTATTAGTAATTTCTTCGTAATTAAAAAAAATCAATTTCTGCCAGTTTTCAACAGCCACTTTAATAAACGAAGCTTCTTTTATGTCGTTTATACAGCATATATGCTTGCATAGTATCTAAATAATTTATAGAATTAGGCTTTACTTTGCGGAGGTCCATAATACAAAACTAATGAGAATATTATTTTGCTATATATATTGTATAATTTTGCAAAATAATATTCTCATTAGTTTTGCATCTTCTAAATGTTTGGGAATCGGTATTTTTTGGCTCAGGACTTACATACAAATAGCAATATGGCAATGTGTTTATTCAATCAAATTATCACTCGCGTTAATTTTGGATATTTATATTATACAAAAATTAAGAAACTAACAAATAATTAAAATACTTCATGAAGAACATATCTTACTCGTAACGCGAATAAATTCAATTGATGTAACAAAACAGGTGTTTGAATATGAGTCATAAAGATCTAGAAAAGAATATGTCGATCATTACAGTGTTTGTTTTTAATGTCACTTATTATTTAATCGGGCAATTTCATATTATATAATATATTAAAATGAAATACTGAGCAACACGACTGATATTTTGACTTTTTCTGTTCATAAGTCCAGTCCAATGTTATAATAGTATAAGCATATTAAAGGGAGGTAAGGCCAAGTTAGGCCGTTGTACTAGATTACAAATTTTGTTAAATAATTAATTCTATATTACGGAGTCGCAGGCATTTCAGCAAACAGATCACTAGAAGGTAATTGAAAATCATCGCAAATTGATTTTAGCTACTAAATATATAAAATAAAATGTATATGCCTCACGCTGCGGTATCCGGCCGGTCGGCTGTGGTATCCCGCTGAGTAGAATAGACCACCTTCTTTCTTACCGAGGTGTCGTAAAAGGCGACTAAGGTAAGTTGACCTGTCGTGTTGTATAGGGCTGAGTAGAATAGACCAACCTCTTTCTTACCGAGGTGTCGTAAAATACGACTAAGGTAAGTTGACTTCAGGCAGGCGGCCGGTCGTAAAATACGTAGCCAAATCATGTGACAACATATTCATAACAGGTTGTGCCGACCGCACTTAGAGTGGGATAAGGGCAAGAGGATGATGCATAACTATCGCGCTGATTAAATTGTTAAAAAATGAGACATAACACATTATTTATAAACCCGCTATGCTTTAAACATAAGGAACTATCTATACAATCTGAAAACAACAATTTATATGTCAGAATAAAAATATATTTCTACAATTCTCGAATAGATGCTCCTAATAATTACTACCATAAAATGTTTCGTTACAGTAAAAGCGATTAGCTTTTTTTCTATATAATAAGGCTAGCGCCTGGCTACGATCTTGCCTGATGGAAAGGCAATGAGGCCTAAGATGGACAGCGCTTACCTATTCACTCTTTTTTTAAACTTTCCCAAATCGTATGAGTCCAGGAAGATAGATACGGGAAGGGAATTCCAAGCCTTTGGTACTAGCTGGTAGCTACAAATATAGGATATCTTTACGCCGACGTAGCCGGATCAAAATATTCAAACTTCTGAATAACAAAGTTCTTAAAGTTGTAACTAACTCCTCGTATTAGGGCAGTTTGTTACCGAGAAAGGAGAAATGATAATGCTTTCACGTGGAAACAACTTTCCTCCGCAGCAAATCTGTGTTAATCCGCTATGAAACTAAATCCTCGTCGATTTATAAACCATTTAATCGATGCTCACTCAATGTTACTCTTTTAATAATTTTCTGTTGGTGAAGGAAATGTATCTAAATCGTCCGACAATGCGTACACTTGCTATATGCAAATAATGCCGACGATTTTCGATTGATTTGATGAATTTATTTAAAAAAACCCTCTTTTCAGTAAATTCTTATTTAACTCTCAACTGCTACTGTTGGGATGCTTTTTACGGTATTTAGGCGGTCGCATGTTTTAGCTATATATACTTTATATATCTATATTTAGAGAAGAGAAAGATAAATTCAAAAAAAACCACACGTATAAAGGCGGAATTATCCCTAAAAGGGATCTCTTTCAGTCAACCTTTGAGTAATAGAAGGAAAAGGACAAGAATTGAAGAAGAAAGAGAGTATAGGTCATATAGAGAAAAAGAAAATGTTTAAAAAGTTTATATAAATTGAACTATTTAATCTATTAAATATTTTTTGGTAAAATAAATAGATGAAAAGATGCCGCTAATATATAATTACTTAAGATAAATATTTTATAATCTGTAACTTAAATATTGAAAGGGAAAGAGATTTGCGGATTGATACTGGTAAATTATTCCACAGCTTAACATGATAAACTTATACCTTGGATGATGAGACAAGAATATACAAAGTTATCTCTTAAAATTATAGATCGTTCTATGGTTTGTTTTAGTTCATTGTTTTACATTAATTGATTAGCTCACAAGTACTTAATTTTTTTAAAGGTTATAATAAACGATACTTTAATAAACTTTCACAATCAATTCTAGCTTTGTCCTTACAGCAGTTTAACATAACTATTAAAAAGCTTATACTGACAGCTTTTTATACTATTAAAGATTATTCGAAAAACAAAAAATATACAACCGGACAATAAATTTTTTATTTTCAATTCATTGTTTTATAGAAGGCGTTACTTTGCGGAATTCCATAGTATAGAAGTAACAATAAAATTATTTTGCTGTAATCCGCGTTTGTTAAGAGAATATATGTAATGGTAAGTGTATGAAGGAGGCAACAATCACATATCATATACATACAGGACAAGTCACCACAAACAAAATCGTAATGCATTACGATTTTGTTGGAGCCTATCCTCCATGATGATGCTTCGGTTTCAGGGTGTGGCGATCGTAAAAGATAGTGGTAGTGAGTGTGTGTAGTGCCTGTGTGGAGTGTTGCTGTTGGAGGCGGTTTGTGATACGTGTGGTGACTTGTCCTGCATGAATCCATTGTTATATTTTTAATTTGTATTAGAAAAGGTGCATACGCACTTTATGAAGTTACCATGAATCTAATAATGAAGATCTGACGAGATGTGTCATTAAAGCTGCAAAACTCACAACAACTCTCAACACACAGGAGAAAGTGGATGGGAATGCAAATAATTAAGGGATTATAATATATTTATAGCGTAATAAGCTTACGATAATGAACTTTCCGAAAGTAACCTAATACTAATCGACATTTTGTCACTGTTGTAGCCGTTAAAAGTGATTTAGATCATTTTCTTAACAATGCTCATTGACATCTTTTCCGGTGCAGTAAATCTCCATAGATGACGGTTATTAATTACCGTCGACTGTCCGCATATAACGTTGAGAAAATTTGAGATATTCAATGAAAAAGAATAAAGAACTAGTATATTTGTGGGAAGATTTATAACTATGATATGATTGCATCAGAGAAGAATGAGTAGTTAAGTTCGCGTGCGGTATATTTATAGACTAAGGATATCTTTATTGCCTATCTAACTGTAAGGCTGTACTAAAGCTGGCTTTATTTTATGCCTTAGGGTGTGAAGTGGGTTTTTGAAAGTATTTTATTTAACGTTGCCATATGCTTGTTGATGAGGTGTTCACCTCTATTACGCCTGATCGTAAGTAATAACTTCAATAGTAATTAGCCTGAACTATATGATATGATCAGTATGATATTTTGGGATTATTAGGTCATATAATATTAGAATTCTTAATCAGAAAGCAAACAGTTTTGAGAAGAGGTTTATTTCATCATTTTCCTGCCCTTATCCCACTCTAAGTGAGGTCGGCACAACATGTTATAAACATGTTGTCCCATGATTTGACTACGTATTTTACGACCGGCCGCCTGCCTGACGCCAACTTATCTTAGTCGTATTTTACGACACCTCGAAAAGAAAGAGGGTGGTCTATTCTATTCAGCCGGATACCACACGGCGTTGAGAAGAGGTATATTTGATCTGAGTTTATATGTTGAAAAATCGCAGATTATTAAGCGTATCAGAAGTATAATTATAACTACTAATGTAAATTATACTAGTGCTCTGAAAATATACAAAAATGCTCTCATATTTGAATAAATACGTATATGAAGGAAATAGCATAGAATATTGCGATAAAGCACCCGATCCATACTTCTAAACATGTATTAACCCAATGTAATGTTAAAACATTGTTAATCAAAAAATCGAAAATGTATACTTCTGTCATAGATCATCGTAATATAGTTCAAGTTTTTAATGATTAAAGTTAAAACAAAATCGTTTCAAAATATTATTATTTTGAATGTTTTCATTGATTTAAAATAAAAAAATAAAAACTAATTTATTTCTTCAATTGGTATCACCGGCACAAAACTGTAATAGCTTCGTCATTCTGTAAAGAAGGTTTTTTTAGGCATAAAATTTATGTTAATTTCTAATATACGATTTCGCTTTGCAAAAATCATTTACATTTGGCTTCAATCGCTAGAAATTGCGGTAGGGTCCGCATCTAGGCCGCGTTTCAAGCGAACGGGTTTTGACTTTTTGTTCGTGATGATGCGGAACAGAAGAGAGAAATTTGGCGAGATATAGCAGCACTCGATAAGGAGGACACGGTCACGAAGAGTCATCGCCTCCGAACTCACTGGATGTGGATCAAGCGAATTGTTTCTTGAGGCCACTACGGGCAACCTGTTCGCCATGCTATAACCGCCCCGGGCCAACTGAGCTGGTTTTCAAAATAAAAAACGAGCCCGCAACAATGATAAGCCAGAACGCACTTAATACCGCAATAGATGCGTCACTGATAGAGAACAGCTTGGCAACAAGTGCGGTTCGATTAGTATTCATCTCATTACAGTAATTACAACATCGAGGTCTTAGAATTAAATATCCAGTAAATCAATTTCGATTGTTTAGATTAAAAAACAAGTCGTGTTGTATCTGAGTAGAATAGACCAACCTAGTTTCTTACTGAGATATCCTAAAACCTCCACCCTCTTTTCTTGCCGAGGTGTCATAAAATACGACTAGGGTTAGTTAACGTCGCACAATACGTAGCTAAATTATGTGACAACATGTTGTATCGATCCTACTTAGAGTGGGATAAGGGCAGGAGGATGATGATTTAGAATAAAACACCTTTTATCGATAGAGCCTTAGAAAATAACTCCTTATATCACCACAAAATTTTCATGTGTTGGCGTAGCCGCATGCGGTTCCGATCGAACGATAAGGCGAGCCCGTAACGAGCGACTTTCTTCTCACGACATGATTTAAAGGACAAAGGCTTTGTACGCAAAGAAATGGCTAAAATAGCCGATTATATTTTCGAAAGCACATCAATTCCTTACGTAAGAGTTCAACGTGACACTTTGTGCGAACGCGACGCGGTTGTGTAGCGCGCCACTTTCCTTCAGCTAAATATTTGGTCAGCTTGTATGTATCATATATTCCTTGGTAACACCAAATCTTTTTTGACTTGCATTGTAAAACAAAGATTAAGTTTAGATGGGATTATTGAAAGAAAAGCGATAGAAACTCTAAGAGTTTATTTATCCAAATGCAATTGTGATGACTATTTAATGAACGAAAATTATATCGTCATAATTTCTTTAAAATTACGACAAGAAATAATCGTTGTGTAGGTATATATAAATCTTTCAGATTCCTTGAACTTCATCAGTTAATCTTCATACATTAACTCGTGGATCGTCAAAGACAAGGTAAAGTGACTAAAACTATTCCAGATAAATACAAATAGCTTACTGAAACTATTGTTTCATATTTCATACATATCATGTACTGTTAGTTATAAAATAGAACGGAATACAAGAACTATGACCACAGTTTGAATCGAAACATCAAAATGTATGGGCCTATCAAAGCGGATGTTATATGCAAATGAGAAGTCCTCAGGACAAGTCCAGTGGTTTGTGGGTCACCATCTTAGATCTCACATTGTTGCCCGTCATAAAGGCGCAAGTATGTCGCTCTTGTGAAACATTTGCATTGTCATTTTAGGAAAACTTGTCTGATATCTTGGTTCCAGTTAGTTATTACAATTAGATAAAATAAAGAAGGGTTCCACGGTACGTAATAAATCTGAGTTAACTACCAAGGAACTAATTCATACTTAGATGGAAGCTGCATTCCTAACTCTATATAATAATGTTTTACATATAACTTGTGTGTGATTGTTGAATGTAGGAGCAAAATGCAACATACGAGAAAAACTAATTTTAATAACAAGGAAATTTTTTATTTCATTGCTAGATAAATTTTTTTTCTTACTAAAAATCTTAATATTTTTTTAATTTTTAAAAATCTTTTCGCAATTTCTGAAATTTTATTTTGATACATTATAAGCTCACAAATCTAACATTATTTACATGCATTAATTATGTGTCTGATCTTCTGATAATAATAATCAAAGCAATTTTATAAAAGGAAATGTAACGTATGAAGTGAAATTGGCAAAATCAAATAGCAACGCAATTTAAACTAAACTCGTATTAGAAGACAACAATGTAACGCAGACCTAAATGTCGATACTCAAGTTGATTGAAATACAAAACGTTAAACAGAAGTCAATAGAAAGAGTCAATATGATGGGTCATCGGCGAAATTTGCCGCAAACCGGTCAAGCACTAACGTCTTTTAAATTATCTAATACTAGCGACCCGTCCTGGTTTCGCACGGGTGGGTAAGCTACTAACTCACAAGTTAGGGGCGTGGCGCATCGGCATGAGATCTGCGCTTTATTCGCGCGCGTTAGTTTAATTTTTTCGAAAATTTCTAAAATAACATTTAAATTATACGATATAGATCATCATAATATTAAGTGAGAAATGCTTAAGGCAACTAACGGATTTAGGTTAACGATTACTATGGTATTCATATAAATAAATACCTCTTCAAATTCGTGACCATTCTCTCAGAAGTTAGAATGTAATAGCATCATACAAAAGAGAGATCCCACCATACAGTGTTCTGTTATATCACAAAGAGATAAGCATTCACGAAAACCTAGATGCCTTATTTTTTCGAATTTTTCCACGCTCTGCCATATTTCAACAAATATAGGTACACAAAAACTTGACGAATTAATTATACTTACAACTTATTTAAAATACTCTGTGTTTAGATGAAAGTTTGATTACAACCCGAACAGTATCGTCGAGTTTATAGTAACCAGGTAGACGCGGTGGGAACTTAATGATAAATTAGGATAATGACGAGTGGGTCATACTTCGGAACTAGAAAAATTGTATATATAATTTGTTATAAAGTTTTTTTAGTTCAGTTATTGAGGAAACTATAAAATTTAAATAGTTTTACCTAGTTTAAAAACAAGAAAAATGTATATATCACCTATCACATTAACATATCTTTAATACATATTTTACTTAAAATTAATATTCATTTTTTTCATGATACTGAAAAATTAATAATAAATCAAAAACAAATTTAAATAAACAACGTGGGTAAATTTTTTTTTTTACAAGCAGCAAAAGTTATACTGAAAGTAGACTTAATATTCTTTATTGGCAGAAAGTTTTTATAAAATTATATTGAAATTAATATACGTAATGATAATATGTTTTACTCCATGTTTATATCCACAATCTCTATTAAAACATCGATTTCTTATCATAACTCAAAATATTGGTACAAAAATATCAGTTACGATCGAGTATGTATTACTAAAATATTTGCAGTGTTCGTGATACATAGTACAATTGTTACAGTTCAGTATTTATAAACACAACATACCAAAACACTTAAGTCCGATGAACCGGCAGGATGTTTGTATTAATTCCGCCGGCATCGTATCGAGTGTCATTCGAAGAAGAACCTCGCATTGACAGCAGCCGTACCATTGGCGAGTTCGTCGACCTCAAGCTACGCTTTACATTTGGCGAACAATGATTTGGAATGGCGAGGTGAATGGCCGCGCTCGGAGGGGCTGAGCGTGGGCAGTTATTGACCCATATTGGAGGTGAAATGTAGATCAGTGGGCGAGAGCGGCGAAATTTTGCCGCGAAGCTGACTCTGCGCACGGAACCGCCATCGCTTGCGAGTACGTACGCGTTTGCGGCGTAAGATGTACCGCACTGCGTACGCCTTTAGCATCGAACGATATAAATAAATACAGGTTTTTCATATTTGGACTAATCTTAATCGTGAATGGGTTTATTGTTAACAAATTGATTGTCTTCTCTGATATGTATAATAAAAAGACGCCGAACGAACGATTTTCGCAACCATATAATTCGCAATATTATAATTCGATAATTTAACCTTCACAAAAATTAATCAAATTAGTATTATAGGTTTGATCGAATAATTTGACAATATTGATTTTTAAAACCTTGACTTTTAAAGAATTAATGTGGATCGATTATTATTATTAAGTACAATTTACAAATACATGTAAAGTAGATCTAAATATTCATTTATAATTAAGTTGAAGGTAAAAAAATAATTATAATTATAATAAAATAAATATTTTATAGATTATAGGTGGCAGAATTTTATTCAGATACAAAAGCAATGTTTGCTTATATTAGAATATTGTCACATTTGCCTAATAAGATACTAATTATTGTATTCAGTTTTGTGTACTAGGAATTATAAATATTGGTATTAGTCTCAATATTGTAAACTCAACTTAAGAAGAGATTTAAAAATGGAAGAGGAATTCATTTTGGCGGCATTCTGTTCTGACGAAAATAATTGTTATTAAAGTAATTAAGAGTAATAAAGTGTTAAGGAATTGTTTTGATATATTTTGGAAATCTTTTCCAAGTATTTTAATAATATGTAGGTTAAAACAAAATGTATATAATTCGCCCCATCCAAAGAATAAAGCTACATGTCCATTGTACAGACATAGGAAACGTAACTTTATTATTCGGATGGTCCGATATAAATGTACCTACTATATAAATATGTACGATATAAATGTACGATATAAAACCGATATTGGCGTATTATTTAAATACCCACAAACGACATATTTAAGGTCAAATTGAAGTATAAGTTGGTAAATCAAGTAACAATGATGCAAAACGAAAAATATTTGATTAATACACCTTCATTAAAGTCATTTCAGTTTTAGGTCATGAATTCGTTAAAAAAATTCAAAAATGTTTTTGCGATTGCAAAGTTTTGAAAAGTGCACTTAAAACTGTTCGCAATGTTTCCAATTAAAACCTCTAAAGAACTCCTCGACCTAATTTAACACGTGTGCGGAAGGCAACGTTGAAAATAATGGCAAATATTTTATTTCACTTCGGAGCAGTTAAAAAACTCTTTGTTGAGCAGTTCCAGACATATAAAAAATGGCAAATTTCGAAGGCTCCATTTAATGGTAGTGGCGACTAACGGGCCCTTTGTTGTCTGCAGGAACTTTATCGGCTATATATATTGAATATGTTTATAGATAAAACTGACTCACTGAATTGATAACTATAATCGTTATTATCTATACATAATAAAAAAATATTCCTATAGTGGCCGTATCTATAGTGTTATTATACTTAGAGTAGGGGAACTATAAGCAGACCTGTAAGTGACAAATAATGATATCCGGCTGAGTAGACCACCCTCATTTCTTACTAAGGTGTCATAAAAGGCGGTTAAGGTTGTCTCACCGTGTGGTATCCGGTTGAGTAGAATAGACCACCCTCTTTTTGCCGAGTCGTAAAAAACGACTAAGGGAAGTTTACGCTGGAGAGGGGAGCGTCATTTGACATATTCGTCTCGTGATAGTGCGCAGAGTTGATGAGTTGTTAAAAAAGAATATATTTATTGTCTTTTGAACAAAGCGTTGCTTTGCATTGAATAAATATAAGGGATAATATCGTTGTTTTTTTTTATATCTTTTGTCTTATTTTGATCAACTCATTGCCAAAATATTTAGCTAGAGTAGGATGTAAAAAGATAATTCCCTCAAATAGTGGCACAACTCAAAAAAACATGCGTTTTGGACAAAGAATGGGTGTAAATGTTAAAATACACATTCTTTTCTGCAGCAATACTGACAATAGAACTCATTTTTCAGTATAGGATCATTCGTTTAAGCTAACTAAGGCATTTTTATAAATGAACACTTTAAAAGTTTATCTCAAAACAAGACTTTTTGAATTGTACCACTAAGGCACCGCATCAGGGATGTGTTAAGCTATCTTAGTTAAGTATGACATGCCAAAGTAGAAAACAGCACAAATAGATTGTAAGGTAAATCTTATTGGTTTATATAAAACATGTCACAGGGAATAATATCTTTTGTTATATTTAAGAACGCCTTTGTAATTGCTAGGAGCAATTATAAATTTATGTGTTTATATTAAATATGTTTACATTCAAAATATTACCCGGCAAGCGGTATGCGTATGACGTGCTTACAAACATATTTATAATACTAAAATTTTATTGTAGTTTATTGACGGAGGATATCTTTATAATGTACTACGGTTATCCGGTTTTATAAATGTAATAAAAGTAATTTACAAAAGTATATACTGTGGTAGTTAATATAGGTAATATTATCAAGGAATAGTTTTATTACATACAGGGTTATGGTGACATCAGACTGAATAATAACAAACTTACTTTAATGAAGAAACGTTATAATTATTTTGAATTTTATTAAATGAATGATATGTCATTTGATTTGCGCTGGGAGAAGAAAAATGTACCTATCACTTAATATTTACTTTGTGTTTATTACTTTATTTCAATTAGTTATTATTTTATTTTCATTTTTTTTATTTTTCATTGTATTTTGTATTTTGATTTTAATTTTTATTTGTTCGTGTAAATTTGTTGGGCCATAGATGCTTTTTGTCTGCTGACAGGAACCGCATTGATGCCTTTGAGATGTGGTGCTGGCGTAAAATGTTGGGCGTATCTTGGACTGAGCACCGGGACCAATGCATCGATACTCAAAGCTATAGGAGTAACCACCAGGCTCTCAACTACGTGTCTCCGCAGAGTCCTTGAATTTTTCGGACATATCGCTAGGAAGACTGGAGACAACCTGGAAAAGCTTATGATCACTGGTTCGGTAGAAGGAAAAAGAGCAGTCCAACTCGATGGTCCGACCAGATCACTCATTCACTCTCCATTCAAATCCACGAAGCCTTAAAAGCAGCAGGTGATCGTAAAACCTGGCGATCAGTCATCCGTAAAAAAGTGATCCGTGGTAAAGGTCACGACCCTCAGCACTGAGGAAAACGACTCAAGGAGGAGATGCTTTAAATAAAGAATTTATTATTATTCATTTATTTTCTTATTATTATTATTATTAATAGTGTTGCCAATTTGCCGATAGAAACACTATTTTTTTAAATTCGGTAATTCATTAAAGGGCTTTTAAACTACATGTATGCCCTATATTATACCTAAAAAATTTAACAAAACAACCTAATCTAATAAACTATTTTAAGAAGAGTGAACAAATTGCATGCTTCCTCCGAATCAGTTAGCACTATTTTAGTAAATAGGTAATAAATAGAAGCCTGTTATTCTTCAAATCATCTCTCTTTCGAGCAAAGGATTGGAGTTTTGACGATATACAGTTTTCACACAATGTTTTCTGTATTTTAATTAAGCAAATAGGTTGTTGCCTAAGCATAGCAAGTTATGGATATGTTAAGTTTTCTATAAAAATTATGTGTTTAATTTACATTTTTCAGTATTGGCTTTACGGTATTTGTTATAATTCATAGTAGATAAAATTGATCACCTTATAAATAAGGTGATGCGAATCCTACAGCGATCTTATAATTCACACACAAGTACAGTAATATGTGATATGGTATCTCATTTACTCGTTTGAAACTTTCAATGCATATCGGTTTTTGTAATAAATATAAATTATGATGTTATCTTAAGATATGATAACAAACCTCTGGGGTTTATTTATACTAATTTTCCTAACATTAGCCTTGTGGAACGACTTTTATTTATTTTTTATTATACAATGAATCACCCATAATACAAAAATATATAATTATAATGTGGTCATAACCGTATCGTATTTGCATATTATTTTATTGTGTTATTAGTTGTAAGTCAAAATTTTGTTAACGTCTTCTTGCAAGCAAGAAACTAATACTTCTAAGAAGCGGCTACAAATGCATTTTTATGTATAAATGAAGTATCTAAGACAACAATGGATATTCGTGTATAAGGAGTTTCATTTGCAGGTACATCCCATTAGAACGGTTTGATTGGAGGCACTAGATATCTAATATACAAAAGATGTTGATTTCCATTGTTTCGATCTTAGCGTTTACGTGATCATCTCCACGTTTAATGTTTATTTCTCACGGTGTGCCTTCGAACTAAGCAGGCAAGATATTGATTGCCATTTCTCAGAATGGCTGTAAAACGACAGAGCGCACTAATTATAGTGCGTACGCAGGCAAGCCTTATGTCACGACGTACAAGGTTATTAAGTGAAGAAATTTATACTAGACTACTATCCGAAAGCGGTTGGAAGAAAGTACTTTTACTCGGAGACGTTCGTCGCGGCACAGTTTCCACGTTCATAGAGTTGATCGCTCACCGGCGCCTTAGCCTTCGAAATATTATCATTTACGCTAATCTGTACCAGTCAGAAAGAAAAATATACATGTAGTTAATTTAAATATCGAACTGTCACGCACATTGACATATTTACACTTTTACGGTTTCCTTTTGCCTCGCGGCCAAAAGCTACCTTAAAAGGCAAGTGAGAATTAAAACACTGGTTCAAGAATCACAAAGTAGTATTTATAAAATAAAATCATGGATTCTTTATAACCAGTGTTTCAAGAAGCGGCAGTTAAAATACACACTGTATTTAATGACTTTAATACATTGCAAAATTTATTACAGCACGTATAACACACCGATTTGGATTTATGCTAGCTTATAATTATATTTGTTATCAAAGCAATACTGAGAAAAAATGCGTATTTTGGCAATCGTCACATTCAATACCATAATTTAGTAATGGCTACTTATAATATATTTTTATATAGCACAATATTTTTTTACTAAACTGAACATAAAATATTAATCAAAAAAGTTAAAATTGTTATTTGTTTGTTACAATAAAAACAATGAGTAATTTTATATGTTTACTCCAAGAAGTAAAAACCAAAATAGCATTAAATTATTTTATACCTTAAATTGTAATGTATGAATCTCTATGTGAAATTGTAGTTAGAAAATTTTACCGACGTCACAAACTGAAAACAAAAAGTAAAGCACAGAAAGTCTGCTATCGTTGGAGTATGTCAAGATAGGAAATCTTTGTGTGTCTTACCGTGATAAACCATCATTCCATCGGCAGGAAATAAAAATTATATTGAAGCTGTGATAGCCCAGCGGTGAGGTTGTGTGGCTCTTTAAGAGGGTCTCGCGTTCATCCCTTGGCAGTCATCAATGAGTTTTCTTTTAAAATTTGTTTCTAATTGAAAACTGAAATTTATCACACACTTTTCGGTGAAGGAATACATCGTGAGGAAACTTGTATATCTCTAGATAATTCTAGATAATCCTCATTGGAGCAGCGTGCGTCTAGGTCTTAAGCTCCAATCCGACTCTTTAAAAAATTAATGAGAAGGCCTATGCCCCGAAGGGGGAGTAGTATAAGTAAACTATCAATAATAAACCATATATCATGATTGGATCGAAAAAATTACTTTATACCTATTAAATCTTGGAATCACACTTATGTTTCTTAATTAGTGCTCAATTCAACGTTGGATAATTATTTGAATAATAACAATACATATCGTTATCAATATTGTAAATATATAGGATTATAAATTACTTTTATAATATGAGGCAATAAAACAACCATACGTAAAGACGTGACTGAAAATCGGTAAGATAATGAAATAATTTATGGTGGATTTGCGAAATTACCGAGTTTAAAATAATCAGATAAGCTATATCAATGACAATTTATATAAAGTCTCGATCGTCTATTTTTTTATAATTTACGGAGACAATTGTTAATAAGCAGGTGAGAGCATATTGTTTAATATTATTTGTATTAAATTAACAAAGGTATAGACAAAATATATGTTTATTACCGATTTTGAATAATAATTCACAAAAAAATAAGTTAATTTAAGAAAATCACTTATTAAAGTGAGGGTATTTTAACAAATTTTAGGGAATAAGTTACTATAAATTGGATAATTTAATTTAGGATGTTAAATAGCATTATAATTAATAATGTATTAATATTTATTGGATTGTGGTAATTTTTACTTTTTTTTTATTAATTGTTGCTATCAGGGAAATTTATCATGAAACAGATTATATATAATTTACTTCTTTCACCTTTTTTGGAGAGTTGAAAGTAAAAATAACCATTTATTTTCAGTTAACGATGAGAACTTTTGTCGCTTTTGCCGCCCTCTTGGCTGTCGCGGTGGCTAATCCAGTGCCCCTCGTACAGGTTATAGTGAAAGTTAATACGGAAAATTATGCGGCTGAAGGGGCACCCATTGAAAGACCACTTCCCGAACAAACTATAGACCCTGAGCCAATCGAAATTCCTGAGGCAGTATTACCTGAAATTCTACCCTCTCCTATAGAATTACCCGAGGCTGTTCTACCTGAAATAATCCCCCCTTCTCCAATTGAGCTGCCAGAAGCAGTTTTACCTGAAATAATCCCCCCTTCCCCCATTGAGTTGCCAGAAGCAGTTTTACCGGAAATAATCTTGCCTGGTCCCATTGAGCTGCCAGAAGCTGTTTTGCCCGAAATTATCCCTGGGCCCATAGAATTGCCAGAAGCAGTTATACCTGAAATCGTTCCTGAACCCGTGGTGATACCAGACATTGTTTCTCCTTAAACTGTTAACTCTGATGACAGCGGCAAGCAGCTCCAAAGAAAACACATTAGTTTTCAATTCTCAATAATATTTCAGTTTTAACATCGTGTACAATTCTAATAAATTACTCGCACCAAACTTTCGCAAAAACTCGTTAGTTTACAAAAGTTTTTGTCTATTTCTGTAATATATCATCCCGACATTAGGATTGGTTTTTTAAAAATAAATAAATATTTTTGTCCGTATCAAATGGCTTCCATTTTAATAATGTGTACATGTGTTTTATTATTATTTATTATAACACGGAATAATCATATTGTTATTGTAAAGATGTAATTGCATATTTGAAAATTTTCACTACACTACACACACTATGATAATTTAATGATAATAAATATGATAATTTAATATTGCTGTTGACTTCTTGCTCCCTTGCTACTACAATGCTACTATGTGATACTAATCGCCGTATTTGAATTTTATTTATGACATCATATTCACTATAATCCTTATAATCTAATCCTTATAAGAAAAAATAATCCTAGTTACTTTGTCAATAATAATTGACAAAGTAACTAGCTGATCCCGTGGCTTTGCCCGCGTGGAAATCAATGTGTCACAAAGTTCCCGCGTAAATCCTGCCCTCGCGCGAGATTTGATGTAATATACTAACCTAAACCTTTCTGAAGAATTGTTCTTTTAATGAAAACCGTATAAAAACTCCGTTCAGTAGTCATTTTTAGAAAATCGATCACAGACAGCTTATTGAGACTTACTTTTATAATATGTATAGATAAGCTATCCATAGTGAATTATCTCGTATAATGTTAATCTATGTATCTGTTTCTAGGGGAATAGGATAGTAAACAAGTATGTAGAAGTGGAATATATTATGAAATAAATCCTATGAAATAATCCTTTAATGTTTTAAGGATCAGCAATCTCTGAGAAATGTTTAAGGAAAACAGAATTTTCCACATTCATTCAATTGACTATCAATTTGGTAAGAAAAATGTTACTAGGATAAGTACGTATCGTTAATACTAAAAGAGCTACTGCTCTTTTAGTACCTATCAGCGTTCCATTTTCAATTAAGGATGTGTTCCAGAAGTATTAATTTTGGTTCTTTCTGTTTAACGCTGCATAATATTCAAATTTAAATCACATTTAAAACTTTATCGTAAATAATTTAGAAAGATTGAAACCTACATCGTTTAGCGTTTTTATTTTCTTACTGACATGATTGGCCAGACAGACATAAACAAACAATTTATTTGTATCACCGCGTTTAAAAAACATTTTCACTATACTTAATAACCAGACCGAATAAGCGAGATATAAATTATAAATAATAAACTTTATTGCATCGGAAGCCTGACACAAATAATGTTGCTATGCGGTTTGTCCACGTGAGACATTAATATAAATGCTGACTCATGTCTCCCGTGGCTTTTTCATGATAGGGCTTTGGAAGGGTTCAATACGGAGAAGACGCCATTTGTGTTGTAGTTTTCGTGAGATGACGCAAAACATTTGGGTATAAAAAATGGATGTTACACTCGATTTAGTCATCCGATGCGTCATTGATTGAAAAGGAAAAAATGTCCTTATCGTGTCACTTGGTTTGTCAATTCTTTGCTAGGAAAAAATATCACATGATAAATTAACTTAATAAAATTTTGTGTCACGATTATTTATTAGCACTAATTAAATAAAAATTTAAACTAAAAGTAGGCGAAGTAATACAAAATTATGTACTTTTTGCAATCTTTATTAGAAACGCAGACATAAGCCTTTATAGCTAGAGAGTAAATTGATGAGTAAAAACGAGAGCAAAATGCAGACCTGCATTTCTGGAAAATAAAGATCGTATACTAAGTTTAATCAAATGACAAATAAAATTGAAAACAAAAGTTGACGGGAACTAACGCCCGTTTCTCTTTCTAGATCGAAATTATCTTTCAGCGTGTTATATTAGACACGTTCTTTCTAGAGGCTTCTTCTTCTTTCTTGTATGCAGAAAAGCAATATAATCATTCCCCCACTTTTCTAGAATATGTAAAAAATTATTCTAAAATATTTCGAAAAGTTTGCATACAGGCCAAATCACTTCACATTAAGAGAAAAATAATTAAATCTGAAAATAAAATCAAAACAACTTGGGATGTTATAGGTGAAGAAATAGGCAGACAAAAAATAGATAATTCTGCCATGCAGCTTAAAATTGGGAATGAGATTATCAATTCCGATACAGCAGTGGCAAGTGCATTTGAGCACTTCTTTCAGAATATACCAATTTCTACCACTAGCTCAATAAGCTCATCCTCAATAGAAGCTTTTAATATATTGAAGGGCTGCGTCGCGGAGAGCATTGTTTGTTTTAAATTTGAACACGTTACCCCATACAACATTGTCAAAACTTTTAAGTCATTAAATATTAAAAAAACAAAAGATCTATGGGGAATGTCTGTAAAATTAATTAATAATATTATTGAGATCATTGCACCAATTATGGCCAAGATCTTTAACAAATCTGTAGACACAGGGATATTTCCGAATTTAATGAAATATAGTAAATTGATCCCAGTCTTTAAATCTGGTGATAAGAGCGACCCTAATAACTATAGACCCATCTCCATCTTGCCAACTCTTAGCAAGGTGTTTGAAAAAATCATTCTTAATCAACTGCTCAGGCATTTCAATTTAAATAACTTGCTTCATCCTGAGCAGTATGGGTTTACTAAGGGTCGGTCTACAACGGATGCGGGTGTGAGATTGGTGAAGCACATCTTTGATGCATGGGAGAACTCACAGAATGCCATAGGGGTATTTTGTGATTTGTCCAAGGCATTTGATTGTGTTCAACATGAGACACTGTTGCTAAAGCTTGGTCATTATGGTATCACAGACAATGCGCTTCGACTCGTGGCATTCTATCTTCATAGCCGAATTCAAAGAGTGTGCATTAATGATGTGCAGTCATCTGGATCGGCCTTAGTTATGGGTGTGCCTCAAGGTTCAATCCTTGGTCCTTTTCTGTTTTTAGTATATATAAATGATTTACCGTATTTTATTCAGAGTATATGCGATATTGTACTGTTTGCTGATGACACATCTTTGATATTTAAAATAAATAGAAATGACGACAAATTTGACGAAGTAAACAGTGGTTTGTCGCAGGTTGCTCATTGGTTCAGACAAAATAATTTAGTACTGAACTCAAATAAAACAAAATGGATAGAATTTGTATTACCTAATGCTGCTAAAACAGCAAATAGACTTTTTATAAATAATGTTTCACTAAAAACAGATAATGCAACTGTATTTTTGGGAATGACTTTGGATACAAAACTCCAATGGAGCACACACATAACAACTCTTGCAGGGAAACTCAGTTCAGCGGCCTATGCCGTTCGAAAGATTAGACAGTTTACTGACGTCGAAACGGCAAAACTTGTTTATTTTGCTTACATCCATAGTGTTATGTCCTATGGAATATTGCTATGGGGTAAATGCGCGGATAATGAAAAAATCTTTGTATTACAAAAAAGAGCCGTACGTGGCATATACAATTTAAGTCCGCGGGATTCCCTGCGAGAGAAGTTTAAGGAAATAGGTATTCTTACATTTGCCTCACAGTATATTTTAAGTAATTTAATTTTTGTATATAATAATATAAAGAATTATAAAACAATAGGCGATGTATATAATAGACAAAGTAGGAACCGACATAAGCTTGCGGCCCCTGCTTTGCGCCTTGAAAAAGTACGTAAGTCGTTTGTGGGTTTGGGTATAAGATTCTATAATAAAATTCCACAATCAATTTTAACTTTGCCATTACAGCAGTTTAAAAACACTATTAAGGAGAGGCTGATACAGAAAGCCTACTACACTGTTGAGGATTATTTAGACGATAAAAATGCGTGGATATAAATATTGTTCGACCCTGTACAAGATAGAAACATTAAATGTAACTAGCATTAAGAATTGTATTTTTAAAAAGAGCAACCGCCGAGTTTCTTGCTGGCTCTTCTCGGTAGGAACAGCTTTCCGAACCAGCAGTAGAGTTGACGATTCAAAAGCACTTGTTTACAAGTTTATTTGAATAAAGAATATTTTGAATTTGAATTTGAATTTGAATTTGAATTTGAATTTCTAGAGTTATTAGTAGAGTAGTAGTAGAATAGTACTGGAGTTACACATCAAACCACGACTAGCCACGTAATAATCACATAGAATGATACACTTCCTAAATCCGCAGATAGGTATTGAAGTTTTTCCTTCTCTTTCATATACATTCTTGGCGACTGGTGAAGCCTTGTCCGGTATAAAACCATTTTAATCAGTATAGAACGGTCCTTAAGATGAACCAGAGTGAAAATATCTGAATATATCAGCCAGTACTGACAAAATAAATATTTTTTCATCTATCAATTGTTTGATTTTGTTTTACTTAAAGTCTCTGAAAGTATTTTTTTACTAAAATTTACTATTTGATACACTACAAAACTTACTGGAAAATATGGTAATAAAAGTATATAAACTAAGTTTCATAGTTTACAATATAGAGCAAGCTAAGAAGTCTTTTCTTCAAATAGAAAAAATCTGCTATAATAAAAGGAAGCTATAACGTAGAGAATATATGTATTATTTTTATACACTACCTATAGAGGTAGTGTATAAAAATATTACATATATTCTCTACGTTGCATTTCGATATAACATCGTTAATTGCACAAGTGTCCTGGACAATACACCTATTCATTTCAAGATCCTGTATGACGTCATGCGAGATTGGTTTCGCTAACTAAGGATGTACAACAGGTTCCCAGAACGCTCTCACGTTTCCATGAAATGTATCTTAAGCACCTGTTCTTATTAGTCCCTCCCCATTTAATTGTGAACGTTGCCAATGCGGCTATCAATTATCAAGACAGTTTATTTTTGTATTCACTCGTTTTGTTTGCGAGTAATGGCTCGCTGCGTCTGCGCGAGGTAAGCCTTTGAATGATTGGTAATTCTTATATTATTTGCAGGTATAAAATGTTTCTACAGAAGCTTATAGATCATTTATAGCTAAAACGAACAAAAACTATGTTTTTCGAAAAATAAGTAACGGTACTTACTGTATAGATCTCTACTTCAGAAGCATAAGAGCTTTGAACGTCTTACAAGAGTAAAACTTTTTTGAAGTTTTATATTGCCTTTTCGATCATAAGTATTACATTTTAAGTGGACTTTTATGTAATGTAATATTTGAAAAAAAAGAATAAATATTCAAATGTTACTTGAACCGAAAATTAAAAGGCGCTTTTAAAAAAATTGTACTACTATCCTTATGGGTAGAGAAAACAATTTGAAGTTTGAATAAGATGTCATTGGAACTGAAGGTTTTATTTAGCGCTGAAGATTAAATAGATCGCCGTTAGCATAGCGAAAATTCTGCTCTAAAATATTGACTTAATTTGTGGGTAGTTTCGGCAGTCATTACGGACTCGTATCACCCTGTAATCTACTCTGGTTTAGCGGCCTAACGCATTGCGGTGTAAAAACTATTGACTTTTTATTACATTACCTTATTAATTTCAAATTACTGCGTTTGCGAGCGTTAAAGTCACGCTAATAATTAGTTAACTCATCTGTGTAGGAAATATGATCTTCTTTTTTTATAAGACATATAATAAGATATATAATATAATCTCTTACAGCAGCTCAATATGTATGGAGCGTTCAAAATCAAATAATAATATATTCCTGTTCTATTAATTTTTTCCGTAGACCAATGATTTTGAATGATAACGTTATTAAATGGTTTTATTGACATTTTTGGTTTTGGTTCAAACCTTGAAATGACAATCTAACTCATCCATCCACTCCATGCTCATTAACCGATCTTTACACATCTTCAGTTCTGATTATAATAATACGATACTTTCAATGCTATCGTAAATTTAAAACCCTACTACAAAATTGCGGACGTATTCTACGATAGCCTCTTCGTATTTTTAAGCAATTTTTGTAGTTTATTGTGATTATATTAAATTAAAATCTTCTCCTGCTTATTTCAGCTGAGGAAAATAAAATCTTAGATAGCTATAAATTGTGCTAAATTAAAGAATAAATTGAATGTTAACATCTTGGCATATTAATTATTTAAGTGCAGGATAGTCTGTGATGAGAATTCTCAGAATCTACCTCGCTGTTTTATTTTTCGTACGCATATTTCATAATCCTTTTTAAGCGTATACAGGTTTTCTGCAATTCTTTCCTTCGTTGTAAATTGTTCTCTAAATTACAGCCAAAAGAGTCAAGGCATAAAATGTGCGAAATTGCTTGGGTATATCTACACATTTTACACCTGCTAGCAGCAGTATATACCTAATACTATAAATGAAAGTTTTAATTGAATTATATATATGGTAAAAGTTATATACTCGTAGTAGTTATATACTCGTAGTAGGTTTAAGTGCCAGAAATACTGCTCCCTTTTAATTTATACAACCTTTTTGCGCATTATGAGTAGTAATTTACTCACAGTGTTATTTAATAAGTTTTAATGATTTTTTACAAGTTTGTGCTAATAAACTAACAGGTTTATTAGGCGCTTTCCATCAGGCATAATGCAGACAAGCGTTCAAACTATAAACAACTTTTTATTTATCATTTTTGAATTTGCGAATAGTTTCTGCTAAAGTATAATACCTTTCGCATTTGCCAAACACCAATTCGAAAAAACACCATTTGCAAGTTTTCGTAAATGGACTGTATGTACTAAATTTATTTTACTTTATTAGTGCCCATAGTTACTTTATTTCTTTTTCCCCATTCCCAAAAGAAAAAAGGTAAATATTCTTTATATTGTTGTCGCCAATGACTTCCGCTTTGTATTTCATGGCAACACTCATGACGAATCAAGAGTATTGCGCCCTTTTTTTACTGCTGGTGGCACCACTGTGCTGCTGTTATTTCCGGTGGAGTCTTCCTATTGCTAAAACGTGTTCCGTGTGATGCCTTCTGTGTTCGTTATCGTTCGTCAACAGAAGTGTATCTCGGAGCGGGAATTGTAGTATTCTATTATCGTTAATGTTTAAATTAGTTAATCTTATATGTATCTTATATGGAGCTCTTTTACAAAAAAAATCATTTTTTGTCATTGCTATCTTGCATAAGGTCGAAGATATCCGCGCATTATCATCTATATAATCTTCAACAGTATAGTAGGTATCAGCCTCCTTTTTTATAGTTTTTTTTTAACTACTACAATGACAAAGCTAAAATTATTGATTTTAATGTCTTAATATCAATATCTCTTAATGGTAAATCTGTACGTATACCTGATTCTGTCAAATCAATCACATTGATGCATTGACTAGTATAAAGAATGCTCATTAATCACATGCGTAGGTGCGCACACAGACTCACTGGACTCAGAAACAAATGTACAGTTAAAAAAATACAGTGAGTAAATAAGTGAATTAAAATCTTAAAGCAATAAGTAGAAAGATCCAAGAATTAGAAAGAACCGGGAATAAGGAAGACCCAAGAAGTTGGAAGACCCAAGAAGTTGGAAGACCCAAGAAGTTGGAAGACCCAAGAAGTTTGAAGACCCAAGAAGTTGTAAGACCCAAAGAGTAGAAAGACCAAAGAAGTGGGAAGAACAGAAAAGTAGGGAAGACCCAAGAAGTAATTGTAAACAAACACGTATTGTGCCGACCCCACTAAGAGCGGGATAAGGGCAGGATAATGATAACGAGTGTATGTCCTTCTCTCATAATAGGATGAAACGGAATATGACGGATAATCTAGACTTAGTATATAATAACACCCTATCCGAAGAATAAAGTTATATCTCCAATATATAATAAGTGTAGGAAATTTGAGGAAATAGGGCGATACAACAAAATCGTAACAGTCTGTGCATTAAAACAAAAAATGCAAAAATAATCTTAAACCCTTCAATTATAAATAGTACTTGGGTGTCCGAGCTTGCTCTTTTATTTTTTAAATAACAACAAATTTGAAAATATTTAAATCGTCTTGGACCGATCCTAGTATTCAGAATTCGAGGCCGTCCGTTACCCGATTGAGCTCTAAAAATTATTCTTCGATTTCTCATAAGATTCTTGCAGTTTTTTTCAGAGACCGAAAATAGGTAGTTAATATCTAGAAACCGGCTATACTCACGTCTTATTTTATCGGATGAGCTCGACTAGCTTAAAGCCCATACGGTGCTCTTATTCATGAGCTCTTTACGCGGCGTTATCAAGGCGGGAACTGGCAGTTTCCGCCGCGATAACGCCGCGTGTGAGCCCCTATGGGCTTAAAACTAGTCGGACTCATTCGATAAAATAAGACGTGAGTATAGCCGGTTTCTATACATTAATTATGAATACTACTCGCGATAGTTTAAATTCTAAAACCGAAAATAGTGATATTTTTTTTTATACAGCTACATCGATTTCCCAGAACCGCCTCCCCCCGTACAAGCTGAACTTCACGAAAATCGTTGGAGCCGTTTCCGAAATTCCGAAAATATACATATATATATGTACAAGATTAACTCATTCAAATATTAAATATAAAAATAACTTATATATGAGTAGAATATTTTGTTACTGCTTCCATTCAGTGATTATACTGACTTAGTTAATCTGTGGCCTAAGTGTACAATTTGTGATCGAAGCGATAATGATTTCAGAGGTCATGCTATCACTTGAAGAGTGCCCGCTCTGACCTTGCTCCAGATAACGCGACCTTGTTCTCCCCAAGCTAACGAGCTATGCTTATCTCGTAGCTATGCATTAGTTTCAATGGCTGGCCCACTGCGCCTAATTAACCGGCATTCCCTGTCATTACCACGAATATCCAATAGTACAGGGTATTTGGCAAATAAATAGAGTCCTTCTAAATCACTAGTCTTCAAGGAATACTAAGGATGATCTGATTACTTTTTTAAATAATTAATCTTTGTAAAAGATAAAATTGAAAAGGGATTAATTAAAAAAAATACTAGATATATAAAAGCGTTATGTCATTCTACTTCCTAGTAATATTATAAATGGGAAAGTTTGTGAGTATGGATGTATGTTTGTTACTCTTTCACGGCGAATCTGCTGAACCAATGTCGATTAAATTTGGCACAGTTATTCCTTATACACAGGAATAACATATAGGTTATACAGAAATAGGATAACATTGCTTAACTTGCGCCTTGCAAAAGTGCGTAAGACGTTTGTGGGTTTTGGTATAAGATTCTATAATAAAATTCCGCAATCAATTTCAGCTTTGCCATTACAGCAGTTTAAAAACACTGTTAAAAAGAGGCTGATACAGAAAGCCTACTATACTCTTGAAGATTATTTAGAAGATAAGAGTGTGTGGATATAGCTTTCTTTGAACCTGTACAAGACAGTAACGACATAATGTAAATAATATTAATAATTATATTATTAAAAGAGCAACCGCCGAGTTTCTTGCTGGCTCTTGCTGGTACTTGTTTACAAGTTTATTTGAATAAAGAATATTTTGAATTTGAATTTGAATTGAAAAGCGCCATCTATTAGCGACCTATCACACGACAACAGTCCAACAGAACGAAATCGCGGGTAAAAGTTTCATTTCAATTTTCACTAACTAGTAAAACATATAAAAGCTTACAATATCCAAGGGAAGGGAAACCAAATTGTAATAATAAAATAAATAACAATACAAATGATGAATCAGCACAAAATGTATATAAATATAAATATAATAAATATATGGGACACTTACACACACGGCCGTCCGTCCCCAAAGTAAGTAACTTAATACTTGTGTTATGGGTGACAGACAACTGGTGAATATATACTTATATAATTTTAAATACATACTTAAATACAAATATACACCCAGGCTCAAAGACCAACAAATTCTTTTATAGAAAATGTTGGCCCTCGGCGGGAATCGAACCCGCGACCCGCGGAGCTAATTGCTTTTATAATTTACATGAATTATAAAAGCAAGCGAAAATAATTTAATTTAATTGCCCTTAAAATTTTTTTTAACTAAATTTCTGCGCAAATTTGAAAAATCAAAAAAACACCGATTATATGTTTCGTTTTAGGAACGTATCATGTGAATTGCAAACGTTAAAAATATCTGCACGAATTATATATCTACTGCGTTTACTAATGTTAAAAAAAATCTCTTGTAGGTTACTCACTCAAGGTCGTTGTACTGTCATCAATATAAGATTTAATGTTATATTATTTTTAAAGTGTTTCTTATTCCCTCTACAAGAAAATAATACACATGGAATTTTGGTACGTACATTTCTCTAGAGATTATGACAGTAAATATTTCTGAATTCAAATATGTTTTTTTATTTTCTTATCCAACGTTATTGCCTCTTCTATTTTTAAACTAAAAAAAGGGGTGCCCAAAAATATCCTTTATGGTTGTAATGATTAAATTTTTTTGCTATAATCCCCGAATTAAGTAATCGATAAAAGTAGCAGCCTGTTACTATCCCACTGCTGAGAATAGGCCTCTTTTCTCCGTTTTTGGAGAGAAGGATTGGAGCTAAAACCTACAACGCTGCTCCAATGGGTATTGGCAGGTTACACATATCGCCAGAATTCTCTAGAGATATGCAGGTTTTCTCATGATGCCTACTCCGAAGATGTAGGAAAAGCATTTCATTGATACTACACCTGGAAAATATTTCCCCAGATAGATCTGTAACATATGTATAAATATTTTATTAAAAAGTTATAGGAAACGCCTAGAACTAAAATAATATTGTAAGAATTGTCTTTTCTACGCAACATTCCGTCATTAAACACAAAGTTCTAAATTACTGTTGCACTTTATAAGGTTCATAAAAGATGAATCATCTAACTTTGGTTATACCTAATTGGTTTAAAAAAGAACCTCATTACAAATCGCATCAAGTTAATAAATGAGGATACGGCTGACATACTGTTTCTAATAATAGGTAGGTATTAACTTTTTTGCCTTATTAATAATTAGGTTGCATATATTATTTTAAGGACTTTTGAAATTTAATATCTGTAATATGACACTCAAATGTAATGTTAAACAGATTATTAATATTTCGTTGCCTATTATTATATAAGTAAATATTTTACAATAAACGTAATGCGACTGAAATTAATGCAATCAGCGTAGTGAGTCTAATTTATGAAGCTTTAAAAAATTTATTCGCATATATATCTACTGGTCCTTTTGTTTGATTTAATCAAGTCGAAAGTGACAATATAGATGCTCGCAGATAGTAAAGAAAGTATTTGTTTATGATACATGAACCGTCAATGCGTTGTGTACACTTTTCTTAGCTTTCTGCCCGTATCGCGCTCCCCACCCCCGCTTGGGGCGTGAAAGCACCGCGGTCGTGCGCAGGCGCTGCTAAGTGTGTCACGCAGGTCGACGAACGCCGGCCTAGACCCACATACAGCAATTGGGGCACTATCAGCGACAGTACAGCGAGCGCGTTGACCCCGCGCGGTGAAATGCCCATCTTTCTCCTTTAAACTCTTTCTCTCGATGTCGTCACTGAGCGACGGCTTTCCCAACGACTTGCCGATTCCCTGCGCTCTGTCCATTTAATGATCATAACTGAGCATAACTACACTGTCGGCATTATCTTTAGTTATGTGGTTGGAAAAAGATATCATTAGAAATTGCTACTCTTTTTTTTAATTTATAACTATGAATAGATAGCTTATTATTTTATATCGCATAATTAATATTGTTATCATTTATATTCTTAGAAATTTTAAAGATTAAATTTTTTAAGATTATATTAAATGTACTTTATAATAAAAATTCTGAAGTTTCTATCTATAGATAAATACTTCATCGATCTTACTGAATATTTCAATATAATATTTTGAGGGCTTAAAAAATAATATTATTACATTCTGCAATATTTATTCATGAAAGTTTAAGTTATTTTTTAGTTGTCATTGCTATTTCAATAATTTTATTTTATTTGCAACATATTTTTACGTTATATAAAACCTCGTTTGGTGTCATTTTGTTGTATTTAACAAAAATATGTATACCTAATATTATTTTTTATAGACCGTGTGTACAGGAACATTATGTGCACTACTTAGTAAGACTAATACTGAAATCTGACGCGTATTTTGTGATATTAACTAAATGTACGGAAGTCAATAACTTCTATGCTATTGAATTCACGTGCATTGATGTCGTGCTGGATCGTCAATATTTATAATTTCTCTCGGGAATACAGTTGCATGTTACTATCTTAACTATTTAACGGAACTGACACATTTGAAACTGTCATTAAAATATCAAATATACGAGTGTGGTTTTTTGCTCATCGGTAATAGGTACTTATTGGTATTTAATGCAAGGAGACGACAATGTATCATCTGATACGGACGCTGCGTGCATCCGCGGTTTTGCCACGGCTCATGAACAAAATGTTACGCGTGATGCTTATGCCAATATTGACCATAACATTGTTTCCTTTTCACTTTCAAGTAAGCAGTTAATTTATTTTATATTGTTTTTAAACAGCGTGCAGATAAAAAAGTTTTCCTCCACAGAACTCAAAATAAATAATTTTTGTATTATTTCACAAATACTAGATCATGTTTTTCTATACAGATTAAAAATCATAGAGCTATTATGCTAGAGTAGAGGAGCCATAGGCAGGTCTGTAAGTGAGCGAGTCGCAGCAAATAATAGCAGAAGAAACATGAAACTTATATATATAACTTGAATTATATATAACTTATAATCTTTGCCTAAACACAGATAAAAAAAGACATTAATTTTTTATCTTCTGTTGGTCTTTTTACTGCACCTATTTAAATTTTCCGTTTGACCCTAAGATTGACTGGTAAAGAACGCTGTACTTTTTGATTTTAACTAATGGTAGTTTGATATAGATGGCTATTCCTATAGAATTAACAGGATTTCTATAACAACAACTATTCCTTATACACAGGGGTGTATAAGAAACAACGGATTCCATACTCACAAGCTTTCGCATTTATAATATTAGTAGGATAGAATAGTGCAATACAAAATAAAAAAGAGAGATTAATGGTCTCATTTGCTTTCTCTTTATTGTCAATGGATACTTTTTGGTCTGGTTCCTCTTCTCTAGTATAATAAATCTATGTACCTATGTTTAAAAAAAGTTTCATTATATAGGTCATTAACATTACAAACACGCACGTATTTAAAAGAATAGACATCTTTCTTGTAGTGAAAAAGTAAGTTAAAAAGTTTACTCGATCCCAGAAGATTGGTAAACATAAGCAATGCACTGCTACAAAATGTTTAGACTTGCCATTGAACACTACATTACTAGTATTATTTGCACGCGATGATTACTAATGTTAGATCGGTTATGTCATGTAATTTAGTCGTGAATCATTTTTGTACCTGGATTATACCTTTTTACCTTTATGAATATGGACAGGTTCTCTGAATATTAGACATAAAAATATGATCATGGAGATAAACCCAAAATTTATTAAGTCAGATTATATTTAAAGATTATATTCATTTACCCAGTACCCATGAGTACCGGGTGATCGGTAAATTTTAAAAAAATAAAAAAGATAGATATCGCTGCGTGTTTGATCCTGCCGTTACCATTAGGCTATCACAGCTTTGCATTACATAGCATCTGGATTCAATTATACATTATAGCATTTTTTTAATGCCCGAAAACAATGATATTGATTGAAAACCTAGCTAGATTGATATTTCCCCCCTCAAAACTCCTTACAATTTAGTTATTTATTTCTCAAAATAATTGAGACCATCGAAATTTTCTATAGTTTAATTTCTAATCCTTATTCGAAGTATCATAGTCAGGAATACCTACGTTACTACCACCCCAATATCCAAAATAATAAATTGTGACAACAGTATTATAATCTTGTTACAATCAACAAACATGAATGCTGGTAGTCTGTCGCCCGTAATCAAATATTAAAGGACCTTGATATGTCCCACAAAAATTCTAGTTATTACTGTGTTAAAGTGACCGGAACTATATAGCCTCGAACTGAATTATTAACTATGTAGACGTTTAGTAAAGAATATTAACATTTACTGATTTATATAATATTATATTTTGTGGAGTACCTATAACTAATAAAGTTATATGAGAAATGTGAAAAGTAGTATTGATAGTAAAATAAATTAACCGCCATTGAACGTATGCGTCTTATAGACTTAACGAGACAAATCTTTCTTTTATTCATACATTCGATATGCATAAAAACTTTTGGAACGCGCTCAGATACTAAACAAGAGCGAACGGAAAAGAAAGTAAAAATGAGCGCAATGATATAAATAAGAACTTAGTGTACATGTGCCTCGAGAAACGTGTGGAAGCGAACTCGTGATTCGCCTCTTTCTAGGGAGAAAAAGTGATGGTAAACGAACTGGAAACATCGGATTTGGAGCGAGTATTGTCCCCGACGCCGCAGCGCCATGTTCTCGCTCGATGCACTCGTATTGCACATTTTTTCCCCTACTTCTTCACTTTCTTCCTATATACACTTTCTAGGCTTTATGGTGAAATGTCTACGCTTTCTAACGTAACACCAGTGCAAGTTTTTCTTGCTGCCTATTATTTGCAATGAAAACGAGATGACACTGTTATCATTTGTTTTTCCAGATTAATGTGAGCATTTGTCTTCTTATATTGAGATATACAATGGAGCATTGATAGATTATTTGTATCGCATCACTAATAAAGGAAATGTATAGGTATAATATGAGTGAAACAAAATCCGACATGCAAAATAAACCGGCTCTCTCCATCTGTTCTTTCGCTTAGTAACCTTCCTATTTAGGTCGCAATCTATGAAGTCTTGCTCTGGAAATCTGCATAAACGGATGTTTGTGCTATTAGATATTGTAGGTTTCTCTATTGGTGAAACTTTCGGCTCGAGAAGTGTGTCGGGCCGCGGACCGAGCGATTCGTGGTCGTGCACCCACGGAAATGGGTCCGCGACAATAAACTATAGAACATGTCTAAGTGGGTCATCGCTGCGAGCTGCAAGCGCGGGATAGTTGTTCGCTGATCGTTAGCTGAGCGCTATGCAAATCGGTAGGAACTTTCTTCCGCCGCGGTGACTGCGCGGTCGTTGTATCAATTTCACCAACGGAGATCATAACCGCTGACCAAAAATTTGCGTAAATAATAACAAATTTAAATGCGCACAAATTAAAAAATGAAAAAGGTGCATATGTTATGTGCATAGGGTGTATTTTCACAGTCTTTTTGTTATCAAAAAATAATTTCATTAACATTCGGTTCCATATAAACAACTTTAAATGCCTTCCATAAGAAATTTGCAAATATTGCAAAATAAGCGTCACCTTATTTGCATTCACATTTTGATGTAATAAAATGTGGTGTGTATGCCCGTGACTGTATAGCTAATTTTCGGAGGTGGTCGAACTGAGACCGCGACCCGCGCAATACGTCGAGGCGCGGGCGCGCGGCTGCTGGTAACCTACTTGGCGTGCGTTGCTCTCTTTGTTTGTAAACACGGCACAGTCGTTGCCGCTGCCCTATACGATTTAAACTTTACCAAACTTATATCTCTTAATATATTCTTTATATATAAATTCATACTACCAGTTTGACAATATAGTGCTAGCAATAGTCTCCAATCAATAAACATTATATGATAGATATTAAGTCATTTTTATTTCTATTTCATACACTTACCATGCGAATAAGTGA
Organism: Morpho achilles; assembly: GCA_947086495.1. Lineage (NCBI taxonomy): Eukaryota > Metazoa > Arthropoda > Insecta > Lepidoptera > Nymphalidae > Morpho > Morpho achilles. The sequence goes on from CAMTZB010000019.1 coordinate 11,835,129, forward strand.
TTACAATACCTATGATTACAATGCTATAGTACGTAATAAAAATGATAGAACATTGGATTTCGGTGGACTTCTGATAACCGTAAAATAGTATTTCAAAAATAGCTTCTGATTATGTTACTGTTGGCATCTGCGGGGTTATTTAGAGAAGTTTATTCGTTAAAAGTCATAACGTTAGTCAACTTATTGTAATTATTTATAATATCCTGGTTATAAAGTTAACCACTAAGTCACGACAATATTTGGTTGCAGATAACAAATTAGGTGTCACGAAAGCTGTGATAAGATTTCGTATGTCACCGTTTTGTAATGGTGCATCGCAATAGTGTCGATTTCCTATATTTCCGCAATTTGTTTAAGGCATATATTTTCGAGTTTTTACTGACCAAAAGATTAGTAAAGTAAATTCAGTTAAGTATAAAAAACTGTTACAAACCAAATTAAACTAATTATTAATATTGAGTGTTCGTCATTTTTTTTAAACCTCAAACTTTCGTTTGGGGGTGACCAACCACGTGACGAAAACCATGACCACGTCGTTAAGGATTCCCGGACAAGCGCCAATTAATTTTATGTATTCAAACTTGTGCACTTAATTGATTCACATGCGCTTTATTATGATGGAAAATATTACTATATAAGCACTGGATAGTAGTAGGCCAATATTTTACTTTTTAATTAATTTCCATTTATTTTAATGCTTTTACTCACATGGTATTAAAGGCAGACTCGAAAAATATATAATTGTATACAATTCAGAGAAATATTGGATAGTCATAGAACTCGATCGAAATTGCGCGACAGAGTAAAAAAGCTCATTACAAGGAAATGACGTAATTGACAGTAAAAGGTTAATGTGTTTAGTTCCATAGTGCATTCTACGCCAATGAAAAATACATTATGAAGTAAATTTTCTTGATGTTATATAATTAGTAATCTATTTACGAATCTAATTGTGGTAATGTCTCAGTTATTTTATAAAGCATAGAGATTCGAATCCGATATATATTTTTTTGAAATTTATTATCCAATATAATGAGACATAATATAAACATATATAAACACACCTTTCGAAAACCACGCAGGGTTTATATGAAGGTGTGAAATTCGGATATATAATTCTGTAATTTTTCTTTTGTAATTAAGTATTTGTTATATAATAAATATTAAAATAATAAGTATTGAAGTCAATGAATTTAACTTTAGAAGTAGTTAAATTTGAAATGTAAATAATAATTTGATTTATACCAGCATACTTGAACGTAGATGTGAATAAAAAATATGTCAGCATATCTGCAATGTAGATAATACGTTCGTGATTATTAAATTCCGGCGGAAAATAGAGTTAATTACGCTTTAAGAACGTTAATTCTCTCTAAAATAACTAATGAAACGATGTTCTAAAAAGAACTACGTTTTGAAAATACTCATATTGCATACAAAAAGCAATAAAGGTTATTATTGTTCTTTGTCTAGTATAGGATAGGCTAGACCCAAATAATTGAAATTTTTGAAGTTGTTGTAGGCTTATTTTTGAGTGTCTTTACTCGATATTAACGATATGCGTGCTTGCGAACGAATACATGCAAGAGATTTAAAAAAAACGATTTCTATAATAATCGATTTTGTAAAAATCAATTATTTTAATTATCCTCTTTTTCTTTTTTACTCTTTTCTCTTGTTTTTTTTTAAGTTAACATATGCATTCTTAGAAAAACCAATGTAGCCAAACTACACATTTGAATCGAATTTCACAAACAGCGCATCTGCTATTATTTATTGGCAGTTGTCTACTTTGATAAGCCTTCATTCTAATTCATTATTAATACTAAAAAAGGCAACTTTTCGAATAGTAAAAAAACGATAATTATTAATCGAGTATTTTGATAAGAATAATTCGATTTTTAAAAAATTCTTTTTTATTTTTAAGGGTTAAAATCGATTATTAATAATTATTAATTGATTTTTTCTACTCCAAGTCACATCCCTAACACGTGTGCACGTGTGCGAACACATAAGAAGTAAAAGACTCTTATGTGAATAAAGTTCGAAATATTCAGTATATCACCCCAAATAGACAATTTTGTCAAGTGAATTAGGCGCTAATATCGTCCGAAATATTTATAATTTAACATGTTAAACAGCATATCAGTTAAGTTTATCGGAAGAAAATCTTAAAAATATGGGAATTCTTTCCCCTAAACTTAACCTAGTAAAAATACCGCTAAACATCTTGATGATAACAGCCTGATAACAGCTGATAAAATCATTGGTTTAATAATATTTTTAATTATATAGCCTTCTTTCAAAAACTTCTTAGCCTTCTTATTTAACCTTGTTTTTGTATGTTGTAAAGTATTTAGGGTAACTATTACAGTATTTCGATTATTGAAGTGAAATTATCAGGTAACGGGTTTTATCCGTCACACTTAAATCAGGATGCTGTAGAAACTTATAAAGATCATTTACATTGTCTGCGCTTGAAACCCGACAACTGGTTTCATTTTCGAGATTCTCAGAGCGACGAGACAAAATGCAAGGATTTCCATTTTTGTTATTGATACATCGGTATTCCAAACGAAGATTTTCTTATTTCACACAAATGTAAAGTTGCAAGATATTAAAAATTATTAAAAATTTGGCAATTTTTGTTCTTATATTTTTTATGACAAATCAATTTAGGACTTAATAAAAAATGTTCATCACATATAAATTCAGGGATTTATTCGCAAACTGTTATATTTGCTATAAAATCCACCTAAGCCTTTAAAAGGTCATATAACAGAAACGTTATCTGGTGTGTTTTTTATTATTTTTTATTATTAATGAATTTAGTTTATGATAGAAAAACTTAATAAAATACAAATTGTTTTTCAGTTTTCAAAGGTCCCTTTTTTCGTCACTTAAGTAAAAATAATTGTTATGTTGCCAATGCAAAGTTATACGTTATCTAGTTATACATTAAGTGTACAAGTGGTTTTAATTTATCAAATCAAAATTTAATATATCTCGGCTAGTACACATCTAAAATGAACCCTAAATGAACACCTAAGTCAAATAGAATTCTAGTTTTAATTGCAACAAAATTCATTTACATTAATTTCCCTTAACAAATATATTGAGTTTAATACCCACGAAAATTACAAGTTCAACATCGTAATTTAAATGAGCGAGGTGTAATAAAAGTGTCAAAATCTAATTAAAACAAATGAATGACTTTAAATTATAGCATAGTACAGTTGTCCAATGAATTTGTTATCACTAAATCAACCAATTCAGTAAAAATGAATAAGGCAACATTTTTATAAATAAATAGTACAATACCTACTATGTCCAGAAATTCTTGTTAATAAACAGAACAAAATGAACTATACCGCTAACCTTGATACGTAAAAAGTCTTTGTCAGTTTGCAGGTGGTACAATATTATTTAGACCACTTTGAAATGTCATGAGCATACGAGCGACAACAGACCGTAACTTTCAAAGCTGTTTCTTCGAGAAAGCTTTAAGTAGCATTGACATGTAGTTGAATAAAGTAAGATTATAAAATTCAGTCGATTATTTTAAGAACTAAATGAACCAATAGGTTTCATTATTATTATATAATGAATACTGTTATATCTGCTATTTTGAAACTAAATTAAATGCTAGCTAAAATAGCTGTTACCATTTTTAAATTTCTATTTTCTTGGGCTAGCAATCTAATAAAATGTTATCTAAAGCGATTGAATGGGGGCTGTATAATTTACGAACGAACTTTAAATTCATGGAACATACAACAAAAATGCTTAATTTTTAGTTTAATTTTAATTATTGCAAAAAAGAAGAGATAAAAGTACGAGTACTGTACTCCACAATCAAAATCGATTCTCAGACGTAGGATAGTAAAAAAAGCACATTTCATGCCGGGCGAAGAGCTCCTCTCTCCTTTAAAATTCCAGTCAGTATTGACATGTAAAATAGAAATTCTCTTAGGAAATATAGAGGTCATTACGATGTTTTCTAACTATAATTTCAATTAAGCCCATAAGTTGTTTATGAAGGTCAGTGTTCAAGTTACAAATCAAAGCATGTAACGTCATTGACCATTTCTGTAAATGACTCACTTTGATAAGAGGTTTACTCATATTTCCATATCCGAGATTATCTCCGTGATTTTCAAAATGTTTCACTTCAAAAATCAATCTATAGAGCAAGCAAATATCAATCAATAGTAGAATATTACATTGTTAAGACCTCACACTTCGTGAGTATATAAGGCGTCCGCGAGATATGACCTCAATACTTACTGTTTATGCTCACGACAAAGCAGATAGAATTTGTTAGATATGCAATGAACGTTTACACCTAAGGTTCACAGGGAAATGTGTCAAATATAATAATAATAAATATATAAATACCGAAAGGTTTAATATAATAAAAGATATACTTATACGTAATGCTTATTACAATATTGAAGATTATTTGGATGATGAAAATACCTGGATTTGATGAAATCCTTTCAGCTTCATACAAGACTGCGGTTTAATAATGTGAAATTGGAAACGTTTAAAAGATTGACCGCCGAGTTTATTTCTGGTTCTTCTCGATAACAGCAACATTCCGACCCAATTGTCACTATTAATCATATTAACCATTGACGATTCAAAAGTTCTTGAAAGTGCTTATTTAAATAAAGATTATTTTGATTTGATAATATTTTTTTGTCATCACTAGAATATGATACACCATATATGCGATACGTAATTATTATGTTTGTTGTTAGGATGCCTAGTATTTTTGATTGGCTGCAGTTTAGACAACGAAGTAGACTACTAGACTAGCATATTGGCGCAACCCTTCCTTCAGTTCCGGGGGTCGCGGGTTTGATTCCCACCAAGAAGCAACATATTGTTGGTTCTGCGAGTCTGTATTTATATATTTATTTAAAATTATATGCCTATATATTTACCAGTTGTATGTCACCCATACTACAAGTATTAAATTACTTTGGGAACGGACGCCTGACTGTGTAATTGCCTTGCCCCCATGTACGAGTATATTATTCTATATATCAGTCAAGACTTTAGAGTTCCCCTTAATTGTATATCGAATTAAATTAAATTAAAAAAGAATATCGACTTGACAAAATTTATACATGATATATGCTTTATCTCTTTAGTCATTACTTGTTTCTGATATTTATAAAAGCCTTTACGCTGGTAACTGTTTTTGATCCTATATGGAACTCTAGATCTGTACGGATTAAACATCTTAATTTATGAAAGTTAATAGATAAATATTTAAAATAGCACTTATAAGATCAACCACACAGTTACGGTATATTTTATGTATTAAATATTTTCATCGTTAGTCATTTAAACATATACATAGCTAAGTGCATGCAAAACTATAAAGGAAAAACAAAAGACTTCTTACACGTTCGCGAAGAATATAAATTTTTCCCTTGTAACTTATAAATGTTACAAGGACAGTCTTACAATATATATTCTATAAATAGACTCGCATATAAATCTACTAGACAGCATTCTATGTACAATCAAGTCTTCGCGTCTAAAAATAATAATGATTCACGCGCACGCAAGAAATTCCAGGAATCCTCTTGAATATTGTGCAACACCTGCCTCAACTAAAGGGTAAAAGCCTAGAATACATTGCCCTCGCTTCGATCACCTTTCCACTGAAACTAAAAATAAAAGGAAGATGTATTCGCGGACGCGAACACTCTGAGGATGAGGAAAAAGGAATACAATAATCTATCCGTTCAGTGGCCTCAAGGGAAGTAGATGACCGAAGTCAGCGAATAAAGTAACGTAAACTAAAGTAGTTAATGCACAATCTAATATAAAAAAATAAAGGATAGCTTTGATTGCGATCTGTCAGCTACGTGCATTGACAAGTGGGCTTCATTAGATTCTATTCAGCAAATGCTGTCTGTCCTGATGCACCTTGATCAATTTGACGTGACTTTGAAATGGAGAACTTTTCTTTCACCCTATTGAACTTTTATTTTTTAAGTGCATAAATATGTATATTTTATTTTGTCAAAGGAGTTCGTTAACTCTTCCTCCTTTGTGTGCTCACTGCTGAGCATTGCGATGGTCCCCAAAACCTAAATTGAGATCGGGAGCATTCTCTTAGCAGAAAAGTCGTAATGGTTTCCCCTTACCTTCTGCGCTGAGTTGTTCGGAGGTTATATAATTCCTCCAGGATCCTAAAGCCACTTCTGTTCTAGTCAGTTTTCGGGTTATTATATCCGTAGACCGATGCTCGGCGTCAGCTCGTTTTGCACCACCCAGAGGATACGTTTAGGGTGGTTGATTTAGTTTGTCTAGCAACGATCACCTGGTAGATGTATATCTAAAACGGTTCTTTCGTAGGTTCTACAATAGGTTCTAATAGGTTCGTATAAGCCATTGTACCTAATAGTTACATTTGTCCAGGAGTTGTTCTATCCTCGACTGACACTCTGAAACTGACCTAATTTAAATATTTAAGATAAAATAATTTATTACAACTTAGTTCTGACTAAGTATCTAAACAAACAAAGAGCAAAGTAATCGTATTTAAAAAAAAACGATTTCTTGACGTAACAATTGTACGTCTTATAAGGCCTAATTTGATTGATTTTGAGTTCTGATTTGATCGTATTAGATCAGGTAAGATTGAAATAAAATGATATTTCGATATATTTTTTTAGTTATATAATTCTATTTTAAATGACGAAGTGATATAAAGCTGACGATTTGTAAATGTATTTATAGAGTTTGAGGTTTTAGTAATAAAAATAACCGCGATTCGCAAATTTGATATTTTAATATTTTATTTGCACATTCTTTCAGGCAATAAACAATGGCGATTTCAAATATTTAAATATTTTATTTTTAATAACACCTTAACATGAAGAAATAATCAAAATTATGTTGATTTTGAGTATTTTACAACTCTTCAAATCGTATTACATAAATCGTAATGTAACTACTTCTGGCTTAGGGAAGTATTTCATCGAAAAGGTCTAGAAAGAATCATGCTGTCAAAAATGTTTATAAAAATAATGAATAAATGAAATTTATACAAATTATTGTCAACAAATAAGGTCTTCTAAATGAGTGACAACTTTCAAGGATCACAACTTGCCCGTCACATTCAAAACACAGATATTTATAGGAAAAATATTCCACGATCCGGTACGAGGATAAACTGTTATTGTGTATTTAAATAACTAGGAAATAGTTTAAAGTTGAAAGAACCCATTTCACTGTAGGGCAAGAGTGAATTGGATTTTGGCTTGTCGTTCGGATCTGTTCACTTCGATAGCCAATAAAGCCAATAGTATAAATGTCCTTATAAGTACGGAGGCAAGTTTCGCGGGCGTCTACCTTATTTTAACCTTGCATTGTGTCAGTAACACTGGTCGCTGGATAACTGTACGGTGGTTGAATGAGAATGGGAAAAAAAGTAGGGCCTCGTGCGCCCTAGGCTGCCAGAGTTACAAGCATTGCAATGCCGCCTGCTAGTAGGGTTGCCATAACACAAAATATTATGCCATGTCTACTATACCTACGTAACTTAATAAACATTCTAAACATTATAATGAAAAAATATTCCGTGAACAACTGATACGTGATATTGATACATTATATTGCAAAAATAAAGCTATTAAATGCAAAATTCATCATGGAATCACGTAATATTAATTTTGTAGTGTAATTTAGTAAATGTAAACTAAAGCAAGTAGATTAAAAAGTGACGCCTAGTTCACAAAATAAGTGTAAACTTATTAGTTAAGTTATTTTGTTTGATATGCACCTCAAGCCTCGACAATTAAATTGAAACAGCTGTTATTAAAAACTGTACTATGTTAAGTATATCAGGGCTATATTATTTCAACCATGATTATTAAGAACATATATAAGCGCCGTTTGTTTAAATAACACAAACTTTAACGTAAGTAAATTTACAATAAATATTAAACGATGATATAAATATTGACAAAATAGTAAACGAAAAGGCAGCCCTAAATATTTAGATTCTGTTGTTCCATTGAGAACTATGTTAGTCCTTATATTTCTAATTATTTCATTGGTAACCCTATTTTCTAAAAGAAACACGATCACGATAAGAAAATTATCGTTTTGTCCTTATCTGCATATCAATTATGTGTATTAAGTATATGCTGGCTCTTATCTAATAAGAATGTTGCGCAATTCCACGATTTACTTAAAACAGTTCTACTAGCTAATTTTATATGATATATATAAATACAACATTTAAGCTATAAAACAAAAAAAAACATATTATATAAACGTGGGTGTAAGATAGCTTAGAAAACTAAACCCTATCCCATCCTACTAATATTATAAATGCGAAAGTTTGTGTGTTATTCTTTCACGTTGAATCCCCTGAACCAATATGGATGATATGATTTGATGTTATTTGGTATTTTGATATTTGGCACAAATATTACTTATACACCGCAATATAGGCAATAGAAATCCTGTTTATTTTACAGGAATAGGATGACATCTATTATCGATAATAGTCCACGCGAACGAAGTCGCGGGTAAAAGGTAGTATACATTAAAGAAACTTTAATAATATTTCACTAACAGCCACAAAAGTACGTGTGGTAGTGTTTAAATCAAACAATTATACGACATAAATTTAAATAAGTAAACTGTAGCTATTAAAACCTTAGTAATTTATTTCGTTTTATACAATCCATAAGGTACTTTTGAGCGGGCAACAATGTAACATTTTAGTATTTCTTTAATGTCAACAATCAGTCAATTAAATACTTGGCTTACATTTTGAAGTGATCGGTAATACCTACTTGCCTATGTTACAGCCTATAAGGAAAATCTCTTGCATACATACTTGTTGTGTTTGGATGTGTGTATGTTGATCTATTATAGGCAAGCCTCTAGTGTAATGATAGGTGAGATCAGTGGCACGTGGACGGGCTAGTTAGACATAAGTCGGTAGTGCAAATGCTAGGAGATCGTTACGATTGGTCCGATAACAGTAGCCGGCCGCTGACCGGCCTTCACACTTCGGCCGGCTTGAGCCTGCGACTGCGCAGTGCGACCTCGCTGTCCGTCACGCTGGTTAACTTAATTTGTGCATAACTATTGACTATTTATTATCTTTACCTTACAGATCTGCACATAATTGGTGTAGTTTATTGGTTCGTTTGAGAAAATAAAGGATAAAGATAATATCGGTGGATACACATAAAACAAACTGATTCTCGGAACTCCATCACGAATATTTAAAACAGCATGCGGTAAATGCGGTATGTTAGTCTAATAAACGTCTATAATATTAAGTTTTAAGAGATTTATACAGGATGTCCAAAAAATAATGAATAACGTTGGAATGCCAAACAGCTGAAATATTGCCAATTCAAAAAAGGAAACTTAATTTAATTTTGATATTCAGCTACTTTAGCTGAATTAAGTTTTTATTAATGAACATTTTTCTCAAGATTCCCTAAACTTTTAATCATAGCCATATCACTTGGAGAATAAAATAATATTGTATATGCTACAGCTGAAACTATAATACCGATCAATAAACAAACGTCATTATTACTTAAAATGAAATCAAAGCAATATCAGAACAATCATAGAATAAAAGAATACAAAATAAATTAGAAAAATTTAGAAAAGTTTACAGAAATAGACACAGGATCGAACACCCGTAGTATAATCAATATTAAAAGGAAGCTATACAACAAATACGAAATTATAAATTATTATTAATAAAGAAATACAATAAAGATATTCAAACAAAAATTCTAGACATCAGCTAGTAGAATTATAAGTTAAGAAGAAATTAGTCAGAGAAAGGATAGATATCGTAGATCATATATAAATTAACTTACTAACGATATAAAACTTCCTAAAGACGATTGAAGTAATTTTTTTATAAAGGCTTAGCACCTGGCTACGATGTCGAAAGATGCATCCTAAGGTGGGCTGCGCTGTAGTGCCTATTCACTCTTTTTTTTTAATTTAAGATCATAAAAGTACGGAAAGATAGATGCAGGAAGGGAATTCCACATTTTGGCCGTATGACGAATAGACATCATTTCTATACATCATTTACAGTTTTAGAGCTCTAGACATTATTATTTAAGCCAACATATCACACAGTACAACGAATATGCGAAAGACTGCTATAGGGGATAGATAGAATCTTACGACATAAGAATTACAGAAGACCATTGAATAGCCATCAGAATTACATAACTGGAAAATTCCAGGAATAGACAAAATACATAATTATTATTTAATTACCCTAAACAGTACTTATAAATATTTAGAAACAATAGCTACAAATACTGTAGAGATAGAGAACAGAAGAATGGCTTAGAATAGAACAGGTAGTATTAATTCTCAAAAAATGAAGATGCACAAAACGCTCAAAATTCGAGACTAACAGCTTGTTCAGTTAAAAAACTATTGACATCCATACAAAGCAACAGACTTTACAATCACTGTCAAGATACAGTGGTCGTACAGTACAGTCGTCAGTGACTATAACGATCTAGTTTTAAGTGGGAAAAATAAACTAACTCAACCGCAAGTTAAAGAAAATGATCAAGCTCATGGTATCAATCATATGGAAAATACACATACAGAAGTAACCCATATTACCAGATTTAAAAACGTAGATAAAATTTACAAAAAAACCCTCTTAATAGACATTATAATGTCATCGGACTACAACAAAGTGGCAAATGGAGTAAAAAAATTGAGTAAATATCTCCTATTAAAAATGAAGTTAGTTGTTTATGGAACACCTGTATTAAAATAGTAATTATCACTACTTAGTGATAGCTTAGAGCATTAACAAATATATAAATTAGCACGATACAGTCATTCGCAATCAGAATTCTACAAAAACAAGAAATTATTAACAAAATGAGCATAATAAGTAAGTTTAAGGAGATACCGTATTTGTAAATAACACGCCAGATAAACAAACAGTACACACCTCTCACATCAAACACATAAAACACTTAACAATTGTTAAACATCATAACATTAACTAATATTAATGATATGAAAAAAAACCGGTAAATAAAAACGTATCGAAGACAAGAGCAATGAAGAAGGAAAAAAACACTACATTAATTAAAGCATCTTTTTTGCCAAGATATTTTTTTACCCTCTCTAATAATACGAGATATTCATACCAACTATAGAATTTCGAGATAAAAAGTAATTTATTATTTTATCAATGGACGCAGAGGTCTTTAAAACTTCTTACGGAATAAATAAATGCAGTGATAGAATAGGCCGCAGGATAAGCAAAACAAGCCAAATAAAAAGTTATATTTAAATGTTAATGAACACTTCATACATTACGCTACCCTTATTAAGAATATAGAAAAATCTATACTAATATATAAAGCTGAAGAGTTTGTTTGTTTGATTGTTTGAACGCGCTAAATACTACCGGACCTACTGGACCGATTTAAAAATTCTTTCAGTGTAAGATAGTCCATTTATTGTGATAATTATTCAAAAATCATATTTTAAAAATTGTTCCCCTCTAGAAGTTTTAAATTAAAGTCCGCGTCAGCATATATCTAACTTTTAAGGTTGGCCCACTTTAACCATTTTTATGGTTACCAAAAGACTATATATTACGGTTTTAATTTTTCCGTGCGGGCGGAGCCGCTGGCAATTGCTAGTAAATAATATAAAGGACAATTTGTGCTAGCAAAGAAAATGACAAAAAAAGGATTTTTGTATATTACGAGTATGTACACATTTGCACATATGTTCATTATATAATATTGTTTAATAGATTGATCTTCCGATACTAAACAGAGACAGAGAATCATATGCTCCAATATTTTATTCAATATTCTGGCGTTCAGAAGTTGCTGGAAAAAATTTAGCATAAAATTTAAAAATCTAAAGTTAATCTGAAAATCAAATTTTTTCGTACGATTCGGTCCGACGCGGTGCTTCAGTTGAGTAGTGTCAACCCACGTGACTAGTTGATTCGTAAATATAAGCATCTGCCTTTTTTCGATACTAACAAGTCATATTTAGATCAGAGATACAACGTTAATTTAGCTAAGAAGACTATCTACGGAATCGAAGTAAGGTTAGTGAATTAATTATAAGAAGTCGACACTGTATACATTTTAAACATTCCATTAGTAATATATTGTCGCGTTATGAAGTAGCTATTGCATTGCACACATAGACAAGAATCATTAATTTCCGTTGGCAGCATTGTGAAGCTTTGACAGTGTTGACAGCATTGGTTTTGTTCAAACCATTATGTATCTGTATTTTTACGTAGTAAAATATTTCTGATTTAAGCGATATAGCAAATGTAGTGTAAATACATAATGCCTCTTTGAAATTTATTTATTTTACGAGTTTCTCGCTAAAGTGTAGTAGCATGATTTATCGTCAAATCAGATATAGTACATGACAAAGTGATTAAGCGTAATATAGTTACTGTTATTTAATAAAAACCTTAAAATTCTTAAGGAATATGTTTAATTGAATGGATAAAATTGTATTAAATAGTTTATACTATCATAGATAAAATTTGATAAGGGTTCATTTTAATCTTTATTTTTTGCTTGCCTTTGTACATGTCCTTTAAAGATATCATTGATAGTGCTTGTCTTAGTAATTTTTTTTAACTGTATAAATGGAATATTTTAAACAAAAATTTATCTTTGTCTGTGTAACGTCTAATCGACGCAGTTGGTATTAATTTTGGTAATTTCCGAGAGGAATGCATAACATATTTTATTTTATTATATAGTTTACTATAAAAAATATCCTTATTTTATCTTCATTTGCTTTTTTTAATTTATCTTAATAGATTGGTCGTTTCTTCGTATTATAGTAATAAGAAGTCAGAAATATTACTATAATATGTACCTACTTTACTATATTATTCAAATATCTCAACATCTTGATTTACAAGCTTGTGTGCGACTTTCTTCTTCGACATCAGTTGTGGAATAAAGATCTATCGTATGATATGTCTGCCTTTATATATTTTAAGTTAAATGAATGTTTGTCTGTATAGGTGAAACGGGTGGTCCGATTTTAATAAAATTTACATATAATCTTTAGATTGACCTAGCGGATAATTCTGTAAAGTTTGGTGGCAATCGGTGTATTTTTTTAAATTGTCAATAACAGTTTTATTTCGAGACGAGGTCGATACCACACTTAGCCACAACAACGCGTGGCCGGACCGCTGGTATTCCTATAAAATCACTCAAATAAGTGGCTTATAACTGGCCCGTTGTAGCAGGTAGTGCAACTTTCAACTAAGCGGATCACGGGTTTGATTCCCGCCGAGTGACAATATTGTCTAAAATATTTTAAGTTGTTGTTAACAACTTAAAATATTCTGGGTGTATTAATATATTTTCTGGGTGTATTTATATGTTAATATATCTTAAAATAGTCTGGGTGTATTAATATATATATATTATTAATAGAGTCTGGGTGTATTAATATATATATAAGTTTTAAATTAAAATTATATATGCAAATATTGACCATTCATCTGTCGTCCATAACACAAATACCTAGGATCGAGCCCCACCTACCCTATAATTTTATATTTATTTTTTTGAACCTTTTTTATTTTGTAAAAAATTACCGAGCAATGCTCGGTGAACCTGGTACTAAAAATATAAGTGAGATAAAACTTGTTGTAATGTATGCCTTTGCTTAAATTATAGATGTGCGTCAAAACTAAGTTCTTATTATTCCAAAAGTTCTCCACTCATAAATAAAACAACTTTAAAAATAAGAAATTTGAAAGTATAAGCACGAACGTACTTCGTGTTGATAAAATTTGAATCTTATTGCCACACGCAATGATAAGCATCGCCGTCCCGCATAAACAATGTGCATTGATAAAGATGAAAAAAATATTTGAAAGTCAATGTAAGAGATAAGACAAGAGACTTATTCGTGTGTTATTCACTCGATGACTGTAGTTGAAATATAGATTTTACGTCTCAAGTCAGAAGTTTCTTATAAAAAGTATAAGAAAGCACTTATGTAGAAACTAGCTTTTACTTCGTTCGCGTAGACTGTTGTCTTGTGATAGATCGATAATAGATGGAGCTTTTTAATGTCATCCTATTCCTGTAGAATTAACAGGATTTCTATAGGTTATCTGTTATTCCGGTATATAAGGAATATTTGTGCCAATTTCATCGATATTGGTTCAGCGGATTCACCGTGAAAGAGTAACAAACATACATCCACACTCACAAACTTTCGCATATACAATATTAGTATGATACTATAGTAGGATAAAATTTTTATGTCAAATCAAGATCACTTTTCGGTTTAGCTGTTGCAAAGATACGGAAGCTACATTCCTATAAAGATACGTTTATCGGCAGTGTTACTTATTTAAATTTTAAACTGGTTAAATTTTTAGCAAATTATTATTTTTATATTCTCATCACTCTCTTACCTTTATCCCACTCTTATCTTCCATTCCTCTTTATCATTCGTCAACTGTGTTGCGACTCCTTTCATATGCATATCATTCGTTGCACAATCCATTCATCCTTTTTTTCGACCCCCAGTCATACATCCATTCACATTCGTATTTAATACTCTTTTGGTCAAATAATTTTCCCTCCCCATAATATGACCATGCCAAATTAATCTCGCACTTATCATCTTTCGCACTATAATTGACTTCACCTAATATATTCATTTCGTATTTTATCAAATTTTGTCACATTACACGTTAACCTTAACAGTATCATCTCTTTGAAATAAATTTCATCCTTTCCAAAATCGCCCAACATTCTGAACCATACATTACGACAGTTCTAATGACCGTTTATAAAGTTTCCCCTTAAGTTTAAGGGGCATTCGGGTTACACATTATTCCTGAAACCTGTCGCCACTTCATCCATCCTGCACTCATTTAATATCTCACATCGCGATCTATAATATTGTACTCCTTCTGATGTCGGCGCAGGCTTTTAATGATTAATTATATTATTAATACTTAATGATGTTACTTATTTTATTTTATAGTAGGTGCTTTGCATTGTTTCACTTGCAGAATAAAAGAAACTCGCCGTTATGTCATTTGTAAAATGCTCATATATTTTTGTTTTTTCTGGGATGATAAAGTTTGCTGGATTAAAAGTAGCCTATATGTTATGCTAAGTTAAGACCTGCTTTTATCCTTATAAAATTAAGATCGAATCCCTTAAGAAGTTGCAGTTTCAAAGAGATACAAACATACAAATTTTCGTCTTTATAATATTAGTAGGCTGTAAAATGTTTTCTAACATTTCACTTATACATTCATATTTGTACTATAAGTCTTCGTAAATATTACATTAATGAGAATTTTGATAGAGTTTTATTAAACGTATTTACTCGTTTACATGAAAACATCAACACTTCCGGGTGATTTCAAGCTCAATATAACTCAAAAATTGCCGGTTTAGAATTTTTGAATCGTGTACACAAAAATATGTTTTTGTTATAATAAATATAATAATAAATAAAATACAAAAACATATTAAATCCAATCAAATTATTCCTACTGTAATAAAAAGTAAAAACTGTTATAGCCCCTGACCAAAAGCTTACATAATCTTTGAAGTCAGGTTATTTAAAGCCATCAAGCTGCTCTAACGGGAAATAGCAGTTATATAAATGTGTGAAATTGTCAAAATGTAAGGGTTTGATCACAATTTTTATCATAATCTTGAAGAAGATGATTACTTTTAAAAATCAATCGCAGTAATTGCAAGCCCGAAATAAACTCGCAAATACATGGTTAGATTAACGGCTTAACTCTCAATCTATCATAGCTCATATAATAACGTGCATGGGTCGACAACATTTTGATTCGAAAGAGTCAAAAATTACAATTTACAAAATTTTAAAGTTTTTAAGAGCCACAACAAATTTTTGAAAGCTTATCTACATAGAAAAATCGACGACGGCGTCATTCGAGAGCTTTCGACGGACTGACAACACTGACGATTTGTTTTACGAAGTAGGGTTGTGGTGAAGTTGTCCTCATCTATTTAAATTTTCTAAATTAAAAAAAAAAATTAATTTAAATTCAGAACGATTAAAAAAAATATATATATATTTTTTTTTTTTGTATAGAACTAAAGAGTAGCAGGTTGCCGACCTTTGACCTAGTGATACCCGCAATCGTTTGCAATATTATTTACCTTCAATTATATTATTATTATATAATATTTTTGTTTCCTATTCCCCAAGAAAAACCGGGATTTCCTAAAATATGTAGTAAGCAAAAACAAGTTTTTGAAAAAAGTCGGGGCGAAATGATTTGTGTTGTGTATAACACTGATGTTTGAATTCCAAAAGCTCAGTTTTTACCATGGGATTAGGGCTATAAACATAGTCCATAGGTCATAATTATAAATGTAGCGAGCACACGTAATAATATATTCCGAACTAGTAGCTAGACTGAAGAAAAACGCACAGTTCATAATTAAGAGTATAACACTTACATATACTCGCGGATACAGGTTGTTGTTCGACGTCCGAGAAAATTGTAGTCAATAACAATTGAATTGACGAGCGCAGTTCTCTATAGCGTCAATAAATTTATATCCGTTATATAGTGGCATGTAGTTACTACTATACCTACTGCTAGTTGGTGCTATTATATTGGTAGTATGGTGCATTTTGTTGAATTTCCCTTAACTCTACCCAGTTTATTACAATACTGCATCTTGTCTCTATCTCATAGGCACTACATGACATTAACATGGTAAGAAAATTCTTTACTCTACTTAATTGTGCTAATTGAGTATAAATATATGTAGTAGGTATACATAACAATTACAAAAAAAATGTGTTCCAATTTTTCGTAGAGTAATAGTCCTGTTTAGTAGGAATTTCCCATGTAAGGTGCGTGCGAAATTTTTATAGTATTTTTTTTATATACTTCATTATACACCACAGAGAAAAATACAGGAAAGGAAAAGCAGCAATAAAAAAGAAAACATAAATTGTAACGTACAAAGGGCGGTCTTATCGCTTAGTAGCGATTTCTTCCATAGTAACCAACTTATTATACGAATTGGTGACATAAACATTTGTTTTAAAATGCTTTCAGGGTGGATCAGAATAACTTCGTGCATAGCGATGCGTGATAATGCAACTATACCTAGTAATAGTAATTATTAATTTTTTATATAAAATATTTTGTAATTGATTACGAAATAATTGCTAACAACTAACTACTACATATTATAATCTTTAGGAAAATATAATCTATATATATAAAAGAAAGTTGGTCTAAGTTACACTATTTATAACTCAAGGGGTGCCAAAGTGGTCGGCCTCCTCGTGGCGCACCCTGGGCAAGCTTAGTCTTGGCGAACGGACCACTGAGGGGTGGCCAATCCAGTTGTCCCTCTGATTAGCAGAGGGCAATCTGGAAGGGCCGGGGACTTCGGGGGGGTTGGGGTGAAGTCCCTAATGAGCGATGGGTCCAGTTGGGCTTACTCTAAGTCTGGCTGGACATGGTTACGGCCACCGTCGGCGAAACCCGGAAGCCCAGCAATGGGAACGGGGACCTTCGGGTTGCGAGGAAGAAAACCTCTATAAAAAATTACCCGGTGGGGGCGGAAACGCCCACCAAGGCGTTGGGGCCCCTACTTGGGGCGCGATCTCTCCCTGTCGACCGTGACATAGCAAACACGGTGGGCAGGGAGCGATCGTGGGCAGCGATGGCCTCCTTTAGCTCTGCGGAGGGGGGCGGAGGGAGGCGGCGGAGCGGTTCCACGAACTGTTGTTCTGGATCCAATCTGCTGCTGGTGAGTCCAGGTGTTAGTGACTCGCCCAAGCCCATCGTCTGCCGCCCTAACTGGGGACCTTCGGGTGTTCCGAACGGGGTATATCGGACACCTGGCTTACAGGTCCCCGAGGCGGTCGGTGCATCTGGTGCTCCCGATGCACCGGTTAGCGGAGGGGGGTTTCTCTTTCGAGGGGCCCCTACCTGGAGGTGTTTATTCTCTGGGATCAGAGCTGTCGGCGGGATGGGGGCAAAATGTACAATGATACCCTGTCCTTGCCATTGGCAGCGTGGTGGAGCACACAGGTCGTTTTAGTCGGTGCAAGTCCGACATAACCGCCGCCTGTCCCCGTCGGGCGGCGGTACCCATAAGGGGTTTTTTCCTGTATAATAAAAAATAAAAAAAAAAAAAAAAATTTATAACTCAAGAACGGATGAACCAATTCGGCCGAAAATTAGAACCAGGAAACGGACATAGGATACCTTTTATCCCGTTCGATCGCATTTATTTTATCCCGTCAAGTCACTATAAATCGTGGTATTACGGGCGCTCCCTGCCCACCGTGTTTGTTATGTCACGGTCAAAAGGGAGAGACCGCGCCCCAAGTAAGGGATACAACGCCTTGGTGGGCGTTTCCGCCCCCACCGGGTAATTTTTTATAGAGGTTTTCTTCCTCGCAACCCGAAGGTCCCCGTTCCCATTGCTGTGCTTCCGGGTTTCGCCGACGGTGGCCGTAAGCATGTCCAGCTAGACTTAGAGTAAGCCCAACCGGACCCGTCGCTCATTAGGAACCTCACTTCAGCCCCCCCGGAGTCCTCGGCCTGTCCAGATTGCCCTCTGCTAATCAGAAGGACAACTGGATTGGCCACCCCACAGTGGTCCGTTCGCCAAGACTAAGCTTGCCCAGGGTGCGCCACGTGGAGGCCGACCACTTTGGCACCCCAGGGGAATTGTTTTACTCCAAATTTGACGCGTGTGGGCCACGGGCAGTAATGAATAAAACAAAACTGCTGGATAGATTTTAATCATTTTTTTAACTGAGTGACATAGGCTATATATTTTATACCCGTGCGAAGCCGGAGCGGGCCACTAGTTTGTTATATAATACAATCGTCTCAAATAATAATTGTTTGTTTCAGACATGGAATTGATTTATCTGTGGATTATAGCATTAGTTTTAGGATATTGGATATTTAAAACGATTAAACAATGGATAGGGTTGCCGCCTGGCCCTTGGGGATTACCTATTTTTGGATATCTGCCGTACATAGATCGAAATCATCCCCATCTTACTCTGACTAAATTATCCAAACAGTATGGTTCGATTTATGGCTTACAAATGGGTAGCATATACACTGTGGTTTTGTCTGATCATCGATTAATTAGGGAGGCTTTTTCGAAGGATGTTTTTGCAGGACGAGCACCATTATATTTGACACATGGCATAATGAAAGGAAAAGGTAATTGTTTATGATTTTATACGTTTTCGATTACAATAAAATCGGAGAGGTTATCAATGTCTTTTGTATCTTGATCGGACTTAATCCGTTCGGCCATCATAAGTTTTCTGCACACCACACTATTTCCACGTGACATAGCTAGTCTCATAACTGTCTATCACTTCACCGTGTTATATTTATTTAAATAAATAAAAATATTATTAAAATATCAACTGAAATCCTGCTGACGCTGAAATAGACGCTGCGCGCCATTCATTCTATGACTACAGCGGATGTAAATCTGAGTTAAAAATTACCTTTTTTTACACAAATAACCTCATATCTTTATTTATATTAGGTAAACCTTATTTTTCACTTTATTTAATTTAATAACATTTTGCGTAAATCGAATTTACTATACTAAAAAAAATATTTTAGTTTTTTTTTCTTTTAAGCTTCATTAATCTAATGAATATTTTATGTCGTAGGCATTATCTGCGCCGAGGGACCCTTATGGAAAGATCAGCGTAAAATGATAACAACTTGGCTAAAAAGCCTTGGTATGAGCAAACACGGCATTTCAAGGGAAAACTTAATGAAACGTATTTCAAATGGTGCTCATGAAATGTTACAAGTACTTATTATTTTATATAATAGTATTTTTTAGCAAGTATATGTACATTTAAAATCCTTATGGGGAATATTCTTGAGATAGAATGAATATCTATCGATCTAGTTAATAATCGATCGATCTAGCTAGGTATCAGTTTAAAAAAAACTGTTTTCTGGCACTGAAAAAATCATAAAATTTAGAATAGAATGCAAATTATTTTTCTGCTGTCAATTATAAATTTTTCATAGCTCAGCGGATAATGGGCAGACTATATAACTGAAAATACCCCGCATCGAGCCCCACCTGCCAAATTATTTTTTTATTTTTTTTTGCGAGTTTCAAGTTTTATCTTTTTATTTTTTTAAAAAAACGGGCAAGGCGCGTTCACTCAGGTTCTATGTATTATTTAGTAAGGTTATTAGTTTTTGAGTTTTAAAAAATTAAAAATACATTACAGAATATCAAAGACACTGGTGCTGTAATACCTTTAACTGCTTTCATAACGCATTCGATGGGAAACATTGTAAATGAGTTAGTATTTGGATGTAAATTTCCTGTCGGGGACAAAACATGGAGTTGTCTCACTGAATTGCAAGAAGCTGGTTGTCACGAATTAAACGTAGCGGGTGTTGTTAATTTTTTACCCTTCGTACGGTAAGTTATCTTTAATATTTAAATAAGTTAATCTTGTATATGTGTATATTTTCCGAATACCGGAAACGGGTGCAACGATATTCATGAAATTCAGCATGTTAGGAGTTTTGGGGACAAAAATCGATCTAGCAAGGTTTAATTACAAAAAATGTCATTTGGCAATGTTTTCAAGCACTGAAAAAATGCTAAAATTTACATTGAATAGAAAATACAATTTTTGCTGTCAGTTGTAAAGTCATGGTAACTCATTTGAGGAATGAGAAAAGTAACAATGTGTTCGAGCACCACATGCGCAATATATTTTTTTCAAGTTTTTTTTTATCGAGTTAAAAAATTACCAAGCAAGGCTCGGTCACCCAGGTACTAATGTCTTGACGAAAAAAAATAAACTTCTATTTTTAATGGTTTCACTTAATTCCAACTTCATAATGTAAACTTTTTTTAATATAATAGTGAAAGATTATTGTATGATGGACGTAATAATATCTACGAAAACAGATAAAAAGCATACTATATTATATTTATGGCAAACACATTAAATGTACACTGAACAATTGAGTTACAAATAAACACAGATGGTATTTACTTAATTTATAGAAGCAGGCGTTACTTTGCAGAATTTTATAGCACAGAAGTTATGATAGGATTATTTTGCCATACGATATTACGATTTTGTCATGGAGCTTAACATTCGTGGAGTAAGAGTAGAGAAAAGATCGTAGAGATTGTCATAGTGAGTGTGTGTAGTGCTTGTGTGGTGTGTTATTAGTGGCGGAGTTTTGTGATACGTGTGGTGACTATATACGTATAAGGCATGTGAACGTTGCCTGCTTCCCACATTAAACATTACATACATTCTCTTAACAAACGCGGATTATAGCAAAATAATTCTATTATAACTTCTGTAAGATGGTATTAAAGTTTTCATTTGTAATATAAACGTTGAAGAAACATTTCAGATTCATATCTCCTTCCCTACAAAATACGATGCAAATGTTATATCATGGGCAGAGTCAAAGTTTTAGAATTTACGCAAGCATCATAGCAACACGTCGAAAGATGTTGGGTTTAGAAGTTCCAAAGACATGTAAATTTAGAGAATACGCTGATATACTTAATGAAAGCCCTGAAGGTGTTATCAAATTTGTTAGCACACATGCCTCGAAGGAAGAAGTTCACTATTTCGATCCAAAAGTTCTTATACATTCAAATGATGACTCTATACTAGACAATTTTCTCATAGAACAAAAGAGACGGTACGAAAACGGCGAAACAAATGCCATCTATATGGGAGATGAACAGTTATATTACCTTTTAGGAGATATGTTTGGTGCGGGTCTAGATACTACAACCGTTTCAATGGCATGGTTTATTCTGTACATGGCTTTGAATATAGAAGAACAAGTAAGTTTCCAATATTTCAGAGTACGTAATTTAAAACGACAACCTCATATTGTTATAATATCAACTTATTCTGTCTAGGCTAAAGTTCGAAAAGAAATTTTAACCGTTTACCCAGAAGAGTCCGAAATCGATCTTACAAAATTGACTTATCTTACGGCAGCGATTTATGAAACACAACGCATAAGATCCATTGTACCAACAGGCTTACCTCATGGATGTGTGCAAGTATGTATAAATTTAAGTTGTAATGAGTATTTAAATAAAGTTTCATTAATTTTTGTTACTGAATTTCTGTCATACCAGTGTATTCCATTTCATAGCTGTGATAGCCCGGTTGTGAGACCGTGCGACTCTTTAGAGACTATCATCAAACCTCAGGCAGGCAACAATGAGTTTTTCTATAAAATAAATAAATTTAAAATTTATCACACACTTTTCCGTGAAAGAAAACATCGCGAGGAACCCTGCATATCTCTAGAGAATGTTGAGGATATGTGTAATCTATCAATCACATTGGAGCAGCCTAGTACGTCTTAGCTCCAATCCTTTTCCCTAAAATCGGAGACAGGACAGCACAGGAGGCCTAGGCCCAGCTGTGGGACACTAACAAACCGTTACTACTTATTTTCAATGTATTCACGCATAAAAACTACTATTTCTCAAATCCAATGCAGCATTTTTAATTTTTTAATCGCTTAAAACTTGATTGTTGAATTTTAACCAGATTAACTTACTGGACTTAACTTACTTTTACACGAATATATAATTGTACTTATTTATCCTAGGAAACATTTTTGGAAAAATACAGAATACCAAAAGGGTCGATGATATTGCCGTTGCAGTGGGCGATTCATATGGATCCCAACACTTGGGAAGATCCTGATGTTTTTAAACCGAGTCGATTTATTGATCAATACGGGGAATTGGTCAAGCCACAGGAATTTATACCGTTTCAAACAGGTAACACTTATGATTTTTATTTTACTTTATGACTAGCTGTGCCAGCAACTTCGCCCCCATGGAAATCGTTGTCACAAATTTTTTCCCAAATTAAAGTTTTGAACATAAAAATAAATATCGTGGGTTAACGATACGAGATTTTTTAATAATTTTTACCGTTTACTTAGCGCAAGCTTTAAATTGTGCCGTTTTCGCAATATTTTTTATTATTGCTCCTCTCCTATTCATCTTAGCGTGATGTTATAATAATCTATAGCCTTTCTCAGTAAATGGACTATCTTACACTCAAAGATTTTTTCAAAGAAGAAGAAAAACAAACAAACTCTTTAGCTTTATATATAGAATAGATTTTTGTGTAATTATATTTTCTGTTTATCATATTAACACTTATTATAGAAAAGGTGACAATGGCTTAGCAAATTTGTAACAAACAATACATTTATGGAATATTAAAAAAAACCCTACCTTATAAATAATTATATATGATGAGGTTACCGTATATGCGCTATCTTTCTAATTTTACCTTTAGAAAGAGAAGGAAACTAACCTGTGAAGGTACTATGATTTTGAAACAAGAAACTGAGTGGAGTGAATCTGTATATAAAAGCAGTATTGAAGCAGAAAGCAGAAGTAGAATTATTATACTATTTACACTTGATGAGTGAAAATTTATAAATACACATCCCATATTCATTTCTATAAGCTCTAGTAAAGCATTTAATTTTGGTAGCTCTAATTGAGCACCGTATACATGTTTATTCAAAAATATTTATATCTATGTCTATTATTTTCGCTGATGCTCTTACTGAAATTTCAATAATCTCAAAGGCAAAGTACTTCATCATCGTCCTGCCCTTATCCCACTCTAAGTGGGGTCGGTACAACATGTTATAAACATGCTGTCACATGATTTGGCTGCGTTTTTACTACCGGCCGCCTGCCTGACGTCAACTTAACTTAGTCGTATTTTATGACACCTCAGTAAGAAAGAGGGTGGTCTATTCTACTAAACTGGATACCATACGGTCAACTTACCTTATTCGCCTTTTATGACACCTTGGTAAGAAATAAGATTGGTCTACTTTACTCAGCCGGATATTACACGGCGGGTCGACTTTTTTTTTATGTCAGGAATATCCATTATGGGTCATCACCGCCCGACGGGGACGAGCGGCGGGTATGTCGGACTCGCACCAACTAAAAACCTGACAGTGCTCCACCACGCTGCTGGTGGCGGGGGCAATGTCTTCATAGGTAGGTACCCTACCTATGAAGACATTGCCCCCATCCCCGCCAGCAGCAGCTCTGTACCCCGGAGAGCGCCACCTCTGGGTCGGGGCCTCTTTAAACGTGGCCCCTCCCTCCGCTAATCGATGCATCGGGAGCACCAGATGCATCGACCGCCTCGGGGACCTAACTCCAGCGAGCGACCGATAAAACACGGTGGGTCGACTTACCTTAGTCGCCTTTTACGACACCTCGGTAAGAAATGAGGGTGGTACTATTTTCTATTCAGCCGGATACCACACGGCGGTCAAAGCCAAAGTACTTATTTGATCATTTTAATGGTTAATTGTTCTTTAAATGGTATTCACATTTTTAGGTAAACGAATGTGTCCAGGAGATGAGCTTTCAAAGATGATAATGATAGCTCACATCGTACCACTTCTACGTAAATTCAAAATAAGCTTGGAGTTTATTCCAACGCCCGAAGAGCTGCTGGGAAAAGTGGGTCTCACACTAACTCCACCAAAAGTTTCATATATTTGCGAACCAATTTCTCAAACCACTCATGTATAGGTACTTATAATTGTATATAGTTTACACAAAATATATGAACTATATAAAACTATAAAAATACCTTATAAAAATTATAAAATTATTGTTTTTGAAAATGCTCTCTATATTGATTAACTAAGATGACAAGATAGTTTTTAATACGTAAGTACATTTATAATGGCAGTTAGGTAGGTACGGCTATTTTCTAAATGACAACTACAACAACACAAATAAGCCTTTATTTTTACAATGTTGATATCTACGAAAATCTTTTTAAGTTGTTTTTTAAATTTAAACTATCGTTAGTGTTATTTATAATTATTGTATAGAAACCGGCTGTACTCACGTCTTAATTTATCGGATGAGCCCGACTAGTTTCAAGCCCATACGGGGCTATTATTTATGAGTCCTTTATGGGGCGTTATCGCTGTGGGAACTGATAAAATAAGACGTGAGTATAGCCGATTTCTATACATTAATTTTGAAGTTCACGTATACTAGGAGATTGTAGAACCCTACCTACCCTCCTTCTGTCTTTGTATCTTGCAGCATGTTAGTGGGTTAGGCTTCAATGCTTCTTAGAGAGAGTCGACTTGTATGATTACTATATAGTAATCAGTTAATTAATATGAATTAACTGGGGAATGGTGTTGGGTGGTAGACTAGATTACTGATTATAGGGAGATTTGCTCCGTCTATCGATGGCCATATTTATAATATTAATTTCATTCATTTTGCATGTGTGCTTTTTTAGTTTTAAAAGAATTGCAAAATCTTGTGAAAGCATTTGTTGGAATAAACAATTTAAGGTTTTTATGAGAAAAAAATTGTAATAAATAAGAAATAAAAATTACGAAAAAAGCCGTCTATTTAAAGCCTGTAATAAATATATAGTAGGAATTATTTGTAACCTAATTTTAGTAAATAGGTGGTGGTGGTAGAAAGTTAATAAAGTTTCTATTATACTAAAATATTTTATTCCTGAAAAAATTCTTTGATATAAACGTAAGGTTAAAATGATGATCGGCTGGTTCTTTCGATACATCAAATCATTCTGAAATGGTCTTCATCTGTAATAGTATTTCAGGTTTCTTTGTCAATTCTGCGTACTTGCGTGTTGTTTACTTTGCTTGTCTTCTATGTATGTTTGTATGTGAAAGTGGAGTCTTGCAAGTTAAATTCCACTTCCCTGTGTTCGATTGAGCTAAAATTTTACATACTGGTCTAATCTCAATGACAAAGCATAACATGTTGCTGGTGCCAGAACTTCGTCCAGACGAGCGAATTCCGCCATGGTGAACATTAAGGATATGAAAGCTTTTTTGTCGGAAAACGACAGAAATTATTTCTCTGTATAAATGAGGAGGTCTGTCTGTCCGCTGTAACAATATTAATAAATTTGGTACAATTGAAGCGTTATATACTACATTATTATATAGTTAGCATATAATAATAATAATAATTCTCTATTGTACACCAAAAAGAATACAGAAAATATAAAAAAAAAGTTAGGTACAATAGGCGGCCTTATCGCTAAAGAGCGATCTCTTCCAGGCAACCTTAGGGCAGAGAACTTAACTTTATATTAATGGCAGGGGTGCACAAACTAAAAGAAAAGGTTATAAGGTGTATAAGATGATATAATAATGACATATAGTATTTATATAGTAATTATGTAGGGTTAACATATAGTATTAAAAATTCCATTGTTTTCCTGAAAACAGTCAATAATTGAAGGTATTTTAACGTAAAGTAAAGTTTACACAAACCATGTCGCGGGTTCCTAGTAGATATATATTAAACAAAATACTACAATGTATTAACTATTTAGTAGATATTTTCGAATTGATCTATATACAGCATCAATACCTAATAAGTCTTTACACAAAATTCATTTATATATTTAAAAAGGCGTTATTGTGCAGAGATCCATGATACAAAATAATTTATTATTACTTTAGTAAGAAGGCTTACTTACTACATATATTAAACCTTACAACTTTTTTTTGTTACTTAATTATTTTTAACATGTATAATATTAGTTCTTTAAACAACGTATTGATTATAAAGAAGGATACATAATAATATATTAATATTAAGAAAAGTTAAAAGAGAGAAAATAAAATAAATCTTATAATATTTAGATAAAATATAGAAAAATATAAGTAAAAAGGCATTGATATGATAATGTATAACTTTAATTGAGCCCCGCATTTAATATTATTAATTGTGCTTTATATTGAAATTTGCCACAGTGATCATGCGAGGAGTTTCGCATATTAAATCGTTTAACTGACATTACTTGTATGTACATTTAAACTAATTTTATAAAAGTGAAACTCTGTTTTTCTTCCTGTTCATCTCTCTGTTTGTTATGCTTTCACGGCTAACCTGCTGGACCAATACTAATGGTATTTGACTAATCAAAGCTTATACACTGAGGTTACATATAGGATATAAAAATCCCGTTTATCTTTATGGAATAGGGAAAGAATTAATTGCAGTATTGAACCTAAACGCTTAAATTAGCGCGAACCAAGTCGCGGGTACAACTTGTATACATATAGACACTAGTAACATATATGCATACTAATCCTCCTACACTTATCCTACTCTAAGTAGGGTCGGCACAACATGTTATAAACATATTGTCACATGATTTGGCTTCATACTGTACTACCGGCCGTCTGCCTGACGTCAACTTACCTTAGTCGTATTTTACGACACCTCGGTATGAAAGAGGGTGGTCTATTTTAATTAACCGGATACCACACGGTGGGTCAACTTTATTCGCCTTTTGCGACACCTCGGTAAGGAATGACGGTGGTCTATTCTACTCTGCCGGATACCACACGGCGGGTTGACTTACCTTAGTCGCCTTTTACGACATCTCGATAAGAAATAATGGTGGTCTATTGTACTCAACGGGATACCACACGGCATAGAAAGCCTCACTTAACATATAGGCTATGTTTTATGTTAATCGGTCAGCAAATAAAAAAAATATGTCAATTTTAAGTTGAAAGGTCGTATACTATGATACTGGTACTAGCATTTTTTCTTTTTTCGCCATTCCTATTAGAATATTTCGTCTAAACAAGTTATAACTTGTTATATCGTTTGTAAAGTAACGGCATGTTACTATCCCACTGCTGGGCATTCGTTGGGACTTCGTCTTCTTAATATATTAAAATGAATGTTTGTCTTTTTTAGACTCCAAACCTGAACCGATTTTAGTGAAATTTTAAGACAATCTTTACAATGACCGAGCAAATGATCCTGATAATTTTTTTGGCAATCGGAGTATTTTTTAACTGTTTTTAATATATCTTTAAATTTAAGAAGAAATTTAAGACGAATTGGGCTGGGTATACTAGTACTAGGTATATTTGTTTACGTAACTATTACTAAAGCATCACAGCTTCAAAGTCGCATGTTGATCGCGAGCCGCAGGTTGCCGACCCGGTCGAGAGTTCACGCTGCAGTGGTTCGTATTTCACAGTGTTAATCAGCTGTTAGTTCTGGATTATTAAAACAAAGGTGATTATCAAATCTCCCTTTAGGCTTTAAACATTGGTGTAAATGATCAATAGCTTGTTTTTTTCTCTCTCTACATGTATAAAGCTTATTACATTATGAATAAGTGAAAGTGGTTTGCGGCTTATCGACCATTTTTTAAGTATTTTATTATTAAGCTTACTACATGTAAATTATTTTGGTTGTCGTAAAAAGTTTTTTTTTTTTAATTATCAAATCCTTACGTATTGCAGAGACAGAGTTGCGACAATTGTTGACAGGAATCTCTGCAGAGGTTTTAATATTTAAGTTGTCTTAAAAGCTCCGACAAGGAATATGGATATTTTTAATTTTTGACGATATATGTGATGTTACTATATAATAAAAGTTAAAAAAATAAAGGTTGGTTTTTTTATTATGGAACATTTGTTACTTGAGTTATCGTTGAGCTGCAAACTTTATGAGCTTTTACTTTGTTACACATCTTTATGTATAGAGAATATTACTCTAATAATGGTAGCTAATCTGAAGGATGCATTGCTATACTTTTACATTTTTCGATATTCCTTAAGTATAGGTATAGAAGGATAGGTAAAGTAGTATATAAGAAAAGGTTTTAGCTAAGTAAAAACGATTTCTTGTTTTATTTATATTCATAAGAGAATTTAGAAGTTATTTTATCAATTCCGTTTAATGTAAAAGGTAGTAATGTGGCATATTAAAACTTACATTTACACATTTACATTTTAACTATGCCTTCTTCCTTATCCATAATATTTTGGATCGAAAATCAATTAAATAGATTCAAAGGATCCAGAAACAAGTCAATTAATTTGGTTTCATTATAATTCTTGTCTGATCCCAAACAGATCCTAATTTTCCAAATAATGGTTTATGTTGGTGTATAAAATCAAAGATAGTGTTTTTATTAAATTATTATTTTTTTATTTCAAACTATAATATTTTAACTTATTTAAAGTAACGCAATATTCACAAAGCTAAAGTAATTAGTGGTAATTTTACTAGAAACGGCGAGTCGCAAGTACGAAACAAAAATTGTCATTTGAACTTATTAAAGCAACTTAGTTGCAACCAAAATTTTTATTGATAATATAAAAGAAACACTAGTACAAATCGTCATTTTAGTTATAAAATTAAATATAATATACCTATAGCGACACACTTTACCGCTCTTAGACTAGTTGCTGGTTCCTACACTACCATGGAATGTTACTTAGTATATTACACATGATAGGTACAAGTAAAACTAGAAATGTAAAAATGAACACGACTTAACTTCTTAAAAAAATTCTCATACGTAACTCAAGTCAACACAATAAACATGAGATCTCACTCAACTCAAATCACTCCCAAGTGATACTTACTAATAAATAACGTTTTAATTATACATTTTATTTTGGTATAGGGAACTAGAGCTTAAGATGTTAATGAACTAACTACATTTCGTTACGAAACTGCTTCATTCGATGTATGATATTTACGATGATCTCATAGATCGAAAAACCTATACATAATACTGAAGTTATAGAAATAACAATTCATAATCTCAACGATGGGAATATTCAATATACCTAAAGTAAAGTTCGGTTACTATTTAATTGAACACTTTATGCACAGCCTAGACAATCGCCGCGGCGATGTCGTCACTTATCAATAAACTTAATTTAAATTTGTCATCGATACGCTCTAAAACGAGTGATCACGGAATACTGGTGGGTATGTTGTGGCAATGTGTGCGTCGCGCTTAATGAGCGCCGACATGACGCAAGTGCGGGTGATCGTGCGCGATGACGGCGGGTGGCGCGGGCGGCGCGCGCTCCACGAACTTAACGCGGAAAGCTTTGGGCGCGATCGTAGCGCCCACCGTACCCTCCAGCGACGGCGGGGCAGCTCCCGCTTCTGTTTGCACGTCAAACTGATGCATCATGCTCGCGAAGAACATGAACATTTCCATTCTAGCTAGAACGTCCCCCAAACACATCCTTCTTCCTACGCCGAAAGGCATAAAAAATTCAGGGCGTTTAATTTTGCCTGTTTCGTCTATAAACCTGCTTGGATTGAATTTGTTTGGTTCGTCCCAGAGATTAGGATCCATGTGTACGCAGTTAATTAGGGGCACAACCTGTGAGCCCGCAGGAATCCTGTATCCGTTAAGGTGTACGTCCCTTTAAAAAGAAAAGTTATGATTAGTCACTTATTTTTACAAAGACTGTAACTTATTGAAATGAAATTATTGGCTTTACAAATGACTATACATACTTGGTAGGAGAATGGGTAGTAGCCAGAGGAACAATGCTTGACATGCGCAACGTTTCAAGGATAGTCGTTTCCGTGTAAGGAAGATTCGGCATATCTTCTATTGTGGGCAAGCGCTCGCGACCAATTACATTATCCAATTCTTCTTGAACTCGGCGTTTTACATCGGGATTTCTTAACATGAAGACAATCATCCAAAGTAATGACGATTTGATAGTTTCCATACCAGCAGAAAAAAGGTCTCCAAGAATTTGTTTGATTTGTAATTCTGGAATAAATATCGTAATTTAATAACAATTGTTACACTATACAAAAATTTGATTACAATAATTCTAATAATTCATTATTTTGAAATATTTTTATGTAATTTTCTTACCATGATTTCTGCCTTCAAACAAATCGCCCTCTCTTCCTTCCAGTTTTGCCTTTTCTATTTCAATTAAATAAACATCAATAAGATCTCTAGCATTATCCATATCTAGAGTATTCCGGTGCTCGTCAATAAGCGTTTGATAAAAAGCAAACATCTCTTCGCGATTCCTTGCAACTTTTTCTTGAACTTGTGCCTTGCCGGGTAGATACTGTATAACAATATTAATTTAATTAACGCTTATTCAACAAGTCCTTCTATATACTAACAGTGCTTAATATATTAAAAAATCTTACGTTATAAAGTGGTATATATTCTCCGTAGTGAATTTCTCCAAAAAGCTTCATGCCTTCTTCGATTAGGTGGTTAAGTCTTGCGAATCGAGCGTCACCGTGACTGAAGCGAACCGACATAGTTATCCCACAAATCACATTTGATACGCCTAAAGCCAAAAGTGGATTCGCGTCTACTGGTGCGCCTTCCGCACGTTGCAAATTGTCAATTAATTCGTGAACTTCGCTCTGATAAAGAAAACATTCCGTTAATAAAATCTTTAAAAAGTACTTTAAAATATATTACTAATTCATCATATAATTTTGATCTAATATTAATGTAAAATGTACCTTGATTCTAGCTTCCATTATTTTCTTTCCGTTTCCCATATAAGTCATGCCGAATTCCCGGAGTTTCTCATGTAAAAACCGACGTTGGTTTTTCCAAAGGCGGCCCTCACTATTGATAATACCTGTGTAAACGGACTCGATAAGTACAATAATGACTACATAGTAGAATGTTTGTGGGTCGCACTTTACAGCTATGCGTAAAACTTTTCAATTTTAAATAATGAACTTTATTGATTTAATTGAAAAAGATTGTTTCAATTAAAAATTATATTCAAATAAAAAATCAAATATTAAATTATTATGCGTACATTAGCAATATATAAGTTTTTACCCTACGTTGCAAATTTAAGTAAAAAACCTACAGCAATTAAATTAAGTACCTACCAAAACCATCCAGAATGTGCATTAAAGGAGTACTCGGTCTGCCGGTGAACTCTTCCCGGCGAAATGCTTCCCGAATCAACTTGTAGTCACTCAACACAATTGTTAGTTTATTTCCGAGACGTGTAGAGAATAATGCACCGTAACTTTTGGCCAACTCCAGAAACGTTTTGTGGCGTACTCCAAGGAATGGAAGGTAGCCGACGACGGGAGGGCTCCAGGGGCCGGGCGGTAATTTTTGACTTTCACGCACTAAATTGATTAGCCGCATCGCCAAAAATGTCACGCCGACCGCCATCAGGAGCGGCAGCGTCGTACGCGACGAACAGTAGCTCACCACTTGCCATAGCGCCCACAGAAGTTTAGAGTTCGTTAGCATTGTTATCATTTTGGAACTTATGATTTAAAATTTTCGTAGCAAGTAGCTTTTTTTAAAAGTCAACTGAACATACTATTTAGTGCGCGGATATGATCGCGATAGCGCTGTATACTACACGCTGTAATCGTATACCGCGTGTGAGTGTTGTATGCGCACTGGCCCGGCGCTGGCGTGGCCTTGCGAATAAATACGCGCGGGTGGCGCGCGCGCAGGTTCGTCCCACCGGCACTCCTCTCTCCGCCGTTTTTCCGTTGGCGGGTTCGCTACGAAGCGTAGCACGGCGACGTAGACGGCACTTTTAATTTCAAACTTTAGTGAAATGCTTTCTAAGCACTTTAGTATAATGAATGAAGAGGAAAAAAAACGAAAGTGATCTAAGAAAAAAATATTGACGAGTTTTTTTTAGATAAGCTTTATTATTTTGTTCCTATTCGCTCTTGTTTATTAGTGGAAGACTTGGAATGTGTCTTCTTTCTCACCACCAAAGTTGAATAAACTAACAACATTATATAAAACATTTTCAAAGATTAATACTAATATAGAAATTAATGTTATTATTAGAGTTTGTTGTAAAAATTGCACTTAGTCTATAATTATGCACGCAAAAGGAAGAATGTATATTTATTCACTAGCAGGCGTCAAATTTGGCGAGGGGTGAGAGGAGCCGGCGAGGTCGCGCGGGTGTGCATGCAGATGATAAGATTAACGAATTGCGTAAGTGCGAAGCAAGGTGATGGCGGGTCGACGACTTAAGCCAGAAAGCCTTGGGCGAAGTTCTACGCGGCTCGACCTCAAAGTGACACTTAAGTATAGCGTTCCAAAATATTCGTCGTCGATTAGATTATTTTTTGCACATTTATTACCAAATTTGCAATTATTATATAAATTATGTTAAATTGGTGTTTAATAAATTTAAACGACTAATCCCCATTATTCTGATCGATCATAAATATTAAATAATATATAAAAGTACTATTTGTGTTTATGGCGATGTAAAATTGTCTCAATAAATTGGTACAGTACAAGCGTGTCTTTAATAACATACTGTATATAACAATAAAAGTAAAACAGAATGGAAACAAGTATAAATTCCAGACCAAATATACAATTTATTTTCAAGTGTTTTAAACCATTTATGAAAAAATCTAGATATGCTGGTAGAATGTAAACATGTTTTTTTAGTATAATTAAATACACATTCTGGTATTCCTCTGAGGCATTCATATTGACGAAGAATGTTTAATTTCAAGAGATTTAAATCTGACCAATAACCCAAGAAAAATGGACATGCGACTTCCGTGTTTAAGTATAAACATATAATATTTAAACGTTTTACTCCATTTAGCAATATTTTTCTCTTTGACAAAAATGAATGTGTTTTGTACTTTTTAATGTGTCTCAATTATTAATATGTCAATAAAAAAATAGTAATAAAAGTAAAGTAACGGCCTTTTACTGTTGGGCATAGACCGCCCCTCTACGTTTTTCGGAGAGAAGGGTTGGAGGTAAGATCCACCACGCTCCTCCAATTGGTAGGTTACACATATTGCCAGAATTTTGTAAAGATATGCAGGCTTCCTCAACATGTTTCCCTTTACCGAAAAACGTGCGTAAATTGCAAATATAGATTAGACACAAGTTTTAGCAAAAAAACTCATTGGTTAGACCTCAACCTTCACAGAGTCGTACGGTCACATTGCAGGGTAATCACAACTAAAAAAAATGATATAGAATAGAATAGAATAGAATAGAATAGAACATTCTTTATTGCACCACATAAAATTACAATATACATTGTAAAGAAAACGATGTTATCTTAATGTAGATACAATAAGGCGGCCTATATACCTAAAACCGGATATACCTAAAAATAATAATAATATTTCATATATTTGTATACTGTAGCTCTCAATTCTACATTAGAAAAAATATCTTGCATTACGATTTTCAGAACACTTGAGTTTGAGAAAAATATGTATGACAAATTCGGTTATTGATATTCGATACTAAAACTGAAAAGAAAGGCACCTCGTAAAAAACTATTGTTGTGCAGAATTTTCTTCCTACTGGATTTACAATAGCGAAACGTATAACAGGAACTGTAATAAATTTATTCAGGACAAGAATATTGTTCTACTTAAATATATTGATTAATGATATTTATATTAAGTACGATACATCAAGCAAAATAAATATTTGCAAAATTAATGCGCATCCAATAACGCGTAGTTTGTGTTTTAAGCAAATATTATTTGAACATTAACAATTCGAAGCGCAATAATACGATAATATATACTATTTAATAAGCCAGATACTATGATTTTCGACATAGGCAGATTAAGTTCACAAAGCACGTACCTTGCTAAATAGGTACTCGGCTAAAAGAGCAACGACCGTCCCTTTCAATCGATCACGGTACTCAGCTGAATATACGACAGTATAAGTATCAAATAGGGTATGTGCAGATTCTATTTAAAGCTGCAACATACTACGCTCAACTTTCAACATTCGATATATTTTTACTTACTTTAATACGTAAAAACAACTATTACTTTTTTAATCTTTAAAGTGGTCGTGATGCAAGTAATTTCCTCTTTTATAAGGATTTAATAAAGGATATTTTTTTTTCAATTAGCGATAATTATTGTTTTTTGAGAGTATCAATCACTAATATTATTAGATTTTGTTAAAAAGGTCCGTTCTTTTCTTCTCTTCATATCTTTATAAAATAACACGGTATGTAGTCACTACTAATCTGTATTGCATTACATTTACATATTAATTATATATTATTAAAAAAAAATATCTTATTTATTGCATTGTTCATCTTACATTTAAATATCTGACATTGTTGTTCTGTTTTTAGGTTTACACAGCGATGATCACTACGATATAAAATATAAGAACACAACGATAATATGTTATTAAATCTTAAATTATTTACACGCTGGTACTATACAAAAATGATATACCTGAAAGCTGTGATGGCCCAGCGGTGCGACCGTGTGAATCTCTAGAGACGATCACGGGTTCGAACCCGGGCAGACACCAATGAGTTTTTCTCTTAAAACTTATGTGTCTAATTGATAATTGCAATTTATCACACGCTTTTCGGTGAAGGAAAACATCGTGAGGAAACCTGCATGTCTCTAGAGAATTCTGGAGGTATGTGTAACCTACCAATCCGCATTGGAGCAGCGTGGTAGGTCTTAGCTCCAATCCTTCTCTCCCAAAACGGAGAGAAGAGGCCTATTCTCAGCAGTGGGATAGTAACAGGCCGTTACTTACTTACTTACTATACAAAACGTGCTTACGTAGAATATTCCCAAGTAGGAAGCATTTTCGCTAAGTTGATTCATTGTGCTAAAAACGAGCCAGTTCATTTGTCGGGTATAAATATATCTATTACATTGTTATTAAATTATATAACTTTGCTATTATTATTATTTATTTCTGTCATGTAATGTTATCAATAAGATGTTTTGATTTACACTTTATAAGTGCGCTACGCGCACTAGTGTTAATTGCTGAATTGAAGCTAGTCAAAAAAGGCGTATTCTCTATATGGATCTCTTATATTTTTTAATAGCTTACATATTAGATTTGGTAAAATAAGTTTTATGTTTATCTTGAGCTTTAATAGGACATTTGTCGCAGTCTAACATTTCAAATGTTACAATGCGACAAATCTTCTTCAGGTACACCCATTGCACGCTGCTCCAGGGAAGAAAAGGCTCTAATAACAAACTAAGGGACGTAAAATCTTTGAATTGCCGATATTGCCGATACTGTTCTCGACTTTTGTATTTGTCTAATTAGGTATGAAAATAACTTAAAATACCTTATTATTCGTTTAACAATAAACTCAATTGATGTCCATTCTTATCAGTTGCCGCTAATATTGCTCACTGTTAACGTGTTACCATTCTTGGCAATATAATAACTTTGCGTTTTCCAAGCTATGTATTACAAATTCTATGAATAAAACAATATACCGTGTCTTCTTTAAAATAAATTATTAAACGTTGAAAATTTTATCGGAATTGTGCTAAGACCTTAATTTGACATTATGTGAAACCAACCAATACTATTTCGACTTATAGCTAACTCTTACAATACTAATCGATGGTGTACCCCGTTCACAATATAGGTCACAATCGTGCAAACAAAATGGTGTTTTGTTTACTCAATCGCCTGCATTGGTATCAATCCATTCCGAAAGTTTCGGATAAGTGACATTTAACTTACATCATATTCGAATGCCGTTAGTATATTACGGTGTGACTTAGAAAATTCGTTATGACTAAGAGCTTCTTAAATTTATCTTTTGTTGAGATTGTATAAGATTGCTTTTGATGCATTGTTATCAATTGACCTATGTGTTTAGCTAGAACAAGACCGGACCGTCAAAAGATATATGAATGTAGACTTACAATCTTACAATCTTACAAAATCTTAAACTTACAATCTTATAAGCTCCGATCTTTTTCTCCAAAAATAGGATAGAGGAGTCCTTTTTCCAGCAGTGAAATTTTCATATGGGATCATCTCATGAGCAAGGTCTGAATACTTAGTTAATTTTTGTTAGGAATATCGTCATTTGGGACAGTGACATCGACAATATTTCCCGACGCATTGGCGGGTCTGACTGACTGATTGGCCGAATTTAAAATTAGCGGCAGAAGTAATAGAATAAGACGTGTGTATTATTCTATTCGATTTCTATACATAAACTACGAATAATACTTACGATAGTTTGAACACACAACTGCCGATTGGTATCCGGCTGAGTAGAATAGACCACCCTCATTTCTTACCGAGGTGTCGTAAAATACGACTAAGGTAAGTTGACGTCAGGTAATCGGCCGGTAAAATACCTATCCAAATCATGTGATAATATGTTTATAAGATGTTGTGCCGGCCCCAGTTAGAGTGGGATGTAGGAACAGGGATGATGACTTTATTACATATCTGTGAATCTCACTAATTTTGTGTACCTGTTTTTGATGTTTTAGTAATACAAAAAAAGCATATCAAAGCAGCAATACTGTCTCAATTTCCTATGATCAATTTAGGTCCTACCAGTTAGTATAAGTTACAATTTGTTACAATTTTCCTGCTTTCACCTTTGTGCGCTAGAAAGTCTTTAGTTATACAATGTTAAAACAACTTAAACTTCCTCAGTTTATATCAGGCATAGATTATACAAAATAAAGGTACATATGGTTGATTAATCATCATCCCCCTTATCCCACACTAAGTGGGGTCGGCGCAACATGTCATAAACATGCTGTCACATGATTTGGCTACGTATGTTACGACTGGCCGCCTATCTGACTTCAACTTACCTTAGTCGTATTTTACGACACCTCGGTACGTAATGAGGGTGGTATATTCTACTCAGCCGGATACCACTCGGCAGTTGTGTGTTTAAATTATCGTGAGTAGTATTCATAGGTTATTTATAGAAATTGTATAGAATAATACTCACGTCTTATTCTATTACTTCTGCCGCGATAATGCCATGTTAAAAGATAACGAATAAGCGCCGAATGAGTTCTAAACTAGTCGGGCTGACCCGATAGAATAATACGTGAGTATAGCCGGTTTCTATATATAAATAATTTGTGTGTCAATCAACTAAAGAAGCAATAATCTAAATTATCGAATATTAATATTTTGAAGATCGCATTCAATACCAATGAATGTTTGTCTTAGGATTTCAGCGTTGAGATTATAAAGCGTTTATCTATAGATAAAAATCGTTATTCAAGGCATATTCAAATCATAAATTATAGCAAGATATCAAATATTTACAAAAGCAAATATTTATTGCCGCACAATTTTATTTGTTTAATAGAAAAACGAACAATTATTAAAACAAATAAACAATAACTAGCAAAAACTAGAACCTACTAAACTAAGAAAACTAGAGAACTAGAATATACTTATAAAAGAGAGAGTAAATAAGCTAATAAACTAATGAAAAAAGCTCGTTTACGAAGTCTACGTTAAAAGTTTTAACGGATTACAACTAGCGATCGACCGTTAGTCAATAAATAAACACATTTTTTACGTTATTATTACATTTATTAATTATTAAGCCATATGGTATCCGGCTGAGTAGAATAAACTACCCTCATTTCTTACCGAGGTGTCGTGAAAGGCTACTAAGGTAAGTTGACCCACTTGAAGGGGTCGTAAAAGCCAATCAGGCATCAAGATGTCAGACAAGCGGCCGGTCGTAAAATACCTAGCCAAATCATGTTCATCATCATCATCATCATCAAATTACAAACCATTTTGTCTTTATGATTAAAATGAAAAACGTAAACAATGTATATTTTACACACATTGCATAATAGTTATATTACAGTTCTCTGTAAAAACTTAAATATGTGAAATCTCACTCATGTCTGTCCAATTTTCTTAAAAAGAGGAACTTAGGTATAAATATGTTATTGGCCTATTAAATAAGTAATGGAAAAGATATTTTTATTAATCTAGTAGAGTAGCACGGTAACAATAGCTAAGTCATGAAAATTAAAACTAACATTAAATTAAGGTTCAAAATAAACTAAACAGCACCTACCATTCTACCAACAATTTAATAATTGGCGATTTTTATCTGTTGAATAGATATCCCAAAAACAATTTTAACTTTTTAAAGTCTATTCATGTTTTTATTTATGTGAACAAATTATTTGGCCACTCAACCCATATGAACATTGATCGTTTAATGTTTTCGGAAATAGATTACATTATTTATAGCGAGCTATTAATTAAATTCTGTTATTTTAACCCTTTTTCACCTTATTATATCTTTCATACCGTGTTAGATTTGCGTTGGTTCATTGTATTCCGCAGACGTCAACTGTTGGTTTGCAAGGGTATTCACTTATCCTCATTAGTAGCGCCTTGACATAAATGTTGCATTTGTTCTTAAGTTCGATAAAAATTTGAACGAGTTTAATCACCTTAATAGAATTAACTTGTTAAATTAAATTGTGTAAAAGTTATGATAAAAAGGAAAAACAAAATTTGGATTTTTTAAAAGTGGAAAAAAGTATTCAATTATAATAAATGTTTACAACTCGTCGTGTGCGTGCGTTGTGTGAATTGAATTCAGTTTATGCATTTCAAGCAAACTACAGTACTTCATAAGTATTGTCAGATACACATATTCCAGAAACGCTGTAGGAGTTGCAAGTTTTATTACAATGTTCTCCTTAACCGTCAAGCTCACGGTGCATACAACTTAAAAATATATATCAACCATAACAATATTCTGAAAAGTACTTATAATCAATTATTAGTCTTGGAAGTAATTACTCTAAGAATTGTACTCATTTTTTAGGAATACGACACGCTTATGCAATATTATTATATCATACTGATTAAACGACAATGAACTTTTTAACGTTGGCAGTTCTTTTTTTTCAAATAGATACGTTTCTGGAAATTTATGAATTACGCTAACTTGAAACTTACAAAAGCTTTTAATTATAAATAGATTATTAAACTACACGCATTTACTGTCATATTTTTTAAATATAATCTAGTCGCAGTAAATAAGTATTAATATCTTTTTTAACCACATCGTGCTAAAATTTTATAACATTGATACTTTAGTGTATTTCTGTTGGATTACGCGGCGCACGGGAATAAAACTTCCAGTAAGCTAGTTTTCTTACAACAACGCGTCCTCTTCGACACAATTGACATAAAACCCTAATTTACTATTAACTTAAACCTTTTCGAAAAATTGCACTATCTTTTAGTAAACACAGTGCAAAAATCCGTTTAGTGGATTTTAAAAAAATCGACCACATACAGACAGATAGTTTTTGGGGAATTTGTTTTTTCAGATTAAAATAATTTCCCAAAAAAACCTATTATTGTTGGTTTTCCAAATTAT
Organism: Morpho achilles; assembly: GCA_947086495.1. NCBI lineage: Eukaryota > Metazoa > Arthropoda > Insecta > Lepidoptera > Nymphalidae > Morpho > Morpho achilles. Next base: position 11,875,267 of record CAMTZB010000019.1, read on the forward strand.
TTAATCATTAAAACAAATAAAAGAGCTAAACAACACTTTTATATGCATCACGGAAGAAGCGTGATAGGAATGAATAGGAAACTATTTTCAAAGCCACCTGTTGTACGATAATATAAAACTAACTATTTATGCCATAAACAGTTCATGTCTATTCTAGTTAACTTCCGAGCTCATATTATTCAAGTCTTTTATGTAGAATCATTCTAAGAATGGTGGCTACGTTTCCGCATAAAATAACTTTGTATAATTGCGTGAAAATGCGTTATAAATTGATATATAATCAATTTACAATATAAGGTCAAGTGAAACGTGATCAATCGACGAATAAGACAAACTGCTTCGCTTTCATAACGACTAGCTGAGATGCTTTTACGACAATTTTTGAAATGGAATTTTTCTCGAGCTGTTCATTTGGGGACGTGGGGCAAATTGACACTGAAGTATAATTCTATGTAACTATAATACGGATAACTACGTATTTTTCAAAACGTATGTTATAAACTAAGAGTATCATCATATGCAGCCGGTGACACAATGCGTTTAGTGTTATTCTTTATATACATAAATATACTATATTATATTATTTAATTATTTAAGGACCACCAGAAGCTACTACATTTAAATAAATTATTAAACTAGTAACATATTAATATCGTTCGTTAAATGTACAGCTTATTAAGGTAGCCACAACATGCATAAAAAACAAGTTTTATTACTTTAAAACTAAACAATAACTATTTTAAAATTAATATTAATATTAATTTTATATAAATATTAGGCCTTATATATAACAAACTATTACTATTTATTATTATAATTATTACTGTTGTTAAATTAACTTGTGTTGTTTTACATAGGCTAACAAAAAATTGTTATTTTTCTTTTATGTATTTGTGTGAAATACAGAGTATTTCTATTCTATTCTATTTTATTCTATTAATAATTTAGGTAAGTCGACACGTTTTACATGCTAATATATTACAACACTAGTAATATTTTTGTAGGCAAACTTTCATTCAGACAGGAATATATTCTTTTATTTTTTTGTAGTAAATTTGATATTTTATATATTTTTGCCTTTTTTCGGTCTAGTAGAATAACAAATAAATGGACATTATTCGTTGTTGTACTATATCTATATATATGTATATGAAAAAGTATAACTATAATAATTAAATTGTTTTGTAGGAAGTCTATCGTTCCCCTATCTCCCCTCAAATTTATGTTTGTTTTAACTTCTCGTATAATTCGCTTCGGCACTGCACAAACAAGTGATGATAAATTGCTTTTCGCAATCGAGATCACGTAGCTAAAATAAAATATATGGGACACTCACGCGTTTTGACTAATTTCACTTTTTATTGTATACTTAACACTATTTCATATGACGACTAGCAGCCGAAATAACTATTGACTTAACTAAATCATAGACTTTTATAGAAGTAGGCGTTACTTTGCGGAGGTCCATAATACAAAACTAATGAGAATATTATTTTGCTATAATATTGTTATTTGTTCTCAGGTATGAGAGGTATCAGTTCTCGTATCAGGTATGAGAACGAACAGTAAACTCTACAATTAGTATTACATAGATTTTTTTGTAATCGCGGATTATAGCAAAATAATATTCTCATTACTTACTTAGTACCTGGTTGAACGAGCCTTGCTCGGTAATTTTTTACAAAATAAAAAAATTCACAAAGAAAAAGAAATAAGTAATTAGGTAGTTGGGATCGATCTTAGGTATTTACATTTCTCGAAACAGCTCGTTACCCGAATAAGCTACGCTAACTTGACAGTTTATGGCAAAATAGTGTTTTATATTGATATAAATTTAAGTATTTTTTAATGCCCAAAAAAAAGGGATAAAACGATTTTTTTGTACATAAAACATAGCTAGATCGATTTTTCTCCCCCACATGCTGAATGATATATACATATACAAACAAGATTAACTCATTTAAATATTAAAGATAATCTTTCATAATATTTCTTAATACTTATTCCGGTCGAGTAGACTACCCTAATTTATTACCGATGTCGTAACAAAGGTAAGTTAACGTCAGGCAGGCGGCCACTCGTAAAATACCTAGCCAAATCATGTGACAATATGTTTATAACATGTTGTGCCGACCCCACTGAGAGTGGGATAAGGGTAGGAGAATGGTGAACATTCTTTTTACATAAATAATTATGTAAGAACAAAATTACTTACATTACAATCCTTAATTCAAGATATTTTATTCTCGCACAGAAATTACCTCACACAAACTATTTTAGCGGTTATTTTATAATATAAAGAATTAATTAGTTTAAATTAAACGGTTACTTAGGTCAAGAAAATTTTTACTTTTGAACAAAATTATTATATACGTTATAATAGAATATTTTCAAAATATTATAGGAATACAAACCAGTCAAAGAATTATTAAAGGGCAAATACTTTAATATTAATAAGTCTTTGGTAGGTTTGTATTTCTATTATCTATACTAATATATAAGCTGAAGGGTTTATTTGTTTGATTGTTTACACGCGCTAATCTCAGGAACTACTAGAACGATTTGAAAAAATTCTTCGAGTGTAAGGTAGTTCATTTATCGACTATATACTATATAACATCTATACCATATAGGCTGTAGACCAGGACTTCTTAAACTGAGGGTCGCGACCCCCAGGGGGGTCTACTGAAAGCAAAAGGCGTCGCAAAGATCTGATACTTTTCAATCATTATTGATACAACTACATGGCTGCAGCTGTCCTTTAAAGAACTTTTCTAACAAAGATTTATTGATATTTCTCCTCCTAAGTTCCTTCATTGCCCTTTTCATTAAATTTAATTAAATAGATTTTATTAAATTTATGATTGGTTAGTTTACAACAATTATAAATAAAATTTTAAAATTAGTATACACACTATGTACAAATATAAATACAAATAAAAATCATACAAAATACTATTGTAGTTTTATTATAGCTATTTTTTGAAAAAAGTGGCAATGCAAAACTGTTATTTACATTGTAAAATAGTGCGATATTACTTCTATATCTACGGTTAATATAAATTAAAGTGTATGGAGAAGGGGGTCGTTTAAAATTTCCTAAGCTTGAAGGGGGTCGCTATATAAAAAAGTTTAAGAAGCCCTCCTATAGACTATATAACATATATACATAGGCTATATATTCATCTTAGATGCTAAGATCTTCAGCAAAGATGAATAGGACAGGAGCAGCAATAATTTATATGGAAAACGTTTTCCGGTTCAGCTAGGTTTTAAATTTTAGGAATTAATCATTTCAAAATTAATTTAAGATTTGAAAGAACTTATTAGACATTGTTTATTTTATAAATGATGTCGCGGACATTTTTATCACGTCGTCCGTGACATGTGCCCTATCAATATTATTTATAATTTAATTTTGATTGGTATATTGTTGAATCTGAAAAAAAAATGTTTATATCAGTGACCTTCAATATGCAAAAGTGGGTGACACGTTTTTGCATTCCTTATAGAATGATAACCGACTGATAGCCCGGGCCCTTCAATCGATGACCCTGTATGTCACGTGAGTAACTTTTATAACCAACGGTTAATATATTTTTACGTAAAGTTTACTTAACTCTAATTCGTAATAAAATTTGGTGTTGGATAAAACATGTTAAATTACAGCCTTAACAATGACCGTTATAATAGTAATTAAATATTAATAATTATTAATTAATAAATATTAATTACTAATATAATTATATATAGATAAATATATGGGACAATTACACACACAGGCGTCCCCCAAGTATCTTAATACTTATATTAAAGGTGACAATCATCTGGTAAACATATACATACATACATATACAAACATATCCATACATAAATATATAATTTTAATAAATAAATAGTAATAATAAATTCTTAAATACAACTAGATCCAATTAACCGGTAATTTTTTAGGTAAACGTTGGCACTTGGCGGGAATCGAACCTGCAACCCACGGAGCTGAAGGCAGAGTCCCACCTGCGCCAATGGGACAGTCAAAGTTCAAATAAGGTGAAGAATAAGAGCTTTTAGTTTTATTTTTACTTGAAAAATCACTTATTCTTTAACATTCCCTCAATTTAAAAAACACGAATAATTATTTAAATATATCAATTCACATGGAAAATTAATACAAACTTATCTCGGTTTACATATGCACCAGATTATTCCACGGTGCAGTAGATAACTTTTGTAGTTTTATGCTTATCAGGCGTATTTAATTATAAGTAGTAAACAATTGTATGATATGATTGGTTTATCGAACGAATTACGTATCGAATTCATTTAAATAATATTGTCATTGAAGCGTTCGAACGTACTTAAACAGATATCAAAAACAGTGTTACCTAGTACAGCAATAATTTCTTTATAAAATTTTCAGTAGTCTGTCATCAGTAATGGCGACAAATCAATGCTTTCTTTAACTTATACGTTACAGGATATTGTTAAGTAATTATACCGCCTTTTTGCTCGATATTTCCTTAAGTCTAAGGGTAAACATAAATCTTCTTTTCTTAAGTATAAACATAAACCATCCATGTTAAACATCTTCACCGTTTACTTCCAAAGTTATGACTCCAAAAGCTATTTAGGATATAACTTTGACTTATAGTTTTCATTATAGTTCACAGACCTCATTCAATCTGTCTTTTCAGTGGATATACCTCTTATTATATTATTGCAATCAAGAGCACAAACTCTAAAAATATCAAAGTGTGATAGCTAGGTATTAACGGGCACCGTTTCCTTGTCCTTTATGCGTAATGATCCGCAGAAAAAAATATGAACCAATAATGGGCGCTAGCTTAACTGCAAAATTTGACGAGACTATCATGCTTTAGGCAAAACATTTAATTCAATATTCAGGCATGCATACAAAATATGTGACCCATAGATATATTTGGTTGGAACCTTTATAAAAAATTATGATAAATTCCGATGTAGAGTGAATAAAATAAAATGTAATGAAATGAAAAATTTTGGTTAAAATCAAAATGAAGCCTAAACTCTAGTGTATTATGGGTCTCTCATTAATTTATTTTATATCCATTCTACGGAGGGTGAAATATTTAGGCGATATAGTAACAACGTCAAAGAACTTTTTATTTAAATACACAATTTTTGAGTCACAGAGAATATTTATTTTTATTTGACACCAAGTAATGTACAAACACTGAATCATTCTCTATCAAATCTTGTCAGGAAGTTAAGCGAATAAGACATATCAATGAAATTACTATTTTTCGAATACAAACAATATTGATTTAAATCTTAGGATGTATCTTAGCGGTTACAGAGGTCGAGGGTTGATAATTTTCGTAGAAATTACGTTGAATAAACCTTTTTGCTGTATTCGAGAATATAATACGAATCCATCCCACGAATATCCATTTTATCCATCTCCGAATTACAATTATGAGAAGTTCATCGTAAACTAATAGTCGACTACAAGTTATGTTTCTTGAAAATAAAATTGATGCTTGCTTATTCAGTGGTTTCGAATGACGTTACATGGAAGTGGTCCGATCGGTCCGTGTCGAAATCGTAATGTCTTCCCGGGACAAACGTAACCTGACACGTTCGCGTTACTCGCGTCACGTGGGAGGTTCGCGCAATAGGAGACTAAACACATTAGCTAAACATTGTCTGCAACTAAAAATACTGCTGAGACAGGTCATTTAAATTATCTCGTAAATAATGACTGTGTCTATATAAATCATATTCGACTTTGGAGCTCCAATAAATTTTATGCTATAATATTTTTTCTAAAATAGATTAGCGCAGTAAATAAGTTAATTTTTTTTTCGTTTCATTAAGGTTCCACAACCGAAACATTGTCTAGTCGTAGAACTACAATGAAAATGTCAAGTATATTACGCGTGTGTATTAATGAAAATGTATATGACGTTCATCATATAGGTACTAAAGAAACTTAAACTAGATTTAGTAGGTATCTTACTGGATGTTAAAAATGTTTGTTACAATTATTTTCTATAATCCGTGTTTGTTTAACAAATGGAGATTATAGCAAAATAATTGTAACATAACTTTTGTACTACGAGACTTCGCAATGTAACGCCTTCTTCTATAAATAGGATGTTAAATATATTTTTATACTATAGCATAATTCAGCTCGGTGAGACTAATATTTATATTATAGCATTATTGTATAGTAAAAGTGCTTAGCGAAGAATTATTTTACCACCAAAATGATTAATTTAATGTAAAAGCTATATTACTACTAACTTTTATCGCGATTATATCATTTACAAATTAATTAACAGCTTAATGCTTTAAACTGTTATGTACGCAGAATGAGTAAAACTCAATAGTAATAGTAAATCATCGAGTTAGAAGCATAGGCCTCTTTCGTTCAACGTAAATATAGATTTTTTTTATTATTATACAAGAAAAAACCCCTTATGGGTACCGCCGCCCGACGGGGACAGGCGGCGGTTATGTCGGACTCGCACCGACTAAAACGACCTGTGTGCTCCACCACGCTGCCAATGGCAAGGACAGGGTATCATTGTACATTTTGCCCCCATCCCGCCGACAGCTCTGATCCCAGAGAATAAACACCTCCAGGTAGGGGCCCCTCGAAAGAGAAACCCCCCTCCGCTAACCGGTGCATCGGGAGCACCAGATGCACCGACCGCCTCGGGGACCTGTAAGCCAGGTGTCCGATGTACCCCGTTCGGAACACCCGAAGGTCCCCAGTTAGGGCGACAGACGATGGGCTTGGGCGAGTCACTAACACCTGGACTCACCAGCAGCAGATTGGATCCAGAACAACAGTTCGTGGAACCGCTCCGCCGCCTCCCTCCGCCCCCCTCCGCAGAGCTAAAGGAGGCCATCGCTGCCCACGATCGCTCCCTGCCCACCGTGTTTGCTATGTCACGGTCGACAGGGAGAGATCGCGCCCCAAGTAGGGGCCCCAACGCCTTGGTGGGCGTTTCCGCCCCCACCGGGTAATTTTTTATAGAGGTTTTCTTCCTCGCAACCCGAAGGTCCCCGTTCCCATTGCTGGGCTTCCGGGTTTCGCCGACGGTGGCCGTAACCATGTCCAGCCAGACTTAGAGTAAGCCCAACTGGACCCGTCGCTCATTAGGGACTTCACCCCAACCCCCCCGAAGTCCCCGGCCCGTCCAGATTGCCCTCTGCTAATCAGAGGGACAACTGGATTGGCCACCCCTCAGTGGTCCGTTCGCCAAGACTAAGCTTGCCCAGGGTGCGCCACGAGGAGGCCGACCACTTTGGCACCCCAACGTAAATATAGATAGCGTTTTACTTGTATATTAATTACTCAGACCAACTTTTTTGCAAATAATTTCTAAGTAAATTAAAGTATTATTAATGTGTTTTAAAATATTTGGTAATATAATTAGTTTTCACGAAAAAGTATTTTTTTATTTGGAAAAATTCCGTTTCTTATACTAATTGAAATTAATTCTTGTAACATAAAATTATTTCATAATGTTACCAAAACTTTGAATCATGACGATATGGTATAAAAAGGTATTTCAGAGATGAATTAACTGGAAGATGAATAGAATAGTTAAGAAGGTTTTGCCTTTTGGTAGTTTCGCTGTCAGGATTCGTTCGCCATATTTCATCGGTAATATTCGGGACCATGAACTATAAATTTCCGAGAAACGATAAGTGTTTTAACACACAATGGAAACAAACTATGTCAGGTGTTTCGTTGATTTTATAAAAAATATAAAAAAATCCGGTGAACTTTATTATTTGCAGATATTTATTTTATATCTGTTGAATATATAATTTTAGTAAATATAATAGGTTATGTATAATAGATTATGTATTTGAATACACATTTTAATGGAACTTTAATGTGAGCGAAAAAAGTATTTGTATGTAATTGGCTACTCGGTTACAACACATCTTTGTTTTGCTCATGAAAACGTAATTGATCATTATTTCTAGATCTTATTCCCAGTTTATCTGAGGGTGACTTTCCTTGTCCTACATCTATATTTACAAACAAACCTATGCTTTTTTGAGGCTTCAGTATCCCTATTTATATTTTAAGTTTGGAAGATTTAAAAAAAGGGTCTCGACCACCCAGTTAGTTATACGCCGTCATTTCGCAGTTCGCAATTTCTGACTTCTATTTCGAATCTCCATTTTTAAACGACACTAATATTAACTTAAGTTTTGATAATAACTAATGTTAAATTATAAATATGTTTAATATATTATTACACTTAAGGTGGGATATAAATACACTGATTTCCAAGTTTGAACCAAGATATTAATCTTGAAACCAAATTGAACCAACCAATTTTGAACCAAATTGAAATTTTAACATTACAGTAGTTTTAAGTTTTAAAAGTAATTGTGAGTCAACTGTAATACATAGAGACATGCTGTCGCGGACTTTTTTGTAGTATTTTTGTAGTTCTACAATTCTCTGGTATATTTTTTTAGTGTATCTCTGCTGGTTTACGCGGCGCACGCGAGCAAACCTTTGCAGTAGGCGAGTTTTGTTACAACTCGGGACCTCTTCAACACAATTAACATAAAACCAAAATCTACTATTAACCTGAACCTTCCGGAAAAAATTGCACTACTTTTAAGTAGAAACAGAACAAAAATATTAGTAGCTGTTGAATAAAAGATTTTGAGATTTTGTAGAAGAAAATCGATCACATACAGACAGACAGCCTTTGAGGACTTTGTTTTATAGTAAGTATATACGAGTAGATAATAGTTCTTAAATCTGAGCCTTACTGCAAATAGCAAGGGGTTGTTGACCTATGTCTAGTGTTGCACAGGCGTGACCAATCGAAAAGACTACTTGCGTAAGCGCTTACGACTCTCCTCGGGGATTTACTTATCGGTTATGATTTGAAACTAAATAAATTTACATTTTACCACAGTTAATGTAATATTAAAATCTAAAATTAGGTAACCGTTTAGCTAATTTTAATTTTTTATTTGAGTTATTTCGTAAATTATGTTCGTGTATATTTTTTCCTTGTACATAATCAAGTATATTTACATATCTTTTTTTTTACACAATGTTAACATGCATTTAATTATATTTTTTCATAATTTGTATAAAAATGTGCAATCGCATCATCATCTTCCTGCCCTTATCCCACTCTAAGTGGGGTCGGAACAACATGTTATAAACATACTGTCACATGATTTGGCTGCGTTTTTACTACCGGTCGCCTGCCTGACGTCAACTTACCTTAGTCGTATTTTACGACACCTCAGTAAGAAAGAGGGTGGTCAATTCTACTAAATCGGATACCACACGGTGGGTCAACTTACCTTAGTCGCCTTTTACGACACCTCGGTAAGAAATGAGATTGGTCTATTCTACTCAGCCGGATACCACAAGGCGGGTCGACTTAACTTAGTCGCCTTTTACGACACCTCGGTAGGAAATGAGGGTAGTACTATTCTATTCAGCCGGATACCACACGGCGTAAAAATGTGTAAAAAACGGAATCGAAAGAAATTGAATGGAGAATAAAATTGAACGCAACTATAAACACTCAAATGCTCCTCAAATATTTCAACGGGAAAAAATACAGAAAAGGGAAACCTAAACTGTTGAAATTCCTTAAATAAACTAAATAGTTTGTCTAGTCTGCGTGTTTAAAGATTGATGACCCATTGTTAGATTCTGAAAATTTTTCAGAATGTAGTCGCAAAAACAAAATTATTACGCTTTCAACATAACAGATGGAGGAATTAGGAAGAAAGAAACGTAGTACATTGTTGTGTCAGAATAAATTATTAGCGAATAGATAAACGAAGAATGGTCGGACTTTTTCAATCATGCTTTCTGTTTGAATTTTTAAGTTATAATAATAATTGAGTTATAAGAATATTGGAAAAATATCCACATTTCGGTAAACACAATTTGAAATCATGCTACAAGTTAAGTACACGGGGACGTCCCTCATCAAAGTAAGTAACTTTGACAATTTTGTGTTATGTGACAGACAACTGGTAAATATCATCATTTTCCTGCCCTTTTGCTCCTCTAAGTGGGGTGGGCACAACATGTATTAAAATTTTTGTTAAATGATTTGGCTAGTTTTACGAACGGCCGCTGGCCTGACGTCAACTTATTTAACTCTACCTTATCTTAGACTTTTACGACACCTCGGTAAGAAATAAGGGTGGCCTTTTCTACTTAGCTAGATAACACACAGCGGATCAACTTACCGCCTCGTATAGTTTCATTTTACGACACTTCGATAAGAAATGAAGGTGGTCTATTATATTCAGCCGATCTGCAGATCTGCAGATCTGCAGATCGCATCGATCTGTAGATGTGAAAGAAGGACGTACAAACAGTCAAACTGAATTCACTTTTGTATGTGTATTATAAGTGTGGATTCAACCGTAATTTATTAATATTAAAACGGACCGATATTGGTAGAGTCGGGCACATATCTACACATGTCACGTGCACCGATTACTAGTGTTATCAATAGCTTGAGAATTCCACTATGCAACAATTCGCAGATTCTAATGAACTGTGACGTCATTACTAATCTAACCAACTACGCAATTGGCTGGATCGACGATAACCCACTTTTGTATTTTAACGAGGCTCTAAAAATGTAATAAAATCGGAACTGATTAAACTTTGCTATTATTAGTCAGATTGCATATCTTTAACTGCCAAGTCAAAGTAACTACGATTTTGAAAAGTAATAATTTTGGTATAATCCGCAATTAAGCAATGGTACGACAAAATCGCGAAGCTTTAAGATTTTGTCGTGGATCTCCTATTGATGCTTCGGTTGCGAGGCTAAACGATTGTTGGGTTTGTGATAATGAATGTGTGTGGTACTTGTGTATATGTAGTATTATATATATTTTCTATTTGCTTTATCACGCAGTATAGCAAAAGACTCTTAATAATACTTTTGTATTATGAATATCCAAAAGAAGAATATACAAAGTAACGCCTAATTCTATGTATTGTTTTTAACAAAATTAATGATCTACTTACGGGTAGAGCTATGCCATGATTTAGACATTTACCTTTTCTTACATTCAGAGTTCAAATAGTAGGTACATTGGGTCATTAGTCTTAAATATTATTACTAACATGGAATAACATTAGTTTACATCAAATATGGTTTATATAGGATGGTATTGGTTAGGCAGAATCTTCTTAAATGTCAGGGACATACGAGGTCAAAGATATAAGTAATTTACATAATTATTGTGAAAGTAATGGGATTTATTAGGTTAATAATTTGTTGAACTTTATTCAAACGTTATAATGAACTTGGAAACAGACGGGTACTTTGGTCGTCTCCGAGATAAATGTAGTTCATATACCCCAAAGGCCATATCTTAACAAACATTATGCACGCACGTGCATTATATTTACGAGAATGTATGATGAATAGGATTCTTTAATATTGATAAAGGTTTTGTCGTGGGCAAATCCCTCGGTTCTCCTCTCACCTTTAGCAGATGGGTTGTGGCTATGTGTGCCGCGGCGCCAAGGATAATATAATAGTTCTTTCTTCTGAATTACTTATAGCGTTGTCAACGTAGTTGCTCGTTTGACAGACCCTATGTTCTACAACCTTTCCAAAGGGCACCGTACGCGTTCAGGTCAATTTATATCTTAATAAACTTTTTTAATTTCGATAAAATTATATATCAGATATAATATTTAAACAACAAAAATAACTATTTACTTTATGACCTATAAAAATGACGCTTTACTGCTACTAATGCCTACACTGATGACGCCTTAGTAACAAAATGTCCTGAGACATTAAATATTATAAAATCGTGTATGCAATACGTCCTTTGCGCATTCAAATTCTTCATCTAGAACAAGGGGCACCTTAAAGATAATTTGGCAATCAGTCGGGTCACCTTAATGATAAAACAACGATAAAGCGTATAATTAAATTCACTTCATTCAGAATATTTATTATCTTTGGTTTATTTAAATGATATTTAACCCGAGTGTGAATGTAGCGTCCTATACGATTAGATATCAGTATTTCGTTGACTTTGTAAATAATCTCAATGGAATGCATTTGCTTACAAATTGATATACAAAAAATTTTACAATATAAAAAGTAAAAAAGGTATGAAATATAATATAAAAAAGCACCACATTATTAATAGCTTAGATAGCTTACACGATATTTCATTATTATTTGGAGTAATATACCTTGAGGAAAAAGCTTGCCTATCTGAATGCTACCCATAGGTTTTGCAATGAGGAACGGGCTAACTGAGAAGCATCGTGAAATTTGCAAATATTCATAGTATAGAATACATGCCCTACAAGCATCAGGAACGTCGCTCTAAGAGAGTAAGGCAGAGTTTTGAGGGTTGCTTTAAGGCTTTACGGTATTAGAGTGTAGTGAAGAACTTGTTAATTACTAGGAGTAGGAATGAGGCAGTCGGGAGTGCAGCGAGAAGGTATGATTCATCGACTTGGGTTTTGTCCTAGTCGGCAGAGTTGAAGAAGCTTTTATCATTGTGTATTATGTACTCTACCTTAGCTCCTATAGCGAGTCTTCTTCGAAAAGGCCTTTAAGAGAATCATAAAAAAACTACATTGAAGTACTCTAAGTAAATAAACTTACCATACGATTAAAAAAAATACACTTTCATGCATATGATATTGTAGCAGCGAGTATGCAACTCTCGTAATATTCATTTAAATGACCGAGATAAGACGATAATATGGAAAGACGAAATGTACAATAAGTATTGGGTGTGGTCTAAACAATGAAGGTTAAATATGTTTATTTTATTTTAATAAAAAGTAAATAAACTCAATCTTAAAACAACTTTTATCACCTATATAAAACAGACCCTCAATTTTGAACTATATATGGACTATATTACTAGATAGTTCAATATTGAAGGTCTGATATTTATTTTATTCTGTTTTAAGTATTTAAAGCCGAATATAAAACCTTAATATTGTTCTTGCTCTGGTAAACAGGCAGGTGCAAAACTGACTCAACATAAAAAATAAAACGAACAATTATTTGTTCGTTTTATTTTTTATGTAAACAGTTTATTCGCGAAGAGCGATGACCAACACCTCAAGAAACTTCTGCTTAATTTTTGGATCAACCGCAGGAAACAGAAGGCAGTATTGCTTGAGACGGTAAGTAAACTTTATTCGCTTCCTGTTGCCAGTGCGTTTTTTATTATTATTATTTATTTTAAATCAGACATTGTGTCCATAGTGTTAAAATTACTTTAGCCTACTTAATATATAAAATTTTTGAATGTCAAAATGAGATTTTTTATATTTATTTAAATTTATTATATCTTATTTTATATAATATATTAAAATATAACTTTGTGTATAAATAAAAAAGTGACAATAATATTACAATTTTTTTTTTTTTTCGCATTATTATAAAAATAGGAGCGATATAAATGACATCCAAGATCCAAATCATTGCATGAAAGTTTGAAGTTACCGGAGTTAATCCTTAATGTAATTCCAAACTGTTAAGAAATATGTTAGTTCAAATAGTCAACAAACATGACAATCGGAACGGACGTTGAGAACGGTGCGATAAGTCTTAGGATAACAGCGCACATGTTACTCCCACGAAACTTAGCCTTTGTTAAATACAGTCATAGCATTATTTCGCATTGTTATTCATAAAATTTCGCCCATTCACAGGAAGTGATTTAATACGAGTCGGATCATTTTACGCAAGCTATGGGTGTTGACGAAACGCATCACTACGTGAATCACACAACCATTGGTCACCAATCAAATAATTTGCAATGCGACCAAAGTTTATTGACACAAAGCGCAGCGATTAGTTTCATTACGTAAACCCGATGTTTTTCCTATTTATTTTTATGAATGAAAGTTCAACAACCTTATGTTTGTAAATTGATTAACGTATCGTAATATTTTCTTTGCTTAGTAGTATTGTTTTAAGTTTCGATATTGGGTTATATAATAAATTGTTGGATCTATAGAGCCAATGAGATATTCCTGGCTTACTCTTTATATAATTTATGCTGTTCATACTGCTTTGTGATGCAATTTTCTAGATTCTGGCTACTGATATATTAGATCGGTACAGTAGACTAAAAAGTTTTTATGGTATGATGTATGTAGCCTAGACAGTAAAAACCCAGGCAAGATAAAGAAGCCCTTTAATTATAAAAGTAAAGAAACGCCTTTTTACTATCCCACAGCTGGACATAGGCCTCTTCTCTCCATTTTTGGACAGAAGGATTGAAGCTAAGACCAATGCTCCAATGCGGATTGGTAGGTTACACATATCCCTAGAATGCTCTAGAGATATGAAGATTTTTCTCACGAGTTTTCCTTTACTGAAAAGCGTGTGGATAAATTGCAATTATCAATTGGACCCATAAGTTTTTATAGAAAAACTCATTGGTTTTCCTCGGGTTTGAACTTGTTATTCCCTCGAAAGTTTACAAAGAGAAACCATAAATTATTGAAATATAAATACCTACTAATAAAAACCAGAAATATTCTAATTAAGTACTTTTTTTAATTTAAACTGTCGTGATTCATATTCATAATTACAATTAATTACTTAATACAATTTAATTCAGATATTGAATGTGAGGTGGCGAAATATTATTAGTTTTTTAACATATAAACTACAGCTATTAATTAATTTATTGAAGTAGGCATTGCTTTGTAGAATCGAATAGAACAAAATATTATGATGAGTTATTTTGCTAAATTGCTGTGTGTTCTATAGCATAATAATTCTATCATTATTACATGTATACATCATTTCTTCACTATAATACTTTTCGAAAAGTAATTTTCAGAGGGGGCCACCTTTTAGTGTTATAAATTTATCTCCATATTCTAACTATTCTAACTTTATGTATTTAAATCAAAACGATAATTTGCAAATGAAGACAACAATTTGCAATTGCTACCTTGTTCGTTTGAAACGTAATCAGTTAGGGCGCTACAATGTTGCTTTTGTATTGGACTGCGTGGTCTTATTGTTTGTTCAGTTACCAGGAAGCGAATGGAGACGATATCTCATAACTATAACATCGTATAATATATTTCTAGGAACAAATAGCATTTATATCAATTGATTCTAATAGACGCAGTAAAGAAGTCATAGGGTTCACGGTCAACGTTTTTACCGTGTTTATGCCAGTTTATTTAAATTTAATTTGTATAAGCATACGTCACATTCTGATCTGGCCGCGGCTACTATATGTTAATTAAATAGCCATTCATAGTACAAATATCACTCATGGTCATTCCACTAACGTAGATACGATTATATTTAATGTTTTAACTGAATGATTCAATGTCTTTCCATGCAAAGGCCACGTGATATGATATTGTACCTAATCGTTAATGCGTAAAATTGGGAGGTCGAATAAAAATTTTGACGCACTGTTCGATGCATTCGCCTGTATCAGCAGTAAAAGGTCTCAATCGTTGAATAAAATGAATTCCTTTATACATTTGAAATTTTTCAGTTTACTTTTCTACTTAATTACGTCGATTGTCTCCTAGTTTCATAGGTCTATCATACTTTATGTAGATATTAAGATTAATTGATTTGAAGATTATTAAGTACAGCATTACATAGACATTGTTTGCGATATCTCTAGTTCGAAAATATAAATTAAACTGTGTTGGTTTATTATTAGGGTACAATGTTTTCTTAAATATTGTTTCTGAAAGAAAAGTGGTAATTTTGGCCTATATGTTAGCCCGTTATACTTGCCGTGTGGTGTCCGGCTAAGTCGAATAGACCACCTTCATTTCGTACCGTAGTGTCGTAAAAAGGCGACAAAGGTAAGTTTATCCGCCGAGTGGTATTCGGCTGAGTAGAATAGACCACCCTCATTTCTTACCGAGGTGTCGTAAAAGGCGATTAAGGTAAGTTAACGTCAGGCAGGCGGCCGGTCGTGAAATAACTATGCAAAACATGCAACAAAATGTTTAATTCATTATGAAATATGTTGTGCTGATCGTACTTTGAGTAGGATGAAGGCAGGAAAAAAATGTTGATTGAATTTACAATTCAACTTTAGTTATCTGTGGCTAAATATGTTTACCGTGAAACTAACAAAACCAGCAATAATGCTTTATTGCTGGTTTTGTTAGTTCAAGTTAGTTTCCGCTCAAAAATTGCACAAAATATAATTTTATTTTTAAAAATTGTTGTATTTTAGTGTCTGTTTAGAAGACTTACACAAACAAATAGAATACATGAATAGACGTAAATTTAAAGGAACCATTTTTCTTCCTCAGAGACACAAATTAAAGCAACTTAGGAATATTTGTAGAAGAAAGAAAAATATAACGTCCCGCCAGACTGGGTTCCTTTATTAGATACGTGTAGTGACTTTGGGGATATTGTGTCCCGAATTACGTATCGTTATAGTGATTTATGATTTAAAGCTGTAGGTTTTCTACTTTTAGTTCAAAGATCTTATTGCAATATAAGCATTACTCTTGTATATTAAACCCAAATGTAAATACAAATTCTAATTATATTCGTCAAATTTTAAATTGACTATACAAATTTTCATCAAATATTAATCATCATTCTCCTGCCTTTATTCCAGTCAAAGTGGGGTCGGGACAACATGTTTAAAACATGTTCTTACATGATTTGACTAGTCATTTTACGACTGGCTGCCTGCGTGACATCAACTTACCTGAGTCGCCTTTTACGTCACCTAGGTAAGAAATGAGGGTGGTCTAGTCTACTCAGACGGATACCGAACGGCGGATTTATCAAATACTAGCGATCGCCAGCGGCTCCGCCCGCGTGGAAAGATTAAAACCGTAATATAGTCTTTTGATAACCATAAAAATGGTTAAAGTGGGTTAACTTTAAACGCTAGACATATGCTGTCGCGGATTTTTACTAAGAACTTTTAGTGAGGAATAATTTTGTGAAGCATGATTTTTTAATAACTATTACCGTTTACTCAGCGCACTCAAGGAAAGCTTTAAATAATTCCGTTTTCGTACTATTTTTTATTGCTACTCCTCTCCTATTCGTCTTGGCGTGATTAAATATAGCATATATTCCTTCCTCAATATATGGACTATCTTACACTTGAAGAATCAAATCGATCCAGTAGTTCCTGAGATTAGTGCGTTCAAACAAACAAACTTTTCAGTTTTATATATTAGTATAGAAATAAAAATTCAAATTAAAACAAGTATGTCTGAAATAATATTTGGCTAAAAGAATAAAAAATGGCAAGGACTTTTTATGTCTATCTTATTTTTATTTAGGCGTAATTTTTTTTTTAGTTAACGAAATGAATGAGAACATCAAAACATTCATAAGTTGCGGTGCTATAATGGTAAAACTAAAATTCTAAATATAAATATTATTAAACATAATTTTTTTGAAACATTAAGGTCAAGTGACTGTGTAGGTCAAGTTTTATACTTCAAATCCATATTTGAATAATAATCTTTGTAATGGAAACGTTGGCTCGGCTATTCACACTACTGAATTTTTTCTCACGTCAGCGACCATCACGTCTGAGAAATAATATAGATAACAAATACCCAGAACTCTAATGTGAAACAGAAATGAATAAACAATAAGTTTGTTTTGATGTGCTGGTATCGTCCAGTGTCAGATTTCAATTGCTAAGAAACAAAGGATTTTTTTTTCATTAATATACACGACAAAATGTATAGATGCGGTAGTTTGAGATTACTTATTATCTAATTATAAAGGCAAGAAACAAATTAAAAATTGGCTCCAATACCTTGATTATGACCAAATTGAAGAACTTACCACCATAATAACATAACTGCGCACACTTACACACACATAGTCATATGCACAAACAAACATACACTCATACATGTACACACAATAGAACACATATAATATAGTAAATAAATAAAATATTGTTTTAATTAATGTAAAAGTTAAAAGTAAAGTAACGGCCTTTTACTTAATCTCAAAGTTGGGCATAGGTATATCTCCTCTCTCCAATTTCGAGAGAAGGATTGGAGCTAAGACCTACCACGCAATTCCAATGCGGATTGGTAGGTTACATTGGTAGGTTAGTTTTAATAATTTTATTTTATCTACACAAGTGTTATATGCTTTTTCTTAGTTAATTTGTACTCACAGTAATATTTAAACTAATACAAAAACGAAAACAAAACAAATAAAATCAGTGTACAATGGCGGACTTATTCCGGAATCGGAATCTATTCCAGCTAAGCAGAGGCTAAATTTAAAGGCTTGAATTTAACATAATTCCAAAATTAGTAAATATTAAGTGAAATTAATTAAAACGATAATCGAAATTATATAAAAATGCCAAAAAAAGTGAATTAAAAAGTAGTAAAATGTAATATACCTAGTTTGTAGATTCGTTGAAAACCTGTTAAAAGAGAATATATACACAATAAACCGTATTAATATTGTGTGTACGCTGTTGGTGTTCTCTCATATAAATAAATTATTGAAAAGATAAAAATAATTAAAATTAGTGTTAGTCTAAATTGATCAGTAGGTAATTTAAATTGCAGGCGTTGGATTTGAATAATTTTTTGGTGATATTTAAAACTGGCTGCCGAGTCCCCTTCTAATAGGTCAAATCAGTTCATTCACTTTGGTGTTAGACATAAGGCGAATGCATAATATCAGTATTTATTACAGTCTACATTCAGAGATTATACGTACCAACTCACATAAATTTAAATAAAAATCTTCATTGAAGTAAGCTTCAATTAGATTCAATGAAGCTTTACTGGATGTTCTGAAAGTTGCGCAAATTATAGAAAAGACGAGAGGTACAAGCCTAAAAAGAGATTATTGGACTGTGAAGAATGACATGCGTATAAAAGTAATAGTTCCAGAGTTGACGAATTATAAGAGGTAATGGAAAAGAAATCATGTACTGCCGACCCCACTTAGAGTGGGATAGGGGCAGGAGAATTCATTTTCAATTTACGTACTTTAATTTCCAGTCCCGAATGAAGCTGAAAGGATTTTCAAATAATTTAGTTTAATGAACACAATTGCAAAGTATCGACCGTTTTTTCTTGTTCGTTTTCGTTTCTATTTGTCAAACAAATTATTGTTCATTGGTGGGTTCAGATTTTTGCGGACGTCTCTCATATGAAGGTTATAGATAACAATCACTAAGCTAGGAAATCCAGTCAGTTATATCAAACTCTGACGCATCAATAAAGTTGTTACACGATGTCCGTAAAACAATTTCGGTTTCAGTTAGTACAAATTGTTACGCATTCATTTTCACTTTGTTAAAGATGCTTTTGCGGGGCTTTGGCCCCGCCGTTTGATAGACAAGGCGGATAGGTAAGGGCTTTATTAGGGATAGGTAAGGACTATTTTCTCCTTAAATACCGTAAAAATATTCAACTTTGATGTTAAAGAAAGTCACGGCTGCGAGGAAAGATGAAGAATGAAAGCCTACAGCTAATTGTGTATTAGATACCAAATGTTATTTAAGAATTGACTGATATTTAATAAATAATGCCTAAGGTTATTCGTATATTAAAACTTGTCATTTAAGAACTAGCAGAGATTGATCACATGATAAGAGATTACGTAAGATACGGCACAAAAAAAATAACTTACTATAAACTTTTATAAAATATATGCATCTTTTTATTTACTTTTTATTGCATAAAGTATATAAGTTAATAAAAAGTCATGCGATCTAGCAACTTAGCAATATATGGGACATTGGGTTGCTTTCACATAAGGGACCACGTCAGGGAATAATCAAGGGAAGGTTTTAGGCAATGAATAATTTATTTGTTAACGGCGAAGCAAAGGTCTTATTCTAATTGTTTTAGAAATATCCTGGATCCGGATTAAAGCAGGGGCAGGAGACTTGTAGAAACGATGTTAAATTTATATATTTTTAATTTTAATGCATTGAACATAGCATTGTTTCTTTAGAAACATGTCTTGACGTCCAAAACTCTGAATAGGGTGAATCAAATACAGCGGAAATGAACCTATAATATAACCACGATGAATCTAATCAATAAATTACTTATGTATATATATGTATATAAACCAGGAGAATTAAAAAAATCGTACTGTTTAGTGCGGCATCGACTCACAAAGAAAGGTGTAATAGTATGTAATCGCCATACCGTTTTAATGTTTGTTTAATATGAATCCTAACTGGCGACATATCAACAGGATTATCTTGTTGTACTGGAATTAATAATATAACTGTCCAAAGTTATTATTTTACATTATCTAGGAAAAAGTAATTTCTTTACTAATGACATTTCGTTTAGCGTCAGGCAGCAAAGTTTGTGTCAAAACGCCGTAAGGCGTACCAGCTCGCACTCAGAGCATGTCAAAACTTATAAAGTACATATAAACTTGATTAGAGCATTGAATTCCGCATAAGCGATGCCGTCACTAGAGACGCACACCAAAACGATTTAATTAAATAAATACCATAAGATGAAATAGTGGGAAAAATAAAAACTAGGAAAAAAAATAGTATGTTTATAATTTTACTATTTTTACATTAATTTTTTTCAATTTGGAAGACTATAGAAACTGTGTTACATCTCAAACATCGAATCTTATCAACAATTATAAGTACCTAATCCATATTTTCAATTGACAGGTACCCTTGGCCGGGGATCAATGTAGAAGTACGGACAGTGTTACTAATCACGCGGTTACGTAACCGCAAAATATCTAGGGTTGCCAATATTTAGAAAAAAAACAGATAAAGAAGTTTTTTTTAATTTTAATTTTAATAGGAAATAATTAAAGCTTTTTACCGCTACAAATATAAACAGAAATTCCCACAAATATACTAAATTCGAGAGTATCTCATTACTTATTTCACTAAACCGCTAAATTAGATAATGATAAATTTTGGTACAGTGACAGATTATAATTTCGGGAAAACATGAGGTACTTAAAAAAATCTACGCAAAGTAGTTAACAGACATGTATACATGATAAAAAAATACTGATTGTAAACAAGATTAGATTATTAAGTAAAACAATTTTAAAATATGTCGTTTAACAAAAAATATGAGAACCATAACAATATTTTATAAAGGTACATATCTCGCAACCCTAATAGCATTATACAATAATTACAAGGGCATGAAATTTTATCATACACATGTTTCGATTCATTCACGGTCGCCGTTTGAACCCGGTATAATAAACAAATGCAAGAACGCGGAACAAAACATCGTGTTACATAAAAATATAGTATTTCAAAAGGACCTTGAAATGTACAAAAATATCGTTTATCTGACAGTGAACAAGCAAACAAACCGATACCTTATATAATTATCAACGAGTTTTAGTCATAAGCGACGACAATAAATAGTGCTAACGTTAAGATTTTTTTTAATATCTGATCTGATGTGGTAAATGAGATTTTTCTGATCTGGATGAGATTTCAAGACTCTGATATGACTGAACATCAGTTTGCAGTTCAGTTTTAGTTTAGTTAATCGCAATGTAAGAATCTATACTAATTTTTAAAGGTGAAGAGTTTGTTTGCACGCGCTAATCTCAGGAACTACTGAACCGATTTGAAATTTTTTTGAGTGTAAGATAATCCATTTATCGAGGAAGGCTGTATACACGCTAAGATGAATAGGAGAGGACCTGCAATAAAAAAGAATTGCGTAAAAATTTGGGATGAAATGATTTCCATGCGGGTGAAGCTGCTGGCATAGCTAGTACATAATAAAAAAGTAAAGAAAGGATTTCTTATTATACCACTACTGGGCATAGGCCCCCTCGCCAACGCGAATTATTAAATTACACAAATCCCCAGAATTTTCTAGAAATATAAAGGTTTTCTCACATTGTTTTCGCTAACCGATAAATAGCAAATATTAATTAGACTCATAAGTACACTATTCAAAATCAGGAAGTATTTTATTGAAATAAACGAAAATAGTCATAGCATATTTAACAAAAGAGTTTGTTTGTTTATTTGTAACCTCTTTATTGCATTAATAAAAAGAAAAATAAAAACTAAAAACAATATAATTTGGCGGGTTTATTCCGAAATCGGAGTCTCTTCCAGCCAACCAGTCTAAAATTAAAAAAGAAGTAAATATAAGTACAGTGAATTAAATTAAAAATTAACTTAAAACTTAACCAATATAGACTTTTTAATAATATCAAATATTAAAATAATATTATAATATATATAATAAATATTATAATGTAATAAATAAAATAGAATATATTTATAAAAGTAAATATAATAAAGTATTTTAATAAAGTGTAAATATCACTGACTATATACGTAAGAGTACTAAGCGACTAAACCAACTAGTGATGCTTAATTAAAATTTCAAACTAAAGAATCTAAATTATTTAATTAAAGACGCCAAAGTGTCAATAAAAACAAAAATATATTGACCTTGTACAGAACGAATAATGTATACAAATAAATACAGAAGAGTCACATTATATTGGCAAGGATAGAGATGGCCAGTCTGCGCAACCTTGACAATCCGCAAACGCTATGGTCGGGAGCCAGTGTTGCGCAACACCGGGTCAAGGGTGGAAAGGCGCCGCCCTCAATTTTGGCGATAAAAAATTTCCTACACATATCCAATGTAAATTATCCTCATCGTGATGTGAATTCAAAAGGAAACCTACTGGTAATAATACAACTTCAAGTTTCCAATAAACAATGTAAAAAGCATTTTGTAGTGGTTCAGACACGTGTACAAATAGATATGTCAATCGCCTTTCGTTTCCGACGTATCACGAAGATCCGTAAAGTTCGTAAACAAATAGGTAGACACCTGTGTGTTTAGGTATCCACGACAAGATCGTAAATTAGACTTGTTTTTCGTCTCTGATGTTAGTCACTACTCACACAATTAATGTATGGCGCGACTTTATGGAGGCATTTATAATTAATTCATTGATATCATTGGACGTAAAGAATGAGTTCGGAACATCGAGCCACTTTTTGTAAGTAGCTACGGGACGACCTTGACCTGGCTGATCACCGACAAACTTGTTACAACTTTAAAAGTAAAAGCTTTCGCCAGTCATGCTGTCCAATCATATAGTACGTCATAATATATCGTTATCCATATTAATAACTAAACGTATAAATATCGAATTATTATATAAAAATTGAAAACGTTAAAGAGACACGGTTTTGTATGGTAAATATAAAATTGTATAATGAATACAATTCGTACATATTAGTATGTGCAGCATGTGATTCTAAATTGAACTACACTGTTCTTACCTTAGGTTTCTTGGTTGTAAATACCAAATTTATATTCTTTATTCAATTAACATGTGAACGGGTACTTTTGAATCCTCAACTCTCATTTAACAACTCGACAACTTTTTTAACTTAGTTATGGTAATTTAAATTAGATACAAGAACTTAAGACTCAAAGAACAGGGAAAAGAATTCGTTTTTAATATACTCGTACGTCCATTGCAACATTCATATCTCGTTAATATCATAATAATAATATAAAATGTCGTAGCTGTAGCCGTGTGGTATCCGGCTAATAGATCACCCTCATTTCTTACCGAGGTGTTGTAAAAGGCGACTAAGTTAAGTTGACCCACCGTGTGCTATTCGGTTTAGTAGAATAGACCACCCTCCTTGTTACCGAGGTGTCGTAAAATACGACTAAGGTAAGTTGACGTCAGGCAGGGGGCCGGTCGTAAATACGTAGCCAAATCATGATACAGCATGTTTATAACACGTTGTGCCGACCCCACTTAGAGTGGGATAAGGGCAGGAGGATATATATAATGTCGCTGGTTTATTATGGTTAATATACCAGCAAGAATAAAGAATTGGCATGGGTACTTTGTTCTAATACTATAGTATAAGATCGCGACAGTCATACAAGTACATACTCCTGCCCTTATCCCACTCTTAGTGGGATCGGCACAACATGTTATAAACATGTTGTCAAATGGTTTGGCTACTTATTTTACGAGCGACCGCCTGCTTGACATCAAATTACCTTAGTCGTATTTTATGACGCCTCGGTAAGAAATGAAGGTGATCTATTCTTCTCTGCCGGATACCACACGGCAGGTCGACTTACCTTAGTCGCCTTTTACGACACCTCGGTAAGAAATTAGCATGGTAATATTCTATTCAGCCGGACACAAAGTGCTGGAATCATTTACTAAAAATGCGAATAAAATACTTTGGAATGAAAATATAAGGTAAATGCATTTAGCCTAATTTTTAATAGCAAATCTGTTTCATTAATTTCCTTCACCACGTGTCTGTCTATTCGAGATAAACTCTACATCAAACAGATTTTAAAGGGGTTTTACTAATAGAGAGAAATTCACGATGAAGGTTTAAAATAACGCGCGCCACAATATTAGGTATTACTAAGTCTCTGATATTGGGAGAGCGGGCGGTTTAGCGACAGGTGTACGGATTTACTAGTAATAATATATTTAAAAAAAAATAATTTTTACTTACTTCATATTTTTACAAATTTAAATCATAATAGCGGTTTTTAAGTGTTTGGAAAAAATTAGAGTTCTTGTGTCCTTATATAAATAAAAATTAATTCAACGAAAGCTCCTAATAGCGTACCTAACATTGTTTTGGTCATTCTTTTCACACCTGAGGGTCATGTCCATTTTGAAAGGCCAATTGAGTGTTTAATGTGATATAAATTACACTTCATTCATTGAACGCAAATTTTATTAATGTTTGTTTGCCACTGGTAAATAACCTAGAAACATATTTGATTTGCTAATAATTGCATGCAGAATAAGATTTTTATTATGTTCAAAGTCCATTATCGGAATTGCACTATTATTATAAATAAATGTTTATTGAATTCAATTTACTCTTTTTGTCGCCATTGCGTCGCCTTACAAATTGTAAGTCTATAGACTTTTATTAGATTAGACGGTTGTCTTTGGTAAGTTAATATAAATGGTTTCACTTTATGTGACATGAAGAAGACGTACTGAAGTCTATGGAAGATGGATGGATGGAAGCTCACTGGAAAATGGGCAGATGAAACTGTTAATTCTAAATACTGTTAATTGTAAATACTTTTATTAGGACAAATCTCATTAAACATCCGTATAATATCTTTAGGGTAGTTTGTCACAAAGAAAATGCTAGAAAAGGTCTGCATCTTACAGATGTAAGATGTCATTACTCATTTTTGAATAGTCTAATAATTGTAAAAGTTCCATAATAATATACTTAAAGATTTGGGTTCTCCAAATTATGTAAAATAATCGTGGGCTATGGTGTAAGATGAATTTAAATCCATCAAGGAAATCTAACCTTCCAATTCTTCTATTTTGTACAAAGAAATGTAAACAGATGATCCAGATTAAAAATAATTTTGAATGTATGGGAGCACCAGTATCGCGGTACATGATCCTTTAACTTTTAATTAACATATCTGTTAAAAATAAACAATGCAACTTGAATACCACCATAAATCACTTTCTACATATTATTGAAAACTGTATTCGAGGAAGATCTGCGATTTCTGTGTTCAGCACGCACAAACGCACAGACAATTATATAAATAAAAGAATGTATGAATATGATAGAACTTAATTTTATCTAAAAATATTGAATATATAGATTCAACATTTCTACAATTGTATTATAGGTATCAAAAACATTTAACTATTTATTTATTTATTACACCATTAAATTACATATATTTTGTCTAATAAGCGTTGTAAAATAAAGTTCGTAAGCATGTATGTAAGTGCATTACAGGCATAAAAATAAATCACAGACAACTTCAATACAAACTTTTTTTTTAAATAATGATACAGCAACAGATATAATAAGAAAAAAGAAATTTATAAGTTAACCAAAAACAAAACGTAAGAAATCACATATTTTTAAATTTTTTTATAACAACAACTAACTATGCAAATATATAAATAAGTGTTATATTACGTACGTATTTTTTTTACATCAAATTCGTTGGCTACTTTTAAATGTAGTTTCTATATACACTAATATATTAATTTAGTTAACGTTGCTTTTATTATATAATTTTTCGTGGTCGTTAGCTTCTATTGAGACTAAACGGCAACGGTCAAGAATTATACGAAAAAAACAAATTATGACCTCGGTATATAACAAGAAATCCCAAAATGGCGACAAAGTTATACGGAAATATATAACAAATGTAATTCAAAACGTTAAACTTAATGACATTTCATTTGAATAACATTATCATTTCAATCGGAACATATTTTAAGTTTGAACGCCGATGCATAATGATGTCATCGCGAACAAAATAGTTTCGTATTTCAAAGGACACGGTTCATTTATATATGTTTATATTATCTCTACATATTATAAAACAATGTCCCCTTCCACGTTTGTCTGTATGTTCGTTTAGAATAAATTCGAAAACTACAGAGGTCGTTTACTTGTGGTTGTCACTAATAGATAGATTGATTAATATGTATGATAAAGCCGTACTAAGATTTTGACATTGGTTGACATATAAGATATTGTTAAAAAAATAGTAAGTTCCAGCAACTGGAACCTCATAACAAAATTACTGCACAGACCACATTAAGCATTACATATATTTTCTTTTATTTCGGATTATAGCAAAATATTATTTTCATTACTCTTGTAAAGAAAACTTATAGATGACTGCCGAGGCCATATGTTATGAAAACTATTTCGGTATGGCTGCTTACTAGGTTATTAACATGCTTCTAGGACCATGGTATGACCATCAGCTAAATATGACTTAGATATAGTTCGATCGGTTCATTTCAATCGGTATGTTAACAAAGTTTGCTGTCCTTGAGGCGCCAGTTCTGAGTGCAAAAAGTCGCTTACTTATCAAATTATTTATTTTACACATACAGTCATTCTTTTGAAATTTGCAAATTTTACTAAAGTAATGCACAGTAATCGAAATGGAATTTATATTCAACCACTTTTTTTAACATCAACGTCATTTACATGCAGTGTGCTCTTTCTTTAGTTAATTTTACAAAAAAAAAGCCAGGTAGCCACCAAAAGCCTGTATGAAGGTGGCTACTGTAGTGACCATCTATAGGTTTGAAAAAGATGACAGATCATGTTTTTGAAAATTGACAATGCACTCCTCTTAATTTTTTTACACACTTCCATACCATTACTGAGCAGTAAGAGTTAACAGTATGAGAGTTACAGCCATGACAACATTTCAATAATTGTTTTAGATTTAAAGGATATAATACCACATTTTTTATACCGATAGGGCTACCTTTTTAAATTAACACACCTCAAAAAATTATCAGAATTAAATAGTCTCCATCAAACGACATATAATCGCAATAAAATACTTACGAAAAATGATGCATAAACTACGAAAACAAAATCGATAACAATAACAACTTTAAATGACCTGTGATAATTTTGTGACAACATAAAAATGATATTATGTAACATGCGGAAATTCGAGACGATTTTAAATATGAGTCGTTTCCTAAAAACAAATTAACAGATACGAACAAAGAAAATGTTCTAAAATTAAATAATAATTTGTAACAATCTGTTGATGATGTTTGTACTACAGTTAACTTCGGTGAATAAAGCGACGAAACAAATATGTAACTGAATAAAACTAAGGTTAACATGTTTCATGATTAAGGAAATGTCGACTGTTAGTTGTAAAAAATAAACAAAACTGTAGAAGTAATAATACTGTAGTCTAAGCGGAAATTTTTACGTCAAAATAAATTGATCGATTTATCTCCTTAGAAGTCAGGCATTGTCGAAGATTTCACCTTCATAAACAAAAACACAATTGTTAATAACCAGTTTTTTGATAAATACACTATAAATTTAAGGAGTATTCGAAAAAGCAATCTGAATAGTAATATTTACTAATCCCTACCAATCCAAATATTGAGTAAGCACTAAATGCACATCCTGAGCATTTAACAAATATATATGTATAAATAATAATAAGTAATCATCTTCCTGCCCTTATCCCACTCTAAGTGGGGTCGGCACAACATGTTATAAACACGCTGTCACGTGCTTTGGCTTCGTATTTTACGACCGACCGCCTGTCTGACGTCAACTTATCTTAGACGTATTTTACGACACCTCGATAAGAAAGAGGGTGCTTTTCTACTCAGCCGGATACCACACGGCGGGTCGACTTACCTTAGTCGCCTTTTACGACACCTCGGTAAGAAAAGAGGGTAGTAGAGGGTAGCTATTCTATTCAGCCGGATACCACACGGCGTATAAATAATAATGAGTAATATATGAGACAATTCAGGCTTGGTGGTTTGTCGCCAGAAGGAACAACTTAATACTTGTGTTATGGGTAACAGACAACTGGTAAATAAAGAAATACACCCCTCGAAGAACCAACTTATAGTTTTTTTTATGTATATAATGTAATGTATATACAATCGCTAGCGGACGAAACACGGCGGGTTGCGGGGAGTGGGCACACGCAGACGCCGGCCGGCGCCATGATGGCGTTACCCTAAGGTCAAGGTGATCCTTCTGTCGTCATCACGTTGTGCAAAATGCATTTACCACTACTCATCATTTTCCTGCCCTTATCCCACTCTAAGTGGGGTCCGCACAATATGTTATAAACATGCTGTCACATGATTTGGCTGCGTTTTTACGACCGGTCGCCTGCCTGACGTCTACTTACCTCAGTCGTATTTTACGACACCTCGGTAAAGAGGGCGGCCTATTCCACTAAAACGGATACCACACGGTGGGTCAACTTACCTTAGTCGCCTTTTACGACACCTCGGTAAGAAATGAGGTTGGTCTATTCTAATTAGCCGGATACCACACGGTGGCTCAACTTACCTTAGTCGTCTCTAACGACACTTCGGTAAGAAATGAGGTTGGTCCATTCTATTCAGCCGGATACCACACGGTGTGCATTTACCACTACTATGCCAAAAAGACAACTGGCGCAAGTGATAGTGTCCCTCCCGTTCATACCCGGAGATCGCATGTTCGTTTCCCGCCAAGTATATTACTTGCTTTAGGTAAGATCGTGTGTATTGTTGTGGAGAAGGGTGGAGAGTTGTGGAGAGAGTAGTGAGTGGCGCTATTTGACGTAGTGTGATTTGTGCGCGAAATTAAAAAGTACTTAAAAAAAGAATAAACTGATTGACTTTTGAGAAAATCGTATCTTATTTAGTGAATAGATATAAAGAAATATCGTGTTAATCTGAATATAATATATAATATACGAGTATAATATTTAAATGAGTTAATCTTGTATGTATATATGTATTTTCCTGAAATTCAGCATGTAGGGGGTTTTGGTGGAGAGAAATCGATGTAGCTAGGTTTTATGTAAAAAAAATCGTTTTATCCCTGTTTTCGGGCATTAAAAATGTAATAAAATATATATTAATACACTATTTTTGCCATTAACTGTCGAAAAATGTAAATACTTAGGATCGGTCCCCAACAACCATATTATTTTTTTTCGTTTTTTTAAGGTTTAGAAAGAAAGATCTTTGTTTTGAAAAAAATTAAAGAGCAAAGCTCGGCCAGCCAGGTACTTATTTATTAAAGTAAAAATTATATAGGAAAAAAATTATAATTATTGAAATAAAAGTCTATGCAATTTGTTTCATTTGCAATTTGATTTCAACTTTAAATCAAACCGTGAGGTCGTATCTCTAACATGCGAGTAATATAGAGGAATCATCGTGAGTAGTGTAGAGTACTTTAACGTCGTGTCACGTGCTAAAACACGTGTGTATGCACCTTTTTGTTAATGCACTCTTCATATTAACTAGCTGAATTGTTACGTAGAGGTTTGTGCACTATAGTTGCGCCAGCCGCGAAAATCGTGCTTCGTTTTACAAATTAACTTTTTAGCAAAAATTTCTGAAGCCCAGCGAACCCTGACCTTGGTAAGCATCCTGGAAAGGCCATACATTAAGCACAACTACTACGAACTACTTTATTAATTACACTGAGTCTCATTAAACTTATAATCAATACAGCATGCTAGTCACATATGCTGCCAAAACAAATTATTCATTATTGAAAAAAAAATAGATTAGTTTCACTTGAAACATCTTCGAACTGTTTTAATTTGAATGAGGAATATTTTTAAAACATTTCTTTATTTATATAAAGGCTATATGGTATGAAAAATGTTTCATTGTAATAAAAAAAAATGAGTGTGCAAAAGTAACAGACTTTAATATAAACTCTTAAATATTACATTATCATTAGATAAATTAAGAAAAACCAACTATATATTTATCACTTATGAATTAGAAGTAAATAGACAAGCGGTAATGTGGCTTTTTTGTACTAATCTTCATTGCAATTATCTAATTATATATGGCAACCCTAGAAGAATTATATATATAGAAACCCTGAATCAGGCCGACAAGAGCACCGCAGTAATGACAATGCGCCATTGACCTCATTGTGAGCTGGGTACATAAACAAATACAAAGATACGGCCATCATCTAACACGAGCGTATCTCGATGTGACATCTGAGAGGACGATATTGTTTACATTAGGTTGCGTTTTTCTATTAATAGATCAATTATTAGCAGTAACATAGTTATCACTATTAGGAAAGTTACTTAGCTTACAATAGCCCGAAAAATGGCCTCTAAGACTGGCCCGTTGGCGCAGTGGATAGTGTCTCTGCCTTCAGCGTCGCGGGTTGCAGGTTCGATTCCCGTCGAGGGAACCAACATTTTTTATAAAAGAATTTGGTGGCTCTTCGAGCCTGGGTGTATATTTGTATTTAAGTATGTATTTAAAAATTATATATTCACCAGTTGTCTCTCACCCATAGCATAAGTATTAAAATAACTTACTTTGAGAACGGGCGAACGTGTGTGTAAGTGTCCCATATATTTATTTATTTAATATTACACAAGGTTTCTAGAAAAACCCTAGGAGCCTAATTCGTATATTTCGTGTAGAAAAGATTAAGTTTAATTAGAGTTTATGATATTATTTATATTTTAATAATATAATAATAATGTATGGATTTTTGTACAGTACAGTTATCTTTAAGTTTATCGCATTTTTTTACTACTGTTATTTCTTTTACACCTAAAAATATTTTTTTCCAATGACGTAATTGATTTTACGTTCTCCGAAGATATTACATTATAATCTATCTATGTATACTTATAATTAAGTTGTAGACAAGGTCAATTCTGCACGTAGAAGATAAATAAAAAATATTTATTTATGCATTATGAATATCAAGTAGACGCTTAAAGTTATTTATTTAATTTCATGTTTGTCTGCTTATCTCTTTGTTGTGTTGGCATCCTTAATAAACTATATGACTGGACCAATACTGATGTAATTCAGTATGATGTCGCATATAAAATAAGAACCCTTGATATTAAATTGACATATTAAGTAATTGTTAATATTGAAAGTTTAAATTTAAGTTACGTTTAATCTCAGTTGTCTTTTGCGATAACTTCTAAGATATACTACATAATATACTATATAACATCACGCTTAGATGAATAGGAGAGGAGAAGCAATAAAAAATGCAAGGAAAGCTTCAAATATTGCGGAACCCGCTCAATTTAAATCTTTTCTTGCGTGCGTTAAGTAAACGGTGGAAGTTATTCAAAAATCTCATATAATTAACTCACGATAACTAATTTTATGTTCAAAATTTCAATTTTTGAAAAAAATTGTGACACTGATTTCCATGCGGGTGAAGCTGCTGACAAATAAAGTATAATATAATTCAGTTGAGTTTTAAGAATAGCATCCGAATTGCCCATGTACATAACAATCATGTTCACTATT
Source organism: Morpho achilles (assembly GCA_947086495.1). Taxonomy (NCBI): domain Eukaryota; kingdom Metazoa; phylum Arthropoda; class Insecta; order Lepidoptera; family Nymphalidae; genus Morpho; species Morpho achilles. The sequence goes on from CAMTZB010000019.1 coordinate 11,907,114, forward strand.
CACTAGAACAGTGTTCTCAACCACTGTGCCGCGACACTTTTGTGTGCAGCCAAATTTCAAAAGTGTGCCGCCAAATTTTGCACATATATAATAATCTTAATATTATTAAATTATATCATTTAAAAAGAAAAATATTTTTAGCTTGTTATTAATCCCTTAGGTAATAAACGTTTAGTTATTATTGGATTATATATTAGTTTATTTCGTATATTTAAATTTTTTGTCATAAACTATTTATGCAGCGTGTTGTAGTAAGTAAATAATTTTTATCTTTTTCTTTGTGTGTCGCCAAATTTTGAAATCGTTAAATATGCGCCGCAACAAAAATAAGGTTGAGAATCACTGCTCTAGAACATACAAGGGTTTGCAAATTGCAATAGGCATGCAAGGTGCGACCCCGGCATTGAAGCGCTGATAAGGAAAACTATTAATATTATAATTCATATATGTGGAATCAATTCACTTCCTTTTATGACATGAATGAAAAGTATGGCTATAGTAAAAAAATGTTACAGAAACATTAATAACCTCTTTTAGTATGCAAAAGCCTTCGCCGTGCATCTTGCTGCGAGACTTTATTAAGGGCCTGTTTCACAAGTTTCCAATAAACTGTCAATTATTCGAAACATACATTCTGACACATATCTCGGAATTTTGTGTTTCTCAGGTTTCTCATAGACTTATTCAGCCCTTAAAGTCCCTAATAAGTTAACAGGTAGATCACGTGGCTGTTATTTTGTTTATCTACTGGATAGCAAATACCTATTTCAAAATGGCCACGATTTTTTATTTATTTATTTACTAATAGATCACCACCAAAATACAAACTTCACATTAAAATTATACATTGAAAAACTTAAAATAAGTAGTATTTTAATTGAAGGTAATAACAACATTCAAATTAAGTTACGACAACTGAGAGATATAATTTAACTATAATTTAAATAATATTAATATTAAATTTTCTTAATTTTTCACTTCTAGAATCTCTTTTTAGACACATTTATTACTTAGTTTATTTGTCGGTTAATTATCCGACACTTTATTAGTAACTTGTGAAACAGACCCTAAGTCTACTGATTTAATTACAACATGCGCATATGAAACAATTCGCTGTTTTTTTTTGTTTGATGCGATGTTTAGATTTAACAACAACATCAATGATCTCCTGTTCTCATAAGAACATTTCTCAAAAAATATTAAACAATCGGTAAAAACATTAAGAGATTAGCATTTAACGCAAAACGTAGATAATTTATATGACGCATTGGAAAAAGAAACTCTAGTTATCTTATAATAATAAATGATGTTATTGGATAAGAGAATTCTTACTTATGTGTAAAAAACATAGCAATAAGACCGCCTTTTTGTACAGTATAAATTTACGTTTATATGTTATTTTGTATAAAAAATATGAAATCAATAAATAAACCTATATGTATAAAAAAATTGTGATTCAAAATATTTTTCTTTTTATCTTTTCGCTATTAACTGAAGTTGCTTCATTCATGAAGTGTAAACCATTATTCGGACTATATACCCAAATAACCAATCCAATATTAATTAACCTTTAATCAAGCTTTCATCACGTGACGACCATAACAGATCTAAATATGAATGTGGATGGATGGATACAATTTTTAAATGAGCTAATCTTGTATATAATATAAAATCTGAATTACGGTAATGGCTCCAACGATTTTCATGAAACTTACTATGTATAGAGCGTTTATGTGTAGAGCGTTTCGGAGGCGATAAATCGACCTAGCCAAGATTATTTAAAAAAATATTGTTTACCCTGTTTTCAGGCATTGAAAGTACTATTATTATATACTATAATAAGAAAACGAGGGCTAATTATGCCGTCACTTCCAAAGCTATAATAGCAGTTGGGAACAGAAGGACTTAATAAGTATAATAATACATATATACAAGTATAATAATAATATAAGTATAATAGTAAAATACGCCGGATTAAGTCCCAGATAAGATCATCCCTGTTTTTATTTTTTTCATGTTGCATCTTTTTTATATGTTCTAAACAAAATACCGTGCAAAGTTTGGTCAACCAGGTACTATGTCTTAAGAGGGGCCAAAAAAAGGTTGGATGGATTGTGTGAATGAAGTATATAAAAAACTAGCACCAAAGTAGAGGAAAGATAGAAGGGAATGGAAGGTAAAAGTATTTTGTGTGATCCCACACAGAGCGGGATAAGGAGAATGACGGTTACGAGCGGTCTTAAACAGTAACTCCATCGGGAACACACTGAATAGATATGCTCGAGTTAAAAATGCCCAATTACAATAGGCTAAGAACATTGATCGGTTGTGTAACAGCGGGCTTGGCCCTTGCGAAATCGGCCGGTGCGTAAGGTCACTATCGTCATTTAATTTTGCACGCTTTCATAATATTCGTTTGATGTGAATGACCTCCAAAATATCAATCTTATTTAGCGAGAATTTATGCCGACGCTAAAAACATATATACCTATTACATAGCCAAGAATTTGAATTGAAACTACTGGTTTTAAAAGGCATCGTGATAAATGATTTAATTTTTCACAAAAATTATTTTTACATCTACCTACCTACAAATATTAAAAAAGAGATTTTTTCCAGTTTATGTTTGTTGTTTTTGTTAATTTTTTTTTTTAATAGTAGGTAATGCGTCAAGTATTCCATTTTTCTAAAGCAAAGTTTTGTACCAACAATAATACCTTATAACCCCTATAATATAATTATTATAGAGAATTTTGACAAATCCATGCTGAAAATTTAAAACTATTGTAAGCTTTGTAAAATAAAAAAAAAAGTTATTTTGCTTTGAATAGTTCAAATTCCTTTAATAAGATCCTTTTATTCCCATTAACGACTTCTAAATTAACGACTTTTTTCTTGAGCTGTTTCGTTACTTTGGTGGTTTTTTTAAGAACTTATAGTAAAGCTCGACAATAAACGTTGTTAAAGCTCAAACTCAATAAATTCTAAAATTAATAAAAATTGTGGTCTCATCAAAACGTCAATTTGAATTTTAGAAAATAACTTCTGATAGAAAAATCTCTAAACCAGGCTAAATTAATTAACATAAAAGATTATTATTACAAAAAAAACGAAAAACACACATTATTTTTTGTAACAAAGCACTTTTTTATACAAAGTCAAGAAAAAAATAATATGATACCGTTTATATTTAGATTTTATGCCGTCTAGACTTTTGATATCCGCTTTAATCAATACATAAAATAAAATCGTAGAGATGTTATATCTACACATCATTTTTGTTTTCGCATTTTAAATCAAGCTTGTAAGCCTAAAGCAATAGTTTTGTAAATTTTTGTCCGTTTATCTGTGCATTTATGTACGCTAATATTAGAAACCACTGTTTTGGTTTGAATTTTCATCCCTGTTAGAAATTAGTGAAAACAGAAATTATCGAATAAATAAATGTAGGCGCTATCGAAACAGCAGTGATTGAAGATTACGTGTAATCAAGTAATAATATTGTTAGTAATAATCGTTAATAGACATGCACACGTTTGTATAAAACTATTTTTAAAGCATTTAAATATGTACTTAAAAAATTAAATGAATATTGTAATTCTAAATTTCTGCTTTAATGCGATTAAAATTGATATGGAAAAATTCCTTTTAATAGAAATAAGTAAACAGTAGATTTCAATACTAATTAAACTTTTTTACAGGTATAGTTTTCCTGTTTTTATAAATTATAGTATAAATAAAACAATGCGTGAACCAACCAAGAAATCAACGATAAGAGAAAAAAAACGAAGACCAGAAATTGCAATTTCTATAGGAACTTTCTTTATTATTTTACACCTTTTACGGACAATAAATAACACTCATTTAATTTTTATATGTTCCAGAGAGTGAAAAGACAAGATTCAAACACAATCAAAGTACAAAGATTTTGGTAAATACAGTCGCGGGCAGAAGCTAGTGCTATTCGAGAATAGCACTCTTAGTGCACCGTACTTGGCTGACGCGGACAGATTATCTCTTATTTCAATTCAATCTTATTTTTATAAAAAATATTTGTGATTTCTCTTTGTTTTATTTTTATAACCTTTACTTCATAAGCATTTATTTGCAGAACTTATAAAACTTTGTAATACAGTATACAGTTGATACGTACAAATAAATATAGTTAGTAGTACAATAATATTTTCATTGCTTTAGCATAAATACAATGATATTTATGCTATTGATTGAATGAAATATTATATATATATATATATATATATATATATATATATATATATATATATTGATATATATTGATTGAATATATTGATTGAATATTATATATATTGATTGAATGAAATCAAATTAGAATTTTTCTTATATGTATAATATTAAAATTTTGTTTCAACCATAATTCAATTTATACACAAGTAAAACTCTAAATATATTATAAATAGAAAGAAATCATAACCGCAATAAGAAAATCAACTAAACGAATTGAATTATAAAATAATAATTCACCACCGTTAGAACTAAACATAAAATAAAATTTGTTGTGCATTGAAGCATTAAATTAGAATAAACGAGTACCTAAGTGAATTACCGCAGTTTGTTAACGCAATTTGGAGGTCACAATGAATTGACGTCGATCAAGCGCCAAGGCAGGGACTATGGCAGCCTATTCATCCCTTTCGACCTTGGCGGTCTGGTCCGGAACTTCGGATGCCAGCTTACACGTGGCATACTTAAGGTGTGGTTTCTATCGTTAAAATTCCAAAATCTTTATATTATTTTATCTTAGTTCTCTATTAATTAGTTTATGGTAACATTTCCTTACTTTTAGCAAACAGTTTAAAAAATTTGCCTTTTTTTTAACTAACATTAAATTGATATGAAATTATACAACATTTTGACTATAAACAAATGATTAGTTTATAGTCAAAGTGTTGTATAATTTTCGCCAAGGATTTATTAATATTACATATTGTGATGTAATCTTTATCCGACATCAAGGTTTATTACTTTAAACGAATTCAAAATAGTTTTTATGCTGATATTTGAAAAAGCGTACGTCATATATTAAAAAAGATCCCGGTCAAAAAAGCAGTATCTCCTTTTAACATTTTAGCTAGTTTAGCTCACTGAACTTATCTTAATCCATTGAGTTAATGATTTAATCTTTCTGCACTGCACTTATTTTGGGTGATTAGATTTGAACTAGATCATTAGCCCAATGTCTCACTCTTAAACACCTCTGTAACAAAAAGTTTATTTATTGCTTTAAAATAAATTCGAATTATAAAATACTACATAAAGTAATGTGCTATTTGTCTGTGTTCATAAGATTAACTTTAAATTTTTGCTTCATTTTTTACACAACAAAGTGATCTTTAATCGAAATATTATAATAATGTGTACTCATTTATTAATTCCTCGTTGTTATTTTTAGTTATTAAAGTCAATAAAAGAATTGTGTATTATTAAAGATTGCTTGTTTTGAACTATACAGTCATTTTTGCTATTAAGTTCTACACTATTGATTAGCTAAAGTATCGCCGTGCAATTATTATTGTGTTTTTCCCAGTTTCCTCTAAGAATTTTAATTACTCATACAACGTGCGATGCATTTTCATGTTCACATGTCTTTACACGTGATGCATCAGTCGGAAGCAATACTTTAGTTTAAAATAATAAACATTGTTTACTAGATGCTGCAAGGTTACTTGACATATACTTAAGAATAATTAAATGTAAATAAGCTGCACAATATACTGCATATTATATTTTTTTACGTGGAATGTTTTTTTTATATTACTAATTCTCTACTACAGTAGAATACATTATAATACATTATTTCGTATGCAGCTACTATTAGAATAGTTTTATGACACTAGTTTTATGAGTAAGATGCGAAACCTTACTTTAAAGTTTATTAAAGTTTTATTAAGCTTTTCTATTATATTAGTTTTTTAAATTTTCTACAGTGTATCAGTAAATTAACAATTTAATTTTACCATGAAAATTGCTATTAGAAACTAAAATCATTTACCAGATTTTTCTTTCGATATGGTTAACCTGGGAGGCACTTGGCAAGTTTACAAAGTAATAATAAAAGCTGTTCTTCACTGTAACCATGGAAATGTGACAACTCAAGCGGTTTTTTTTACCATCTATTTATTATGTTTACAAAGGATTTATAATCCTTATCGAAAATTTATTTTAATTAACTGTAAAATCGCATTAAAATTGTTAAGATATGAAAGAAAATACTTATGTCAAAAGTACATTTGAAGAAACCGACCTTAAAACCTTGAACTTGCAGTTTAGGGTCAAGTTGATTAAATAACTTTGAATGCCTCCCTTCGGGCCTTTGAAACTTACAAATTACAAGGTCAACGCCATAAAATAGCTGTTTTGTTCACTGACGGCTCTTATATAATCAATTAAAGGCACTCCTTTCTAAAAGTACCACTGAGGTCAAGTGCGAGCCTGATCACGTTATAACAGTTCCGTATACAGTGTATAACATACATAAATACTGTAAAATAAAACAACACTACTTTTTTAACTCTAAAATATAAAATCAGAAGTAGGTACTTGTGTATTATTAAAGGTTATGTTAGGCTATACATTTACTAAAACAGTAATATAAATAATTTTCTTATTTTTTCATATATTAAAATTCAAAAGCTTCGGAATATATAGCGGATATGCGATGAAGTTCGTTCAAATATATGCATTTATTACATTTTATATTACATATATACCACGTATAGTTGTTAGTCCTTCTTTCATGTTGGACAGGATCAATTGATTGAAGTGATTTCTTGCGTAGGCGATAGTTGAAGCCTAGACTAGTCATATTAGTAGTTAAGTCTTTAAAGACGCAGAAGAATGATATTTTTTATGTACATATAAAAAATAGGCCATTTGCACCTCGTAAAAACAAACATTAGATACCTAAAACTTTCAATAGTTACGAAATTTAGCGATGGGCGAAATGTATCCCTGACAAGAAAAGAGTTATATATATCTTTTCGATCTTGGGATATATATCACTCTTTTATATCTTTAACTCTTTTAGCTCTGTACGGCTCGAAGAGAGTATAAGGCAACTAAGACTAAAAATATATCCTTTATATCTTCGGCTCTTTTAGCCCTGAGTTAGAACTCAATAAGGCGGTATTATACTTTTTTATTTATTATATAAATTATGCTACATATTTTCTTTTTTTTTTCTATTTATTATGTACACTATTATTTACGCTTTTCTAATATGTACAGGTAAGGATGACTTCTTCCCACTTAGAATGGAATGTAAATAAACAAATAATCGTTCGCGAATTAGTGTTTTTTTTTTGGTACATTTGCATCCAATTAAGCATTTTATGTCTTTGACATAAAGCACAAAAAAGCTGAACGCCGGCGCGTGTTGTCGTTCCGAAAATCCGTAGTTTACATTTTTAATACAAATATGCAATAGAGTTATTCGTCTCTCTTTCTGACATGTAAATTGCTATATAAGCTCATCTCTTTCACTCTAACTCTGAACGAGCCGTAACTCATCACGAAAATTGACTCTTAAGATTAAAGATATAGAGATATAATTGAAACACATGCGAGCTAGAGAGTGATTATATCTTCTGGAAAGATATATGTCTTTCTTGTCTTTAGCTCGCGAGCTACTCAACTCCATTACGAATACAAAAAAAAAGATTCTCACTTTCATCTAAATAGCTGAAGCAACTGAGTTTTTGTAAGTATTCCTCAACGGACCCCCAATAAATTATGTTATTCATATACCCCTGTTGTCAATTGTAATTCATGTATCAGACCGGTAACGTTAAAATCCGTTATTCAATTCCGAAATGTAAGCTGTAGATTTTTGACACGTGTAATTAGTTTGACATAAAATTTTGTTACTTTTGCCGCTGAGGCTGTTGTGAGTATTACTTATATAGGTTAAAGGTTTGAATACGGTCAGATTAGGGTACCTAATAAAAAGCTGTAATATCAGAAATTGTTAGGTTCATATCACTTCATACCATCGATTTCAAAGACATTAACTTCTTGATAAATTTTGTCAGTAATTTAAATATTCGTTACTTTTTATATAGCTAGTAGCAAAGACGTTACGTTAAACAAATTACTATGATACCATTGAGTACCATGTCGTGTAGAAAGTGTAGAGGTTTTTGATAGTCTCAGATTACGTAATCACTCAGTAATGCCATATTAGAAATAATAGGTATCGTGTTTGTGTATCTAAAACAACATGTTTTTTCAAACGAAAAAATTGTTTAGTGTTGTAGTGTGTAGATATTTGTCCACTTATTGCTATTCGCCGTTTAGTTGTATTAGAAGCAAATAAGATATTATTATATTTATGAGAGTTTTATATTTTCTAGTGTACATTCTATTAAGGGTTTTACTGCGATAACAATTTTAAATAAGCACTATTGTTGTTCCCAGATTTGATGGAAAAGCATAAAGTATGATGTAAACTATGTTTAAAATCAATTTATTTTCTTAAAATTTAATTCTTGTCACCTAAGAAGACTAAATTTTTTTACTCAAGCATTATCCTCACCTTCCTTATCTAATGAAACGTGAAACCACTACCGCTTAGAAAATTAAACGCAGTGTCTGATTAACATTTTTTTGCCTCCACTATTACGTTGTTTCAACGATGCCTAGCCAAGTTATTAAGTTTAATGCTACGAACTACATCACAAATGAGTAATAGGTTTGCACGCAAGTATCAAAATTTATAAATCTACCAATTTAACAGTCGTCTAGCACCTTAGTCATAAAGCTTGCTAATGTATATTTTCCTTTCCTTCTTTAGTATTGTACTATGATACTCTTTTCCAAAAAGGTCTCAACAATTCTCACTTTGGCAGAAGTATTGGCACTAAAACTATAAGTGACGTTAAATATGCTAAATGGATTTATTATCACTGATGCTAAGCAGGTTTATGGAACAAACTACAGGCAAGTCATAAAAATGAATAAAAATCAATTATTTAACGATATCCATTACTTCTCGCTTCTGTATAAATTGGATAATATCTGCATTTAGAGGCATCGAGAAATTTGGTACAATTGTTCAGTTTTCGTTATATTGTTTATAGTCCCCAATTTGTACCTAAATTGAATAACCTTAATAATTATGTTTGTTATTTGTATATATTTGTACGTATAGGAATTCGGTATTCATCAAGGATTAGACTTTTTCTCTTTTTACCCCGCTTTTGGGGGGCCTTAACTTAGTCAGTTCCTATATCATCATAGCTTGGCAAATGGTCCATTTTAAAGAGACTAATAAGATTAGCAGGATATGTGTGCTGTGTACAAAGGTTTCCTGCATAGTTTTCCGTCGCCATATAAAACAAAATCAATTTATGTCAAATATAAATTCTTATAGTATAGGTATATTTTCAATTGACTGATAATTAAACACGGTTCGGTTGTTATAGATAACTGATTCGTGTTGAAAAAATTCAGTAAATCTTTTCAAAAATGATTTGTTACGATGTACGATAACATTATCAGATAGTAATCAATTAAATAAATCCTTTTGTAACTTTTACATCACCTTTATTTGTTTCCTAAGTGTTGTTTATAAGCATACAAGTTACGGTAGCGGCTTCCCCCGCATAGGAATTAGTGTGTCACAAAAATTTCCCCTGTAAAACCCTGTTTTATTCTGATAAGAAAACATTATATATAACCTATAAACTGGTAGAGTTTATAAAAAAAATAGGAACTAGTGCGTGGAAAAGTTTTTCACGCACTAGTTATCCAAAGCATATATACAAAAAAATGTCCTACAAAAATCTGGGAATCTCTTTGATAAATTTCTTTAATAAAAAAATAAAATAAAATCACCATATAGAAATTGTCTATATCATTGTCATTAAATTTACATTCTATTTTCAGAACGATTTTATTATGTAACCTTTCAGACATTTCACAATGTATTTTAGGGGCCTGTAACGAAATGACAAAAAACTTAACATTTTATATTTTTTATAATAAAGAATTTTTTCTGAGATTGTTGGCATTTGATGATTGTTAATATATCTTAATATTAAAATGAGTTAATCTTGTATATATATATATTTTCCGAATCTCGGAAACGGCTCCAACGATTTTCCTGAAATTCAGCATGTAGGAGGTTTTGGGGGAGAAAAATTGATCTAGCTAGGTTTTATGTAAAAAAAATATTGTTTTATCCCTATTTTTGGACATTAAAAACACTAACATTTATATTGAATTGAATTTTCGCCATTAACTGTCAAGTCGACGTAGCTTATTCGGTTAGCGGACAGCCTCAAGAAATGTGAGTGCCAAGGATTGATCCCAACTAAATAATTGTTTTTTCTTTTTTTAAAGTTTTTTTTTGTAAAAAATTACCAACCAGAATTGTCAACCAGATATTTTTACTAATATATTATAAGTTTCTACACAAAATACATAAATTAAAAGAAATTTTCTTTTACTACCACCAACACCAATACAAATATAATAAATAAAGCCGAAAATGTATCGGCTTAATTTATTATGTTCATATTGGCATATTCGTATTAGTACATATAATTTGATATGCTTCCATTCATTTAAGATCTACTTTAGTGTTAAATGCCGCATTACAAAAGATGTATCACAGATTAAAAAAATTAACGCATTAAAACGAAGCTTATATTTGAGTTTTAATATTGATAATATCTAGTAAATTTATAGGACATTGGTCTTAAACATAGATGTAATAAACTAGATAGGTACGTATCATTAACATCGATGGGGCATTGACCGCGAAGGTCACTCTATCACGTATCAAGGACTTACATAAGAGTTGGGTAATAGTCTAGCATTATCGCTGACGGACTCACAAGTGTTCCGGGTTCATCGACCGCGCAAGGACGTCCGTCGCAATGATTGACTAATTTGTTTTGCTTAGCAAAATAACCACGTGTATCTTGTTATTCGATACATACGAAGGAATATACATTTAATTTTAATGCTATTAAGATTCAAATTTTGTTAAACAACGTCATTATCCGACTCTTCACGTAACAGCAGTTTTACTACGTTTGTAGTAATTAAACTATGAAGGCTGTTGACCCTATATCTATGAATTCCTCGGCGTACAAGCACGTATAATTACTTTAAAAAAGATGTGCCGAGTTCATTTTTGGTTGAAGTAAGTACATACATCCAAATTTTATAACATAATATTTGTAAGTATTTTTATTTTTGTAAGTAAGTAGCGGTCTGTTACTCTCCCACAGCTGGGAATAGGCCTCTTCTCTCCGTTTTTGGAGAGAAGGATTAAGGTAATTGATTCGTGTAATCCACGGTAATAAGGTAATAATAATAATCGCCATAAAGCAAGCGAGCTGAATCGGCAGTATATAGGCATATTTTTAGAAGGATTCGTAAGGATTATTTCGTGGAGACATATCGACAAGTTAGATGAAGTGACGCTATAAAATAGACGGCCGACTAATAATAGATTTGAAGCCAAAAATTGTAATTTTTTTCGTATTCATTTCGTCCTGCCACGGTAATATAACCATGGCATATGTATGTTAGTTGAAAGGTTAACATAAAATAATGTAAGTCTCGTTTATTTCATATATTTTTAATTGAATGATTGTGCATGTTTCTTTTGCACAACTCACAATATTCGTACCTTAGTCAACGCAAAATTTCTCATAGGAGGGGCGCCACTGTTCCGATGTATCCTAACTAAAACTATGACTAGATGTTCATCACATTAAATGAATATTCATAAATGTTAAATAGTATTTACTATTTTCAAAATTGTATTATGTTTACAATGTGTATAATAGCGTTTTTAAAGGAGCTAATGTTGATATATTTAGAGAATCTGGCAATAAATTTAAATGCAGTATAAAAAAAATATTTTCATAATAAGAAAGCTTCAATTCTAAATTTCTAAAATTATATATATATTTTTTTTTTTTTTGTAGTAGTACTAGTTAGTAGTATTTTATATATATTTAGTTTTTGAAATAATAAAGTTATTTTCTTTGTTTTTTAAATTTACATTTGTAAGCACTGTTTTTAATTTTTTTTATATCACGATGAGTTAGGTAGCCTATAAGTGAGATGTACGGAATAGTAATACTAAGATTGAAGAAATGTTAAAAATTTAAATGTTATATTGTATACTCTGTACTCTGTTGGCTTCCTATTTTAATAAATAAATAAAATAAATGTTTGCAAAAATACAATATGTATTGTAAGTCTATAGTTATTAGTAACATAAGATACTATTAACGAAGTTGAATAACTGAACGTACTAATTGCTGACAGTAATTGCATTTTCCAGAGATATATTTTATCGAGGATACCTTATTAAAGATTAAAGTAGATTTCTGAACGAGATAGTTAAGCATTAAAAACGTTTAATTCTTGCAAATTCGGTGTAAATATCAACCAAACTGGAGTCAAAGTAACTCAGCCAACTTAAGTAACTTTGTTTATTTCCGATATGAAAACGGATAGTTTTCCAAAACACGCTATTATATTCGGCATGTTCTTTTTATTGTAGTCTTCTTTGTGAGACAGTCGATTGCTTATTAAACTTAAATATTTTTTAAATCGATAAAACCACCAACAGATTTGAGATAAAATTTGGAACTGTACATAAAAAAATACCCATGTGTTCACTTAGGTACCCATGCGTTCATTTTTTAAAATTCAGTAAGTATTACTTAAGAAGTACGTAATATAAACTAATAAGGAAAACTCTACCAACGAAATCATTTGTCTCCAAATTTAATCTATTGTGCCTACATTGATATCTAGGTTACGAAGTGTATGATTCCAATATGATATGCAATCTCTTGGAATATTGAACGGTCAACGACCCTACAAATTAGAGAAAGCCAGTGCCCGTTCTTTACATGCGACAAAATAAACGAAGAACTTCGTAGGGCAGCTAATTTTATTGTTATTAGGTACCGTAAGAGAAGACTAAAAATACTTGTACTTATTGGAACAAAAATGTATTAACAATTTAATTATAGGCTCGTACTTTCCGATTCTATCCTACGCTTACTATATACATATAATTATTGCACAAATCAAATCAAGATATCTTAATTCAAATAAGCTCTTTCAAGCACTTTTGAATCGTCAAGGATCAATGTGGTTAATGAAGCTACAGCTGGTTCGGAATGTTGCTCTTACCGAGAAGAACCAGAAAGAAACGGCGGTCAATCTTTTAAAGATTTTTAATTTTACATTATTAAACCGCAATCTTGTATGAAGCTGAATCTAAAAATCTATCTCAAAAAATCCTTCGGGTGTTTACTACGTCTTCGGAAGAAGTTTAAATATAACTTTAACAGTATGAATCGTCGATACAACCACTCCCATAGATTAATTTAGTACGGTATCGGTGGTACTCATTTTCACTTTCGTTGGTACGAAACAAGTGCTGCAAACGGTCCCTGTGTCGTTGGCCCCGCGTTCTCGCGGCCGCGTGCCGATTAGATAATTCCGCGCTGCGTTGTCAAAATACTCATGACCCAATGGTACAGTGAATACGAAGGGACAATGAACCCGCTGCGATCGCGCAAATATCTACGTGATCGGCTTTCGTACGGAATTCATTATCGTACGAAAATACCGTAATTTCAATGATTATTTATAAGTAAGTGCAACGGCATTTCTAGGTAGGTTGATAAGATTTTTGCAAGGGCAGTTTAAGGTTATATTATCACTTTAAATACATATTTTTGTTGTAATAGTTTCTATTCATTCTCCTGCCCTCATCCCACTTTAAGTGGGTTCGTTCGGTTCATAATTTAGTTAATAAAATAAAAAAAATTAAAATACCTATTTTATGAACGGCCGCCTGCCTGAATTCAACTTACCTGAATCGCCTTTTACACATCGGTAAGAAATGAGAATGGTCTATTTTACGCGGCCCAATATCACAGGGCAGGTCAACTTACCCTAGTTACCTTTTACGACACCTCGGTAAGAAATGAAGGTGGTCTGATATTTTGAGGCACACAATAATGTAGTTTTATATTATTTGTCGATGTTTAGATCGACTCTCGTATGACTCTCTTATTATATTTGTTTGTATTTAGTATCAGTTTAATTGTAAGGGATTATTAGTGGAAAAAATAATTACATAATTGATCTTGAAGTATTTATTTACATTTAAGTACTATCATATACAACTTTGACACTTTCAAAACTTATAATGATACAACTTAGGAGCATAAACATACAGTTTTTTATTAATAACGTTTTTATAACGTTTTTTAATAGTTCATAAATGGAAAATAAATAAAGATAATAGGCGGATCTACCAAATTTCTTTGATGACTCAATTTTTATCGTCGTATGTACAAAAAGCCAACAAAACTCGGTAGTTTAAGAATTCTCAAACGCAGATTCTTATAGATAAGTTAAATACGAAATTTTCTTACAAAAAATGTAACCGTAAAAGTCCGATTATAGTATTTTTTGATGAATTCGTTCTAGTATTTCTCACTAATCACTAAAACATCCGTCTGCAGCACACCCTTCCTACAAACAGACCAGGATTTAGTGACCGGGTATTATAAATATCCCTATAGACTAATTCAAAAATATCAATGAACAGATTTAGCAACAGACGTTCACTATATGACGCTTAATAATATCATAGTACCTGGGTAACAAAAAAAAGCTGTGACAGCCCAGCGGTAACACCATGCAACTCCTTCGAGGAGGTCACGGGTTAAAACCCGGGCAGACACCAATGAGTTTTTCTGTCAAAATTTATGTGTCTAATTGATAATTGCAATTTATCTCACGCTTTGCCGTGAACATCGTGAGGAAACCTGTATATCTCTAGACTTCTGGAGATATGTGTAACCTACCAATCCGCATTTGAGCAGCGTGGTGGTCTTAGCTCCAATCCTTCTCTCCAAAAACGGAGAAAAGAGGCCTATTCCCAGCAGTGGGAGACTGATGCTTTGCTTTGTAATTTTTGAATCCAATTAAAAATCCCAGGGATCCCGGGTTTCAGACTTTTTGATCCGCCCGTTACCCATTGGGCTACCACAGTATTATGTTTGTCAGTTAATATATCATTTGCGTTCAATCCCACATTTTAGCATTCTTTCAATGCCCGAAAACAGAGATAAAACGATATTTTTTTTAAATAAAAACCCTAGCTAGATCCTACCTAAAACCTAGTTAGTGCATGAAATATATAGAGTTATTATACTTATAGCAGGGAAGTCAGTCTAAAATGCCTATTATAAAGAAAAAGCAAATGAGGGTGATCTATCTGTCTCAGTTTTTTATATGTGATTAGAAAAAGATGAAGTATACGAGGTTCATTGTCTCCCATTACTCCATCATTGTTATTTACATGCCTGCTTATGGCTCCTCTTCTATGGTATTAAAACTCTATGATCAAATGGCTATACTCTACTGACTACAGTATTAATTGATTATTTGGTCTAAGTGCGAAAAAAAAGCGTAGAAGCTGTCAGATATTTAAAAAAATAATAAGCTGATTAATAATCAAGGATATCACTCATCACATAATTTTCCACGTTTACACGTGACTCGATTAAGCTAAACAGATAAATACTCGTATAAATTTATCTTTGAACAGATTGTCTATGATATCATACTATGAGGTCAACGACACCATAACTGAACATAATTAATACAAGTATCTATGACAATCACTTTATTAATTGTATTATTATTCATAGATAATAATCAAGTAAGTTTCCTTTCCATCAATAATTTTCCGATGATTTTCTTATTAATTATTATAACAGCACTTATGCATAATTGTAGAGTGATAAGATAATGATCAAATTAGGTACGTAACGTTTAATCCTGCATAACATAACAATAAATAAGAATATAAACTAAAATCATTCTCAAATATAAAAATAATATATTGGTCGAATTCTGTACTTTTCATTAAGTTGTAATTAAGTAGTGAGAGTTCTTCTTAAGTTGATAGATTCTTAAGATGTAAAGAGACAAATTTTTAATAAATATAAATTATTTAAATAACACCACAAAATAATCATCAATATTTAGTTTCTTAATTACATTAAGAGACGTCAAAAAAATCCCTAAGATTAATAATGCTAGTTTGGCCTTTTACCTATATTGTCACCATTCAATAAAGGCGTGGTGGTCGTATATTAGCTTCACATTAAAACGTTGAATATGCATTAATTATTATAGGCGGTGAATGCACGCTGCGACCGGCGCGAGGCCGGCCGATCACCTCCCTTATATAACTCTACGAACTACCATAAAGTGCAACGCCCATATTTAAAACAAATAACAAACGGCCTAAACCTGTCTATAACGTGGGTTTTCGATCTCGATGTGAACGCACTGCCGGCAATGGCCAATAAGTTCCGAGTAATTGCACAAGCGATAAAACTACCTATTATTCGAATTATCACACGTAATGCAGGCTTAAGCCGAAATTACGTTATAATTTCTGTAATCGTTTCCAACAATTTATCGGTTATTGATCTCATTCGGTTTTGAAATGTTGGTTTCTGATGTCATTCAAACTATTTGAATTAGTATTTTGTTATGGTATTAATTTACGGTCATTGCTATTCATTCATGGAATTGATTACTTACAGCAGACTAATGTAAAGAAATGAGAGAGTGTAGCTACCACGCTGCTCCAATGCAATTTGGTAGGTTACACATATCCCCAGAATTCTCTAGAGATATGCAGGTTTCCTCACGATGTTATCCTCTACTGAAAAGCGTGTGATAAATTGCAATCATTAATTAGACACAAAGAATTATAATAGCTGCCCGAAACATCGTTATATTGGACTCCCAAGAGGGAGATGAGGCCCAAAAGCTGCGTGATGATCCAATATTAGCAAGGAACTGCAAGTCTTTAACATGGATGCAGAACGACCGAGGATAGAGCGGTCTGGCATAAATTGATAAGGAGACTCCAAAGGAAGGTAAAAAGGAAGAAAGAATAAAAGAGAGATTCAAAAAATTACCTGTTTCCGTTAATGTAGTACGCATTAAGTTAAGCATGTTAAAAAATTAAGCTTAATACATTTCATATTAGCAAATTCTGCGAGCAAAATATAATGACGTCTAAAAAGGTCTAACTCTCTATTAGAGGGACAAACGTTAAAAGTAGGTACTAGAAATATTTTGATCGATATTTTCATAACGACAGCTACCCTTTTTTTTAATAAATATATGGGAAACTTACTTCTTATGTTGCTGAGTAATATCAGAGTAGTAAGTAATCCTAAATCAGCCAAGGCAGAACGAGTGCATTTTATTATTCTATACGTTATACGTTGTGTTTAGGTTCGTACGAAGTTTGTAGCAACTTTCGAGGTTGCACATTAGATGCAGACAATATAAATCACAGAATAGACTATATATATTGAAGCTATGTCTGGTGTCTGGAAAGAAAGGGGAGGAATAGCGACACTGGCTAGACTGGAAACTCATGTTTAATAAATTTATCTCAATTTAATTTCGTATCAAATGTAGCTTTGTTTAGAAATTTATCATAGCATCGAAAATGACGACAGTGAAATGATTTTCCTTTAGTTTGTGATAAAACTATTGCGAAAAGTTCATATTTAAACTTATTTTACTCCATAGTTATGATAGAATTATTTTGCTATATTTAAGTTTGTTGGAGAGAGAGAGATGCAGGAAGCAAAATTCATACTTATACCGACGAAATCGCAATGCCAAGTTTGTCGTGGTGCATATCTCCTGATGATGCTTCGGTTACGGGACGAAAAGATCGTTGGTATTGTCGTAGTGAATGTATATTATGCTTGTGTACCTAAGGGGTTGTTGGTAGCGGAGTTTTTTGTTAGGTGCGGTATCACAAAACTATCATAACTTTTGTATTATAAAATTCCGCAAAGTAACGCCTACTTCTTGACTGTCCCGTTGGATCAGTGGGTAGTGATCCTGCCTTCAGCTCCGCGGGTCGCGGATTCGATTCCCGCCGGGGGCCAACATTTCCTATAAGTGAATTTGTTGGTCTTTGAGCCTGGGTGTATATTTGTATTTAAGTATGTATTTTAAAAATGTATATTCACCAGTTGTCTGTCACCCTTAACACAAGTATTAAGTTACTTACTTTGGTGACGATCGACTGTGTGTGTAAGTGTCCCATATATTAAAAAAAAAACAAAAAACTTCCATAAATTATACACTCTTAAGTTATCAACACTTACAGTCATCCAAACTTGTTTCAGTTTCCGTGTAGACTTATTGATTTTTTGACAGAGTGGCGTTGTGTTCCGTAATTAGAAACGAGGAGGCCATAAATGTTCCACGTTCAAAGTTTTACAGCTACAAGACGCAGACTTTCCGACCCCCACACTGCTGTATCGATTTATACCAAGCAATAAGGGTGTTGGTGGATTTTCATTGAACAATGATACGAAAACGGATGGTATTTCCCGTCTTTCGTAAGAATTAAAATATATATTTACCTACTATTATAAAGCGCTGTTTGTTTAACAGAAAAATTGGAAATATCTATTTAAATGAGTTAATGTCGTGTATATATATATTTGGAACCTCGAAAACGGCTCTAATGATTTTCATGAAATTCAGTAATTAGGGGGTTTTGGGGGAGAAAAATCCATCTAGATAGGTTTTGTTTAAAAAAAACCGTTTTATCCCTGTTTTTCAGCAACCATTCGAGGTGGTCTCGAGAAATGAGTTTCTCGAAAATTTTTTTTGTAAAAATTACTGAGCAAGGGTCGGTCACCCAGGAACTATAAATAATAACAGTTCATGATTTTGATTTATTTTTTGTACAAGTAATATAACTATACGACACACACTTTTTTTAATTTAATATACATTTCTGAACGGAATTATTCAACATAGCTTGCACTAAGTTGATTGGTGAAAATCTATAATCTCAATACTTCAGTATTGAGATTCTAAATTTAAATTAATCCTGTCGTTCACGACAGGATAAATTTGAATTTAGAATGCGTATATTATATGTACACTATCAAATCACACTCCGAAGAATAAATTCACATTTCTTATGCTTATAAATGGGAGCTGTAACTTTATTCCTCGGATATGGCAAAATATAAATTGCCTATATGAAAATTGTTTTTCAATTTTTAGCTGGACTATGACTTTAATGATATCATACATACTGAGATGTAGATATTCATAAAATGTTTTAATTTCTGCAGCTTTTTGTTCGAGGAAGGTTCGAAATGTTGATCGCGCCGACAAGGTATAGCGAGCATTTTAATAATTCATTCACAAAATTATATCTGGTAATGCGACACTATTTAATACGCCGTGTGGTATCCGGCTGAATAGAATAGTACCACCATCAATTCGTACGTATCGAGGTGTCGTAAAAGGCGACTAAGGTAAGTCGACCTGCCGTGTGGTATCCGGCTGAGTAGAATAGACCAACCTCATTTCTTACCGAGTTGTCGTAAAAGGCGACTAAGGTAAGTTGACCTACCGTGTGGTATCCGGTTTAGTAGAATAGACCACCCTCTTTCTTA
This sequence comes from Morpho achilles, assembly GCA_947086495.1. Lineage (NCBI taxonomy): Eukaryota > Metazoa > Arthropoda > Insecta > Lepidoptera > Nymphalidae > Morpho > Morpho achilles. The sequence goes on from CAMTZB010000019.1 coordinate 11,926,676, forward strand.
CTGAGGCGTCGTAAAATACGACAGAGGTAAGTTGACATCAGGCAGGCGGCCGGTCGTAAAAAGGCAGCCAAATCATGTGACAGCATGTTTATAAAATGTTGTGCCTACCCCACTTAGAGTGGGATAAGGGCAGGAAGATCATGATGCGACACTATTTAATGCAATACATAAGTCCGTTACGAGCCTCAGATCTCTAGGGGATTTCTACGCCACCATCTTTTCGTTCACTACGAGATCAAATATCCATTTAGTTGGAGGTCTAGTGAAATATATGGAAACAACTATATAATTTATTTTATCAACTTTTATTTATCGCTTATAATCTTCGAAAGACAGATAGCATTTGCTTCACGTAGAAACTAAGAGTTTATTTTAATGGCACAACAATTGGAACAATTATTGTTGACCCAAAATTTCACATGGCGGTAATCCCATGAGCTGGATCCAAATATTTAGTTAATTATGTCATTTTCGTCATGTGGCACAGTGACATCAACAATAATTGCCCGACGCGCTGACCGATCTACCAAAACTGTATCAGGTTTATTGGCAGCAATATACCTGTCAGTTATAATAGATCGGTCCCAGTCGAGCTGAGCGTGATCATTTTCAAGAACCGGAGTTGGACTGTATCTCTAATATGGCACTTCGGCACTCACAAGGCTATATTTCTATATAATTCTGGCTACTTGGTTGTGTCTGTGCATTATTATTATTTTATAGTATACTATGATATACCTCGATTTGACCCGCGTACATACCGATCTCATGGCAGTGGAAAGTCTACTACGTCGGACTATAGATTTATTTTTTGTTAAATATATCATCAATAGTTTCTGCAGTGCATGCGATGACAGATTTTTGTTACTAATTTTTTACACCTTATTACATTTTTATTACGGATCCCAATTTTTTGTTGTTATATAGCCTATTTTGCTCAGTAAAGATACAGCTTTCCAATGATGAAACAATTTTTGAAATTGCTCCAGTAGTTTTTGTGTGAAAACATTACAAACATACATACAAATTTTTCCTTTTAATAATATTAGTATAGATTTCGTTAGGTCAAAAGGGATATTAGTCCTAACAGCTTGTACAATATTACTAAACGGGATTCCTCCCAGTCTCTTTAAATAAATGGAATATGTTAGATATAAGAAAAATATCAGTGAGATCTTGGGATGTTATTTATATTTATTTTTATACAAATCAGGTCAAATAAAAAGGCATATTATTAAGTTCTTTAGTCGCTAAACGAGCTGCCCTGTTTAAGGCAACATTGCGATGGCTATGCAATGCCTCTAAGCAGTCACTCTCTTTTTTGGACCACTTAGACTCCATCGCAGCAGAAAAGGCCGTGCAGGAGAACGTACATAACAGACTGATTAGAATACAAACTCGCATCCTAAGCACGTCACTGGTTTGTTCTAGAAGCTTTAAGAAGTTGAAATTACTGTCATCGAATAATATTTTCTCAACGACATCCGCGTTTTCGGGCAGATCTTGCAGAACTGTTATAAGAATTCCTACTATACTGAGCGTGATTCGAGGCACTTTTGAATCTGAAAAAAAAAATACTAATTAATGTATTTGACGCTAACATACTTGTTTTATTTAAAAAAAAGGAATTATTTAAAAATCTGTACAAGTATTATAAATGCGAAATTTTGGCTATCTGTTGCGTTTTTACAGCTATTCAGTTGGTGCGACATATATGGAATATTGCACAATTAAGGCAAATGATAAAAAAAAACAAATTTTCCTTTAGGCATAGGGAAAGACAGTAAAATTGATTCTATTATAACTCGAAGCTTGAAGCGAACCAAGATGTATTTGATACTAATATTTATTCAGAATTTGACTTACTCAAGAATTTTTAATTTGTATTTACTTTTTCATATTTGAGTTTGATTTTTGAGCGCTACAAATAATCTTTAAGTCGAATTTCGTGTAAAAGGCCTAAGTAATATACAAATATTTGTATTTAAACGTATAAAAGTATATTTATCTTATCTATTTATATATGTGCAACTGTCAATTGTCATTGACTTACATAATTTAAGAAGATTTGTATAAACTGGATGCGCGTTATAATCCATTATAGCAGAAGCGAACTGTCGTACGCCACGACACGAACGCACGCACAGCCATGAACAAACTTCCATCATACGACTCACACCTTGGTTCCTAAAATAAAATATGCTTAATATTATCATAATAGGACTTCCGTGAGGCAGAAACTCCGTCTCATAGGCATCAAGGCCTGAGTAAGCTTTTCGGGCTCTTGGTTGGTTGTAAGATAAGTCAGTCAGAAACTAAGGCATAACATGAGGCTCAATTCATGATCCCCAATATTTAGTGTTAATCCTTTGCACTCAGAGCGTTTTTGATGGATTGAATGAATGTAACCAAACCAGCGAAGACGCCGGCAGAAATATTACGTCTGACTTTAAGCACTGTGCACACTCGACTCTATTTTTATCAGCAGTCTCTTGCTGCAATAGTCGTTAATGCATATTGTTACAATCAGCTATCGGCAACCGTTTGGGAATATTGTCCCAATCTTAGTGCAAAGGCCTTTAGAGCATATTGTCCCGATCATGTATCAGCAACTGTCTGGACATATTGTCCTAATCTTGGTACAACAGCTGTTAAAGCATATTGTCCCAATCATGCTTCAACAGCCTTTAAGGCATATTGCGCCAATCATGCTGCAACAGGGCATATTGTTTTGTAATTAGGGCATATTGTCCCAAGTATGCTGCAGCAACCAATTACTGCATTATGTCCCAATTAATGCTGTAACGGTTAATTTATAGAATTAGGCGTTACTTTGCGGAGATCCATAATACAAAAGTAATAATAAAATTATTTTGCTATAATCCGCGATGAAGTAAAATAGAAAATATATATAATGCTTAATGCAGAGTGGACAATCGGTTATCATACCTGATACATGCAGGAGTCGTAAAAAACACATGCACACACCTCCACCGCCGCCACCGTGATACACAAGCACTATATACGTTCACTATCACAAACTCAACAATCGTTTCGCCCCGCAACCGAAGCATCGTCAGGAGATAGACTCCACGACCAAAATCGCAAAGCGATTTGCGATTTTGGTCGTGGAGTCTATCTCCTGACGATGCTTCGGTTGCGGGGCGAAACGATTGTTGAGTTTGTGATAGTGAACGTATATAGTGCTTGTGTATCACGGTGGCGGCGGTGGAGGTGTGTGCATGTGTTTTTTACGACTCCTGCATGTATCAGGTATGATAACCGATTGTCCACTCTGCATTAAGCATTATATATATTTTCTATTTTACTTCATCGCGGATTATAGCAAAATAATTTTATTATTACTTTTGCTGTAACGGTTATTAAGGCATATTGTTCCAATGACAGCAGTCGTTAGGGCATATTGTATCAATCTATGTGCCATAGCCGTTACAGCATATTGTCCCGTTATAGCATATCATGCTTCAGCAGTCAATGATTGTATTTTGTCCCAATTATAACAGTTATTAGGGCATATTGTCCCAATCATGCTGCAACAGCCATTAAAACTGACAGCATATTGTCAATTCAAAAATATATTTATATTTTATATAAATACCTGTCGTCAGAGCCGTCGACGCTTTCTTTACAGTCTTTCATTAGTGTGTTTATGGCCGCCACAAAGTTATAAACAACTTTCGCTTCCAAGTACACCTGGTTTCGCAAACAAAACGAAATTATCAGTACAGCCAATATCATATTTTAATGACACTAATTGGTGTCGGTGATATCGGTTAGTACTTATAAACGGTTTCAATTTTAAGTTATGGTGTAACATAAAATTTGGTGTTAAATAAAATAATAAATCAAGTGATTGTTCTATTGTTAAAGCGCGCTAAATTTAATTGAGCTTTCGCTAGTTTAAGCCTCTAATGAGATTACTATTACATTCTTCTTTTATCTTTATTGATATTTACAATTCATCACACTCACGTTCAATGAAACGTTATAATAAAACCGGGCGAATTTTCCGCGATATACGCATAACTAGTAAATTTTTTATTCATTGTGGTTGTTGAAAGTTCCTTTAAGTTCCTTATATTTTTCTTCAGACCTTGGGAATCTTGGAAGTACAAAAAAACTGTTTGAAGTTATTATAGGACTATTTGGCTGTAAGCTGCGATTAAGGAAAATCTAAATATAGTTAGTAGAGGGCACTATCCTTGGTCATACCTTATGCATGCAAGATTCGTAAGCCGCATGTTCTATAAACTATCACAACCAACACAGCATTACTCTACCAGCACTGCACGCATTACAAGACAATATCAATATTCGTTTCGCAGCGAAACTGAAGCATCATCGGGAAATATGTGACATTTTGTCATGGTGTCTATCTCCTATATAGAATATTGTGCAATAATAGTGTGGTTGTGATTTATAATGCATGCAGTTTACGATAATAACTACACTCTACTTTTAGCATTACATTGGTTTTCTTTAATCGCAGATTATGGCTAAATAATGCTATTATGACTTTTGTATTATGGACCGGCGCAAATAAACGCCTAATTCCATAAATTATAACTAAAATGACATTGGAGAATAGTATCGCTTGCTTCCGCAGGAGCAACCTCTCAGCACACTGCACATATCTTCTGGTAAAAAACGAGCTGATAACGCACAGCATCTGGCGGCGGATATGATAACCTGAACCCTGATCTGGTTAGGAGTGACTATAGATAGGATCCTGGAACAATTCAATAACCTTCGAACAACTTAGCGCAAAAGGCAATGCAAGCGCAAACCAGTACGACTAGTCTTCAAAGGGAATGTTCTCGATCTTTTGGACCACACGACAGCAGTGAGCACACAACTCAAGTAGGCGGAGGAAAATGACATAAGACAAGTGGGATTTTGTGATGATATTGCAAACTTACGTCTTGTATGTTGAGCAGCGTGTGTCTGGGCAGCGAATGTGATAGGGCTGGCAAAGCGAGCAGCGCCGCTACTGCTCCACATACGCGGGCACCTCTAGGGCTGCGTGCTGCCACGCCCACAACACCCACAACCATGCTTACCTGATATAATATAATTATTATGATCTGTTATTGAAAGTAATGATAACATTTTTTTGCTATAAGCCGGTATAAAAAGGCAAAAAAAAAATTTATATATTTATTTATTAGGTCCGCCAACAGAGTATACATTATTTAACAACTTAATTATTAATTACCTACTTTTTAATTTATTGCATTATAAAAGTAGAATGCTACCCTATTTATAAGTGGACACAACATGCACAAAAATACAGTACATTATGATCATTAAAATATAGTCAACATATTATAGCAGTATAATGTAGCATTACTATTTAGCCGTGTGGTATCCGGCTAAGTAGAATAGTACCACCCTCATTTCTTACCGAGGTGTCGTAAAAGGCGACGAATGTAAGTTGACCCGCCGTGTGGTATCCGGCTATGTAGAATAAACCACCCTCATTTCTTACCGAGGTGTCGTAAAATGCGACTAAGCTTAGTTGACCCACCGTGTGGTATCCGGTTTAGTAGAATAGACCACCCTCTTTCTTACCGAGGTGTCGTAAAATACGACTAAGTAAGTCGACCCGCCGTGTGGTATCCGGCTAAGTAGAATAGACCACCCTCATTTCTTACCGAGGTGTCGTAAAATGCGACTAAGGTAAGTTGACCCACCGTGTGGTATCCGGTTTAGTAGAATAGACCACCCTCTTTCTTACCGAGGTGTCGTAAAATACGACTAAGTAAGTCGACCCGCCGTGTGGTATCCGGCTAAGTAGAATAGACCACCCTCATTTCTTACCGAGGTGTCGTAAAATGCGACTAAGGTAAGTTGACCCACCGTGTGGTATCCGGTTTAGTAGAATAGACCACCCTCTTTCTTACCGAGGTGTCGTAAAATACGACTAAGTAAGTCGACCCGCCGTGTGGTATCCGGCTAAGTAGAATAGACCACCCTCATTTCTTACCGAGGTGTCGTAAAATGCGACTAAGGTAAGTTGACCCACCGTGTGGTATCCGGTTTAGTAGAATAGACCACCCTCTTTCTTACCGAGGTGTCGTAAAATACGACTAAGTTAAGTTGACGTCAGGCAGGCCAAATTATATCGACACAACATGTTTATAACATGTTGTGTCGACCCCACTTAGAGTGGGATAAGGGCAGGAGGATATATATAATGTAGCATTACTATTGTATTATGGACCTTAGTAAAGTAAAGCCTAATTAGATCAATTATTCAGTTATTACATTTTTATTTCAATTGGGGGATATTTTAAGAACAATCAAAAATGTAACAATATTTACTTTGAACGATTAGATTGTGTACAATTATACTCTAGATATTACCATTTTTCTTAATCTGTTGTATATAATAATCATAATTAATATTAATAATAGATAATAATTGATTTTATTCTTACCATATTCAATTGCGTGAGCGATTCGACATCACCATCCATTACTTCTGTTATATTTGAATTCAGAAAGGCTTCCCACTCCTCCAATTCTATTGTAGATGGCTCTTTAACTAAAAAATACGTTTTATCAATGCAATATATAATATAAAACAATTAAATATTTGCTTTTATAATGTTACAATGAGTTCTAAGTATAGCTTTCAAGCCACAAACTATTGCAAATTGCTTTGGGTTATCAAATTTCACCTGTCTCATGTTTCGTTTATACTTTTGACTGACGTTCGAATTTCAATTTTATTAAAAATGTAGAACTTGGGTCTCAAATAAAGATGGCTACCAAATCTGCAACTGATTTGGTAGCCATCTTATTAATAAGCTTATTTCAAATTTATTAACACACAATTAATTTAACTGATATTACTCATTAAAAAAAAATAGAAAGTATAAAATAATTGTCATATTAGGATGATATATGATTACATAAAAATTTTAAAATATTAAAAAATACCTTCATGTTTCTCTTCAGCTTTCAGTACTCTATCATTATTGGCTTCCTCTTTATCATCAATTCTTTCGTCAATCACCTTAGCTTTTTCTTTATTCTCATGTCTATCATCTTCCTTACAATTTACAGGATTCGCTGAATTTATATCCGTATCTACAATACTAGGTATTTCAATATTAGGTTCACTGGTACGCCTTTGACTATCACTTTTATTTTTATCTATACTTCTACTAAAATGAAATGATCTTTTAATACTTCTTGTTAACCTATTACCGCCACTACCAAGTCTTAGCTTGTCTCTGGAGAATTGTAATATTTTTTGCTTATAAGATGGTGGAACACTTTTACTTAGTCCCGAACTTACATCAGTGCTGCATTTTGTTGAACTTTTAGGATTTTCCAAGCTTTGAGAAGCAGTTTCAAGCTTTGATTTTTGTTTGACATCAATATCTTTTATTTCATTAGTTTCAGCGACCGCTTCATTATTTTCATATGTTTCTTTATTAGCTTCATGCTTTTCTTCATCAATCTTATGCATTTTATTAAACTCATGTTTTTGATTAACAGCCATTAATTGTGCCATGTTTTTTTCTAGATTACATACAACAAGATTAGAATTCATAATATTGAACTCGTGGCGTAGCAATTTAGCATTTGCGGCAGTTATGGGCTGTGACTGGTCTTCGTCGTCAGTTTTGAGGCTATCTCGAACACTGAAAGCACTTGTTGCTCTAATGCTATCGTCGTCTGAAATTGGGACACATTCCATGGCTTGCATGACACCCCTAACGTGTCTTAAATCATGTTCTCTGTTTTCGACTTTGAGTTCACTTTCTGGTTTTAGAGTTCTGGAAATATAGAAAGCTAGAACATTAACTATAACAAAAAAAAACGATTAAATCAATATTGATTAGTAAGTAGCGGCCTGTTACTCTCCCACTGCTGGGAACAGGCCTCTTCTCTCCGTTTTTGGACAGAAGGGTTGGAGCTAAGACCTACGCTCCTCCAATGTGGATTGGTAGGTTACACATATCTCCATAATTCTCTAGAGATATGCAGGTTTGATGCAGATGTTTTCCTTCACCGAAAAGCGTGTGATAAATTGCAATCAGTATCAATTAGACATAAGTTTTGAACCCATGACCTACTCGAAAGAGCCGCACGGTGTTACCGCTGGGCTATTACAGCTCATATTGACTAAACTTTTAAAAACAAATATATTCAAGGCATATGGATGTATTAAAACAGCATGGTGGATCTTAGCTCTAATCATTCTCTCCAAATCAGGTGGCCTATATCTTTCCGTGTTGTGATAACAGGCAGATATTCTACCTACTTTTATAATTTGTTACATCTAATACTAACTTGGGTGCTTTACTCATTTTCTCAGTCTGCAAAAGTTTGGCTTCTTGTTGACTACATGATAGAGGTTTAGTGAATGGTGAATCACTTTGTTTATCTTCAGGCAGTATCAGCACATGTCCTGCTACAAACGGATGTTCTAATATTTCAGGCCAAGTCATTCTTCTAGCAGGATCCTTATGTAGTAATCCCTAAAACCCAATATGCAAGTAATTAGACAAGTAACATGAGGTTCGATTTTTTTTTATTTTTATATTACAATTTCAAATTGTATATGTTATGTAAATATAATTTAACTAGTTTCATAAGTGCGAAAGTTTTGAGCATGGATGTATGTTTGTGACTCTTTCACGGCGAATCGGCTGAACCAATATCGATGAAATTTGGCATAATTATTCATTTTACACCAAGGTAACATGTAGGCTATAGAAATCCTGTTAATTCTACAGGAATAAGATGACAATGAAATGCGCCATCTATTATCAAACGACAACAGTCCACGCAAAATAAGTTGGAGCTAAAAGCTAATAACAAATATAATTCATGACTTTTCTATAAAGGTAGTCTAAGATTTAAGCTAATAAGTAAATTAAGAACAGATTACTTATTACAATACAAAGAATTAGAAGCTTTTTCTATGATAAAAAAAGATTTTTGTAAATATATAATAATAATTCAAATATTAAGGTAAAATTTTCATTTTGCCTACACTATATTTCTGAACTTCTGTCATGAATTTCTTAATTTATAATTAATGTCAGTCATCTTACACGACCTAATTATTGTAACATAACTTTTAAATTACCTGTAAGAATGATCTAGCTTCTGGAGTTATAAAGCTAGGCCATTGAACTGGTTTATGTCGGATCATTCGGACAAGTTGCCATATGGACATTGTGCAAAATGGTGGTTGGCCAGCCATTAACTCATAGACAATACAACCAAGTGACCATAAATCTGCCTGAAAACATACACAACACACAATATAAAAATACATTTTAGTAATGTACAAATAAATCATATTCTTTGTCATACTAAATGAATTTACTTAGTCAAAATTATTCAATGGACAAAGTAATACATTTTTATGCAAATAATAATGATATTAAATCTATTAAAATTTTATCAGAGCATGAATCAATACGCCTTCTTTTAAATACAGCGATGTCTTTAGAAAAACATACAATTATTTCAAATATGCAAATTTTTTTCATGCAATATGCACAGTTGAAACTTAAAAGAGACGAATTTCATTTCTGTTTATGTATAGATTATTATAAAGCTGCCGCGTGGTATCCCGCTGAGTAGAATAGACCACCCTCATTTCTTACCGAGGTGTCGTAAAAGGTGACTAAGGTAAGTTGACCCACCGTGTGGTATCCGGTAGAGTAGAATAGACCACCCTCTTTCTTACAGAGGTGTCGTAAAATACGACTAAAGTAAGTTGACGTCAGGCAGGCGGCTGGTCGTAAAAAACGTAGCTAAATCATGTGGCAACATGTTTATAACACGTGCAATTTGAGTGGGATAAGGGCAGGAGGATGATGTATCCATTATTATAAGGCTGTTGTTCACTAAAATAATAATCTCAAGACTGAAGATTATATGATTTATCTATACACCATTATGATTTCTCTATACCTGATGGTCATATGGTTTCTCATCAATAAGTTCCGGCGCCATATACAGAGGAGTTCCTTTTATAGATGTTAGAATATGTGTAGAATTCGTCATTATTCTGGCAAGGCCAAAGTCACATAACTTTGCCCGACCAGAACTATCTAATAATACATTTTGGGGCTTTAGATCCCTGAAAAAATAATGATTATATTTGTAGTATTAGTACATATAAAGTCAGTATAATAGTTCTTATAAACAACCTACATATATATATATATATAATAAGTTATATTTTATGCATATATATATATATATATATATATATATATATATATGCATAAAATATAACTTTTTTATACACATAATATAACACCAGTTTCTTTAGATAATAACATCCAGCTTTACTTGATCTTGCTCAATATACCTATAAGCATATTTTAGACACTAAACAAAAATCAGAGAAATGGTTGGTTGGTCTTCTATAAAAAAATAACTGAAAAATTGATCTACCTAGATTTTATGTCAAAAAAAATTCGTTTTATCCCTGTTTTTGGGCATTAAAAAACACTAACATTTATATTGATTTGAATTTTCGCCATTAACTGTCAAGTTGGCGTAGCCTCTTCGGGTAACGGGCAGCCTCGAGAAATGTGAATGCCAAGGATTGATCCCCAACTAAAGAATTGTTTTTTCTTTTATTTTAAGTTTTTTTTTTTTGTAAAAAATTCCCGAGCGAAGCTCGGTCACCCAGATATTATTACTTGCTGGCTCAATATTCATCATCATTTTCTTGTCTTTATGCCATCTAAGTGGGGTTGGCACAACATGTTTTAAACACATTGTAACAGGTTTTGGCTAGTTATTTTATGACTGGCCACCTTCCTGACATCAACTTACCTTAGTCACTTTACACAACACCTAGGCAAGAAATGAACGTGATCCATTTTACTCGGCCAGATACCACATCAATCAATTAATCCATATCAGATAATTATTATTAATACTATTAAACAATGCATATAGTTAACGTTCAATCTTCACTTATAAGACTGAACTATCATTAGTGTAAGCACTTTTTTCATAATTAGAGTGTACTGTGGAGAGGTGAACTTGCCAGTGGTAAAACTGACACAAACATTCATTTAAAAAACTTTAACCATATGCAATACACATGCCATAAATATATAAAACTTATTTGTAATTACAGTGAATATGCAATAATTATTTGTTACGCCGTGTGGTATCCGGCTGAATAGAATAGTACCACCCTCATTTCTTACCGAAGTGTCGTAAAAGGCGACTAAGGTAAGTCGACCCGCCGTGTGGTATCCGGCTGAGTAGAATAGACCACCCTCATTTCTTACCGAGGTGTCTTAAAAGGCGACTAAGGTAAGTTGACCCACCGTGTGGTATCCGGTTGAGTAAAATAGACCACCCTCTTTCTTACCGAGGAGTCGTAAAATACGACTAAGGTATGTTGACGTCAGGCAGGCGGCCGGTCGTAAAATACGTAGCCAAATCATATGACAACATGTTTGTAACATGTTGTGCCGACCCCACTTAGAGTGGGATAAGGGCAGGAGGATGATGATGCAATAATTATTTGTTACAATTTTTTTACATGTAAAATATTACTTGCCGGCTCATTAACAGTGATTTTTCTTATTAATATAAGTTTAAAGAGACAGAAAGTATAATTAAGTCTTTGTAAATACTTTTGATTTAATATTATTTTGTAGATAATAATATTTACAAACTTCTAAGAATAGGGTTTCAATCAACTTATCTGTTTATTTTTATTAGGAATTTTTATAAACTATACCTGTGTAACACCCTATGAGAATGCAAGTAGTATAGGGCAGATACCAAGTCCCATGTGATTTTCTTAACATGTTCATCATTTAAACATCCTTCCTTGGCCAGTATACTATGTAATTCTTTTTCTGCATACTCAGTGACAACAACTAATTCAGATTCTGTATCAAAACTATCAATCATTCGTATCACATTTGGATGTATTAATTGTCTTTGTATATCACATTCTTGTCGCAAATTTTTCAAGTCCTTCGAAGATCGTCCTTTCTGAAATTGTAATCTACTATTTATTACGTAGAGAGTTAGAATCAAACCTAGCTATATCCAAAGTAATTAAAAAGGATTTAGCTATTTTTGATTCTGATCCCCTCATATATCAAATGCTCTTAGAAGTTAAAGGGCAAAAACAACTTTTATACTAAAACGAAAGATATTACTTATCTTATGATTCAATTTAAGATAAAAATTCTAAGTTTACAATAGCATAGTAATATCAAATTACTATAAAGAAAACTATACCTTTCTTATAACTTTTAAGGCTACAATACTATCAGTATCTTTGTGTTTGGCCTTAAAAACACGCCCAAAGGATCCTTCTCCAACAAATGATATGACAATATAATTATCCATGTTATTTCAGGTAAAGTTTCTAAATAGTTGACGGTAAAGTTTCATGGTCATTTTGCTGTAATTGTAAAAGAAATGTATAAACAAAAACAAACAAATATACACACACTATGGATCATAGATTAATAACTAATAACCATAGATTACTAACTATAAAATAGATGGTTGAGATTCATACATTTGCGCGAGCCTATTTTCGGTGGTATGGGGGGGTGCAAAGTAGCACTATAGCTACTTACATTCTCATTCATCAAAAACTATCTGCCTCGCACCTGTTTCATTCATAAAAACGGATTTAGTCTCAGTTCTGACTCTTTCTCACATATGGAGTAGTAATATATATAACGTATGACGTAAAATCGTAGTAAAATTAGTGATGTACTTGGTGCGCTAAAACCGTAATTAGTGATGTCAAAAGATGATTATCGATTCGCACACCGCTCTTACCGATTTTTGGATAACCGCTTTTCCTGTTACATATTAATGATGATTTTAAATATTAATAAAACAAAATATTTAAGGAACTTCTTTATTAAGACTTTTACTGCAATAAAAAAATATATATACAACAACTGTCTTGCATTTCTAAGTGCATGCTTCTTAAAAAAAAACGTTTTTCTTAAACACGCTAAAAGTACAACTTCAAAAATTATTACTATTTTTAAATAGGAAACGAACAGCAAGCAGACTAAAAATTATCCAAACAAAGCTTTCACAGTCCTCAAACTATCTTGAAAATGTAGGAATTGCAATTTAAATTATTATATATTATTATTAAACAAAATTAATTTAAAATATTCACTCGAAAACAAATGTACAAGATTAGTATTTGAAACAAAAGATGCTTTTGTTTTTACCGTTTAAGTATTTAGGAAAAAACATTATACTTAAAAGGAGTGTACTTGATGGTAAATTATAAATATTTCTTTTATATTTAAGTCTTTTTTAGATATATTAGTAGTAGTTTTATAGAATATTAGTGGTTTTTATCTCTAAGTATAATATTTTCCATCATATCAGTTAACACTACGGATTTATACATATAAAGTAAGAATTAAAATGTGAAATTTTGCCATATTTAATGTGCCAATTGATATCAAGCTTTGCGATGAAAGAAAATATCATGAGGAACTATACTCCATGGGTTAAATATTTAAGTAAAAGTAAGTAAGTAAGCAACAGCTTGTTACTATCCCACTGCTGGGCATAGGCCTCCACTCTCCATTTTTGGAGCGAAGGATTGGAGCTATGACGTACCACGCTGCTCCAATGCGGGTTGGTAGGTTACACATATCCCTAGGATTCTCTAGAGATATGCAGGTTTCCTCACAATGTTTTCCTTCACCGAAAAGCGTGTGATAAATTGCAATTATCAATTAGACACATAAGTTTTACACATGTATTTACGGGTAACTCTAACTCCGTGTCATTATCCAGCGAAAAGTAATAAAAAATAATCATGGAATAATAAATAATGATTGAAAATAGATGTGTTCTATTTTTTTTTTCCTGAATTTCCTAAAAGTACTATATTTTTTTGATTTAAAAAGAAAAATACTATTTTTCTTCAAAAAAAAGGTGGCAACCCTGATCGCGCTCTTTTTGATTGAATAGGGGCAACACTGTGCCGTTATTGTTTCCGGTGGGGAGTCTTCTTATTGATAAAACGTTTCAGTGACATTCAGTCCTTGTTCGTCATTCAAGAGAAGTGCATCTCGGAACGGGAATTGTGGTATTCCTATTATATCGTGTTTATTGTATATAGTGTCCGTTTACAAGAAGTTTATGGAATTGTCTAATTTTAATTAAAAATCATTTGTTGGTTTGTATATTTTTGCGTAAGTAAAAAGTGATTACAGTTATATATTACGTATAACGAACGTTTCTGGTGAGTCAGTACGTTTCAATTTTCTTCGTATTAAAAAGTGCAAAAGTATAGTTTATTTGTTATTAAGTTTTGGATAACTACTCACATTTTATCCGAGAATGTTTGTTGAAATTCAAACATTTGAGTTGTTGAGTTTGTTATAGTAAATGTATATAGTGCTTGTGTATGGTGGAGGTTTGTGCATGTGTTTTTTACGAATCCTGCATGTATCAGGTATGATAACCGATTGTCCACTGTACATTTAGCATTATATATTTTCTATTTTACTTCATCGCCGATTAAAGCAAAATAATTTTATTTTAAAGCAAAATTACTTTTGCATAATTACTCTGTTTTAATCATAGCTTAGGTAAATATAAATATTGTAATCTTCAAAATTTAATGACTAGCAGCGTCTGACTGCCCTCCTGTAAAAGCTGCAGGGCTTTTTTTTCTCATTTAACAGTATAGTTGAGGTGGACACTGCAGTGTTCTTTCTTCCCATACTGTGTAGGCGTAATGTTGGTAATGTTCGTTTTCTGTATCGTCGAACATTAGCTTCAAAAGCGCGCTACTTTGTTAGACGTTTTATTAACGGGCTAGCCATTATAAAGGTGTCGTACTGATTTCTGAAATTGCGCAGTTTTGGTAATTCGTACGTCATTAACTTTTGCATTTTTTTTGTAATGGTTATGTGTTGCGGTTGGCAAAGAGCCGGTATTTGGCACCTGCAATACATGTAAAACCTTAATTCTTTTCCCAGTCGCTTTTGGCTACTGATGTTTGAGTGCACGCTTACATCTGTGGCTGAAATTACGGGAATCTAACTTAGCTTCATAAATTCAGACTTCACTTGAGTATTAGTTACCTCAAATGCATTTTCTCAAATTACAGAGGTCGAAAGATGCGTACGACGTCTTCGGTCCTGTTCCTGGTGGTTGACGCTACTGTTCGGCCTGGCGCTGTTTGAGTGCTCGAGGCGACAGCGGAGCGACAGCAGCTGCGGCATAGCCGGACGGGCCGGCCTGGGTGAGGGGCGGCGGCACGTCTCCATTGGCGGCAGCGAGGCCAGACCAGCGTAACTCATGGAGTCACGAGGCGAGCTGTCGGACTCCCGCGTCGCACAAGCAGGGCTTTTTCTTCTCATTTAACAGTATGGTTGAGGTGGACACTGCAGTGTTCTTTCTTCCCATACTGTGTAGGCGTTTTGTTGGTAATGTTCGTTTTCTGTATCGTCGAACATTAGCTTCAAAAGCGCGCTACTTTGTTAGACGTTTTATTAACGGGCTAGCCATTATAAAGGTGTCGTACTGATTTCTGAAATTGCGCAGTTTTGGTAATTCGTACGTCATTAACTTTTGCATTTTTTTTGTAATGGTTATGTGTTGCGGTTGGCAAAGAGCCAGTATTTGGCACCTGCAATACATGTAAAACCTTAATTCTTTTCCCAGTCGCTTTTGGCTACTGATGTTGGAGTGCACGCTTACATCTGTGGCTGAAATTACGGGAATCTAACTTAGCTTCATAAATTCAGACTTCACTTGAGTATTAGTTACCTCAAATGCATTTTCTCAAATTACAGAGGTCGAAAGATGCGTACGACGTCTTCGGTCCTGTTCCTGGTGGTTGACGCTACTGTTCGGCCTGGCGCTGTTTGAGCGCTCGAGGCGACAGCAGCTGCGGCATAGCCGGACGGGCCGGCCTGGGGTGAGGGGCGGCGGCACGTCTCCATTGGCGGCAGCGAGGCCAGACCAGCGTAGCTCGTGGAGTCACGAGGCCAGCTGTCGGACTCCCGCGTCGCACAAGCAGGGCTTTTTCTTCTCATTTAACAGTATGGTTGAGGTGGACACTGCAGTGTTCTTTCTTCCCATACTGTGTAGGCGTTTTGTTGGTAATGTTCGTTTTCTGTATCGTCGAACATTAGCTTCAAAAGCGCGCTACTTTGTTAGACGTTTTATTAACGGGCTAGCCATTATAAAGGTGTCGTACTGATTTCTGAAATTGCGCAGTTTTGGTAATTCGTACGTCATGAACTTTTACATTTTTTTGTAATGGTTATGTGTTGCGGTTGGCAAAGAGCCGGTATTTGGCACCTGCAATACATGTAAAACCTTAATTCTTTTCCCAGTCGCTTTTGGCTACTGATGTTTGAGTGCACGCTTACATCTGTGGATGAAATTACGGGAATCTAACTAAGCTTCATAAATTCAGACTTCACTTGAGTATTAGTTACCTCAAATGCATTTTCTCAAATTACAGAGGTCGAAAGATGCGTACGACGTCTTCGGCCTGTTCCTGGTGGTTGACGCTACTGTTCGGCCTGGCGCTGTTCGAGCGCTCGAGACGACGGCGGAGCGACAGCAGCTGCGGCATAGCCGCACGGGCCGGCCTGGCGTGAGGGGCGGTGGCACGTCTCCATTGGCGGCAGCGAGGCCAGACCAGCGTAGCTCGTGGAGTCATGAGGCCAGCTGTCGGACTCCCGCATCGCTCAAGCAGCGTCTGACTGCCCTCCTGTAAAAGCTGCAGGGCTTTTTCTTCTCATTTAACAGTATGGTTGAGGTGGACACTGCAGTGTTCTTTCTTCCCATACTGTGTAGGCATTTTGTTGGTAATGTTCGTTTTCTGTATCGTCGAACATTAGGTTCAAAAGCGCGCTACTTTGTTATACGTTTTATTAACGGGCTAGCCATTATAAAGGTGTCGTACTGATTTCTGAAATTGCGCAGTTTTGGTAATTCGTACGTCATTAACTTTTACATTTTTTTTGTAATGTTTATGTGTTGCGGTTGGCAAAGAGCCGGTATTTGGCCCCTGCAATACATGTAAAACTTTAATTCTTTTCCCAGTCGCTTTTGGCTACTGATGTTTGAGTGCACGCTTACATCAGTGGCTGAAATTACGGGAATCTAACTTAGCTTCATAAATTCAGACTTCGCTTGAGTATTAGTTACCTAAAATGTATTTTCTCAAATTACAGAGGTCGAAAACTGTGATGCAGGATCTGTACTGTGTAGCTGGGAGAGACATGTCACCACTAGGTGATGAAGCGGTCGAGGACGTCCCGCCATACGGCTACCGCGGAACGTAGCCGAACGCGAAGACGCGTAGGACGTCTTCGGTCCTGTTCCTGGTGGATGACGCTACTGTTCGGCCTGGCGCTGTTCGAGCGCTCGAGGCGACGGCGGAGCGACAGCATAAATCTATTCATATAGATTCAAATACAACCTTATCTTATGAAAGAGGTTGTATTTGAATCTATATGAATAGTTGTTCTATAAAATAAAAAAAATGTCTGTGTCATTATGCATTGATTTGTTAAGAAAGAGTAAATGGGTTCACTTTTAGAAAAATTGCTTTTTATTATTGCATAAGTATGAAGGAGAACTATTGTTTGTTATTTAATTTCTATTAGATAACAGTAGCTCATTTTAAGTGATTTATAAATTACATAAATATTTACTTTCAGTTTTATAGAACAGTCTTTTAATATTGCTGTTATTCTTTCATTCATTACACATACTATTATATCTTTTATTAGCACTGTAAATGTAAAGATATCTCAAATCATAACTATAAATAACATCATGTGACAATCATATTAAAATAAAAAAATAATCTTAATCTTGGATCTGAGGATTCTTGAATCTGCAATTAATCAATCAATTGTTTAATCAATCGTCAATTTCAATTTTGCTTTTGCTTTTTAATTAAAAATCAACAATAGTGTTACATAAAGCAATATGCCCTATATTGCTTTATACAGAATAAACTTGCTCTCTTTTGCTAATTACTCCCTTTTCATCCGAGTCTCATTATAAAAAAAATGACAATCATTTTTAAAGTTCTAATATAATACAATGAAGTATACAACTTCAATTGAAAATACTTCTAAAAAAAAATATTAAGTAGACCATTTAAGTTATGTCCAAATTATTCATAACTAAGATAGATACATACTTATGATCAATTAGAACAACTTCTACAAAACTTTAACTTTAATGTTCCATTATTAATCATTTATTGCACTACAAGACACTAGAAGCTATATAAAATCGCAAGACATACATATATAGCTAATTCATCAATCGAAATTAATGTACATATCATAATTTTTATATAACGATAACTAAGTCAAATAGGAAATAAAAATTATACTGCATGTTAAAGGTTATCCATGCAAGGTTAGGTTATTATATTTAGAACTAGCGGCCTGCCCCTGCTTCGCACAGGTTTAAAATATCCCATGTCAGTCAGTGTAAAAAAAATGATTATAATTGATCGAGTAGTTTTGATTTATTCATTACTGCCCGGGGCCCGCAAGCGTTAAATTTGGAGAAAAACAATTTCCTTTCCTATACCAAGAAGATTTCCTGCTATCTTTGGAATATCTAAATTCGTATAGTACATTTTTACTTATTTACTTTTACATTTTCCCTATGTATTTTATTTTTACAATTAATTACAGAATGTATTTAAACAAACTCTTGAAAGAGCGACATAGCTGCTAAAGTCGAAGTGTTATAGGGCGAAGCGCGGCGTCCTCACGGCATTCTAAATCTGTAATATCTCCGAAAATGTTCACTTAAATTACATGCTGCAAACGGCCATATTGATCTATATTAAATCAACTATTTATTTAAGGTTGGATAAGGATTAATGCTGTATTGTATAAAAATTGCTTCAAAAATATGGCATAATTTTTCTTAAAAAGTAAATGTCAAAAAATGCTATAGTGGGTTATCCATAAGAGATAGACATATACCATCGCGGACTTTTCTGTAGACCTTTTCAAGATGTACAAATACTTAGTACATTATTTTGATAAATCTCGTAGGGTTTAGCCTGCGTTTGCAATGTAAGCGGAAAAAAATGTAATTATGTACAGAAACATCAAAAATTACAGTATTTCTCTACTCCGTATTGAATGTTATTATACGTACAAACCTTCCTCTGGAATCACTCTATCTATTAAAAAAAACCGCATCAAAATCTGTTGCGTAGTTTTAAAGTTTTATGCGTACATAGGGATATAGGGACTTTGATTTTTATTATATGTAGTGCTATCACTATCACTGATGTAGTGATGTGAGAATGTAAATTTTAAGAAAGCTCTTACTATTATTGAGATGCACGAAATTCATTAAAACTCAACACTTACATTTATATAATGATTAAGTAAATCCACTTCTTATTGTTTTATGACTGCACATTTCTTCGTTGTTATATTTCTCATTTTAAGAAATATCGCAACAGCTACTGGTGAAATAAGACTTTATACATTTAATTATATTGCTTCTAGTGATATTTGTTTCAAGAATTTTGCTAACTAAATTAAAACAAAATTATACATTTTAGTAAAAATTAAAGTACTAGAACTTTACAACGGGAATTTTAAAAATTTAATACATCGCCCATTCATTGATAAAATCAACTAAGTTGTTATATGATAGACATTAGACAAAAAACAGTCAAAATGAGTGCGTAAAAATATGTATGTAGGAGTGGAGCGAGATGCAGCTAAGACTATTTTCATACGATTCATTCATAAATACGTACATGTGCAAGAGGGATGCGAGATAGTTGGTGTTGGCGCCTGTAGTAAAACCACCCTGCTATGGATGTAAAAATAATCGATTTTTTATTAATCGATTATCTTATATCATAATCGAGCTTTTCAACATTATAAATCAACTTTTAAAATATCGATTATATCTTCAACCTTTATTTTGCTCTTTCTTTTGCTTGTTTTTAAAGATAATACATGCGTTGTTAGGTTAAACCAATGTATCCAAACAACAATTTTAATAAAATTTTCAAAAAAGGCGCGAATATGTAATTTTCTAAACGTACTAGTCCACTTTAAGTTTAAGTTTTTATGTTATTAAAAATTTAATATAGGTACGCAAAAAAAAACGATTCTTAATAATCTATATTTTCTATACAAAATAATCGAATTTTTAATAATCGATTTTTTCACTCCAATCGACATCCCTAACAAATATGCACAAATAATCACAGCCTACAGAAAAAAGTTATAAATTTTTAGCCTATGGAATATAATTTATTGATTTTTATTGGTCTATGAAATATTGTAGACCAATAAACGAGTAATTATAGCTAAAACAAAAATTAATATGTAAGCATATTTTAGTATTCCTTTTTTATAATTCTTGACTATATAATTCTCGGATTTTATTTTAAGCTCATATAACAAGTAGGTATGTTATAAAGTAAATAAAAAATAGCAAAATCATGTTTTGAAA
Source organism: Morpho achilles (assembly GCA_947086495.1). Lineage (NCBI taxonomy): Eukaryota > Metazoa > Arthropoda > Insecta > Lepidoptera > Nymphalidae > Morpho > Morpho achilles. The sequence goes on from CAMTZB010000019.1 coordinate 11,947,193, forward strand.
ATCAAGTAACATTGATATGTTAGTACACCGGTACGAAATTCAAATCTGTCAGCACATGCTTAGTTATATTGTAAAAAGGCGGGAATTCAAAACTATATTACTATATTTATATTTAACTAGCGGCCTGCCCCTGCTTCGCACGGGTATAAAATATATACCCCATGTCAGTCAGTGTAAAAAAATGATTAAAATTGATCCAGTTGTTTAGATTTATTCATTACTGCCCGTGGCCGTAGCGTTAAATTTGGAGAACAACAATTTCCTTTCCCTATACTAAGAAGATTTCCTGCTATCTTTGGAATATCTAAATTCATAAAGTACATTATTACTTATTTACTTTTATATTTTCCCTATGTATTTTATTTTTACTTATTATATTTTATTTTTAATTAATTTCAGAATTTCTTTAAACATACTCTTGAAAGAGCGACATCGCTGCTAAAGTCGAAGTTTTATAGGGCGAAGCGCGGCTTCCTCACGGCATTTTAAATCTGTAATATCTCCGAAAATGTTCACTTAAATTACATGCTGTAAACGGCCATATTGATCTATATTAAATCAACTATTTATTTAAGGTACTTAATTGGATAAGGATTAATGCAGTATTGTATAAAAATTGCTTTGAACATAAGGCATTATTTTTCGAAAAAAGGAAACGACAAAAAACGCTTTACTGGGTTATCCATAAGCGATAGACATATACCATCGCGGACTTTTCTGTAGACCATTTCAATGTGTACAAATACTTAGTACATTATTTTGATAAATCTCGTAGGGTTTAGCCTGCGTTTGCAATGTAAGCGGAAAAAAATGTCATTGTTTACAGAAACCTCAAAAATTACAGTATTTCTCTACTTCGTATTGAATGTTATTATACGTACAAACCTTCCTCTGGAATCACTCTATCTATTTAAAAAAACCGCATCAAAATCTGTTGCGTAGTTTTAAAGTTTTATGCATACATAGGGAAATATGGACCTTGTTTTATAATATGTAGTGATTGTTATTTTCCTCGCTAGAGAGCTCCGATCATAAATGCGTCCGATCGCTGCTAAATTCAAATGGTTAAAGGGCGAACCGCGTTTTTTTTTTCGAATTTGACTAATGATGTTAGCCCTAATGGCTTTGACAGCGTCACCGATAAGACGGGCGAGCGCGGAAGCATCGCCGAGAGGCGAACCGCGACCTCCGACGCGCTATTTATAGGCTTGCGGCGCGGCCCCTGCATTTTAAATCTGTAATATCTTCGAAACTGTTTATTTAAATTACATGCTGTAAAAGGTCATATTGATCAATATTAAATAAACAATATATTTAAGGTTCCTAATTGGATAAGGATTAATGCTGTATTGTATAAAAATTGCTTTGAACATAAGGCATCATTTTTCGTAAAAAGTAAATGACAAAAACTGCTATTGTGGGTTATCCATAAGAGATAGACATATACTATCGCGGAGTTTTCTTTAGACCTTTTCATGGTGTACAAATACTTAGTACATCATTTTGATAAATCTCGTAGGGTTTAGCCTGCGTTTGCAATGTAAGCGGAAAAAAATGTAATTATTTACGACATCACATTAAAAACCTCAAAAATTACAGTATTTCTCTACTCCATATTGAGTGTTATTAGACATGTAAACCTTCCTCTAATATCACTCTATCTATTTAAAAAAAACCGCATCAAAATCTGTTGCATAGTTTTAAAGATTGAAGCATACATAGGGATATCCGGACATAGGGACAGACAGCTAATGCGACTTTGTTTTATACTATGTAGTGATATTATTTATTTTTACAATTGATTAGACAATGTCTTTACATACAACATTCATAGATTTCTTATCATTAGACAATATAAACTTGAAAGAAGGACATTTAGTTGCGCCTCCGGTCGCTGCTAAATTCGAAGTGCTTATAGGTCTAAGCGCGGCCTCCTCGCGGGATTTTAAATCTGTAATATCTCCGAAAATGTTCACTTAAATTACATGCTGTAAACGGCAATATTGATCTATATTAAATCAACAATTTATTTAAGGTACTCAATTGGATAAGGATTAATGCTGTATTCTATAAAAATTGCTTTGAACATAAGGCATTATTTTTCGTAAAAAGTAAATGAAAAAAACTGCTATTGTGGGTTATCCATAAGAGATAGATATATACCATCGCGGACTTTTCTGTAGACCTTTTAAAGGTGTACAAATACTTAGTACATCATTTTGATAAATCTCGTAGGGTTTAGCCTGCGTTTGCAATGTAAGCGGAAAAAAATGTCATTGTTTACAGAAACCTCAAAAATTACAGTATTTCTCTACTTCGTATTGAATGTTATTATACGTACAAACCTTCCTCTGGAATCACTCTATCTATTAAAAAAAACCGCATCAAAATCGGTTGCGTAGTTTTAAAGTTTTATGCGTACATACGGAAATATGGACTTTGTTTCATAATATGTAGTGATGATGAAACTTAGTATGTATATGAGGGGTTTCAGTCTTCGGGGGCGATATATCTATCTAAGTAGGTTTCATTTAATGAAAATGTCGTTACATTTTTGTTATCAAGAACTGTAAAACTGCTAAAAAATAAATAGAATGCAACGGTTAATTTTGCTGTCATTTGTAAAATTGTAATAGCTCAGTTGGGAACGGCGAACTAAAGAAGTGAAATCAATCAATCAATCAACCCGATATCAAGTTCCAGATACCACCTTTTTTTAATTTTTTTTTTATCTTTTCATAAAATTACAAAGCAGGGTTCGGTCACCTAGGTACTGAATTGATAAAACAAACGAATTAGCCATCATCGTGCTATGAAATAGTTTATTTGTTCAAAGTTTATTAATTTAAATGTTAATGTAGCCTGTGTAACTATAAAAATACTATACTACATAAATTTTCTAATAAGTGATCTAATTTTAAATTTAGAAATTGGTTAAATTGGTTATGGTTATGGTTATGGTTGGTATGTTAGATACAATATTTTCAGGAAAGTTTTGATGATAATATCTAAATAAATAAATAAATTCCATATTGATTCTGCATGTCGCACCGTATCTCGCGACAACTCTCCTATACCGCGTTTGTTGTCTGCGCTCAATAAAATGTTAACGGAGTACCCACCCTGCGACATATTTGCGGATAAATGGGCTATTATTGCAAAGCAATGTATGCAGTTCAGCGAGCAACTGTGACTCCCCAGATATGATGGGATGTGAAGAAGAATTTTATATTTATTATCATTACATATTTTACTTTATTATTTTATTTTTATTTTTAATTGTTTTATTTTATCAATTTAATTTAAAAAAGTTCTCAGGTGTTAAAACGTTTAGTAGGTTACCTTTCTTTAGTAAAAGAAAATTACTATTGAAAACCGGTCATGCCAAAGCTTATAGCCTATGGAAAGTAAGACTACCATAGTTTAAGTATTAAAGCTAAATTCTCAAACTTCCTGAGTATTAAAGAATGTCGTTTCCATTTCTATCAACGCCAGGCTGATATTAATGACTTCTCGTAAAATTATGAATACTTATAATTAATTAAGGGACAAGACTGAATTAAATACGGGAAGATCTGAAAGTTGCGCCGATAATCGGAAAGTTTAGAGGTGCAAGATTAAGATGGTATGAGTTTATAGGAGTATAATGAAAACCACATGACCAAAGTTAAATATGAATGTGTTAGAATTGAATTAAAGGAGAGAATAAAAAGCGAAAAACCTGTTGTACCGGCCCCAATTAAAGTGGGATGCCGTGTGGTATCCAGCTGAGTAGAATAGACCACTCAATTCCTTTACCGAAGTGTCGTAAAACGCGACTAAGGTAAGTCGACCCGCTGTTTGGTATTCGGCTGAGTAGTATAGACCACCCTCACTTCTTACCGAAGTGTCGTAAAAGGTGACTAATGTACGTCGAACTGTCGTCTAGTATCCGGCTGAATAGAATAGACCACCCTCATTTCTTAGTGAGGTGGCGTAAGAGGCAACTAAGGTAAGTCGACTCCCCGTGTGGTATTCGGTTGAGTAGAATAGACAACTCAATTCCCTTACCGAAGTGTCGTATAACGCGACTAAGGTAAGTCGACCCGCTGTGTGGTATTCGGCTGAGTAGTATAGACCACCCTCACTTCTTACCGAAGTGTCGTAAAAGGTGACTAATGTACGTCGAACTGCCGTCTGGTATCCGGCTGAATAGAATAGACCACTCTCATTTCTTACGGAGGTGACGTAAAATACGTAGCCAAATTATGTGTCAACATGTTAATAACATATTGTACCGACCCCGCTTAGAGTGGGAGAAGGCAAGGAGGATGACTACATTTCTTAATTTTGTACATATTGTTATACAAGGTCAAATGTTTCTAATATGCTTGTTATGAAATAACTATATTGACTCATCGTTAAAGTGCTCGTAAATGCGCCATACACCGCAATATCGACGTGAAAAAAATATTCAGCGGCTACCGGGCGGGATGTTAACGCTTTGTTGTCTATCATCTATTTATACTCGATAATTCGGCAACCAGCTGTACGAGATAAAGCTTCGACGCGTACACAATAAAACACGAACACCAACTGGGTTACAGCGGCTGAAAGTATTTATTCCACGCTAAAACATATTATTTAGCAGGCGTTTACAATTTTGTAAACAAACGAGACAGAGCGTAGGCGATGTGAGCGGATTATAAAATCGGTAACTCGCGCTTTAAGCTAATTACATTGCGCGTGTTAATGTAGTTATGTAAAAAATGTTTGCACTGAAATATATACGATAATGTGATACGCAAATTAGACATTATAAAACAATCTTTATTATACGATGCTTGCCAACTTTTAGATATGTAAAGAGGAAATGTAGCTTGTCGGCATCTCGTCGTGAACTCCTCGACTTAACCTGCGGAACACTGCCGACCATCAAAGGTTTTTTTCACCCGTCTAATGAAGTACGAATGAAGTTATGATTTTCATGAAATTCAATATTTAGAGAGTTTCGGGGGCTATAAATCGGCTAGGTTTTATTTAACAAAAAGTGTTTTGTCCCTGTTTACAGCTATTGAAAAGTGCTAAAACATAATTAAGAATACAAAGGTTAATTTTGCTGTTATTTGTAAAATTGTAATAGCTAAAAAGAAGTAAAAATATCCGGGATCTAGTCCCAGGTATCAGCTCATATTTTTTTTTTAATTTCATTTTTTTATATCTTTTAAAATTACCGAACAAGACTCGGTTACCTATTACTAATACTACTAATTATAATAGGCGGTAGCCTAGAGTATCTGCGAGCATCAGCCATCAGTGAGTTGTGGAGTGTATGCTTTCCGGCTATTACCAAGGGTTATAGTTTATAATAAAACTTTATGTACCATAAACATAAAAATGACATAAAGAGGACGATTTCATTAACTAACCGATACGAGATAGTAGTATTTTTCATTGAAATCTTTGGCTACTATTTTGCTTTACTCACAAAACAAAAATATCTAAGTCAGTACAGCTTTGCTTTAAAGAGAAGTTCCACGGCTGACGCCATTTTATTTCAGCCATATTTGTTTTATTTAAGATATTTGTCACCAAATTTCACTGTTCATAGATACATGGAACATTATCAGTTACAGATGCCGAAACAAAACAAATTTTTGTTTTCTTCTCTATTGCAATATATGTTGTAAAGTAGAGGATTCGTCGTCAGTAATAATTGATACAACTAAAAGCTACAACTTTTGTATAATGATTAATACACCTTGGCGTTCTGAGCGCCCTGAATGGTGACGTAATAAGTTTTAAGAACTTAAAAGGATACTAAAATCCCAAAAACAATTGTTTAATGATTATGATAAAATCAGCTGTCGAATAAACTACGGTCCACTACATGTGAAGATGATCCTTGGTCTATGGTCGGCAAAGGATCAAAATACTGTTCCATACAGATGTGTCTTTGGATAATATTAGGTGTAAGAGAACAATAAGTAAATAGTTCTTCACAAACAAGTCATCGTAACTGGAACTCAAAATAGTTTTCATATCGGTCTCTGATGTTCATAAAAATTAGATTGATTTATGATTTAAACGTTTGTATTGGCTCTCACCCATTTTATATTACGTCGGTGTTAGCGTCAATTGGGCTAGTAAAATCTCTACAACCAGACAGCTCACTTGAAATAAATTTATAAAAACGGTTCGGTATTTATAAATGTAAATTACCATTCTTCATCACTCATGTTATACAAAGAAACTCATTGTTATAACGATTTGTACTAAAAACTTCAAAATTTATTCTTGAAGCGTATAAGTTTTAAGTCCATTTTGAGTTCAAAAAACGGTTTGCATTTTAGACTATAAGAAGAAGTTCGTACGAATGATTGTCAATATATAATTTATAAATATTCCATATAATTTAAACCATGGGGACGTATGAACAAAAAATGTAGGAATTATGGTATTTTTAAATTTAAACTTGACAGTTGCCGCTGCGATAACTTCGCATAAAGATCTCATGAATAAAAGCCCCGTATGGAAGTAAAACTAGTCGGGCTCGCCCGACAAAATAAAGACGTGAGTATAGCCGGTTTCTATACACGGATTATGGTTTATCTTGTACGGCTCGTAATCCGCACGAATAGACGATGATAGAAAAAATAATGGACATATAAAACACATTTCAGTTGATTGAAGCCGCGAATTAACTAACTAGAAACTACCACGTCTTTACACGATCGATTTAAATGCCAGAATCCACATGTTTATACCTGTAATTAAATCTAGGACAAACAAGGCGGTATTATAAAGCTAAAAAATACATGTAAAAAATATATAAAGATTCCAGTGTGAGTTACTGAAATTTTCTAAACTTTCATATTTAATATTTATCCAGGAATAAACACGGTGCATCCATACAAAATTTACATAATGCACACAATGACTAAGATTCAATATGTTCCGTATGTTCAACCAAGGTCTGCCTTTAATTTTATCCCATGTTACATACACGAACATCACTTAGTAAGATATGCGAATATATTTCAAAGTTTGGATTTAATAAATGAATAACAATGATATTCACTTTGCATCACTCGTACTTATAAATCTTGTGGACATTTCGGTTAGCCATATCCTGTGGTACAAATGCTGTCCCACATATAAGGCCATAAAAAAGTGTTTAATTAAGGCCGATGATTATAATATATCTCGCTTAAGTTGGAATTAAGAAAATTTAAATAGTAAAACTAGAGATAGAGAGAAGACCGATGAGAGAGTCTAATTCGAAAGTGGTCTATTCACACATATTCACTATAAAATATTTTAGAAGTAGTACTTTGCCGAACTCCGAATTATAGCAAAAAGATATAAAAAATAATTTTTATATAATCCACAATTTACGAAACTCTATGTGATGTGTGCTAAATATTGGATGACCAATCCGTTTTAATACTCTGAACGTAATGTATATTTTGTTGAAGTTATTTAATAAAACAAATCAAATCAATGAATGAATGAATTCTTTATTGCACAATGATAATAACATACAAATTACACTACTACTACTTCTAAAAGAAATAAAAAGAAACAACACATAACATTAACAGAAAAAAATTGTACAATTGACGGCCTTATCACTAAGACAGCGATCTCTTCCAGGCAACCATTTTAATACATTGGACATAAGCAAACTTAACAATCAAATAAAATTTAAATCAACTAAACCATTCCAAGTTCTTTTTCATCATTATAGAACTTAAGATAAAATATAAATCCATAAAAAAAGAATATTTCCCCATTAACAATTCTAACAACCTTCAAAAAATGGCCATTCAACTCTGTTCAAGCGGAACGGTGTAATTATTCACTGTCAATTTGTCAAGTGTCAACGTGAGCGCGTACAGTGATACTTACACTACCTTTTTTTATAAAAGGAAAATGCATTTCTCTATCTGAACTTTTTGGCTGCAGATGCATCTACCAACCTTCTAAAGACCTATCCAAATAATAATTAAATGTCCGTTGAACTGAAAACTAATGATTGTTTACAGTCCTCTAATTTATTCAGAACAAGCTTTATCCGCGACTACATTCGCAACAAGTTAAGTTATAATATACCGTCAATTATACATGTGTATGTTTTTCCTGAAACTGCAGAAAACTGGGAATTTTATTATCCTAAAACCTTTGCCCGTTATACAAGCTTTAATTGAATCAAATTTCATCCAACTTAGTTCAGCGGATTAGCGTATAGCGTATCAGATAGACGGATAAACAAACAGACAGACTTCCAGATTCGTGATTTTTGTATGGATTCTCGCACAGAAGTAGTATCGCTTCTGTATCAAACGATATCACCTAAACAGGCAATTCTATACATATCTCTTATGGTAGCGGCTTCCTGCCTGGCATTTAATGACTAGCAAAAGTATACTACTAGAACTTAACTATACGAATCCCTAAACATTTTAATTACTAACTTAGTTTTACTCTAGGCTCCAAATAACAACAGCGATCTGCAGTAAGACGCTGTCCATACTTAGTGAACATTTCTGATGTTTGCATTTCTGTGTGATGCTTATAATCTGTTAGCCAACTTAAAGCTGTATTTAGTAAATTTCGGCAAATCTAAGAGATATTTATCATTTACTCGAGAGCACGGTTTATTTAACTTAGTAAATTACCCCATTACTCATATAAATTATAATTTATTCAATAAACAGAAACCTAAGTATATAAAAATTTCAGAAATGACTCTTCCAGCGTAAAGCAATCATATTAAAATTATTTCTTTAAATTACAGTTACAGTCAGTCAGTTGACTTGACTTTGACATCATTAAAAAGTCTTGATATATTGATAAAGATGGCGTTTCTCAATCTCTTGTTATTCCTGTTTGAAAAGACGCAACTTTCAACCCGGTGAACCATTAATTGTGCCAAATTTTATCTATATTGGTTCGGAACATTGGTCATAAAAACGTAACAGACAGACTTTCGCATTTATAATATTACTATGGATTATATAAGTTTGGGTTTAATAGTTTGTTAAATTGATTAAGATAACATACCATATGGTTCGACACCATTCGGCCTAAACGCTATTAGACAAGAAAGGATCCAACCCTGATATAAATTCTGATTTTCCGATTTCGAATTTAGTGCGCTTTCACAGCGGTACAGACCTCGGTAAATGAATAATATTACCAACACTAAAAGCTCTTGATGGTGATTGATTGCACCTGTCTTAAGGTTCGTGGGGTTTCTCGATCCTCGCTATTGGTCATTGGTAAACTCATGCACACCACTTGTTCGGTTAGTACCTATAGTTACGTACATAAAAATTCCAAGCAGCGTTTGTGTAAATATTAAACGGCTACACAGCAAACGGCTCGAAAGCGTAGGTACATTCGCGGTTTAGTGATACCCATCGCAAACGCTGGTACCGAGGGCAGGGCGGGCGCTTTGCTTACACGGTGCGCCGCTTGTTTACGTTTTTCCGAACCACGTTTCCGACTAAAAATACGTTAGCATCCTGCCGTTTGGGGCTCACGCCATTGGCCAGCGCGAACGCAGGAAACCGGGGAAGACTTGCCGAAACGATCGCCGACCTCCCGCCGCCCCCGCACCTCCTCTTATTTTATGAGAAAGTATACGAAAGACCATACTCGTAAAACAGCAGAAATAACCCTGGACGCTGGAATCAACAGACTCGCGGTCAGTCGTGTTGTGCGTCTCACAGTGCTAACTAGTGACATCAAACATGGTTCTGGACACAGAAGACTGGGTAGGTTGAAGTTAGGAATTATCCAAAAAACCTTTTTTTTTTAAATCATTTTAATATGAACCAAATGATTAGTTGAAAAATACAAGCATTAAATTCCACTACATACTTTAAAACACTGCTCGTATGCTTCTAAGTCACCTCAGGTCTTCTCCAGTTTTCAAAATGACGTATCCCATACGATTAATGAATCATTTCTTATAAACGGCACCGTTTATATTCGATGCACAATCTGCATTTATCAAAGTTCTCATAAATGTGTTTATAATTATAATGAATGGGCATCATTAAGAGTATGTCTATTTTCACTTAGACTTATCAGCTTGTCATGTTAGAAGGTATATGTAAATTAATTTTACTTGAATATGTAATCAAATACTTGAGCAAGTTTTCGGTGGATATGCTTTTAAATATTATTAATGAATTAATGATTTCATGTACATATTGTTCTTTTTTTACCATTTTTTTATATTTATAGATTTTCTTTATTTCCCTTATCTACATAGAAGATATAACAATAAACTCGACCTACTGTACACATATTTTATAACTATATATTGTTAAGTTTTATAAATTATGTGTAAACGGTTAAGTACTCGGTTACTTCATAAAGTCAATTATTAAGTCGCGATTTTAATAAAAAAATGTACAAAAGTATGTAATAATAAAATTATTTTGCTATAATCCGCGAAGAAGTAAAATAGAAAATATATATAATGCTAAATGTAAGTGGACAATCTTGGGTGGAATAGTCCGGAATAGGAGCTGATCACCCGCACTGCACCGACAGGCGTCCCCGATATTAGATAGATTAGAAGTGGACAATCGGTTATTATGGATCTCCGCAAAGTAACGCCTAATTCTATAAATTATTTTAAAAAAATGTAATTATTTATGTAATATTTAGAAAAATTCATTAGATTTTGTAAATATTATATATTCCTCTGTCTAGGCAGCTGAATTCTTGCCCTCGATCTATGTAATCCACACGACCGCCAATGTTTTCTGTTTCTGCTAGCCAAGTGACGTAAAAACTTTAAGAACACGAAAATCAGCCTATCAATTAAAAATTATTGTGACTCTTCAATGTTTAAAAAATATAGTCTAGATATTTTTTATATAATTAGAAAATGTAACAAATTCTTAGTACAGCAGATAAATATAAAGTATTCTTTGAAATTCATTAAATAACTAACACTAATGAAACAGTCGTATCTTTATAAATCTTTATATCAGAAGGCGGTATTATAATGTGGTTAAAAAATAAAACAGCCAAGATTTCGTAGTAACGTATACATTTGTTCTATAATTAAAAATAAACTCAAAACATTAAATAATTAAAAAAGTAATAATAATATTTTAAAAAAAACTTTTGATATTTTCCGTGTACCTAATCCATGCGATAAGAGGATTTTCTTATAGTGGACTGGCGGACGCATGACCAATAATTCTATTTCAGTTTCAATTGCACGTACAATAAATTTATTGCGTCCCAGTAACGCTGGCGTCTACGAAAACTTGCCATTATGACCTACATACTTCAACGCTGTACATATTACTTTGATACTGCCGTTTTAATATTGTTTCCATTATATTAAATTTGATAGTTGCTTGTAAAGATCATGAAAATGCTGATAAAAGAAATTACTCAATACTTTATACTTAGTGGTACAAAAGTAATGAGAATATTATTTTGCTATAATCCGCGATAAAAGAAAATATATGTAATGCTAAATGTAGAGTGTACTATTCGTTCTCATACCTGATACATGCAGAACTTGTAAAAACTCATTAACTACCCGACATAGCAAAATAATATTCTCATTACTTTTGTATTATGGACCTCCGCAAAGTAACGCCTTATTCTATAAATCACTTAGTGGTACAATAAGTCGGCCTTATGGTTTACGGTGTATTCTTTCAGGTATTTAGAGTTGGGACTATGTTAAACATAGCACATAGACAATAGACTCTAATGGAAGCAACACCTCTCATTCTCTATCTCTGGTGTGGAAAGTCTATGAGACTTTCAACACCAAAACTTTCAACAACAAAAAAAGATTTTTTGCAAAACCATCTTTTGCAAAAAATCTTTGCCACACATTTTAAAGTTGAGGGGTTTTATCAACACTTAGATACTATGTTTTCCTGTGCCTGTGTTCAATTTGTTAAGACTTTAGTGCCTAACGGTTATAAGTAAAATTTTAGTTTTGCCATACGATGTTCTTCTAAACCTTTTAGATATATCCTAAGCATAAACCCTCCCTTACTCTCTGAGAGATTCAGAGCATTTGAAATCACGTATGATCACGTATTACTCATCATCCTCCTGACCTTATCCCACTCTATATGGTATGTTATGTTATGTTTATAACATGTTGCGCTGTCTGACGTCTGACGTCATCTTACTTTAGTCGCCTTTTACGACACATCGGTAAGAAATGAGGGTGGTCTATTCTACGCAGTCAGATACCACATGGCTAATCCACGTATCATTACTACACAAATTGTTCCAATAATTTAGTTTTTGAGCACTGAGGGTTTTGTGTCGACAAATCCTCTCATAACTCCTCCTAAACGCTGTCAACCAATATACATACAATAATTATTAATTCATACATATATATTAGAACTAGCGGCCTGCCCTTGCTTCGCACGGGTATAAAATATATATACCATGTCAGTCAGTGTAAAAAAAATGATTAAAATCGATCCAGTAGTTTGGATTTATTCATTACTGCCCGTGGCCCGCATGCGTTAAATTTGGAGAAAAACAATTTCCTCTCCCTATACAAAGACGATTTCCTGCTATCTTTGAAATATCTAAACTCATATAGTACATTTTTACTTATTTACTTTTACATTTTACCTATGTATTTTATTTTTACAATTAATTACAGAATGTCTTTAAACAAACTCTAAAAGATAGGGTGAAGCGCGGCGTCCTCACGGCATTTTAAATCTGTAATATCTCCGAAAATGTTCACTTAAATTGCATGCTGTAAACGGCCATATTGATCTATATTAAATCAACAATTTATTTAAGGTACTCAATTGGTATCAATCATTTTGATAAATCTCGTAGGGTTTAGCCTGCGTTTGCAATGTAAGCGGAAAAAAATGTAATTATTTACAGAAACCTCAAAAATTACAGTATTTCTCTACTTTGTATTGAATGTTATTATACGTACAAACCTTCCTCTGGAATCACTCTATCTATTAAAAAAAACCGCATCAAAATCGGTTGCGTAGTTTTAAAGTTTTATGCGTACATACGGAAATATGGACTTTGTTTTATAATATGTAGTGATGTTAGAATTAAAGTGACCTAAATCTAAAAAATTGTTTTGTGGCAAATTCCAATAAAGCGAATGTAAATATATCGCGTCTACATAATTCGTGAGTTTTAAAGAGACCCATATCTTGGAAGATCTAGAAAACACTACCCTTTTTAATAGCTCCCATAGCGTGATGTCATAAATGCCATTGAAATAAGGATTAAATTTTTTTAACTCAATTAAGCCTAACTTTGAATTATGTCACTTTAATTCTAGGTGTGCGAGATATTATTGTACAAGGAATTAAATATATGTGCAGCTACCGCGTGCTGTAATATGGTTGCAGCATCTATTAAGATAATGTTTATTTTATTTATTTATTTATTTATGTACCATAAAAATGTAGGAAAAAAAACATTATTGGTAAAAAAAGTGTACAAAGGTCAACTTATCCCTATGATAGAGATCTCTGCCAGCTAAAAAAAGTTTAGTTAAAAAAAGAACTATAATTTGCATAATGTTTGATTTAATATTTTTGAACAAACCATAATTATAAGGTTGCAGTTAATATTACTTCTTTTGAAGAAAATATCGTTCTATTTCCTTACTCGTTTGATTTACTTAAAATGTAACGATTTATAAGCCCATTTTGAATATAAATCAAATAATAATTATCATTCTTTGATTATAATATGAACTATGATGTCACGTTGGAAACGTTTGCTCTTTCTTCGTGCCAATTTGTCCTACGTTCGAACCCCGCCTTTTCTATGTCAACATCCTGAGATATCTCTATATATTGAAATATCTTTCAATATCCAGTATATTATTATAGGAGTATCTAGGAAATTCGTCGATGTATATGCACTTCCGAAATTGCTTTGTCAATAAGAAGATAATCTTATTTGATGACTCGATCAAATAAGATTTCAAATAATGAAATGATTCACATGAAGTTTTGATTTTCTTTATTTTAAAAATGTTAAAACGATTTATTTACAACTACGGCGTAATCTTTATTTGCATATTTAGTCATTTGTTCTCGTGAAAGATTAAAGAATATTATTGAAATGTTTTAATATAACAATATACATATATTGTTATATTAAAACATTTAAGTACCTTAAGTATACTTTTTTGTACTGTAAACACTAAAGAGATTTTAATCTTATTTTTAAAAGTAATATGTATTTGGTGTTTATCTTCAATGCTTTTTTTGTATTGCAGGCCGATGAGCTCCCACCAGAACAAATTGCCGGTAAGGAAATAATAATAATTTATACATAATATACTATAATATAGCTGTGATAGCCCAGCAGTGAGACCGTGCGACTCTTTCGAGGGGTCCCGGTTTCAAACCTCGGACAGGCACCAATGAGTTTTTCTGTTAAAACTTATGTCTTTATAATTGCAATTTATCAAATGCTTCACGGTGAAGGAAAGCATCGTGGCGAGACCTACATATCTATAGAGAAATTTGGGGATATGTGTATCTACCAATTCGCATTAGATTACAGCACAGCAAATTGTGTTAGATTTTAGCTTCCATCTCTCCAAAAACGGAAAGAGGATGCCTTTGCCCAGCTGTGGGATAGTAACAGTCCGTTACTTTTATACTATAATATACAAATGAATTTCTATTTCCGTCATCATATAACGCGTGAAAGGATGGAAGAATTTTGTGAATAATTTTTCGTTGCGTCAGGTATTGTTAGGAGGAGCTTCTAATGAAAGAATTTTTTTTTGTAAGTTTACTATAACATTAGAAAATAAATAAGCCCTGATTTTAATTTAAAATCTACATTTTAATTAGTTATTAATAATAATAAACTACTTATTCGCCACGTGTAGTAAGGCGAGTCACAGTTAGTATACTATAAAAATATAATACATTTCGTAAGGTTTACCACATGAATAAAAAAAATCGCAAGCTCAGTTTTGGTCTCATGCCAACAACACAATAGAGAACTGACTTCATAAATTAACAGACGGCCTCTGCGACATAAATTTTCTATTCCGAAATTATGTGTAGGTTTTAATGTTAGAAAAAAATAAATTCGGCATCAACTACAATAAAGGGTAAATATTAAAAATAAAATACACTACTTTCAATGAAAATTATAAAATAAACAAAAATAATAAAAAGACGTATATGGGTTAGGCAAAAATATTTATTAAACATGTCCGATGCCTGTAGATACTACAATGAAGGAAGTTTTTCAGATATAGATGGATATAACGCAAAAATATATTACTGGCAATATTACCATTCGTTAATTCGTCATGCTCGACATTTCAAGTGAGTAAACTATTTAGTAAAAACATATATGTACCCATATAAATCAATACATTGTAACTAAACTACTTGTATTAATAAAAGAATTATTCTAAATCAGTTTTATTCTTTTCATAAAAAATTCTAAAATGAAATCAAAGCAAACTCTCATTCGCTATCCGCGGGCTAGCTGCTAATGACAGCGGCTGTCACATCTCCCACGTCATGGTTTGCTTGCTTGCTTGCTTGCAGTAACGACAAGGCGGCGTTATTATGTTATAAAACAAAGTGCCCAAAGCTGTCTGTGTGTAATCGATTTTCTCAAAATCTATTTAACGGATCTTTGTAGAGTTTTCACTTGAACAATGTGAAATATTTGACGAAGGTTCAGATTAATAGTGCATTCTCCGGAACGCCTATATCGAATTTGATGGGACTTCTGGAAGGTAAAAGAGATTGTCGAGCAACGAGAGATTGATATAGAGATGATATGAGATTTTATACTAGAATTCCCGCGGGTCTAGATTTTTGCGGGAAAATTTTGTGATATACTTGGTTTCTATGTGGGCAAAGGCACAATTAGTTTATAATAAAAAGAAACAAACACAAGTTTTATTACACATAAACTTTATATGTTTATAACATATATATAAACAAAAATATAAATATTTGGTAGGTACATAAGAAAACTTTCTATATAGGTCAAAGTAAAAACAAACTTGTATCGTCATTAACGTGCTGTCAGCATGATTTGGGAAAACACAGAAAATACTGAAACTTAATTCCCTTGGTGAAAACTGAAGCGCCAAGCGAACGCAATACAGCTGACAGACAGTTAAGTGACGTTTACAACTTGTTGTTGCCTTTTTGGAAATGAAAACTGTCAACGATGCTCACTCACGAAACTTACATAAGTATCTATTAGCTATAAATTCATTTTCTTAGTTTATAATAAACTTTATATTTCTACGCCGTTTGGTATCCGGCGGAATAGAATAAACCACCCTTATTTCTTACCGAGGTGTCGTAAAAGGTGACTAAGGTAAGTCGACCCGCTGTGTGGTATCCGGCTGAGTAGAATAGACCACCCTCTTTCTTACCGAGGTGTCGTAAAAAGCGACTACGGTTAGTTGACCCACCGTGTGGTATCCGGTTAAGTAGAATAGACCACCCTCTTTCTTACCGAGGTGTCATAAAATACGACTGAGGTAAGTTACCGTCAGGCAGGCGGCCGGTCGTAAAATACGTAGTCAATGTGACAACATGTTTGTAACATGTTGTGCCAACCCCACTTAGAATCGGATAAGGGCAGGAGAATGAATAAACTATATGTTTCTATGATTATTAATTATTATTCCTTTTTTGTATGAAGATATCAATAATTCCTCCTTCCTCGTGTAATTTTTTTTATGTGGTAACATAAATATCATTCTAATTCGCGTTTGACGTCCACAGGCCAAACCTGAGAATTACTATTTTATTTTATTTTATTTGAGACTTGTGCGCTCATATTTCTTAAAAAGTTTTAGCTTCGCGTATTAATGTATTTTCATTAACTAAATAAACTTGAAACAAGTGCTTCAAATGTACTTTGATGACTTCCCAAATTAGAACCACTGTATTTATTTTGTTAACATAATTAATAAATTTGGTAGCTACGTTTCGGACGTGCCCATCGGAGCGTAGCAACATGCTTGGAATAGCGCCAATGCGCCGTGACAGTCTAATGTTCTATCGTCATTGTTAAAATCAGTATGGCGTTTATCGGAAAATCTCACACGTCAAGATGCAAGGCAGGCAAATCTGCAGGTAGATCTGCATAAGCTGATATAAATTTCTTACTTAATTATACTGCGATATCGTCGTTAGGTATCCGGCCGAGCAGAAACCATCCTAATTTTTTAACCGAGATGTCGTAAAAAGCGACTTAAGTAAATTGACGTCAGGCAAGCGGCCGGTAATAAGATACGTAGCCAAAACGACTGTACTGTCCCCACTTAAAGTGGGATAAGGGCAGGAGAATGATGAAATACTGCAATAACGTACTTACATAATAGTCGTTTACATTTTACTACGTAAAGTAAAGGAAAAAAATACACCCCAAAAATACATATGAATATATTCAACCCCCAACAATCATGATAAATTTTAATTTATTCTTGATTGGGGTTACAGCTTCTCCAATAAGGTAGACCGGACCTACTCAAGGCAAGACTGATCCAAAATATCATACGCAACCTAAAAGTAAATTACTTTTTGGTTATATGTAATAACTTATATTTATTATAATTACTTACATTTTTTTCATGATACGTAAATGATTTGAGAAAATGGAAATATTCTAATAGATGAACTTATTTATTTTTCATTTTGCTTGTCACCAATAAATACGTCACAAAAAGTATACTAAACAATACATCAATTGTCTTTCTTCTAGTTTCAATAAAAAAAAATCGTCTTCTATTTCAGATATCGTTAAATCTTTCAAATAGTGGTGTAGATATTCTGATTTGGCTTGTAATATATTATTTCATATTTATGAATCAAAGGTCTGAATTTTATCTCTCTAGCCCGCAGCTGTTCTATGATAATTTGCCAAGTAAATAGTTTTAAAAACACGATTTTTATTTTAGCCAGCGCAGAGCTGTTAATTTTAATCATTAAGATGTCTTGGCAGTTGTCTCAAAGACCCATGCGCTTTATTGCTTTTTTTCTAGAATATATGTGCTTAATAATTATCTGCCCACGACCACGGCATATTCTTTCAAAATAAGAACATTCTGCGTTGTTCAAATTTTCGAACACACTCCTATAGGTTTTGTTTAAAAAAATTGTTAAGGCCCCATGGTACATATGGGACAAATATTTAGTCATGTTACACCAGAAATCGATTGCTTTTTTTCAGCAATGATTCAATAAGTTTTGAATAGATATTACGAGGTTCCATTTCGTAATCATTTGCCTCATTAACTCTCATACTTCCGGGATGCCGTGTGGTATCCGGTGAATAGAATATACCACCTTGATTTCTTACCGAGGTATCGTAAAAGTCGACTAAGGTAAGTTGACGTCAGTATATATATATATCTAGTGCAATATTTCTTATAATTTATTGCAAGAATGTATAAAAATAAATATATTAAAAACTGACCTAATAATAGTAACAGTTATAATAATTTCAACAATGAGTTTTCATGTTGGTTATGTTCAACCCAAGAAATACTGGACATACCAGTCGTTAACGGATTTTAGTACGATCTCCTTGTGCCTATTGGATTTATCCGACTGATAGGCCAAGAATTGCATTTTACAACACGTAGTTATGACTCCAACGCCACTCTGCAGGACATGTTCTCAATAGTCACCAGCTTCGTGATCAATTCCTTATTTGTGATTTAGTCATGCAAACATATTTCAAGTTCAACTCATGAAGGAATTGAGCTTTTAAATGAGGTCTACAGTCAGCGACCAAGATTGGGATCCATAAGGCAAAAAGCATTATTCAAATACTAGCGGCCTGCTCCTGCTTCGCACGGGTATAAAATATATATCCCATGTCAGTAAGTGTAAAAAAAATGATTAAAATTGATCGAGTAGTTTTGATTTATTCATTACTGCCCGTGGCCCGCACGCGTTAAATTTGGAGAAAAACAATTTCCTTTCCCTATACCAAGAAGATTTCCTGCTGTCTTTGGAATATCTAAATTCATATAGTACATTTTTACTTATTTACTTTTACATTTTTCCTATGTATTTTATTTTTACAATTAATTACAGAATGTCTTTAAACAAACTCTTGAAAGAGTTAGATAGCTGCTAAAGTCGAAGTGTAATAGGGCGAAGCGCGGCGTCCTCACGGCATTTTAAATCTGTAATATCTCCGAAAATGTTCACTTAAATTACATGCTGTAGACGGCCATATTGATCTATATTAAATCAACAATTTATTTAAGGTACTCAATTGGATAAGGATTAATGCTGTATTGTATAAAAATTGCTTTGAACATAAGGCATCATTTTTCGTAAAAAGTAAATTAAAAAAACTGCTATTGTGGGTTATCCATAAGAGATAGATATATACCATCGCGGACTTTTCTGTAGACCTTTTTAAGGTGTACAAATACTTAGTACATCATTTTGATAAATCTCGTAGGGTTTAGCCTGCGTTTGCAATGTAAGCGGAAAAAAATGTAATTATTTACAGAAACCTCAAAAATTACAGTATTTCTCTACTTTGTATTGAATGTTATTATACGTACAAACCTTCCTCTGGAATCACTCTATCTATTAAAAAAAACCGCATCAAAATCGGTTGCGTAGTTTTAAAGTTTTATGCGTACATAGGGATATAGGGACTTTGTTTTATAATATGTAGTGACTTGGAATTTTAGCCTTTTAGTATCATCTAATTATAAAACATCGCTGACAGACTCTTGTTACTGTTAAATTTATTCATATTGAAATACACTAGATCATGTATGTAATCTAATTTGCGATAAGGATCATAGTATCAATGGTTTTTAATTTAATCCAAACTTGATGTAAATGCCTTTCAAGAGAACATTATCAAGGTTTTTTTGGTGTTGTTTGTATATGTTATTTAACGTTTACACAAGCCCATCATTTTAAGCTTCTGAGAATTACATTTAATTTACCTTACCAACCTACGTCATTAAATAAATGTACCAGCTGTGTTAAAACTTGTAAAATGGGTTCACCGATTTATCTTTCATCTATACCAATAAAACTTCCAAAGAATTTATTTCTGTAAGTTACGTTTTGATTATTCTATATTTACGTATATGACGCACGCTCTGAAATACAGGGGAGGCAGGCAAATTGCTATGAAATTTTATTTCATTCCAGCCGTCACTCTACACCGTTTAACTATAATAACTTATCATGTAATCTTCACGATTTATGCGATAACTCACATCTTAAGGTTGGTGTAAATCCCTTTATAACAAAAGTGGGACACGAGTTTCTTAGATCTCTTTGAAATTCATTTTGTCGTCTGGTGAATCGAGTTAAACATATAAATATTTCGACATCAGATGTAAGGTTATTTTAGTCATTTATATCTAATAATTATTATTTTTACGTTACACAACCAATGCTCAAATTGATTACTAGATAGGCAATCAAAATCTCGGGGTTTTGTCTCTCGTTCCCGATAATTATAACTAATAGCACTTATCAATAATATTCCTAGTGTAGAATTTATCACGCGCTTTTCGGTGAAAGAGAACAATGTGAGAAATTCTGTATATATTTAGACAATTCTTGAGATATGTGGAAATAACCAATAAGCAAAAGCAAAAATTATTACAACAACGCTATTTTTCCTTTACACTTATTCAATAAAATAAGTAGCAATTTTCTCAAAACTCAATATATTGACGGTGACAATGTTTTTTTATATCATGCACCCAGTTATTTGAAGGAGGATGTATTTGAAACATGTTATAAATAAATTAGAAATATCACATATCATTCTAAATCTATGGACATTTACACACATTGAAATAAAAACCGAACACTAAAATGGTCTATCATAAATATATCCTTACCAAATTATAGATTTACAACACTTAATCCATATAAATGAGTTTTTAGTAAACATTTGCCAGCCCTTTTACGCTTGCGGTTCCCTACGCATTGCGTTAGGCCGGTTGGTGATGCACTACTCAGCTGCACCGAAATAGCTGCATTGCGCAACTTATTCGCATTGCATCTAGGAGCATTGAACTGTTGTCCTAATCTTGCCGCAGCCGGTCGTACGATCAGTGTGACTGTTCTAATTACTGGTGAAACACAGGAACAGGGAAGAGTACCTTTCGATCTAAGCATTTAAACAGTAAAAACGAGGCATTTAGTTCCGTATTCCTTTTAGTAGTGCCATGAGTGGGCTCAACGTTGAGGGTATGACGTGTTGTCATAATCTCTATATTTTCGCTCAGTTACATAATCATTATCAGAGTATTAAACAGTTGCCGTTTGTTCCAGTCCTCCGCAAAGCCTTTGACGGTTTCGACCACAACCGCTCAGGCAGTATCCCATGTGACTTCGTCGCTGACATCCTGAGAATGATGGGTCAGCCATTCAACAAGAAGATCCTTGAAGAACTCATTGAGGAAGTTGACGCCGATAGTAAGTAATTATTCTTCACCTTCATTATTTTTCACTGGTAAAAGTAAAATTTAGAATTCTATTATAATTAAACAAGGCTATAATAATACTTTAAGCCATTAATGAAAATACAAACCATGATAACAGTATTTCCTTTCTTCATTTATCATTATTCTCATAAGAAATGTAAAAATTTTCAATAATAGAAGCCTAAACTATAAATTATTTCAGAATCTGGTCGTCTAGAATTCCCTGAATTCGTTACCCTTGCTGCAAAATTCATTGTTGAAGAAGACGCTGAAGCTATGCAGAAGGAACTCAGGGAAGCCTTTAGATTATATGACAAGGAAGGTGAGACAAAGTATCAAATTACTAAAATTATTATTAGTCCAGTAATTAGACCTTATTTGGTTGGAATGCTAGATGTGAACGACTTTGAAGTTCTCCACACAAGCTTGCAGCTAATCTTTGTAAAGACTTCTGTTTTATACTAGTGGTACCCGAGACTACCTTCATATCGACGTTAGTGTTAGAATACTGACAGTTATGTAATCTACTATATTTTCCTGTTCCCAAAAAAAACTTTTTTCTTCTGTATGTTAGCTCTGATTATTCAAAATTTGATCAACGTTAATTTATTGGATTAGCCGTCAAAAAAGTGAAACAGACGGAAAGACATTCACGATTATAATATTATTGTAATATATATTATGGATTGATATTGATGATATATAACAAGAGGGAGTCCGTAACAAGAGTGGATGAAAAATGTTCGAGTGTGTGAAAAATGATATGCATATAAAAGGATAACACCAAAGTTAACGAATATGGATTTACCAATATAATCCGATAAAGAAAGTTCAAACAACAAAATCTTAGTTCATATATTAAGCTAGGTCCTATTATTACAGGCAATGGTTACATTCCCACCTCAAGCTTGCGCGAAATCCTACGCGAGCTCGATGAGCAGCTGACTGATGATGAGCTCGACGGTCTTATTCAGGAAATCGACACGGACGGCAGCGGCACAGTAGACTTCGATGGTAAGTAAAGAAGACCCACACATTTAGCTTTGATTATTGTTAATTATATAACTATTTGAATGATTTCAAATTCATATAACAGGTATTTATTTCAATATAAAATTATCTAAAAATTATATATACGTAATATGAATATAATATGAATACTATTTAATAACTATTAATTTCTTACATTCAAAACATTTTACATTTCCAAACGAGCGTAATTGTTCCATACCTTTAATATTAACATGAGTTAATCTTGTATATATATTTTGAATCTCGGATACGCCTCCAACAATTTTCATGAAATTCAGCATGTTGGGGGTTTTGAAGGCGAAAAATCGATCTAATTAGGGTTTATTTCAAAATAATGTCGTTATATCCCTGTTTTCGTGCATTGAAAAAATGCTAAAATGTAGACTAGAATGTAAGTGAAATTTTTAGCTGTCAGTTGTAAAGTTGTGATAGCCCAATGGAAAAGGGGCGGATTGAAGTAGTGAAAATACCCGGGATCACGCTCATTTTTTACAAACCTTTTTTGCTTTTTTATTTTTTAGGATTTTTAAAAAAATTACCGAGTCACCTATTTATTTATTTAAAAAACATTTATTAAAGCTAATTTTTCCTTTTCAGAGTTCATGGAGATGATGACTGGGGAATAAATAATTATTCAACTACTTTTCTACTTTAATATGCTTTAATTTAAGGTTATTTATACTTCATATCACTTGGTACTTCAACCTTTCGAGTCATGGAATTATTGAACGAAAACATATATACACCTAATAAATGAACTTAAGTAATATGTATGTATTGTACAAAGTAATCCCTCGTTCTCGTTTAATTGTCGCGTGTGGCTGAGTAATGTTTATACCTACTTTATTAATAAATCTTTTACTATACATCGCGTTTTCTTGGTTACTTATTTGAATAATTTATCGAATTACGCGTTACTTGAGCTATATAATACAAAAGTAATAAAAAAAAATTATTTTGCTATATATATCCTCCTGCCCTTAGCCCACTCTAAGTGGGGTCGACACCACGTGTTATTAACATGCTGTAACATGATTTGGCTGCGTTTTTACGACCGGCCCCTGCCTGACGTCAACTTGCCTTAGTCGTATTTTACGACACCTTGCAAAGAAATTTCTACTACTAAAGAAAATTCTACTAAATCGGTCACCACACGGTGAGTCAACTTGCCTTAGTCACCTTTTACGACACCTCGGTAAGCAATGAGGGTGGTCTAGAATACTACATTTAGCATTACATATGTATATTTTCTTTCGTGGATTATGGCAAAATAATATTTTCATTACTTTTGCGTTACTAATTTGGTAAAAATGATAATGCGTTTGTTCAGAGACAATTCTAGATTTTAACGTGCTACAATTAAAAACGCTCGTGAAATAGGATACTGAAAATAAAATGTGCGTCCGAAGATACTATTGCAGGGAGATTCTGTGATAAAAATAATAAATTCACTGTTTTAAACCGGACGCCAAATTGTCCTAGATAATTTTGATGGCATAAAATACAGAAGTTTGGCTTCCCGCCAGACGCAAGTAATGGGTCTATTTAAAATTCTATTCCAGTGTTAATAATAAAATCTCTGCTATATTTCTTAACCAATACTGTGTGGTATAAAATTAAAACCCCGCCACTCTAAGTGGGGTTGGCATAACATGTTGTCATATGATTTGTCTATGTATTTTACGACCGGCCGCCTGCCTGACATCAACTTAATTTCGTCGTAGATAACTCGGTAAGTAAGAGAACGGTCCATTCTACTCAACCGGATACCACACGGTGGGTCTGCTTATCTAAGTCACCTTTTATGACACCTCGGTAAGATATGGGGGAGGTCTAATCTACTCAACCGGCTACCACACGGTGGGTCTACTTATCTTAGTCGCATTTAACGACCCCTCGGTAACAAATGTGGGTGATCTATTCTACTCAGCCGGATACCACACAGCGAGTCGACTTACCTTAGACGCCTTTTAAGTCACCTCGGTAAGAAATGAGGGAGGTCTATTCTACTTAGCCGGATACCACACGACGGAAAAATTAAAACACCAATGTGAATGTTATATATTTATTAATAGGTAATTCTTTGATCGAATATTTCTATGTTTGTAATGTACAATATAGAAAATTACGTAATTTTTTTAAAGAAAATATTAAAATATAAGGTCGCTAGAATAATTAAGTTTTTTAAATATTACAATGATATCATATCTTCACAGAATACAACAAATAGCAGACCATAAAGATATCATACCAGAGACCACTAAACTCCCTCTTATTATTTGTTATGGTATCGTAATAATACGGTTTCATTTACAAGCCTGCCTATGACTCTAGTATAATACCTTTATGCAATAGACACCCTAAATTTCGGCAACAGATAATAACTAAATTTTGTCAACGTATTTAGAAGGTTTATTTATTATTTTTAGATAAATAAATTTAACCGAATACATATACTCTGTAGAGTGCAAGTGTGTTCAATTCCCAAATACATGCTATTATGTAAATTTAGCTCATCGAAGACAAATTGATTAAACCTTTTTATTCTACGACCTTACGAAGCAACTTATAATATGTTAGTCAAAATAAATAGATACCTATGATAGATACAATGAAAATATGTCCGTTCATTTATAAGAATTTTAAGTTTTATTTATCTCTTGCGTAAGTAAACAATGATACAGAAATTATATAATTTTTTTTTCTTTGATACACATTAATTTGATTCGGTAGTTTGATTCTTAAATGAGATATTTCGTATCAAAAAGGATAGGCATAAAATTTATACTTACAAAGTATAATAGTAGTAAGTAATTTCAAACGAAAAAGAGATTTTTCTTTAGAAAAGTTAATTAAATATCGAATTTCAAACGATAAACTGAATGATTCTTAGGTATTACAAAAGAAGAAAACTTAGTTCTTGAATAGTTCTTTAATATATTTCACAAGTAATATAATTTCAAATAACGTTGTATTAGCAAAATAGCTAGAGATATTGTTAAAATATATCAGAGAGCAATAAAAATACAAAGCATCGACACTTAAAATATTGCTCAAGTATTATCAATATAAAATAACTTATATACTAAAAAATATATTATATTATTAATATGGCGTCAAGTTTGCTTAAAATAAAATAAATCAATCTCAAATAACTTACTTAAAAGCCTACATAAAACGTAGACTCTTTAAAAAATAATCAAAAAACCATAATTTATGGGAATGCAAATAAAATAGTAAGTATTAAGTAGGAGAAATCAGAAATATTCTGTCTGAAACCAGTTTATAATATACAATTTAATATCGAACATATCGTAAGGAAATGCCCGTAATTAAAACTTTATAATTATCTTTACTAAAAGGCATACTTAACAAAAATTACTATTATATTATATAATAGTAAACAATTTCGCTATTACTTTAAAACAGTAAAGTTATTTTTCTTTCCGTATAAAAAAAATGTATGAAGATATTTAAATACGAAGGTAATTTACTTTATGTGAAGTTCTTAACAGTTTTTCTGATTACTTATCCAATGATATATTATAGTATATATTTATTGCAGAGTGGTAATTTTTGTCCATGACAATTATATTAAACGTTCCAGGCGAAAAAGGTTGGAGCTAAGACCTACCACGCTGCTCCAATGCGGATTGGTAGGTTCCCACATATCCCTAGATTTCTGTAGAGATATAGCAGGCTTCCTCACGATCTTTTTCTTCACTGAAAAACGTGTAATAAATTGCAATTTACAATAGTAAAATAATATAACATATTTATGGGAAACATTTTTGTTTTTAGAATGTTAATATATACAATAGACAATAAGGTACATTACCCCATTACCTTGTTTGACAAAATGGTACGAAGCCAGTTATAATATTTTATTGAAAAAGACTAGCAAAATCGTAACGTACCCTCTGCAAGGCTAAGTTTGCGTAACCTAAACCTTAAGTTTCGTCATACATTTGTTAAGATCCGATGGCACAATTTGTGTACTATAACCTACTCTATAAATGGACACCAATGTGTCAGCAAAATTAGAAATCAGCTGTCAAAAATTGTTAGCATTATTACCTAATATTAAACTGACCGGTTATATAGTAATGCCAACAAAAACATTTGACAGTTTACCTCCAATTTTTGAATAGTTGAATTAGTTACATCAGTAAATAATAGCATACATATGCGATTATACAATGAGAGCATAAAATTGGGACGAGAAATCCAGCACATTGTATTGCATATGTATGTAATATACATTGATTAGTTGGAAATCAAAGTCAATATTAAAATTCATTGGTAACGCATTTAACAACTAAACTGCTTAAGCTAAACCAGTATAACTAGTCATAAAATAATCATTACACATTATGTATAGTGGAATTGATCAAAATATGTACACTTATTAATTAATCATTTGTTAATATTAGGATAAAGCTGAGCATCCATCGGTTACGTAGTAAGACAATTTGATGCAAGCATTGTTGTACCTTATAATTAAGTGCGTCATAGCGTAAATTGTGGCGCTCTACTTTTTTTATACTACGAAGCCTGTAGGCGCTCAGCATGATAGACCCGCTCCTTTTAGCGTATACATTTCGACAAACAATAAGACAGGGCTTCTTAAACTGAGGGTCGCGACCCCCAGGGGGGTCTACTGAAAGCAAAAGGCGTCGCAAAGATCTGATACTTTTCAATCATTATTGATACAACTACATGGCTGCAGCTGTCCTTTAAAGAACTTTTCTAACAAAGATTTATTGATATTTCTCCTCCTAAGTTCCTTCATTACCCCTTTTCATTAAATTTAATTAAATTGATTTTATTAAATTTATGATTGGTTAGTTTACAACAATTATAAATAAAATTTAAAAATTAGTATACACACTACGTACACATAAAAATCATACAAAATACTATTGTAGTTTTATTATAGCTATTTTTTGAAAAAAGTTGTAATGCAAAACTGTTATTTACATTGTAAAATAGTGCGATATTACATCTATATCTACGGTTAATATAAATTACAGTGTATGGAGAAGGGGGTCGTTTAAAATTTCCTAAGCTTGAAGGGGGTCGCTATATAATAAAGTTTAAGAAGCCCTGCAATAGGAGATAATATTGAATTAGACTTTTCAAAGTGTATAACATACAAGACATACAATCTCATTAGCTTCTTGGCTTCGTCTAGGTCTAAGATTTTTGTAAAAAAACTATCTACAGATGAGATCTCAATTTGAACTATGTTATCCAAACGGCTCCTATCTGAAGTCATATTCAAAACTAATTATCACATTTTGCTGAAAAGTTTAAAACACACGTATTTTTTCCTGTCATATATCAAGCACCAAAACCATCCAGCATATACATAAACATATATTTTTAAGATTAATATAGTTAAGGTGAACATTTTTGTATTATTATTATTAATTATTTACTATACGAGTTGTCCTGAAAGTATGGACATCAGAGGGCGCTATAACGTGATCAGTCTTGCGAGTGCAAAAAGCTTTTTCAATTAATTCGCCATCTTTGGATATATTTTTAAAACTAATATTATATTCCAAAATTTAACTCCAGTAGAAATACATACCTAACAAGCATGCACGTCGATTATAACAAAGCACAAATGCGTAGAAATAGTGAGTTTGTGCTTTTCAAGAGATATTTTTTTTATTAATCGAAGTAAGATTTTTTGTAGTATATACCTTAAACTTAAAATAATTCAAGTATCAAATACTTTTTTTAAATATTTTAATAAGGTCACCTTGATGGGGCCAATATGAAATAAATTTAATTAATAAATATTATTGCGATAGTGTCCACGGTATTTAAATTAAAATTTTACTCATGGCACATGTATTCGTCTTTTCTTAGTTAACTGTATATTATACTATCAACAAAATCTCAAAAACTATATCCAATTATTTTTCCGTATTACCGAGCTTTGGTGTAATTTATAAGGTCTATAAAATAGACAAAACTCTTTGGTCGCAATTATACAAGACAGGACTAAGCACCGTAGAATAATTAACGCGTAATTTTTTAAATTATGATATTCAGTTGGAAAGCAAACCAGTTAATAATGCTTACTAAGTGCAAAACATAAAATTCCTTTGCTTGATGAATTAAAAAATAAAAAATAAATTTTAACTTTGAGCGTTCTAAAATTGTAATTGTATTTATTGGACATATTTATCATCTTTGAGCACCCAAAAAAAAAATTCATATGGAATTCTTCAGTAAACCAAAGTAAATCTATTGCTGAAACCGCTCTGCTATTAATTATGTTATGAATTACAAACATTTTATCAAACCATATTTAATACAAAAAATACTTTAAATAACTTTATCTACTCTGATACTATAATAAAAAGATTATAAAACAGGAATCAAAATTCTTATGACAAACATTACGTACAGGCCAAAAATAAAAAATTAAAAAGTTTTATTACGATACAGGTATTGTATGGACAGCTGTATCATAATATAATATAACTTTTTAATCATAACGATACACCTACACAACCTCCAGCTGGACCAAGGAGGTTGAACCTTCTACCTTAAAAAATAGGTTTCAATGAACGAGTCCGCGGCGACGCAACACGCATGCGCAATCGATGTTTGCGCCTTGGCGCTAACATTTGACATTTTAAAAATCTTTTTAATATTTAAACAAAGTTTGGTTTTTATTAATATTGTTTTACGTATTATAGTATGAGAGTTGATAAAGTAGTGTATAACACTGTACATAACTTGGTCTCATAACACTCGTGTGATACTGTAAAAAAACTCGCCTGCGGCTCGATTTTTTAAAACATTCGTGTTATAAGAACCCTTATTATGCAACAGTGACATAATCTACTAATATCTGACGCTTCTTTATTCCAATTGCAACCATTTCATATCTTTTTCTTAATATGCTTGGTCCATTCTTACATAATCACATCTTTATCGTATCAATACAGAAATTATACACTCAACGCTGGTCGTTTTGGTGAGGTACTACTAGTACAAGTGGTGTACATCGTAATGTAACAGCTTAATTACTTAACTAGTTAAAGTAGTTATGAATACTGTTTATGTAAATAGATCTTCGTTCCTAAATCGTTGCACCTCGCAGATGCAACCGACGCACGACAAAAACGATCGCTCGATCATTCCGATTACATACTGAAACCAGACAATACATTTGGTCAGACACAAATAAAAACTTACTTATCGAAACTTATGAATCAAGTCTTTATTTATTATTAAAAATTAATTTTCAGTATATGCCGTGTGGTATCTGGCTGAGTAGAATAGATCACTCTCATTTCTTACCGATGTGTAATAAAAGGCGACTAAGGTAAGTTTATCCGCCGTGTAGTATCCAGCTAAATAGCGTAGACCGCAGTCATTTCTTACCGACGTAACCTAAAAGGCGACTAAGGTATGTTGACCCACGCTGTGGTATCCGGCTGAGTAGAATAGACCACCCTCATTTCTTACGGAGGTGTCGTAAAGACCACCATACAATAACACTAATATTTTTTATAACTGATGAGTGAACTCCATTCTACAATAATTAGTTTTCTATAATAGAACATGATAGAATGAGAATTAACGATAGAATGGGAAAACTAAAAGTGTTGTTTATCCTATTTTCCTTGTAATGTACTCAATTTTTCTCTGCATTAGAATTTTAGTTGGGATTTGAAAATATTCTTTTTTAATGAAATATTCTTTTTCCGAATTGATTCTTGAGTTTAGCGCTTAGCTACTTAGTCAACTATTCTTTGTTTCAATTTTAAAATTAAAAAAAAATAATTAAATTTTAAAATTTAGGTTATTATTGTTATTAGGAATCGGGAAATTTGTATCTTTAAGTCATATAGATATTTTATCAAATTATATTTTAACCTGTACATACCTCACATTGCCACACTGGCATTATTGACTAGTAATTGTGTTGCAGCAAGCAAATTAGTGCAAAATAGGAGGAGGTGGTCGGGTATGACTGTTGTTCCGTTTCGGAAGTGCGCCAATTTTCAACAAGCTCGTGTCATTACGTTTGTCGAAGCGATCACCTTTACGACCACCGCGGTTGAGCCACAGCGGTGGCGCACCTTCACACCACGCTGCGCGAACCCAATTCAAAGGTTCTGCTCCAACACGAGAGCACTCTCTCGCATATGCCCTATAAGCGGCGCAGTGACATCGAAAACCCGCACAACTACACGCATCCAGGAGACAAGCTTCTTTATAATTATGAGGATTAACTTTAGCGCCACATTCTGCAAACGCTTTGTGATGATCAAACACACGACACAGTCGTCTTACTTTAGTGAGTTTCGACTGTCGACACCGAGAGATCCCGCCCGGCCTCTCTTGCCTCCGAGTGCAAGCGCGCTGACCTCCTACCCGCCATGATGACCCAAATTTCCAAGTGTCATTCATGAGTCTGCCATTACGTGATCTCATGTCATCTCTTGCCACGGAATTAAAGTTACCACATAAACCACATAACTTTCCTTTGTAAGAACTCGACACTGTCACCTCTAAAAATCCATCGCCGTCCCATAGCATCTGCACCCCTATTGATGCTTTCACTAAAACAGATCCGTTACTTCGACTGACATCAGCCACTCCTTTTATATTGTGAGGAAGTGTTATTCTTTGTCCGTTAACTTTTATTCGCATTCTTTTTCCCATATTTATTTTGATGGAGCCAATTCGGAGCGTAGCAGTACGTGTCCATGAGGAGTGTGATGTATTTCTGGCGTCATTCGATATTCTTATCGAGAACGTATGATTTTTACAATCGGATACTAATTGATATTTACAAGAGCCTTGGAAGCTATAAAATTTTCCGTCGAAGGTTTTGTAGTGCGGATCCCCGAAAACTGTACAAATCCCGTCGATATCAACACATTTTGGGCAACATTGCCCCGGTAACTGCTGTAGCGTTTGATCTGGTGGGCAGCTTAGTGTCTTGCACCTTTCCATTGCACATCGTGGACCTCCACTGTGACATTCACAGGATTTACACGCATCTAGTTGCCAAGTTTCTCCGACCTGAAATTTAAATTATCATTAAGTACGTATAATTTTGATTTGTTATTGGTACATGAATATTTAATCTCCATAAAAATATGATGAACTCACCTGATAAGTTTTTCCAGCAATTGTACAAGAAGCTTTGGCTTCATCAGTTTGTGGGCATACTGGACAGCATTTACCAGGAGGAGGAGGCAACGGTCGAACACCGCAAGTCAACACGGGGCACGTGTGCCTGGTGCACACGGCTGTGCCATTCATACATGTGCAGTCTGTGCATGGGTCCACCCGAAATGGACTTAGATGTGCGTGATATTCCTTGCCAATTATGCATGGTTTCGGTAGCGATAATCCTGTAACTGATAGGAAAATTTTGTTATAATATTGAATCAATTTTGAATTTCACTTTCGCGTCAACTGTTCCAAATTACTAGTACTGACGGCTATCAGTATCAGCGATATCGTTTCCATATAGTTGACACTGAATACTGTTATAACCTGCCTGTCTACCTTAGTGAGTTACATATATTTTATTTTATTCAAAAATTCTATATAAATTATTCTTATTTGGAAATTTAACGCCATACAAGGCATTCATATTTGAATGAGTCTATTGACTTATTTTATATTGATATTCATGGCCTAGCGATACGTGTCAAATTAGCTAAGTAGTAAGTAGCATGTAAATTTTCTGAGCTAAGTAGTAGCAAGTAAAGTTTCTTAGCTAAGTAGTAGCAAGTAAAGTTTCTTAGCTAAGTAGTAGCAAGTAAAGTTTCTTAGCTAAGTAGTAGCAAGTAAAGTTTCTTAGCTAAGTAGTAGCAAGTAAAGTTTCTTAGCTAAGTAGTAGCAAGTTAATTTTCTTAGCTAAGTAGTAGCAAGTAAAGTTTCTTAGCTAAGTAGTAGCAAGTAGTTTTTTAGCTAAGTAGTAGCAAGTTAATTTTCTTAGCTAAGTAGTAGCAAATAAGTAATAAATAGCATAGAACGATAAAACCGGGAGTCTTTAGTTTTGCGTACTGTTTGCTACTGTTTTGCGGATACATTATAAAACTTGAACTTCAAGTCGCTTAGAGATGCTTGATTCAAGCGGCACATGACCGTATTTTAGGAAATTCCATATAAAAGATCTAGCAGTAAATGTTTATCGAATGGGATGACGATCACCAAAATTAAAAGTTTATTGTATTTTGATTAAAATGCCGAGTGGTTTCCGGCTGAGTATAATAGACCATCCTCTTTCTTACTGCGGTGTAGTAAAATACGACTAAAATAAGTTGACGTCAGGTTAGGTCAGACTGGTCGTAAAACACGTAGGCAAATCATGTGACAATATGTTTATAACATGTTATGCTGACCCTACTTAGAGTGGTATAAGGGCAGGAGTATTGTATTTTGATTAAGATATATAAATACTTACTTGGAAGTATCTTATCAGCGGTGGAATGTGAACATCTGGGGCAACATTCTCCCGAGGGTGTGTATTGTTGGGAAACAGCACAAGGCAGTACTGGGCAAGCGCGCTTTGTGCAGGACAGTGCGCCTCGTACGCACCGACATGACAAACAGGGCTCCTCCGATATACGGACGTCACGGCCCTCCCAAACCGGCTGACCGTTGATGATGCACTCTGAAAAATACATAATGATATTAAGAAATAACATATTTTTCTTTTCTATTTATTGTACATACATATTGTTAGAAATGACAAAGAAAAAATAAAATTGCACAAAAGCGGACTTATCTTTAAAATTAGATTGGATTTCTTCCAATCAAACTTAGAGTAACAGAAGGGCAAGAAGTGGAATACGAGTAATATATAAAGAAAGAAATACAAAAAATATATAATTAGATTGCATCTTGGCAATGGCATTTTTTTTGTAATAATTTAAATTTATATAAATTTAACGATAAATATTTTTTTTGTTAATGAAGTAAATGAATAAGGATGCTACTAATATATAATTACTGGAAACAAATATTTTCTATTCTGTGACTTTAATGCCGAAAGGGAAAGATTTGCGGATTGATATTGGTAAATCATTAAAAATCATTAGACAGCTTAACACCTTGAAAGCTAAATGATCTTGAGTAAATTAGTGAGGAGCATTTAGGGAAGGCAAGATCTAAGGTATTTAAAGCCTATATAATGTGATTCTATATAACATATACATATACGGCAAGAGACAAACAATGCATGTTTGATAAGAAAACTTACAAAGGAACTAATTTTTGCTTTTTCTTTAATATATTTTTTTAAATATATTTTAACGCGCACCTTTTCTCTCTATAAATATGTCGAAATACTAAACAATGTATAGACAAATTGTCTACAGTTCGCACTCGATTTATTAGACCACGATGATCGTTAACCTTTATATTTATATTCAAGATGAATAGTCATACGCAGATGTATGGTGTTCGCAGACCGACGCGATGCATAATGTGATTGTGACAATAAAGGCACTTAAGACCGAGTAAAATAAAAACATGTAAAACTGTTTCTGTCGCTTCAAGCATACGTACGATTCAATATACATCGTTGAATCACATCAAGTATTCAGGGCTCAGTGTAAAAATCAGAATTATTTACCTCACGTAGATATTGCTTGTTAATGGGGAAACCGAAATCATGAATGGAGCGCAAAATTCAATAATTTTTTATCCGACATCGTACGCGATTGCAATTTAAATGACGCAGTAGTTAATTGAACACGATGTGCAACCATAAATGAAATGACGATTGGCTGGTTATGTAATCGTGATGGAGAGCTGTCGGCGGAAAAAAATGACAATGCATGCGTTCATGGCGTCGTTTTTTTAGTTTACTTATGTAACGCCCATAAAATATTCAGTACACGATACATGCGTACATCACAAGCTAATTATTTTAATTTCCCGGCCGTCGTCGCAGACACGACCAATAATAACGATAGCATTCAAAACGACAAAAGAATTTAGATGAGTAAGCTTTTGTTTATATTGATAAAAACGGTTTGTGGAGCTTCAGAATTTCCAACAATGACACAAAATGAATACCTACGGCCCTAAAGATCTGCTCGGAATTTTTATGCTCTTGATGACTTAATACTTTGGTATTTAGAAATGAATGCCAATAAGTGTAACGCATAGAGTCTATTTGTCAAAAGAATTTAAGTACTAAGTTGCTTTTGCAAGATTACTATTATCTAGTTGCTTTTGCAAGACTACTATTAATTACAACTTCCTAGTTTAGTTTATTTCATTTAGATTAAATTATTACATATACACTTTTACGTTTAGTTTCGACTACAATAAAGACTTTTCCTATTATGAAATATAAAATTTAATTTTTTTAATATAAAACAACGTTTATTTTGGTAACTTTAAAATATAATTTAATAACAAAGATGGATATTTAGAAAATTTTATTAATTTTTGAATAGAAGTTTCAAAGTGAAGTAATCGTATCTGATACGTTATGCCAATAATTTTTAAAAAATTAACTAGATAAATAGATGCCCAATACCGGTTGATCCGCCGTGTGATAATCAGTTGAGAAGAATTGACCGCACTCTTTCTTACTGAGGTGTTGTAAAATACGGCTAAGGTAAGCTGACGTCAGGCCGGTCGTAAAATTCGTATCAATTCCCCAACATGTTTGTAAGATGTTTTGCCGACCCCATTTAGGGATAAGGGCAAAAGAAGTTGTATGATATATTGGTTGGGTAGGTTTATGACAAGTGACAAATAATATAATTAAACGCAATTTATATCATAGCGATTTATAGAGATTGGCAAACATAGAAGCCGTCCTAACATTAATAAAGGAAGAAATTAATAATATTAATAAGATTGTTAACAAATGTTGTGACAACCTTAAAAATTTGCCATGCCTTAAAAATATACAAAAAGATCGTTTTCACAAACGCTCTGTCTTTGTATTATCTGCTATAACTTTCAAAGACCTCTTGCGTAGCAATTAATACCTTGCTTTTACATATAAAAATCAACACTCTCCTGCCCTTATCCCACCCTAAGTGGGGTCGGCACAACATGTTACATGGGGGTGCCAAAGTCTGTCGGCCTCCTCGTGGCGCACCCTGGGCAGGCCCTTGGAATACGCACTTGTGAGTATGTGCGTGATCCTTGGACCTGGCGAACGGACTGACTGTGGGGGTTTGCCGATCCAGTTGTCCCTCTGATTAGCAGAGGGCAGTTTGGATAGGCTGGAGACTCCGGGGGGTTGAGTTTCTTAAGTGGTTGGCGGGTTCAGTTTGGCTTGTCTTAAGTCTTGCTGAACATGGTTTTGGCCGCCGTCAGCCATGCCCGGAAGCCCAAAAATGGGAACGGTGATCTTCGGGTCGCGAGGAAGAAAACCTCTATAAAAAATTACCCCAATCCCAAGGTTAGGGGCTCGCCGAGGGGATGAATGGCCGGGGGAAACCGGTCGCTAGGGCTCCAAAAAAAAAAAAAAAAAACAAACTTACAACATGGGTAAAACGACGTACAATACAACTACCCAGGAGGGTCCCGGTTATACCGGGGAATCCCTCACCATGACCAGCGACGAATCTCAGTCCGGAATTGTTCTGCGACTGGGGCACGTTGCTGGCCGTGGTCGCCCCATCGTATCTGGGGGGGCAACACATGTTCAGCAGAAACAGGAGGAAATCAGTGGAAATGAGACCGGCGTAGCTGGTGTTTCTGCTGGTTTGGTGGAGAGTCGGCGCGATATTGCGCGTACTGGCATGTCGAAGGCGACAATTACACGGAGTGTAAGCTCGAGCTCAGTGGTGGGGTCGAGTAGAACTCCCGATAACTCAAGGAGTGCCTCTGTGGAGGACCTTGCCAGCACAAGGACGCGTTCGCGGTCCAAGAAGCGTCTGTGGGCTGAGTGCGGAAGTTCTGATAATTCAGATGCAGAGATGGACGCCAAAAAGGCTGATACCAGGGCCCATGTGGCGGGATCGCACGTAGGTCTTCGGGAGGCTCGTGACGCTTATCGGCGTGGCGGGCTTCTCGAAGATATAGGGATGAACGAAGATGAGTCGAGCGGCCGTAGTTCCAAGTCGGCGCCGATTAAGAACTCTCGGACTGTTGGTTCGACTAGGCCGGAAGGCGAGGTCAATTCCGGCAGTCAGGAGTCTTTGGAGGAGGTTGACACATCACGTGTGTGTGAAGTTTTGACGAAGAACGTAGCGACGATGCGGGCGACTGTAAGCAAGTCGAAAAACCTTAACGGTAGGTGCAGAGGTACCTTGAACTCTGTCGCTCGCACCGTCGAAGAGGTGGCTAAGGCTCTCTCAAAACGAACGGAGACGGAGGAGGTCCGCATCTTGAGGGCCGAAAACGCCAGATTGGCAGGAGTTGTCAACAACTTATCGGTCGAGGTTGCCACCCTCAAAGAAATGATAACGTCTGCTAGCAAGGTGCCCGGAAGTGTTGCAGTTCCGGAAGTCTGTCCACAGTCTGAAAGGGGTCTGACACTCGAGGAGGAGATTGTCAGACTCCGAAACATGTTTTCGGCGCGGATAGAAAACATGGAGAGGCGACTTCCTCCAGAAGAAAGGCTCAGGCCACCGCTAGCCGCGGATACAAGGAGAGCAGCAGCGGTCAAAACTAAGGAGAAGCAAGGAACTACAAAGAGTGTCTCTAAAGCAGTCCCTGAAACACTTCCTCAACGACCGCAGAAGCCACGGCGACCAGAAATTCGGGTGGTTGAACCGACTCCTGCAGGATCAGCTGACTCGAAGAGAAAGTCAGCGAAGAAGACAAAGGGACAGAAAAAGTCCGGTCTGCAGGCGAACAATCCACGTCCCGAGCCTCGGCTGCTGCCACCTGCCCCCGCTTCAATGAGCGAGGGCTGGAATGTGGTGGCACGCAAGGGCACCAAACAAAAATCTAAGCTGGCTAGACCAGCACAGCCGGTGGTCGCCGCTACACAGGCACAGCCGAAGCGAGGGGGGAGGAAACTCCAAACTCCACGTTCGGCTGCGGTTGTTATAACCTTGGATAGGGAGACCGCCGATGAGAGTTTAACGTATACCGATGTGCTGACCCGGGCTCGTAGATGCATAAAAATCGACGACTTGGGGCTGGACGTCGGCATGCGTCTCAAGAAGGCGGCGACTGGGGCACGGATGTATGAAATTTCCGGGCCCGCAAAGGAGGAGAAAGCTAGTGCTTTTGCTAGCCGGCTTAGGGAATTTTTTAAGGATGTGCCGGCGGTCCGTGTCACTACGCCCATAAAATCAGCGGAAATTCGCGTCGTAGGCCTTGACGACGCCACTGTAGAGGAGGAAGTAGCCGCCGCGATTGCTCGAGTTGGGGAATGTTCGTCGCGGGACATTCAGACCGGAGTGATCCGCAGGGCAGGAAAAACTCTGGGCTCGTTGTGGCTCAGATGTCCAGTGGCGGTAGCCAAGAAGGTTGCGGCGGTGGGGAGAGTCTTGGTAGGCTGGGTTTCGGCCCGGGTCCACCTACTGGAGGCTCGCCCCCGTCGCTGCTTCAGGTGCCTCGAGACGGGGCACTTACGAACCGAGTGCACGTCGGTAATTGACCGCAGCGATGAGTGCTATCGTTGCGGTCAAAACGGCCACAAGGCCCAGTCCTGCTCGGCAGCTCCGCATTGTGGGAGTTGCCAACGAGCGGGACTGAAGGCCGATCATCGGGCGGGGAGCGGGCAGTGTAAGGCACCGCCCGTTCCTAGGAGGAGGGGAAGGGGGGGTGATGGCTCAAGGGTCCCCTCACCACCCACCGCCGGCCCAGCTCAAGCCACCTTGAGCCAGGCGATGGAGGAGTCTATGGAGGTCACTGTATAATGTCCTTCATGAGATTTCTCCAGGCGAACATCAACCACTGTGGCAAGGCTCAGGATCTGCTTTTCCAAGCCTTGGCGGAGTGGTTGGTGCACGTGGCCGTGATCTCCGAACCATACTTCGTTCCGTCGGGCGAAGATTGGGTCGGTGATCATGATGGGGTAGTCGCCATTGCGTCCAGGGCTGTAGTCGGCTCCCCAGCCCTGGAGCAAGTGGAAAGGGGACACGGATACGTCGCCGTTAAAATTGGAGACGTATTCGTAATCGGGGTGTACTACTCGCCAAACAAACCGTTCGCCGACTTTGAGCTTTTTATGGCTGAAGTCGGCGATTTGGTGAGTAGGTTACGCCCCAGCAAGGTGCTCCTGGCTGGAGACCTCAACGCAAAATCCGCTGCGTGGGGGTCTCCTGTCACGGACGTGAGGGGGAGTTATTTGGACGGTTGGTTGGCCTCGACCGGGATGGTCGTCATGAACCGGGGGACGGCTGACACATGCGTGCGCTGGAATGGCGGCTCCAAAGTCGACGTTACCTTTGTCGACGCCGCCATGTCACGCTGTGTCAGCAACTGGGAGGTAATTGTGGGGTTGGAGACACTTTCGGACCATCGCTATATATGGTTCGAGGTCTCCACATGCCCCACGCCACCGGTCCATTCCCCCCGGTCCAGAAGAGGCGGTGGCCCTCGGTGGTCCATCAGAAAGTTGGATCCCGAGTTCCTGGTCGAGGCCGCAACCGTCCAAGCATGGGTGGCAGGGCCCATGGGTGGGGATGTTGCCGCGGAGGTAGAAGACCTCCAGCGGCGGATGTCGCTCATCTGTGATGCCAGCATGCCGAGGGTGCGTAACACTAGACCGGCATGTGGGGTGTACTGGTGGTCTGAGGAGTTAGCGCGGCTGCGCAAACAGTGCGTGGTCGTGCGCCGCCAGTACACTCGGTACAGGCGTCGCAGACGACGCGACATCGAGGAGGAGAGGCGCCGCTATGAGGCATATAAGGCTGTACGCGTCTCCTTTCGGATTGCCATTGGCGTGGCTAAGGACAGGGCCCACAAGGAGCAGGCCGAGGAGCTTAACCGGGATCCGTGGGGGAGGCCGTACAGAGCGGTACGGAAAAAACTCCGGACCCGCGCCCCCCCTCTTACCGAGAGCCTTCGGCCAGACTTCGTGGAGTCAGTTGTGGAAGCCCTGTTCCCGCGGGGAGCCGAGTTTCAGCCACCTCATATGGCGCCTCTCGAGGAGGAAGGTGCTGTGCAAGGAGCGCCGGGGGTGTCAGAGGGAGAACTTGCGGAGGCGGTGAGTCGCATGAAAGCGAAAAACACCGCCCCCGGTCCTGATGGCATTCCTGGACGCGCCTGGGCGCTTGCCCTGGGCCCACTGGAGTCACAGCTCAGGGCAACTTACAGTGCCTGCCTCGAGCAGGGACTGTTTCCCCGTAGGTGGAAAACGGGGAGACTAGTCCTGCTCAGGAAGGAGGGAAAACCGGCCGACACAACCTCCGCGTATCGGCCGATTGTTTTGCTGGACGAGGCGGGAAAGCTGCTTGAGCGTATCGTAGCTTCCCGCATTGTCCAGCACCTCCAGGAGGTAGGGCCTGATCTCAGTCGCCTCCAGTGCGGATTTCGCCGGGGTAAGTCCACCCTCGACTGTATCGAGGGTGTGAGAGTCCTGGCGGAGAAGGCGACAGCCGAGCGCGAGGTGGTGTTGGCAGTGTCATTGGATATTGCCAATGCATTCAATACCTTGCCTTGGAGCGTGATCAAGGAGGCCCTACGCTTCCACCGTATCCCCTTGTACCTGCAGCGCGTTGTCGGCGACTATTTGGCCGACCGCGTTGTCAGGTACCCGACGGCTGGGGGTAGGTGGAAGGAGCGGAGAATGTCGTGCGGTGTTCCACAGGGGTCGGTCTTAGGCCCCCTCCTGTGGAACATCGGCTACGACTGGGTGCTGCGTGGACAAATGCTCCCGGGAGTTCGTCTGTTCTGTTACGCAGACGACACTCTCGTGACTGCCCGCGCGGGCACCCACCGGGAGGCCCGTCTACTGGCGACCGCGGCCACAGCTCACGTCGTGGCCCGGATTCGTCGGTTAGGTCTAGGGGTGGCCTTGGAGAAATCCGAGGCCATTTGTTTCCACAGGCCTCGGATGGCACCCCCAGTGGGCTCCCGGTTGATGGTGGGCGGGACGTCTGTCGGAATCTCAGGTACTTTACAGTACCTGGGATTAACTCTCGACAGCCGATGGACGTTTGAGGCCCACTTCCGGCGGCTCGCCCCAAGATTGAAGGCGAGCGCCGGAGCCCTGAGCAGGCTCCTCCCGAATGTGGGGGGGCCGAATGCAGGCTGCCGGCGCCTTTACGCTGGAGTGGTCCGGTCAATGGCCCTGTACGGCGCTCCCGTATGGGCGGAGCGGCTGACTGCCAAATCCCTGCCCCTTTTGCGCGGGGCGCAGAGGATTTTGGCAGTCAGACTTGTGCGGGGCTACCGGACTATCTCCGGCGAGGCGGCCTGCGCCTTGGCCGGGTCCCCTCCATGGGATCTAGAGGCCAAGGTGCTTGCTCAGGCCTACCGCCGCAAAGTTGAAGCCCGTTCATCGGGAGAAAACTCTGCGGCGGTTGTAGTGGATTGGCGGCGTGAAGCTCAGCAGGAGCTCCTCCGCCAATGGGGGCGGCGGCTGGAATCGCCCAGTGCTGGATTCTGGACGATTTCAGCTATCCAGCCCATTCTCCAGGGCTGGGTCGCCAGGAGGCATGGGGTCCTCACCTTCCGCCTGACACAGGTGCTTTCCGGACATGGTTGCTTCGGGAGGTATCTGTGGCGGGTGGCCCGGTGCGAACCGACCGGTGAGTGCCACGAGTGCGGCGCCGAATTCGACACGGCGCTGCACACGCTCGCGGACTGTCCAGCTTGGGCGGTTCAGCGGGCGGAACTCGTGGCACAGGTGGGGCACGATCTCTCCCTGCCCACTGTGGTTCGTGCCATGGTGGACAGGGAGCGATCGTGGGCAGCGATGGCCTCCTTCTGCGAGGACGTTATCTCGCGGAAGGAGGCGGCGGGGCGGATCAGGGAAGTCGAGTCCTTGGATCCAATCCGCCGCAGGCGAGCGGGGCGCAGGCGACTCGCCGAAGTCCGTCGTATGCCGCCCTAACGGGGACCTCCGAGCGATCCGAACGGGGTTTTATCGGACGCTCGCTGGAGTTAGGTCCCCGAGGCGGTCGATGCATCTGGTGCTCCCGATGCATCGATTAGCGGAGGAAGGGGCCACTATTAGAGAGGCCCCGACCCAGAGGTGGCGCACTCTGGGGTTTAGAGTTGCTGCTGCCGGGGATGGGGGGCAATGTTTACATAGGTACCCTGTCCCCGCCACCAGCAGCGTGGAGCACTGTCAGGTTTTTAGTCGGTGCGAGTCCGACATACCCGCCGCTCGTCCCCGTCGGGCGGTGATGACCCATAATGGGTTTTCCTGACATAAAAAAAAAAAAAAAAAAAAAAAAAAAAAAAAAAAAAAAAAAAAAAAACATGTTACATGTTTAGGCTAGTTATTGTATGATCGGCCGCATTACGGCAACTTACGTTAGCCGCCTTTTACGACACCTCGGTAAGAAATGAGGGTAGCCTATTCTACTTAGCCGGACACCATAAAACAGTATGTATACAAGAATATTTTTGTTGGACCTGAAAGATCCGTAAAAGGTTAATGGAGCTTTTGAACTATTACTGCACTGTAAGACAAAACTCGTACTTAACATAAAAAACAAGTAACACTCCATTATGCCAAGATACGAAGATCTTGGCAATACCGACTACCACTTTTCCCGCAATTTCCTACAACGGAAAAAATCGTTCTCAAGAAAAGCAGTAAATGTATACGTTTAATCTTGTGGCGCAGGGTTCTATCGTAAAAGCATTAATGATCCCCATATAAGATCTTAGAAATGTTAAGATAGTTTAGTAATTACTTAGAAAGAGTTATTTAACTTTGCAAAACTGCATTTCTCACTTAAACACTTCATATAGTTTCTATTCTGTTCGTCTTTAACTTTACATAAATTTACAATTTCTGATTTTTATTATGGCTTATTCTAAAGGATACTTTTATTTATATAATACTAGAAATCGTCAGCGGCTCCACCCGCGTGGAAGGATGAAAGTCGTAATATAGTATTTTGATAACCATAAAAATGGTTTAAGTGGGTTAACTTTAAAAGCTAGACATATGTTGTCGCGGACTTTTATTTAGTACTTTTAGAGGAGAATAATTTTATTTTGCATGATTTTTTTTATAACGTTCACCGTTTATTCAGGGCACGCTAGGAAAGCTTTAAAGTTTTCTGTTTTCGTAATATTTTTAATTGCTGCACCTCTCCTATTCACCTTAGCATGATGCTATATAAACAAACAAACAAA
The DNA here is from genome assembly GCA_947086495.1 of Morpho achilles. Lineage (NCBI taxonomy): Eukaryota > Metazoa > Arthropoda > Insecta > Lepidoptera > Nymphalidae > Morpho > Morpho achilles. Next base: position 11,989,935 of record CAMTZB010000019.1, read on the forward strand.
CTCTTCAGCTTTATATATATGTATAGATTAAGAGATACCTTATAAGGTTTTTAATTACCGACGATTTTCATCTATACTAATATACAAACCTGAAGAATTTGTGTGTTTGAAAGCGCATTTCAGGAACTACTAAAACGATGTGAAAAATTCTTTGAGTGTAACATAGTCTATTTATCGAGGAAAGCTATAGGCTATATAACATCACGCTAGATGAATAGGAGAGGAGCAGCAATAAAAAATATTGCGAAAACGGCCAAAATATAAAGATTTCCTTGCATGCGCTAAGTAAACGAATGTTATTAAAAATCTCTTATAATTAACTCAGGATAACTAATTTTATATTAAATCCGGGAAAAAAAATTATGAAACACTGATTTCCATGCGGGCAAAGCTACTGGCACAGCTAGACAGTTTTAAAAACTAGCATCTGAAAGTGTAATTAACAAATTTAACTTGAACCATATTCCGTATATGTATATAAAATAGCGATAGTGAAATATATAAATATTATATATATGGAAATTGTAATCATTTTATAGAAATGCGATTATTAAAAAAACCCTTTAGTGGTCTTTATTAAAACAATATATTATCTTTTAAATAAATACATACAACCATACGCTGTATTCAATCGAATATCAATGGAAAATAAAACAAACACTACATTCGAGCTCACGAGTTTTCGTTCGATCCCAAAACAAAAAAAAGACACCACTCTGATAAGGCTGTAATCGAAAAAGAATAAGATGTAAAAGAAGCAAAAAGCCTAATGCACCGTTGGGATAAAACAAACAAACAGGGCACACCACGGCGTTCCCGCAGCCATGCAGACGTCGGCCGCTTTGAGAGCCAGACAAAAACCCACCCGCCTCAACCTTTTAAGTAGGTTGTTAACTTTTTGATTTATGGTCAATAATAGAGACGCAAACGCCGTGGGAGACTTTCCGACCATTACGAATATATATATAATTTTAACGAACCCCCGTGAATGTAACAAGGTCTTCATTTTTAACATGGTAGAAATCTTTTGTCGCAAATATCCGTGGTAATTATATGTAGTAATTTATATATTTGAACTCTAAACTACTACTGAATATGTTTTGGGTGGTCCTTTTTAAAACTATCTATATATTAAATCTAAATAAATACGGTTGTGCTATTAAAAATAATGCTGTTGATAATGCTATATCCGGATGAGTAGAATAGACCACCATCATTTCTTACGGAGGTGTCTTAAAACGGGACTAAGGAAAGTTGACTCACCGTGTGATATCCGGCTGAGTAGAATAAATCACCCACGTTTCTTACCGAGGTGTCGTAAAAGGCGACTAATAAAATTTGTTACCCGCCATGTGGTATCCGGATGAGTAAAATAGACCACCCTCATTTCATACCGAGGTGTCCCAAAAAGCGACTAAGGTAAGTTGACGTCAGGCAGACAGCCGGTATTTTACGAATACCTAGCCAAATCATGTGAGAACATGTTTATAAAATGTTGAACCGACCCCACTTAGAGTAGAATAAGGGCAGGAGAATGTACATCATTCAAAATTGTATATCTAAAAAGGTTATACTCTCTAAAATGGCCCGAAGAATCTAAGACTGGCCCGTTGGCGCAGTGGGTAGTGACCCTGCCTTCAGCTCCGGCAGTCACGGGTTCGATTCCCGCCGAGGGCCAACATTTTCTATAAATGAATTTATTGGTTTTTGATAAATTGGTTTTTGAAAAAATATACAAGTATATATTCACCAGTTGTCTGTCACCCATAACACAGGTATTAAGTTACTTTGGGGACGGACGACCGTGTGTGTAAATGTCCCATATATTTATATATTTGTTTAAAATTACTCTATGGTGGCCATAAAATAATCCAACTGGCATAACAAGATACAAACACTCTTGACTTTTTAGTAATAACGAATAGATCAATAAGTCGCTTTATTGTTCGATAATAGTCATGGGAGTGATATGTATGGAGTTGAGAGGGACGAGTTATTATTGTTGGGTCCATTGTCTGAAGGTGCGCTAAGCTACTGCGCAACGTCTTGTGTGTTATACCATTGTCAACCACGGCGTGTGGGCGAATCGCGGCCACCTTGGAACAAAGGTTCATCTTAAGGTGTACGCAGACTTACGACCACATTATATTTCTTATATTAAAAACTATGCGAGCAACTTCGCCCGCATGGAAATAAGTGTGTCAATTTTTTTTCCCGAATTAAAATTTAGAGCACAAAAGTAGTCATCATCTTCCTGACTTTATCCCACTATAATTGAGGTCGGCACAACATGTTATAAACTTGCCGTCACATGATTTGGCTGCGTTTTTACGACCGGCTGACTACTTGACGTCAACTTACCTTAGTCGTATTTTACGACACCTCGGTACGAAATGAGGTTGGTCTATGCTACTCAGCCGGATACCACACGGCGGATCGACTTACCTTAGTCGCCTTATACGACATCTCGGTAAGAAATGAGGGTGGTACTATTCTGCTCAGCCGGACTCTACACGGCTAAGAGCACAAAAGTAGTCATCGTGAGTTAATTATCAATTTTTCACCGTTTTACTTAGCGCACGCAAGGAAAGTTTTAAATTTTGCCGTTTTCGCAATATGTTTTTATTGCTGCTTCTCTCCTGTTCATCTTAGCGTGATGTTATATAAGTTACTCTTTACCTTACCTTACTTAGTTACCTTACTCGATAAAAGGACTATCTAATATTCAAAGAATTTTTCAAATCGGTCCAATAGTTCCTGAGATTAGCGCGTTCATACAATCAAATCAAACAAACTCTTCAGCTTTAAAATAAAAAAATTACATTGTTTTTTAATAAAAAAACGTTAGAAGAATATTAATTTAATGTATAGCAGAAATCGCTGATAATAAATGGGAAAGTTTTAATTATAAATTTCATATTCATAAGATTGTATTAGTGATCAATTCATAATGTCCCATTAAAGATATAACAAATATTTTCTTTCATTAAAAGACAAATGGAATTACAATTATTGATTAACTAACTAAGAACTTACTGATTGACCTTAGTGAATCCTTTATTGATAACCAAAGCCATATAGTACTTATAGGATAGTTTGATGACTACACTTCAATTTAGCATCGAAAATATATTTTGTCAATGACGAATAAAAAATTACAGGTTCCAAGTTTTTGTTTAACTTTTGTACCATACAGATGTTTTATTAATTTGGCGCTTCGAGTAATTGGTGCTAATGTATTATTTAATACAAAAAGAAGCGAAATAATTCAATAATTCAACAGAGCTGAAGTCCAAGAAGCCTGGTCATTCTTGCCCGGCCAGCGGGTAATGAATAAAATATACAGGCAATAAAACCATAGGTCGGAATGCGTCGGCCATTTTCAAAAGCGATTCTGTGCCGTCATCTCGAAAATTACTATTATTTGATTTTGAATTAATAAACTTGTTAAAGTTTGGGAGCGGACGTAAATTGCTTACCTTTTTGGTTTTATTAAGTTCGCATGTATGGCGGCTTGTTTGTTTTTGAATGGGGATTATAGGGGATTTTTTATACGCGCGCGTTTGGGTGGGCGCGCTTCGAGACAAGGCTGCGCCAGTCCCGGCAATTATATACGTTGAACATAACGTGCCTCGTATTCATGGTGGGAAAACGCACCATGAAATAGAGATTGCATTCTTTTGAGTCATTAAGTTTGTTGATTCTTGTATTGTACGAGTCGTAAAGAAGCAATTTGCACTCAGTATAAGATTCTATTATGTTTTTATAAATGGCAGCGACTAAGTATGTTTGTAAAGTTTAGTTCTTAGTATAATGAACAAAGTAATCAATTATTTATGTGCCCAAGAAATGTAATGTAAGACTCAAAATATTGGTATACTCAAACAGCATGGTTATATTTAAAATATTACGTTGCCTTTAAAATATATAAATATATTTTTTTATAGTTAGTAGAGAATCGATCATCGTTGTTAGTTGAAAATTGTATGAGTTTTCTATATATTATTATGTGTGCCGACCTCACTTAGAGTGGGATAAGGGCAGGAAGGTGAAATGTAGATACTTAAACAAAAATTAAAAAGAAACGATATTTTGTACATTAGTTGAAAACTGTGTCGAAGCCAAGAACACCCGCCTTCAGTATGAAACATTATTTATACACTATATTATATATTGTTAATTCGTGTATATAATAATGTGTGTGTGTGTGTGTGTGTGAGAGAGAGAGAGAGAGAGAGAGAGAGAGAGAGAGAGAGAGAGAGATAAAAGAAGTTCAAGACTCATTGCACGTTTTTAATATTAAAGGTTTAGTAACAAAAAATTGCGTCTTTATCAGCTCTCTTGGAATAGACTTTGGTGCGACGTAAAGTAATATACCACCTGTAGATATTCATTTATGTATTGTTCAGTTCATCCATTATTCAAAGCATATAAGCGAGGTACATAAACTATTATTAAAAATATAATAATAGTTTATGTACCTCGTAGCGCACAACGGTTGATTCGTGGTTAAACTAACTAATAATCGAAATTAAAGGAAGCCTTAAAGCAAATGTACATGTCAGTTTATCCGTATATTTTGTTTGGAAGTTTATATAGCAACATATTTTCTCACAATTTTATCATCATTGCCCTGACCTCATCCCTCTAAGTGGGGTCGGCACAACACGTTAATAACATGTTGCAACATGATTTGTCTACGTATTTTACGATCGGCCGCCTGCCTGATATCATCGGTGGTTCAACTTACCTTAATCGATTTTTACGACACCTCGGTAAGAAATGAGGGTGGTACTATTTTCTATTCACACAATTTTATATTTGGAAAAAAATCTTTGTGTGGAAAAAAATCTTTGTTCACACAATGATTTTTTTGTATTTCTATTTGTGATAACCCTATACAGTAGCGGATAAAGCTAAATATTTTAGTTTTTTCAAATTTGGACATGGAACTGCATTTTCTGCTGGGTTTATTTTCTAGACCTAAAGCTAGAATTTGAGTTTGAGATCAAAAACAAACTAAGATATTTGTCTCGTAACATTTAATGAAGTAAAGTAAATATAAAAACAGGCATGGGTTTTCCTTAAAATAAAATATTTGTTGATTTTTTAAAAAGGTTACTAACAATTGGGATTATAAATTACTAGTAAACTTGTTAACCCCTAAGCTAAGCTAAATACTTGTGCAAGGAATGGGTTCACGTCGGTAGTATCATGGCTGGGATTCGAACCCACGACCTCTCGATCACACGACCATTACCCTAACCATTCCGCCATTTCAACACTTATACACACGGTCGTCCGTCTCCAAAGTAAGTAACTTAATACTTGTTCTATGGTATACAGACAACTGGTGAATATATACTCATGAAGCAGGGTCACTACCCTGCGCCAACGGGCCAGTTGGCCCGTTGAAAAAAAGAATCAAGGCACACAATTGAAAATGATTTTTACCTTCACAAACCGGACAATTATAATGTGAGTGCCTTTGATGCTTCGGACTGTCACAGGGCACATAGCACTCCGGCCTGGATATCGTCACCACGCCCGCTTCACAGCGAAGCAGTTTCCCGTCGTCATTCCACTCTGTATGTGAAGCATGCTCTGTTCCATTGTACCAGCATCCTTTGCAACGAGCGCAGCAGCCTTCGCGAGGCATCACTACTGCACAGTCCTCCATTAGACCACACTCTTCGACTCCCTTACGACACGCCACAAATCCGTTCTAGAAATAAAGAAATAATATACATAAAAAGCTGTATTTTTTATTGGTTACTGTTTTGAACTTGACTGTTATATCACTCATTGTGACTTCGAACAGTGTGTGCTGCCAGTGATGGCATACGGATCCGAAACGTGGTCGTGACTTTCGGCCTCATAAGAAGGCTCTGAGTCAATCAAGGGGCGATGGAAAGAATTATCCTTGGTGTATCTCTACGTGATCAAATCAGATATGGAACAGCACCAGAAACGCAGTATCGGTATCGCAGTATACCCCACACGAGATGACTGACGACGGTCGCGGGAAGCCGCCGCTGGATCGAAGCGGCATAAGATCGTGTGATGTGGAAATAACATGATAAGACCTATGTCCAGCAGTAGATGTCCATCGGTTGACAAAAAAGAAGAATTTTTTTTACTAACATACATGGAAATTACATGATAAGACCTATGTCCAGCAGTAGTAGCAGTCCATCGGTTGACAAAAAAGAAGAATTTCATTTATTATTTCACTTAATGGCAAAAACAAAAGGATGTCCAGAGGTATTAATCCCATTGGAATGTTAATGTTAACTTCGCACCAGCTTGGTATATCCTCTTGTTAGAAGTGCGGGTTAGTTTATAAAGAAAATGTAAATTTTCTTATTTTTTTTTCTCTCCATAGAAACCTTCGGTTTTGTTAAATGCAAATTCAATGTTGACTCATTACTCTGATGATTTGACAAATTCCGAGATATAATACAAATAGTATTGGTGCATTTAAAAAAAGACAACATACTATAAGGTAATTACATAATAATTTATTAAATTATGCAATTACTATTACAATGTATCTAAATAATAACGTTTAGTATTGAATAATGTAATAAACATCACAAATTGTGTTAATTAGTTTGATAAATATATTATAGTTTAAAGGAAATAAAATATAAAAAAAGTATTTGTTTGTTTGTATAATAATGCGGAAATAAAACTTTTCCTTATTATATATTATTGTAGGTAGATATTAAAAGCTTATATGTAAGATCTTTTGAAATAAACATGCACATTTTCCTTCTTTATTATTCTATATTATTTTATCAGTTATACCAGAAATTAATTATTAATTCACTTCCTGATTAAATGGAAATTTTCCTAGAAGTAATGGTGATTATTGAGTTAATGCAAAATTATCAATTGCAATGGAAAATTCTATATTATATATTAAATTATTCTGTGTTTTATTTAGTTATTTAGTTTTGTACCAAAAAAGAAAATATATAAAAATGCAGTTAAATGGAAAACAAGTACAAAGGATAACTTATCTCTATAAGAGATAGAAAGAAACGTTTATAATAATTTATATCTTTTATTTTTTCTAAAAAAAAAAGCTGAAGCCACAAGTACTGCCATTATCAATTTGTCATCGCTAAGCTTTAAAGGAAAGTTTTGAAGGGTGAGATTTCTAACACCGGTTTCTGTGATTTCTTTAATATTTAAAAGAGCTAATCTTGTATATAAAAAAAATCCTGTATTTTGGAAGCAGCTCTAACGATTTCCATGAAATTCAGCATGTATAGCATTTTAGGGGATAAAAATCACTGATTTCAGACATTGAAAAAATGGTAAAATATTATGTGAATATAATAAATTTAAAAAAAACAACGCCGTGTGGCCTGAATAGAATAGTACCACCCTCATTACTTACCGAGGTGTCGTAAAAGGCGACTAAGGTAAGTCGACCCGCCGTGTAGTATCCGGCTGAGTAGAATAGACCACCCTCATTTCTTACCGAGGTGTCGTATACGGCGACTAAGGTAAGTTGACCTACCGTGTGGTATCCGGTTCAGTAAAATAGACCACCCTCTTTCTTACCGAGGTGTCGTAAAAGGCGACTAAGGTATGTTGACGTCAGGCAGGCGGTCGGTCGTTAAATACGTAGCCAAATCATATAAAAACATGTTTGTTACATGTTTTACCGACCCCACCTAGAGTGGCAATTAAGGGCAGGAGGATGATGATAATAAATTAAAAAAACAGTAGCTGTTATAAGCTTGTGATCATTAAGTGAAATATTTACCAAATATTCTCTTAACTACCTATATGTTGTGTGATGTCACGTTCTAGAAAATATCAGCATTATGTTATTAATTGTGACATTTATATCTGTCACCCGGCCAGCGAGAAGTTCCAGACACGTCAAGATATCACGACCTAAATGCTCTCAAGCTAAACAACCACTATTTCAAAAGCTAAAATATTTAAATATTTACCAGGTACCGAAAAATATTTTAAGATTTAATTTTTTAGTAATTTATTGCTTATATATAGCCGTCTGGTATCCGGTTGAGTAGAATATATCACCCTTTCTTACCGAGCTATCGTAAAAAGCGTCTAAGGTAAGTTTAATCGCCGTGTACTTTCCGGCTTAATAGAGTAGACCACCCTCTTTCTTACTGAGGTGTCATAAAATGCGAGTAAGGTAAGTTGACGTCAGGTAGGCGGCCGGTCGTAAAATACCTAGGTGAATCATGTGACATTATATTTATAACATGTTGTGCCGACCCAACTTAGAGTGGGATAAAGGTAGGAGAATGATGATAATTACTATATATAGGAGATTAAGGCTTAATAATATCAGTAAGTACCTGTCAAATTCAATTTGCTCCAGCACTATTACTCTAGTATGTTACTCCGTGAATAATAAGACATCCATTATCCCATATATTCTTGATATTCTTCATAATAATTATATCAGATAATCAATGTTTAATTAATCAATGTTATCGATCATTATGCAATCTATATCGATTATCATTTCATAAATGGTGTTGTCTTTATTATTGAGATAAACGTTATCAATCATATTATATTATATTAAAACGTCAGAAATTTTAAAACAAAAACGAAACAGCTAAATATTTTCATATAACAAAATACCAATTTTCTATTTTTATGGTATGTATTTTTTACGATTATTTTCATTGTATTCAGCATTAAATTAATAAAAATAATAGGTAAAGTTATGATAAAGTATAATAGAATAAAAAAATATGCTTACGTTTTTGAAAAAAATTTCAAATTATTTATTTATTTTATTGAAAAGTGTACAAAAAGTTAGAATTAAGTATGTCCGCCTAAAGTGGATCAAATTTGAGTTCTAAGGGGACGGTTACATATATATAGGTACAGGTGTAACTAATACAAAGTGAGAAATAAAAAATATAAAGCAAACGAAATAAATTACGAGTACACAAGGAAAAATCAAAGAGTTCTTAGAATTCCGATTCCAGAGCTATTCGATTGTGAATTATTTCCTTATAAATATGAACCAAATCTTATCTACGAAAACTTTACGAAGGCTTGAAATATTTCAAACAGTTGTGCTTGTATATCAGTTTAGTTATTTTTACTAAAACGGCTAATTGATATTTCAATGGAGACGGAATGTTTTTTACTCTATAGTAACGTCGTAGTTGGCAGACATGATCAATATTGGCGGCCAACATTTACACAAATCTGTACACTTTTAACACCAAACATTGTGTCCTAATTTGTATGTGTCCGTGGCCCCGAGGAGAGTTATCCATAGCCTCGAATGCGGTTAGTAACTACCAATCTACGTGACTGTATGACGCTAAGCGAACCATAAACGAACAGTTTCGTCTGGCCACTATGAGTTCGCATGTCTGACCTTTTCATAATGAGAACATAGCAATTGGTTAATAAAAACACTTTTAAGATGAATATTCATAGTTCCTAAACATGTATAGAAAATTGATTTTATTTCATTAATTGAGTGTATAAAGTAAATTTATAAGGATACAAGCTATGGCCGCGGCTTCATCCGCATAGAAATCAGTGACACAAAGTTTTTTCCAGATAAATTCCGACCCGCGGCATTCAACGATAATGTACTAGTTATTTAAATTTTCCTCAAGAATCCTAGTAATATTATAAACGCGAAAGTTTGTGAGTATGGATGTGCGTTAGTTACTCTTTCATGGCGAATCTACTGAACCAATATCGATGAAATTTGGCACAATTATACCTTATACACTAGAATAACATATAGGCTATAGAAATCACGTTAATTCTATAGGAATTGAAAAGCGCCATCTATTATCGACCTATCACACGATAGTCCACAGAACGAATTTTCGGGTAAAAACTAGTTTTTTAATAAACCTCGTTCAAGAACCCGTTCAGTAGATTTTGAGAAAATCGATCACACAGTTTTAGGGAATTTTGTTTTGTAATATGTATAGATAGATAAATGATAATAGTTTCGTGCATAACAAACCTCCTGAAACGACGATGTCGATCTAAACACGAATCACTTAATTATAATTACTGTTCTAGCAATAAACAAGAATTAAAGTATTTTGCAGTTTTAATTTGTTTGTTTATTTAATGGTGTGCTATTTACGAGTCACTAAAAGCATTTTGATGTAACTTTAAATGTCGAAGAGCTGTTTAAAACTCAATTATTACTTTCATATTTACATATATATTCAAAGATTTCTTTAATATATTTGTAAGAATTTTTTTACCATTATCCATCCTAATAATATTAATTCAAAAATCGGCCTTTCTTTATGACTATTACGCGAATTAGGAAAAACTTTGTGACATGATTTCCACAGCTAGTAAAATAATATAAAAGCTTTACTTGATACGATTTCATGCTGACCCCTATTTGTACAAATAAAGTTGCCCGTTAGCAGTCAGCTGTATTTATAGTTAGTCAATTAGGCACGATGATAGATTTAGCGCCGACTTATGTCAACAAAGTCTCTTGAAAGGCATCAATTATGTCAGTCTAAACTATATGTCAGCGTGTTTTTCTGGAATATGACCTTTTATCTTTCAAAATACGAAATTCTAGTCTTATTTATTCAGTATCTGAAATATTACATAATAATAGTTTAAAAACACCCATGGTTAGACGTGATACAAAAATTAACAGGACCCAAACATTGGAAACAACAAACAAGCTTTTCACAATTCAGTAATGTATCATTTTAGTTCGTGTCCTACTCCTAATCTTATAAAGCTCCATTACCATAAACTATGTACTACAAATAACTGATTTTGATGACTTTAGTTTGCCTACTATCCCTACTCACTACTCACTATGCTCATTCAGATTCCTTAGTCATGAGCTCTTTTCTTACATCACTGATAAATGAAAAACAAGTAGGGTTGTATCGCATAAAAATTAATTTTATTTAATGAAACGGGGAACTGATCTCTAGATCTTCAGCTTGAAGATCAGCTTCAAGTAATTATGCCACAAGTACGCTAAAGATGTCGATTATGCAATGTCATAAAATTTCAATAAAATCAAATAACAGTTATATACATGGTGTGTTCAAAAAGTATCGCGAATTTTGAATTTTCGCGAGTTACATATATTCCAATTTCGATTTTTTTGTGGCGTTATGTTGCTACATATGTCTCTCACTTATGCTGACAAGTTGGGCCATTTTGAATGTTCGGTTAATTGTTGACAGCTGCTTTGCTTGCACGTGTTTTGGTTCGTCTTCGATTTTTACCTATTCAAAAAATGGAACAAGCAACCTGTATCGATTTTTGTGTGAAAAACGAAATTAGGTGCACGGATGCATTCCGAGTGTGGACTATGGCATATGGAGAAGCTACTTTGGACAAAAGCAACGTTTATCGGTGGTACGAAATGTTTTTAAAAGGCCGAGAAGATGTGAATGACGAAGAGCGTGCCGGACGCCCGAGCACTTCAACAACAGACGAAAAAATTGATGAATTGAAGAAAATGGTATTGGCCAATCTTAGAATCATCGATAGAGAAATTGCCGAGGACCTAGGCATATTGATTGGCTCGTGCCATTCGATTTTAATCTATAATTTGTGGAAAAACAAAAATTGGCTTTTGCACCTCGATAACGCCCCTGTTCACACATCCCTGCTTGTACGCGACTTCTTGGCCAAAAACAACAGACCAATGATACTGCAGCCACCGTATTCCCCAGATCTGGCCCCCTGTGACTTTTTCTTGTTCCCGAAACTGAAGAGGCCCATGAAAGGACGACACTACGCCACGATTGACGAGATAAAGACGGCATCGAAGGAGGAGCTGAACAAGATACAAAAAAATGATTTTTTGAAGTGCTTCGAAGATTTGTTAAAACGTTGGCACAAGTGTAAAATATCCCAGAGGGATTACTTTGAAGGGGACAAAATAGATATTTACGAATAAATAAATAATTTTTGAAAATACACAAAATTCGCGATACTTTTTGAACACACCTCGTATATGACTATTTCGTAAAAAAGGCCGCGGTTCGTAAAAAAGCTTTATTTTACCACCACTTGTAAATTTTTTCTTAACTAAAGTAAGAAACGTATAAAATTTATTTTATTTTATTGACTGGAATTCTAGATTATAAAAAAAACTATTATTTATTAAAGATATCGCCGTTTGGTGTCCGGTTGCGTACAATATACTCCCCTCGTTTCTTACCGAGGTGTCATAAAAGGCGACTAAGATAAGTTGACGTTAGACAGGCGACCGATCGTAAAATACATAGGCGTAACATGTAACAACATGTTGATACAGAAAGCCTACTATACTATTGAAGATTATTTAGAAGATAAGAATGTGTAGATATAGCTCTTTTTGAACCTGTACAAGACAGTAACAACTGAATGTAAATAGTATTAAGAATTATATGTTTAAAAGAGCAACCGCCGAGTTTCTTGCTGGCTCTTTTCGGTAGGAACAGCTTTCCAAACCAGCGGTAGAGTTGACGATTCAAAAGCACTTGTTTACAAGTTTATTTGAATAAAGAATATTTTGATTTTGAAGACTTATCGTGCCGACCCCACTAAGAGTGGGATAAGGGCGGAAGAATGACGATTATTCATTAAAGTCATAGTGTTGCGAAAAAGATATTGACTACGGACGGTGTACGCATCATATACAATATTTCTCATATACAAGTTTCTTATACGTGAGTTTCATAGACCATGCTTTTGCAATAATAAAGTAAATTATTTTTTGTTTAGTTTCAACAGTAGGCTAGATTCTAATTTAATCTTTAAATGTTTTGATTACAAAATTTATATGGGCTAGCTGAGCATAAGAAATAGTACCGGTTAATGTTCTCTCCTGCCTGTTCCCAGTATTTTATAAGTCTGCTTATTTCTCTAACCTAAATGCGACTAGTTATTTTACAAGGCTATTGCCGTTCCAGAATTTATTAGAGATGAAGCTCTAGCAGGGGGATGAAATAAATTCTAACTCATGTTGCCTTTTATCAAATAAACCGTATGGTATCCGGCTAAGTAGAATAGACAACCCTCTTTCGTACCGAGGTGTCGTAAAAGTCGACTAAGGTAATTTGATTTGCCGTGTGGTGTTCGGCTGAGTAGAATAGACCACCCTCTAACGTACCGAGGTGTCCTGAAGGGCGACTAAGGTCAGTCGTAATACACCTAGCGAAATTATATGACAACATGTTTATAATATGTTGTGCCGACTCCACTTAGAGTGGGATAAGGGCAGGAGAGTGATTATGATGAGAATGATGTTGCCTTTTATCAAATGTTGCTATAAACCTTTAGTTTTACTTCAAAAGCTTTTAATCGTATATTTCATATAAACAGTGTAATCCCAGATTACTTAACTTTCCTATGGTTTGAAAAATAAAGTTATAGTACTACAAATCATCATATTTTATAATTACGTCGTGTTCATTATACTAATTCCTGGCCATATCATCTCTATTACAAACCTCAGCTTCTATTTTAATCCGGGGCCTATATGTTCTGTTTTATGTGCGCTATATTATAATAAATAATGGCCAGTCGACAGATTTAAGTACATTTATTATTAGCCAGCGTAAATATTTCTCTATTGCACTTCAAAGAGCCTCTTCCAAAATTCATTTGAAGTATTGAAAAACAATAACCGTAAAAGTTTCCCCATGTGAAATATATTTACTTTTAATCTTTAACCTCGCGTTGCTGTTGGTCAATTTGTATCCATATTATGTAATTTTCGAGTCAAAGTACACAAAAATCATCGTAATAACATCCATCAACAATATATACATTAAATACGTGTTCAAAAGATACATGTCACATTAAAAAATAGAAACTAAATACTTATTAATTAAAGATGGCTACAACATTTACAATAATAACAAAACATCCATAGCAAGGCAAAAGCAAAAGAAAAATATAAATAGCAAAAAGCAAAAACTGGTGACAATAACACCAATTATGTAAACTAATTATCTAAATTTAATAACTATTAATTGCCTTTTCAGATGATCAAGATGGCTGGCTCCTTTTTCGCACAAAGAATCAGCTTAGCGATTAAACCCGAAAACCCTGTCAGCCCCGTGGTCTTTGTATAATACTATTTGTATGCAAGTGTGTTAGTAAATTAAGATAGGTCTGACTTATAACATATATTTATATAAAAGTTTACATCTTATTACAAAGGCTAACTAGAAAAATATTTTTTGTTTCTTATAAAGTAAAGCTATTTACAATTTTGTTAAAAAAGCAAATAAAATTAGGTATTAATGATACGATGATGAACATTACGTGAAAAGTGAGCACTTTTAATAAGAATTTTAAACGATTTAATTTGTTAGCTAAATAATTTGTGGTTAGAATACAACGCCGGTAATGTGGTTACACCGTTGAGAGGCGTTATTATTTTATTCATTAATCTGAAATAGTTCCGCCGTGTGGTATCCGGCTGAGTAGAATAGACCAACCTCATTTCTTACCGAGGTGTCGTAAAAGGCGACTAAGGTAAGTCGACCCGCCGTGTGGTATCCGGCTGAGTAGAATAGACCAACCTCATTTCTTACCGAGGTGTCGTAAAAGGCGACTAAGGTAAGATGACCCACCGTGTGGTATCCGGTTTAGTAGAATAGACCACCCTCGTTCTTACCGAGGTGTCGTGAAATACGACAGAGGTAAGTTGACGTCAGGCAGGCGGCCGGTCGTAAAAACGCAGCCAAATCATGTTACAGCATGTTTATAACATGTTGTGCCGACCCCACTTAGAGTGGGATAAGGGCAGGAAGATGATGATTAATCTGAAATAGTTATTCCTTCTATACTTTCCTAACTGAAAGGTTGACTAATAAAACCCTTGTAAAATATACTTTACTTTTAAATAATGAGTAGCAATTTAAATAAAAGATTATTATAAATATATATTAAGCATGTAGAAAATTTCTGTATGTAATAAATATGTGTGTCGTGGAACTATCTCCGATACGATTGTTGAGATTGTGGTAATAAATGTAGGCAGTGCTAGTGTAGGGGATGTGTAGGTTTTATAGAGAATGTGATTTTATGAACCCTGTCTGTATCAGTTACAAATAAGAATAGAAGAAACTCTACATTTAGTATTATATATAATTTCTTTCACCAACATAACAAAATAATATAAACATTATTTTTTTATGGATCTCCGTAAATTAACGCCTGATTCTATAAATTATAAGTAATAAAGCTTAACCAGCTCTTAACTTATACACTTACATATACAATATATCTATACATTATTATATATTTCTATACGTACACATAGAAAAATTAGTGTCAATGTAGCTTTTTTTTACGATGCCCCCATTGTCCCACCCATCGATCTTTATCTAACGAAGACGGCGCGTATTGAAAACAAACACATTTTAAATGTTATCTGCTTGCCTCACTGTCTACGGAATGTTAGTTATCCGCCCATAATATTTTCAACGTACCCGCGTCATCTTGATTCGTCAGAATGTGACAGTCACTAGATAGCACTAAGTAGGCGCAAATGTGATAGAAGCCAATTGTAATTAATTAAACGCTGTCATTAGATATAACAAACAATATTAAGTTTAACAGTAGCGAATTCATTAATTTATTGGTGTCTGATGAGTATTTGTCGCTAATGAGATCAGTCAGCAGAATCATTTAAGTTTAGTTTTGTTAATTATAAGGAACTGTAAATATATTAGCAATTTTACCTTATGACCGTACCAGCCCAATAAGGCTATTGCATACTGTGCTTTGGGTTAGATCACATAGTTGCGATCGTGGGTAGCCCATTTTCGTAAATTTTAATCCGTTCAATAGGATATTATTAGGTTTTAACAAAATAATAAAGTTAGAAATTACTTATTATTAAATTATTAATTTATAAATAATAGTAATTATTAAACTATTATTAAATGGAACTTAGGGCGGTTGTAGTTTGGCTATAAAAATAATATTTATAAATAAATTGAAGATGCATGCGTGCGAATACTGGACTTTTGTACTCTTACAAAGTTGAAAAGCTTTCAAAGAAAAAAAATATTGTTAACATAAAACAATATATACACATACAATTATTACAAATATTATTAAAAATATATTACTATTACAGCAGCATGTGTCTTATAAGAAGATCAGAGTCACTTAGCAGACATTGAAGTGAGCTATGTTTGGAGTGTCTTCGTGATGAAACAATAAATAAAAAGATCCGTGGAAGAACCGAAACGACCCATATAGATGGCCTATCCCACAGTTCCAAAAACCAATGAAACAGAAAAGCAACTAAAAGACGTAATAGACAGGCGACCTTAAAAAGGTCTCAGGGAGTTGTTTGATCCAGCCGTTACATACATAATTACACGGTAAATACTTTCTGCCTTGCAGTAGATATGCAATTGTGAAAAAATATTCGGCCTTTATAGATTTTTTAAAGGATACGGTAATCAGAGTATATAAAAATATATATACCCAACAAAATAGATTAATAGTTTCGTAATATAAGTCAAGTATGACGTACATTATTTTACATCCACTACGCCACTTCCCGTACTGCTGATTAGCAGCTCGATATCCCTCATTTCCTCGGTTTTGCGCAATCTCTACGTATATCTATGTGTAAGCGAAAAATATATAAGCTAACTAAGCTAAGAAGAAGTATAAATAACTACATACATACATAGATCATCTGCAAAATAAGTCTGTTGCGTCGTATAAATCGTTTGAAAACGTACGTTATCTCCGAATTTACATAATAGAATCGCGCGAAGCTCAGACTGCTCGGGGACGTGGCGACACCGCTTGCCATATTTATGAGCATACCGCATGAGGTTCGTACTAGTGTGAGCGGGAAGAACGCTCAACTTTATACCGACTACAATAGTCTATGTCTGTGTGACTGTTAGTTGCATCTTAATATGTTTATTATTCATTTCATGCTTCACGTTGACACATGTCCCATCAAATCTATCATGAATGTTTTTCGTAATTAATATGTATTTGGTCTTATTAGATTTATTTGAGCATCAAAACCTTTATAGTGACAATGGGAAGAACTTGCCAGATTGAACAGCTTTGTCTATACTTAGACAAAACGTACCACTTTTAACCCACTCCTCATACTAAGTTAACTAGGGAAGCAGTTATAAGAATTTTTTGGCTTATGAAATGTGGAAATGTAACCCGTTGTAATTTAAAACGACTTTACGTCGTTATTCTTATCAAGATAACAATCATTTAAACAGAATATAACTGTATATATAAAAAACACAGACAGATATATTTAATTGTATAAATATTTGCTTGCATGTTTTTAGATTTCGTTATTTATTAAACTGATATATGATATTGAAACTGTAACTTCTGTGTTTTATCCATGATATTAGAACATACAATTATTTAAAAAAATATTCATATAATTTTTAATAAATCTACTATAATAATATAATTGTTATCATTTATAAAAATTTAAGACATTAATTTAATTTAAAACTTATAATATATGTTTATTATTATAATACATAATCATAACTGGATTAAGTAGCTTATTGCGTACCGTTTTATGTTATAAAAAAATCGCCATAAGAGTACAAGAAAAAAAAACGCGCGTTTTTCACGCTTACATTCGGTATAACCCAGTTATATCAGTACGCATACATTTTAGACTACTTCGGGCGTGTACCCGGTTTTGTTTTCTGTTTCGTCGCATAATAAAATTTTATATTCAGCTAAAGAATTTTACTGTGGAAAGTTTTATTATTAAATGAAGATCGGCATCCAGTTAGTGTATTTTATATTGAAAGCAAGTATATACAGGATGACAAAATTTATATATATATTTAGAGCTGTGCGCTTGATATAAACATGCTACTTTATATACTAGAGATTACTTCTTTTTTCAGTTCCTCTACAGCTAGTGAAATTTGGCATTGAGCTCTGCATATTCCTTCCTATTTTTAGCAAGAAAGAAGAGTTCTCGTTGAACTCTTCTTGAATGATGATACCTATATAATGTTTAGTGTAAGAACACAATTTAAACAGCATCCACATCCATAAATTTTACTTAATACCGTATTAAAATAATTGTAATGTGGATATTTATATTTTTCTACCAAATTAGGTTAATCATATACTTTCGTGATTCCAAAAACTATAAGTAGTTAGCATTGAAAATACAGAATCAACACGCTGTATAATGACTTTTTGAAAATGGTATTGTTGGGGCTAATATTGGATTTAATTGCGACACGCTACGCATTAGATTATATTGTAATTTTCGATTTGTAAACAATTACAAATACATTATTAAAATATTTATTTATGAAAAGAGTGACCGCGGAGTTTCTTGCAGGTCTTTTTCAGTGAGCGCACATTTCCGAACCACCACTAGCTTCATTATAATTTGACGATATATAAGTGATCTGATGAGTAGACATATAGCGAATAAAACTGTATCGCTTAAATGTAATTCAATATTAATACATAGCTACTAAACGTAATTGTATCTACGCTAGTAAATGATCCAGGAGCGGTGACAGTGCAAGGCCGTATGTGGGCTGCGCGCACGCAGACTGCCGGACCGAACTGCGTGGCGCCTTCAATGTTAGGCTAAGAACGCATCACAAATAGTATACCATTTAGTAAATGTCCTAATTTAAATTCGCATTTTGATTAATAAGTTAAAATTAACGCCGTGTGGTATCCGGCTGAATAGAATAGTACCACCCTCTTTTCTTACCGAGGTGTCGTAAAAGGCGACTAAGGTAAGTCGACCCGCCGTTTGGTATCCGGCTGAGTAGAATAGACCAACCTCATTTCTTACCGAGGTGTCGTAAAAGGCGACTAAGGTAAGTTGACCCACCGTGTGGTATCCGGTTTAGTAGAATAGACCACCCTCATTCTTACCGAGGTGTCGTAAAATACGACAGAGGTAAGTTCACGTCAGGCAGGCGGCCGGTCGTAAAAACGCAGCCAAATCATGTAACAGCGTGTTTCTAACATGTTGTGCCGACCCCACTTAGAGTGGGATAAGGGCAGGAGGATGATGATTAATAAGTTAAAATTAATGATTATGTTACAAACGCCGAACAAATCACTCGGTCATAAAATAGCCAATGAGTTACAAAACAAACATTGTATTATTTTATCGTGTTATCCCAACTAGTTTTTAGCAGGAATAGTTTCCACCTTAATAACGCCGTATAAGCTCATGAATAAGGACCCCGGATGGGCTTTTAACTAGTCAGGCTCACACGATGTAATAAGACATGAGTAAAACCGATATCTGTACATTAACTATGAATACCAGGCACGATAGTTTAAATTCAAATATTCAAGATTCTGAATATTCACACTAATACTGGAATAAGGAACATACGCGGTCTCATGATGCATCACGTGCGTAACACGAGAGCCCTCGGTAAAAGTGAACGTGAAATGACATGTGGTTACTTGTTAGTGCGTGTTTGATCCTGTGCTATATTCATACAACATTAGTTTACATACACTACACTAGGTAAGGAAGAAATTACAGTTGAGGACCTAACAAATATCCCCTTCAGGGATATAATCAGGTTTGTAAAAGGTACTGGTAGGTTAAAGCAGGTGGTATTGCCGGGGCAGAAGTGAAACCCATGTCCAAACATGGCGAAATCGGTGGAATAGTCCGATACAGGAGGTGACCACCCGTCCTGCACCGTCCCCGTACATAGATAGATAGATACATATTGTAAAGTTAACAGGTTTTGAACAAATAATTACCAATTATTGAGGATATTTTGTGTCGGCAACACTGAGGGGTGAGGGAAGTTATGATGGCGGCGAGCTAGAAGAAGAATGTCTTCTATGGAAATGAATAATAATACAGCGATGAATATGATTATGGGATCTTTTATAAAGTAGAGTACTAAGGAAAGTTAATAATAGAGTTTTATTACAATATCAGCCACCGATTCCGTTAGATTTGTGTCAGCAAAACTGTCCATGGTTGTGGGCGATCGTAAGCGATCAAAGACGATTATTGATATAGCTCTATACCATCTACACGATATTACTCGCGCTTAATCGTTTAGAATCGCCGATTATAAAGCGAAGCCATAACAGTTAACCGATAGAGCCTTGACCTACAATCTCCTGTCTTTATATTGTCAAGTATAGGCCAATTAATTCGGAAATGATGACAACATAAGGTCATTATATTATGTGGCGCGTAGTTATTTCTACGGACCGCTGTTAAATTGTCCAACAAATTGTTAAAATATTCACAGAAGTTATTAAAAATATATATATTTATATCAATATATTATGTTGTAAAAATTTAATTTTACAGATATTTTATATCGTAATAGCTGATGCGGTGAACGTTGTTTTGACATATACATTATAAAAGAGAAAAAAATGTTAGGGGTGGAAAATCCACTTAAAGGGGATAAAAATAGATAGCCGATACTCAGACTATTGAATATGTATATTAAAAATGTATTAAAAATTGGTCAAGCCTTTTCTGATGAGTATGGTATCTAACATTGTAACACTACAATGTAATATATAACATACTAGCAATCACCAGCGGCTTCACCCGCATGGAAAGATTAAGATCGTAATATTATATTTTGATAACCATAAAAATGATTAAATTGGGTTAACCTTAAAAGCTAGACATATGCATAAGGAAAGCTTTAAATTTTGCCGTTCTTATTGCTGCTCCTCTCCTATTCATCTTAACGTGATGTTATATAGCCTATAGCCTTCCTCGATAAATCGACTATCTTACACTGAAAGAATTTTTCAAATCGGTCCAGTAGTTCCTGAGTTTAGCGCGTTCAAATAATGAAACAAACAAACTCTTCAGCTTTATATATTAGTATAGATTGTTTTGCACGCATAGTTGATGAGCACTGGTACTTTATAATATATGCAACACTGCACTGGAAATCGCAATGTTGGTAGACACCCAAATAAATTAATAGACAATTAAAAAAGGTAAATCCGCTGAAATGTATTGAATGTGCCTATCTCAGACAGTGGTATCCCATCTGTTGAAGATGACGAAGATTGCTACGAAAAAGCTCATGACTATAAACCCCCAATAAGTTAAATAATAGACAGGGATATCCAGTACTGACGAATTGAGTCTTGTCGGCTTCTATATTTAAAATACATAGTAATATTACAAACTCATGCCGTGAGGTATCCAGTTGAGTAGAATAACAGCCCACATCTCTTACCGAGGTGTCGTAAAAGCCAACTAAAGTAAGTCGACACTCCATGTGGTATCCGGCTAAGCAGAATAGATCACACTCATTTCTTACCGAGGTGTCGTAAAATGCGACTAAGGTAAGTTGACCCACTGTGTGGTATCCGGTTGAAAAGAATAGACCAACCTCTTTCTTACCGACATCAGCCGATCCGACCGTCAAGCAGGCGGCCGGTCCAAAAATACCTACGCAAAGTTAATAGCATATGCCGACCCCACTTAAAGTGGGATAAGGCCAGGAGAATAATGATTAATATTATAAACGCGACAGTTGGTCAATCTGTCTTTATATCTTTTTATTAGAAACACAGTGTATAAGCTTTCATCATCCTCCTGCCCTTATCCCACCCTAAGTGGGGTCGGCACAACATGTTATAAACACGCTGTTACATGATTTGGCTGCGTTTTTACGACCGGCCGCCTGCCTGACGTCAACTTACCTCTGTCGTATTTAACGACACCTCGGTAAGAATGAGGGTGGTCTATTCTACTAAACCGGATACCACACGGTGGGTCAACTTACCTTAGTCGCCTTTTACGACACCTCGGTAAGAAATGAGGTTGGTCTATTCTACTCAGCCGGATACCAAACGGCGGGTCGACTTACCTTAGTCGCCTTTTACGACACCTCAGTAAGAAAAGAGGGTGGTACTATTCTATTCAGCCGGATACCACACGGCGTACAGTGTATAAGCTTTAATTGTACCAAATTTCATCAATATTGTCGGGTAAGCCGTGAATGCGTAACAGACAGACTTTCGCTATTTATATTAATATTTATATTTATTTATATATGGGACACACACACGGTCGTCCGTCCCCAAAGTAAGTAATTTAATACCTGTGTTATGGGTGACAAATAACTGGTTAACATATACATATATGTAATTTTAAAAGCATACTTAAATAAAAATATACACCCAGGCTCGAAGTACCAACTATTTTTTTTATAGAAAATGTTAGCCCTCGGCAGGAATCGAACCCGTCTATCGGCAGTATCACTGCCCACTGCGCCAACGAGACTGTTAAGTTGTACTCAATATTGAGTCAAATAAATCCAACGTTATTATAAATTAACCCAATACGTATCAAGCCTTAGATTTTTTGCGCTCGACACGCGCTGTCTTCCATAAACTCCGCTTCATTTATTGAACGATGTAATTGGCACCGATAATTATTTTATCGTTACGATGAACTGTTGATACATCTGCGTCACATGTAACAATTCTATTAATTGTCGTAAAGGTTTCTTTGTCCTACATAGATTAAAAACAAAGCATAAGCTGACAATAGCGATCTAAATTATACGATAACCTCGCCACAACCTATATTTCAAGCAATTATCTTTTACAACGATGTTTGCATAACAAAGTAGCAGGCGAATAAGCTCTTAATAATACTACGTAACAATAAATTTAAGATGGCGCGAAAAAATTATAAAAACAATGTCAAGACCATATCCGCATTGAGATCATTCGGTTGCGAAGCGGACGTGGAATTAATAATTTCGCGCTTCACCTTTTAAACTTTGATTGGAGTTTAAAGTTTTTTTTAACAGTGATAAATACTAGAATAATATCAGCAGCTAAATATGAACTGAATGCACTTTATATTTAGTTAAAAAACTTACTTTTAATGAAAAAATAATAAACATATTTTAGAATTACATAATGTATATAACAATCAATATAATTTCTTCATAATAACTAAATTAATAAAATAAACTCATATATCAAACCTACTTACTTCTTTTATATATTCTTTTCTCAGGATATATATGTTTTTAACTTTTTAATCGATTATGCCGTGTGGTATCCGGCTGAATAGAATAAACCAATCCGATTTCTTACAAAGGTGTCGTAAAAGGCGACTAAGCTAATTCAACCCGCCGTGTGGTATCCGGCTGAGTAGAATAAACGACCATCAACTTTATTTCTTACCGAGGTATCTTAAAAGGCAAGTAAGGTAAGTTGTCGTCAGGCAGGCGGCCGGTTGTAGAATACGTAGCCAAATGATGTGACAACATGTATATAGCATGTATCGAGCCCACTTAGAGTGGGATACGGGCAGGACGATGATGCACTTTTAAATCGATTACATAAGAACTTTTAATACAAATAATATAAAATACTACGGCATAATATAAACTACGAATAAAAGAAGTATGACAAACTATTTCATGTTTAACCCTTAATTTGATAAAGTCCGGTGTGACGGACACTTATTTAAAATAAATCCTGTCAAGTTTTTATTTCATGTTCATTGATTTCTAATCGATTAAATGTTTATTTATACCATAAACAAATACTAAAAAAAATGTAATGATTGTGGAAACATTGCATATGTCAGTTGGGACGCAAAATGTCTGCGAAAAGGCGGCCACCTGTTTTGCTCATGGTATTTATAATTGTTTTTCTTATTTTTTGTGGAAAAATGAATTGAATTATAGATTTATTTATTAGATAATAAACATTTCAATAATTATTTACAGAAACATACGCACTTTATTACATTTTTATGGTGTTTATTTGTAACTAAAATGATTTGTCCGTCACAGCGGACATTGCTAATTGTATAGAAAAGTAATACTTATTACTATGTCCGCTGCGGCGGACAACGCCAAAATGTGTGTGCTTCTGCTTGTTTGGTTATGGTTCTGAGTTTGTTTTTTTTTCTTTGCTAACAGCCTAATTGCGCAAGTAAAATTATTGCTTTAGTGCAGAATGAACATGCACCTTCCGATGCTAGCGAAATATCTGATTCGAAAACTGAATTGCATGATGCGCGTACTAATTCTTCCACCCCCCTGTCTTCTCCTGCACCCCTATTGCATCTTCCCTTGCTAACATAACAATAGATACATCCGACGATGAAGAATTACACTCCGAAGATCCTGATTTTATACCACATTCTATCGTGCGTGAAATTGGCGAGTCCATTTATGAAAATGTTCCATCCCTATCTGCTATTCCTTCATTGCCTGCAACGCCTATAACACCAATAGCTTCTTTATCAGCACCCCGAAAAACAAGATCTAGGAAACCAGCCACAATCAAAGCCAAAAGACCAAAAAAAAACAAAAAATTTCAGCTGACTTACAATTGGAGAGTAGCTCAATTCCGTCACCAAGCGACAATAGAAGAGGGTGAGGAGGATGATTACATAGACCTGCCAAAAGATGATTCACCTTTGAGTTTCTTTCACATTTTTTTTCTCAAGACATGTATACTAGTATCATATACGAACATGGAAGAAGGACGCTGCACGTTCTCCCAAAAGAAAACTGTCGTGTATTGCATAAAATGCAACACAAGATTATGTTTCGTGACAGGAAAAGCCCCCAGGAATTGTTTTTTAAATTTTCATAAAAAATAAACTGTACTTCGGTATCAATTAGTTCTAAAATGATCATTTCTGTATTTTTCTTTAGTAAAAAAACAAAAATAACTGTGGTTTTTATTTTCCGTAGTTTGGCAGTGTCCGCCTCAGAGAACATATAAATCTGACCATTAATTTCGCTGTAATTGGCAAGGTACGCTGTGACGGACACCAGTTTTCCCAGCAGTGGGCTATTGTAGATTTTTTTTTCATTTTTCCAGAACTTTATGACATACTCCTGAAACCACAAAATTGTCAAATTCTTATATTTTGAATATTTTGATCTGTGCCAAATTAAGGGTTAACATTGACAGGGCAAACGTAAGCAACGAAAATTCTTTTTAATTTAATTTTACTTCCTTAATTTAAAAAAAATATTTAATTTTTTTTATTAGGAAGTATTTATAACTCATTTCGCATTACTTTCAGTTTACTGCATTTCTTCTCTATGTCAAGTTTAATAATGCCAAAACAAACACCATGATGATCTCTTATAAAGTAATATAAAGTTTTAACTTCGTGTATTAACTATTAGTTAAAAAATTCCTATAAATGACTATTTATTTTAGTATCATGATGCAATATGCGATATTGAAATTGTAAGAGAATAGTCATAAACTACAGTGAATCAATGGGAGAAAGAAGGAAAAGAGAAACTTGATTTTTTGCATCATAGCAAAACATTACAACAATATCTTTCATGTGTGATGGTAAAAACACACGTTGCTAGAAAAACCGGTGCGACCGCATACCGCGCGCGCGCTCGCGGCAAGGCCTTGCCGGCACCTGCGACGTCGACGCCGCGCTCTCCACTCACCCACTTTCACGTATCGACTGACGACATCACACACCGACACCACATCTTATCTCTTCGGGTAATGGATCACCCCTTAAAGTTTGAGAACCTTTCTTTACCCTACCTTCTTTGAACCTACTTTCAAATCAAATCAAAATGATCTTCATACAAATACGCTCTTTTAAGCGCTTTTGAATCGTCAATGATAAATTTGATTATTGAAGCTACAACTGGTTCGGAATGTTGCTCTTGCCGAGTTGATCCAGAAAGAAACTCGGCGGTCAATAAATAAATAAATAAATAAATATATGGAACACTCACACACACGGTCCGTCCCCAAAGTAATTTAATACTTGGTTTGTGGGTGAGAGCCAAGTGCAAGCAAGGTGAAGCTGTGATGGCCCAGCGGTGCGACCGTGTGAATCTTTAGAGACGATCACGGGTTCGAACCCGGGCAGACACCAATGAGTTTTTCTCTTAAAAAAAAAAAACTTATGTGTCTAATTGATAATTGCAATTTATCACACGCTTTTCGGTGAAGGAAAACATCGTGAGGAAACCTGCATATCTCTAGAGAATTCTGGAGGTATGTGTAACCTACCAATCCGCATTGGAGCAGCGCGGTAGGTCTTAGCTCCAATCCTTCTCTCCCAAAAACGGAGAGAAGAGGCCTATTCTCAGCAGTGGGATAGTAACAGGCCGTTACTTACTTACTTTTGTTGGTGAGAGACAACTGGTGAATATATACATATATAATTTTTAAATACATACTTAAATATCAATATACACTCAGGCTCGAACAACCAACAAATTCCTTTGATAGAAAATGTTGGCCCTCGGTGGGAATAGAACCCGCGACCCGCAGAGTTGAAGGCAAGATTACTACCCACTGCGCCAACGGGCCAGTCAAAATCAATCAAATCAATCTTTCAAACATATTCAATTTAACATTATTAAACCGCAGTCTTGTCTTGAAAGGATTTTCAAATCCCGGCATTTTTATCAATCAAATAATCTTCAATTTTGTAATATGCTCTACGCATAAGCATACCTCTCATAGTTAATTTGAACTTTTCTGTAGACTGTTCTAGTATGGATAGCGGAATTTTATTAAACTTTAACAAACTTCTTTTCCCTCCGACTCTGTTATTATTTCTATTCTACCTATTCCCATAGCAATAAGCTTACGCCAAACTCCGTTCACATGCCTACTTGTACTTGCTATTAAACTTTTTGTTAATACATAAGATTTCTTTAAAATAAATACATAGTTTTGCATCTAAGTAATTATTTTTTCTTATAGGCTCCTTCAGATTTTTTTCTATCATTGTCAAAAAATTTTTTTCGTAATTTCGTCATTGCGGTAATTTAATATACGGCCACGGACATTTTTAATCCTTGTTAAAGTTTTTAGATTATCGTTATGATCATTTACATCATATAATTTAAATACATGACTGAGGAGTCGAGGGAAAGTCGACATCGGGAAATTCAGATTGAACCACAACAACGAGTGGCGGGTTAGCCAATAAATAAAGTGTTATTCACTAGTAATGAAATCTACCATCAACTCAAAAAAGCTTCTATATTGCCAAATTTCATATTACTTGTATTTAAAAACCATTTTAAGTTTAATTTTTAATCTAGTGAAATAGATTGAATATGTTATGAAACGTTCATATGCAACGTTATGATGGGAGCGCGATTTCATCCGCGATGTTTTCCACGCTGTAGTTAAATGTATCCAATATTTGACACATTGGATTTGAAGTATTGATTGCCAGGTTAAATACTATGTGCCAAATTTCACACATATCTATTCAGATATTTTAACTGCTTATGACAAACCAAAACTATAAAATTCACATTTAAAATATTGTGGAATATGTTATTACAATAATACAAAATTATAAATTCTGGAGACACCATAATGTCAAAATCAACTAGCAGAATACATGATTAATTTCTTAACTCTTTATTTGGAATTATATATTTGACGATAATTTCATATGACGTAAGTTATCTCAAGTTTATATTGTTTTATTAAGCCTTATTACACACTTTAAAAAAAGGTTACTAGCAATTAGGGTTACAAATTACTAGTAAACTTGTTAACCCCTCCAGCTAAGCTAAATGCTTGTGTTAGGAGTGGGTTCACTTTGGTAGTATAATGGCCGGGATTCGAACCCGCGACCTCTCAATCACGAGTCGTGCCCCCCAGCTATTCAGCAAAAAAAAGAATGAATGCAGAATGGATGAATTGGTTACAGATCTCACGAACAAAATGCGAACCCAAATGCCCCTTAAACTTAAGGGGAAAATTCATAAACGGTCATTAGACCTGTCGTTAAAATGTTTGACGATAAAAGAAAAGGATGTAAGGAAGGTGGAAAAAACAAAAAAGAATGGAGTGATTGTGTGGAAAATGATACGCGTGTTAAAGGAGTGGCACCAGAGGTGACAAATGATAGAGTAGAAAGGACGATAAAGACATATTTTGTGCCGACCCCACTTAGACTGGGGTAACGGTAAGATAATGATGATGATGTTGTCAATACTTACGATTACTTATAATATTAATAAATGTGAAAACCATAAAATAATTTTATCATAGTTGCGCAATGCTACCAGAATTAAAAATATCATTCGTTTTATTTCCGTACTAATATAAATAAGCATGTAAATAACGTGAAGGTTGAAACATACTGAGAGATTTCTTAAAATATCTCCTTTTAATACGGTACGGTAAGTACTTTCGACTCTTCAGTCGCGAGCCAGGCGTAGTACGACTATTACAGGTACTTGACCCAGCAATTTTCTTGTAGCTATAAAGTACAATTTATGGGTTATTAATGGCTATGATAAAAATAGACTTGTGGAATATTCTTTCGTCATTTTATTCCTTAGTGTTTATCAACAGATATTAACTTTATTTAGTCCTCTGGTTTCTTTAAAGATTGTATTTTCAAAAGTTTAATTAACTTGCCTTGTATATATTTTTTTAAATAAAGGTGGAATCTCACAAGCGAATTTTGATCTACTTCCCGGTGTCCAATTGAGCTGAAATTTTACATGCTGGTCAGTCTCGGTGACCATTTTTATCATAAGTACGACCTGATGCTGCTGTCAACTGCCAGAATGAAGTCCAGAATAGGGACCTCATCAGTTATCAGTAGGGACATGAAATTTTATTAAAAGTTTTTTTGGCAGAAAACGACAGAAATTGTATTATTATTAACAACTATTACTATCGTACCATACGCCAAATTTAAAATTGTGCTATATATTTAATGTTTGTTATGTTTAAACAATATCTAACTAAGAGGGCTTCATTTTATAATATATCTTTTTTTTGTCCTTTTAATTTTAACATGATAGCACAACGTTTATTAAATAGAAAAGAAAAATGGATACTGACAATATTAAAATTATCTCTTATCGCCTACTACTGTTTATATCTCTTCTTTTCGTTTCTTTAATCCTTATAGTTCCGTTGAGTCCGACTTAATTGATAATAAACATAAATAAAAATGTGTGATGTAAATGAAAGCATTTCACAACGGACAGTTCAATCCGCGCATCGAAAATTATGGACTTGACTCATTAAAGTAAGCGGCACGCGGGTGCTCGAGATACTATCATCGGCTACTGTGCTGCGTAAAAAAGGCTAATGGCACCCTCGGGTCATGGCGACGCGCGATCAATGCTACGTAATACTCTCGCATCTAATGACAGTCCGAACAAATTATAATAACGAGTGAAACGATCATCAAAAGATATAAAACGACTGCCAGCACTCTTGAAATCGTATTGGAACAAACGATAAATCATAAGAATTCCATCAAGGGGATATCATCCCAGCGTTATGTGGCACGTGACAAAAAAGCCCATTAGGTAAGCAAATGTGTATTTTAAAACAGAATAAGCGATAAATCTCGCGATGGGCTTTCGAATTCCTCGCAAGTCATCCGACGAGGTGAGATCGGCTGGGAAATACCACACACATATACGTACCAAGGTGTACAACCTTACTTACATACTGATGTCGTGTCCACGCCAGTTATGCGGAGATAACGTATTTATTACATATTTTTTAGGAGTGATAAACATATATTAATATTCAAACCTGCATGTGTGAAATAGCATGTTAAAACTGCTTATCATCTTCGTCGCTCCATCGATGATACTTCATTCCTACACGTGATATCCCAATAGAGCAGAGATCTCAGATATGTAGTGTATGAGGAAATAAATTTTTACGAGGAAATACATAATTTTTACGAGTGATAAACATATATTAATATTAAAACCTGCATGTGTAAAATAGCATGTTAAAACTGCTTATCATCCTCGTCGCTCCATAGATGATACTTCATTCCTACACGTGATAGCCCAATGGAGCAGAGATCTCAGATATGCAGATAATGTATACTAATAAATAATTTTATTGCTAAAAATTTTTACAAAATTTACTTATCCTAAAACTTCTCAGTTGCCAGTTTATCTTCTCCAGTTTTTCCTTCGACAAAGGCCTTTAATGCTTTCTTTGATTTTGTCCTGTCCTTTGCAATCCGTGTCCATACTAGGCCAGTTATCTTTTTTTAATATTATCTTCCCAACGTATTGTTTATCTTCCGTTGCTCCTTTTATTATCACGTGGATACCATTCCGTTAGTAGTCTGTATGTATATCTATATGTATGTCTCCATGCAGTGTATGAGGAAATCAATATTATTGGAATGTTTATTAGACAGCCTCAGATCGACATCATGGATTCCAGGATGATGGCACTGAAGTGTTTAAGTCTAGGCAGTTTTTCCTTCGTCTTGGCGCCGACGCGACATTACCACCAATGATATACTCGACTATCGCGCACGTGGATTGCCTACTTTATTTACTACGGACTTACTTCGACACCTGCATCTATTAATAACACCGTCCATAATCGCTCATAACTAAACAATCACTATCACTGCCATATCATTTCATCATGTTTATGTCTTGCCATACTTTCACATCCGCAGTCGAGTGCCGTTATTGCTGTTTGCAGGATTGATTTTAATCTCTATGTAATTGTAATATTTAGTTACCTATGATGTACTGATACTTTATTATGTATACGTATGAAAATTATCATGATAATTACAATAAATGCACAAAAATATTGTCCTAAAATAAATTCTTTATATTATTGTAAGGGTTTTTTAATTCAATGTTGTTTAGTACAAATCTTTTTTCTTTTTCTGCACGACGATGGATTTTACACCATACAACAACATACAATAAGTTATAATAAAGTCCGCAAAAAAATATGAGTTACAAAAACTTGCCACAGATACAGCAAAGTGTAGCATGGCGACCATACAAGAAACTCCTAATATCGCATTTTAGAAAAGATGTGGTAAGGCTGTTTTGAATGATAGTATAAAGATCCCAGTCCTGCTCAGGTATAATAGAGGTATTGGTTTTGTTATGTTACCGCCAGTGGGTTATATTACTGATTTATACTCCTCATTACTACCTCGGAAAATCATTAAAAATACCAGATATTTTAAAACTTTATACTGAATGGTCTTTTTAGCAAATGGACTGGACTTTATCATAAGCAGCCGATAAGCAATGCTGTTCTCTATTAAGTTAATTTCAAAACGAATAATATATAATTATTCCAACAGAATTTGACTCAAGACTTTTGCCCCTCCAGACTAGTACCTTTTAAAGTATTAAAAGTTACTTGCCTGTGTAGTATTATAGTGATACACGTTGTTACATAATACAGTTTCTGCGCAACAGTTAATACACCATTTGTTGTTTCAAAGATTCACACCTAACTCAGATATTTTACCATGTAATAATATTTATTTACTATTTCTAGCATACAAGTTTAGTAATACAAATATACAAGAAACGTGTTCCTACAACGTCTTAGTTTGAATATTCATTCACATTGATAAAAAATTCAAATTTTTCAAGTGCTCGGGTTTTTTATATTTCTGTTATGTTAAAGAATTTTTAAGACCATCTTTTTTATCCCAGTTCGTTTAGCATCTATATTTAAATCAAACACCAAGGCAAGGCATAAAGTTGGACAAGTTTATGCATATCTATATATATCTATACTTACCTACTATAAAATAAAGTTCCCTAAAGCTGTCTGTCTGTATGTAAGCGATTTTCTCAAAATCTACTTAACGGATTTTTGAACGGTTTTTTCTAAAAGATGCAATTGATCCGAAAGGTTTAAGTTAATAGAAAATAACGGTTTTAGGTAAATTGTATTGAAGAACTCGCCCGGATGTTATAAACTCGCCTGCTGGAAGCTTTTGTCGCGAGCGCCACGTAAACCAGTAGAGATACACTGAAATAATGTACTAGAGAATTGTAGATCTCCAAAAATACTACAAAAAAGTACAGATAACATGTGTCTATCGCTTATGGTAAATTTACAAAAACTACTTTTGTATCTTTTGTGATACACTGATTTCAACGAAGCCGCAAGCTAATTATTTATTATAAGCAAACCCATGCCATTGTCCATGACTCTGTACAGAGACCAAAATTAGTGAATGGTCACCTTTATAAGGACACTAATCTAATCGCTACTTATTGTCTAGATGCGAGCACGTCGCACGTGTGTGTTAGAATTATAATTCTCTACTTGGTGCCTATAAATTTACTTAGTGACAGCCAACGTTAGAGAGGCATACAAACGGCCTTTAAGCGAAGCTTGAAAGACAATTATGAACGAAGAGTACGTATAATGACACTTCTTACATGCTGCTCGCCAGACGAGTTAAACTTTTTAACGCATACATTCATTGCCGACTTACAATATAAATTGTGAATAGTCTTGTGAGTTAAAATCAAAACCTTTGAAGTATCCCTATACGTCTTATAAATAAATTCTTAATATTATAGTATATAAGGGTAAGTTATTGTTATATCATTATAGAGACAAATCGAGTATATTTAAACGTAATTTAGCGGTTGATTTAGTAAACTATAGATAATAAGTAGCTAGATTTAACGTTATATTTGGAATTTTTACTATAAATTGAACACAATTTTCATCGATTTCGTCGCTCAAATATAAACTCATAAAAAAATTCAGAATATAACAAAGAAATTAAAAGGTTAAGTAAGCAGTATATTTATCTTTGGATAGAATTAGTTGAAAAACACCATTAGATTTCGCTAAAAATAATTTGTCGAAAATGAAAAATATTAATAACATTACGGTAATAATATTGTTTAATACCACAAGACCGTGTTGAACAAAAATTGAAAGTCCGCCGAGTTCAATATACGTATTTAATATTCAATATTTATTTAATTACGATAAATAACAAGTTAGGATCCTTAAATACCATATATCTTTTAATTAATTTCCTATTTAGGTGATAAAAGAGCTAATGATTCGCCAAAAAAATCTATATAACGAATCAAAGCGAAAATGTTGTTCATATTATTTGGAGTGCTCCAAGTGGACGGGATGTGTCAATAGTTTGTAAATTAATAAAGATACATTTTATAAAATACATCAGTTATACATTTAAGTATATATTATATCTTTTATCAAACTCAACTTTATCACTTTTATAAAAAAAAAGAAAGTAACAGCCTGTTACTATCACACTGCTGGGCATAGGCCTTTGACCTTTTTAGAGTGAAGGATTGGAGCTAAGACCTACCAATATCCCGCCCGGCGACGCTGTAAAAGCCCTTAGGGCTAACAGCATACAGTCAGTCAATTCGAAAAAAAAAGACCTACCACGCTACTCCAATGCGGATTATACACACACACACATATCCCTAGAATTCTCTACAGAAATGGAGGTGTCCTCACGATGATTTCCTTCACTGAAAAGCATGTGATAAATTGCAATTAAACACAAGTTTTAACAGAATAACTCATTGATGACTGCCCGGGGTTTGAACCCGTGACTTCTCGAAAGAGTCGCACAGTCTCATCGCTAGGCTATCACAGCTCATAAACGTAAAAATTTTACCAAAATATTTAGAAATAAAATAATTAGATTTTTAGTGTCGACATACCTTACAAATACAGCGAAAGCAGCTACTCCAGTCCTGCTTGAATTTCGATTCTTTGAGACGGACGACCTCGCCTTCGTTTGAACACGGTGCACGGTCGCCCTCTAGGGAAAACGAAACAACATAATATTAAATGGCGTTTGATATTATTAAAAACTACTATGTCCAGCCCGCTTTACGTACGTTATGCCGTGTTTAATTTTAAAATATTAATTACAGTTATAAAAAAAATGCTTCATCGCTACCAAATTACAGTATCATCCGCTGGGTCATTTTAAAGATTGTCTGAAAATTTCATTAGTATTGGTCCAGCCGTTTCGGACTACATAAAGGATGTACAAATTTTTTTTTTTTTCGACTTGACAATATGCTGTTAGCCTTAACGGCTTTTACAGCGTCACCGGGCGGGACGGGCGAGCGCAGAAGCATCGCCGAGTTTGCGAAATGCGTAGAGTAGAGCGCAGAAGCTCTACTAGCGTCGGGGAACGTCGTCCTAAGGGTGCCTCCTGTGAGGCTGGACCACGGCTTAGGACGACGTGTATGTACAAATAAACGCGTTTAGTTTGAATGGTGAAATTCGCCCTAAGTATAACAACTTTATAAGCGCAACATCGGATGTGTTTTTTTATATCTCACATCCCTTCAGCAATTAGAGAACGTTAATCTAAATGACTGTGATTTTTGGCAATTTTGAAAGTAAAACTTTTTAAATTGGCATGAGTAATATTTTACTGTTTTCAAAGCGGTCTTTGTCTAATATAGTTGCCGATTTATTTGACTTTATAGCCTGGTTTTACGCCTGAAGTAGTTGTTAGCAACTTCAAAAGGGAAATTTATTTGTAAATACCCGAGAAATTCATATTCATTCGATCCAGAAAACTAGTTTGTAAATCCGACAAACTCGTCGTACTGTTCATTAAAAAAGAATTTAATATATTGTATCGATTTCATAGTCTATGCATGGTGTTATAATATATGTTAGTAACTGGGTGACCGTGCCTTGCTCGGTAATTTTTACATAGTATAAAATAATGCAATAAATAAATAAATGCCGGATGACATATGGGATTCGATTCCATGTTTTGACTTTATTGGTTCGCGCGGTACGATTAGGCTGTCACAGCTTGCATTTGACAGCTCAAATATCTATTGATCTATTGCTTTCTGCCCCTGCTTATTTTAGTAGTTTTTTTAATGTTTGAAAAACACGGATAAAACGAGTTTTTTTTAAATAAAACCTAGTTACATCAATTTTTCTCCCCCAAAAGCCCTACATGTTGAATTTCACGAAAATCGTTGGAGCAATCTCGCTCCGAATATTTATATTGTTATGTTGTAACTAAAAATATATATATATATATATATATATATAACGTGCGATAGTAATATAAATATAAATATAAATATATGGGACACTTACACACAAGGTCGTCTGTCTCCAAAGTAAGTTACTTAATACTTGTCTTATGGGGTGACAGACAACCGGTAAATAAATACTGATATAATTTTAAATACATACTTAAGTACAAATATACACACAGACTCGAAGAATCAACAATTTTTTTAGAAAATGTTAGCCCTCGGTGGGAATTCAAATTCAAATTCAAACTGCGCCAACGAGCCAGTCAAAAGTTAGTGTCATAGTTAGTGAATATGTCTAATCGCATTCTCGTTTCGCGTATATGCGCGCGCGCAATCTTTTCGCGGAGATGATAACAACACGATGCTGTCGCAGCCGGTTGATTTACCTTGATTAAAAGCCACGGATCCGCATTCTTACTACGTACCAAACATTTCGGCGCCACCGGTTACTAGGTCCTGCGTAAATATTTTGGTAATTAATGTGTGCCTGCCACAAACGCTACGAAAACACTCTACAGACTGTAAGTATTCGAAATATTCAACAGGCAATATTAATAGAGTCGAGTTATTAATAGAGATTTAGTCTGTAACTTCGTCAGATGTCGAATCGTCTTTACTCCACTTCGAGTATGCAAGGGTTGTTCGTATGTAAACTAATTGAAAAAAAAAATGTTTGAACTTGGATGGATGGATTGGAATCCATCCATTATTTTTATTTTTTATGATTTATTTTACTGTTAGTATTAAAAAAATTTTTTTTTGGGTCTTCTGTGGAATTTTAGTTTTATCACTTACGTCACTGTTCTTCTGGAACATCCATATTACCTATGTTAATATTTATTTTGTATTTGGTGCATATACTTGTGTATGGATTACATGGAAAATGGAATAATATCCATCATAAATCCATGTAACGAAATATATTATGCTCTGTTTTTGAGAGATTAGCTTTCAAAATATATCTACCTAAATATCTATAGCAGATACAATGACATCGGTAAGAACCTGTGTATTCCTTGAAGTATGCTCATTTACCATTTTCTTTCCTTTATCGCACTGTAAGTGAGGTCAGCACAATGTGCCTTCATCTTCTCAAATGATCTTCTCAATACTCCATTTATATACATACCTCTTCACACAATTCATCCATTTTCTTTTCGGCCTCCCTCTAGTCACATATCAACCATACCAAGTTAATCTAGTACTTCTCACATTTTATATAATAGGCGCAACTTTCAGACTTCCCCTAATACCTAAACTAATATCGAATTCTATAAAATCTTGTCACACCACACACAGTCATTCACCATAATCAAATCTTAATTCCTAATATGTTATCGTTTCGTGATCGAGTTTTATTTACATTTCATAAAAGCCGTAGGAGTCTCTTAGCAACGAGCCGTTTTCAAGGTTGATGTTTAAAGAATAAAGTAAGTAAGTAGCGGCCTGTTACTATCCCACTGCTGAGAATAGGCCTCTCTCCGTTTTTGGAGAGAAAGATTGGAGCTAAGACCTACCACGCTGCTTCAATGCGGATTGGTAGGTTACTCATATCTCCAGAATTCTCCAGAGATATGCAAGTATCTTCACGATGTTTTCCTTCACCGAAAAGCGTGTGATAAATTGCAATTATTAATTAGACACAAGTTTTTTAACAGAAAAACTCATTAAAGAATAATACGGAATAAGTGTTTAAAGAATAATACGGACGAAATGTCATAAATCAGAGAAATAAATATTTATATATTAAGGACAATTAAACAAACGTTCGTACATTCCTAAAATAAGTAACTTAATACTTGTTTTATGTATGATAGTCAACTGCTTAATATAGAGGCATAAAATTTTAAATAAATATTTAAGTATATATATACACCCAGACTCGAAACAAATTGATTACTGGAAATGTAGTCCCTCGGTGAGAGTCGAACCCGCGACCCGCGGATTTTAGGTGGGGTCACAACCACCTACCAGTTAATCAAACTCTTATATAAAAAGTACAAGGACATAAAATACAATACATAAAAACAGAATTAAAAGATATATCATTATTTAATTTTCTGATGATTTACAAAGTATGAAATTCATAATAGCATAAGAATCTCTTATAAAAAATTTAGTAATAAACTAATAGTGGCATAAATTATACAAATTCCTAGCTGTTACTCGCGACTTCATCGTGTAGTCTGTAATTTGCATATAATTTTGTTCTGTATTCGAGTATATTCCCGTGTGGTATCCGGCTGAGTAGAATAGACCACCCTCATGTCTTACCGAGGTGTCGTAAAAGGCGACTAAGGTATGTTGACGTCAGGCAGGCGGCCGGTCGTAAAATACGTAGCCAAATCATGTGACAACATGTTTATGACATGTTGTGCCGACCCCAATTAGAGTGGGATAAGGGCAGGAAGATGAAGATTCGAGTATATTCTATAGTTTGATTTAAAGTAAATTATTTTGTCTATTGTTGGTACATTGAAGACTTTATTTTTTTTTCTATAGGACATAGGTTTTCAAAGCGATTTCCACGTTTTTAATTTGCTTTAATTGTGCGAATTTCATGAATAATGATGCAGGGTTGTGAAACGTAATAGATAGAAAGACTTTCGCATAGATAATGTTTGTATGGACAAAAGGAACACTATTCAACATTCCGTATTGAATAAGAATACACACTAGCACATGAAGGTAATAGCAATATTTACTGATTTATTTAGACATTGACAATCCTGTTGGCACCACACGACCTGCTGTATAAGTGTCACCCGTCAGTTCACAGAGTACATAATATATTTTGTTCATGTTTCGTATTTTGTACTTTGCAACCGCAAAATATTTACTCTATGTAAATAATACGCATAAATATTAAATACATGTTAACATTTCACGACACCACAGGAATATTATATTTAGTACTAAAATTTTTGATTTAAATTTTTATTTTATATTTAATTTAAAGAAAACAAGTCTGAATAAGAAAATAGTCCATTACTAGATACTGTTAAAGATTAAGAAACGACATAGAAAATAGCAATGGCCAGTGGCTCCGCCCGCGTGGAAAGATTAAAACCGTAGGTAATATAGTATTTTGATAACTATAAAAATGGTTAAAAGG
Source organism: Morpho achilles (assembly GCA_947086495.1). Classification (NCBI taxonomy): domain Eukaryota; kingdom Metazoa; phylum Arthropoda; class Insecta; order Lepidoptera; family Nymphalidae; genus Morpho; species Morpho achilles. Next base: position 12,027,897 of record CAMTZB010000019.1, read on the forward strand.
GTTAACCTTAAAAGCTAGACATATGCTAATAAGACTTTTATTTAGAACTTTTAGTAACAATTTTGTAGTACATGAATTTTGCCGTTTTCGTAATATTTTTTATTGCTGCTCCTCTCCTTTTCATCTTATCATGATGTTATATAGTCTATAGCCTTTCTCGATAAATGGACTATCTTACACTGAAATAATTTTTCAATTCAAACGAAAGTTCAAACAATCAATCAAACAAACAAACTCTTCAGCTGTATATATTGGTACAGATTACCGCTTTGTACAAAAAAAAATTTTTAGAGGTATGGATATTGTAATTTGTTCTTAAAAGATAAATATAAAACATGAATAGTCTTAACTACACAGTATTTCATATCTCAGCGTTATCGAAGTTATTTTTAATGAAAGCTTTCAGGTAAAAGCAGCAAAAGTTAACAAATAAACTCGTACTATATTAGTATAGATATAGTCTTCAATAATAAAGTTCCTAAAGTTTATAATACGCTTTGCGTACTATATAAAATCCTCTTTAATGAACCTATTTCAACCTCTTTGTAGGCAAGTCTCGTATATTTTGAGAAGTTTTATTATAGCCGAATACCCTGGCTCTATAATGTGGATATTTTAAGACCAACTCCTACATACACAAATTATTACCATTTGTATAGCCTAAGTAGAAATAACTTTATAACTAAGTACGGGATTGATACATGTTTATTACAAAACTCAGTCAAATAATGGGTGTTAAAACTTTACTACCATGTACGTTTATCTATGTCAAGATTAGGAAACAAATCTGTCCCATATTTCGACAAGCTATTTGTCAAACAAATACAAATCACCACAAATAAGCAACGAGCTTGCTGTCAAAATTCAATCAATTTTGACCCAGTTTTGTACCGCTATTATAATTGTCACTTCTGTACGCAGCTTTAAGTATCGTGTGGTATCCGATTAAGTAAAATAGCCCCACCCTCTTTCTTACCGAGGTGTCGTAAAATACGACTTAGGTAAGTTTATGTCAGGCAAGCGGCCGGTCGTAAAATACATAGCCAAATCATGTGACAACATATTTATAACATGTAGCGCCGACCCCACTTAAAGTGGGATAAGGGCAGAAATATGATGATATAGAAAATACAACATTCAAAAGCGTTTTAAAAATCTCGGTTAAAACCTGATCACCTGAAGATCGACAAATCCAACCTTACCTATACATATTATAGAACAAAGTCCTCAAAAGATGTCTGTTTGTAAGTGAACGATTTTTTCAAAATTTACAGAACGGATTTTTATACGGTTTCCGCAGCGCATGAATTTTCTATGGTACTTATATACATATAGTATTATTTACAGAGAACTAGTAAAAAGTACTGATACTGTTTGTAATCTGATTAAAATTATTTATAAAAAAGGTTAATCCTTAAAATATATAAATGAAAAATATATAAAATAGTTTTTATGAACATATTTTAGGTATTGTTTTGCTTATTGATTTAATAATCAGTTATTCATTCATTCAGATATTTAACACACTACGTAACCTGATAAAGTAAATTTAACAGATACTTAATCAAAGTGATAAAAATCTACCGTAGCGTTATTATCTTTAACAAAAAATCAACAGCGATTTCTTCACCTGCGCATAATCATCGATAATATCAAACTTTTTCGCAAACAACACAATCTATTGATATAACAGTTACTGGAATTTTTAACTAATCTGTGCAAACTATAATTTTAGTTCATTAACCTTGTGTCAAAATGTGATAATGATGATCAACCTCGTATATTATATTAAAAGGTTATCAAGAAAAGTCAATTGTTTAACAAGAGCTCTCAGAGGCGCTAATTGACAAAAATAATGAATTAAACACTTTTTTAACATTGTAGTATGTTTGAATCAAAAGTTTTGGTTTGTTGTCATATGAAATTTGTTACAGTACGGTTCAAAATTTTAATCATATATTTGACCATTAATTAAGATAAGTAAAAAGGAATGTAACGGCTTGTTAATATCCCACTGTTGGGCATAGGCCTCCTATCTCCGTTTAGGAGAAAACAGTTTGAGCTAAGGACCTACATCGCTATTCCAAACGGATCGGTAAACCTGCCGATCCGGAATTCTGGAATTATCTGTAGACATAATATCATCTGTATCACAGATAACATTCTCTACAGATATGTAGGTTTCCTTACGATGTTTTCTTCAACGAAAAGCATGTGATTTATTATAACAGAAAAAGTCATTGGTGCCAGGGGTTTAAGCCCGTGACAGACGGAAAGTCTTCCCGCTGGGTTATCACAAATTGATAAGAAAAGTAAAGATGTGATTAAAAATTCGACTTAGTTAAATAATTATTCAAATAAATTATTGTATTGAATTTTCACAATATTGCCTTCTGAAATTGTACACAAAACGCCAAAGACAAATAAGCTCTTTATAAAGCACGTGTTCGAAATTGAAACAGCAACTAGAACTAGGCTTTAGAAAATGGTATTAAATTCCTATCTATGGTGCATTTATGGGTACAAGTTGCAGATTTGCATAGCCATTGTAGCTGTTTCAATTAGACATTGCGAGTGATGTAACTAATAATGTAAAACTAGCGACCCGTCTTTGCATGAGATTGCTGCCCATACTGATTAAATAATAGCAACTTTTAACGACGTTAATTTAATAAAAAATAAATTGGTTTGCAAAAAAATATTTTATTATATTAAATAAAAAAAAATCTACTATAACATAACTTTTTTCATATAACATTATAAATTCTTTAATTAATTAATAACTCGATTTGTTTAGCTTATGTTTCGAGATTGATATCGATACATGAAATAAATTGTGATTTATTTCTTACTGCACTTTTATTAAATATATACGATGAATAATGTAAGTGCACGTGTCCATTAGTTAGCGCGCTTCGTTAACCAGCTGCTTATATGTTATTCGCTTTTTCATGTTTTATAAATATTAATTTCCACTGCTACGTATTAAAGTACGTAGGTTTCGATAAATTATTTTGATTTAGTGGTTCTAAATCTGAGTTTAATTTAATTAAACACGTTGAGGCGTTTTTTTAGATCTTTACACATAATCAGTGCAAATAGTAATCGATTTTCCTTATAAGTATGAAATATATACAACTATACAATATATTGTTTTATCTCATCAAAGAGTGAATTTTCTTGAAGCTTTTATCAGGACTCTAGTTTGGGAAATACTATATAACAACGCCAGTATAGCCCGTTATCGAATATCTAAATCTATATTCTAAAAAACTAAACATAAAACTAATAAAAGTCAACACCATAATATTAATCAAACTCTAATTTTAAATGTATTCTAATATTATAGTACCATGAAGCAAACGACAGCAGGTCCTGTGTGAGGGCGTCGTTTATCATTTTGATAAGTAAGGATTTATTAAATGCGTGCTTGTTTAATGAATCCTTTAACATTTCAATAAAAAAGCTAAGTACCTAAGTGTTAGGTACCAGTTACGAGTGGAAGGCTGTAAAGCTGTGAAAGCCCAGTGGAAACACCGTGCGACTCTTTCGAGAAGGTCACGGGTTCAAACCCCAGGCAAATTAATGAGTTTTTCTGTTAAAAGTTATGTGTTTAATTGATATTTGCAATTTATCGCACGCTTTTCGTTGAAGGAAACATCGTGAGCAAAACCCGCATATCTCTAGTGAATTCTGGGGATATGTGTAACATACCAATCCACATTGGATGGCGTGGTAGGTCTTAGCTCCGTTCCTTCTCTCCTAAAAAACGGAGAGACAAGGCCTATACGCAGTGGGATAGTTACAGGCCGTTACTAAAAAAGCTAAGTATCTGTAAAACTAACTGATGAAACCGGAGACATCGGCCAAAACGGGGTTGTTGATAGCAAGTAGCACGAAGCAAGCGACGGCGAGTGCTGTGAGCGGGCGTCGCATGGTCGTTACTCGCGGCGCCGGCGCACGCTGCTGCGCGCCCCTCGCATCACACCCTCGCGCGACGCGACTCGCCCGCAACACCTGAAAATCAATTAACATGTATAAAACTAGTAATAACCCACGGTTTCACCCGTGTAATTTTTATTTTTTAAATGTAATATAGCCTATATTACTCAGTAAAGATGCAGCTTTCCAATGGTGAAGGAATTTGTATATTTGTGTATGAAATATAGTTTTTGTGTGAAAACATTACAAACATACATACAAATTTTTCCTCTTTATAATATTAGTATAGATATTACTAATTTTTCCTTTTATTAAACGCTTGAGTAGCCGCGACTCCTTTCGCATTTTAAATATTTAGTACAATACTTTTTTAAATTTTGATTTTGATCCAGCAGATTATCCGTAAAAGAGAAACACTTTCGAAATCACTTATTCATTCAAATAAAAAGTAAAACTAAAGTTTTTAGTATATGAATACATATTTGGATATATGTATGTACATTTTACTAAGTTACAGATGTAATATAATATTTATAGTGGCATCAATGTTACAACATTTTATTCAGACAATATTTTAAACATAAAAATCTACAGCAAAAAGTAGTACGAAACATCATTAGGATATAACTAAACTAAACTTAGTAAATCATAAAGCTAATAAATTGTTTGTCTATGAAACTACGCGAATGTGGTGTGAAACGTCATACAGACGTAAACCACTTCAGTTACTACGTATTATTAGCTCATGACCACAGTCACGTTGCCGACGCCTTCGGAATTTAAAATTACCCTCGAAACAGAACACGTACATTATTCTTAATAAGTTTATTTTTATTGTAAAACAAATGAACTTTACTAAGCCGTATTTCGTTAAACGAGTTTGTAAATTAGTTGCAATGAGCTACCATTAAATTTATAGTTTGGGCTCTTTATTTTCATTTAACTTAGTCTAAAATAAAATCTCAATTTTCAACATACATTCACTTGCCGCTTTTGAAGTGAATGTTTTATCTTTATCGTTACTATCACTCAGAAAAATATATTATTCATACTGATGACAAAATCATTAGATAAAGTTTTATGCCTGTTTGGGTATTATATTACAAGTCCTTGAAAATATCGTCATAAGTCAATGCACTGCATCACAGCCAAAAGATAGCGGTGATGATACAATAGCCTTAATTATCTTTTATCGCTTAATGCGTCTTTTGATTAAACAAAGAATTGTTTTAAGAAAACTAAAGAAACACCTTTAAGCTTCCTTAAGTTTCCTTACAGGTAAAAAAGATACTGAAATATTCATTGTTTTTTCAGTGAAACGGTATTGGCAAACACAACCTACTCACTAATCAATGTAACCCTTTCGCCTTTCTGATAGCGTTATAAACATTCACACTAGCTAATCAAAACATCCTTAACTATTTGCAGCATCATCATTCTCCTGCCATTATCCTATTTTACAATTTACAACGTTATTAGTTACCTATTGGTATTTTGAAAATGATAGAAGTACATAAAAACTTATTTATGCCCTAACAACATCCTCCTGCGCTTATCGCACTCAAAGCCCACTTAGACGGGTGACATGTGACAACATGTTGTCACATTATTTGGCTATGTATTTTACTACCTTACTTACTTAGCTATAAGAATCCAATACCAATAATTTCAAAAATAATATAGTAAAATGTATTATAAAGTAATGGTAAACTGAATATTAATAGAATTAATTTTCATCATCATCCTCCTGCCCTTATCCCACTTTAAGTGGGGTCGGCACAACATGTTACAAACATGTTGTCATATGATTTGGCTACGTATTTTACGACCGGCCGCCTGCCTGACGTCAACATACCTTAGTCGTATTTTACGACTCCTCGGTAAGAAAGAGGGTGGTCTATTTTACTCAACCGGATACCACAAAGTGGGTCAACTTACCTTAGTCGCCTTTTACGACACCTCGGTAAGAAATGAGGGTGGTCTATTCTACTCAGCCGGATACCACACGGCGGGTCGACTTACCTTAGTCGCCTTTTACGACACCTCGGTAAGAAATGAGGGTGGTACTATTCTATTCAGCCGGATACCACACGGCGTTAATAGATTAAATTTTATTGATACAATTTGTTCTCAGTTTCTAAAGCTATATCAGTACTAAAGTTCACCTGCACATTTTGCATCTATTTTAGGTCGGTTAGCTCTATAATTTACCGTATTGTGTTGTAAGCGATTTGCTTTAGGCTATCTATTCAAACGGGACTGTTATGTAATGATCTAAAAACATATTGTACAATGAATAATATTTATGTAACTACTATTTGAAATCAATACTAATAATATAAAATACAAAAGGCGTCTGTTACGCCTTTACAGCTAATCAGCTAGGCCAGTATTAATGAAATTTTGGTACAATTCAGGCTTATATATGATATAAAATATATAGGATAAAAAAACTATGTTTTCCTCAGAAAAAGGGAAAAACGGTTGGTAAATAATTTAAATATTTAAGTCGACGCAAATGAAAAATACAGCTTGCATTAAAATGCTAATATATTATCAAAAACAAAAACCTCGATAAATTTGCCACAAAACACTAAAACTGAAAAAAAATCCAAAAAGCCATCGAACAAAATGGAAAACACGTAATAGATTAAAGTAAAGTTCAAGTAAAAAAATATCTATTTTATGTCATTGAACAAATCCGCAATTACTTAGTTGCCAACCGATAGAACGTAAATATGCAACGTGATTTACTAAAGAAAGGGTACATCAGCTAAGCATTCGTATAATAAGGTTATTCCAATAAGGCTAATTGGAAAAAATCACAAAACATCGGAATGTAAAACGTGACGCAATCAAGTCAATGGACTCACCGTGGAAATTATCAGGTGATTAGTATTTCATTTAGCACGAGTTTTTGTGGAGCTGCCCTAGATACAGACCTTGATTGATCGAGCAGGATGCGGAGTCTGGGCGAATGGACTTGCCACGTATTCATATACATACTTAGTCTAATCGTAGTTTTTGTGACACAAAACTGCCATAAATCTGTACACTTTATGTAGTAAAGCAAAGTAAATTGCAGTAGTAACCTTTGATATCCTATTGTAATGAAAAACCGCCACTTTTTTCTTAAACGTATGGGCCTTGGCTTAAAATGCTTAGTCAGTTCTATAATACATACATACACACACTCACACACACTCACACACACACACACACACACACACACACACACACACACACACACACACACACACACACACGTATGCGTTACACGTACTTCAGAAATACAAATAATGCAGTCTATTGAAAAAAAATTGTTTTTTATATAGTCTAGTTTTTTCTACATGTATTGACAGGCTTTATTATTAACTTTGTCAATGAAGTACGAGTATGTTTCCTCACCGCCGATCCACACATTAATCGGTTGCATACACCTCAGTTACATAAAAAATTAATGAATGCAATGAATAAAAATAACTACTAAAATGCTATTCGCCACTATAAATAGCATACATCAATAAAGGAGTTTCCGAACTAAAATGAAGTATATTTAGTCCCTCATGCGGATCATAAATACGTGTTTGTTAGGTCTTCGTATTAGTTATGATCAACTACATGAATTCACTAAAAGAATAAACAATGGAAACAGTCAAAACCTTAGACAAAAATCATACACCAAAGACCTAAATACAAGATTGGTTTTCTATTTTGGTTAAAAATAATTAACATTACAAACTGTCCCGCCTTTTTAGGCGACTAATTTGTAAAGTAACGCAATTTTTTTTTATAATCGGAGTAATATTGACTAGCCCGTTGGCGTAGTGGGTAGTGACCCTGCATTCAGCTCTGCGGGTCGCGGGTTTGATTTCCGCCTGGGTGTATATTTGTATTTAAGTATGTATTTAAAAAATATATCAGTTTCATTCGTTTCATTCACCATTTTCTACTTAGTTCCGAAAAGTAGAAATTGAATGCTGTAGAGTTTCGGTGCAATACCTAATTAATCGATTTCCGCTTATATCAACGAAAATTTAATTTGCTGAACTGAATATTTGCATAATATCACTGTAAACAGCCTCCCACCAGTGACGCAAGTGTCTGTATGCATTACGGTATAAAGAAAACTTCTGACGTTCGAACCTTTGTTGGTAATTAGAATAAGGTTTACATAATTATGAGATAACTACGGCCGCGCTGGTAGATTCTACGTCATTTGATTCTAACCAGTTGCTCGCGACTTTGTAAGCCTACAAAAGCATGTACAAGCCAAAAGGCATGGTAGAATTGAGTGCATTATCTGCCCTGCTCTGCTAGCCCGTAAAGCTAAAATAGAAATTAAAAAGATTGTTCTCTGACTAAACTATTTAAAAATCGCTTCAATATAAATGAGCCTTGCATAAAATTAGAAAAAATATATTCAAAAGTGGATTATTTAAATGTCTGGGCATTACGCGCAAGTGGCGTTAATCCTGCTTAAAAATTTGCCGGTTGCGGGATCGTTTCCTGCCAAAGGCCTAAATTTTCTATAAACAATTCGTTTATTCTTCGTGTCTGGGTATATGTATTTAAGTATTTATATTAACCAGTTGTCTGTCAGCCATAACACAAATATTAAGTTACTTTAATAAAAAAATATATAAAATAAATTCTTTTATGTCGCCTACAATTTTCATAAAGTCAAATTTTATGTCTACAATACCGATCGGCCATAATTAATTATACAAGAATATTCTGATTTTACGTATGATTACTGGCTGAATCGTTTTGTCATTGCATAAAACATTTAACGAAAGACTCTTTTTTAATTTATATAAAGACTAGCGGCCTGCCCTTGCTTCGCACGGGTAAAAAATATATATCCCATGTCAGTCAGTGTAAAAAAAATGATTAAAATCGATCCAGTAGTTTTGATTTATTCATTACTGCCCGTGGCCCGCAAGCGTTAAATTTGGAGAAAAACAATTTCCTCTCCCTATACCAAGACGATTTCCTGCTATCTTTGGAATATCTAAACTCATATAGTACATTTTTACTAATTTACTTTTACATTTTACCTATGTATTTTATTTTTACAATTAATTACAGAATGTCTTTAAACAAACTCTAAAAGATTCGAAGTGCTATAGGGTGAAGCGCGGCGTCCGCACGGCATTCTAAATCTGTAATATCTCCGAAAATGTTCACTTAAATTACATGCTGTAAACGGCCATATTGATCTATATTAAATCAACAATTTATTTAAGGTACTCAATTGGATAAGGATTAATGCTGTATTGTATAAAAATTGCTTTGAACATAAGGCATCACTTTTCGTAAAAAGTAAATGAAAAAAACTGCTATTGTGGGTTATCCATAAGAGATAGATATATACCATCGCGGACTTTTCTGTAGACCTTTTTAAGGTGTACAAATACTTAGTACATCATTTTGATAAATCTTGTAGGGTTTAGCCTGCGTTTGCAATGTAAGCGGAAAAAAATGTAATTATTTACAGAAACCTCAAAAATTTCAGTATTTCTCCATTTCGTATTGAATGTTATTATACGTACAAACCTTTCTCTGGAATCACTCTATCTATTAAAAAAAACCGCATCAAAATCGGTTGCGTAGTTTTAAAGCTTTATGCGTACATACGGAAATATGGACTTTGTTTTATAATATGTAGTGATGATACACACAATAAGAGCCTTGTAAATCAATTAATAATAATTGACTGGTTGTTTACCTCTGCGACAGCCCCACAGACGCTAAACGTGATATGTCTTTATCATATTATGAAAGGTAATAAAGATACACGGCATTCAGTATTGAACCTAAATCCCACACAATAAACAAACAGTACAATTTGCATAATCAGTTTGGATGGGAAACGCGAACCTTTTACATCAAACCGATCTGTAAACAACAAAGTTTTCGAGCTGTGCATGTTGCTAGCACGATTCCTTATAAAAAAAACTATTTTAAAAATTGGATATGTTACTAAACGGAGGCCGAAAAAGAGCTAGAGCTATTTGAGTGATTTATTTTTTTGCATTTTAGAGATTTTTGAGCTCCATATGTATGAAAAAATAGAATATTAGAAATGTAATTTGAATGACTTTCAAATAAGTAAACTTAACATTTTAACTATATATATTCTTGTATAAAAATTAAAAGAGCAACTAACTTATAAACAAACGCATTAATCTAAAAATATATTTTGCATACATTTAATACGAACTATGGAGAATGTTAGAGCTATTCTAAGCTTTATATAATCATTAGAACTTGGAAAACAAATTACTACTCGAAATGTTCATATTCTAAATAAAAGCTACGACATAATATTAATTAATTATACAAACTAATCAGACAACTAATGACCCCGAACATGGTGGAACATTGCTAGATAGAAGCCGAACCCGCGTCCTTAACGCATTTTTTACAGCATTCCAACCGAACATTGACCTCAAGTACAGACATATAGCTTTATTTATTATTAATAACATACAGTAAAAAAGCTTGGCGGATAAGTGCGTTTATATGTCGAAAGTCGCACAAACTACTGTCCCATCATAGAACTCATATCAAAAACAATTCAAACATTGTTTGAAAACGCAGTCTTAAAAAATTACAACTAACTTAAGTTTGATTGATAATTTTGTCCTATAAAATAATTATTATTTCCTTATCCCACTCTAAGTGGGGTAGGCACAGTATATTATAAACATCTTGTCATATGATTTGCCCGCCCGCCTGACGTCAAGTTACCTTAGTCGTATTTTACGACACCTCGGTAAGAAAGGGGGTGGTTTATTCTACTCAATCGGGATAACATACGGTTGGTCAACTTATCTTAGCCTCCTTTTACGACACCTCGGTAAGAAATAAGGTTTGTCTATACTACTCAGCCGGATACCACACGACGGGTCGACTTATCTTAGTCGCCTTTTACTACACCACGATGAGAATGATGATGGTCAATTCTACTCAGCCGGATGCTACACGACTTGTCTTAAAAAGTAATAGGAACAAAAAAAGAGGGTTTTCAACGTGAATATTATTTTATAGGTCTATTGCTAATATATTTAGAGATCGCGATACTTTAAACTACACCTGTAACTAAACTATTTAATTAAACTAATGAAGGTTACAAAATATATCAAATAATTTTAATGGATTAAATTTTTAATACACTGATGCAAAGGGAATTTTCCTATTCTAAACAGGTTTAGTCAACTATCATAAGTTCAATATATCTTAAAAGGCACAAATAATTAAGCTTTACTATAAAATCATTTTATTTTTTGATAAAACGTATTAAAATTATGGAAATTTTCGGAATCTTGGAAACGGCTCGAACAATTTTCCTGAAATTTAGCATGCAGGAGGTATTGGGACAGAAACATCGATCTAGCTAGCAAGGTTTTATTTAAAAAAAATCGTTTTATCCCTTTTTTGGGCATTAAAAAAAATCTAAAATTTACATTGAATATATAAAACACTATTTTTGCTGTAAAATGTCAAGTCAGCGTCAGCAACTTATTCGGGAACAATGTCGAACAGTGGTCGAAGGAAATGAAAATACCTACGTACTATATATATCGACACTATTATTTTTTTTATTTTTTAGAAGTTCTTTTTTTATTAAAATTACCGAGCAAGGCTCGGTTAACCAGGTACTTTAATTTATGTTACTAATTGAATTACTTAAAAAAGTATAGTTGTTCACAAAAAATCCGTGATGACTTCATACATTTCTTCAAGAATCTCGCTTCTAATATACTAATTACAATATCATTGTCAATCAATGTAGTTCCGGTTTCGGATCCTCCTCAGTAATGCGTTTTTGGCCTTCGCAAAAAAAGCGTAATGAAATCTTAATTACGATTTTTCTTTTGAAAAAATCGTACAAGAAGTAAGTAGTAGCAGTAAAAAGTACAAGTAGAGCACAGATAAATTATAGCAGTTTCATTAAAGAGCAGAAATAAATATAAAATGAAACAAATAAATCAAACACTGGATCCAGGATGCGATATTTCGTGATGATAATAATGTATATTTATTATTTCATTAGGTTTTTATCAGAGTATTTCGGCTAATTAATATAAATTTGCCATTTAATTTATTCATGGATTTAATATTTCTATCAATAGTAATTAATTAACTATCTTTTTATTTAGTGCGAGTTAGAAATAAATATTTGTATATATTTAGATAACTTTGGTTATCATAAAAAGGATTATTTGTAACGCGACCGAGAAAGTGTGAAAAAAAATATTGAAGAGAAAAACAAAGCCAGGTGGTACCCGGCGGAGTAGAATATACCACCCTTATTTCTTACCGAGGTCTCGTAAAATGCGACTAAGGTAAGTTGACTCGCCGTGCGGTATCCGGCTGAGTAGACTAGTCCGCCCTCTTTCTTACCAAGGTATCGCAAAAGGCAACTAAGGTTAGTTGTGGTCAGGCAGGCAGCCGGTTATAAAATACCTAGCCAAATCATGTGAGGACATGTTTATAACATGTCGACCACTTATAGTGGGATAAGAGCAGAAGAATGAAATAGACAAAAAAAATTGGCTCAAATAGATCTAATACAAATACTGGATTAAATAGACACAAGACCGTGTAGACTAGAAGTCCCTTAAAGATATTATCTTTTTATTTACACCTACAATATACACACTTACACATAACACACTTACACATTTAGTACACCTACAATAATATACTACAGTTCTTAAATTCAATATGCTTATATAAAAATAATATTATTTACATAACATTGTGTTATATAATATATATTCAACACAGTAGCGACATCCGGTAACTCACATTCTTACATTTTTATCCCGCATTCATCGGTCAGTCATTATATAGTCATTGCAAATTCCAAACAAACAATGACTTTCATAAAAAACTTATAATGGTACAACGAAAAATATTAGTGTACAAGTGTAGCTGTTCAATTAAATGTCAAGAATTGTAAAATAGTTCTTCATTTTTTAACACACACTTTATAAGTAAAAATCTATTTATAGTCGAAAATTGTAGTGAAATTTTTAATTATATGATATATGGTGACTGTATCGTAGAAGACACGCTTTATCTTAGGTTTAAAAATTTAAATAAAAAAATTAATATTTTAATTCTTCTTTACTCAGATCATCATATTGATAAAATTCGCTTAATACACCTCAAACCGTTTGATGTAAATATTAAAATTAAATCTTCAACAAAAGGTCTACGAAAAAGTAATGTCGTAACATGCCGTTAAAATATAAAATGTTAAACGTCACGTTTAATATTGACTAATAACAAAAATGTATCTATAAATATGTATATAATATGTAACTAAGTCCCCAAAAGCTATCTGTCAGTATCGTGATCTTCCTACCAATATCCCACTTTAAGTGGGGTCGGCATAACATGTTATAAACATATTGTCACATATTTTTGCTACGTATTTTACGACCGGCGGCCTGCCTGCCTCGGTAAGAAAGAGGGTGGTTTATTTCACTAAACTGGACACCACATGGTAGGTTAAATTTTCTCAAAATCTACTTAACGGAACAGTTGTTACTAAAAGATTAAGGAAGGTTTCGTAGTACACATTTATATATTAATACATTTAAATTCCCGAGGGTTTGGGATGTGTGAGTGAAGAAAACTTGTGACACACTTATTTCCACGTGAGTGTCACCGCGAGCACAGTTAGGGAACAATCAAAGAAAAATAACTCAACATCAGGGATGTAGTCAAATAACTGGTTACCCTTTTTTATTAGAAACCAAGTATGATACAGGAAAACACTAGACGGAGTGTGATAGCTTTAGTCTAGGTACGTGATATGTAGTAGAAAAAATCGATTAATAAATAATCAATTTTATCCTTTTTAAAATAAAAATTTAATCGATTTTTTAAAATCGATTATTTTTGCAATCCCTACTTTATTCCAGAACATTTTAATGTCAATTAAAGTTGTCGAAATGATATATGGGTAAACTTTCCAAAGAAACTTGCTTTTATAGCTCTAACAAAAGGGGGGCAATTACTGGAAAACTATTGCAACTACATAATGTCAGGTTATGCAAAGTAATTACCGTTCGCAGTTTATAACTCAACAAAGGCTCACAAAAGTAATTGAGGAAATAGTCCTGATAGATAGAATTTGGTGTTATTTTAACGAATTCCATGATATAAAAAACAACTAGGTTATTTGCATTCCGTGAGAAATAATATATTTTTCCGCATCGAGCATATATTAATAATCCGCTTGCAAAACTTTGATAAGAATTTTATAGTCTTTTTTTTATGGATTCTTAGCGCTTGACTGGTATCCAATCCGAAAGTAAGTGATGGGGTAGTTTATGTTCGAAAAGTACTAAAATGGCAGAAATATAGGTACCATATATTTTTATACAGCGCGAACGAAACGTGGGTAGAGTGTATTAAATAACAAGTTACGTTCTCCTGCACTTTTGTATTATGTGCTGTTGAAAATTAGAAAACAGACTACATAATGTCAGGTTATGCAAAGTAATATATTGTTACATGAAAATTTTAAAGGTTTATTTAATCAACATATATTTTATGTCTAAACCATTAAAGTCCAGATGGATTTGCCAGACTCTTTGGTTTAAGTGCAGATTCTACCGCCATAACGTTAGCATTTGTCGGAAACACTATCCTGAAAATGTGTGAGATTTTTGATAAGCCCAGAACTATAGCTGGTTAGCTAATTTTATAGGTTTTATATTTATGCAAACAGGATATTTAAAAAATCTTACTAACCAGAACCTAGAAATAATTGAAATCACAGTCAGATCTTTTTATGACTTCATTTAAATACTTTTCACATTTTTTTACTACTAATAAAAATATCATCAAATAATTTCTGACGTTTTCCGACAAAAAGTTTTGAATAAAATTTCATGTCCCTACTGTTTACCGTTGGGTTCCTTAGTCTGGAGCCTATATATGGATTCTAACATCATCATCAGGTCAAGCTTATCATAAACATGCATTGTCATCAAGACTGGAGCAGTATGTATAATTTCAGTTCAATCGGACAACGGGAAGTGGGTGAAATTTAACATGCAAGATTCCAACTTCACATAAATACATCCATACAAGGCATCTTAAACAAAAGCTTTTAAAAAGCAATGGAAACTAAAAAGGAATTCTGACATATCTGCTTTAAAAATATCAATTACACCGGCCTCTAATTAATATGATTTCTAACATTAAATGGAAAAGGTGCTTTTAATATTTAGGTAAAATTAATTAGAACAATTGTAACAGAAGTAGAAATTTTACAGCTTTCACTTTCTATAATATTTTGTAATAAATAAGTTTAATATAATACGTATGGGGACCCTTATAAGCATGCTAAGCTAGGTTCAAATCAAGAAAACAACAATTATTGTAAGCGACTAATTATGTTGAATTTTGATATCCTCAATTGTACGTCAGTTTTGTGAACTAAAAAAAATGTATGCATTTGTAATCTGATTAAGTAAATAATTGTAATACTAACATAATATAACATCACAAATGCACGACACATCCTCGCACAAAACAGCTCAAAACACTAAAAAGTTTATTTATGAGTAAGGCTGAAGACCACCGCGGCAGTGTCCAAAAACCCGTGCTAAGCATTCAAAAGAATTTGCTTTGTTTCAACATGAGAACAATTTAGCGCCCACATAACTTCCTCGAACGCAGTTAACAAACCATTGATAAAATGAATACTCGACAAAACAGCGTCTATTGAACAATTGAACCTCGAATTGCTTAAAGACAAAAGTGGCCGCCGGAATCCAATAACGTAAAAGTTCAAAGTCTACTTATAAAAATTAACCACATAGTTTTGATTGAATAATACGCCGTGTGGTATCCGGCTGAGTAGAATAGTACCACCATCATTTCTTACCGTCATAAAAGTCATAAAACGCATAAAAGTCATAAAAGTCATAAAAGACGACTAAGGCAAGTCGACCCGCCGTTTGGTATACGCCTGAGTAGAATAGACCATCCTCATTTCTAACTGAGGTGTCGTAAAAGGCGACTAGGGTAAGTTGACCCACCGTGTGGTATCCGGTTAAGTAGAATAGACCATCCTCTTTCTTTCCGAGGTGTCGTAAAATACGGCAAAGGTAAGTTGTTGTCAGGCAAGCGGCCGGTCGCAAAAAACGTAGCCAAATCATTTGACATGTTTATAACATATTGTGCCGACCCCACTTAGAAATAAATGGGTGGCCGTAGGGATAAGGGCAGGAAGATGAGATGAGTTTAGTTAAACAATATTGAGATATAAAAAGCCGTCATAACCGGACAAAATGTTCCTATATGGCGGCCACTGAAAATCGGTGTTCGGATTTCAAATTCGAACCAAAGCCGAGTGATTACCCATTTTATGGCGTCACACCGCGCCCTTACAAATAATTTATCATAATTGTTGTGTCCTTATATGTAAAACTTAGTGGTGTACGTTATAAATAAAGTTTTTCTTTCTTTCTTTCCTAATGGTTAAAACGCATGATCCTCACAAATGGTACCCGCTGGTACGTTTTTACGACCGGCCGCCTGCCTGACGTCAACTCACCTCGGTTATATTTTACGACACCTCGGTAAGAAAGAGGGTGGTCTATTCTACCAAACCGGATATCACACGGTGGGTCAACTTACCTTAGTCGCCTTTTACGACACCTCGGTAAGAAATTGAGGTTGGTCTATTCTACTCAGCCGGATACCACACGGCGGGCCGGCTTACCTTAGTCGCCTTTTAGGACACCTCGGTAAGTAATGAGGGTGGTACTATTCTATTCAGCCGGATACCACACGGTGAAAAGTAATAAAAAGCAATAATAAAATTATTTTGCTATAATCCGCGATGAAGTAAAATAGAAAATATATATGCTTTGCGATTTTGGTCGTGGAGACTATCTCCTGATGATGCTTTGGTTGCGGGGCGAAACGATTCTTTAGTTTGTGATAGTGAACGTATATAATGCTTGTGTATTGTGGTGGCGGTGGTGGAGGTTTGTGCATGTGTTTTTACGAATCCCGCATGTATCAGATATGATAACCGATTGTTCACTCTACATTTAGCATTATATATTTTTTCTATTTTACTGCATCGCGGATTATAGCAAAATAATTTTATTATTACTTTTGTACGACTATTTCAATATAAAATAATGAAGTACGTTTAATTAGGGCTCGATTGTTTAAACTATTAATAAGTGTTGAAGGTTTCATTAGCGGGAACCGGGGTCTTGCTAATATTGAAGTCACGACCACATTAACCGTATTGAAGGAAGTTACACACGTATAAATCGAGACGTTTATCAATGATTTAAATAAATAAATCAATATGGGTTGCCTGGAAGAGATCTCTCTTAAGCGATAAGGCTGCCCATTGTATGACTTAACCACGTTTAGAAATATGTTTCATGTACAAACTGTTTTTCTTTTGTATGGATTATGGTGTACAATAAAGTATATTTCTATTCTATTCTATAAATATAATTATAGAACAATAACATACACGGTCGTTTTTCCCCAAAATAATACTCTTAATAATTGTGCTATGGGTAAAATACAATTGGTAAATAAATATAATTTTAAATACATAAATAAAACGAGAATCGAAGAAACAACAAATTTTCACCACTGATCTCATCACTGAGCTATCACAGTTTTTTTCAGCTGTTCTACCTGTCATAGGTATGAACGATTATTGTTAGTACCTGGGTAACCAAGCCTTGCTCGGTAATTTTTTTACAAAATAAAATAAGAAACTTCAAAAAAAAGAAAAAAAATATTGGGTAGGTGGGGCTCGATCCTAGGTATTTTCCTTTCTCGAGTTTTATATTAAATTTATATTTTAGTATTTTTTTAAAGGCCAGAAACAGGGATAAGACGATTTTTTAAAAATATAACCTAGCTAGATATATTTTTCTACCCTAAAACCCCAACATGCTGAATTTCAGGAAAATCGTTGGAGCCGTTTCCGAGATTCCGAAAATATATATTTTAAATACATACAAAATTAACTCATTTAAATATTAAAGATATAGCTACCGTATCTATGAATTTATGTGACGTAACATAATCAATATTATTTCTGGGATTAAGATTATTCCAATTATAATTCTGGCAAGCTATTTCAGATTATGACGTTTACTTAATTGAGTACTCTACTAATCTATGCCTATATAATATCGGATTATTAAGGTAATTATAATTAAGATGTCTGTAAATAAATACATACACATATTTTAAATTCGATAGAAAATACGATTAGATTACACGCATACTCGTATATATATAATTCCTTAATTGTTAAAGCAATCAGAAATGTAAATACGTTTAATCTTATTTGACAAACTGATATCAATCACTTCGACGATAATCAAATAATATTGTCTTGATTTCACAATAATACATATTGTATTACATATTTTATTGTTATTGCCACAAAGAGACCAAAAAAAATTAATCCAATATTGGGTTTTCACATTGTAATATGTTATTAATAACATATCCTGGACGTTACATAACCATAATTAATATTAAGGCAAGAGTTTGGAATTCATAATAAGATTCAGAATAAGCCTTAAGAAACCGGCCAACGCAAACTTTTGCACCGTGTGGTATCCGACTGAGTAGAATAGACCACCCTTATTTCTTACTGAGGTGTCGTCGATGAACAAGAACCGTGCACAATATGGAGAAAGTAATGAGTAAAACCCATCTATTATTGAAGAATATTTTCCTAACGAATTTGACTAAAAAAAATCTCACCTTGGAGAATCTGTAAAGTTATTTTAACATCGCTGACGATCAAGTGTAAAATTGGTAACAACTATCAAATTTTCACTCTCAAGGGGTATTGATTTGCAGAGCTATAAAGAATTAGCACAGGCTTCTTCTTCGTCCTGAACTAAAACCCTTTATGGGTCTTGGCCTTCTCAATCAGCCTTGTCTATCTCTGCCCCCAAGATATTACTATATCATCCATTAGTACCAAAACCTCTGCTAGGATAGCTTTGTGACGTAAAATTTTAATAGGAATTTAACTTTTTTGCTGCGTTACATATCGTCATATCAATCGCTTAAATCCATTAACTAATTTGTTATACTTTAGCGCCCTGTTACATTACAGATAAAACTTATATACTTTGACAAATTATTTTGACCAAAATTAAGTACCTAAGCTTAGAAGTTCGCTAATAATTATTTATGTAGCTAGGAGGATTTGAGTTTTTTATTAGAGGAATACGACTATGGTCCTTATACAAATTGGCATAATATTTTCAACGTTCGGAAATAATATCAATACTTAGTAAACGGAACTATATAAAGAGTAATGTCATAAAGTAACCAACAATTTATGATTCAATTTAATCATTTTTTTATTCGTTTTCATACTTTTTTACGACATCTATTCGACTTCGTAAGTTTTATTGTATACCATAAAATTTATTATAAAAGTTCACAAAATAATTACATGTGTGTTGAAATGCATAAAATTTATTTTGGTACCCTTTTACATAATATAATTAAGGCAAAACAAGGTAAGTAGCAGAAGTTGGTAATATATTTTCGACTAAATCTCACCGGTAAATAAATATTAAACATCGAAAGAACGCGGCGCAATTGCAGGTGGCTCGTAAACAACGATTAGATTAATAAACGTAAACAAATTATTCAAAGTAAACCTGCTGAGTGCGCGGCGTTAGATAACTGTTAATAATTTTATTACCGGCGTCATCTGCATATACATCCCGGATTGATGAATTTAGAAAGCAGCTTTTTCAAGTGTAGGGCTCGTCAAGACGCGTCACCGGTATAAAGACAGCCAAAGCGTCACCTACTTACATAGAAGCAGCGGAGTATCGGAGGCTACGCAAGGTCGCCGTAAGGCAAACCACTCGGAAACTTCGTAGCGAACGCATACCAGTACAGTGAAACGCGGTCACAATAAAAACTCTTGGATATATTTCACGCGTGCGCAACATTATCTCGATGCTCGCGGCTCAGATTACTTAATGCTTCGCCTAACTGTACAAGAGCTGTGAAACAAGATCGGGTTTTTTTTCCTCGGCAAGTTCGACGATCCGCAAGGGCGAGATCGCCTCGATTTCGGGGTGCAGTTAGTTCCGTGTCAGTGTTTCCTTTACCTTTTACATAATAAGCTGAGATCATGCATACTTAAGTGATGATATATTATTAAAGTAACAAGCTTTTATTTTACATTACTTCTTATTCAATCTTTCTCAATCAACGCACAATCATTGTTAGGCTAGTTAGGTATTTTTAAAACTTTTCCATGCCAGGTTTTGTTCCATTTAGCGGTTTCTTACTATCTTTGCTAGATTATCTGCCAACATTATCTCTCCATATGGACATCTCCACCAGCAGCAGCTCTGATTTTAGACGGAGAGCTCCTCTTCTTAGCTTCTCTAAACAGTAGTTTCCGCTATTTGACGCACCTATACCGATCCCATAGTAGACTAAATTCCCTACAATATTGCAATATTGCATTGACGAGTTTTTTTACAGAGATACAATACGCAAACACGTTTCACATACCTTTACAGTAATAATTATGTAGTTTATAATATGAATTGAGAAGTACCCTATAAACCCCTAAAACGTAAGCCTCAGTTCTCAACTTCATTCTACATAAAAAAAATCATTGACAATAGCTAAAGTTACAGCTCACGTGCTCTCTTGAAAATATTGGTTTAGTCTATCTACGAGTAAAGAGATATCTGTACTGTGGCTTTAGTCAATTACATAGAGACTAAAGTCAAGGTATCAACTAAGCATAGAAAGTGTTACTTTCGCATATTTATTTAATAATGAAATACCATAAATGTTACTTCTGATTGTAATATATGTATAACTATGTAATATAAAATTAAATATTAACAATAAAATCGTATTAAAAATATCAAAATTTATATTAAGCAACACAGCTATTCTAATTACTTATATTAATCTTGTTAGTGTTAGAATGTCAGTAAATATATAAGTATTTTTTCCCGGAAACCATACTTCGGGCAGTTAATTTGCATTCAAAGTGAAGATTAGTCAGATGTTGGTCAAATAAATAAATCCCAGTTCTGATAATTACATTAACATAAAGATTAACCCTCGCTACTGTGAATTATCTTAAACAAATATTGAAGGAAAACCCGTAATTAGCTTTGTTATCTCAGATATATTTAGAGCAGTTCTAAGATGTTGGGTAGTACTTACTGAAACAGTTTTTGTTTTACTTTTTTGTGCACATATTATTTGGATTTTGGCTGCTTTAATCAGCTAATAAGATCTTTTATATATTCAAAGGCAAAATACTTATGTTATGTTTGTTCTATTTTTCTAAAACTTAGATCTGATTATTTAATAAAATATGCTTTTTTAATACATATTATGTCGAAGTACTTAATAAACAACTAAAATCTCACTTCTGATGTCGGACATAATACATAGAATAAAAGAAAATACACTGACATAATTATTGGATTCAGAATTTCGTGAGTTATATTTATATTTTTATATACATTCGTTCTCCTTATGGTAACAGGAGAAAAAAAAAATTATTACATTTAACTTAAATCGAACGAAGTCGCAACCGATTTTCAAATTAGAAATTTCAGTGCTTCACTGTTATTTAATAATTTATCAACATTAAATATATAAAAAATTCAGAGAATATTAAAAATTGAGAGAATCGAGGATTGAGATTCCGGTCGGTTTAGTTTGAGCGTATTGAATTAAATTAAATTACTAAAATAGTCTTGAATCTCTGATGGTATATATATTATTTTTGTTTACATTATTATCAACTAATTATAAATAAATCAATTAATGTTATTTTATTACATTGGTCCTTGACTTTTTTTATGAAACGAAAATCCGTAACAATCAAATTAAATCAAAATAATCTTTATTAAAATAAGCTCTTTCAAGCACTTTTGTTAAAACGTTCGAATGTTTCTTCTATATATTTGAAATTCTTAATTTTAATCTGTGATGTACCTTTCGATCTGGATTCGTACGTACATCAAGTGGTGTAGAGTGCAAAATAAATTTTATACGAATTATTTTGTAATGAGGGTGTTAAAGTTTCAGTAAGACACAATTTTAAAAACAACTATTGCTTATCTGTTGGGAAGACTACGAAAGACATAAAAGTTTTCACTGGTCCGCGGAACAATGTGTACCGTTGATCGAGGTGGTCCCTAATTGAATTAACAGACCCAACACAACATATCCATTAAGCCACTCCGTAAACACGAATATTTACTGCAATGACACAGCACACATACTATATATAGTACTGAACTAAGACAACGTTCACACCTTTACAAAAATCACAAAACATTTTACATATACGAAATATATAATTGTTTCCGGATGCCAGAGGACTCAAAGTCGCACCTTTTCTGACGTCGATATCTTTAAGCATGACAACTTTGACGAGTATTTAAAATAATTAAGCTCTCAGAAGTGATCGAATCTTGCGTCGTCGTAATATTTATATATATAAAAATTCCGTGTCTTGCTGTTCGTGTACAAAATTTTCAAAACTGAACCGATTTAACTGAATTTTATATGTGTACTTTTTATTTAAATTAATTTTACTTTTTGCCAATATAAAGTTTATGTATTTAATATGACAAGCCAATAGCATTTTATACATATTAATTAATACACTTTTTCATAAGGCAAGTTCTAGGTAAACGCGTTATCATAGGTAGTTTGGTACAAAAAAGTTTTTGCTTAAAGACTTTGATTTACTATATATATATATATATATATATATATATATATATATATATATATATATATATATATATATATATATAGTCCATACTCAATGCAAAGCTATTCTCCATATTTTCCCTAAGTTTGTTAGTAAATAACATTTCGAAAAATGTCAGTGACAGTTCCGCAATTTACGTTTATTTCAATTTTACGTATTCGTCATGGCATTCAATTTTTATTGTTTAATTTTCGTCCACGCATACGAAAAAATATATATATTGCAAGTTTAGCGGAACTTTACAAAATTAAAAAAATTCTTACTTAATAGTTAAGACCCCAAAAGTAATAATGAAATTATTTTGCTATAATCCGCGATAAAGTAAAATAGAAAATATAAATAATGCTAAATGTAGAGTGGACTCTCCGTTTTCATACCTGATACATCGACACCGCAATACCCGAGTTATACAGAGGTTCACTATCACAAACTCAACAATCGCTTCGCCACGCGACCGAAGCTTCAGCAGGAGATCACAAAGACGAGAAGACAAAATCAAAAACCGTGAATACTTTTTAGCAAGCCAGAGTCCAGCCACGTTGCTGTGGTTCAGTCTAGTTTTGATTTCGCGCGACATAAAACTGAAACATTGTAAGTAGAAAAAAGTAATGCTCCGATCGTCACTAAGCTTTGCATTATTTTTCACTGAGTCAATCTTAAAATTATCTGAAAATTTCATTGAACTCAGTCCAGCCGTTTCAAACTCTATAAGGAAAGAAAGTATTTATTTACGTACTTACTTTTAAATGTGATTTGTAGTGTGAGTATATTTCTGAGCAAAACAACGTTTATTTGTATTACAGACCTTTGTTCGATCGTTGTGTAAATAATAAAAATCATCATTCTCCTATCCTTATCCCATTCTAAGTGGGTCGGCACAACATGTTGTTAACACGCTGTCACATGATTTTGCTGCGTTTTTACGACCGGCCGCCTGCCTGACGTCAACTTACCATAGTCGTATTTTATAAGAAAGAGGGTGGTCTATTCTACTTAACCGGATACCACACGGCGAGTCGACTTACCTTAGTCGCCTTTTACAACACCTCGGTAAGAAATTAGGTTGGTCTATTCTACTCAGCCGGATACCACACGGCGGGTCGACTTACCTCAGTCGCCTTTTACGACACCTCGGTAAGAAATAAGGGTGGCACTATTCTATTCAGCCGGATACCACACGGCGTTGTGTAAATAATAAAAATGTTCAAGTAAAACCTTAAAAAAATATATACTTAAAAATCATTGTGAAGCAAAGCTTACAAATCGGTGGAGCGATTATTATCGAAGACAAGTTTAACGTAACTCCAGAAGCCGGAACCTTTCGACATGAATACATTCGATTTGATAGCGACCACAATTACTTTGACTAACTCGTTTTGTATATTGTACGTTTGTGGAAGATGACGTGTGAAAGTTATAAGTTAATAACTCTTTATAAGGAAAAAGTATTAGATAAATAGAAAGAATACTGCACATTGCACACTGTTTATTGCACAATCCGCCGTTTGATACCACTATCAAATTCAAATTCAAATTATTCTTTATTCAAATAAACTTGTAAACAAGTGCTTTTCAATCGGCAACTCTACTGCTGGTTCGGAAAGCTGTTCCTACCGAGAAGAGCCAGCAAGAAACTTGGCGGTTGCCCTTTTAAAAATATAATTCTTATGACTAGTTACATTTAGTCATTACTGTCTTGTACAGGATCCAAGGGAGCTATATCCACACATTCTTATCTTCTAAGTAATCCTCAACAGTATAGTAAGCATTCTGGATCAGCCTCTTTATAACAGTGTTTTTAAACTAATGTAATTCAATTCAATTCAAAATATTCTTTATTCAAATAAACTTGTAAACAAGTGCTTTTGAATCGTCAACTCTACTGCTGGTTCGGAAAGCTGCTCCTACCGAGAAGAGCCAGCAAGACTTTCACACATTCAGCACACATTTTTTGGTAAAGGAAAACATCCCGAGGAAACCTGCATATCTCTAGTAGATTCTGGGGATGTGTCTAACTACAAATCCACATTAGAGCAGCGTGGTAGATCTAAGTAGATCTTCAACCCCTCTCTCCAAAAACGGGGAGAGGAGGCCTGTGCCCAACAGTCGGATACTTTACTGTACTTAAATTTGCAAAAATAGTGAAAACCCTAACCCTACAGGTGTCTTAATCTAATTTTTTTAATTTTCAAGTGGTAACCCTAACTTTAGGCAAAAGACAAATATAAACTCTGTGTACACACTTTAGCAGACTGGTTCTACAAATATTACGTAATATAATATTGAAACTGCAACATTAAATATATTTAGCATAAGCAAAATAAATATTCCTGTGTTTAGTTAAATATGGTCTTTATTCTTCATCTCTTAGACTATGTTCGTTTTATAAATCAAAATACCTTAAATAAATCTTGGAAACGAGTTATTTCTATAGTCAATATCGTAACATTTAAATTCTCACATAAGTCAATACAGGAAGTAGTATTTTTATTCTTATATGTACGAGTATTAAGTTACCTACACATCTCTCGCAGCATAATTTAATAGGTATCTATTTGGATGCCGCTCGCTAAATATCATTCACGCCGTATAATTTTTTTAATAACAGATTAAAATATAGTTCAGCAAATTTTTTTTAATTTTTGACCACGTGCACAAGATATATTAGATAAATTGCGGGGTTTCCACAATTCTGCTTATCGCATTAAGCTGTATGTACAATGACGTAAATTCATTGATAAAAATAAAAGCCAATTATCAAATCCAGCAAGTTACAGACCTAGAATAATTATCTCGTATAATCTCATAAACCATTTGAAAACAATCAAATACTTTTTCACGTGACTTTCCATACAACGTACTTCACAATTCTCAGATGTACGGGTGTACATCGCCTATTATCAGTCCTCCTAAAGACATATATTACCTATCTAAAATATTATCTAAACCTTTTTGATTTAAACGAGATTCCTAGTAATTCAACTAACGATAGAAATCCAATAAAGTCGACAAATCAAGACGTATGTGTTCATTCTATGTTATATTGTTATAACTATATAATATTTTAATTAATTTTAAATAAAGGTATTCCTAATCTATAAACTAAGGTTTCACCTATACCGAAAAAACAACCGTAAAATAGAAGCGATCTCATGTCGTTTAAATGAAGCTCAAATTCAAAAATGGAGCAAACGTGTTGGTTTCATTGTATTATAATCTGCGAACCGGAACTTAAATCCTGGTAGATTCCACCACCAGATTCCACCACCTGGTAGATTCCGCTTGTTAGAGGACTTCAAACAGATAGTACAAACCTACTATATGACTACCACAACTGTTCGTGGGGAAGAAAATTTTGAGCCGTCCTCGTTCAACCATTTCTTGGGCGACGATTTTCGTTTCCTATCTTATAATATTTGGAAATGAGACCTCTTTTATGTGGTTTCTCTTTTATTTGTAATCAGAACTGATTTTATTGAAACTTGAGATCATTAACTTTCATTATTAACTTACATTATTCATGAATCAAGATTTTCAACAAGAAAGAATTGTACCTAAAACCGCACATATAGAGTTTCGTATATAGCTTTACATTTTCAATGGAATGTCGTCAATACCTTGAATTAAAATTCTTTTATGAAGTTGAATGGGCAATCAGTCTTCTAATAATATATCATTAAATATTAATATAAAGGTTTACTTACTTATATAGGTAACACAATACGCTTTGATAAATATTATAAGAATATGTATACATTCCAGAAGCACCGGTTATATGCGGTTATACGCACTATACTGTATTTAAGATTATTTATTATTATAACTCCAGACGTTTAAAGGACAACCGTATAATTGAAAGGTTGACTCATATTTTGCAAACATAAACATCAGTTCATCAAAAATGCAAAATATATACGCCTTGAACTGCAGGTCATTGGCCTGACATTATTTTGAATGAGTTCTCGCAGCAGCACAGATTGTATATAGACATATAATTACGTAGAATATTCACAGGTACATTTTGTGCAATAGGAACTGTTATAATTTTTTTTAATCAATTCAAATCAATTTATTATCTTGCTATTATTATATCTTACATGTAACTAAGGATTCTTTTATTATGACGTATCAGCGCTTGTTTTAAACCACAGACTTGTGGACAACAATTTTATAGATAAAGAGATTCTATATCTAAATACGTTAAATGCCACACTAATTTTGCATAGCTTTCTAGTCTGGCCAAAATAAATTGCGCAGTAGTTCGTTATATACGCCCTTATATTATTTAGTTATTATATTAAAGCATTAAAAATTTAATGCTCTGCTAATAATTTTTGTGTTTCTAATAACTTTTGCCTGTCATCGTTAACACCCATGGCATTCAACGTGTTAATTGTGAAAATGAGAAGGGAAGGAACGACGTGTTTGATATTATGATTACGCAGGTGAATAATTCGAGCTTTGGCTCGAAGTTTTAGTCCTTTGCCAATTACTTTACGGCCTGCCGCCTGCCCGACGTCAACTTACCTTAGTCGCCTCTTACGACTCCTTGGTAAGAAATGAGGGTGGTCTATTCTACTCAGCCGGATACACGTTAAATCAACATTCCTCGGTCGCCTTTTACGACACCTTGGTAAGAAATGAAGGTTGTCGATTTGTGGATACATAGAAATGTGAATCCCAAAACACAAAGTTACGTTATAACGCGTATTAAAACGAAACATCAATATTTTTGGCACATCGTGTGGTATCCGGCTGAATAGAATAGACCACCCTCATTTATTACCGAGGTGTCGTAAAAGGTGACTAAGGTAAGTTGACCCACTGTGTGGTATCCGGTGAAGTAGAATAGACCACCCTTATTTCTTACCGAGGTGACGTAAAAGGCGAATAAGGTAAGTTGACCCACCGTGTGGTATCCGGTTAAGTAGAATAGACCACCCTCTTTCTCACCGATTTGTCGTTAAATACAACTAAGATAAGTTGACGTCTAGCAGGCGGCTGATCGTAAAATAACTAGACAAAACATGTTATCCCATTTGGAGTGGGATAAGGGCAGGAGGATGATGATATCAATATTTTTGGCAAAATGATAACACAATAACGGCAGTGGAAAACTTATTCAACATAACAATAGGGTGAGATATTAGATGAATTATTAATAGAGTTAATGAGGCGCACAGAGCGTGGCCGAGATAGCGGGGTGAGCGGCGCGACCTCGCCGAGCAGATAGTGCCCACGCAGCCTGATTGTCGCCAACACGTCTAAACCAATATTTTTTACATTCACCCATTAACAAAGTTTGTGTTAAAGACTTAAAATCAAAAGATTTAAAATTAATAATTTTACTTTTAAATGATACTTATGACTAAGACCTACTTTACTACTACTACTTTACATATATTGCGTCACATGAGCTGCAGTGATTTCTTAAGACAATAGCAAAAAGCTTAGTATATAATAAGATTGACATAAAATGTATGTGGACCACATTATTTTTCATTTCTATTGTCATGTCATTTATGATGCAAATAGGGCAATGTAAACTCTATATTACAAAACTGATTAAGACTATATATCTTACATGTTTACATGTTTTATCGTTTACTAGCTTTGCCAGCGGCTTCAGCCGCGTGGAAATCAGTGTCACAATTTGTTTCTTGAATTATAATCTATACTAATATTATAAAGAAAAAAAATTTGTATGTATGTTTGTAATGTTTTCACACAAAAACTACTGGACCGATAACAAAAATTCTTTTACCATTTTCTACTTCATTTTCACCATTAGAAAGCTGCATCTTTACTGAGCAACATAGGCTGGCTATATTACATTTTTGAATGAAACTTGAATGGAAATAATATTTTTAAGTTAACAATAATAAGTCTATAGTCCGACTTAGTAGACGCGAAATATTACTAGCTTTTAACAAAGGAGTAGTTATTGTGATTGAACATTAAGAGATAGAGACATGCTATTGCAGACATTTGTTGTAGTATTTTCGTAGATCTACAATCTCTAGTAAATTACTTTAGTGTATATCTACTGATTTACACGGTGTACGCGAGTAAAGCTCCCAAAAGGCAAGAAGTTAAGGCAAGGAGAAAGGCAAGAGTTTTTTTACAACCGCTCTTTACTACAATTCACATAAAATAGTAATGTACTATAAACCAAACTTTCCGGAAGAATTGCCTTTATTTCAGTAAAAACCGTACAAAAAATCCTTACCGTAGATTTTAGTTTTTAGAAGACAGTTTGTGAAGTTTGACTATAATACGATATAGATTTCGAAGCTTGATTTTTACAAATAAAAATTAATTATTTTTTTGGATTAACTTTTTATTATTTACTTTATTAATAATTATCTAAGACACGATAACACAATTTGATGTAATGAAACGGATTATAGACCTTGACGTGAAATAATATAACGTGAATTTATTAAGCGGTTTATAAAGCAGGGTATTTACCACCCTATTATGAATAATAGTATAATGTTTACAGTTATGAGAGGGCTGGGCAAGATTTGGTGCGTGTTTCAGTCAGCAACACGCAGACCCAACCACGAAGCGATTTAGTGGTTACAGAATACACATCGATTTTTATATAAGAACTTGTCGTGTGAGTATGTCAATTACTTATTGTAATGACCTCTCCAAACCTTTTTTTAAATAGAGTTTGTTAAGTACCTAAACAATCTCCGTAAAACGTACAAACATTCAGCTAGTAGAGATAGAGTATATTTTCGGCCATTATAAATCAACGGTTTAAGTGTAAGGAAGTAGTTCCAAGTACATAAAAAACGAGCATGTAACTATACCGAAGCCGGGAAAAGAATTATTTCCTCTTGGAAAGAAGGATAAGAGATGGAGAAGGATAAGAGCTATACCCATATATAAACCCACCGCGTTGCTTGAATATCAAAAGACTACAGAAATCCTAATAATTCTTTAGGGGAAAGGCGCAGTCATTATTTATAGAATATTCATCTTTGCGGTAATTGGACACAAATTTTCCTTGTAGTGTATATAAACTGATGTTGTACGATGAATAGGACAGGCAGCCTATAGCACAGGCTCAAACACGCCATGTCACTTCACGTCCACTCTCACCAAGGGTTCTCGTGTTACTAACGTGGTGCATTGAGACCGTGTATGTTCCTTTGTACGTAAGTATTAATGTGAGTTTGTTCATGTATGTATTACATATATGCGTCTTATATACAAGGTAAGTTACACACATCTCAACCCGCATACACTACAAACCCGCTTTGCGTTTTTCTTATTCACGAAATATACTTGTTTTTGTAAACTAGTTTAGTTTAGTTTAGTAAATAGTTTATATTGTATAGTATTAAGTGTATTATATTATGATAAATGCGGAGTGTATGATTATTCAATGGCGTCAAATTTTTATAGGATTATATACTTTACACACTATATAAAAACTTAGTAAAAATAATATTTAAAAAAAGAACTGTTCTTTTCGTTCGGATAACGAGTATTGCCATAAAAGCTTAATTAAATTAAACTTTGGCTGTCACCCCTGCACCATAACACGAAGCCAATGACACGACACGATTACGTGACTAATATCATTCGCCCCACTTAACCAATACTGTCGTTTTGCCAATGCGTGCGTTGCGTTCAATAAAAAACAAAAACAACACGACAACCAACCGCAACAATAACCGCGGATAAAGGAGTTCTCCCTCATTACAAAGAAAGATATGGAACTTACCATGCCTGCCACGAAGGCATTCTAGTTAAATAAACATATTAAAATAAATCACAGCAATACTTTGAGAATATGCGTTCCTTTCTTGAAACGTACTTATTTATCGCAAGGAAATAATATTAAAGAACATCTATACTTATTATAAAACAAAGTCCCCTAATCTGTCCGTAAGCTGTCTATTTATTTGTAATCGAATTTATCAGAATCTATTGATTTTTACTAAAAGGTAGTTTAATTCTTAGTCGGAAGGCTTAAGTTTATAGTAGGAGTTCATAAGTTTTTTTTTTGTAAATTGTGTTTAAGAGGTCGAACAGGTGTAAAAAAAAAACTCACCTACTGGGAGCTTCAGTCACGTGCACCGCGTAAACTAATAGAGATGCACTAAAGTAATGTAGTAGAGAATTGTAGATCTACAAAAATAATACTTAAAAGTCCGCAGCAGCTTGTCTCTATCTCTTCTGGTTACCTTACAATAACTACCATTATTGAAGATTATTTTTTTTTTTTTTTTTTTTCGGACACTAACTAATGCTGTTAGCCATGAAGGCTTTGACAGCGTCACCGGGAGAGTGGGCGAGCGCAGAAGCATCGCCGGGGTGAAGTACTAGGAGAGCGGGTCTCGAAAGAGGCCCGCAGCATCCTGGGAGCGTCGCCTTAAGGGTGCCTCCCGTGAGGCCGAACCTCGGCTTAAAGCGACGCGCTGTGGAGGACTATTATCGGACTGTGGAAGAGTCCTAGTGTCATAACGGACGGGGTTGGACGCCCCGGCCGCTAGACGTGAGAAATCTGGGACCTCGTCTCCGCCGGCGAAGACGCTGTGTGTGTGAGTGTTTGTGCAGTGTTCTGGCGATGGCGATCGTAATAGGATCGTCAGGGTCAGTAAGGACGCTCTTAGGGCGTCTGTAAACACGGGCTTTGAATGATTTATCAAAGCATCGGTAACCGGCCATCCTTGCGATCAGAGGGTTGGCGTTTACCTCCGCTTTTTCGAAATAATTTTTCGAAAATTTCTTAAATAAGCAGTCGATGGTGGGGAGTCCTAAATCTCTATGGAGGTCGAGATTTCGCAAGAACCATGGGCAGCCTGTGGCTGCTCTCATAAATTTGTTTTGCAGAGTCTGCATGGGACGCAGATATCTTTTCGGAACATGTGCGAATATGACGCTCGCATAGGTCATGATAGGTCTTATGCAAGTCTTGTAAAGTGTCACTTTGTTACGAAGTGACATTTTACTCCTCTTGCATATCATCGGAAAGAGTCGACCCAATGCATACGCTGCCCTATTACGGACTATACGTATGTGTCGTCTAAATGAGAGGTTGGGCTGGAGCGTGACCCCAAGGTATTTGACTTCATCCTGCCAGGGGATGTCCCGGTTATGTATGGTAATACATTTACGGGGGATGCGTGACCATCTGGGGTGTATTCTAAAGAACATGGCCGCGCTTTTGTCTGGATTTATGGCTATTCTCCAGCGAGCGAACCACCTTTCGAGGTTGTCCACTTCCTTTTGAAGACAACTGACAATGATGTCGGGATTTTTGTTGGTATTAAATATAGCCGTGTCGTCCGCAAATAATGCTAACGACGAAAACTTACTATTGTGTGGAATATCGCTTGTGTAGAGCGAGTACAGGTACGGTGCTAATACCGAACCTTGGGGAACTCCAGCACGTAAAGGCCGTCTGGATGACAGAGTACCGTCTATGCGATATCTAAAGGTGCGGTTTGTGAGATAGTCTCTTAAGAGAAGTACGAACTTATCTGGAATGCCTAATTGCTGGAGCTTGTAAATCAAGCCAGCATGCCAAACCTTATCAAAGGCTTTGGCGACATCGAAAAAGACGGCACCCGTGGATTTCTTTATGGAGAAACCCTGCAAAACGTGTTCCACCAGGCGGTGAGCTTGGTGAGTGGCCGTGTGGCTAGATCTAAAACCGAACTGTTCATTCGGTATGAGGTTTTTAGAGTCTATGATTGCTTTAAGTCTAGAGAGGATGACTCTCTCGTAGACTTTACCCAAACTATTGAGTAAGCTGATGGGGCGATAGCTATCTGGGAGATTCCGGGGTTTACCCGGTTTATGAATTCCTATAACTGTTGCCTCCTTCCACTGGTCCGGGAAGCAGCAGCAAGACAAAAGGGCATTGAAGATCAATACCAAGAGGTGCACGAGACGGTCAGGAAGACACTTGAGTGCCTTGTTTGTGATAAGGTCGGGACCTGGGGATTTACGGGGTTTGAGCGTTTTTAGAATGGATCGTACCTCATCTCCGGAAGTGGGGGGAATCGGTTCGCTTTCGGGAACCGCTGCGGAAAGACTAGCCAATTCCGATTCCAGTTTGGCATGGAATTCGGCGTGGTTGGGAGAGCTGATATTGGGGGAACACTGGGCTTCAAGGCTGTCCGCCAAGCACTCGGCCTTATCGATATCCTCGAACGCGGGTGGTAGGTTATTCCGCAACAGAGGCGGTGTGGCTGCGTACTGGCTGCCTCTCAGAGACTTCGACAGTTTCCAGAAGGCCAGATGACTTGGCGAGATCTCCGAGAGTTTCGCATCCCATGAATCACTAGAGTGGAGGGCAAGTTCTTCTCTTACCTCTCTCTGTAATCTCCGGAGTCTGATCCGGTTCTCGGGGGTTGGATACGCAGCATTCGCCCTAGTGGCGGCGCGTTTTTTGGTGAGGAGTGCTCTTAAGTCGTCAGGAAGTCTCAGGCGACCATGATCATCGGGTATTTCCCGGGAGCATGCTTTGATCGTGTCGCACAAGTGAGCTGTGAGATGGGAGGAGGCCGCCTTGGCGGCCTCTTCTGAAACTATGCTATCCGGAATTTGGTCCAAGTGGACTGAATCAATCGACTGAAGTTGCTCATTGAGCTTCTTCCAGTCTATGATGGTTTTAGTGCTAGGTGCCGCGGAAGCGGACCTGCCTAGCTGGAGTAGAACCGGTCGGTGGTCAGAACTGAGGTCGTGGATGACCTCGATAGAGCGTAACTGGAGTGTTACGTTCTTGAGAAGAACAATATCTAGGACGTCGGGCTCGTGCTCACTGTTGAGGGGATAGTGAGTCGGCTCGTCTGGAGCTATAACCTCGAAACCGAGGTGGGCGATGTCACTTAATTTGTGGAGAGTGCGACCGTTCTGATTGGTATTCAAAGAATTCCAATGACCGTGCTTCGAGTTGAAGTCGCCAGCCAAAATGACTGAGTTGCCTAGCGCCAGAAGGGCGGCTAGGTCGCTTCTAAGCACTTTTTTCTTAGGACTTAAGTAGACCGATGCTACTATGACGGATGGATGACCCGTCATACCCACCTGACAGATTGTGGTCTCCATGTTTTCTAACTCAGGGGAGTCTACTGGGGAGACATGGAGGGATCTTTTATAATAAATGACCGTGCCACCCAGCTTGGATCTGAAGCGGTCGTGTCTGATCATGTTATAGTTGGCGATTTTGGGATCGCGTCTACTTGGTTTCAAGAATGATTCTTGCACCAACAAAATGTCAACGCTGTGCGCAACCACAAATTCTCGAACTTCGCTAATTTGATCGGTGAGGCCGTTTGCATTCAGCGTAACGACCCTGAGCCCTTGGGGTTTATTCCTTTGGGTCGTACTACCCATAAAGGATTATTTCGAAATTTTCGCGATGGCCTGGACGAGCTCCGCGTGCTCGAGCAAAGCCATTAATCTGTTTTGCGGCTCGCGCCTCAGCTTGCCCGCCAATATTGACAACTCGTCGGTGTCAATGTTGGCGACCAATCCGCTAATCAGCTTCATGTCTTCCATGAAGCTGCTCACGTGCTGAGGTACGGCCACTTTGGGTTTGGGGGGTGCAGTCTGAGGGGCGGGGGGACCGCTGGTTGCCTTGGCGACGACCGGGGTCATCGCTTGAGCCTGCGGGGGCGGGGGGGGTGCAGCCGACGCGGCTGCCTGTCTCTGCTGCCACACGTTGACCGCGGGCAGCGGAGCGGGGACAAAGCGCTCCTTCGGGGGGGCCACTTTTGGAGCGGTCCGAGCGGCTGCCTTTTTACGGGCCGCCGCTAGACCACCCCGCTTTGCTCTAAGCGGGACTTTGGAGCATCCGCGATAACTCGCGGGATGTCCCTGCTGTCCGCAAAGAACGCAGCTAGGCGGCTCCTCTGAGGGGTTCGATCGGGGGCAATCCACAGTGCCGTGGTCACCCAGGCACTTCACGCATCTCGGGCGTGCGAAGCAGTGGCGGGCTGAGTGCCCGAACAACTGACAGCGATGGCATTGGCCTATCGCTCCTCTATTATGGGGGACCTCTACGCGTAGACCGGAAAGTCTGCAGACGGAGGTGATGTTAAAGATTTTCTTTCCTTCAGGGGAAAGGTCTAAGATGACGAGGCAAAACTCGTACGGGGTCTTGGTCCTACCGTGGTACATTCTATGCACCGCGCGGATCGGGAGACCTTGATCCATGAGGTCTTGTTTAATGAGCTCTAAATCGAGCTCAACTGGGAGTCCCTTAATTACGACGCGTAACTCGCGTTCGTCTCTAAGAGCGTAGGAGTGATATCCTACGTTCTCTTCACCCAGAAGGGATGTGAGATTGCGGTGATCCGCAGAAGACTGGCACTCCACTTTGATACCTATAGCAGTGGAGCGCGCGTTTTTAAATGCAATATTTTGCATCATTATTTTTGGTAGTAGACGCTGCCATGCGTCTTTTTCTCTTATATAGAGAGGAGGGACTCTCTCCCTTTTTTCCGTCATAGTGACGTCATCTGACACATTAGGGCCAGATGAAGATTATTGAAGATAAAATAAATGATAAGAATCCGTGGATATAGCTACTCTTCGACCTAGTACGAGATAGCAATGACAAAATATAACTAGTCATAAGAATTATATATTGAATATAGGAAACGCCAAATTCTTTCTTGGCTCTTTTCTACAGGAGTCATACAACCAGAAGTAGAGTTGACGATTCAAAAGCACTTGTTTACAAAATTTTAGTAGAATAAATATTTTTAATTTGAATAGCTACTAGCACTAACGTACATTATTACCGATCTTTACATTTCCTTAGCTAAGAAAGAAAAGTCCCTGTTTAGTACGACTTGTGTAATAAAACCGGAAGTAAAACAAAAATTAAACTACCTATGAACTTTCTTTGATGTGTTTAAATCTTTATTTAATATAATCTTTATAAAATTTTTTTTTTTTTTAAGAAAAAAAGGTATTATTAAAAAAAAAATTATTTTATCCCTGTTTTCGGCCACTGAAAAAGTGCTAAGTCATTTTACTTAACATTTTATCATATGATATCTGTCATTTGTAAAGTTGTGAAAACTCAGTGGATAGCGGACGGACTAAAGAAGTGAAAATACCTGAAATCAAGTATCTGTTATTGTCAACCTTTTTTTGCTTTATATTTTTTCATCTTTTTATAAATAAAAAAACTACAGATCATGGCTCGGGGTCACCCGGGTAATTATATTTATAGCTCATTTTCATATCAAGATAAATTAATTATGCAACTCGCCACCTGCACTAGCTATGTGCAACTCTCTATCTACACTAGAGGTAGAGGAAGATCTTAGCTTTAAAATTTTGTGTCCAAAGTACAATCGCCCAGTAGTGGGAATATCCCACTGCGTAGCATAAAATTTCGTAATACATATATATCTTGCGTATCATATTACACAAAGCGATACAGATGATATTGCAAAACTTCGTAAACAAGAATCTGAATATTGCGACCATCCGCGACTTTGTGATAAGGGGTCGTGAGCCACTCATTCATACTATAATTAAACAAAATGAATGGAATTACATCTCAGTAATTCACTTTACTTAAGTCATCATTCTCGGAAGTGTAAACTCAGCTGTGATAAACAAGTCATTGAATCTTCCGTCCATTATTAATTTAACCCATTTTTATTGGTCTAGCCAACCATCTAATCATATAATAATTTTAAGAAACGATATTTATCTAATTACTAGCTGTCTGGAAACGCGTTACTGTGGCTCAGTTTGGTTTCGAATTCCCATCAAAACAGAATTCTACATTTTATAAAAATGCTCCGATCACCACCAAACTGGTGAACTGATCATCCGCTGAGTCATTCTGAGGATTGTATGAAAATTTTATTAAAATCGGTTCAGCTATTGCGGAGCTTATAAAGGACATACATTATTTTTATATATTAGATAAGCCGTAACCGTAGTTTTAAGCTTATATATTTTTCGGTTATTTGAAATGATTACCGTACAATCTCCAATCGAATGTCTACTCCAATTTAACTTTAATTTTTTTTTAATACTGTCTCAATGACAACTAAAACTTCAAATCATAGATTTGGAATCATAAACTAGAAAGCCTTGCTCTAATATAAAATATGAGCAAGAAACTCCAGGAACTTAAAACAAGATGTAAAAATCCTTATGTGAAATCTAAGAGGCATACGCTTACAAAAGACTTTTGCTAAAAAAAAAATCTTGCCTTACGGGAAGTAGCATGTATGGTAACACGTATAAGAGCAATAGCGAGAAATATATAACCATATTATATAATTTCAGATAAAACGATATATTTGGAAGTAAAGCAAAAAGGTATTTAGTATTCCTTCTCTACACTTCAAAGTTTTTATGACACAACATTATTGATCTTTATTTGAGGCCACTCACTGTTCATAACAAATGGTATCGAACCGAGTTTAAAAATAATACTATAAACATCACGCTCCGACGGGCGAAAATGATAAAAATACCAAAGATAAGACAAATAATTACAATATACACTAATTAGACTTGTCTGAATCGGTCAAATAATAATTATCCATATACAGGAAATGGCTTCGATAAAATAATGGTATTTTTGTTGTAATTAAGTTGGGTTTTGAACAAATTAAATCCCGTAATGTAAGCATAAATATTATTTTGTATTTTCGTTAAACAAAATGAATATTAGTGGTTTATTATTAAAAAAAAGTAAAGGAATGGCCAAGGAAACGGTTATTATCCTGGCATAAGCATCCTTTCTCTGTTTTGGAGAGAAGGGTTGGAGCCAAGACCACGTTGCTCCAATGCGTATTGGTAATTCTAATTCTTTCGTTTCTTATTTACGTTATGTGTTGACATGCGACAAAAATATATCGTTATATATCCATAGAATAAATAGGAGAATTTAATATATCACATAATACACTCAAGAAATGTATAAACCCTAATTAACCTGTTGTTTCGCAGACTTTCAAAAGACTTTCCTCAAATATTACACTAAAGCAATAACCTCTATTGTGTGTATTAAATTCTGCAAAATTATTTTTAAAAATGTACGAGCAACTATTATATGCAAAATATTGTCTGATAAATAGGCACCAAAATTACATGTATATATATTACAAAAAATAGTCTCGAAAAGCGTGTTTGTCTGTATGTAATCGATTTTCTTAAAATCTACGAAGCGGATTTTTGGTCACTTTTTTACAAAAAGATTGTTTGGGATTTAGGTAGTACATTCTTTGGTACGACTTAACCGATCTTGATGAGACTTTCTCAGGAAGACAAAGGAAGATGTGGAGCTACATATAGGCTTTTTATCCTAGAATTCCTACATGTCTGATTCTAAGAGTTAAATTACATAATAGTTAAGTAAAATTTACCTAGACAGTAATTATTAACAATATTGGAATGTTGAGATAAGAAGCAATCGAGATATAAGAAAACAATCATTTCCACAAAAGGGCGCCCTGATAAAATCCGAATTCTTTAAATTATTACCTATATAGATAAGGCGATAGTCATACCTATGTCACGCATACTGATGACGATTTACGATAAATGATAACTGATTGGCGCTAATATACATTTTTTCAATAATGCTCAACAAATTTTATATATACACGACCCTTCAACAACTTTAAATTGACATACCTTTTTTTAATTATTGAACGCATGAAAAAAAACGACCGTTATTTGTTTGATAAAATCCGCCGTGTGGTATCCGGTAGAGTAGAATTGACCACCCTCATTTCTTAACTAGGTGTCGTAATATAAGTTAACTCACCGTGTGGTATCCGGCTGAGTAGAATAGACCACCCTCTTTATTGCTGAGCTATAGCAAAAGGCAACTAAGGTCAGGCAGGTGGCCGGTCATATTATACGAAGGCAAATCACGTCACAAAATGGTTAAATGTAGTGCCGACCCCCACTTAAAGTGGGATAAGGGCAGGAGAATGATGATGATTATGATGATGAAAATATTCATCCATGCTAATACATATTATAAATACGAAAGTCACGGCTAATCCGTTGAAGCAATATTGATTAAATTTGGTACGACTATCGACCTTATTGGGCAGAAATATTATACATTTTTTTTCCCATTTCCCATTTCCATTTCCCTCGGGAACAGGTAAAAAACACATAGTACATAATCGGTTATAAGATTGTATAACAATATCAAACAGTCATAATGTACTTTTAGTACATAATTTAAAGTGTTACTTCAAGTAAATTTGTAAACAAGTGCTTTCGAACCGTCAACTCTACTGCTGGTTCGGAAAGCTGTCCGACCGAG
Organism: Morpho achilles; assembly: GCA_947086495.1. Lineage (NCBI taxonomy): Eukaryota > Metazoa > Arthropoda > Insecta > Lepidoptera > Nymphalidae > Morpho > Morpho achilles. The sequence continues at coordinate 12,066,956 of CAMTZB010000019.1, forward strand.
AAGAGCCAGCAAGAAATCTATAACCCGTTATATTTTGTCATTATTATATAGCATAAGGTCGAAAATTAGCTATATCCCCATGCATTCTTATCATCTATGTAATCTTCAACAGCAGGGTTTCTGAATCACCCTCTTTTTTATAATTTTTATTTAAACTGTAATTATAAACCTAAAATTGATTGTAGTATTTTATGATACAAACTTATACCACAACCCACAATAATGTATCTAATTATAGGAGAACAGAACAGTGGTCCATAAGTCTTAAGTACCGTGAGAAATATCAGAGTGCGATTACAGTGTTGCGTAATATATCTTGTCTGTTTTCCATACCAAGCGATTACTATTTTAGTTCATACAAGTTGTTGAAAATGTCAACCCTTTTACTCATGAAGAATCACCAAGAATTAATGGCTTATTATTTTAATTTCATCTATCCTTTCCCATCTCAGCCTTGCATTCTTTTAAATTTAAAAAAGCTTAAATTCTAGAAACGGCTAACCTTAATTAGTGGCAATATTTCATGTGAGTACTGGAACGTGAAATATCTGTAAGTGATGATAATAGTAGATTATAATATTGTTGCATAATAAGGGTTCTTATAACACGAGTATGTTTTAAAAAAAACGAGCCGCAGGCGAGTTTTTTTATAGTATCACACGAGTGTTATAAGACCAAGTTATGTACAGTGTCATACATTACTTTATCTACTCTCGTACTATAATACGTAAAACAATATCAATAATTACCAAACTTTGTTTAAATATTGAAAAAAAATTTTAAATGTCAAATGTTAGCGCCAACGCACAAACATCAATTGCGCACGCGTTTGCGTCGCCGCGGACTCGTTCATTGAAACCTTTAAGGTAGAGGTCTAATGTAATAGTAATGTAATGAAAAAAAAATAATACCAATGCAAGAAATAAATTCATTTCAAGCTTCGTCTACAATAAATAAATTTCGAACATGAAATAAATTGTAAATGAATTGTGAAAGCTAATAATTAATACATCTCAAGGGAAAGCATATTAAAAATATGGTGCAATGTTCGTGTATCTTCAATGCAGGTTTAGCAATACAAAAAGCAATAATATTTTATGAAGTTTACAGTTAACTGAGGTCGATAACCAGATCCAATCAACCCCTGCCATTCAACTACCGAACCATACGATGTGAATACAGCAAAATTTTAATCCGTTCAACTTGCTTTTTGTTTTCAAGAAAACCTTTTGAACGTCCCACGTATGAGTAATATTTTATATTTAAAAGTAAGGAAGAGATTATTCGAACAATAAGCTCTGACTCATAATCTTTCGCTGAAAACGATGAAACATTGGGTTCTGGTCGAACAAATGGGCTCACGATATTGCCTTTCAACATAATTTGTATAACATAAAAATCATCAAGACTATCCGTGTGGTATCCGACTGAGTAGAAAAGACCACCCTCATTTCTTACCGAGGTGTCGTAAATGGCGAATAAAGTAAGTTGACGTCAAGCAGGCGGCTCGTCGTAAATTACGTAGCCAAATCATGTGACATATGTTATAACATGTTGTGCCGACCCCACTGATAAGGACAGCAGGATGATGATGAATAGTCAAGAACTGACTTACAAAAATAACTTTATGAACAGTAACCATAGATAGAATAGTAATTAGCAAACAAGAAATGTTATTCCATAGATTCCATATATTCAAGAAATCTCCAGAGTTATGCAAGTTTTCCTAATATGCTTTCGTTAACTTAAAAGCGCATGATTAGCTGTAAATTGAAATTTTATATAATGTATATAAATTTTCAATTGCATGTATAAGTTTTTATGGAAAACTCATTGTCCCAGGTTTTGAACGCGAGACCCTCCGGTATGAGAGACACGGTCACCGGTCAAATTGTACAATTTTGAAATATTGAACACACACATAGAAATAGATCTGCGATCAAATCTGAAGCAAGTGTGATTACAAATAACAGCGCGTATCAACTCACTGAATGCGGCTCGTTATGCTACAGACGATTTAACATCAAAGAAGTGATACTTGTTTTGGCCTGGGTAAAAGGAAATTATATTTCACTGACGGAATAGGAAAATAAAGAAAATATGAATAACTAGTAGATAGGAACTTTTGGTATCTTGTTTTCAGATATTTTAAATTGATATTAGTCCCTTTAAAGCCCCTATAAAAAGAAAGATTACAAACTGTGTCAAAAATCATGAGTCAACCCGAATTCAGTTCTAAGGACAACGGTCAGTCTGACTCAATACATATTTTGTTACGTTCTAAAACTATTATCACCTAGTTTATCATTTTTTATTATTGTCCACTAGAAATTGCCTGGAAATAATTTATACGGCAAAAGGTTCCCTGTTAGCTAGTCCATACTTGTTTGTATATGATTATTTTCTTAAAATCTACTTAACGGATTTTTGTAAGGTTTTTACTTAAAAGTAGTGCAATTCTTCAAAAAGGTTTAGGTTAATAGTACATCACGGTTTTATATAAATAGCGTTGAAGAGGTCGCGAGTTGTAAATAAGCTCGCCTGCTGGGAGGTTTAGTCGAGTGCGCCGCGTAAACCAGCCACTACCAGATACACTAAAATAATGTATTAGACACTTGTAGATCTACCAAAATACTACAAAAAAGTTCGCAACAGCATGTCTATTTTTTTTATTTATTTGGAAAATGAACAGCTTAAGCTATTTATACATATTCCATTGTCCATTCGAATACAATTTGTAAGCAAAGAAAGAACAGAAATTAAAGTAGAACAAAAAAATTTACGAAAAAAAAATTAACGAAGTATGGGAATCGAGTCAAACCACATTTCAGACATATGTTGTTTTATTTCTTTGGTCTATATCTCTTATGGTTAATTCACAATAACTACTTATGTGTTTAAAATTACAATTCTTAAATATACTGATTACCACGCGGGCGATGCCGCGAGCACAGCTACTATATATTTTATATTATGTAAAAAGAAATATGGAAGCTTTCTATCTACATTTTTTGTCTATTGTTTTCATAGGTGTCGCGTTTGTGTGTGTGTGTGTGTTTTAAAACGAAAATCAATGATCTTCGAGAAATTAAAAATAATAATTGTCGTTCGTACTAAATAACTTTTACTTAAGTAATTTAATTTTAGATATCTTTTGGGGCTATTTTCGCTTTATGCTTAGATTTTCTACAGATTATCTTGATTAGTATCTATTAAACCTCGTATCTCATATTTATGATTGTTCATTATTAGTCAAAATAGTATTGCGTTTTCTATAATAAATAGATACATATCTGTACAAAACAAGCGAAATACTGGGAAAAAATGAATTATAAATTGAATGAGATAAAAATTTGCTACTTAAAGTATCATATAAAATAATCAGAAAAGTGGACGTCGAACGCGGAAAAACCTTGGTCGATTTATAGTAGCAAAAATATACAAGGAGATCTTAACTGTTAATAAAAATCTGTTAATGTTGGGTTACATTTACATGGACCTAATTTCAAATGCGATCAATGGACCTTCGAATGGCAGTGATTTCATGACAGTTCATAGTTGTCAAGTATAGACCTATTTATAATACTAAGTATGCAGTAATGTGAAACTAATATGGCGTTTGAAAATAGCGTAATTGATAGAGTTATTACGATCCAACTAACTGACTCTATATAGAGTTTAATATGAATCACAACATTTCACAACTATTATATTACAGACTTAGTATTAAAGTGAACTAATTAAAAAGTTTTTGAAAAACTCGCGAGTTTAAGAGACCCATAACTTGAACGAGCAAGAAAACTTTTTTAAATAGTTCGTAGCGTGATGCCATAGATAAAAAATATAATACTTAGTGAAATAAAACTGGAATTTTCAGCCTATATCTTAGTCCGCTAATTCGCCGTGTGGTATCCGGCTAGGTAGAATAGACCACCCTCATTTCATACCGAAGTGTCGTTAAAGGAGACTAAGTTAAGTTGACATTTAGCAGGCAGCTGGTCGTAAAATAACTAGACAAAACATGTAACAACATGTTTAAAACATGTTATCCCACTTAGAGTGGGATAAGGGCAGGAGAATTATAATATTAGCCCATGATACAAGTGTAACAAATACAAAATCTCATCGATATTGGCACAACGGATTAACTGTGAAAGCTTAACAGACAGACAGTCAGACAAGCTTTCGCATTCAAAATTGCAGTATTTATTACTGATTAAATTAAATAACAATTCTACTACAAAACATTTGACGTCATAATTTTAGACTTATAATGTAAGCATATGTTTTAAGATGCAAACAGTGGCTATAAAAATAAAATTATCGACTCCCACGGCGTTCTAGTCTTTTGAAGACATAAAGATAGATGTTTTGACCGGCATCTAAATTAATAAGGAATGAAAAGACATTTATATTCATTATTTTTAAATGGCTATGGTTTTGAAGGGGTCCCTTTACAAACTTTACCATCTTAAAAACTGTATCATTAAAAATAAGATGGGAGCAGCACCAAACTTATTATTTTTCATAATATATTTGTAAATAATCTGAAAGCTTACAAAGTCTTTGATGAACAAACAGCAAAAGTCTCTTACCCTCATGCGCTTTAAAACTCAACTCGGGCAATAAAAAATGAGATCCTATTAACCTTATTATATTATAAATGCGAAAGTTATGGATGTATGTTTGTTACTCTTCACGGCAAATCCACTAAATCAATATCGATGAAATTTGGCACAATTATTGTTTATACACCGGGCTAAGATATAGGCTATTGAAATCCTGTTAATTCTACAGGAATAAGATGACATTGAAAAGTGCCATCTATTATCAACCTATCAAGCTACAACAGTCCACGCGAACGATTTTGCGAGTAAAAACTGGTTTAATCATAATATTTCGTTTTTTGTATTGAATTTTATGATATAAAATGCTCTATACATAACATAAAAGTAAAACCTGCATATATACAAAGAATATTTTCCGGTATATCTTGATTCGTTTTAGCGTGATAAAAACCATATATTTTCATCATTAATTACCGTCGCATATTTTGTCAGTGAAATTCTTTTTCCATATTATAATATCTTATTTCAAAATTATATTTTTAAGTTCATCGATTACAATGTTAAAAAATATCCAAATACAAATAACTCATATAATTTATTAATATTTAATATTCCTGGAATCATCAGCAGTATAATACGAAATTATACGCACGGAATATTAATATTTTTCCTGTAATTATAGTATTTCTAAGTCGGTAACAAAGCTAAAGTCAACGATTGATTATGTATTTATTGCTTGTACGAGTATGTACATCAAGGTGGTGATTCACTACTAGTATTTTACTTACTAGTTACATGTATTTATATATTGTCAGTGTTCATTGACACATGAATGCACGATTCATGTATTTCTACAGAGTATTATAAGATATTATTTTCTTTGTTTTAATCATAGATAAAACGTATAAAGAGGTCTGTGTCATTCAAGTGCGAAAGTAAAGCGCACTATTACGCATTATTGGAAAAATATTAAACGGGTTTACATTACGCAATGTATTTATGACGCAATATATTAAAACAACAATTGCAAATTTACTAAATTTTGTCCCGAAATTTTGAAATTACCTACGAAGTACCTGCCACTGGATCATTTTCACTGTGGTTTTCAAACAAAAGTTTTGTGATATACTAAAGATAAAGCTGAATAATAGATTATATATAGTTACAAATAGTTATAAGAAAGTTGCATCAGACCATGCAAAGTGAACGAAACTTAGCAGGCAAAAGAGGCAACGGAACGATTTATCATGAGCTTCGGGCAAAAGAATTTTTTTTATTCTAGTGAATACTGCCAAAAACTTTGGCTTTTCTTACCATAAGTTTTATTTATTTTATCAATTAGCTATCTTTATTAAGATTCTTTCTACGTGCTGCTCAATCAAAATTATATAAAATATAAAAAAAAAATTTTTGAATTCCTTGAATTTTAAAGGTTTAAGCGAAGCCTTCATCATATATTTATTTATTTATACAAAATTTTATTGAAAAATATTAACCATTATGCAATATCTTATAAATGTATCTTTTAACAATATTTATATTTTAAAAAAAAAATGTCTCTAAACAATATTTATAATTAAAAAAGTCTAAAATTTGGGAGTCTCGGTATTAATTATCGATGCATTTTAGTACATCGTTTACAAAGTATAAAAGTTGTTGATGAACTTGTACGTGCTATAATTAATTGTATAATAAGATAAACTATAAATACTAAAAAAATATATGTATATAAATCAGTAAGAATACGTAATAAACGCTAAATACTGATAATAAGCAATAATTATTGTTTTAAAAATTACTCAACCGGAATTAACTCGTTTTTATTTTTTATTTTAATACTAGGTACAGAAATATGTTCGAACCAATATTTTAAAATAGTTATGTAAAAGTCAAATTATTTTTCCTTATATTTTTATAAGGAAAAATAATTTGACTTTTGGATTATAAAATTTTTATAAAGCTTATTCTTTGTTTCAAGCTTTAAAAACATTAATCTTCTTAGCTCTTAAACATGAACCTTTTTTAATCATTAACTAATCATCACAGATTTAAGTTATTATGCAAATATCAAAGTATCAGTAGTTTAAGTAATTACTAAATGCGTAATTGTTATATAACTGAAATCGAAATTCAGATATAACTATATAACGTAACTAATTTTTATTTTAACTTTTATAATAAATCGTGTTGTAATACTATTTGTTACTTAAATAAAATTTTAGTAAAATAAGCTGTGATGGCCCTGCGGTGAGACTGTACGGTCACGGGTTCAAACCCCGATCAGACACCAATGAGTTTTCCATTAAAACTTATGTGTCATCATCATCTTCCTGTCCTTATCCCACTCTAAGTAGGGTCGGCACAACATGTTATAAACATGCTGTCAGATGATTTGGCTGCATTTTTACGACCAGCCGCCTGCCTGACGTAAACTTATCCTAGTCGTATTTTACGACACCTCGTTAAGAAAGAGAGTAAACCGGATATTACACAGTGGGTCAACTTACCTTAGTCGCCTTTTATGACACCTCGGTAAGAAATGAGGGTGGTACTATTCTATTCAGCCGGATACCACACGGCGAATGTTAAAACCTATGTGTGTTAGTGATAATTGCAATTTATAACACACTTTTCAGTGAGGGAAAACATCGTGACTTAACCTAAATATAACTTGAAATTTTTGTATATCATAGGAGCAGCGTGGTATCTTAGCTCCAACCCTTCTCTAACAAACGGAGATCCTATTTCCTCCAAGTAGGTCTTTACCCAGCAGTGAGATAGTAACAAGACGTTACTTTACTTTTACTTCAAAAAATATTTGAAGTAGAAGAAAAGTACTTTGAATTATTATAAATGGATACATATAGAATATCCTTATTAATTTTTATTGACATGCTGCGTTGTAATAATGCCATAAAATTATACATTTATAATAAAAAAGTCCCCCGCTGCGTCTATCTTTGTATGTTTTCGCAATGACTCAAAAACTACTAAACCTATTTTTATGCAGTTGTCATCAATAGATACAGTGATTCATGAGGAAGGTTTAGTTAAATAAATTGTTTAAATATTGCGAAAGTCCTATCCTATCCTATTACTATTATAAATACGAAAGTTTGTAAGTATGGATATGTTTGTTACTCTTTCACGAAAAAACTATCGGACGGATTCGGATGAAACTTCGCAGTAACATAGTTCGCAGTAATATACATCGGAATAACACATAAGCTTTTGTTATAATTTTATATAATTTTAGTTCCACGCGAGCAAAGCCGCGAGCAAGCAGATGGGGAGCTTTTATTGAAAATTCTAACCTTATCCGTTTGAGTTTTATAACAAAACAATATTCCTGTTTTTAAAGGCTTATTGAATATTCCGGAATAGCACACAACTACCTTTATTTATAATATCTGGGTGACCGAGCTTCGCACGGTAATTTTTTACAAAAAAAAAAAACTTTAAAAAAAACAATTATTTAGTTGGGGATCGATCCTTGGCATTCACATTTTTCGAGTCTGCCCGTTACCCGAATAAGCTACGTCGACTTGACAGTTAATGGCGAAAATTCAATTCAATATAAATGTTAGTGTTTTTCAATGCCCAAAAACATAAAACCTAGCTAAATCAATTTTTCTCCCCCAAAACCTCCTACATGTTGAATTTCAGGAAAATCGTTGGAGCCGTTTCCGAAAAATATATATTTATAAGATTAACTCATTTAAATATTAAAGATACACATCTTGTTTTCTAAAATACAAATTAACGACTTGGTATAATTTATAGAACGTTACTTTGCGGTATTCCAAAGTACAAATGTTATAATGGAATTATTTTAATATAATCCGCGTTTGTTAAGAACATCTATGTAATACTAAGTGCAGGAAGAAAAACCGTTCACGTACCTTATTACCGACAACACACTACATAAGCAATACACATATTCACTACGAGTGCAATATTTTAGATATATATAAGAGATTTTTATATTTATATACTCTTTATACAATATAAATATACAAATTCACAAATGGACGTAGAGCTCCGCACTCATTAAACGAGGGATATGCAGCTTAGACCCATGCTGCTTCTATGCCGATTGATGACTTATACATTTCCCAGATATTCTCTTCATAAATTCCCTTAAAATATATTATTCTACAGCAGTAGAACGTAAGTTTTATGAGAAAACTCATTTGAACATGCAAAGAAGATGAAAACAATCGCCTTTATTGGTTTTCTTTTCTATTGGTTTTCTAATATATTGTTAAGCTATTTCTAATATATTGTTAAGCTATTTCTAATATATTGTTTAATATATTGCATATATTGTGTATTTCTAATATCTTGTATTGTTTTATTTTTTGTTATTGTAATATCTTGTATTTTAACTTTGCCATTACAGCAGTTTAAAAACACTATTAAGGAGAGGCTGATACAGAAAGCCTACTATACTGTTGAGGATTATTTAGACGATAAAAATGCGTGGATATAAATATTGTTCGACCCTGTACAAGATAGAAACATTAAATGTAACTAGCATTAAGAATTGTATTTTTTAAAAAGAGCAACCGCCGAGTTTCTTGCTGGCTCTTCTCGGTAGGAACAGCTTTCCGAACCAGCAGTAGAGTTGACGATTCAAAAGCACTTGTTTACAAGTTTATTTGAATAAAGAATAATTTGAATTTGTTCTAATATATTGTTAAGCTATTTCTTTTTCTTCACACCGCCACACAACGTTATATAAAAGTTTTTTTTGTTTACTCCTTTTTTGTGTTAATTTTTATTTTTAATTTTCTATTGTCTTAACACTGTAATGTGTGTAGAAAAGAAATAAAGAAATTCTATTCTATTTTATTCTAAGTAAGTTAGCATAATAAACGTTAAGTATAGGAAGTTAATATTCCAGTAGACTATGCAGCTGAGAAGGCTTTACCGCATTTGTATCAAACTCTGCTCGTATATCGCCATCGGCTCCGACCGCGTGGAAATATTAAAACCTAAGTAATATAGTATTTTGATAACCATAAAAATGGTTATGTGTTAACCTTAAAAGTTAGATGTATGCTGTCGCAAACTTTTATTTATCTATAACTTTTAGAGGGGTAAACTTTTAATGGACTATCTTACACTTAAAGAATTTATTAAATCGGTCCAGTAATTCCTGAGTATAGCACGTTCAATCAATCAAACAAACTCTTCAGCTTTATATATTAGTATAGATTCTCCTACCGAAAAACAAGGAAAAGTTATCTCTTCTTTATAATTAAAAAAAACCATACTTTGAAATTAACTACCATATCTCAGAAAGGTTCCCTTACATACACTGTTACTCATTAACTCTTCTATAACACCCTTAAATTATGTTAAATATCAAGAACACGTGTATTTAATAGTATAAATATTTTTTTTAACCTGCGAGGGATAGCAAAGGACGCGCGATATCGATTTATAATGTAAATAATATTCCTTCGTAAAAGCATTGCTTATATTCTAAAAAATAATAATAAAATATGTTAAAGTTATCAGATTTATTGGAATTAATGCCATAGTGATCGGCTCACACTAAGTAACATGAATAAAATACCCACCATAATATACGCACATTAGGATAAAATATGCAAAATCAATTAGCAAATACTCCGACAACACTTCCTCGAATTTTAAATCTCGATAAACTGTGATGTATGAACGAATAAATTGTTAAAAGGTTTGTCGAATCGTACGTTATTGACGTATTGGGATACTTATTACTAAGTTAAATCAACTTAAATAAGTAGGTACGTACGTACTCATAAATTCCGACGACGTGTACGTGAAGTCAACTTACTCGTTGCTCATATGCAACTTTCTAATATAAAGTTACAGACGAACATAAAATAAAAAAGCTAAGCAAGAATAAGACGAAAAAAAATTAAAATTACCTTTCGTTTCAGTTCTCGATTTTCCTACAATTATGCCATTCAAATATTTACACTTCACTTTCAGTACACTTGAAAAAGCCCGTTAATGTAAACAGAAAATCGCACTAAACGTAAACAAAGCAAAAAAGGAATCGAGACACAATTTACTTTAAGTTTCAAAAGCGAGATGAAATGGAAATGTTTATTTATTTAAGATGGTCTCGGTCGTACGTATGTAGAAGGATCTTATGCGTACGAGAGTGCGTGGTTCGCGAGAGCCACGCAGGCTGGCGGGCTGGCGGCAGGCAGCGCGTGCACTGAACGCTCGGAATGGCGTGGTGTAGTCGCCGTGGCCGGTCGGTCTCCGCTGCCGGCCGCCGCGCGACTCTGCCCCGCGCGTGCGCCGGACCTGTTCCGAACACCACTATCTCGATTCTCAGGCTACGTTTATACGACGACATTTTTGACGAATTTTTCCTACTAATCTGTCTCTAGATATTATGTGTGATTCAGAGTCCAATTTTAGACACAAACTTATTCAGTATTTCCTCCTTGACAAGGAGGAGAGTTCTTGAAATACTGTTTTAAAATTACAGTCACAGCTCTTATAATTATAATTTTCAATTGTTCTTGTTTTGCCACTTTATTGTATTTTTATTTAGATATTCCTTTTTTCTCTAATTTATAACGTTTGTTGTTTATGTTCATTGTCACTTTATCTTAATATAGTTCTTAATAGTTGTTGTTAATCTGCGCATGCTGTTGCCATCTATAATTAATATAGCACTTAATTTAATAATCCTTGTATATTGTGTATTTGTAGCTATGTATGGTGTTTATATTGTTGATGGGCTTTTTAGATAAATAAATAATCAAATCGTTTATCAGAGACCGCTTCCAAAACATTCACATACGATCGTATATTCAGAATTTTATTTGCCTGACGTCAGTATTTACTTTTGTTAACTTCCGTTGATAAATAGGGTAAAAAGATATAATAACATTTCAATAATGAGTTTTTAGTAAAGTCAATAACGTTATTAGTCGATAACGAGTATTAGAAAAGATAAAACTAATAAGTGATTTTAAAATTGACTCCCGTGCAAATGTCGTATGGAATAATCTTATTTTAATAACAATTTTATTTCATACATATTTTCTTATTGCTTTAAGAGTTCTCTTAGATCTCTCTCTAGATATATTCACAATAAATAGTATAATAAATCTTGATTCTTAATCAAAGATTTTTTTTTGTCAAATTTCATAGTACGTTAACCTTGTTATTAAATTCAAATTCAAAATATTCTTTATTCAAATAAACTTGTAAACAAGTGCTTTTGAATCGTCAACTCTACTGCTGGTTCGGTAAGCTGTTCCTACCGAGAAGAGCCAGCAAGAAACTCGGCGGTTGCTCTTTTAAAAAATACAATTCTTAATACTAGTTACATTTAATCGTTTCTATCTTTTACAGGGTCGAACAATATCAATATCCAAGCATTCTTATCGTCTAAATAATTCTCAACAGTATAGTAGGCTTTCTGTAACAGCCTCTCCTTAATAGTGTTTTTAAACTGCTGTAATGGCGAAGCTAAAATTGATCACATATCTAATACACAACTAATTTTCAGAACTCATAACTTACATTAAAGACCTGATGACTCTGAAATACCGTGTTACGATTTTTTTGTCGTATTAAAAACCTGTCTTATTGAGCCTACTCAGCGCTCTGTCACAATCCAATCACTGTAAAGTGTGCATTTCTCTCTATGCACGAAACGCACAATTTGCCTAGACGACATAACTTATAACCTAAAATATACTAACTATTAATCATAATCAACATATGGCCTGAGATTTCCTCAGGTCAGCTCTTAAATAATTATTTATTTCATTACAAAAAAAAAACAATTGTTTTCAATATTATCATCATCTTTTGCACTTATCCCATACTATGGGCACAACATGTTATAAATATGTTGTCACATGATTTGGCTACGTATTTTACGACCGGCCGCCTGTTGACGTTAACTTACCTTAGTCGTATTTTACGACACCTCGGTAAGAAAGCGGGTGTTCTATTCTAATCAACCGGATATCACACCAAGGGTCATTTTATCTTAGTCGCCTTTTACGACACCTCGGTCAAAAACGAAGGTGGTCTATTCTACTCAACCTGATATCACACTGTGGGCCAACTAACCTTAGTCCCCTTTTAAGATATCTCGGTAAACGAGGGTAGTCTTCTACTCAGCCGGATACCACACGGCTTTGTTTTCAATATTATGCAATACATACATTCGAGCTAAAATTTATCGTTTTCGTTTTAGCAATAGACTCTACTCCCCATCCTGGTATTTCCAAGCCAAAGTGAGGCTTAAGCCCACCACGCTACTTGAATGTGCATTTGCTTGTTATCAGGAATTGATATATCATGGATTGTACGGGGTAGTGATGGACGTGTACAATAGCGTAGCCACTACCCCTTCCTAAGCTGAGATTGGCCACGTTGTTGGCGTTTCTTTAAAGTGCTCATCCAAAATAGCCGTGAAGCACTTAAAACTGGGGAAAAAACATAATCAGGGATTGTATCATGGATATAGTGACATTCATCGCTTATCACATGGTCTTACCGTAAAACAATCACAGCTACATCGAATATAGATATTCTGTGTCCAAGCTCGATAATCATTCTTTACGTATGTATATGTTATTTGTACGTATATGAATATTTCATATATGTGTAACTTCTTCTTCTTCTCCAACCGATGGATGTCCACTTCTGAACATAGGTCTCTTCACGGGATCTCCATACCACACGATTTAGTGCCACTTCCGTCCACCGACTCCCAATGTATGTATATGTGCTATCTTTTTAATATATTGTATGTATTACAGATTACGCAGGACTTATACAATATCGGCTTGGCTTTAAGAGATTCACTTTAGTAACTTTAAGAATTTCATGCATTATTGTGATCGGTCAAGCTTAAAAAGCTTTTTTTATTAATTTTCCAATAAATCTATATATTTTATTATTTATTTCTATACCATTCCATCCACAATATTTATACAAAATACTCTAGGTTTTTTTACACTCCTTTATATGAACTTTAAGTACTCCAATTCATATATAGATTACAACTCTACGAATATAAATCATCCTTATCTTATGTCATAGAGCTTTAACTCCGTGCAAGCGGGTATATAATGGACCACACACCTATTCAATATCGTTCTGCTCTTTATCGACTACACTTTTGACACTCATAAATAAATGTATTGTAGATAAAATTAGACTAGTTTATTGGGACCGCTCGCACCACAACTCGTTGTGGAGGTCGGGGACTGATAAAGGCACGTTACTCCAGTAAATATATCAAACTATTTGCGCACTTACTATATAAGGATATTGTATCGATGACTGGCACGTTGGTGACAGTGAACCTGCCTTCAGCTCTGTGGGTCGCGGGTTCGATTACAACCGAGAGTCAATATTTTCTAAGTACAATTTATAGAATTAGGCGTAACTTTGCGGAGGTCCATAATACAAAAATAATGAGAATATTATTTGCTATAATACGCAATAAAAGTAAATATATGTAACGCTAAATGTAGTGTGTACTATTCGTTCTCATACCTGATACATGCAGAATTTGTAAGAACTCATGCACTACCCGACACCGATGACACAACAATACACAAGCACTGCACACATTTACCACCACAATCTCAACAATTGTTTCGCCCCATAACCGTAGCATCATCAGGAAATAGACTCCACGACAAAATCGCTTTGTGATTATAGCAAAATAATATTCTAATTACTTTTGTAAGTACAATTTGTTGGTTCTTCGAGCCTGGGTGCGTATTTGTATTTTAGTATATATTAAGGACTATATATGTATATATTTACCACCTATCTGTCACCCACAACACCTTATTTATACCTTAATTAGTTTATACTGTAATTTATTTTATTACTAGTTTTTGCCTGTCAAAAGCTGTGATGGCCTAGCGGTGCGACCGTGTGAATCTCTAGAGACGATCATGGGTTCAAACCCGGGCAGACACCAATGAGTTTTCTATTAAAAACTTATGTGTCTAATTGATAATTGCAATTTATCACACGCTTTTCGGTGAAGGAAAACATCGTGAGGAAACCTGCATATCTCTAGAGAATCCTAGGGATATGTGAAACCTACCAATCCGCATTGGAGCAGCGTGGTAGGTCTTAGCTCCAACCCTTCTCTCCAAAAATGGAGAGTGGAGGCCTATGCCCAGCAGTGGGATAGTAACAGGCTGTTACTTTTGCCTGTCGCTTGATAAGTACATCGATCTGAAATATTTTCGTATATGATAGAAAGACAAAATCACACTTTCGCATCTATAATATTAATTTAGGTTAGCAATACTTTATATGAAAGTACTTGGGTGGCTGAACAATTTGAAATATTGGAAAATGCAATTTAAAAAAAATAAAAAAAGAAAGGGACGGTGACATGTGGGATTTGATTCCGGGTTTAGAACTTTTATGTTCGCCATCCACTGAACTTTATAATTGACAGCTAAAAAATTATTTGCATTTAATACTAGTGGAAAAGCTATGAAATTAATTCTTACCATCATAATGATTGCTCATTCGTTAGTCACACCCAACTTTTCTTAAACGGCATAATAAAGATACAGAAGCATTGACTTAAAAGAACAACTCTCGTCATGACTAATATCGCCTGCAAAGGCGTCGTAGCGGTTAATTGATTTAGATTGTATTAATGCACGCAAAATATGGATATATGGTGATACGTGACTGCTCATAATATATTTTTTTAAGAACACAATGACTTAGGGCATCGGTCGGCAGCCTGTGGCTTTAAGGATGTGATGCCGCGGCTCTTTAATTCCATACGCAAAAATTTATTTAATAAAAAATATTTAAAAATCGTTCTGAATCAATTAACGAGGATTAAGCGTCATTTCTATCTCTTAGCCTATTATTTGATAAATATATGATTTTCACTACACTCCCTCCCCCGTAACAGAAATCGTCAGTCGGTGGAAATCTTTTGAATGATTTTTATAGGTCGGTTTTAAATTGAATCATTTTGTGGCGTTTTAAAAAATGAAATTTTTAAAATTGCTATTTTATTGCTCTTTTTACTACTAAAAAACTTAATAAATAATATAAATAAAACTTAATAAATTAAAACTAAAATATTGCCGTCCTCTGCCTTAGGCCAATTTTGAAAACCTCTATTTGTTTTGATTATTTTAACCAATTACAGTAATCCGAATTGAGATTGACGAAAATGGCATATTTTTACATACTGAAACTATTGTCAACTGAGATATATTATCATGTTTATGCGAGTGCTTTTGAAAGGACTTTTAAGTACTACCTCTTTTATTAGTATTTTCGAAAAACTTATTCGCTAATCTCGTTACTCAAGACGTATAATAGTCATTCTAAATATAACTAAGTTATCCTTTTTTTATTGTAACATTAAATTGTAATAACTTAAAAAAAAACTGTACTATAATTGTTTGTTTAAAATGACGTGTGTAAGGTCTGGTAAATAATATCCTAGATCTAAGTGTAGCGCTATGAGTCATGACATAGACACATTAATCAACTAGAAAAACAAACGCCTGTTCTTCTGACGTTTATTAAAAAAATGAAATATCACTGTACCTATTTGCTTTGCATGCTCTAGTAACTACGTACTTCGATAAAATAAAAGATTAGTCATGATGATGAAAAACATGGCGTTCATTTTATTTGGTTTTATCTATGAATATAAAAGGCTAATGAAAACACGGAAAGAAAATGATCTATAGTAAATAATTGCTAGTTAAACTGTCATGTATCAAAAAGGCCATTATTATATTTTGTTTATAAAATTAAGACCCACGATTATATAAATACGAATATAAAGATTAAATTCCTAAAATTGATTGTCTTTTAAAAGAACCATATTTTGGGTTTATGTGACATAGTTCATATACCAGGGATTGATATTAGTTCAGTAAATTCTACTAATACCAGTGACATCCTCCTCCACTCTTTTTAAGTTTACCCAGCAAAAATATAAACGCCCCAAAAAAGTCATATTAAGCTGTAAATTAAATATCTATTGGCAACACAAACTTACTATGCTAACTAGAATGTGTGGAAATAGCTCTCTTTGAACCTTTACAAGACAATAACGACGTAATGTAAATAGTATTAAGAATTAAATTTTTAAAAGAGCAGCCGCCGAGTTTCTTGCTGGCTCTTCTCGGTAGGTACAGCTTTCCGAACCAGCAGTAGAGTTGACGATTCAAAAGCACTTGTGTACAAGTTTATTTGAATAAAGAATATTTTGAATTTGGTTTTGAATAACACTGTCCTCGCCGTTAAAGACAGGGTTTAAATTCTATGGTCATGACATCCTACAAACGTCATAAACTAACTAGTGAAACTAGCAGCAGCATCGTGAAACCAGCCAAAGCCAGCATGATGTTTTATTACGGTCATATTAACAGCCTTCTACACGTTTTCTAAGCCGGGGTGTGTTTTGGACTCGTCAACATTTTTTGACGTTTTCCAATACTTGTAAAGCTTCAGCCTCTTTTTTACGCATAAGAACCTCGTTATAATGTTGGCCAACCTTACCACCTGCTGATCCGATAAATTCCAGTCAAAAGCATATTGACAATCCAAAGAATGTTAAAATAAGTTCAGTAAAATGTCATGGCAGTGCTGATAGAGTGCTTCAACTCGTGAAATACGATATAAGGAGATCCTGTTTAAATTGGAATTTCAGTTGATGTCCAAGTCATTGTTTTTGAACTTGAGAACTGGCCAAATAGGACATAGTCATTTGGCAACTTTAGTCTACATTAGCATTTTACGTATTATTGCAACTTAAAGCCAATTTCTATGACAAACAGAAGAACGAGGTAAATATTTGTTGCTGTCGTAGTACAATAACTTTTTTAACACAAGTTCGCTACAATATTTTGTTGTCTATAGCACAAGTTTTAGGGATAATTGCCTTGAACCACATAGACGTTAATTATTTAATTAGATATAATAGGCTATCATAGTAAATTGGCAGAGTCAAAGCCGCGACAGAGACATCGAGAACGTCAATCTATATTTTTTTATCTATGATCTATAACATAATAAGAATATATGAAAATAAAATTATCATGATTATTGATAATAAGGTCTAAGAATGCGATTACCCATCTAATTCTTTTGCCAATATTTATCGATTGTCTAATATAAATGGCATTCATTGCATTGACAATAATATTGATAGGATGATATTGACGCTATTAAAATGAAAATTATAATGAATACATATAAATTATCAACCAATGGATGGAATTATTTTAATTATTAATTAGGTCATTCTTGCCAATGACCTTATTTCAACTTATTTCTCAGTCTTAATCCAATTAGTATAGCTAATTATAATCACCTATTACCGCCCAAAAATCCTTTTACCTGATTTATAGAAGTAGGCGTTATTATAAAAAACTATTTTGTAGGCGTAAGCGTTTTGTCATATTTAAAACAAATGATACATTTTTAGATAAACTGCATTTCTATAACTACTAAGCAGAAGTGTATGGTGGCACTGATTGCTTTTTTCACTTGGCCAAAACCTAATTTTACAATATTATGGCGTGATTTTGATTTATATAAACATGTAAAAATAAACGTATTACTATGTAATCGCTAGAATAAATAAAGACAAACAAAACGGTGGGAAGATGACCTTTTCAAAGTTGTTGGTCCAGAATGGATTAGAATAGAAAGAGACAGGGTGAAATGGAAATCTTTAGAGGAGGCCTTTGTCGAAGGGCGAGCTGTTTACAAAACCTACATGGACCGTCAATGTTAATAGAATAAAAACAATTGTAAAAGGAAAAACAGCAATAAAGACTTATTTTATTTTATTTACTTTATGTAATCGCTTGGTTATTTCAATTCAGTTTGAATTTTTATGAAGTAAACACCAATATTGCGTTATTAACGTAGAAAAAACTTACGTTTACGTTTCTTGTAGGTGAACGAGTACAATTATGTAGCAAACAATTATTTATTCGCAAGTATCTAGACAAGGTATGTAATTTCCCGTGCTCAATCTAATACGACCGTCGCGACGCGGCGCCAGGTCCGTCGGCATCTTATAAAGGCCGCTTATGCTAATATATCACAGGGTTGCCAACCGTACTCTTATTGGAGGATATTTCCTGGTTTTTATGACGTAGGTAGCAGTATAATAAAGATAGTCTTTTATTAATCCAGTATTCTATATAAGCATGGGCTTTATCTTTTCTTTAATAGCGACATATAATTTTAATATACTGCGGATAAACGTAGTACTCACTCTAAAATTCTCTACTGTAAAATGTATAATTTGGTTGAGGATTCTCGATCAAATAACGAACCTATCATGTGATAAGAATTACACTTTTTTTTGGGCAATTTTGGAATTTTGAAACCTTTATTACAACACGGTATTATTGGCTTTTTCCACCCAATTGTAATGCTAGATTATTGCATTTATATAATAATTTAAATAATTTTAGTGAATCAATTAGGCTTGGCACGAATAATTATTACAACGACTATCTACTTTATCATTACGATATATTTAAAAAGGAAAATTCGTATCAGTTTTTACGACTGTTTATGTCGACTCTACTTTCCATTGCCCGAGGAACCGAAATATTTCTCAATTAAACAACGGCTTTATAAAATATTGAACGTGCTCTAATAACTAGAATTGTAAGTATAAATAAGTATTTTAGCGTGATATGTAAAATACAAGACCTTTACACTGTCTTATAAAATCTAAGATATAAACAATTTTTATCAAAGAATAACGCGGTGATTTTAAAGTATTCTATTCTCTTTCATAATTCCGTGATGGTTTAAGTATTAGAGCACGTGAATTATATAAAGAACTTTTGATTTTAGTTTAGTGTTTGAACATAAGAGATTTGTATAAAATTTAGGTATAACTTTGATATTTATAATGCGCTTTAATAAAACCTGAAATTCTCACAGTAATTCTGGGATACGTTAAAGCCGCCAGTCAGTATTGCAGCGGAGTGTTTGCCACATATCTAATAAGATATCGTTCTTTTCTCCATATCGTTCTCTCCAAAGAAGATGAAGGCATTTATTTAGTTGAACTTCTTCAGTTGAAGGTTCCGTAGAAGATTAAATTTACTATAGTACACGCGCTATTTGCGTGTATAACTTGCAACTAACTTACTTATAGAACATTGTCAAGGCATCTCAATATAAATAAGTATGAGCTTTTGCTAAAATCGTTATGCTTAGCCGTATCCGTAGGACAATTTCTTCAGTCAGATATATACCGTCAATACGTTTTCAAAAACTTTTATTCAACTTGCAATATATGTATGTGAAGGTGGAATCTTGCAAGTTGAATTTAACCCACTTCCAAGGGGACGATTGAGTTGAAATTTTACATCCTAATGGTCCAGTCCCGATGACAATGCATGTTCATGGTGAACATAACCTGATTCTGTTGTGAGATTGGCTCCAGACGAAGGAGCTCCTCAACGGTTAACAGTAGGGACTTGAAATTTTCTTAAAAGCTTTCTTAAAAACCTTTTTAACTTAACTTTTCTCTTCAACCTCACTTTTCGAATACTATGTAGTTAGAAAGTTGCGAACATCTGTGCTCCTCACCTGTGCTCTTCTATTATATGCTACCGGAGCAATCATAAAAAGCTTATATTCAAAATTCAAATTCAAATTAATAATATTCTTTATTCAAATAAACTTGTAAACAAGTGCTTTTGAGTCGTCAAATCTACTGCTGGTTCGAATAGCTGTTCCTACCGAAAAGAACCAGCAAGAAACTCAGCGGTTGCTCGGCGGTTAATAAAAATATAATTCTTAATACTTGTTACATTTTGTCATTCCTGTCTTGTACAGGTTCAAAGAGAGCTATATCCACACATTCTTATTATCTAATTAAACCGCGGATTGATTGCGGATTTTTATTATAGAATCTTATACCCAAACCCACAAACGACTTACGTACTTTTGCAAGGCGCAAAGCAGGAGCCGCAAGCTTATGTCGATTCCTACTTTGTCTATTGTATACATCACCATCGCCGTACAAAGTAAAAATCTAGACACCGATTTTTTTTATTGCCAAATTAGTCCAATGGCATAATGGATCAAATTGCCGAATATTTGAGTCATATAATTATTTTATGTTCATTCGCAGTATGTTTATATATTATATTTGGGCTTATACATTGAGTGAATAAAAATACTTTGTTTAATTAAATGAAGTGTTTCGAATAAAACGTCAAATAAATTGATCTCAACGCTAATCAGGAACTTTAAAAAGACAACCTTATGTATAGGAAAACGCGTATAAAGAAGGAATGTTGTGTGTAAACTTACATACTTATAACTAAATACAACGCGTCAATAGTATACAATACTATAGCAAATATATACACGGAATAACATGTTCGGTATTTGTAAGATATTCGGACATAGAGGATCATATGCAAAACGCATCGTACGTAATTATTCTAAGAACTGAACTTTTGCAAATCATCCAGAAACCCTTTCTAGCTTCCCTAACTAACATTACTTAGTAATATTATTTTTTTTTTATTGTGTTATCATTATAGATAATTTCCAAAACCAATGTACATAGCCTTTATATATTTAATATTTAAATTAGTTAATCTTGTATGTATATTTATTTTCGGAATTTCGGAAACGGCTCCAACGATTTCCTGAAATTCAGCGTGCCCCTACATGTTTTTACTTTTGGGGAGAAAAAAAAAATTTAAAAATGCGGTCTTATCCCTGTTTTCGGGCTCTAAATTTTTTTTCATCATTTTAAAATTACCGAGCTAGGATTGGTCACCCAGGTACTACCTAAAATATTAATAAATCAGAAATTGGGCAACCATTTTTTTAATGTACTCTAAACATAACGAATCTTTGTATAAAAGCATCGGCGTTTTATTTTATATCTACCTATTTAAGTCCATAAAAGTCTGTTAATACCACATCGTGCATAGAAATACTAAAAGAGAGATGAGTTAGAAAGATATTTAAACTTTCGCGAAATCCAAAACGGCTTATCTTACCGCGTACGCAAAATGACTAACAGATTGCTTGTCTGCGATAGAACGTTCATACTTCTGCAGTTAATAGTGGGTGTAGCAATTTAGCGTGTCTCACATACGGAATGCCTAATAATGGTGAATAATGGTGACTAACCGTATAACTAAGCAGTCTCTATTATATTAACCAGAGATGTTCAAACGCGATGACAGAACTTGTGAATTAGAATAAACACTCCAAAGTCCAGTTCACATACTTCTAAATATACCTAATGTAATCGTTGTATATCCACAAGTGTTATGTAATTGTGTTTAAAATTACACTAATATGTTTATCTTACAAAATATGTACATGTACTTAGTCAATAATTATTAAAATTCTTAATTCGTGGTAAGCTATAAGGATAAAATATTGTGAAATCAAAGAATTTAGTAACGCAAGTATGTTAGTGGCAACTATGTTATTACAAAAATTATACGTATTATAAAATAATTCTTGCGTTCTAATAATAACCGTGTGTCGTGTGGTATCCGGATGAGTAAAATCTATCACCCTCATTACTTACCGAGGTGTCGTAAAGACTACGAATAAGATAAGTTGACATCAGGCAGGCGGCCGATCGTAAAATACGTAACTAAATCATGTGACAACATTTTTATAACATGTTTAGCTGACCCCACTTAGAGTGGGATAACGGCAGGAGGATGATGTCAGTATATGTGAAGTAGGGATATTAATTATATATAAAATAACTTGTGCTTATACTAATGATAATAGAGAAACCGCTGAATCGACGAATAGCACCTAACAAACCAAACTGAGGCATTGCCTATACTTATTATAAAACAAAGTCCGACTGCTGTTTGTCTGTATGTGATCGATTTTTTTAAATGTAATAAACGGATTTTTATATGGTTTTTACTAAAAGATAGTGCAATTCTTCCAGAAGGTTTAGGTTAATAGTACATTTTGGTTTTATGTAAATTTTCAAAAGATGGCGCGATCGTAAAATAACTCACCTGCTGGGTGGGAGCTTCAGTCGCGTGCGCCACGCAAACCAACAGAGATAAACTAAATTAATGCACTAGAGAATTTTAGATCTAAAAAATACTACAAAAAAGCCCGCGATAGCATTTCTCTATCTCATATAGTTAACTCACAATAACTTTTACTTTAATTGTTGTTACTATGTTAAAAAATTATGTGAACACTGATTTTTGAGGCCACTGGCACATCTAGTACTAAATAATAAAGTTAACTATAACTATTTTTATTGTCATTCTACAAGTGGCTTTATTACCAGGCAATAAGTCAATATTTGTATTTTTGCTCAGTTTCCAGTGAAGTCTCAGTTCCTTAAATTGTTTACTAATTATATTGATGTCAAGGTTCCATCTCAGAGAAGCAATTTGGTTCTTACCAAATAATTATCGTATGTATTGATTAATTACTGACAATTGTTCGTATTAATTAATGTAATATGGAAAATATCATACAAATTAATGTAGGTTATTATTAATTCATTATATTTAAACACAACTCTAATAAGTATAAAAAAGTACGAAATTATAATGACATAATGTATTTTAATAAAATAGCATTATCATCATTTAAGACCTCATTTATGACATATATAAGAAATGTATTTAAACATGACAGGTAACATGAAATATAAAATAACTTAATTATTCAATATAATATAAAAACCTAATAACAGTGAATTGAAGCGTAATGTTTTAATTCTACAATAATCCAATAAAGAAATATATTATTTTATCTATTCTATAACTACGTATGATTTTATTTTATTGTGTTAAGTAATGTTTGATAGTAAATTGTTAAATAAATGGAAAATAAACTTGTTTGAATAACTAATTTTCATTTACGTTATGTTAATTTAAAAACGTAAGGATAACTAAAGCGCCAAGTTGCTTTTTAACTGCTAGCTCAACCTGTACATAGTTGACCTAGCTCTGACAAACAACAAATGGTTACAAAACTCAGCTTTCCAATTAGGCTTAAATAAGTGTTGTGAGCCAATACCGAAAAAAACATGTACTTGAACAAATAAATCAAGTTCTACTGTGACCAGCCCACTTGCCTAATGACGCCATTGAAGCTGAGTATCAGGTGTGGTAGCATAACATTAGAAGTTTAAGTAAAAGTTTTACAAATACCATTTTTCATCTGTATCTCTTTCTTTACATAACTATTGCATCGCTAAATATAGCATAAAAATTTATATTTAGTTATATGAGTTGATATATGGCCGCAATCTTGCCTGATGAAAAGCGGTTGCACCCAAAAATTTGTAAATTACCTAAGTGAATATTTTATTCTACAGACGGAGAAAACACCCGTACATATACTATGTGACTGTCCTGCGCTGATTCAAATTCTATACTCTCTCCTAGGGTCACACATTTTACGCCCAAAGGAGGTGAATGACTTCGCTGTCAAGAAGATCCTGGAATTTTTGGAGGATACCTGCATTGATAGCGAACTGTAAGTAGTGGCGATCACGATAGCAATGGTCATAGTAATACTGGGACCTCAGGCCCTGCATAGCCGCTACTCCTAGAAGATGAAGAAGAAGTAACTATTCACTCTTCTTTTTCAAGCAATCAATTCATAAATATCATAAACATAAGAATGAAACCACATAAAACTAAATGTTTTTCTGTACATCGCTTATAGACTCCGTAACAGCTACACCGATTTTAATGAAATTTCAGAAATTTTTCAGGTTAACCCGGCGAATGCTACTGTAAAGTTTGTCAGCGATCGAAGCATTTTTTTACATTAAGAAAATTCGAACCCCCACTAAGCCACGACAACGCATTGCCAAACAGGTAGTTCATAATAGAATAAAACTTAAAAAAGTAATAAAACAATTTTGCTATAATCCGCGATAAAGAAAATATATGTAATGCTAAATGTAGAGTGGACTATCCGTTTTCATGCCTGATACATGCAGGATACGTAAAAACACATCCACAAACATCCACCGCCGCCAGCCACTATAATACAGAAGCACTAAACACGTTCACTATCACATACTCAACAATGTTTCCGCCCCGCAACCGAAGCATCATCAGAAGATAGACTCCGCGACAAAATCGCAAAGCTTTGCGATTTTACGGGTCCTACGTGTATCAGGTATGAAAACGGATAGTCCATTCTACATTTAGCTTAACATATATTATGTTTTTATTGGACAAAGTAATTTTATTACTAACTACTTTTGTATGATTGATAGTTGTAAATACGATGAATCAACAATAATTATTAATATCTGGGTGACCGAGCTTTGCTCGGTAATTTTTTTCAAAAAAAAACTTTAAAAAAAGAAAAAAAATTTATTTAGTTGGGATCGATCCTTGGCATTCACATTTCTCGAGGCTGCCCGTTAACCGAATAAGCTACATCGACTTGACAACTAATGGCGAAAATTCAATTCAATATAAATGTAGTGTTTTTTAATGCCCAAAAATAGGGATAGAACAATATTTTTTTTACATAAAACCTAGCTAGATCAATTTTTCTCTCCCAAAACCTCCTACATGCTGAATTTCAGGAAAATCGTCGGAGCCGTTTCCGAGATTCGGAAAATATATATATATACAAGATTAACTCATTTAAATATTAAAGATACATAAGACTTTCATCAGAAAATAGTATCGAAACTGTAAAATCGTATGAGTGTGAATTTCATGAAGCGAATGTATGCCTCTGTAGAATAAATCAAATTCACTGTAAATCACTTCAGAGCTTCATTATCTCTTCGTCCATAAACAGTCGTATTTATTGTGTGTTTACTTAATTTCCGGACATAAATGAACAATTTATTATCTCTTAAAGTGACGTTGCTCTTTATAGTGACATTGCCATAATGGATTTGAAGTAGTGCGCGACGCAGTTTCAAGAGCTTTTGTTTTATTGTATACGCTCGCGTGGGCGTCCCTCAGTATACATTTGCCGCACTATATTTTCTTCTATAACGTTGAAGGCTTCGCGACAGAGTGGCGACAGCAGTGGGGTAAGATTAACCGTTAATATATTTAATGTTATATTTGAACTATCTCCTTACATAAGATATTATCTAGTTAAACGATCTGTGACTTTTTATATGTTCTGTCTAAACTTTTCATACTGAAATCGAGAAATGATATATTCCGCAAATCTGTTTTTATTTATAAATCCTTTAAGATTGTCCCTTTTAATAAAAAAAAAAGTACAGTAACGGCCTGTTACTATCCCACTGCTGGTCACAGGCCTCCTGATTTCGTTTTATGGAGGGTTGGAGCCAAGATAGGTTACACATATCTCCAGAGTTCTTTAGATATATGCACGTTCCCTTACGATGTTTTCTTCGCCGAAAAGCTTTTAAATATCGATAATAAACATAGGATATAGCAAAATTCTGCTAGCTCATTACTGCCTGCGAGTTTAAAACCTGCGATACCTCGAAAGAGTCATACAGTTTCACTGCAAGACTGTCACACTTTTGATTTCCTCTATAGAATATTTATACAAATACATAATAATTTTAGTTTTATAATGATAGCTTTACGCCGTGTGGTATCCGGCTGAATAGAATAGTACCACCCTAATTTCTTACCGAGGTGTCGTAAAAGGCGACTAAGGTGAGTCGACCCGCCGTGTGGTATTCGGCTGAGTAGAATAGACCACCCTCATTTCTTACCGAGGTGTCGTAAAAGGCGACTAAGGTAAGTTGACCCACCGTGTCGCATCCGGTTTAGTAGAATAGACCACCCTCTTTCTTACCGAGGTGTAAAATACGAAAACGGTAAGTTGATTTCAGGCAGGCGGTCGATCGTAAAATGCGTAGCCAAATCATGCGACAATATGTTAATAACATGTTGTGCCGACCCCACTTAGAGTGGAATAAGAGCAGGGAGATGATGATGAATGATCGTTTTACGATATAAGCTAATACAGATAGTATAACAAACATCAGAAGCCTTTAAAATTCAAAAAGAATATTCATTTTGAATATGTTGACATCAGAAGTTAATTCTTAAGTATTAATTAGATTATGTATTTGTTGTAAGTGCAGAGAACCAATCATGTAATAATCAACGCACCCAACTAAAGGGCTTATTGGTCTTATTAACCTTGTGATCTTGTCAGTCTGCCTATAGTAATTGAGGAGAAGCCTTGATATGTTTCAATTGACTGGCGTCAGTTTACGTCGCTTTATAATGCAAGATGGCAGTACCGTACATAATGCTATGTTTGTAGAGAAAGATATTAGGAAAGGGTTAATGTGTAAAAATCAGCATTTCTAAAACATATCGATAAAGTCAATAAAATTTTTGTTCAGCTTATATTAATTTATAAAAACGTTATTTTTCCTGTTGGGAATTCTAGTACAAGAAGGCGGCAACACCGGGGGGGCGCGTCTCCACGGTAACAGAAAAATAACGGAGAAAGAACAATGGTGTCATGTCGAAGTTAGAAAATAAAGAATAAATAATATTAAGTAAAATACTATTCTTGGAATAAATAACAATAATGAAATTCTTGGAATCATTCCCAACATTTCCTGTTAATTAATCTATTTATTCTCTAATTCTTCAGCAAATCAATTTATTCTTTTTCCACTACTTGTCAACTCCGCGCACAATTCACGGCTACTTCAAATGGCGCTGCCACTCACCTTTCCTATACGCACCGCATCCAACCCAACTTATATTTTATAACTTAAAACCCTTATATTGTTATTTTTGGGCTAATTTTAAACATATATACGATGGTTTTGCATGTAACTTCATTGCATCAACAGGCTTTAGCTCTCGCATGAAAGATAATTGATGTTTGTTTATCGTAATATATATGTAATTCTCTTTTCTAAGCCTTGTGATATCTGGCTGAGTAGAATACATCACCTTTATTTCTTCCCGAGGGGTCGTAGAAGGCGACTAAGATAAGTTGGCCCACCGTTGTGGTATCCGGCTGGATATAACAGACCAACCTCATTTCTTACCCAGGTCTCACAAAAGGCGACTAAGGTAAGTTGAGCCACCGTGTGATATACGGCTGAGCAAAATAGATCACCCTCATTGCTTACTGAGGTGTCGTAAAAGGCGACTAACGTTAATTGACCTGCCTTGTGGTATCCAGCTGAGTAGAATAACAACCTCAATTCTTACCGAAGTGTCGTATAATGCGACTAAAGTAAGTTGAGCCGCCGTGTGGTAGCTCACCCTAATTTTTTGCCCAGGTTTCGTAATAGGCGACTTAGGTAAGTTGACGTCAGGCAAGTGGCCTATAGTAAAAGCCAAACATGTTAAAACACGTTGTGCCGTCCCCACTTAGAGCAGGACAAGGGAGAAGAATGATATAAATCTGTATATTCCTAATGATTTGTTGAGTTGAGTTTGATCATAACTGCAGTACGAATGCAGAGAGTGACTTCAAAGTTCCTTTCTTCTTACTTGATTATTTTAACACTGTTGGTTGCTCAATATAATATTTATTTGTCATCCTAAACTCAGTGTTGGCTTGTCCCGGAGGTAAATATCGATTTCCATGTAAATTTATTTACATTTTCCTTACCACGTTAAGACAGCGTGATATCATCAACAAATTTACTATAATAATAGTATTTTTATCAATTCTTTCAATATAATTCAGTTTAATTTAAATGCAAAATGTAATATGAATGTAGAAAAGATAATAATGAGATTATTTTATTATTATTCGTATTGAAATATGATGCAAAATTTATTGTTATTATTCCATTCGTATTTGGTAAAAAAAAACGTTTTAGTGGAAATTATTACGCTGTTTTATGATTCACTAGCAATTGCCAGCGGCTCCAAACAATAAAACCCTGAAATATAATAGTATTTTGATATAAAATATAATGCTCATAGTGGGCTACCTTAAACAGCTAGATATATATACTGTCACGGACTTTTATTTAAAACTTTTAAGTGTAATACATGAATTTTGAAAACTTTACCCGTTTACTTAGCGCACGCAATTAAAGCTTTAAATTTTGCCGTTTTCGTAATATTTTTTATTGCTGCTCCTCTCCTATTTATCTTAGCGTGATGTTGTATAGCCAATAACCTTCCTCAATAAATGTACTATTTTACACCCAAAGAATTTTTCCATCCAGAAGTTCCTGAAATTAGTGCGTTCAAACAAACAAACTCTTTATCTTTATATATTAGTATAGATTCAGTCGATCTATTGGATGCCACAAATATTGGACTCTTAAAAAAAATGGAATTTCAACCTTCAGGGGACTTAAATAAAAAAAACGTAGTTAATGTATAGAACCGGCTATACTCACGTCCTATTCTATCGGGTTAGCCCGACTAGTTTCGACGGCGACGTTTCACGACGATAACGTCGTGTAGAGCTCATCAATAAGTGCCCCGGATGGGTTCGAAACTAGTCGGGCTAACCCGATAGAATAAGACGTGAGTATAGCCGGTTCTATACACTAACTATGAATACTACTCACGATAGTTTAAATTAAAAAAAAACATTTTTATTTATAACACCGTCTTATTTCTGCAATGAAGGTAAACCAGTGCAAAGTAGAGCTATGATGTTAAAGACTGCCATTAGGTGCTAGCGATAAAATCTGGTTTTCGCTCCAATGGCAATTTTACACCATTACTATATCAATGTGATTGGTGTCAGTAATTATATACTAATAGTAAACCATTTCAAAGTTTATTAAAATTCAAATTATAAATGGTGTATATCACATTTGGAATCAATAATTCAATAGAACATCAAGGACTATTGAACAACTATCCAAGTTAAATATTTACTAGAAGAAATTCAATTCTTTAAATAGAGGAAATACACAATTTGTAGCAACCTATATTTAGATATATTACTATCTATTTTACATAACTGGATACCACACGACGATCGACTTACCTTAGTCGGCTTTTACTACACCTCGGTACGAAATAAGGGTGGTACTATTCTATTCAGCCGGATACCACACAGCGAAGCAAAATAATTCTATCGTAATTTTTAAATAAATTATGATAGAATTATTTTGCTATAATCCAAGCAAAATAATTCTATATTTTTTTTACAAAAAATACATGTAATTACTTAGCAACAAACTATATGGACTGGCTCTATTGGCTCTATCTTTATACAAAAACTAGGCATAAAAAAACGGTATAAGACGTCTGTGATGACACTTTGCTAAGTAAATTGACGCACATCCTAGCCCACACATTTAGGAACGCATTTTTTACACACTTGAGAAGCATTTATTGTTTACTAGCTGCGCCTGCGGCTTAGCCCGCATTGAATTTTGAATATAAAAGTTGTTATTGTGAATTAACAATAAAAGATAGAGACATAGTGTCGTGGACTTTTTTTTGAATTTTTTAGATCTACATATCTCTAGGACATTCCTTTAGAGTATTTATGCTGGTTTAATAGGCGTACTTGACTAAAGCTCCCCACAGGTGCGTTTTTTTAACAACTACGCAACCTCTTCAACACAATTTACATAAAACAGTAGTGTACTATCAATCTAAACCTTCCGTATGAATTGCACTGGCTTTCAGTAAAAACCATACAGAAATCTTTTCAGTAGATTTCAAGAAAATCAATCACATACATACAAACAGATTTATGGGACTTTGTTTTATAATAATTATAGATATATTATCTGGCATATGTCAGTGGTTATATGTTTACATAAATCATAACACGTGTAACCCAGTCATAAAGTTATTATACTAAAGTAGAGAAGCCAGCCTTAAATGTGCCTTATTACAACCAAGAGAAATAAAATTCTCTCAGCAAATCAGTCTGTATCTATGTCTCTCTCATTATTTAGTGTGACACTCACTTAAAGGCCTGCCTATATCTACTCTAGTATAATAACTCTATGTAACTCTCATAAATAGTAAATATCATCATCCTCCTTCACTTATCCTATTTTAAGTGGGGTCGGCACAACATATCATAAACATGTCTGTTACATGAATTGGCTAGGCACTTTACGACCGAACGCCACCACACCCAACACGACGGTAAGAAAGAGGGTGGTCTATTCTACTCAACCGGATACCACAGGCGAGTACTCTTTACATGTTTTGAAAAACACTTCAGGTCACTTCAATCCTGTGTGCGTAGTGCGAGTTTTTTTAACCTACTCGTTTTAACGTTAGCGTAATGCAATTTGTAATATGTATAGCAATCACTAGATGTCGCTATTGCAGCGTCATACAAATTGGCGTTACTTGGCGTTACGCTAACGCGATCGAGTAGGTTAAAAAAACTCGCACTACGCACACTGGTTTCGATTTCTGTTTCACTATACCATTCTTCAGTAATCCAAATGCCAAGATATTTGTATTTCTACACTTTAGTAATTAAATTAATAAAGGCTTGATTACAAAACTAATGAGACTATTATTTTGCTATTATTTTTATCGGAGATTATAGCAAAATAATATTCTCATTAGTTTTGTATTATGGACCTCCGCAAAGTAACGCCTCATTCTATAAATTATTTAAAAGCATTGATTCCCAATATAACTCAACTGTAGTCGTTTCGGACAACGTTTTTTCTTATATATTTACGCCATTCATACAAATGCGCTAAAGATGACGTCAAAGCTATATATAAACTTATCATAAATTTCGTCATACCTCGTACGTCATACCTAACCTACCGTAAACTGATAAAATAAACGATCCAGATGAACATTTTGGTGATGGACAAATGAATTTTATGTTTCACAGTGTATTATAGATATTAGAGGCCAAATGTTAGTAGATATATAAAATTGACTTCATTTGTTACCGTTCAATTGTTCGATAAGTGACTCGTCAAAAATTGTTTATCTTCTTTCCGCCTTTACTCTATTAAGAACATTGAACTCAGTTTTCAGAAATATCTAATCTATATATTTCTTTTGTTATCAATTATTACCTTGGTTACCAAGCCTTGCTCGATATTTTTTTTAAAAGATATAAAATAGATGAACTTTGAAAAAAATTAAAAAAATATTTGGCTCTATCCGGGGTATTTTCATTTCTTAAGTCCGCATGTTTCCCATTGAGCTATTACAACTACATTTTAGAATTTTTTCAGTTCCTAAAAATAGGGATAAAACAACATTTTTTTAAATTACACCTAACTAGATTTTTCCCGCCAAAAATCCCTTGCATGCTGAATAACATGAAAATCGTTGCAGACGTTATCAAAATTCAGAATATATATACAATCCGCATTAAGAATACTGAACTTTAAACCTCAAGCAGCATTTTTAAAGAAAATCTATGAATGTACATACATTTATACGCTTGAATGATATTTTCTACTCACCCCTTAACAATGAAGGAACATGGTGGAAACCATCGAGGAAAATAGTTAATGTTAAAATGCTCATTGGTTGGTTGGCCCGGGGTTTGAACTCGTGACCCCTCGAAAGAGTCTCACGGTCTCACCGCTGGGCTATCACAGCTCTGACTATATGATTTAATTAAATTATTTAATACGTCCACTATTATTAAAATTACTACTACTATAACTATATTTGAATTAAAAATATAGGTACTACTAGATTTATACTCTTTTTTTTCTAAAGAAATGAACCATCGAGTAGACACGCTTTAGCAAGTTATAAAATATGCTTGGAATGTAACCCTTGCAAGACATGAACTACTTAATTTGATTAATTTCACGCAAATCAACGCATTATCTCGACACATCCGGCAAATTACAGTATCAGATAATGTGGCTTATCAAAACCTTTGCTCCTTTTAACTCTACTCAGAATGAAAGTTGGTTCAACATAATTTACGAGATTAACTCAGGACATTTTTATGTTGTAATTTAACATCTAACTGCATGTTATGTTATAAGAGGTTTCACCACTTTTATTAGCATGACATTATATTACCTATACGTATACCGTATAGCACCGCTTGGTGATATATTGTCTACTTCCCTAACAGACTTTAATGTTCTACGTACAAAAGTAATAATAAAATTATTTTGCTATAATCCGCGATGAGTCTGCTATATATATATCCGCGATGATGAATTTCATCGCGGATTGTAGCAAAATAATTTTATTATTACTTTTGTATTATAGATCTCCGCAAAGTAACGCCTAATTCTATAAATTATTCTACGTACTAGAAAAATAATACAGAACTTTAAATTTATAAACTTAGCATAATTTACTAAGCATTGCCGTCTGGTATTCGGAGTAAAATAGACCACCCTCATTTCTTACCGAGCTGTCGTAAAAGGCGGCTAAGGTAGGATGACCCGCTGTGCTGTATCCGGCTGAATAGAATAGACCACCCTCTTTCCTATCAAGGTGAAGGCGACTAAGGTAAGTTGACACAAATTGAGAGGACCAGTAACGGTTTTATGCATTTTCAATTTGGTTTTGGTGCTACTTATATGAATGTAGAACAACAGATAGCTCATTGTAAATTCTGGATTGACGCAAACAGATTTTTTATCGATTAATGCTTCTTCATTATTTTTAGAAATAAAAGTAAAAAGCACAACGAATTATAGGAAATCGAAATAATTGCATACTAACAAACTAAGTGCATTTTTCCAAAACAAATAACATTCTGTCTTTGATGGTATCTGACCAAATCATAACGAGCATACATGAGTAATTTTAAAATTTGATCCATTCAACAAACTGAAAAAGAACCTAAAATATCTATGTTGCGAGGTCGTAACGATAACGAAAGATCGTTATCACATAGAGCGATTACCTCATAATTTGAAGATTGTTTGACAAAATATTCATTTGAATCATATTCGAGAACATTTTTGCCAATATTCATTATCATCAATGAGTGTACTTATCGCCATCTTCACTTTATCATATAAAAAAGCGTAAATTATTACTTCGTTATTTATTGATATAATCAATTATAATGTAATTAAATAATGTTAGCAGATTAAAACACCACTATTCGTTAGATCATCGTAAAATTAAATACAATAATTGGCGTCGCAATGGCAATACATCATTTAAGTTTGAATCGCATCTTAAAAAGGTATACAGCACTAGAAAAGGTATTAATGATACTCAAAATCATTTCACTAAGAAGCGTCGAGATAAGAAAGTAAAAAGTACAAACAGAAAGCATACTAAAATCCCATTAATATTATAAATGCAATAGTTTGTGAGTATGGATGTATGTTTGTTACTCTTTCACGGCGAATCCGCTCAACTAATATCGATATAATCTGGCACAATTATTACTTATACTCCGGAATAACATATAGGCTAAAGAGATCCTGTTAATTCTACAGGGATAGGACGACATAGAAAAGCGCCATTATCGACCTATCACACGACAACAGTCCACGCGAACGGAGTCGCGGGTTAAAGCTAGTATTAATATATATGACAAAAAAATCACAAATGGTATGTACGAAAATAGACAGTAATGGATGTAAAACCCATAAATATCTGCAACTACATTTTCACATACAACCATTTAAAATCACTTAACGTATAACTCAAAGTTGTTCATTTCATCTTCTTGTCTACTTACTATAGGGACAAAATGATAAATTGAAACCCTTCAACAACACAGCAATTTTCTAATATTTTCTATTTATACCGTTAGTACCGACGATACGACATTAAATGAATAAATAAGGAAATGATTTAAATAAAATGTATTTTTGAGGAAATAAATATTTAATTAAGATCTGGATTTGATAGTAATAATTGACTGACCTGGTGCGACGCGCTTGTCCAAAAAACAGAAAAAAACAATAACATTAAAACTTTGTCTCCCTTGCACTTGTTTAGTTGTACGGTGTAGTTCTGCCGTATTAAGTTTTTACGCCAAGGACCAAACTCTATAAATCAAATGGACATTGTTACGAATTACCAAAAAAATAAATTCAAAATATGATTATTCTCGTAATCGCAGTAGGGCCATAACAACAAAATAGCAGGAAAATATTACAATTTAATGTACTTTCCAAATAAGAAAATTAATGACTCATATAAAATCAATAGAACTGTGAGACTGTGACCGTTAAACACGCAAAGTGAGATAAATAATATCGATTGTGAGTTTCAGAAGTTTCTTTTGCTTCCCTTTGTTGTATGGCGCTAAGTGGCAGCCCACAGAGCCCTATTCGGGATAGCACATTCCCAAGATAAGATAAATGCATTACAATAGACGCAGTCACCTATATCAAGACGTTTCTTAAAAGATCTTGCCGAAGCTTTATTTTTACGGACTTCACTTTATGGAACGATCTAGTAAGCAGTACTTTACAGGCACACACTCTAACGTTCTACGCTAAAACTCTACGTTAAAACTCTATTAGATAATCTCCAACCGACTTTATAAGTTTTTACGCACAGCGGAGTCTGACATTAATTCATTCTTCCTCCCGAAACTTGTACCTAACGCTTAAAGCTTACGAAGAATTTCACATAATCGTAGGGACATAATATCACAAGATTTTAACAAATAGGAGTAGAGGAAATAAGATCTTTTTTATCTGTCTGAGTCAGTTGAGTCTGTGTTGAACCCTAACTTGGGGTTATCACAGACTGATTAAAAAAAATAGGGAAAATATTTTATATTAATACATTCAGTAAAGTCTAAGCTATTTATTGTATTGTAGATATTTAAATAGGAAAAATAAATTTGAATTTAATTATAAAGTAACAACAATAGTTACTTCAAGTTGAGTCATTAAGATCCAATTAAAAATTTGATCACACTTAGCTTTAAATATTGAAACTGAATTTTTTTTATACAGTGTTTCAGTAGAGTACATAACTGTTGTTCAAATATAAAAGTTTAATTCATAATTTTAAATTAAAATATAACGTTTCAGTTCCTTTGTTGTTAGCTTATAGTGGAAACTTTGTTGACACTTGTACAAAAGATTTTTATTTAAATATTTTGAGTTATCTATACTTATAATAAATCTGTAGAGAAGTCAATTCTGTAACTGGAATATATTTCCAAAATAACTATCAGGGGGTGATTAGGGATCGATACTGATGCCAAAAATGCAATCAGTAAAAATTTTGTCTGTCTGTCTGTCTGTCTGTCTGTCTGTCTGTATAACCGTTATAGAAACAAAAACTACTCGACGGATTTTAACCAAACTCGGTATAATTTTTTTTCATACTCCTGGGCTGGTTATAGTATACTTTTCATCACGCTGCAATTAATAGGAGCAGAGCAGTGAAGGGAAAAGTCGGGAAAACGGGAGAAGTTACTCCATTTTTTAAGCTTCCGTCGCGTGTGCAACCTTGATGGTTAAAGCTACACAGAAATCATGTATGACGGAAATGTTCTCCTTAAAATTATGTAAAAAATATCCCACGACAGCATATGTTTATCTTTTATGTTTGACTCACAATAACACGTGGAACTCCCGATAGCTTAGCAGTTCGACGCTTTCTGGTTATAGTTATCTACTCCTACGTTTATATCACTCTCAGTCATCCCTAAATAAAAAAGTGAATAGTATTAACCATTGTATAAAAAAAGAATCATTGAAATCGGTATAGAAACACCAAAGTTATACATGAAATACGCTAACAATAAGCCATCGGGCGTGAATAATGAATCATGCTATTGGGATTATCACATACTACATAGTACAAAACAAAGTCACATTCTTTGTTTGTCCCTATATCCCTATGAGTGCTTAAAAGTTTTAAACTACGCAACAGATTTTGATGCGGTTTTTTTAATAGATAGAGTGATTCAAGAGGAATGTATAATAACATTCAATATGGAGTAGAGAAATACTGTAATTTTTGAGGTTTCTAATGTGATGTCGTAAATAATTACTTTTTTTCCGCTTACATTGCAAACGCAGGCTAAAAAACCCTACGAGATTTATCAAAATGATGTACTAAGTATTTGTACACATTGAAAAAGTCTACAGAAAAGTCCGCGATGGTATATGTCTATCTCTTATGGATAACCCACAATATAATTTTTTGTCATTTACTTTTATACGAAAAATAATGCCTTATTTCGAAGCAATTATTATACAATATAGCATTAATCCTTATCCAATTAAGTACCTCAAATCAAAGTTTGATTTAATATAGATCAATATGGTCGTTTTCAGCATGTAATTTAAATGAAAATTTTCGAAGATATCACAGATTTAAAATCCCGCGAGGAGGCCGCGCCCTATAGCACTTCGAATTTAGCAGCGATCGGACGCGCAACTAAATATCGCTCCTTTAAGAGTAACCTCTAAAGAAAACATGTTTGTATTGTCTAATGATAACAAAGCTATGAATGTTGTATATAAAGACATTCTGTAATTAATTTTAAACATAAAATATATAGGGAAAAATGTAAAATGTAAATATGTAGTACATGAATTTAGACATTCCAAAGATAGCAGGAAATCTTCTTGGTATAGGGAGAGATAATTGTTTTTATCCAAATTTAATGCTTGCGGGCCACGGGCAGTAATGAATAAATCAAAACTACTGGATCGATTTTAATCATTTTTTTCACTGAGTGACATAGGCTATATATTTTATACCCGTGCGAAGCAGGGTAGGCCGCTAGTCCATAATAAATAAATAAATAAATATACAAACCTATTTTATATTCCCTTCAGTCGCTTCTACTACAGCAGCAACGCGGTCACTTGAAAGCTGCCTAAAACTTACAACAAACGCTTTAACTCTATCGACCCTTTTTGCACGTCTAGAAAACTTTTCAGAAATGCAATTTTAGACAACATTGAATTACATAGCTCATAATTTTCTTCACCAATCATCCCATACAGTCTTATACACGTCAATACATATTATAAAATTTTACATGTAGTGTATGTACAATAGACATATATACAGACCAACACAAACAACCACACTAACACATACCTACATGATACAAAGCATACCAGAATATTTTTTCTTAATTTATTAACTTTAATTTAATTTAAAAATAACAAGAGTGTATCCTTCATCTATGTTCAACTAAAAATTTTGTTGTTTTTCTATTTAAGTATATTAATTATATTATGTTTTTTTACCTATATAGTTTGACTCAATGTCTACAATGTTTAGTCTAAAGAATGTAATCCTAAATGGCTTAAAGTAAGTAGCGGCCTGTTACTATCCCACTGCTGAGAATAGGCCTCTTCTCTCCGTTTTTTGGAGAGAAGGATTGGAGCTAAGACCTACCACGCTGCTTGGTACTTGGTGCTTGGCACCAATGCGGATTGGTAGGTTACACAAATCTCCAGAATTCTAGAGATATGCAGATATCTCCAGAATTCTAGAGATATGCAGGTTTCCTCACGATGTTTTCCTTCACCGTAAAGCGTGTGATAAATTGCAATTATCAATTAGACACATAAGTTTTAATAGAAAAACTCATTGGTGTCTGCCCGGGTTTGAACCCATGATCGTCTCTAGATATTCACACGGTCGCACCGCTGGGCCATCACAGCCTTTGTGGCTTATATTAATATTTATATATTAAGAGTAATTTAGTCATAATAATAGCTGTGGATTTATACAAATAAATAAATATTATTTACTGTAGACATAATTAATTGAAACTTGTACCATCGATAGTTTGTTTGTATAACATTCGTTAACCGGACATTTCTCTGATGACATTAACTAAGGCCCGGGTCAATGGAGACTTTTATCTTACATCTGTGGTCATTGCAACCAATAAAGATAGCAGTAATGCAGCTGGCCGAACTCGTAAAACGACACAATCGGACTGCTTGTGCACCCGGTTTTATTATATACTCAATAATAATGAATGACTTTATTCAATTATCGATACCAAGAACCAATGTCGCAGAGATGATTGATTTACGTAGTTAGGTATAGAATAAAGAAAACAATATTTCTTATTAACCCAACGAAACAGATAACTATGTATTGTTCGCCAACTTAATACATAGAATTGATTCTCAAAACAAAATGTACTACAAATTTCAATAAAAATGCATCCACGTCAAAAAGTTCTCAAGAAGTATATTGAATACCAATAGGGGCAATGGGGGGGACTATTTAAAATAGTCTTGGCAGCCCCCATTGCCGTACGTACATCTGCATCCACTATTAACTGATATAAAATATGGAATTTTTCAATGTTCTTTCTTTCCGGACAAAGGGTGCAATTGCACCCATTTAATAAATAGCCAAAGTTAATAGTTGCAAAACACACAACATCTTCTTGCCATTATCCCACACTAAGTGGAGTCGGCACAACATGTTCCTAACATGTTTTCACATGATTTGGCTACGTACCTATTTTACGACTGGCCGCCCGCCTGACGTTAACTTACCTTAGTCGTATTTTACAACACCTCGATAAAAAAGTGGATGGTCTACTTTACTCAACCGGATACCATACGGTTGGTCAACTTAGTCGCCTTTTACGACACCTCGGAAATGAGGGTGGTACTATTCAATTCAGCCGGATACCACTCGGCGTATTTATTAGTACCAAAAGTAATAATAAAATTAACATAATCCTTAATATTTATCGCGGATCATAGCAAAATAATTTTATTATTACTTTTATATTATGCCTAATTTTAAATTATTTAATAGTTGTAATAACACAGCCATGGCTACAAAAGTAATAATAAAATTATTTTGCTATAATCCGCGATGAAGTCAAATAGAAAATATATATAATGCTAAATGTAGAGTGGACAATCGGTTATCATACCTGATACATGCAGGAGTCGTAAAAAACACATGCACAAACCTCCACCTGGTGGAGGTCATCGCGGATTATAGCAAAATTATTTTATTATTACTTTTGTATTATGGATCTCCGCAAAGTAACGCCTAATTCTATAAATTACAGCCATGGCTTCTTTTTTTTCAAATTGTAAAGATGTTGGTAACTCCGGTGTTAACAAAGTAATAGGACAAAAATTAATACAAAAATAGGAAAATAGAGCACGGAAATTTTGAGTAGGTATATTTCTGTAAAATAATTCTTCAAATACCTAAGGGAGCTTCCTGTAAAACTCAGAAAATAACAACAACATACCTGGGTCTAGTTATGATATTGCTTTGAGGCGCAATCGGATCTAAGGAAGCTACCATCGACCAATCTGCTTTATTACACGGTATTTAGTTTAAGCTCGTCGAAGAAGCCATGTGTGTGTACAATGGGTATTTTTATTAGCGATCATGATTTGATCAT
Source organism: Morpho achilles (assembly GCA_947086495.1). Classification (NCBI taxonomy): domain Eukaryota; kingdom Metazoa; phylum Arthropoda; class Insecta; order Lepidoptera; family Nymphalidae; genus Morpho; species Morpho achilles. Next base: position 12,106,759 of record CAMTZB010000019.1, read on the forward strand.
CAGGGTTATATAAGATGCCTTTGACGTGCCTACGTATTTGATCTAATAGCAGTTTAGATAGAAGCCAATGTTATAGGCGGATCTGGAAGTATATTTGCTAGCCTTATCAAATAATTAATACTTTGAATAACGTTTGAAGAAATTCAGTGTGATAAGGAAATCGAGGTTCGCCGCGAACCATAGATAGCAAAAAATAATCTAGTTAAATCTAATATACAATGCTGGCTCAGAGAGCCAGAGGTTGTTAGAGATTAATTGTTTTAAAATTATACTGAACTGCCAACATAGAATTACAGAACCAACATAAAATTAATTTCCTAGAAACGCTCGAAAGCTTATTAATAATTTTAGTAATCAATAAACTGTAGGAGGCAAAATATGACTGTGCACCGCTAAGTCATCAAGTAGGTTTATTCTTAGATAATTTTGAAAACATATTGCCGCCTTTTCGACGCCTCCATATCATGAGTTAGGTTTTTCGCAGAACGATCAATTCAGTTGTAATTACATAATTGCAAATTTGCAATAAATAAAGTTGCAATTATATAAATTAGCAATAATAAAAAATAAAAAGTACATTAACTTCTTATTTCATAGATCTCGTTGTCAAAATTTTTACGTTCCTCCAATTCACTTTTAAAATCTGTTTAAAGGAATATCAAAACTCAGTAACACAAGCCATAATTATAATATTACGAGATTTGTAGTCAATAATTTAATGCATTCTAAAATCCATTTCATATTATAAATGCTAGTGCGTTTGTTTGTTTAAATCGATGGGTACGATATGGCTAATGGTATGATTGTAATTGAAGGAAATTAAAATAACATAGGCGCCCTTGTATATAAGTATTGAAGACCACGGAAATGAACTCACAACCAGAAACTATGAATTACATGAATCAGATCTATAAGTATCAAAAGTACATGGAACTAATTTATTTTAATTCTCCGTTTCAAACCGATGGATTTTATTTAATTTTGATTGGATAATGACACATTACGAAGAACTTATTATTACCTATTAAATAGATCAAATTCAAACCGCATTACATATATCTAAACCGCAATAAAAATTTGAGACTAAAATAAAGCAAACTGATTCATTCATTTGACCGGCGCCTGCTAGGAACAAAGAGCACTTAATCACGAACAGTATTATTACATTATAGGAGGAACACAAATAAAAATATCAATGCCAAAACTAAAGAGGTGTGAAATCGTTTGTGTTGCCGATCACAGAAATTAATTTACTACAATTTTTACTATTAATAATGTCAAGGAATTTTTGATAGAACAATATGAGCAAGTCGAAGATCATTTCTAACTTGCAATCGCAAGAATGTATTTTGTCACCCGGTCATCGTCACAAATTCTATCAAAATTGTAGATTACATTTGGCTGATACTCACGGTTGGTCCAGATAGGTAGAATTTTGAGACAGATCTCACTCGCCCTCAGACAGGTACGCGAGGTATTTGCATGGTGAATATCTCAGTAGCGGCAACCCAGTTTTAGGTTTAACATATGCCTATTTAGGTCACAGTTCCCTCGTTAAGATTTTTTTCTGCTAAGCTAGGACTTCTCTTTAAGCCTTTTAATTGAAGGTTTTCATTAGCACTTTTAAATGTTTTAATCCTGGTTTACGTCTTCTATGATTAAATGTCTCATATACATAGTAAGTATATTAGGGGAAGTCTAAAAGTTGCGCCCATTATAGAGAAGTCGAGAAGTGCAAGATTGAGATGGTATGGACATGTAATGAGGAGGGATCAAAATCATGTGACCAAACGTGTGTTAAATTTGAATGTGGATGGATATGTGCCTAGAGGGAGGCCTAAAAAGAGATGGTTGGATTGTGTGAAGTATGATATGCATATAAAAGGAGTGGCGCCAGAGTTGACGAAAGATAGGACAGAATGGAAGAGAAAGGGGTGCTTAATCGGTTGGCCTCCTCGTGGCGCACCCTGGGCAGGTCCTCGGAATACTGCAATATGGATTCCTTGGACTTGGCGAACGGACCGGTTGAGGGTTTGCCGATTCTGTTTGTTCCTCTGGCGACAGAAGACAACTCGGATAGGCTGGGACTCTGGGGGGAATGAGTCTCCAAAATGGTTGACGCGTTCTGTTTCGACTTAATCTAAGTCCTGCTGGACACGGCTTCGGCCTCCGTCAGCCAAACCCGTAAGCCCAGTCATGGGAACGGGGGCCTTTGGGTCGCGAGGAAGAAAACCTCTCTAAAAAATTACCCCTAATCCCAAGGTTTTGAGGCTCGCTGAGGGGATGAATGGCTGGGGGGGATCCAGTCGCGAGGGCCTCACCCAATCCTAAGGTCTTGCCCGCCGACAGGATGGATGGCCGGAGGGAATCCGGTCGCTAGGGTGGAAAAAAAAAAAAACCACAAAATACATGAGCAATGGATAAACGTACAGTATTAACTACCCAGGAGGGTCCCGGGTCATCCGGGGAATCCCTCACCGCGACCAGTGTCGCACCGCATTCCGCGAATTTAACTTTGCGGTTGCCGTGCGATACTGGCCTCGGTCGCCCCATCGTATCTGGGGGGGCAACCACTTTTTTTTTTTTTTTTTTTTTTTTTTTTTTTTTATTATTATTAAAGTGAACCCCCTGATATGTATTATTCAGGGTCCTTGAAATTAATGACATTAATGATTACCCTTTTTTTTTCATCTAATTGTTATTATTTATTACTATTGGCTACCGTCCGCATGATACATATACAGAACTCAGCAAACTTAAGTCCTGTGCGTGTATCACTTAACAGTGAGCTCCAGTTGGAGGTGGTGATTTTTTGGTCTAAATGTAATTCCAGCTGCAGCCTTTTAGCGCCAAAGCGCGGGCATTCGTTTAAGATGTGCTCAACTGTTTGTTCGACATCGGGAGAACAAAAACATTCAGGTCCATTACGGCGCTTGATACGATAAAGGTAATAGGCCAACCCGCCATGCCCAGTCCATATTTGGGTTTTCCAGTAAGACACTCCAATCATTCCGATAACACGAAATGATTGCCGAATATCCGGGAAGAACTGCTTTGTAATCCTACCCACCTCCGAATTCGAGTATTCATTTTGCCAGGCGTTCAGAGTGCGTTGCCGTATTGTCCGTCTAGCAAATGACAACGGAAACATGTCGTAGTCAGCAACTGTTTTTTTGTAAAGAGCAGCATGCTTTGCAAGCTCATCAGCACGTTCGTTACCAGTAATCCCGGCATGAGCCCGCACCCACCATAGTTTTACATTGTAGCCCTTATTGGCCGCCATTGTCAGTTCATTCCTTATTTCGCTCACCAGTGGATGTGTGGAACGCGGGTTAATTATAGCCTCCAGGGATGAGCGTGAGTCACTCATGATATTACATTCCCTGAAGCTAGAATTTTCCATCACCAGTCTTACAGCCTGCCTTAATGCGAACAATTCTGCCTGATAAACCGTACAAAATGGTTCCAGTTTGTATTTTTTGCTTAGTACTTCGGCTCCGTGACGCCAGCAAGTAATAGCACAGCCTACTTTACCTTCAATTTTACTGCCATCTGTATAAACATTGACAGAGGCTGAGGGTTGTACTCCAACTTTACCATCTTCGTTGTGATCTAGTATTGCGTACTGTACCGCTAAACGATGACCCGGATGTGACATTTTAAAGTAGGGTGTCCTTTTTTCAATTACTTTACCCCCGGCTTCGCAGAGAGTTTTTCCGTGTTTTACAGCGTACAGTTCAGCAATCTCACTAGCGCGCATATCAATAGGCAATAGCCTCGCTATCGTCACCGCCGAATTAAAGGAAACCGTACGGTAGGCCTTGGCAATTTTAATCGCAAATAACCGCTGAATAGACCTCAGACGCTGAACATTGTACTGTTTTAACCTGCTGTTGGCCCATGTACTCGCTGCATACAATAGAGTAGGTTCTATGGCTCCAATGTACAAGTGCCGTATTATTGCTGGGTTCAAGCCCCACGACGCCTTGGCAGCTATTGCTAAGCACTTGTACATATTGGCTGCTTTAGTGGTGACAGAATCGATATGGTCTCTGAAAGTGAGATTCTTATCAATTACCAGACCCAGTATCTTGATCGAATTTACTGGTGGTATAATCACGCCAGACATGATTACTTGAGGTATACAGAAATTTCTTTTCCTTGTAAGAACCATATACGAGGTCTTGTGAGGTGAGAATCTTAACTTTTGCTCTTTGCCCCATTCAGCAACCATATCAAGAACTGGATTGATAATTAACTCAATTTCCTCGGCTGTATCGGCAGAAGCCAACAATACCACATCGTCTGCAAATGCTTGAATATGCACAGGTGAACCCTCCAACATCTCTAATAGAGAGTCAAGAACTATATTCCACATAAGCGGCCCACTCACGCTTCCCTGCACACAGCCACGAGTCGTAGCTTTCGATATCGTAAAACCTGCATAATTTAGGGTTATAGTCCTATCAGAGAGATAGCTGTGTATCAAAGCATAAATATCCGCGGGGCAGTTTTTTGTCTGTAATTGGGCCTTGATGAATGGCCACCAGGCGTGGTCGAAAGCACCCTCTATATCTAGTGACACGAGCGAAACAATCTTGCGTTTCACGTTTCTTTCGTTTGTGATTATGTTGACCAGATCATAGAGGGCATCCTCCGTACCTCGTTGGGGCGTGAACCCATACTGCCTTGAGTTTAAGTGACCCCTGGCCTCCAAGTGCCATAACAGTCTATTATTAAACAATTTTTCTAAGACCTTTCCCATGACTGGAAGCAGACCTATTGGCCTATATGCCTTAGGGTCTGTGTAGTCGCTCTTTTTGGGCTTAGGTATTATGCATATTGTTGCAGTCTTCCAAATCGTAGGAAAGTATCCTATCTCTAGACATCTGTTAAAAAGAGCTAGAAAGAACTGGATGTCAGTTTTTATTGCTGCCTCGCAAATATCTGCGGTAAGCCCATCGGAGCCTGGAGCCTTTTTGGGGTCCATTGAAGCCAAAACTTCCAAGAGTTCAGAAAGTTGAAACGGTGGACCAGAAGGCGACAGGCAATCAGAATGAGGTAGGATTTCAACAGCTCGGCGAAGTGACGCTTGTTCGATTGTATCGTCCATAGATGAGTCTTCGGGGAATAATGTGTCTGTTAAAAGGCGAGCAGAGTCGGCGTATGACAGAGTAATTCCACTAGGAGTTTTAAGCGCAATACCTTCTACCTTTGCTCTCTTGCTTCTTCTTACAATTTTCCACGCCTTGTCCCAAGCATTTTTTCCAGCCATCTCGGAACAGTACCTTACCCAACCGTTAGTCCTGGCCTCTTCAATAGCGTCTTTATAACAGTTAAGTGCTTCAAGATATTCTTGAACCATCAGCTCTTTCCTGTACGGATTAGCTCCTTTAATACGTCTTCTGCGTTTAATCACCTCCTTTTTTTTATCCGTCAAATCGCTGGTCCACCAACAGTTTCGACGTATTGGCCGTGGCCTACGCATTGGAAATATGTCACTAGAGACTTCTTGCACACTTGCCGTGAAAGCTAAGACGTAACTTTCAAGCTCTTGTCTATTAAAAAATGCCAATTCGGCAGTAGATTTCCCGAGAAGCTGTATTTTTCCTCGAAGTGTGCTTTGAAATAACGACCATTTTGCGTTCCTCGTATTATATTTACGAGTAGCAGATGGAGGGCGCAACCCCGTATGCTTACCAAAGTAGAGTTCAAAAGCGATCGAATTATGGTCAGACAACTGCACAATTGTTCGATCAACACGCCAATCTGAGACTTTGTTAAGCAATGAATCCGTAACCAAAGTGACGTCAACGTAACTAGAATAATATCTGCCACCTCGATACACTTCAAAAGTTGGAATGCGTCCTTGATTTACTATGTTTAGTCCCAAGGATGACGACAAGGCTAAGATTTGTTCACCCCTTTCGTCTTCTTCCACAGCTCCCCACCACACACTTTTAGCATTAACATCTCCACCGATAACTGCCATTTTCGCAGATGGCCTGGATACTGCGTCACGGAGATCATTCAGATAAGGTGCAAGAGGCTCCGAACCTTCAAAGTATACTGATATGAGATCGAGGGATTGTCCCCCTGGACAAGAAGCTGTTACGACTACCATATTTTCAGTAACAAAAGCTAGGTCGATTCGGGTTATGATTTCGGCATTAAGAACAACCACAGCTGCTTTGACGTTCTTTGTCCTTGACGAAGTTTTTTGTATAATGCGGAAACCACTCCGTTGCCGCATCTCTCCCTCACTCCCAACATAAGGCTCCTGTAATAGAAGAAAATCACATTTGCGTTGCACAGCTGTATTAAAAATTTCATCAGTGGCGTTCCGGCATCTCTGAAGATTTCCTTGAATGAAAGAGAGGTGAAACAATTCCGATGTTTCGATAGAAGACGTGTTAACTTCAGTTTCAGTGGAGACTTTAGCAGTAACTTATTGACGCTCTAGCTATTGCGTTCCATTTGGCTCGCACAGGACATTTGTCACTGAAAGCAGTGTGATCCGTGCTCCCCAATTTAGCCAGCGTGCAATTCGCACAATTCGGTCGTGAGGGCGGGTTTAACAATTTTTTGGGACACTGCCTCCATTCGTGTCCGTCTTCAGCACAATACGCACATATGCACGTTATCTTTGCTTTACAGAGCCCACGCGTATGCGCAAAGCCTAGACACTTGCCGCATTGAACCAATGGTGAGCGCTCTTCAACTCGGCATCGCTGCCATCCAATAAAGAGCTTTCCCGCTTCTACCACCCGCTGCCACAGAACTGGAGTTGCTTCTAGGACTGCGTGACATTGTAAGGGGTTTCGAGCCTTGAGTCGAAATTTAACCTCAACTCTCTCCTGATCGTTCAAGCCTGTATAAAGTCTGGCATTTTGCCGTTGTATGGAGTCCACAATCTGGGCGTCGGAGTTGTCTGACATCACATCTCTAATAATAAAGCGAGGGTATCGCTTGGCAGCTTCTTCGATAACAAGATCTGATTCGGCCGTTTTCAATACTTGCTCAACTTTCTGGGCATCTTGGTTCGTAGAGCAGCACAGTACTACTTTTTGATTTTTGGCTTTCCTGAACCGTTCTACTCCGATGCCAAGCTCCCTGGCATTGACTTGATGTGTGACTCGCTCAAGGATCTGTTGTCCTGTCTTTTGTTTATCTGATGAGCTTATTATTAGAGTGTGAAAACCATTCGACGACAAGGGTTGGCGGTTCGCCGAACAGGTACGAGCTTGTTCAGCATAAGTCTTTTCTTCTATTATATGATCTGGCTTATCTTGGGCAGAGCTAGGTGTTTTTAACATCTGAGTAACCTCCATTTCCTCAAGGACCGCTGTGATCTTTTTGCTTAGGATTCCGTTAACTTCCTCCATTGTTGTAGAAATAGTTTCCGTTTTTGTAATTATGGGTGATATTTTCTCTCCAATTTTTAATACCTCTTCAAGAATATTTTGGTTCTGGTCTATAAGTTTCTGAAAGGCAGTATTTTTTCCCTGATCTGCCTTCGTTGCTTTTTCCCGCTCTCCTCGTAAATCTGTAAGACGCAGAACCATATTGTACAATTCTTGAAGACTTGCAATAATCACTTCCCGAGTCCCTTTCTTGAGATTCCGAGCGCTCTCCAGTGTCTGTTTAGACGTGACTAAGATTTTAAGTGCTAACTCTGGTATCTCTTGCATTGAAACATTTTCATTCCTGTCAGCTAAACTTTTCCGTGTTTTTAACACAGCTTCGTTCTCGCTATCGCTCTCCGAAAGGTTACCAGGGTCGCTGCTGGCATGTCGTAGTTCCGCTGAACTCAATGCCGTTTGAGCTGTTATAAGCGACGCACCTGTCTCTTGTGTCGCTTGGTTTTCAGTAAACTTGCGAGCAATGTCCTTTACAGATTGCGATACATTAACCGCATCCGTGGGAGGTAGGAAACAAGTTCCCGGAATGTCAGGTGTACTGCTGGACTGAGGAAATCTTTGCGGCGATTTAGTAGTATTCTGTTGCCGCAGACTGGGCTTCATCTGAGTTTTTTCCGATCTTTGATTAGACCCAGCAGTACTCCTTTCTGGTCTCGGCTTAGTCAATGTTCTAGCGCTACGAGCCGATTCAATTCCCTTTACCATTTTACTAAAGCAGATCTGTTGCTGGCTATAGTATAGAATAGATAGTATTTATTGAGCACTTTAGTTCCGAGTACACAAAAGTACAAGTACTGCCAAAAAGATTTAATCTCAAAGTACAATGAAGAAAATTTAAACCTATTAATAGTTGTTTTTATGATAACTAGATAAAACTTCAATCAAAATAATAACATGGATAAAAACTTAAGAGTGATTACTATTTAAAGACAATAACTCTACGAGTATATATTATGGTATAAAGAATTAAAATAAACCAGACGAGCCGATTTTTAAGAAATCCTACAATGTTAACAACTTTAATTTTCTTCCCTCTCTCTTCCAGTTACTTCCGAAGCAGGTATAGTATGCAATGGCAATAAGTTATAAATTATATCAGAATTAATAACTATTTTAAAAATTAATAATAAGATTAAATTAAAAACAACAAAGTTAAAAATAAAATTAAAAATTAAAAGTATAAAAGTCCTTTAGTTGCACTTTATGACACGGACTGGAACTCTCGATCAGTCTTTGCTAGTTACCGCTAGACCACTCGTAACACTGTGTTAATATTGAAATATGTCAATAGATTATGAACGTTGTTATTCTTTACTTGTTGCAAGTATTCTTACGATTCATTTTGAATCCGCCCTCACTTGACATTTAAATATCGTAATTTATCAAACATTACTTCACTGTATTATTCGTCTTCTTCAGCTTTTATGGAGATTATGCAATTATTTTCTTGTTTCGTTGTTTAACAAAGAACAGAATTTTTAATGTTCACTCACTTTCATCTACAAGTAGGTGTGAGATTTAATCACTTGTTAGCAGTTTTCTCCAATATAAAAAAGCACAGTTGTTAAAATAGATACAGCTTAGATAACGTTAACACACATTTATCAATGTAGTATTGATATTTTATTGTATCATTTTGCCTTCGCTTATGACTTTATGTACTATTTCTTCGACACTTTATACGGAGCTGTTTTAACCGTGCGCGTACCCGCGAGTACCCACTGCTTGCGGAGGAGAAGGAGTCATAATCTGCGGGAATGAGACCAGCAATGCCGGTGTTTCTGCGGATCCAGTGGAGAGAAGACGTGATACCACGACCACGCGTAATATCAAAGAGAGGGCTATCAGCACCCGAAGTGCTAGCCTCGGATCATACAAGAGCTTTAACAGCTCTCCGGACGTGTCAAGGAATGCATCAACTGACAACTTAGATGGCGTACAAAATCGGACCCGGTCTAAGAAACGGCTGTGGGAAGAATGTGAGGGTTCCACCGAATCGCGTGACCTGGACGCCAAAAAAGCGGATACCAGGGCCCATGTGTGGGGCTCTCAAATGGGTCTCCGGGAGGCTCGTGACGCTGTTCGGCGTCACGAGTTTCTCAAAGACGATATGGCTATGGATATTGAGCCGAGTGGCCGAAGGACCAGGTCGGCGCCGGCAAATAACTCACCAAATTCTGGTTCGACAAGGTCAAAGAGTGGACCTGTCAATTCTGGAAGTCAGGAGTCATTGGAGATGGCTGAAATGACGCGTGTTTGTGATGTGCTGTCCCAGAACATGGCGAAGATGCGACTAACTCTGGGTAAATCCAAAAACCTTAACGGTAAATGCAGAGGAACCCTCAACTCGGTCGCTGAATGCGTAGAAGAGGCGGTTAAGGTTTTATTGAAACGGACGCCATCAGAGGAGGTCCAAATTCTGAAGGCTGAGAACGCCAGGTTGGCAGGGGTGGTGAATAATCTCTCGGTAGAGATTGCCACATTAAAAGAAATGATCACCTCTGCCAATATGGGGTCCGGAAACGTGGTGGTTCCGGCAGTCCATCCACAGCCTGAGAAGAGCCTGACAGTCGAGGAGGAGATTGTTAGGCTCCGTAATATGTTCTCGGCTCGGTTAGACAGCATGGAGAGCCGGTTGCCTCCGGAGCCACGAATCCGCCCTGCCTTAGCCGCGGACAAGAAAAATGCGGCAGCGGCAGTCAGTATAAGGAGGAAGGAGTTGGTGACGACGGCAGAAGAGAGAGAAGTAGCGGCCCGGAAGACTTCGGAGCCGACTACTAGCCAGCCGCCGAAAAAAACGAAGCCGGAGATAGTGATCCACAACCTGGAAACAACTGGCTCACATGAGGCGAAGAACAAGAAAAAGAAGGCTAAAAAGCGCAGCCACGCGTCAGTACGGCAGCCTCCTGAGCCCAGACCTCTGCCACCAGCCCCCGCCTCTATGAGCGAAGGTTGGAACGTGGTGGCTCGCAGAGGCGCAAAAGCAAAGTCGGATTTGGTGGAGTTAGGTAAGCCCACAACCACCAAATCACAGCAGCAGCCAAAAGGTCGTAAAAAGCTTAAGACCCCAAGCTCGGCTGCCGTCGTGGTGACTCTGGGCGAGGAGGCTATAAAGAAAGGGCTAACATATACCGATATACTGACCCGGGCCCGTCGATGCATTAGAATTGACGACCTGGGGCTGGATGTCGGTATGCGGCTGAAGAAAGCGGCAACAGGGGCCCGTAAATATGAGATCTCCGGGCCCGAGAAAAGTGAAAAAGCGGCTGCCCTCGCAAGCCGGCTCAAAGATTTTTTCAAAGATGAGCCGGCTATACGAGTGTCTACGCCCATAAAATGCGCGGAGATTCGCGTTGTGGGCCTGGACGACTCAGCCGAAGAAGAAGATGTCGCCATTGCCGTCGCGCGGGTCGGGGGTTGTCCTCTTCAAGAAATTCAGACTGGTGCGATCCGCAGGACAGGAAATGCCCTGGGCTCTCTTTGGCTCAGGGTCCCTGTCGCGGCGGCAAAAAAGGTGGCGGAGGCTGGAAAAGTGCTTGTGGGCTGGGTCTCGGCTCGGGTCCAGCTACTCGAGGCTCGCCCGCAACGTTGTTTTAGGTGCCTTGAAAAGGGGCACCTAAGAGCCGAATGCAAGTCGGATATTGACCGCAGCGGTGAATGTTATCGCTGCGGACAAAATGGTCATAAGGCCCGATCCTGCTCGGCAGCTCCGCATTGTGGGAGCTGCGAACGAGCGGGATTGAAGGCCGACCATCGGGCGGGAAGCGGACAGTGCAAAGCACCGTCCGTTCCAAAGAGGAGGGGAAGGGGGGGTGATGGCCCTAGGGTCCCCTCGCCACCTGCCGCCAGCCCGGCTCAAGCTACAACGAGCCGGCCAAGGGAGGAATCTATGGAGGCCAGTAATTAATAATGGCCCCAATGAGATTCCTCCAGGCGAATATTATGCGCTCTACCAGGGCCCAGGACCTCATATTCCAGACCCTGGCGGAGCGCATGGTGCATGTGGCTGTGGTCTCCGAACCCCTTTTCGTTCCGTCGGGCGAGGAGTGGGTTGGAGACCGTATGGGGGATGTGGTCATCGCGTCTAGGGGTGCGGTTGGTTCCCCAGCTCTAGAGCGCGTAGTGAGGGGACGCGGGTACGTCTCCGCCAAGATTGGGGACGTATCCGTCATCGGGGCGTACTTTTCACCGAACAGACCGTTCTCCGACTTCGAGCTCTTCATGGCTGAAGTCGGAGATTTGGTGAATAGGTTACGCCCCGGCAAGGTGGTCCTGGCCGGGGACCTCAACGCGAAATCCGCCGCGTGGGGTTCTCCGGTCACGGACGTCAGGGGGAGGTTCCTGGAGGGTTGGTTGGCCTCGACTGGGATGGTTGTCATGAACCGGGGGACAGCTGACACATGCGTGCGTTGGAATGGCGGCTCCAAAGTCGACGTTACCTTTGTCGATGCCGCCATGTCACCATGTGTCAGGAATTGGGAAGTAATGGTGGGTGTGGAAACACTCTCGGACCATCGATATATATGGTTCGAGGTGTCCGCACGCCATGCTCCCACTTCCCCCCGGTCGAGAAGAGATTACGGCCCTCGGTGGTCCATCAGAAAAATGGATCCCGAGTTCCTCGTCGAGGCCGCAACCGTCCAGGCGTGGGCTGCTGGGCCCGTGAGTGGAGGGGTCGCCGCGGAGGTCGAGGATCTCCAGCGGCGGATGTCGCTCGTCTGCGACGCCAGCATGCCGAGGGTGCGTGGCACAGGGCCGGCACGTGGGGTGTACTGGTGGTCGGAGGAGCTGGCGCGGCTGCGCGAACAGTGCGTGTCCGTGCGCCGCCAGTACACTCGGTACAGGCGTCGTAGACGACGCGACGTCGAGGAGGAGAGGCGCCGTTACGAGGCTTATCGGGCTGTCCGCACCTCCTTGCGGATGGCGATCGCCGAGGCCAAGGACAGGGCCCACAAGGAGATGGCCGAAGAGCTCAGTCGGAATCCGTGGGGGAGGCCGTACATAGCGGCACGGAAGAAACTTCGTGCCCGCGCTCCCCCCCTTACCGAGAGCCTTCGGCCGGATTTCGTTGAATCCGTTGTGGAAGCCCTGTTCCCGCAAGGAGCCGAGGTGGAGCCGCCTCGTATGGCGCCTCTCGAGGAGGAGGATGGCACTGAGTCGGGTGCGCCGGGGGTGTCGGAGTGGGAGTTAGCCGGGGCGGTGAGTCGCATGAAGGCGAAAAACACTGCCCCCGGCCCTGACGGTATCCCTGGGCGCGCCTGGTCTCTTGCCCTGGGTCCGTTGGAGTCTGGACTCAGGGCAACGTTCAGTGCCTGCCTCGAGCAGGGCCTCTTTCCCCGTAGGTGGAAAACGGGGAGACTAGTCCTGCTCAGGAAGGAGGGTAGACCGGCCGATACACCCTCCGCGTATCGGCCCATCGTCTTGCTGGACGAAGCGGGGAAGCTGCTCGAACGCATAATAGCTTCCCGCATAGTCCAGCACCTCCGGGAGGTAGGGCCTGACCTCAGTTGCCTCCAGTGCGGATTCCGCCAGGGTAAGTCCACCCTCGACTGTATTGAGGGTGTGAGACTTCTGGCGGAGGAGGCGACAACCCGGCGTGAGGTGGTGTTGGCGGTGTCGTTGGACATCGCTAACGCATTCAACACCTTGCCCTGGGGAGTGATCAAGGAGGCCCTACGCTTCCACCGCATCCCCATGTACCTGCAGCGTGTGGTCAGTAACTATCTGGCTGATCGCGCTGTCAGGTACCCGACGGCTGGGGGTGGGTGGAAGGAGCGGAGGATGTCGTGCGGTGTTCCACAGGGGTCGGTTCTTGGCCCCCTCCTGTGGAACATCGGCTACGACTGGGTGCTGCGCGGGCAAATGCTTCCGGGGGTGCGTCTGTTCTGTTATGCAGACGATACCCTCGTGACTGCCCGCGCGAGCACCCACCGGGAAGCCCGGGTGCTGGCGACCGCGGCCACGGCTCACGTTGTGGCCCGGATTCGCCGGCTGGGACTGGGGGTGGCCTTGGAGAAATCCGAGGCCATTTGCTTCCACAGGCCTCGGATGGCGCCCCCAGGGGGTTCCCGGTTGGTGGTGGGCGGGACGTCCATCGAAATCTCGGGTACACTACGGTACCTGGGATTGCTCCTCGACAGCCGATGGACGTTCGAGGCCCACTTCCGGCGGCTCGCCCCTAATTTAACGGCGACCGCCGGAGCCCTGAGCAGGCTCCTCCCGAATTTGGGAGGGCCTAATGCAGGCTGCCGGCGCCTATACGCCGGGGTGGTTCGGTCGATGGCCCTGTACGGCGCTCCCGTATGGGCAGGGCGGCTGACCGCGAGATCCTTGCCCTTGCTGCGCAGGGCGCAGAGGATCATGGCGGTCAGACTTGTGCGGGGCTACCGGACCATCTCCGGCGAGGCGGTCTGCGCCTTGGCCGGGTCCCCTCCGTGGGACCTAGAGGCCGAGGTGCTAGCTCAGGCCTACCGCCGTAGAGTCGAAGCCCGTTCACCGGGGGGAGACTCAGCGGCGGTAGAGGTGGATTGGCGGAGGGCAGCTCAGGAAGAGCTCCTCCGCCAATGGAGGCGGCGGCTTGAATCGCCCAGTGCAGGAGTCTGGACGATTTCGGCCATCCAGCCCATTCTCCAGGGCTGGGTCGCCAGGAAGCATGGGGTCCTCACCTTCCGCCTGACACAGGTGCTTTCCGGACATGGTTGTTTCGGGTGGTATCTGTGGAGGGTGGCCCAGCGCGAGGCGACTGGTGAGTGCCACGAGTGTGGCGCCGACTTTGACACGGCGCTGCACACGCTCGCAGACTGTCCAGCTTGGGCGGTTCAGCGGGCGGAACTCGTGGCACAGGTGGGGCACGATCTCTCCCTGCCCACTGTGGTTCGCGCCATGGTGGACAGGGAGCGATCGTGGGCAGCGATGGCCTCCTTCTGCGAGGACGTTATCTCGCGGAAGGAGGCGGCGGGGCGGATCCGGGAAGTCGAGTCCTTGGATCCAATCCGCCGCAGGCGAGCGGGGCGCAGGCGACTCGCCGAAGTCCGTCACATGCCGCCCTAACGGGGACCTCCGAGCGATCCGAACGGGGTTTATCGGACGCTCGCTGGAGTTAGGTCCCCGAGGCGTTCGATGCATCTGGTGCTCCCGATGCATCGTCCAGCGGAGGGAGGGGCCACTTTCAGAGAGGCCCCGACCCAGAGGTGGCGCACTCTGGGCTACAGAGTTGCTGCTGGCGGGGATGGGGGGCAATGTCTTCATAGGTACCCTATCCCCGCCACCAGCAGCGTAGTGGAGCACACAGGTTATTTTAGTCGGTGCGAGTCCGACATAACCGCCGCCTGTCCCCGTCGGGCGGCGGTACCCATAAGGGGTTTTTTCCTGTTAAAAAAAAAAAAAAAAAAAGAATGGAAGAGAAAAACATGTTGTGCCGACCCCACTTAGAGTGGGATAAGGACAGGATGATAATACATAGTAGGTTTTCAGGCATAGCCAATCTTTTCAGAACTCCACGGATGGGTTTGGGTCTCATCTGAGTGACTGCTTTTGCAAGACCATCGGTTACTTGATCATTAACTCTTGTCTTCATAAAAGTTAATGATCAAGCCTTCAAAGATACCTTCAAAGAAGTGTTTAGTGAGCAATGAAAAGGGCGTGGGTCAGAGGTTTCTTTGGGTTCACTATAGAACAAGATGATACATTGAAAAAACAAAATCTCTTAAACCGTTTTACTTTTACAAGTACATGAATTATATCAATTTAGTATAGAGCTCTTATTTACCTGCCCAAGGTTTTATCCAGCATATTCCTAGTGAGGGGTCACACATTTTTTTTAAGGTAACTTCCTACCATGACAATAGGACCTGTCGTCATGACTATTAGAGGAATACATAAAAGAAACTACATACATTTTGACTGGCTCGTTGGCACAGTGGGTAGTGACCTTGCCTTCGGCTACGCGGGTCGCGGGTTCGATTCCCGTCGAGGGCCAACATTTTCTATAAATGAATTTGTTGGTCTTTGAACCTGGGTGTATATTTGTTATAGTATATTTAAGTATGTATTTAAAAAATATATAAGTATATATTAATTAATGTATAGAAACCGGGTATACTCACTTGTTATTTTATCTGATGAGCCTGACTAGTTTCAAGCCCACCAGTTGTCAGTCACCCATAACACAAGTATTAAGTTACTAATTTTTGGGATGGACGACCGTGTGTGTAAATGTCCCATACATTTATTTATTTATAAATAAAAAAAGACTTCTTTCAATAGATTTATTCATTTTATTTTACTAGGTATAAGATAAAAGTTCCATGAACAATAAAAAGTGTTTACATGATAATTGTAATAAAGTAAAAAACATATTTTGGACGGAATATGGACGGATACACTGTGTCAATAATACTAATTAAATTAAATTTTTAATCTTAATTATAACAATTTAAATTAGTTTATAATAATCTTAACATTCAAAATATATAAATATTTGAACAAGAATTACTATTCCCTTAACACATGTGAAGTATTGATAAAATTCTATGTTGTGAAATAAGTGATGTTTTCGTTGAGAAGTACCTAATTTCATTAAAAATTAATAAATATCATCGGCCACAAATTAAATAAAAATTATGCATACAGTTAAAAATAATTTTCAATTTGAGTTTCAATTATAATGCATTGACCATTAATTCAATTGTAATAATAAAAAAAATAATAAAAAGTAACAGTATTTATATTATTCTTTATGACAGTTTTTTTATATAATTATATTATGAGATTTACAGCTACTATACTGTTTTTTTACATGTAATTTATGAATTAATCTAATGGCTTGGACATAGACAACCATATATTTTCTAAAGGGACAATACTGGAAGTTGATGCTTAATTAAAACCCTGAATAGGTCAAGTATAAAATTAGGAAATTTAAATTTACATTTGCTTTCTTTTAGTTTTACTGACACCTTAACATTTCAAGAGTGATTGTGAAATCATAAGTCAATTGTTACATGCCATTTAAGTATACAGGAAATTTCAGTAAGATTGTCAGATGACTTATATTGGTACTATTTATCATTATATAAAAAGGCAGAAATGTACTATGTACTGTATACTATGAATCATTAACTTTGTATATAAAAAGCACTATAAAACTAAATTACCTATTTACAACATGATTTACTTGTATAGTAGGTGTGTAAAATCAAAGATATTGTTTATTTCTACCAAATTAAATATAATAAAAATAAAGATTAAATTTTTTTATGAAATTTTTATATCAATATAACCACACCAAAATTTAAACTTCCCAGATGAATCAAGATAACTTTGTCAAAAATTTGGAAAGAAAAGGGTCGTACTCTAAAAATACAGCTATATGCGTAAATTTATGTAAGACACATTACATACAAACATACAGTGTGATGAATTGTAAATGTTAACAGATAGACATAAAATATCAATTTGTCATTTCTACATCATATATTATCCAACTAAGACTTATCTTAACTAAAAACATTTGTAAATTATACTTTATTCTTATACATCTACCTTAGTTAAACTTAAAACTCATATATTGAAATAATATATTGCTGATTAACATACTTTATCATAACCTCATTTTTTCAACGAAAAGACAACTTCACAGCAAATTGTGATATTAAGTTTATCAATGATGATAATTTTCAATTCTAAATTTTTTAGCTAGTTCATTTGTTACCAAACTCAAATTAATATGAGATAAACAAATGTTATTTAAATAAATAATTGATTGGCCACAGAATTTGATTGAAACTTAGAAAGCAACAAAATCTAAATAAATATAGCTGACTATTACTTTCATTTTCACAAATACCACATTAAAAAAAATATTTATGTATCAAAATGAATCATCCATTACCATTGTAAAAGATCTCATTTAAAAATATGTAGATTCATAGTCAAACTGTAAATTTCAATAAAAATATTCCTCCAAACAGAATAGACAGCACTGGCATCTTTTTTTCACTTCCACTCTGAAAAATAAAAAATATCAAATTAATTGAATAATCTAAAACTAGTACTAAATAAAAAAATTATAAAATAAGACCGTTGTTTCAAATGTCACCACCACACCAAATCAAATATGAACAAAAAATTACACAACTAACCATTTTTAAAATATTTTTTAAAGCCCAATTTTGCCTGTTTGTCTAATGAACTAATAATTATAATAAAGACTTTATTTAAAGCATCTATGGCCCAACCAATTTACATGAAAAAAAATTATAAAAATCAAAGTCAAAATAAAATGCAAAAATTAAAAAAAAATATAATAATATTAAATAAGAGAATGGGTGGATGGACTGCCTTACCTTAGTAAAGTGATGCAGCACAGTCAAGTCCATCTTATCTATTGGCATCTTAAGACTACTGTTGGAACTGGACCACAAATCTTGTTAATAACGATGTGGTCTTGTTCCTCATTACAGCATGAAAACCATTTGTATGTGAGTGAACAAACATATTTGATGTGGATCAAAACAAAACTTAAGTTTATATTACAATAACTTACAATTATATAATAGTTGCAGCGGTCACCCTTACAGCAGTCAGAACAAACCCAATCTTGATACCAAATGTGAGTGCAGAGTGGCAAATAGTGTTGTCTAGTTGCGGCACATTCAGTCCTGTTTGAACATCTTTTTGATATATAATATTGTTTTTTTGCACCTTGCGACCAGTATGGGGTACTTCCCCATTTTATTTCAGTTAAACAAACATCTTCATTAAATGCACACACTTTAATAGTTCTGCCACACTTTTCAGAGTTGTCTTCTTGATTTTCGCACACATAGCATTCTAAGCATTTTACTGAAAATAGTATAATTTAAATCACAAATTATTAATATAAATATTAACTGATATATCCCCTATAATAAATACCTTCAAGAAAACAGGTGGTAATAAATAAAATTGTTAACATCTTCAACGGAACACGATTTTCAACCATTGCTTCTAATTGTTTATTAAGTCACAATTACACTTCTGAAGCAACTGTATTTATCTTTTAACTTTTTAAAATTAACACTGCAGTAATAAATAAAAAAGAGTGTACAAAATAAATAATGTAATAATTCAAGTTATCGGGTGTGGCATTAAAATTCAAATAGCTGATGCCTGAATCTGATAGAATAGAATTATCTCTGGAATAGAATAATGATAGTAAACACAAACTTTATTTTAAGTTTATTAGTCTATGATTCTTTATGTTCACTGCAGGGCGGTTTTACTACAGGCGCCAACACATGCTATCTCGCATCCCTCTTGCACATGTACCTATTTATGAATGAATCGTATTAAAATAGTCTCAGCTGCATCTCGCTCCACTCCTACATACATATTTTTACGCACTCATTCTCATTTTGACTGTCTATCATATAACAAGTTGATTTTTCAATGAATGGGCGGTGTATTAAATTTTTAAATTTCCCGTTGTAAAGTTCTAGTACTTTAATTTTTACTAAAATGTATAATTTTGTTTTGATTTAATTAAAATATAAACAACCGGGTCACATCGCGATAATCCCGTTACCTTTGTATAAGGTTCAAGGTTCCAGTCAGTTCGTGACCACGGTGGATGCAACTCTGCCGAAACGTTGAACCTTATACAAAGGTAACGGGATTATCGCGATGTGACCCGGTTGTTTATATTTTAATTAGTATGAATCGCGAAAGTTTAAAATCTTCTATTGTTTTGATTTAGTTAGCAAAATTCTTGAAACAAATATCACTAGAAGCAAATGAAATGTATAGAGTCTTATTTCACCAGTAGCTGTTGAGATATTTCTTAAAATGAGAAATATAACAACGAAGAAACGTGCAGTCATAAAACAATAAGAAGAGGATTTACTTAATCATTATATAAATGTAAGTGTTGAATTTTAATGAATTCTGTGCATCTCAATAATAGTAAGAGCTTTCTTAAAATTTACATTCTTACATCACTACATCACTATCACTACATATTATAAAACAAAGTCCCTATTTCCCTTTGTACGCATAAAACTTTAAAACTACGCAACAGATTTTGATGCGGTTTTTTTTTAATAGATAGAGTGATTCCAGAGGAAGGTTTGTACGTATAATATAAAATTCAATACGGAGTAGAGAAATACTGTAATTTTTGAGGTTTCTGTAAATAATTACATTTTTTTCCGCTTACATTGCAAACGCAGGCTATAACCTACGAGATTTATCAAAATAATGTACTAAGTATTTGTACATCTTGAAAAGGTCTACAGAAAAGTCCGCGATGGTATATGTCTATCTCTTATGGATAACCTACTATAGCATTTTTTGTCATTTACTTTTTACAATAAATAATGCAATATTTTTGAAGCAATTTTTATACAATACAGCACTAATCCTTATCCAATTATGAAACTTAAATAAATAGTTGATTTAATATAGATCAATATGGCCGTTTACAGCATGTAATTTAAGTGAACATTTTCGGAGATATTACAGATTTAGAATGCCGTGAGGACGCCGCGCTTCGCCCTATAACACTTCGACTTTAGCAGCTATGTCGCTCATTCAAGAGTTTGTTTAAATACATTCTGTAATTAAATGTAAAAATAAAATACATAGGGAAAATGTAAAAGTAAATAAGTAAAAATGTACTATATGAATTTAGATATTCCAAAGATAGCAGGAAATCTTCTTGGTATAGGGAAAGGAAATTGTTTTTCTCCAAATTTAACGCTTGCGGGCCCCGGGCAATAATGAATAAATCAAAACTACGTTATTGATTTTAATATTTTTTTTTACACTGACTGACATGGGATATTTTATACCTGTGCGAAGCAGGGGCAGGCCGCTAGTTCTAAATATAATAACCTAACCTTGCATGGATAACCTAAAACCTTTAACATGCAGTATAATTTTTATTTCCTATTTGACTTAGTAGCGGCCTGTTACTATCCCACTGCTGGGCATAGGCCTCTTCTCTCCGTTATTGGAGAGAAGGATTGGAGCTAAGACCTACCACGCTGCTCCAATGCGGATTGGTAGGTTACACATATCTCCAGAATTCTCTGGAGAAATGCAGCTTTCCTCACGATGTTTTCCTTCACCGAAAAGCGTGTGATAAATTGCAATTATCAATTAGACACATAAGTTTTAATGGAAAAACTCGTTGGTGTCTGCCCGGGTTTGAACCCATGATCGTCTCTAGAGATTCACACGGTCGTACCGCTAGGCCATCACAGCACTCGATTTGACTTAGTTATTGTTATATAAAAATTATGATATGTACGTATTGATACGTACGTATGATATGTATGTATGTATTTCGATTGATGAATTAGCTATATTCATTATTATATTAAGGATATGTCTTGCGATTTTATATAGCTTCTAGTGTCTTGTAGTGCAATAAATGATTAATAATGGAACATTAAAGGTAAAGTTTTTTAGAAGTTGTTCTAATTGATCATATGTGTGTATCTATCTTAGTTATGAATAATTTGGACATAACTTAAATGATCTACTTAATTTTTTTTTTTTAGAAGTATTGTCAATTGAAGAACTTCATTGTATTATATTAGAACTTTAAAAATGATTGTCAACTTTTTTATAATGAGACTTGGATGAAAAGGGAGTAAATAGCAAAAGAGAGCAAGTTTATTCTGTATAAAGCAATATAGGGTATATTGCTTTATATAACACTGTTGTTGATTTTTAATTAAAATGCAAAAGCAAAATTTAAATTTACGATTGATTAAACGATTGATTGATTAATTGCAGATTCAAGAATCCCCAGATCCAAGATTAAGAGTAATTTTTTATTTTAATATGATTGTCACATGATGTTATTTATAGTTATGATTCGAGATATCTTTACATTTACAGTGCTAATCAAAGATATAATAGTATGTGTAATGAATGAAAGAATAACAGCAATATTAAAAGACTGTTCTATAAAAATGAAAGTAAATATTTATGTAATTTATAAATCACTTAAAATGTGCAACTGTTTATTATATCGAACAGAAATTTTTATTACAACAAACAATATTTCTCCTTCATACTTATGCAATAATAAAAAGCAATTTTTCTAAAAGTGAACCCATTTACTCTTTCTTAACAAATCAATGCATAATGACACAGACAACATTTTTTTTATATTATACAATAACTATTCATATAGATTCAAATACAACCTCTTTCATAAGAGGTTGTATTTGAATCGTTCAAATACAACCGCATTCGGCTATGTTCCGCGGTAGCGTATGCCGGGACGTCCTCGACCGCTTCATCACCTAGTGGTGACATGTCTCTTCCAGCTACACAGTACAGACCCTGCATTACAGTTTTCGACCTCTGTAATTTGAGAAAATGCATTTGAGGTAACTAATACTCAAGTGAAGTCTGAATTTATGAAGCTAAGTTAGATTCCCGTAATTTCAGCCACAGATGTATGCGTGCACTCAAACATCAGTAGCCAAAAGCGACTGGGAAAAGAATTAAGGTTTTACATGTATTGCAGGTGCCAAATACCGGCTCTTTGCCAACCGCAACACATAACCATTACAAAAAATATATAAAAGTTAATGACGTACGAATTACCAAAACTGCGCAATTTCAGAAATCAGTACGACACCTTTATAATGGCTAGCCCGTTAATAAAACGTCTAACAAAGTAGCGCGCTTTTGAAGCTAATGTTCGACGATACAGAAAACGAACATTACCAACAAAACGCCTACACAGTATGGGAAGAAAGAACACTGCAGTGTCCACCTCAACCATACTGTTAAATGAGAAGAAAAAGCCCTGCAGCTTTTACAGGAGGGCAGTCAGACGCTGCTAGTCGTTAAATATTAAAGATTACAATGTTTATATTTACCTAAGCTATGATTAAAACAGAGTAATTATGCAAAAGTAATAATAAAATTATTTTGCTATAATCGGCGATGAAGTAAAATAGCAAATATATATAATGCTTAATGTAGAGTGGACAATCGGTTCTCATACCTGATACATGCAGGATTCGTAAAAACACATGCACAAACCTCCACCATACACAAGCACTATATATATTCACTATCACAAACTCAACAACTCAAATGTTTGAATTTCAACAAACATTCTCGGATAAAATGTGAGTTGTTATCCAAAACTTAATAACAAATAAACTATACTTTTGCACTATTTAATACGAAGAAAATTGAAACGTACTTACTCACCAGAAACGTTCGTTATACGTAATATATAACTGTAATCACTTTTTACTCACGCAAAAATATACACACCACCAGGAACAGGACCGAAGACGTCGTACGCGTCTTCGCGTTCGGCTACGTTCCGCGGTAGACATATGGCGGGACGTCCTCGACCGCTTCATCACCTAGTGGTGCCATGTCTCTCCCAGCTACACAGTACAGACCCTGCATCACAGTTTTCGACCTCTGTAATTTGAGAAAATGCATTTGAGGTAACTAATACTCAAGTGAAGTCTGAATTTATGAAGCTAAGTTAGATTCCCGTAATTTCAGCCACAGACGTAAGCGTGCACTCAAACATCAGTAGCCAAAAGCGACTGGGAAAAGAATTAAGGTTTTACATGTATTGCAGGTGCCAAATACCGGCTCTTTGCCAACCGCAACACATAACCATTACAAAAAATATATAAAAGTTAATGACGTACGAATTACCAAAACTGCGCAATTTCAGAAATCAGTACGACACCTTTATAATGGCTAGCCCGTTAATAAAACGTCTAACAAAGTAGCGCGCTTTTGAAGCTAATGTTCGACGATACAGAAAACGAACATTACCAACAAAACGCCTACACAGTATGGGAAGAAAGAACACTGCAGTGTCCACCTCAACTATACTGTTAAATGAGAAGAAAAAGCCCTGCAGCTTTTACAGGAGGGCAGTCAGACGCCGCTAGTCATTAAATATTAAAGATTACAATGTTTATATTTACCTAAGCTATGATTAAAACAGAGTAATTATGCAAAAGTAATAATAAAATTATTTTGCTATAATTGGCGATGAAGTAAAATAGAAAATATATATAATGCTAAATGTAGAGTGGACAATCGGTTATCATACCTGATACATGCAGGATTCGTAAAAACACATGCACAAACCTCCACCATACACAAGCACTATATATATTCACTATCACAAACTCAACAACTCAAATGTTTGAATTTCAACAAACATTCTCGGATAAAATGTGAGTAGTTATCCAAAACTTAATAACAAATAGACTATACTTTTGCACTATTTAATACGAAGAAAATTGAAACGTACTGACTCACCTGTAACGTTCGTTATACGTAATATATAACTGTAATCACTTTTTACTTACGCAAAAATATACAAACCAACAAATGATTTTTAATTAAAATTAGACAATTCCATAAACTTCTTGTTAACGCACACTATATACAATAACGCGATATAATAGGAATACCACAATTCCCGTTCCGAGATGCACTTCTCTTGAATGACGAACAAGGACTGAATGTCACTGAAACGTTTTATCGGTATATATAGTAACCACCACCACAATCCACCGGAAACAATAACGCCACAGTGCTGCCCCTATTTAATCAAAAAGGGCACGATTAGGGTTGCCACCTTTTTTTAAAGAAAAATAGTATTTTTCTTTTTAAATCAAAAAAATATAGTACTTTTAGGAAATTCAGGAAAAAAAATAGTACACATTTATTTTCAATCATTATTTATTTTTCCATGATTATTTTTTATTACTTTTCGCTGGATAACGACACGGAGTTAGAGTTACTAACTAACTAAGCCCCGTAAATACATGAATGAGTTTCGTTCAAACATTCCCTGCAGTGCTGCGGGTGCGTTCCATTCACAGTTAATTAAAAAAAGCACGACAATTGCAATTAGCGATAAAAATATAATATTTTTCGTGCTATATTCTTTTTCTATAATATATAGTACAGTTTAAGCTAGTGTTTTTCAATTTATATATATATTTATTTGTATATCTCAACCTATTTTATATTTAATATGTTTACAAGGTATAAAGCAGGGACCTCGAAGCATATAGCATTATAGTATATCCTTAGTGTATTGAACTGTAATAATATTGGGAAGTTTTATTTTTTAATTTTAAAATATAAGTAAAAATATAACTAAAATAATAAAAAAAAAACTTTTCCTTCTATAGTAATATTTATTGTGTATGCTTTATTGAAGTGTTGTATATCATATGTCATACCCAATATCAGTTATATTCTATGTTTTAAGTGGTTATTTCTGAATAGTTTTTATTCTTTCTGCGACAGACAATATGGATTATAGACATACTTTAATTATTGAACAGAAAGTTATTTGTTCAAGATACTTTAACATACTATCCTATTTAGTTATGCACATTTCAACTGGATTTTTTGTCTGAGTAACTGTGTCTGGTCAAGGCACTGCTACTGTTGTTGCAATGAATTCATTAATATCTGATACAATGGCTGATATTCTTTAAGTGAGTTAAAATGTTTCAAATATAAATCATTTTTGTTTGTAAACACAAAAATTGGCATGTGTATGTTTAAAGTAACGGCCTGTTATCCACCCCAGCAGTGGGAACCATAAGCTTCCTCTATCCGTTTTTTGGAGAGAAGTATTGTAGCAAAGACCTACCATCGCGTTGCTCCAATGCGGATTGGTAGGTTACGCATATCCCTAGAATTCGCTAGAAGTATGCGGATTTCCTTACCATATTTTCCTTCACCGAAAAGCGTGTCATAAATTGCAATTGTCAATTAGACATGTGCCTGCGCGGGGTATAAACCCATGATCGTCTTTACAGAGTCGCACGGCCTCACCGCTGAGCTATCCCAGCTTGTTCCATATTTATTAAAATGTTTTTGCAATAATTTTCAGATGAACCTGGTCATTGCCAAAGAGTACTCATTGGGATGACGTCTAAGGGCTATATGCTGTTGATGCTTTATGGGATGAAGCACATGATTAGTTCAATTGATTTGACCAGATGAAGGCAAGTAAATATTTGATGTAAAGTATGTCAGTCTGTCCACTTTCAATTAAAACTGAAGCTTATATGTCTAATGGGCTAACTGCCTAATCCGTTTGAGATATAACAAAAAATGTTTGGTCCAATTTTTCCTCTATTATAGTGATGCAAAAAAGTGTGTGATATAAGAATAGCTTAAAAGACATATTAGTGATGATCATTGGAACTTTGTCACATATGCTTCTTAATTGTCACATACAATTCAGTATTTGGAAAGCATAATATTTTTAGCCTGGTACTGCTAACAGTACAAAATCAAAGATATTTAACATAACACAAAGATTGTCACAGATACCCCTTATATTTTATTATTAAAAAATAAATATTATTTATAATTTTAGTCTCTATTCTATACTTAAAATATAACTGTAAAAAATATTTTCCAGACACTATTTAAGACCAGTAGAAGCTAAAAATATATTTTTGAAATTTAAAATCTCTGTTATTTGTCAATGCATCATTCTCCTACCCTTATCCCACTCTAAATGGGGTAGGCACAACTTGTTTTAAACATGTTATCGCATGATTTGGTATCTTACGACCGGCCGCCTGCCCGACGTCAACTTACCTTAATCGGTTTTCGCGACACCTAGGTAAGAAATGAGGGTGGTCTATTCTACTCAGGGGATATCAATGCCAAGATTGTCTGTAAGACTACCTTCAAGCAAACTAATGTTCTATCTGTACATTATTTAAGAATTACTTATTTATTACAGGTTAAATATGCTGCGAACTCTTCCGCCGGGAAGTGTCCACGAGCCCGATGATGCAGATGAACATATATGAAGAGCTTCAGTCGAATCATAATTATTTAGCCTCATTTATTGACATTAGTAATAACATTTTCACAGCGCGAATGCTTTTACTCACTAACAATTTATTTTGCCGCCTGAACCATTCGGAATTTTGGAATAAGGCTGTAAAAGTCCGCTTCCATGCTAGAGACTCAAGAGAAGGTTGTGTCTTCAAAATAGTATTCATATTAGTATAATTGACAAACATTATGAAGTTTGAAACTTCTTAAGTAGGACCCAATGGATTTTTTCTCAAATCCGTGGATAAGGGGGCTCTAGCACACTAGAACGGATAATAATTTGGTTTCATTGTTTAAAACATTATTGGTTAATATTATTGTTTGATAGTTATAGTACCTTGTATTCCATCAGAAATATTTTACAGACCCAAGCCATATCATATTACCGGTTCAGTATATTGATATATCGGTCATGTGCAGCAATAGCGGTACAACTCAAAAACTCATATTTTGCGATGAATGGGTTTAAAATTTTCATTACTAAGGAAAATGAATAACAATTGCTTAGTTGCTAGTTTGCTTAAACGACGGGCTTATAATGAATTATGAGTTCTGCCTGTATTGCTGCTAAAAATTGTGTATTTTAAAATTAACACCGTTTATTCCTATTCAAAACACGTGTTTTTACTTGTGTAGCAAAACTAAAAACCTGAGCAATCCTGGGAGTAATATATTTTCAAAACAGGATTATTTAAATTGTGAAATTTTTATAATTACGCTATTGTCTAATAAAACTGAAAGATTTGATCTAGTTAAAATTATAGTATCCATCACAAAAACTTTGGAATGGCATTATATGGCATGTAAAGTGTTAATTAGTCAAAAATGTATATAACTTAAAACACTATAATTCTTGGTTAACTTGCGTTAATCATAAATATGATTTGTTAAAAGTTTTTTGCATAATCGTAATCATAATGCTAGTTAGACAATGGTGTATTAATTAAGGAGAATTCACAGTACTACAGATACTTGGAAAACGATAATGGAAATGGAAAATTTCATCGCAAGTAAAGTTATAGAACTATGATACATGAGGTAAAAGTAACTAACTAATATTACTATTATTAACATTTAAAAAGTGATTCAAATTTTTTATTATTTTACTATACATACTCCATAAGTATAGAAACATAACAAGATGTAAACAAACAAAAACCATGTGATTCAGGAGTGACAAATATGGCATTACAATAATATTATTAACAAATGAAAAAATTGGGATTCAACTGCAGTTGTCAAAAGAATATCTCTAATATTTATAAATGTAATTTTCATAAATTGATTGTTATTTTCTAAAATTAAATATTTATACCTTTAGTATAGCAAAACAGCAATATATAATTTAATAAAATTCAGCAGATACAAATTAGCCGCGTAAACTACCTAAAATGGTAATTGCATTAGATTAACCAACGTAACATAATATCAATATTCTAAGAGCTTCACTCTGTGATACTTAAATGTGTAGTAATTTAGTGTATTTAATATTATCCATCGTTTTCTTTAAAAAATTTATAATACCTTTATGTTTGGGTTCTTAAAAGTAGATATTAAATAATATTCTTATTGATTTGTTTCAAAGTTTGTAAAAATTATAGATAGCAATCACGCCATAATAAAGTGGTGCGAATACTATCAATAATTTTAAATTCTTTAAAAGAATTAAAAATTATATTTAATGTTAGTATAATGTGTTGTAATAAAAAAGGTACTTTATAGTAGGCAGATAATGCCTACTATAAAGTACCTGTTTTGACATTTAGTTTTAGTTAGTTTACATTTAGTTAAATACTTAACCCATGGAATACTCTATGTGTTAAGTATTTTTATTACAGTTCCTTATGATGTTTTCTTTCATCGAAAAGCTTAGTATCAATTGGCAGATTAAATATGGCAAAATTTCACAATTTAATTCTTACTTTATATGTATAAATCCGAAGTGTTAACTGGTTTGATGGAAATATTTTACTTAGAGATAAAACCCTTTTTGACTGGCCCATTGGAGCAGTGGGTAGTGACCCTGCCTTCAGCTTCACGGGTCGCGGGTTCGATTCCTGCCGAGGGCAAACATTTTCTATAAATGAATTTGTTGGTCTTTGAGCCTGGGTGTATATTTGTATTTAAGTATTTATTTAAAAATATATAAGTATATATTCACCAGTTGTCTGTCTACCATAACACAAGTATTAAGTTACTTACTTTGGGGACGGACGACTGTGTGTGTA
The DNA here is from genome assembly GCA_947086495.1 of Morpho achilles. Taxonomy (NCBI): domain Eukaryota; kingdom Metazoa; phylum Arthropoda; class Insecta; order Lepidoptera; family Nymphalidae; genus Morpho; species Morpho achilles. Next base: position 12,135,278 of record CAMTZB010000019.1, read on the forward strand.
ATTGTCCCATATATTTATATTTATAAAAACCACTAATATTCTATAAAACTACTACTAATATATCTAAAAAAGACAAATATTTATAATTAACCAAAAAGTATACTCCTTTTAAGTATAATGTTTTTTCCTAAATACATAAACGGTAAAAACGAAAGCATCTATTGTTTCAAATACTAATCTTGTAAATTTGTTTTCGAGTGAATAATTATAATTAATTTTATTTAATAATAATGTATAATAATTTAAATTACAATTCCTACATTTTCAAGATACATGATCGCCGATTCTGTTTCCTATTTAAAAATAGTAATCATTTTTGAAGTTGCACTTTTAGCGCTTTTAGGAAAAAACTTTTTTTTTAAGAAGCATGCACATAAAAATGTAAAACGGCTGTTGAATATAATTTTTTTTAACTACAGTAAAAGTCTATTAAAGAATTTCCTTAAATATTTTGTTTTATTAAAATCTAAAAACCATTATTAATATGTTACAGGAAAACCGGTTATCCAAATAATCGGTAAGAGTAAAATGCGAATCGATAAAACTTATCACTAGTTACGGTTTTAGCGCACCAAGTACATCACTAATTTTACTACGATTTTTTTATTTATTTAATCTATGGTTCACTGTACCCTTTGGTGAAGGCACAGACTAGTTACTATACACTGTCCATTACTTGGATAAAGAATATACTGGATGCCGCCTTAGCTATTTTTGTGTGTCCGTTTTATGCTTGTGTGAACTTTAAGAACTGCATTAGTGTGCGTGATTAGGGAAGTACTTAGCTTATCGATAAGCTAAACTAGGCGTCGATAATTATCGAAGCCTAGCTCAGGTACTGTAAAGTTAATATACAGTTGTAACCAACCTAGTTGGTTTACTGTTCAGAATAGATTTAAACATTTGAATAGATTGACATAATTTCCTGAGTGTACAGTCTTCAGTATAATGTCATGAATTATCCGATGCACATCTTTACCGCATATCTTACTGTGATGGGTGGTTCTCAAAAATGGTATCAGTCAATTGACTGTGAGCCTAGATTTACCAAAGAATCCTTTGAAGCGATAAAAATAAAGACGAAAGTGCAGCCCGTACTCGGTGCTTTATGTATAGATGAAATGTTAACATAAATGTTAGTGCTTCAGTGGCCAATTGAACAATATCATGATCCACATTATTCCCAACATTTACATATCCGTGAGACCGGTGACAGCTTTTATCCACTGTTCTCTTATATGTGGGCATTTAGGAAACCTAAGAAAATAATCTAAAATTAGAGAATTCGCATTTACTTGGCCAGTAAATATAACTTTGACTGATATTTATCGATACATAATAATTCGTTAGTGTGTACATCACTACGTAGGTAACACAATTCAATCGAATATTTAATGATTAATTTCTATGTTTTATTTTTTATCCCACAATCGTGCCGGCTAGAGAATATCAAACTGTACTGATACATTATAATCTGAAACGCTTTAACTGAATAAAACGCATTAATTTAGCACGCAAATGAGAGTCAAAGATTTACTTATGAAATGGTAATTCCGTGATTTTAACTCCTCCTTTCGTTGTTCTTGATGGACACGTTAAGGCAGCACACGACATATTCCACCTTTTTTGAAAAAATATATCAGTAACACTCGTATTTGCTTTAGATTTCAAGAAATAATCTTCAACAAACTCAATGTTATGGCCTCATTTGGTGTCACCAACTGGACACATTTATAGCGACGTTGCCAAACTTCATCACAATCTCTTTCACTCTTATGTATAGTTCGCGATTAGAACAGAGACAAACGATAAATCGCTTACACACAGACGCAAGATCGGCAACGTCTTTTGGCGCCGTCCAGTATATAAATACTACGTCCATGGTCCATTATATTAACCATCTTTTGACAGATTGACGATTTACATATTTAGTGATGTCCTAAAGATTCTCGTATGCGATACCATTCCGATTATAGTACCTACTATCATTAATCGAATTACGTACCTAAGTAATTCGATTAATGATAACCTACGTAAACTAATAACAGATATAGAAATCAACATTTTGATTTAATATTGCCTTAGTTTTTTGAAAATAAATGTTAATCCGTGTGTATTTATTATAATCATAAAAAATATATTATACATCAACTGGCAACATCAACAGACCTTCCGCTCGGCCGCCATTTTGACGTGATCTGTCACTCTCAACGAAACGCCCGTGATAGTCACACGCATTTACGTTCGCTGAGTGTTCTCTCGCATCTGTTACACCTTGAGTTAAGTAGCTTTATTCCTCGGAAAAACTTTTGTGAAACTTATATTAATTGATCGTGAAAATGCCGAAAGGACGTGTGTTGAAAGCACAATCGAGACAGTTAGTGTTAAAACTTCATGAGTATTTTGAGCAAGAAAATCAAAATGGCGGACCTCTTATACCTATCACGCAAGTCCGAAACCGTGTTGCAGCCGCGTTGGGGATCAGTCTATCAACTGTGACTAAAATCACTACTGATGCCTACGGCAGGAGCGGCTTGGAGCAAAACAAACCATCTACACCAAAAAGAAAGCGCCGGGCTCATAAGGTGACAGCTGTTGATGACTTTGACGCTGACGCTATTCGTCGTCATGTATATGATTACTACTTGAGAAAAGAAATTCCAACTTTGAGAAAACTTATTGTTTCTTTGAAAAGAAGTGGTCTATTTCATGGTGAAAAATCTTCTTTGGTCAAAGTTTTGAACACAATTGGCTTTTCATATAAAAAGTTAAATAAAAGAAAATTATTAATGGAACGCACAGATATAGCTATAGCACGTTGTGATTTTTTAAGAGAGGCAAAGAAAATACAAGATTGGGCAAATATTGTTTTCACGGATGAAACATGGCTCAACGCTAACCACACACTATCTCGTTTCTGGACTGATGATACTGCTGATTCCACTTCCTCAGTACCAATGGGAAAAGGTGAGCGCCTAATCATTTGCCATGCAGGTACAGCAAAAGGATTTGTACAAGACGCACTGTTGGCATTTAAATCGAAGAAATCAAATGACTACCACGAAGAGATTAATGCAAATGTGTATGAAGAGTGGTTCAAAAAAATGCTCATTTCATTGGAAGAACCATCAATAATTTTTATTGATAATGCGCCCTACCACTCCCGTCAAATTGACAAAATGCCAACACAGGCTAATAAAAAGCATGAAATAATTAATTGGCTTCGGGACAATGGAGAAAATGTGGACGACTCAATGTTAAAAGTTGATTTAATAAAAATATTAAAAACCAAAAAGAGAGCAAAACGCTATGTAATCAATGAAATGGCAGCAGAATATGGCCATACTGTTCTTCGGATTCCTCCATACCACTGCCAGTACAACGCAATAGAACTTATATGGGCACAAGTAAAAGGGCATGCTGCGAGATGCAATACAAGCTCCCCATTCACAGCGAATAAAATGTTGCAATTGCTAAAAAATGCTTGCACCCACGTAACGGCCGAGAACTGGGCAAGTGTGGTGGAAAGAACTAAAAGAGTAATATTCTCTGATTGGGAACGTGATATTGCGTTTGATAATATATTATCTACACAAGAGCTAATAATAATTGCTACTGAAGACTCCTCATCGGAGGAGTCTAGTGTTGATTATCATTCCGACGACTCGTGCTAATAAAATAAATTAAAATATCCTGATTGTTTTATTTGTATTCATGTATTAACTAAGAAGAAAGTAAAACTTTATATAATGTTATTAAATGTCTTTTAATACTCGTAACATCGATTTCTACCGATTATTTTTAATCTGTGGCATAATCGTAGTAACCATTATGTGTGACATCACTAAGTGGGCGGTACCCATCCATAAAGTACAAATATTATTTGTATGATATTTGTACGTAAGCAATACAAAACTTAATGAGCGTGAGCTGTCAAAAGACTGATAATATGATGGACGCAGTATAGTTAGAGATTTACATATTATAAAAGTAAACTCCATTAGTGTAAATCAGGCATGGACAGAATCACCAATCACTTAATGATCATGATATGAAAAACTTTTCATATAGCATCATCTGCTAATGAGTTTTAGAGTAACTGCTATACTGCTATACAAAATTATGGATATTCTATGAAAAAGTAAAATAATAAATTAATACTGAGACTAATTCACTGATATTGAGCAAAAACACATGCAAAGGAACGTGGGTTAAATAAATAAATTAATTAAAATAAAGACAAGATTTGTTTGTTCCAAAGAAGACGCTATTCCAACTTAAATTATAAGATAGAAATATTGACCGTATTATATAGGAGTTAAGAATTACATTATTGTATAACAATAATATTGTAATAACAATAATTTCACCCAGTAATATTGATTAGCAAAAACACTTTCCGCTATTATATTATTCAGCTATTCGCTATAATATTATTACTTGATAAAGCGATTGCTATTACAAACAAATGTAATTCTTAAATAATATTCAATACGGTCGATATTTCTAGGATATAGTTTCAGTTGGAATAACGTAAAAGTGCGTCATCTTCCCGAATTATCGACCGTATTATATAAGATAAAAGTTTTACATTTGTTTGAAATAACAATAATTTTGCCTAGCAACATTGATTAGCAAAAACGCTATCCGCTATTATATAATTTACGTTAATGGACTAAATGATTGCTTATACGAATAAATTTAGTCTTTATGTCCTATACACTGCATACGACATAAGGAATACATTTGTTTGTATTCCAATAGCATTAGCAATAGCAGGTATGATCACGTGATTACAATCGATCATATCGTGGAACGAATATGATTCTTATATAGCAATAATACCCAAGCCTAGTGTAAATACGCACTTGTGTACTTGTTATAATAGTAACAATGGTGCTCTATGGTGGTGCTACAATAAATAATGGGTCCACGTCGGATATTTAAATCGTCGGCGTAACTGGCCCAAAGGACGCCGTCTCCGGGCGGCAAATCATTGTTATTGAATACGTTGCCGCCTGCCCGTGGGAACATTAATTAAACGTCGGTGTAACTAATCATTGTAATCGGATATGTTGCCGCCGGCCCTTAGGATTAGTTATTTAATTTGGTCATTCTGTCCTTAGCATCGAGCTAGGATAGACACTTTTAGTTTATAGTTAGAATGTAATTTTTATATAAAAATAAATTAGTTTAAAATATTCTTTCCTTAGCATCGTGCTAGGAAAGATGCTTTTTAATTTGTAATTAGATTGTAGTTTATATATAAAATAAATTAGTTTTAGTAATCTGGGTTTTCTTGAATCCTCCGACAGCGACTTCTGTAATTTATTATTAACAAATTTTTAGCGGTTGTACCCAAAATAAAGTAAGAAACACTAAAGCTCCTCGTAATTAAAGAAAATAAAATTTCCCACGCTTAAAAAAAAAGAAGAAATATAATAATACCCGAAAAAAATAATATTTCATTTTACATTCCAAACTTATTTTAAAATTTTGAATACCAAAAAAAAAACGGAAATTTATTTTACAAAAAAGACCTATCAATAATGAATCAATTACATTTAAAACGTTAGCATTTGTCCGGTTTTTTATATAGGTACTTATTATCTAAAATAATAATAAAGTGTAACCATAGTGATGCAATGACTTTGAAAGAGACCTATATTATTCTTTCATTTATGATTCTTTTTTTGTTAAAAACTAATCTTTGACATTTTGAAAAGAATAATGCAACCTTTATCGCAGCCATAGACAAATTTTGGTTTATCCTCTGTGTTGTCAAAATTTATTATTAGAATTACCTACAAAATAAATAATAATTTAAATGTATACATAATTCCTTTCACAAGCACTGAAAATAACACAAATATAAAATATCTGGAAGCACTTAGTGATATTTGTACACATGGAAGGGATTTTATGGAAATGGACAAATTACTGGAATGGTAAAAATTTGGAAATGATATTGTTGTTTACAAAAATATTATTCGTATAATGTCGTGAGGTATCGGTTCGTTACAGGTTGGCAAACCAGATGGTTTGTATTAGAAAATGGAATCTTATCATACTATAAATCTCAAGAAGAAGTCAATCAAGGATGCAAAGGATCAGTGAAAGTATTAGTTTGTCAAATTAATGGTATGACCATTAATTTATGCAAAAAGTATTTTTTTTATCAAATAATAAGACTTCACAATGTTACAAAAGATTTTATAAACAATTTGAATAAGTTTGGCACTCGCTGATGCTTAAATAAATAGCTAACATATGCTTCAAATAACCTTGTAAAACCTGTTTTGTTTTTTCAGTAAGTAGTATAGATAACACACGATTGGATTTAGTAATTCCTGGGCAGCAACATATGTATTTGAGAGCACCTTCACCACAACATAGACAAAAATGGCTAGTAGCACTAGGGAGTGCTAAAGCATGTGTGGAATCTTTGGTAGATACAAAAGGTATTTTTTTTTATTTATTACAATTTAATACAATGACATTCTTTATAAGCTACTCATTGAATAAACTTAAAATAAAAGATTTCAAGTACTTCTATAACTAATATTTTACAGCAACTGGATATGAGGATTCTTTAGTTCATAAAAAGTCTGAATTACATTTATATTGCGACCTATTAATGCAGCAAGTGCATGCAGTCAAAAGTGCAGTTAATGATGAGGGAAGTCCAGAAATACAGGTATTCTAATTATATTAATTTATAATATTCATTCAAAAGGTATATGATTTTTTAATTTGATGTTGAAATATATATCTGTATTTTCCAAAACAACAATATTTTGGAAAGTTATTTGATTATAAGTTGATGCTATAACATTTTACTGTTCTTCAAATCAACACTATTTCTATTAGATATTAGATATACAGAATCCTTCAAGCATCTTTTGTCATAGGAAATGTTGGTCAAAAACAGTTTGCCATTGACATATCTTGGACCTTAATTTTTTGTATGTTGACAGAAAATTGAAGATGCTTCTAGTCTCCTGACTGCGACATGTGACACTTTTATAAGAACTCTTGAAGACATAATGAAACTCACTAATAACACAGTAGGGAACACTTCATATGAAATGCCTGTTCCTAACTTAGTTGTTAGTAAAACTAGTAGTGGTTCTAAGAATCTAAAACCTAACATAAACAGGTCTGTTTCTCAAGAAAATAGATGAGCTAATATAATGTACATCACTAAATTTAATATTTCATTTTTTCTTTGTATAAAAACACTTTTATTAAGCTGTGTCAAAGCTGAATCATGTGTATCGATGATAAGTTTTATACAAATAAAAAATGACATTTACCACTATGAAAATCTTTTGTTCTAGGTTTGTAAATAGTAAATAATCAGTAAATATTAAATTAAAATATAGTGCAGTGTTGAATTTATTAATAATTCAAAATTAATTTTATTCTTATTTCAGAAATATGTAAATAGATATTTATGTTGCCTCTTTACTGAAATAATCTGAATTGAAAGATCTGTATATTAAAATTGTCTATATGTATATTTTTTGTGTCTGTACACATTCCTATGTAAAAAAAACCCAGGAAAACATTCCTTCAGCAGTATTAAATTTATACCTTTGTCTAAAATAAATTAAGTTTGTATTATATTTTAATGTATTTTTATTTAATTTGTATTTTATTAAGGTTAAGATTCAAGAATAATCACCAAATTGGTTCTCCAAATCTCAAAACAGATTTCTCTTGAGAGTCTAATTCCATTCCCACTTTTTTTCTCATATAAAAAATTGTGCAATCCCTGTTAGTGCATAGCACTTCTTCATGTAAACTTCCTTGGCACCTTTGACATTCTGTCCAAAGTTTTGAGAATTTTTCTTGGAGCTGTCTTAACTTAAACACCTCGGTTATGTATAATTGACCTTCTTTATCTAAGCAATGATTACATAAAGCTTTTTTGGTGTCACTTGACATAACTGTTTTACATCCAATACATTTTTCTTTCTTTTTTGTAAAAGCTGCTAATGCACCAACCTTTGATGTAACCATTGCTTTTGTTCTTGTGTGCTCACCCTTTAGAAGTAAAGATTCAGCCTTATCTCCAAGGATTGGTTCAAAAATCCTTAGAAGGGGTTTAGACAACTGATTTTCTAAATAGTAATTAAAATCAATAGGTACACTATTTTCTAATACATAAATAGGATCTTCCGCTTTCATATATGCGGGGGTATTTTTGGCTGCACAACATAAAACATAAGGTACTCTATCTCCCAATTTAGGAGCGGTACCTGCATCACGTTTTTTCATTTTAGCAGCTAGTTCAACATGAGCTTGTTTTGCGGCATAGTCATTTTTAGTGAGTTCTTTAGTAATTACAAGTTGTGAGATATCTATTCTGTTGCAAAGAAGGTCTGATATAATTTGTTTTGCATAATGCACAGCACCATCGGGATCCCTATCTATTAACAATTTTTGAAGGCATGTACTCATCATATTCGATACTAAAGGACAATTATCTCTTCTCACAGTTTCAATTCCTTTACAATCCATCTTGTCATATTTCTCTGGTCTTGTAAAATATAATCCTGCATATCTCTTTTTATTAATTAATAAATATGGATAATAAACTTTTTCAAATTCAAGTTTAATAGGTTTTACAAATTTGGATGTTACAAAGTCAGCTGCCTCTCTACCTAGTTCCATACTTTCTTCTAGAGTTTTAACACCAAACTTTACCATAACAGAATCTGTATCACCATAAATAACAATAGCATCTTCTTTGTATCCATTTGATTTGGTATATTTTTTTTCCACTTCTGATTTAGTAAACTCTATCATAGTTCTCCCATATGCTGTGACACTACCAGATATTTCTAAACATGGTAGTTTTCCAACTTGAGCACCAGTAAATCCATAAACCGAATTAGCACTTATTTTTAGAGCCAACTGTCTTCCATCGAGTACTGAGCGTTTTAATGGATCTTTCTCATCTTTTAAATCAGCCTTTGCTTTTTTTCTGGCTGCAAGCAATGATTCTAAAATTTCTGGCAATAATCCTTTTCTTACATTTGCTTTGACAAACATATTATTAGAAGGTGTAATAGTGACATCATTAGAAGCTACATTGATCTCTTTTTGTGAATTTGGTGGGATCAATGTTGTGTAGCATAAATTGTGTGCCATCATAATACTTGGGTATAGAGATGCAAAATCTAGAGTAGATATAGGATCAGCATAATACCCTTTTTTTGGTTCAATTACAGTAGCTCCTTCAAATTGATCATCAGAACCTTGACCTTGATGAACAGGCATTAAATAGCTTGCATCTTTTGCCTTTCGTAAAAGTTGACTCACTACTTTTATTTGCTGGCCTCTAGTTAACAAGCAAAGTAAAGGCACTCCAGTTACTCTAGCCATCTCCATGTAATTTATAATACACATCAGTTTATTTAACAATTTAAGAGGCAAATAAGCATCTTTCAAACAATACATTGCTAATCTTCTCCTTGTTTGTTCATTTTCATTCTGCAAATCTGTTATTATACTGTGATGTACATCTTCTTTTTGTTCATGAAGAAAGTGGAAACTTACTGCATTTAAGGTGTATGATCGTAGTTTATAATCTCTGACAAGAACAAGCAATAAGTCGAATGGAACTCTGCCTTCAAAATTGACACTCTTGTTTTCTCTCCTACCCATTTGTTTAGATTGTAAAATTGAATCTTTAATAACTGATCTAATATTTTGGATTCTCCCCAAAAAATCAAAGTTGGCAACTTTTAAATGCTTAGCACGGTTTATAAGGTAAGGCCAATCAAAATTACTTATGTTATAACCTGTAATTATGTCTGGGTCTATTTCACGGAAAAAATCAGCCCACTTTCCTAACATTTCTGATTCTGACTGAAAGCTAAGTACTTGTGATCCTACAATGGGTGCACAGGTATTCAATGTAAATACACTTCTTAGGAAAGGTTCACTATCACCTTGTCTAATAACCATTGAGGCAATTTGAATAACAGGATCTTTATCAGGTTCTGGGAAAACACCTTTTCTGCCAGCACACTCAATATCAAAACTTAATATTCTAAATGGTGCAACTTTAAGCCATTCCCCTTCTGGTTGGTGGGCAATAAAGGTATTCCAAGCAACATCTACCTCAATTTGGCATCTAGATTCTGGCTTTAATTTGTCATTCTTTGATCTTAATAACCATTTTCCGATAGGCAGCTCTATCCAACTACAGCCAACAACAGAAGTATCAACCATAAAACGGATATCAAAATCAATATTGGTCTCATAAAAGGAAGGGTCAGATAAACCAAATGATGGTGGTTGTTTCTCAATAAGACGCTTAGCAGCTGCAATTAATTTTGGCAAAGCTACAGACACTCTAGCAAAAGTTCCTATGCTGTCCCCTTTGTAATACATTATTGACTTAGCTTTAACTAATTTCACTTCTAAAACTGTTTCTTTAATATTATCTTTATTTGAACGAAGATCCTCAAGAATGGCTTTATTTAAATTTGTTTTTAGTTCATGACATGAAGACTCATTAAAGTTTGTAGGTACACTTACATAGAAATAAGGAGTAAAACCATGTACGTGACAGCAAACTGAATTGCCTTCCATAGTTACTCCATACATTCTCATTATAGGAATAGGACCAAGCTGAGATCCAGGCATACCTTGTATGGGTTGTCCATTATAATGATCTATATCCAGCTGCTGAAAAATTAAAGCATCTTTTTTTGAATCTAAAATGGGCGGGAGAGGCCTTGACCACTTTATATTTGTAGTTTTGTTTTCAGGTCCTTCGCCGATTAATTGTGAAGATTCAAACTCACTTTCCATTCCTGCTAGTTGATCTTCAAAACTACAAGGCATTTCATTCTCCTCATCATCATCATTGGGTTTAAATCTCTTTACAGGTGGACCTTTGAATTTATTTTTGTTTTCCATATTTAACTATACTTCTTATCTTCTTATTTACTGAAAGTAGATTATGTATTTATCAATTTGATTTCTCATTTTTGAATGACAGTGAATGTCAAGTCATTGTTCCCGCTAAATTTTATGTCACGATTTTTTAAATTCACGCTTTACTCTAGAAGACTATTTATAATACCCATAGAGATATTATAACTCTATGATATCCTACATAACATATTATATACATACATAACATATTATATTAACTATATAACACAGAACTTTTAAATCGGATTTTTTGTCCAATTAAGCTTATTGAGATGAACGAGCATACCGTATAAAAAAATTCATGGTGATACTTCCAACAACAAGGAGAGTTTAATTTATGGAGTTTACTCTTTAAATAAAATTGTTTTTAGATAGGCAATAAGGAAAGAAAAATGAGGTAGTGTTTACATGGCTTTAACTACTAGCATACTTATTAGCAGAGACATTAGCACACTTAGCAATGTGGTTCAATTATTACTAGGTGAAGAATTTAAAATAACCATACACCTTCTTCAATCTGTATTTGAAAAATAGTACATATTTTTTTGTACGTAATGGACAGAAATTTACTTAAACACTGACGACAACGTAATCTATGATCACAACGATGAATATTTTTTGATTAATCGATATTAACAATAAAAATATATGTAAAGCTAACGTGTTGAAAATTGCTTCAGCTTGACTACCCTTTTAAACTTTACCTTAATATTTGAAACAAGGAATCTTAAAATTGATTTTAGGTTGAGTTTTTCAAAGATGAGTTTTGAGTATCGTTTGTTTATTAGGTAATTATTAACTCATGAATTTATCGAAGTACAAATATTATTTTACATTATAATTCCATATTCTTTCCAATATAACATACATGCAATATTTTATATTAATTATTTATTACAAGGCATAATTTTTTCAAAATTGTAGCTATCAAAATTAAGATTCTGTAGAAAATGATGTGGTGAATATCTATTGGTTCTTCAATACTATGAGTACGTAGTACTTTCATACTCCTTGTTTTTGGTTTCAATTTTCCTGCTAAATGACATCGTTAATAGTGTCGTTCGTGGGCGAATCGACAAATCGACTATACTTGACATAAAAAATAGACTTCTCACTTCACTAAATATATTCATGGTGGTGCGCTACTTAATTGGAGATCTATATTTTGAAAGAAATCAATATATTATTTATTGACGTCCGTCAAGCGTTAGGATATTTATTTATTATTTAAAAATGTATAGAAAAGTAGAAAACATGTTTAGCTATAAATTGCTAGCATGCTTTGTGATATTGGTAAGACATTTTTATACACTTATAGTTTAGCAGCACACGTATCTAATTCTTGTCGATTTTATGGTTTATTAGTGTATAATTAATTGCTTTTCTCACATGTAGTTGTTATGTTTCAGATCTGCCACAGTTTTTATAATCCCACCGATAGCGGTGCTGTACAAATTACTGAAAGTAATTTAGATATGGTATTAGGTAAGTGTATGCCGCTCTAAAACTATTATTTATTATTAATAAGTTATTAATTTCGTCAACTTTATTTTAGCATCTAACGAAATCGTGTTTATAAATTTCTATGCTGAATGGTGTAGATTTAGTAATATGCTGATGCCAATATTTGATGAAGCGGCCGATGAAGTTACGAAAGCCGGTTATGATCCCGGTAAAGTTGTAATGGGCAAAGTGGACTGTGACAAGGAAGGGGCCATTGCAACCAGATTTCATATATCCAAGTATCCAACTCTCAAACTGTTCAGAAATGGTTTACCAGCTAAAAAGGAGTATAGAGGTATTTGTAATGTTATTTATTTTTCTCATCATCATCTTCTTGCCCTTATCCCACCCTAAGTGGGATCGGCACAACATGTTATAAACATGCTGTCACATGATTTGGCAGCGTTTTTACGACCAGCCGCCTGCCTGACGTCAACTTACCTTAGTCGTATTTTACGACACCTCGGTAAGAAAGAGGATGGTCATATTCAGATATTTTTTGGAATTGTTTCTTAAAATTTTATTTTTAAATTGTAATTACTATAGGAAAATATCTAAACTTTTTACAGGCCAGCGCTCTGTTGAAGCTTTTGCAGAATTTATTAAAAAACAATTGACTGATTTTATTATACCATTTAGTCACTTGAAAGAACTTCATGATCTTAGTGAGGATAAAAGGCATATCATTGGCTATATGGATAGGCGTGACCAGCCTGAATATGATGTCCTTCGAAAAGTAGCTGGAAGTCTCAAAGATGAGTGTCAATTTCATGTAGGATTTGGTGATGCTTCACAGCAAATGCGCCCTCCAGGTAAGTTAATGTTTAATGAAATTTATAACAGTTTAAGAGAATGCTTTAATTAGGAATACTTTTACTATTTTGTTGGTTATGTGTGTAAAATAACATAATAACACATTTTAGTCTACTGTGTACAATAGGTGATGTATATCATAGACAAGTAGGAACAGACATAAGCTTGCGGCCCCCTTCTTTGTGCCTTGAAAAAGTATGTAAGTCGTTTGTGGGTTTGGGTATAAGATTCTATAATAAAATTCCACAATCAATTTTAGCTTTGCCATTACAGCAGTTTAAAAACACTATTAAGGAGAGGCTGATACAGAAAGCCTACTACACGTTTGAGAATTATTTAGACGATAAGAATGAGTGAATATAGATATTTTTTGACCCTGTACAAGATTGAAATGATTAAATGTAACTAGTATTAAGAATTATATTTTTAAAAGAGCAACCGCCGAGTTTCTTGCTGGCTCTTCTTGGTAGGAACAGCTTTCTGAACCAGCAGTAGAGTTGAAGATTCAAAAGCACTTGTTTACAAGTTTATTTGAATAAAGAATAATTTGAATTTGTGCTTAATTATTTAACAGAAATTATAGAATATTGGGGATGTTAACTGGATTTTAGCAAAAGAACTGCTAAAATATTATGATACATTTACCATTGTGCTATATGGTGTTGAAAAACATTGTGATAAACAAACATATCTCAGGAACATCAGTAATAATCTAATATGGGTCTTATAGGCCTTAACCCTAATGATAAAGGTGTTTCTATATCTGTGACAAATTACCAAGCTGTTACTTTATTTAATATTGTTACAGGCCAGTCGATTATAGTATTTAGGGCTGACAAAAAAACTTCACTTGATCCTGATGAAACTTTCCGTGGGTCATTGCTAAACTTTGACGAAGTGTACACTTGGATTCAGCAAAAATGCATCCCACTTGTTAGGGAAATTACATTTGAAAATGCAGAAGAACTGACTGAAGAAGGATTGCCATTCCTTATCCTGTTCCATAAGCCCACTGATACAGAAAGTGTGAAAAAGTATAAAGAAGTGATAAGAAGAGAATTGGAATCTGAAAAACGTATGTTGTACTAATTTCCTATAATTTAGTATAATATAATATTCTTAAAAGAATATTATATTATTGTACAGAAAAAAAAATATTTCTTAATGAAAAATTACTTTAAATGATATTGGATTCATAAACAAATATATATCCTCCTGCCCTTATCCGACTCTAAGTGGGGTCGGCACAACATGTTATAAACATGCTGTAACATGATTTGGCTGCGTTTTTACGAGTGGCCGCCTCCTGGCGTCGACTTACCTTAGTCGCCTTTTACGACACCTCGGTAAGAAATGAGGGTGGTCTATTCTACTCAGCCGGATACCGCACGACGAGTCGACTTACCTTAGTCGCCTTTTACGACACCTCGGTAAGAAATGAGGGTGGTACTATTCTACTTAGCCGGATACCACATGGCTAATTTGATATAATTTAGTATAATATAATATTCGTTTTTTTTAGTAATGAAAAATTACATTAATTCATATTGGGTTCATAAACAAATGTAATTAATTTATTTGTTAGATATTTGGAGTCAAATTTAAGATCTAAAATTATTTAAGTTATAGCTTATTTCTTTACTTGATATAGAAGTATATACAGTTTTAAACTGCAAACATCAAGTTCTGAGTTAAACACATGCTCATGTGTCTTATCTAAGTATTGTGTTACCTCTTCAGTTAATCTACAAATTAGAAATTTTAATTCAAGATATTGATGCAAATTGATTTTAACAATTTACATTACTTGTAGAATGACATGTTGATAATACTACAGTATCTTATTTAAATATACATATTTACATGTGAAAATTTGATGGTAGTAGTTATAGTTACTGTACGCCGTGTGGTATCCGGCTGAATAGAATAGTACCACCCTCATTTCTTACCGAGGTGTCGTAAAAGGCGACTAAGGTAAGTCGACCCGCCGTGTGGTATCCGGCTGAGTAGAATAGACCAACCTCCTTTCTTACCGAGGTGTCGTAAAAGGCGACTAAGGTAAGTTGACCCACCGTGTGGTATCCGGTTTAGTAAAATAGACCACCCTCTTTCTTACCGAGGTGTCGTAAAATACGACTGAGGTAAGTTGACGTCAGGCAGGCGACCGGTCGTAAAAACGCAGCCAAATCATGTGACAGCATGTTTAGAACATGTTGTGCCGACCTCACTTAGAGTGGGATAAGGGCAGGAAGATGATGATGAGTTATAGTTACTGTGTGCTTATTATGTTTATCATTATATTTGAGTAGAAAAATATTCATCATTTAAAACAGAATATATATAGTACAGAGTCATTTTAAATATATTATTGAGTCATTATACTCATGTACGGCAGCCAGCTTATGTGTCCATAGATAAAAAACAGAACGCAAATTAGACAAAGATTAATTGTGAATTTCATCTTCGCTCAATATTTGTTGAGAACTGTATTTTACTACTTCACAAGATAAATTTAATATAATGTTATATGCAATATTATAGCTTATCTTTAATATTTAAATGAGTTAATCTTGTATGAGTATGAGTTAATCTTCTATGAGTTAATCTTGTGTGTATATATATATATATATATATATATATATATATATATATATATATATATATATATATATATATATATATATGTATATATATATATATATATATATATATATATATATATATATATTTAAATCGCAGAAGTCTTCTTGCGTCATTTTAAACTCGAACCCTGTTGCGTCTACCATTTCTGAACGGATTTTTAACTAAATTAAAGCGTATACTATACCTTTAAATCTGTATTATTTCAGTATACAACTTTAAATTCCATTAATAAGTTTTATACCGATATTCAATTTTAAAAATTTCTCAATCACTTAGCGGTTCCGTTCATCGTCGAAATAATGTGGCACATTGTATATTTTTGTATATACTTCGTACACTGTTTAGGCTTTCACGCTTCCTAATTAATTTATATCTAACTTGATTCTGTATATTATGCAATATATTTTATTGATATTACATTGACATTATTACATCCATTCTTTGTTTCAACTAAAATGCTTCCGAATATTGCTGCTGTATGAACCTATGCGTAACATTGACTTAACGGCTTCCATTGACCTCATCAGATTTCTAATACTTAAATATGGCACGTGAGTCATATTATTAAAAAAAAAAAATTATAGTCATTTACTTATTACTAAGTGAGCTTTTATGAACAGGTAAGTAACTTATTATCCTAAGCCAAAAATTACCAAGTGGATATATACGGCTATCATTCTACCCAGAATACTGTACGGCGCTTCGATTTGGTGGCACAGAGCCAACATCGGAGTCAACAGCAAGGACTTAATGAAGATACAGAAGATAGCAACACTAATGATCACAGGTGCAGTGAGAACAACCCCATCCGCTGCACTAGAAGTTCTGGTGGGACTCTATCCTCTAGACCTAGCAGCTAAGAGAAAAGCTATAGAGCAATGGTATAAGATGAAAGTGTTCCAACAATGGAAAGGAAACTTTACAGATAAAGGTCATACAGATATAGAAAAGATTTATGGAGAAAATCTGTCTATGGTCGTCAGGAGAAGTGACTTGATCAAGAAACAGAAAATCTTCGATAAAAAATATAGGATACACATAGGAGTAAAAGAAAACTGGGAAGTGGAAAACAGCGCGAAGAGTCAGACCATCTGCTACACGGACGGGTCTAGACGAGAATCCGCGAAGCTGGCGGGAGCTGGAATTGTCTACGGCACCTCGTCAGATTTACACCAGGTCCTAAATCTGGGTAAATATACAAGTGTCTTCTAGGCCGAAATGATAGCTATCATGGAGTGTGCTAGGAAACTCAAAGAATCACAAATAGCATTAGAACATAATATAGTCATATATAGCGATAGTCAAGAAGCTTTAAAAGCACTTGACCGCATAGAAACAACCTCAGCTATCGTGAAGGAATGTAAGCGTGAACTAAACGAATTAGCTGAGAAGAGGGAAGTAACGATTGTATGGGTTCCGGGACACTGTGGCCATGCAGGGAACGAAAAAGCTGACGAATTGGCAAGAAAGGGAGCTAGTCAAACATTCGTAGGACCAGAACCCTTCCTCCCAATTGCACATAATATAATAAAGTGTGTGATTGAAAAAAGAATAGAAACAAAATCTAACAAAAGATGGAGAAACACAATGCTCAGACAAGCAAAGTTGTTTCTCAAATCGTTTGATACAAGGAAGTCTAAACAGCTGATGTCTCAGAGCAGGGAAAATGTAGCAATTGTAACAGGCATTACAACTGGGCACTGCCTGTTAAACAGACATATGTCAATAATGAGAATAACAGAAGATGCTGCGTGCCCAGAGTGTGGAGAGGAAGAAACGAGTCTTCACCTTATGGCTGAGTGCCCTATGTACTCGCTGGTAAGATGGGAGATACTAGGTAAGGATGAAATTGAAGTTGAGGATCTGACAAATATCTCCTTCAGGGATATTATCAGGTTTGTAAAAGCTACGGGTAGATTAGCGCAGGTGACACTGTCGGGACAGCAGTGAGACCCTTGTCCCAACATGGGGAAATGGGTGGAATAGTTCGGAATAGGAGCTGATCACCCGTCCTGCACTGACAGGCGTCCCCGAAATTAGATTGATAGATAGAACTTATTATCCTCGTCATTCAGTTAACTAATAAAGAAAGCTTTTATAGGCAGGTAAGTGATGTTACTAACCCAGAAAAAACTTGAACTGCAGAAGTAGTTGAGATTATTAGGTGAATGTGCGTATTGTATGCATGTGTGCGTGCGACAAGAAGCGTATATATAGGGATGTCTCGGTGCTTACCACTGACTATTAGCAACCATAGGTTGGTACGAGGCACTCTGAATATTTATCTAAAGCTGGAACGGATCCGTTTGATGAAATCAACAGTCCGTCTGAATGTTCTCTAAACCGTAATTGGATCTGTAACATTCTAGAAACAACTTAAAACCAATTCACTACTCTGGAAACCACGGATAACGTAGGACAAAAACTCGACCGAGTAGCAGAAATCCTTCGAAATGAGGGCACAAAAATTTGGGAAAGCCAACGTAAGGGCATGAAGTCAAAGCTTTCGGGAGATACTCTCCTATTAATGGCAGAGCGACGAACCCTATGCTAACTTCGTGAGAAGTAGAGGCTTTAAACAAAATAATTACCAAGATGGTTAACGACGCGACCTCCGATTAGCTAATACGCTCAAAAATCAATTGAGCAGAATCGGGGTCCAAAAGTGTTTATTAAGCCTCTTGGAAAAAGTCACCTGACGAAGTTAACCACATTAAAGGGAAACTCGTCCAAACCGGAAATCCTCTCGGAAGTGGAAAGCCACTACGCCGAATTTTACGCATCGCATGCTACCGCTGCACACAGAGGACAAATTAAGCCGCCACTATACGGAAAAACTGCCTGATATCCATCTAAATGAAATTGTTTTAGCCCTTGGACAGCTTAAAAATAGAAAAGTCACGGGTGAGGATGGTATTACAACAGGGCTGTTAAAAGCTGGTGGAATTCTATTGGTAACAGAGCTTCAAGAGCTGTTTAATACCCTTCTCTTTGCCGGGAGAACTCCAAAGGCATGGCACAGAAGTATAGTGTTATACAAAAAAGGAGATATAACACTCTTAACTAACTATAGGTCAATGTTTCTTCTGAGCCATGTCTATGAGCTGTTTTCAAGGGTTATCACAAACCGCCTCGCATGATGATTCGACGAGTTCCATCCCCCGAACAAGCCGGGTTTCTATGCGGGTACAGCACGATAGATCATATCCACACCGTGCGGCAAATTGTACAAAAAAGTAAAGAGTACAATCAACCACTATGCCAAGCTTTTGTGGATTATGAAAAAGCTTTTCACTCGGTCGAAACCTGGGCTGTTCCGGAGTCTTTACCTCTGTAAAGACTCCAGAACAGCCCAGGTTTCGACCTCAATATATCACTAATCGACTTGGCATCTCTATGCCAAGTCGATTAGTGATATATTGAGATGCTGAGATGTCTGTATGAAAACGCAAGAAAGGCAGTCCGAGTCCAAAACCAGTAGACAAGGCATATCCATCTTCAGCGAGGCGTAAGACAAGGGGACGTCATTTCCTCGAAATTGTTTTCAAACGCACTAGAGGATATGTTTAAGACGCTGAATTGGACTGGTCATGGCATAAACATCAATGGCGCTCATCTCAGATTCGCGATGATATGGTTTTAACGACTGAATCCATAGAGGATTTGCAATGGATGTTGCATGGACCGGCTGTTTCTTCTCATAGGATCGCTCTCCGGATGAACTTGAGTAAAACCAAAATCATGTGCAACGAGCACGTTGCTCCGGGACCGATTTCCTTAGATGGGGTCACTCTCGAAATTGTTGATAACTACATTTACCTAGGACAGACGCACGAACTAGAAAACAACAATTTCGAGTGTGAGATTATGAGAAGGATACAGCTAGGCTGGGCAGCATTCCGCAATCTACGTTGAGTCTTCTCGTCACCCATCCCGCAGAGTTTAAAGACTAAAGTATTTAACCAGTGTGTCCTAGCTGTCTTGACTTACAGTGCCGAAATGTGGACACTAACAGCTAAGGCGGTCCACAAGCTTAAAGACGCTCAGCAGACTATGGCAAGAGCTATGCTCGGGGTTTCTCTGAGGGATCGTATTCGCAACTAAGTAATCCGTCGGAGAACTAGGGTCACCGACATAGCTAAGCGCATAAGCAAGCTGAAGTGACAATGGGCCGGCCATACCTGTCGCAGAACCGATGACCGTTGGGGTAGACGTGTTCTGGAGTGGAGACCAGTGACGATATACGTAGGACAGCGGGCAGTGGATGGAAGTAGAAAGCCAAGGATCAGACTAAGTGGCGAATAATTGGAGAGGCCTATGTCCAGCAATTGACGAAAATGGGCTGATAGTGATGATGCCACGTAATCCGGCAATCTATATGCCTTTTTATGCACGTCACCGGTATGGCCCATAAACGTAGCTAAATGTTTCATATCATTCTCAGTTATGCTAAATATTTGTATAAAGGTTGCTAGAGTCGCGTAGACGAAATTGATTTTGGGTTTTTGGGTCCAGATAATCTTGGTTATCCCTCGAGAACTTTGTAATAATAATAAAACTTTGCAATAAATGTTATCTAATAACTGAATATACGTTGCAACAGTAGTACCCTGATTTGATTTTGGCTGCAGCTTCATTGGCTAACGGGACTATAGTGACATTATTCCACTTCTTTTTGTTTAAATCTGTTGCAGCTTGACTGGAGATGACATGTCGCAAAATTGCATCTATAAGATGCATTAATGTCTTAAGATCTGCTTCTGTTTCTGCGCTATTGATTTCATTGTAAGGACCTTGTTTTTTCAATGCAAACATAATGGCTATATTGCAGCATTGTTTAAAAGTAGTTGAAACATTCATAGCAAAAGAAGGTTTCGAATCTATACTTTTTGGCATCACAGTTATCTACAACTTTAGTTGCCTCCGCCATAAGATCTTAACTGAATGGTTTTAAGGCACTCAATAAATTTATTATAGAATTATTAATTTTTTAAATTTCGATTAATAATTTTGCTAACTCTCTTACTATTCTTGAAACCACATTAATAAAATGTTTTTCCGAATGACTTTTTTAATATTGGGATCCTTAAGCACAAATAAGAAGATCTGATTTAGCAAATAGCGATGTCTTATCCGCTCTCTTCATATTTACAGTTTTACAATAATAATAATATACGCAATTATGAGTACAATCACTTTGCAAATTAAAACGCGTCCTAACGGCTCAATGTTTGTTTATTAACAAAACGTAGGACTCGCGCGCGCACCCCTTGGGCCCCCGCATCACTTATAAAATCGATTAAATTGGGAAGAAATTTGGACGCAAGATAATGCTAAATAAAAATTGAAAAAAACTTTTTAAAATATACGTCGGAGGCAATAGAATGCTAGCATCAGAAATATAATATACGTGCCCAAATATACGCGAGCACGTAGCGACCTCCAAATTGTGCGCGGCAACTCGCTGAACTAATAAATACATCGGAATTCATTCCCGCGATAAAATAACGTCCCATCCAATTTTTTGCCCACGCATTATACATATAAAAACACGGCTCCTGACAAATTTTTAGGGTTGGTTTATCCTGCGTCCGTATACTGGATGCAACAAGTCGGTTGGACGCAACAAGATCGGTAAAAAGTGCCATGTAGGACGCAACATGATGTGCAAGATGTATATATATATATATATATATATATATACACAATCGATCTAGCAAGTTTTATTTAAAAAAAAATTGTTTTATCCCTGATTTGGGCAATAAAAAACACTAACATTTATATTGAATTGAATTTTCGCCATTAACTGTCAAGTAAGCGTACCTAGCTTATTCGAGGAACGGGAAGCCTCGAGAAATATTAATACCTAGGATCGATCCCCAACTTAATAATAATTTTTTCTTTTTTTAAAGTTTTTTTTTGTAAAAAATTACCAAGATCATTCACCAGGTCACCAAGATATTAAAAAAAAAATGACAGTACTATAGTTATTCGCCTTATAATACCTATACAGAATTATAGACCTGTTTCACCACCTACTAATAAAAATATTGATTACCTAAAGTATCCTAAAACGTCATAGGTTACAATACCAGAAGTGTTAAAGATGTTTTAACATATTTTCATGTTTACAAACATTTAAAATTATTGAAACACTGTACCATACCTGTCTACATGCCCCTTGGGTAGAATAGACCACCCTCATTTTTTACGGAGGTCTCGTAAAAGGCGGCTAAGGTATGTCGACCTGCCGTGTGGTATCCGACTGAATAGAATAGACAACCTTGTTTCTCACCGAGCTGTTATAAAATAACACTAAGGTAAGTTGACTTCAGGCAGGCGGTTGAACGTAAAATAAGTATGCAAATCATGATAACATGTCTATAACATGTTATGTCGACCCTACTTAGAGTGGAATAAGGGGAAGAGGATGATATACCTATCTGCAAGTGGGAAAGAAGTCTATATTTTACATTATCTTACAATAATGAGATATAATAAACGTATTAAATTTTGAATTTTTTTGGAAAATATTTTTAACAAAATTAATTTCCGTTACAGAAAATATAAATTTCCTTACGGCCGATGGCATACGTTTTGAGCATCCACTACATCATCTTGGCAAATCAATGTCCGATTTACCTTTAATTGCTATCGATTCGTTCCGACACATGTACCTCTTCCCGGATTATAATGATATGGAGAAGCCTGGCAAAGTAAAGGAGTTCCTTCAAGATCTGTATTCTGGAAAATTACACAGGTAATATATTATTATATAAGTTATCTTGATAGTCCTAAGCACAGCATCATATATCGCACGCTTAGTATTAAACTGACCTAATTCATAATTAGTCTTAATTTAGTTAGATTGTTATCCTTCGTTCAATGCCGTATATGATATCACGCTACACACAATGTGGTATCCGGCTGAATAGAATAGTACCACCCTCATTTCTTACCGAGGTGTCGTAAAAGACGACTAAGGATAGTCGACCTGCGGTGTAGTAACCGGCTGAGTAGAATAGATCACCCTCATTTCTTACCGAGGTGTCGTAAAAGGCGACTGATGTAAGTTGATGTCAGGCAGGCGGCCGGTCGTAAAATACGTTGCTAAATCATGTGACAACTTGTTTATAGCAAGTTGTGCCGACCCTGCTTAGAGTGGGATAAGGGCAGGTAGATGGTATATGATATCACCCTACGAACTTAAAAAAAGCTAGTGTTATCTTATTCATCGAAGTTATGGGTCTCTTTAAACACTGACGAGTTTTGTAGACTTTATTGTAAATTGTCAAAAAACAAACTTTTTGAATTAGGTCACTTTGTTGAGCGTGCGATATGCGTTTACACATTAACCAAAGCGATTTCCATTGGTAAAGATCTCTAAAACAGCAAAAACTTTGCTATAAATAAATTATAAAGGCTAATGTTTACGTTTGTGTGTGTTTTTGTGCGAAAGATTCACTTGTATTAGAGGTGTGTTTTGAAATTTCAAAAAAATATTCTTTAAATAATTACTCATGGCTGCGGATATCGTCAATAGAAGCTAATTAGCTTTTGCTGGAAAAATGTTAAAAACAATTATAAATACCGGATTTTTGAGGTAAAGATGATACCTTAACTACATTTGGTTATAATTTATTTCTCATTAAGTACTAGTTTATTCTTAATTTAATAATTACTTCAGGTTCAGAGTTCGTTAATAATTTTTTTTTGTAATTGAAGATCTAATTACTAAGCATTTTACTATAATTTACAGTCAAATTAAGTCTTTTGTAAACTACTTACTCTATGCATGTAGGATTAGGCAATTGCCAAACAATAAATTGAATTAGTCAATATCAACCTTAGTTTTGTTACGCAGTCGAAGCACCTTCATAGTAAATTATTAAATATTCAAGGGACAAGAAAATAATGACTAAATGTAACTAATTATAAGAATTAATTTGTAAATAGCAACCGCCGAGTTTCTAGCTGGCTCTTCTCGGTAGGAACAGCTTTCCGAACCAGCAGTAGAGTTGACGTTAAAACACTGGCTTACGTGTTAACTTGAATAAAGAATATTTTGTACAGGATAAATTGTACAGGAAACTAAATAATCGGTCATTTACTGTTTCAATGCTTGACAGCTAAGGGTTAAGATCCACCAAACTGCTCAAGTGCGGATTGGTAGGTTACAATATCAAAAAGCACAATATAAATGTGAAATATTCGTAGTAACCGAGCCTTGCTCGGCAAATTTTTTAAAATGATATTAAAAAAATTCAATTAAAAAAAGTGAAAAATAAATAAAAGCGCCGAGTGACATATCGGACTCGATCCTTGGTTTTGAACTCTTTTGGTCCGCCCGTCGTCCATTGGGCTATCATAGCATTATGTTTGACTGCTAAAATATCATTTACATTCAATTCTACATTATAGCATGCCCGGAAACATAAAAAAGAGAGATAAAAAAACATTTTTTCAAAATTAATACTCAACTAGATCGATTTTTCCACCCCAAAGCCCTACATACTGAATTTCATGGAAATCGTTGTAGCCGTTTTCGATATTCATAAAATATACGGATGTATAATTTCTGAAACCTACTATAATATTATAATTATAATATAATAATATTATATCTACTATAATAATATATTATTATAGTAGGAATAATATATATTAATATAGAGTTTCTAAGTATGGATGTATTGTTGTTCCTCTTCCACGGCTAATCCGCTGAACCAATACCGATAAAATTGGCAAAATTATTTCTTATACACTGGAATGACATATAAACCCTGTTAAGTCGACAGGAATAGGATGATATTGAAAAGCGCCATCTATTATCGACCTATCACACGACAACAGTCCACGCGAATCAAGTCACGGGTAAAAGCTAGTATATATATATATATATATATATATATATATATATATATATATATATATATATATATATATATATATACTAGCGGCCTGCCCCTGCTTCGCACGGGTATAAAATATATATCCCATGTCAGTCAGTGTAAAAAAAATGATTAAAATTGATCCAGTTGTTTTGATTTATTCATTACTGCCCGTGGCCGTAGCGTTAAATTTGGAGAAAAACAATTTCCTTTCCCTATACCAAGAAGATTTCCTGCTATCTTTGGAATATCTAAATTCATATAGTACATTATTACTTATTTACTTTTATATTTTCCCTATGTATTTTATTTTTACAATTAATTACAGAATGTCTTTAAACAAACTCTTGAAAAAGCGAAATCGCTGCTAAAGTCGAAGTGTTATAGGGCGAAGCGCGGCCTCCTCACGGCATTTTAAATCTGTAATATCTCCGAAAATGTTCACTTAAATTACATGCTGTAAAGGGTCATATTGATCAATATTAAATAAACAATATATTTAAGGTTCTTAATTGGATAAGGATTAATGCTGTATTGTATAAAAATTGCTTTGAACATAAGGCATCATTTTTCGTAAAAAGTAAATGACAAAAACTGCTATTGTGGGTTATCCATAAGAGATAGACATATACTATCGTGGACTTTTCTGTAGACCTTTTCATGGTGTACAAATACTTAGTACATCATTTTGATAAATCTCGTAGGGTTTAGCCTGCGTTTGCAATGTAAGCGGAAAAAAATGTAATTATTTACGACATCATATTAGAAACCTCATAAATTACAGTATTTCTCTACTCCATATTGAAAATTATTAGACATGTAAACCTTCCTCTAAATTCACTCTATCTATTAAAAAAAAACCGCATCAAAATCTGTTGCATAGTTTTAAAGATTGAAGCATACATAGGGATATACGGACATAGGGACAGACAGAGAATGCGACTTTGTTTTATACTATGTAGTGATATTATTTATTTTTACAATTCATTAGACAATGTCTTTACATACAACATTCATAGCTTTCTTATCATTAGACAGTATAAACTTGAAAGGACATTTAGTTGCGCCTCCGGTCGCTGCTAAATTCGAAGCGCTTAAAGGTCTGAGCGCGGCCTCCTCGCGGGATTTTAAATCTGTAATATCTCCGAAAATGTTTACTTAAATTACATGCTGTAAACGGCAATATTGATCTATATTAAATCAACAATTTATTTAAGGTACTCAATTGGATAAGGATTAATGCTGTATTGTATAAAAATTGCTTTGAACATAAGGCATCATTTTTCGTAAAAAGTAAATGAAAAAAACTACTATTGTGGGTTATCCATAAGAGATAGATATATACCATCGCGCACTTTTCTGTAGACCTTTTTAAGGGGTACAAATACTTAGTACATCATTTTGATAAATCTCGTAGGGTTAAGCCTGCGTTTGCAATGTAAGCGGAAAAAAATGTAATTATTTACAGAAACCTCCAAAATTACATTATTTCTCTACTTTGTATTGAATATTATTATACGTACAAATCTTCCTCTGGAATCACTCTATCTATTAAAAAAAACCGCATCAAAATCGGTTGCGTAGTTTTAAAGTTTTATGCGTACATACGGAAATATGGACTTTGTTTTATAATATGTAGTGATATATATATATATATATATATATATATATATATATATATATATATATATATATATATATATATATATATATATATATATATATATATATATATATATATATATATATATATATATATATATATATATATATATATATATATATATATATATATATATTTAAATATTAAATATATTAACTTAAACATATTAACGATTTCTATATGTTATTGCTTACAGTGAATTCCATTATGGCCCCATTTCATCCGATATACCCAGTACCGTTTTATTCCCCGTCACCCACCCAGAGTCTACGTTCAAGAAACTTGCCCCATCTAAAAACAGATATACGTTGCTGCGAGATGAATTATAAGTTAAAGAATCAATATATAATTTTGTTGTTGTACTTTTGGCACTAAAGCATGTTGTTGTTGTTTTTTTTTTTTCTTTTTTTTTTTTCATAATTTTATTTGACTTTTCATTATCACATTTAACACGATTTCCTAGTTGCTATAGTTCTAACTAAATTTAAAACTACATTTAGTGAACCATGTATGTTTTCGTTGTTTATATATATATATGTGTGTATATATATATGTGTATATATATATATATATATATATATATATATATATATATATATATATATATATATATAAAGATTTAATATATTAACGATTTCTAAATTTTATTGCTTACAGAGAATTCCATTATGGCCCCATATCATCTGATATACCCAGTACCGTTTTAAAATCCCCCACCACCACCCCTCCAGAGTCTACGTTCAAGAAACTTGCCCCATCTAAAAACAGATATACGTTGCTGCGAGATGAATTATAAGTTATAGAATCAGTATATATAATTTTGTAGATAACTTTTTCACTAAAGCATGTTGTTTTTTTTAAATTTATTTTTCATTATTTTATTTGACTTTTCAGTATCACATTTAACACGATTTTCTAGTTGCTATAGTTGTAACTACATTTAAAACTACATTTAGAACAATGTATGTTTTCGTTGTTCAATAGATATAATTATGTAATGAATATTCATGTAAATATTGTATTATTAGTTAAAATTATGGTAAATTTTATATTATAAAATCCACTTTGTTAAGAAATTATTTTTACTATACACTATATGGTAAACTTTTTCATACTGTCAAATAAATGGACATACGTTATGATTTTTATAAAATAATGAATTTAGTTTAATAACTAGAAATAGTTTAATTTATTTAGACTTCAATTTATAATATACCTTACAAAGCTCACAACAGTAATGTACCGTTTTACATTTCATTTCTGTGTTTGGTATTATATCATATCGCACACCTAGTATTGACCGAATTCAAAAAAAGTTGTTCTGTGGCTAATTGCAATAAAGTGTAGCGTTTACAAAACTAGTGATACAAGTGTAAGAGATTCATAACTTGGAAGAGCAAGAAAACACTTATCTTTTTTAGGCTGTACCTCTCATAAATGGCATAAAATTATAATAACAACTAACGTAATTAGTCTAATTTTGAATTAGGTCACTTTAATACTAAGCGTGTGATATATAAGTAACATAACTTGCTGTCTGCTCAATCTTGATAATATAAAGAGCTGTTTATTATATTTATTATTATATATTTAGATAAATTAAGGAAAAAGGTAATGTAATGTCTTTATTATTTAAAAAAAACATGTACTGGTGTCTGAAAGTCTGTCTGTATCTTGCTTATTTGTAGATTGTTGATTTTTAAATTTTAGATACCATTGTATCTAATTATATTATAATTGTATTATTTTTTTATCATTATCATTGCATTGTAATTTTTTAATACGGTAACATTGATAAGTTTGTTTTTTTTTCGGAACATTATTCTAAAGGCAAGATCGGACTTATATCAAATGTAAGATGGCGACCGTATCAAAATGTATATACATATATCACTATGATATAGTATATATTCACTTTATCTTTAACAGACCGGTCAGATAATATGACTGAAGAAAACAAGTACTGATTTACTAACTTGCTTACAAAAAAAGTTTAAATTATTTAATATCTTTGTGTTTGGCTGTATAAGCTAGATACCTTTACTTTATCTGCAATGAATATATATTACAAAAAGCAATGCAAAAATTACTTATTAATTACTAAAATTTAAATTTAAACATCAATTATTTTTTTGCTATCAATTTCCAATATATTAACATATGGATTTCTCTATTCTATTCTGTACTTTGTGTTCTATAATTTTCTTTTTCAATAGACAATACAAATTATGTTCAACTGTAAGTATTTATTCCTAATTTTTTTGTTGTAATTAGTAATTATTGTCTTTTATACTTTCACGATTAAAATTCTGAAATAAATTATTCCAATTAATTATTAATTTTATATGTACATACGATATAAATTGACATTAGTCGATATTTCAATCCTTTTTTAAACCACTAGTATTAAAGTTTATTATCGGTATTTATTTAGTGTGACAACACTGCAGTTGGATTCTTCTGAATATCTTTTTTTTCTATAACGATCAACTCAGGCGTTTATTAATAAATATTTAAAATTTAATCATATATTATTAGACAACTAGCTAGATCCATATAATATCTTCAGATATCTTAGTTTCCGTAATTGTTTAGGTTGAGTTGTGGTAAACGGATTTTAAATATTACTATTTATCTTTTTTTTTCTTATATTGCATAAGAGAAAAAAAGATAAATAGTAATATGCAATACTACGTCGTGCAGGTATGATGACATTAAAAATTTCAATAGTATTTTTTTAATTATATAAAATCTAAATAATTTTCATTGGAGTAACCTTTTTACAAGCACTTAATCGTCTAGGATCAACGATTTATTGAAGCTACAACTGGTTCAGAATGTTGCTCTTACTGAAAAGAATCAAAAGAAACTCGGCGGTCAATCTTTTAAACATTTACAATTTACATTATTAAACTTCAGTTTTGTATGAAGCTGAAAGGATTTTTAAATGCATTTCGAAATAGTAATTTAACATTACCGTTAATCTCTATACAAATATAATTAAAAAAAACATTTACTACTTTAACTGATTATAGGAATCAGTTATTCAAACGGCGATAGCTATGTCGAACTACCGTAGTTTTATAATCAATCAAATTTAATTTAATTGCGTCATCCGGCGTATATAGTCGTTACGTTGTATAATATGCTATTACTAGATTAATTAATTCCATGTTGTAGATTGTGTAATGTGTATTAAAAAAATCATGTTCATTTTAAATCAAGACAATAGTTTGTAAAAGTACTATAAACAGTGTAACAATAGTAAATTATGATACTGTTACATATAAGGGCTCTTACTAATTAATACTACGAGTTTTTTTATTGTATCACACGAGTGTTATAAGACCAAATTATGTACATACACTATTTTATCTACTCTTATACTATAATACGTAAAACAATATTAATAAAAACCTACCTTTGTTTAAATATTGAAACGATTTTTGAAATGTCAAATGTTAGCGCTAACGCCGCAAACATCGATTGCGCATGCGTGTTGCGTCGCCGCGGACTCTTTCTTTGGAACCTTTTTTTTAAGGTTCAATCTCTTTGGTCCAGCTGGAAGTTGTATAGGTTTATTGTTATGATTAAAAAGTTACATTATAATACATGTGTCCATACAAGACCTGTATCAAAATAAAACTTTTTAATTTTTTATTTTTGGCCTGTACGTAATGTTTTTCATAAAAATTTTGGTTTCAGTTTTATAATATTTGTATTATAGTATCAGAGTATATAAATACAATTAAAGGATGCATAAAATAATTTCGATGCATAAATACTCGTGTGGTTTTCCTTTGGTATTAAATTGTTTATGAATTGACCTTATATTAACAACTGATAATTTAGCTGAACTAAGCCTGTGTTAGGTCGTTAACGTAATTATTGATTACTTATTTCTTTTTCTACGGAATGTCGAAGTAGTTAATATGCTACGAGTTTTTTTACACTCTACATATAAAAATGCTAGGCTTAAAGTTGAAATGTTAGATTTTAATCCTATGATTTTTGAATCTATTGTTGAGTTTGTTATAGTGAACGTGTGTAGTGCTTGTGTGTTGTGGTCGCGATGGAAGAGCCTTGTGCATGTGTTTTTACGAATTCTGCATGTATCTCCATTGTACATTTAGAATTATATACATTAACTATTTACTTAAAGGAACGAAAAGTTTAAAGATTAATAGATAAAATAAAAAATATAAAGGGAAAAGAAGAAAAGAATAAAAAGAAAGTGTCACAAATATAACGGATAATGGAGCGAACTTGTTAGCTATTTTTTTTATTATTATTTTATTACATTTTTTTATTTACTTCGTTCCTAGCCCATAGTTATCAGTTGTTGGTTAAATATCTCTGTTGCAGATTAAATAATGATTCAATTTGGCGTAATTTATCATTACTGCGTAATGCATCTTCACGCTTAGTAGGCGCTTTCATTGTAGCAGTATTGACTCTTACATTGATAACGTTGCTGGTCGTTACTGATCAGTCGCCAGAACCTGATCAATTCCCCGACAGTGGAAACGATCAAGTGAAGTTCGTCGCTTAGTACAGTGGTCAGGTTTCTCTCATGTCACTGTTTATTTATATAATTATCGTCTTTCACCTTGTAGTTCTTGTGGATTGATAACTCCCAGATCATATATTTGTCTGAATATATATGACCGATAAAGCTTCTTAACTCATTAACTCAAGTAGCTTTGTAAATGAATTTGTCAAATATAACGTGCGAAGCAAAATCGTTACTAATATATTGTTTTGTGAATAAATATATAGTATTTAAATTATTCTATTTTTTGGTTTTATAATGTATTATTTATTTGTCAATTTATTTTTTATCACAAATTTTTAGGTGCTTAAAAAGTCTTTGAATCATCGTTAAGACCTTCTTGGTCTTGCTTGGTGGAACACCTTGCTGGAAATTCCAGTTAGTGTAAAAGACAGTCATCAAACAATTGATGTACTCGAATGTACATCACTGAACTATTTTGGTAGCTGATATTAATTAATTTATAATACTGTTAATATATAAGTACTAGTTATCTTTCAAATACTATCTGTTGCTTTAATTGGCATGGATTATAAAGGAAAGTTTTCTCAGTGCAGTTCTAGTGCCAAGCCCGGAATTTATAAGATTTCTGTAAGTGGTGCACTTTTCTCCATTTTGTAACTTGTGTCATGCTCTGAAAAATTTAAATAGAAACAATAAGGATAACATCAGATTATATCAGTTATAATTATAAACATAACATTATTTACTTTTATAAATAAACTAGCATGTTACGTTATATAATAAAAATGATCGTCCATAGAAGTTTACCTCTTTGAACGTTCGAAATTCAAAATATTCGATTTTCGTTCGTGCGAAACGTTCGTTTATCTGTAAACAAACATGCGACATAATTTTATTAACGGAAAGAATTAATTTTTATACCCGATATTTACCGAGGGTTGAAATTAATAAACATTCCTCAATAAAAATAAAAGTAGATGTTTTTCTTAAATTATTAACATTTATTGTGAAAGTGTTGTACAAAATGTATGTTTCGTGAGGTGTGACATGTAGTGTAATAAATTTTTTGATTCTCGAATTGACTTTTATTTTCAATTATAATTTACCACTTTAGTTCGTAAGCCAAGACTTAACAGTAAAATGGGCGTGATACATGTAATTTAAATTTCCACTGTAACACTATATTAGCTAAGCGTGACAGCTCAGCGTCGTAAGTTGCTTAGCAGTGACGCCGTGCAACTCTTTCACGAGTCACGAGTTCAAATTTCGGGCAGTCACCGATGAGTTTTTCTATTAAAACTTTTGTCTAATTAATAACTGCAATTTATCGCACGCTTTTCGTTTAAGGAAACGTGACGAATCTTGCATATCTATACAAAATTCTAGAGATAGAGAATAATCCGCACTGGAGCAGCGCGGTAGGTCTTAGCTCCATTCCTTCACTTCAAAAACGGAGAGAGGAGGATAGTAACAGATCGTTACTTTACTATTTAAGATCAGTTTATTATTTTTAAAGATTTGAGATTGAAATTAGCCATTTTAATTAGATCTCGTGATGATGCTTCGGTTACAGGGCGAAACGATCCTTGATATTGTGGTAGTGCAGACTAAAGTTTATCAACATATTCTAAAATAATAAAGAAAGACTTCAACAAATCTACACATTTTATAAAACAGTTCTAGTAAACAAAGGCTGTCTGGCTGTAGGTGTGTATGTCTGTATGTGATCGATTTTCTCAAAATCGACTGAATGGATTTTTGTACGATTTTTACTCAAAAATGGTGAAATTCTTGAGGAAGGTTTAGGTAAGTTAATAGTAAATTTCCCGAATCGGTAAACCTATTTTGAAAGGTCTTTCACTAGTAGGCTGGCATATAGTCTGATTTTGTCTTAGATTTCCCCCGGATTCCGGATTTCCGCGGGAAAACTTATTGCCTTATTTCTACGCGGGTAAAACCGCAGTCAAAGGTAGTACATAAAAAAAACAATCTTCTTGTAGATCATGGCTTCGAGTGTGTCATTAACAATCATCTATTTAGAACGGCTTGTTGTGTAAAACAAACTGTTCGGGATATATTTTTTTCTCATACAGGGCAGTTTTGGATGTCGCTTTGCAGAACCAGAGCCCTTTGAAAGCCGCCGCTACTCCACAGGGTGCCGTTGGTCCGCAGAATTTCTTTAACAAAATTTTGTTTTTTTGCGTTACATTTCTTGAACATTAAATTTTATTATGTGTGCTTTATAGCTTACCCCGTGTCATAAGTGAATCTCGATGTATAAATTTGCGAACTATAAACTTTTAGACTTATATCACTCAGTATTTTCTGAATGACATCGGTTGGTCCTGAACATTCCTTAACACGGATTATTATATGGTTATAGCTAGGATAACCAGTATGAACCTAAATATTTTGATTGTGATAAACTATTTTGCTTGTCTTATTTAAATTATGTATATATGGCATACTTCCTATATAATAAACTATTGTTATTTATTAAATTGTTATATATTCGTTTAAATTTACCAGGTCTTCTTCTTTTTTCGTTTTTTGGAGTTGTTTGCATTTTGGCAACCAGAGAGGCTGATTACTCAAACAATGCTTTTATCAGAAGTCGAGAGCCCTAAACGGGTTTCTCAAGGCTTCTTGTAACGTCCTCGGCAAGCCTAGGATATTCGCCTGATTCTCTCCCACATTCAGGCAATACAGTATGACGTGAGATGATAATACTTATCTTTCTTCGCAAGTTGGGTCTATACATGCGAAGAAGACTGTTGGTCAAGCGCGTATTCAAGGAAAACATTGCTTCTCTGGATTGCCTTAAGTCAGTCTGGTTTGTTCAATATGTGTTATATTTCCTTAGTCATAGCCATTATCTTAGTAGGCTAAAGGGAAGTGAAACGATTGGTTTAAGTCCATCAATAATGGTATTTCAGCCTTTCCTGGCTAATGAGTGTGCTCCAAAACCAAAAATTGCCCGGTATTTGGTGTGAGAGTCGAAGCTTCCAACTGATATGTAAAATTAAATTGCGTGTGAAATATTACAGGTGTTTTAGCGAGAACAAGCCAATTTTTTAGCCACAAAAATATAATAGAAACGTCATCTTTCTAAAAACAGCTAAAGGGCATCGCTTTGTGTGAACCTGTGTTCAAGTATTGTAAGGAACTGGCAGGTACTTGGTGTGATCTTGTTACACTTTGACAATGACGTACAAATCTTCACTCCTTTACAGATTATGCGAAGTTGAGCGGAATTCCGATCAGATAACACTGCGTCCGTTTCCATACAATAGAAATTTAAACTCTTATAAAATTTATGTTTTTTTTTGAGAAATTTTATCGCTGTAACATTTGAGATTCTTATAGTAGTATATAATATTATTACTTTTTGCTTATATTAAAAAAAATTAAAATGTTCTAATATAGTTCCAAATTAATTTACTTTCAAAACCAAAGTGGTAAGTAAACAGTATCTGTTTGAAAAAACGTACAATTAAAAATTAAATAGAGAAAGCTGGCAATACCATCAATTTTAAATTTATTCCGTTTTAACTTGTAGGTATAGGATAGAAATTTGAAACACTAAATCTAAAATATAGATTAATATGAGGTATAAATTATCGCATTCATACCTCATATTAATCTGTAAGTCTGTGCATGTTTGTATTTTGGTTTGTCTGTGTGTTACGCTTTTAAGTTATTATTAGTTAACACATGAGATCGAGCAAATATCCTTGGGAAACACGAACAAAATATTTTAATACATAGTGACACTAATGTGTCCGTGTTCTCGCCGTGTCGGATTCTAGCCTATATGTTACCTCGGTGTATAAGCTATAATTGTGCGAAATTTCATATATATTTGTTCAGAAGGAAGAAAAAGACATAGAAACTCGCATTTATAATATTAGTATATATACTTATCAAGGCCTGTCAGTGCATCCGATCATTAAATTGTTCGAATGTTCAAAATAGTTGTCATATCAATGAAAAGCTTGGGTGCTATAATGGGTGCAACTCGACACCGTCTGTCGGCTCGCCTTGCCTTGTGCAACTCGCCACAATGCTTGTACCATGGTTGTACATTCAAAGAGAGTCCGCCAAAAGACAGGAAGTGAAGGACAACGTACGATACAACCAATTACCCGCCCCCGATATATGAAACCAGTAATTAGTGTAAAGTATCTCAGATTGAGCGGAAGTTATTGCGGCGTTTCTTATTTTTAATAGCATTGAATCAGAAATAATTTTACGTAGTAAGCTATATTTAAGTTGCTTGATATTTTACATATTGCTATTTACTGGCTCTATAGCAAAGTTGGCAGTAACTTTGCCCTCAGCTCCGCGTTCGGTTCGATTCCCGCTGAGGGCCAAAATTTTGTATAAGTAATTTGTTAGTTCTTCGAGCCTGGAAATATATTCGTATTTAAGTATGTATTTAAAATTATATGTGTGTATATTTACCAGTTCTCTGTCACTCATAACCCAAGTATTAAGTTACTTTGGGAACGGACCACTGAGTGTGCAAGTGTTTCACATATATATTTATTTATATATCTATTTATTTACACATTTCTGTAAATTACAATAAATTAAGGGTAAGGTAATAATTAAGGGTTAACATTTGATTTTTGATTGATTTTGATCTACACAACCGGTTACCACACGGTGGGTCAACTTACCTTATTCGCTATTTACGGCACCTCGGTAAGAAATGAGAATGATCAAGAGATCAACCTCATTTCTTATCGATATGTCTTAGTAATGTCTTAAAGTAGAAGACTACTCAGCCGGATACCACACAGCGGGTTGACTTACCTTAGTCGCCTTTTACGATACCTCGGTAAAAAATGAGGCTGGTCTATTTAACTCAGCCGAATACCACACGGCATGTTTAGTAAATTATGTTAAGTTTATAAATTAAAAGTTCAGTATTATTTGTCTAGTACGTAGAACATTAAAGTCTGTTAGGGAAGTAGACAATATATCACCAAGCGGCGCTATTGATATGAACCTTTCGGCTCTCTTGTCTTCTCAGGACAATGTTTTTTCAATGCGTTAACAAAAACACAGTAGCCCTCGAGATTTATGGCGTGAAGAGACCGATCATAGCGCATTAGTACCCGCTATTGTGAACACCATGGGCTTTTTGTTGTTATAGAGAACTGGCACAGCGTAGGACAGAAGTGTACCAGATTTCTGTACAATCTTTGATAGTTGTAGCGCATCACGCTTTTAGTTTGTTTAAACGTTATCTAAACGATCTGTTTCCTTCTAGCGCTGATGCAGCGCTTAAACGGTCAATATTAAAACTCGTCTATAATTCTCTAGTCATTGTTCTACGCAGTCGTAAACATGTCAGCAGGTTGCTGTGTTCAAAATTGTGACTATGGGGTGTAAGGTTTTGTACATTTAGATTTTACAGTAGCCACTTGCTTCTGAGAAAAAACTAATGGCATTCAATTGATCGTTAAATGAGCGTGAATTTCTGTAAGGGGTTTAAGCTAAAACGATAAATGTATAATTTTTCTAGGATTGTGTGTTATTCCGATTGAGTTTTAAGTTATGAAAAAGAAAGATATAAAAATAATAACGAAATTATTATGCTACAATCCGCGATTAAATTAATAGACAATGCATAATGCTAAATGTAGTGTTTTATCCGGTGGTGGTAGAGTTTGTGCGTGTGTTTTTACGAATCCTGCATGTATCGGATATGAAAATGGATAGTCCACTCTACATTTGACTGACCTATTGGCGTAGTGGGCAGTAACTCTGCCTTCAACTGCATGAATCGTGGGTTCGATTCCCGCCGAGGGCTAACTTCAACTTCTTCGAGCCAGAGTGTGTATTTATATTTAAGTATGTATTGTTTACTAATTGGATTTTAAGAATCGAGTAATAAAACATTGGCAATTTAAAGTTACTCTCTATGGAATGTGTGATACCACTGATCGTATGTTTCATTATTTTGATCTTCTTAATCTAATATCATTTTCAACTTTTTTTGTAATTTAAGAAATTAGTTAATATGAGGTCATTCAAAAGGAAGTGTAGATCTCCAAGAGAGCGCGGTGATGTTTAAAACAAAAGGAAGGCGAACGATTTAACAAACTGCTATATTTTAACAACCTATAATTAAAGGTTTGGCCTCTCTCGGATATGCATAAATCATGCGTCTGCCGCGAACTGCCGACCGAAATAGAGAAAAAATTAAAAACATTAAGCGTCTGGGAGATACGAACAGAAAAATAATTATTATTCGGTTTGTGTAGCTAGACGTGTATTGGTTTGAGATCAGATTAACAACGCGTGGGAAATATTACTTATTCGAGAATAATAATTAAACTAGAATGTAGTTATGTGGCTAAGCTAAAATATAACAGATCGGGTTTGAAATCGTACCATATGATATTCAACTTATGTTTGCTTTGCACATTGCTGACAACTTAAAAAAACTAAACACACACAAAGCTTCATAATAGGGGATCTCTTCAATATTAGAGTATAACTGAAGGATAAAATAATTATACAAACAGCGATAAAAAAATAAAATACAATAATTTACATAATCTTATTTCACAAATATTATGAATTCTTATATAAATTGTAGGTCTTGAAAAACTTAATTTATAGACGTAATAAGAATTTTTTTAAAGTTTGAAAAGTTTATTTATTTATTTATTCTTTTTATACATATATTTAGAAAAGAGAAAAAAAAATAAACATATGTATAAAGGCGGACTTATCCCTAAAAGGGATTACTTCTAGTCAACCTTTGAGTAATAGAAGGAAAATGACAAGAAAAGTTAGTATAAACAAATTTTTTTTATATAATTTTCTAATATTTTTGGCTAAAGCTGCCATTTATTTCGGAATAACTTGTTAACTTGCACTAGCGCGTGAATTAGCGCGCATACATGAAGGTGTTGTAAGTTGTCGTGTCACTCGATGCTAAGAAATCTTGTGAGCTCATAAGTCACAGGGGCGGGGTGTGGCGGAGGCTGCGCTGGGACGAAGGCTGGGGCCGGGGTGCGCGCGCGCCGCTCGGGCCGCGGGGCGAGAGGGGAGGTGACAACCACTCGTTACGTGTATCCCAAGCCAGTTATTAAAAACGTCTCGGCGCGAGCGGTGTGCCGCCCTGTAATTATCCAGTTGAACGTTCTTACGCTACGTTGTCACCACCGGAAATGCAATACGTGGATCCGCCCGCGCAACAGGTCGGTCCGCCCGCCCACGCCTCCTATTACTTAACGCTTTAGACGTCTATTCACAGTAAAACGATTAGTTCTCTTTATTTAAAGTAACAGTGATATTCTGACAGCTTCAATAGTTCTATAAACTTGGTTTTTGAAAAACGATTTTCGAATCGAGTTATAATTAACTAAATATATAAAAGTAAATTTTCTATCATTACAGATGATGAATGTGATGAGTGGTGGTGGTTACGGTTGTGGCTACGGACGTAGCGACGCACTTTCGCCTGCGTCGGATTTGTCGTCTTGCAGCAGCGCATCCTCGGGCGCTTGGTGCGGTACCACCTGGCGGGAGCTACCGCCCTACCCACAATACACACCATATTGGCCACCAAGCACTACCACAGAAGATGCAAGAGAGTTACAACGTCGATGCGCGAAATGCCGCTGTCCCAACTGTCTGACTGAAGCGGCTGGTTTCGGCCCTAACTACGGCAAAGACGGCGCTAAGCGTGAACACGTATGCCATGTACCCGGATGTGGTAAGGTGTACGGGAAGACGTCACATTTGAAGGCCCATCTCCGTTGGCACACCGGTGAACGGCCCTTCGTATGCAACTGGCTGTTTTGCGGGAAAAGATTCACACGTTCCGACGAATTACAGCGACACCTCCGCACGCATACGGGTGAAAAGCGATTCGCGTGTCAACTGTGTACGAAGCGTTTTATGCGATCCGATCATCTCGCAAAACATGTCAAAACGCACGCTAATGTGACAAGGAAGTCGAAGAAATCCAAAGACGAGGATAAAGTTGATTCACCTAAACCGAGTGAAGAGAAAGTTGAACACAAGCAGACGGCAAACGAAGCGGTCATTCCTCCTCCAGTGACAATCGGGAGTTCAAATTATGGGACGGTGCCGTTAGCGAGTGCTGGACCTAAACAAATGTTGAATTATGCCACAGTTGCACCTCACGTGATGCACAATACTTCTGGCTATAATACCAGTGCTATGTTTGGAAGTGGCAACGTAATGTACGGAAGCGGTTGGTGTCCTGAGGTACGTCAAGATTCTTTCTATCCTCGTCCGCCTGCGAGGGACCCGCGGTTCTATCAGCAATACTCCTCACCATTGACGGCATACCAGTGTGGGTCAAAAGACAACTATGCGGTGTTCCAAGGACATTACAATCTACAACCACCGGTAGCTATCGGACAGTAAATAGAAATTCGTGTGCATGTGCCTTACTATTTAAAATGAAACTAAACTTAAATTAATACCAATTTGTTAGTAATAAGTATTATCTTAGTTAATATAAGTTACCATAGAATTAAAAAATGTGATGTGCCTTGACAGAGTGATTATTTTTATCATTTTTTTTAAATAAAAAACTTTACAACCTTACGGTTCTTTGATTTATTTTACTCGTTTATTTATATAATTATTTAAATATGAAATAACGTAGTTAACTAAAAAACTATTACATAAAAATTATAATGTTCAATAAAAACTGACTGGTCCGTTGGAGCAGTGGGTAGTGACCCGCCTTCAGCTCCGCGGGTCGCGGGTTCGATTCACGCCGAGGGCTACCATTTTCTATAAATAAATTTGTTGGTCTTTGAGCCTGGGTGTATATTTGTATTTAAAAAATATAAAAGTATATATTCACCAGTTGTCTGTCACCTATAACACAAGTATTAAGTTACTTTGGGGACGGACGACCGTGTGTGTAAGCGTCACATATATTTATATTTATTATTATTATTTAAATTTTTTTTACAGCAATTGATTTTAATAGCAAAATAATTTTATTATTCCTTTTGTAATATGGATCTGCGTAAAGTAATCGCATCGATATAAATAAGCTTATTCTAAAGTGATGAAGTCATAAAAATAGCAATAGAAATGAAACCTTACAATGTATAAATGTTGCAAACTTATTTATCTCTAATATTATTAAAGTTAAGTTGCAATAAACTTTAGTACTTGCTACAACTGAGCTACGAGATGCTACGAAGAAACGTAGCGATATGAATGAAG
Organism: Morpho achilles; assembly: GCA_947086495.1. Lineage (NCBI taxonomy): Eukaryota > Metazoa > Arthropoda > Insecta > Lepidoptera > Nymphalidae > Morpho > Morpho achilles. Next base: position 12,175,500 of record CAMTZB010000019.1, read on the forward strand.
GTATATTGTTTTGAATATTACATGAAATATTAGCAAGATAAAGCGTATAAGCCTTTATTCTGTGAAATAAATATGGAATAACTTAATAATAAAATAACCTTATAAGGAGTGCGGATCGCTCATCTTGAATTGTTAAATCAGATAGATGGATGGATATGTTAAAAAATTCAAACAATTTGCTCTTACCAGACTGTTCGATTGATGATACATGGTCATTGAAAATACAAATGGTTAATAAACAAATGATGTAAAATCTCTCGAGATTTTTAGATACATAATAATTTTAATATTAATAAAAAATCTCGAGATTTTTGTCCAGGGTTTTTACCTGCAGACCATTGGTTTTAAGTAAATTGCGTTCTAACATTTACGTTATATGGGAAATCAAAATGGTAGCTTTTATATTGTGATGTAATATTTTTTCTTAATTAAGGTCATGTAAATTTTAAAATACATACCGTTTCAAATTTAATAATAAATATCTTCAACCCATAGGGACGTATCAACGAAATGCGATTTTTATTTTTTACTATTTATCGATTCTATATTCGTAGAATCGATTAACACCTAAATGGATTACCATTTTAAGACAGTTATAGTATATATTGAAATAGACCGACGGACGGACTTTTGACGGACCATTAGGATATTGAAATAATTAGTAGATATCAAAAATATCACAGATTGAACCAACATGGACTACCATTTGTACGTATACGTCATGTTTTTAGGTTGTGAGTTATTAAATTAGTTTTGGCCACTCGTCACGAGATGTCGCTAGATTTAGCAATAGCTGGCATCGGATCGGTTCGCGCCGGCAGCTCGCGGCCAAGGCGTAATTGCAGACAGCTATTATCTGGGCGGCGCTCGGCGCGCATGGCGGCCGCGGTGCGAGCGGGATGCACTCGATAATACGTAAAACAAAACGAGGGAGTAATGATGGTAAAAAACGAGCACGCAAATTATAGTGAGAAATGAGGCAGCCGGTAGCGGTGGGGGCTCGTGGGACGGTGGGGGCCGGCGTGCGGCAGTCGCGATCGCTCGGCGTACGCAGACCGCCCGCGCCGCCTGCGCCGCGCCTCGCGAGTGCTGTGAGTGAGTGACATGCGCCTGCTCCTCATCCAGCGCCATGAGCGGCAAAGGCTCTTCCTCACCGGACCTGCTCATGAATGTGAGTTCACCGGTGACAACTGATGGCTGTAGGCAACACTCACACCCACACGACCCACACGACCTTGCACAATATTGATAACAACCTTGCAACGATAGCTGTACTTTAGACTAAGTTCCACAGATCAAAGTTTGTGATGACATAAACTAACAATAAAACCTTTTAACCAAAGATAAAGATGTTATACAACTAATATAATATAACATTAATAACGTGAAAAACCTTGTTATATCCTTTTTAACGGCCCGTTTTAACAGTTTATTTGACTTAAGTTTCGAGATCAAATCACAATCCTAATAGGTGAGTTTATAAAACGGGCCGTTAGTCACAGCACCCCGGGGGTATTGTCGATTTAGCACGCACCATAAGCGGAACTGAGGCCGATCCCTCGAGCCCTAACCTCTATTACTATTCATGGGCCCTCCCGGGTCGAGTGGCCCCGACGGAGTCATCAAACCGAACGACCTAAGTTTTAAGGTTCCCCGAGATACAACATACAAAAAACTATTTTTCTTTCGAATCAATGTTTAACAGAAAATATAATAACTCTTCTTTGTAATACATACGTGCTTTAAATATATTATACTGGAATTCATTTGTGTATTTATTACAGGTAAACGTTATGTACGCTTTACTAGTGAAACGACTCTACTTGGATTGTTGTTTATTGAAATGACTATCCCATCGTCAGATCCCGTGAAATCGGGATATTAAATACCATATAAATCCGACCTTTCTTTATATTTAAAGCGTTATTTGTGACGCAAATGTTATTGTTATTGCTTAAGGATTGCCCATTAAAATTGGTTCTAAACATTACCGACAGCTCATAAAAACTACCGAAATGTTAATTCAATTAGGCGAAGTCAAATAAATAAAGGTCGATGTTGCGCTCGGGCCCGTATCTAATTCTTAATGACACATAGAGCCTTCATCCATTTTCTACTCAATTTCCTTTTCATATTAGTTTAATCTAAAAGCAGGACTACTGGCGCCAAAAATTATGCGGCGACGGCCGTGTCGGTCGCTCCTAATCTGTTTAGTATTGTAGAACGCTCGGCCCCTTTGTGCGGTGAAAAAGGAAGAAATTTATGCTTTTCGGCATCGTGTGTAAGTTTTTTGTCAGAATGTAATTAATAATTCGGCGGCAAAACTAACAGTGTTTTCGTTGTTGCGTCGACCATTTGATTGATGTGCGTCGGACGGCACAATTAGATCATGAAATGGACTAATACCTTTTGTCTTTTGTTAGATACTTTTATAAAATTGAGATTGAGATTTCGATGGATCAATAAAAAACTAAATAAATTACTGAGATTATATGCGAAGGCTTTACAAGTAAATGTAGTATAATTTTAACAGTAACCAAATTGAAGTTAAACTTTATTTTAGTATATAATGTTTTTGTAATCAGCTATTAGGAAGAATACTATAACAACATTAGCATAGATTTGGTATGATCAATCATGTTATAGCAGAATGCTGTTTTGGGAAATATTAGACTACATCTAGTATAGAGTTCTCTTTAATTTGTAGGAGATTTTTGGGTCTCAGGGTGCTTCTAGCTTAGAAAAAATTATGAACTTTCCTAACCAAACTGATAAAAATATTTTTGATTGATAAATTTGAAAAAAATTATGGAATAAAATGGAATCGTATTAAAAACAATAAGTACTTCAGATGATTAATAAATATTATAATGTAATATTGATTTTATTTTCTTATCTCTAGAAATTAGTAAATTAGTAAGTTGGTTAAATACATGTTTTAAGGTTCTGCTGTCAAAGAGCAAAAATGACACCCTTATAATTTTCTCCTGTCCGTCTGTCCATATTCCAGTGCCAGTTTTGCCTGAAACTTTATCGTATAGAGTGGAAAATGAAAACTTAGGGAAGTAGGACTAATAATCATTTTTACCGTTATATTATTTTCAGTACGATGTGCTGTGTCCCGAAATTTACTATATTTTAGGCTACTTAAGATTGTCACAGAAGTTTTTGTAGTTTATATGTACACATGTTTAGAGGACAAAATGAATGTCATGCATTCGTAAACATTTTACTCTAACTAAATAAAAAAAAACTAAATAGCCCTAGACTATGGTGCGACATGCGATCGACTTTTGTTTTCTTTATATAACTATATTTTATTCACATATTAATTACTATATAGTAAACTAGTTGTGTTGGCTTCGCCCGCATGAAGATCACTCACAAGATTTCTTGAATTGAAATTTTGAACATAAAGGTAGTTATTATGACTTAACCATTAGAGATAGAAAACATGCTCTCGCGGGCTATTTTGTAATATTTACGTACGTAGATCTACATTCGTCTAGTATATTACTTTAGTGTATCTCTGATGGTTTACGCGGCGCACGCGAGTTAAGGTTCCAGTAAGAATGTTTTTTTACAACTGCGAGACCTCTACAACTCAATTGAAATAATATGATAATGTGTAATAGGTACTATTACCCTAAACCTCCCGAAAGAATTGCACTATCTTTTAATAAAAACCGTACAAATATGCGTTGCGTATATTTTGAGAAAATCAATCACATACAGACAGACAGTTTTTGGGGACAGTTTTATAATAAGTATAGATTCAAATTAACAGCGTCCTTACATGCATGTTAAGTATGAAACTGCAGAAAAACATTTTGTGTATGAACATAGATTGACTAATAAAAAGGATAACCATGTAAAAATATAATTTTCCATTTTTTTTATAGTACATAAACATAAATACATTGGTACATTGGTTACGTATAATTTCTGTCTCACACATATACAGCGATTATTAAAGTAAAAAAAGTAGTCTTATTATTAGAACAACGATCTATTAAAATACAATATTTTTTTTGTAACTATAATACAAATATTTAAAAAAAAGTAAATTTACTTCAACGTTTTTATGGTTGTTTTACATTCTGAAACCCGTTTCTAAACGGATCGGTGGTCGCGGGATGTGTAGGTGCAGCGCATTTTACAAGTCACGATGCTTACCGTGCATTCAGGTGTTGTAATATAATGTTCACTAGCTACTAGGAATTAATATCATCATCATCATCTTCCTGCCCTTATCCCACTAGAGTGGGATAAGGGCACTTAGAAGTGGGGTCGGCACAACATGTTATAAACATGCTGTCACATGATTTGGCTGCGTTTTAACGACAGCCCCCCTGCCTGACGTCAATTTACGTTAGTCGTATTTTACGACACCTCGGTAAGAAAGAGGGTGGTCTATTCTACTAAAACGGATACCACACGGTCGGTCAACTTAGCTTGGTCACCACGACACCTCGGTAAAAAAGAGGTTGGTCTATTCTACTCAGCCGTATACCACACGGCGGGTCGACTAACCTTAGTCGCCTTTTACGACACCTCGGTAAGAAATAAGGTGGGTCCTATTCTATTCAGCCGGATACCACACGGCGTTTTAGGGATTAATATATAAGAAGAATAAGTACACATTTAAAAGACCTTAGTTGCAAATATATTGAAAATAATGTAAGATGAATAAGTAAAAATTTAGAAGACCTTAGTTGCAAATATATTTTTAAAAAAATCGTACGGTCGTAATAGCCTTTTTTCACTGCCAAGGTAAGTGCACTAGTAATTGACCATGTACTGATAGTTGACCGTTTTGTATGAAAATTTAAATAATAAGCGTTGTGTTTGTTGTAGCTAATAAAAAATATTAATTAATAATATTAAATTTTAAATATTAAACAATGGGCTACAGTTCTAAGATTTTGGGCAGTTGCTAATAGTTGGCAACAGGTAATTACAATTTTTTTTTTTAGCTACAACAAACAAAACGCATATTATTTAAAATTTCATACAAAACGGTCAACTACTAGTACATGGTCAATTACTAGTGCACTTACCATATACTTAAGTACAAAAAATATTTCAGATTGATTTGCAAAATCACATGAGGGTCTATTCCGAGAAACGGTATCACGTAAATTTTAATTTAAGTATTAAATAATAACCCGATGTATTCCTTGCAGTGCAATGCAGTAATAATACAATAAGTTTAATTATTTATTTATAATATTATTATAAATAAATAATTAATATTTATAATTTTACACTCTATATTTGTAACTGTAACTTCGTGTAACAATCTCTGTCTGATATTTAATTTTTCTATCGTATATGACGTACAGTTTACTTAATAAATAAATAATAATAAAATAAATATTCCTATTCAAGGAATTGTAATCATATTAATCATAATTTTTTACGTAGTAAAACAACAGTCTAACTATGAAAAAGAAACTAAAACGATTAACCATTAAAATAAAACGATATCATTGTCTGTTACTTTCTCAAATCAAATTAAATTCCTTGTAAGTTAAAAAGGGAAAAGTAGAATAAAACAATAAATATAGAATAAACCTTTGAGCCTGGTTGTATATTTATATTTAAGTATGTATTATAAAAATACATAAGTATATATTCACCAGTTGTCTGTCACCCATAACACAAGTATTAAGTTACTTACATTGGGGTCTGACGACCGTGTGTTTAAGTCCTATATCATTTATTTATTTATTTAAAATTAAAAATCGTGCTGTTAAAAACGTAAAACCTACTTTATCAGATATTTTTAAATAAACAAAATACTTTAATGTAAGGTTTATCTAACAAGTTGAAAATACGAATATAAGTATACCAGTGTGGGATGTACTGTCGATCGAAAGTAGCTAATTTAGCCAACATCTTTTCTTAATAAGACGGTAGCACGAAAAGCGACACGGTCGTTATTGACAGCGGCAATAGATCGATATCCTTCTACAATTATTTAGATAGCAGGATACAGGCAATTGCGGCAAGTCCAGTTGCCTCATATGGAATACCGTTGGCTCACCCGCCTGGCAGTCGCGCGGCAACATTTTAATTGACCACGCGATGTTGTGCCGCGTCTCGTCCGACTTTTTCTTCTCCACAAATTGCTCTAAAGTGCTTAATGAGCGATGCGTGCAAACGCCGTTTCCCCGTACGTGAGGTTGCTCTTATTTTACATAAATAGTTCAACTCGAACTAATGCCGATTCTCGGTACTGTAATTGCGCTTGTGACAGGCTTCCGTCGCCTTCCCAGGGGCCGGTGGTTGAGCGGCTGTACGCCTGAACGGTTGCATACGCCAAACGTCTGCGTCGCCAAATTGCAGTTATTTTGCATTTATAGCGTAAACGTTGTGTAGTGCATGCGCTTGAAACTACTATCTATGGTATTGATCAATGTCGTTATTTATTTGGAATTATATTTATTATGTTGCTACTACATTTAGTCCATTTTTTGTATTATGTTATCTGGGAAATTTATGTTACGTTTAGTACAATTTTTTAATTAATATGAATTGTTTTTGTAAGTGGAATGCTATCTTTAAATAAAGGTTTGTTGCTCTACACAACTTAAACGAATTGCCTGCCTTAAACATGCCTTCCAAACGATCAATTTAAGTAACTTAGGAGCACAAAAGTACGTACGAAGAAATAAGGATTTATTTATTCAAGAAGTTTCGAAAAATTTCAATAATATGTTTATACTAACGATTTATGCACATAATTGTATCGAGTTATTAATGTTTTTCATACATTCTGCAGCAGCGTTCACGGTGGTTTTAAATTCATAAAATAAATTAAAATACGGTGAATATGTTTCCGAAAGCGAAAAGAATTTTCTTTAGACTCGAATTGAAGCTTTACTGACACTTGATTTAACTGTAAAATGGAATCATATGAAGGAAATATATTAAATGGTTCTAGGGGACGTGTAAAAGTAGAATATATTATTCTTGTTAGGACGTAGGTTTTCTAGTTTAATCATGAAAATGGAACATTAACAAAGATAATTTTTTTAATTGCCCACATTCCACATGTCTGTTGCATTAATTTGTAGATCTCAGATGCGGTTTCTTGAAATATTTAAGTGGGCAAACCAATGGCAATTATTTCGCCAATAGCTAGCAAGCAATTAATTCACTTATTAAATCTGTGATTACAATGCAGATAGAGACTGGTTAGTATATAAATTTAAATGGGTTCAAATTGCATAATCTATAAAACTTAGTTTTAAACGTCGTTTGGTATCCGGCTGAATAGAATAGTACCACCCACATTTCTTACCGAGGTGTCGTAAAAGGCGACTAAGGTAAGTTGACTCACCGTGTGTTACCCGGTTTAGTAGAATAGACCAACCTCATTTCTTACCTAGGGGTCGTAAAATAACGCAACGTAACGCAGCCAAATCATGTGACAGCATGTTTATAACATGTTGTGCCGACCCCACTTAGAGTGGGATAAGAGCAGGAAGATGATGATAAAACTTAGTTTTAAGTTCAGTACTTTATTTTATAGTAGATTTGGATAGGAAAATGCTTAACGGATATATAGAAAAATCCTAATCTGCCTTCTTAATTTTCAGGCTCATTTAACCACAGTTTATTCCGGATAGGAAATGACCATGAATTATTACACTATAATTATTTATAACTGTTTAACGTAACAAATATATTAGCTAATCGATGAGCCTATGTCACCCAATCAAAAGAATAGTTACATGTTGTATGTGTACATAGAACATGTTACTTTATACTTCGGTGATGCTTACCACAGTCATCATCCTCCTGCTCATATCCCACTCTAAGTAGGGTCGGCACAACATTTTATAAACATGTTGTCATATGATTTGGCTTCACATTTTACGACCGGCCGTCTTCCTGACGTTAACTTACCTTAATCGTATTTTAAGGCACCTCGGTAAGAAAAAGGGTGGTTTATTCTACGCAGCCGGATACCACACGGTGGGTTAATTTACCTTAGTCGCCTTTTATGGCACCACGGTAAGAAATGAGGGTGGTCTATTCTACTCAGCCGGATACCACAAGGTGGCTCGACTTAGCTTAGTCACCTTTTACGACACCTCTGTAAGAAATGAGGGTGGTCTATTTTACTTGGCCGGATACCACACGGCTTACCCTGGGTGAGAGTGAGTTTTCAAAACAGTTATGTGTTACGCGTATGTATATAAAGTTTTGCATCAATCGAGAGTGTTTTAAATTTCCGAGCAATTTAAACCGAAAAATTGCCACGATCATAAAACCAAATAAACTATAATTAAACATTATCCTACGTGAAAAAGAGTTCAATATAAAAAAGAGATTCACTTTGCAATATCAATTTAAGAATAATGTGTTTTCTCGATTACACCATAGAATCTTTTTCATTACCACGAAAGATAAATTAGCTAACGAAATAAAAAGTTCGCTTCGAGATATCATCTCGGTTCCCGGCCAATGGTGGGGAAGGTTGCATTCATTGGTTATGTCAACCCAAACAGGTTGCGACGTCATGCAGCCGAGGTATCATAATTATATCCCAACTGGTTTCACGGTCGGAACAGATGTAGCTGTCTGAATGGGCCGTGGATTTACTTTATGTTTTATGTTACGTTTATGAAAGCTCTTCGGAAATTGTTTTCTCTTTGCATTAATGTTTGAACTCGACAAGTATAATATGGCCCTGTCTGACATATTCATTTTATTTATTTATTTTGTTCATACACAATACACCAGTTACATAAATAGGTGAAAACATTAACTTATTAAATTTAAACGCACTCCAGAGTCAATCGACAGATAGTGTAGCAAAACAAAAACACAATATTACTATTTTAGTCAAAACTTAGTGTTTCTTTTTCTAGGGTTAATCTATCTCTTCATTCCAATTATTTCGCGTTTGCGTGGTTGAGTAACAATCAAACAAACTTTCACATCAAATCAAAACCAAATTGCTTTGATATTTTGTCGTGGAGTCCGGATTTCCTGCTGATGCTTCGGGTGACTTTTTGCGAAATCTGACTGTATCAGACATGAAAAAGAATACTTCACTCTATATTTCGCATTATAAATATTTTCTTTTGTATTTACATTACCGCGAATTACAGCAAAATAATTTCCTTATTTTTGTATTATGAATTTCCGCAAATAACGCATATGATGCTAATATGATATTAAGCTGTGATGGCCTAGCGGTGCGACCGTGTGAATCTCTAGAGACGATCATGGGTTCAAACCCGGGCAGACACCAATGAGTTTTTTAATTAAAACTTATGTGACTAATTGATAATTGCAATTTATCACACGCTTTTCGGTGAAGGAAAACTGCATATCTCTAGAGAATTCTAGGGATATGTGTAACCTACCAATCCGCATTGGAGCAGCGTGGTAGGTCTTAGCTCCAACCCTTCTCTCCAAAAATGGAGAGAGGAGGCCTATGCCCAGCAGTGGGATAGTAACAGGCCGTTACTTACTTAACGCATATGAATTATCTATTATTGATTTTACCGAGAACGTAAAAACATTTTCTGAAAAAATATTTGTATTCGAAATTTTATGTATACATCAAGTAACAAAATTCCTCGTATTTTTTCTCACAAAACTATTACAAAAGCAGATGAAAGAGATGTTCCCCCACCCTTTAGAGTGTTTCATTTCCGGGACAAGTAGCTTTGTCGTCGGGCATATTTTATTTTCCCGGACAAATGGGACTATTTCCATAAAATGGCAGTTTGCTTTTTGTAGAGTTTTGTGTCTGTCAGTATTGTCACGTGGCGTTGTAGAGGTTTATGGAAAGCTTCGACTCACTTGTATACTTTGAGTTATGAGAACGACTTTCATTAGAAATCAACATATAGAAGACCTTGTAGTATTAGATACATTTTTTAAAACAAACGCAAAAGAATCTCTATCACATGCATGTACTAAAGGAGTTAACGATAACTTTGTTAGGGAAATAGTATATTTTAAACAAATGGAATATTTTAGAGAATGTCAGTTCAATATCAGATTTAAGTAATTAATAGAACTGTGTTACTTTGCAGGATTCCTTTGCGCAAAGGTGTACGTAATATAAAAAACTACTGTAACATATGTGTAATAAATACAAGATGTGGTAATAATTATTAAACAATAACAGCTATAATCCATATGTTTCTATGTAAATATAAATTAGAAATTACGTGGTAAGTATAGATAGAAGTACGGCTATTGACTGACCCGTTATCGCAGTGGGTAGTGATCCTGCCTTCAGCTCTGCGGGTCGCGGGTTCGATTCCCACCGAGGGCCAACATTTTCAATAAAAAGAATTAGTTGGATCTTCGAACCTGGGTGTATTTAAGTATGTATTTCAAAAAATATATTCAGTTGTATATACCAGTTGTCTCTCAGCCATTCATCAGCTCATCAGCCAAGTATTAAATTACTTACTTTGGGGACGGACGACCGTGTGTGTAAGTGTCCATATATTCATTTGTTATTCTTTCAATAAATATATTAAAATATAAATACAATAAACGTTAATAGAAACACAAGAGATTTACTATCTATATAGTATTGTAGAGAGTTTAATGCCAAGTGAAATTATTTTAAATTCTCTGAACGAAATCGAAGTTAAATCTTGTAACATAAATAATTTTGTGAAAGGTGTAACAATGCTACATCAAAATGTGATGTCTATCAATTTAAAAGGCGATTTGTATACGTGTCACACATTCATTGTCTTCTTTATTTAATCAACGTTATCATAATCTGAACAGCCTTTTTAATATTTCACTTTCTAATTTACTATTTAACTTGCATTTTTATTATTTTTATTATTATCGTTATTTATCAAAAAATAGATAATTGCACTTTGCAATTATTGCGTAGTATACCGAAACTGTAAAACCTGATATAATGAATTAACCAAAAACATTATTTCAAAAGAATAGAAGAACAATCTAACTCTAAGATTTTTTTTGTAGGCAGAAATAAAACAAAAATATCGCAAGAAAAAAAAATGCCTAGATTATTTTTTGTCTGTCACTAAAATATCATTGATTAGTACATTTTTAATTCATGTATTTGTGTTATGTTGCCATAGTCAAATTTATTTGATTTAAAATTTAAGCTACTTCTTTGAGAATCCTTCAAGATTTTTTTATAAATGTTCAGTCCCCAAAATTGGTGTCTGTTGATGTGGGTGCTTTCTCAGTTTGTTTATTAGTCGGATGTCACAGACCATGTAGTCTTTCGCCCCGAATATTTCCACATCATTGATTGCTGACTTGCATCCGTAATGCAAATTTTATAGCTTACTAAATAACTATTAGTGATGTTATAAAGAGTGGTATAACATTTTGTTAACCAGTCAAGTTAAAAAAGTTTTTAATTAAACTTCATGTCCCTACTGTTAACCGTTGAGGAGTTTCCTCGTCTGGAGCGCATCCAGACAGCAATATCAGGTCATGCTTATCATAAACATGCATTGTCATTGGAACTGGACGTGTCGTAAAATACGACAAAGGTAAGTTAATCTCAGGCAGGCAGTCGTAAAAACGCAACCAAATCATGTTACAACATGTTTGTAACGTGTTGTGCCGACCCCACTTAGAATGGGATAAGTGCAGGAGGATGATGAAAACTGATTATTATTATTACTTCGTATCATTTGATACTCATCATCCTACTGCCCTTATCCCACTCTAAGTGGGTTTGACACAACATGTTACAAACATGTTGTCATATGATTTGGCTACGTATTTTACGAACGGCCGCCTGCTGACGTCAACTTACCTTAGTCGCCTTTTACGACACCTCAGTAAGAAAGAGGTTGGTCTATTCTACTCAGCCAGATACCACACGGCGGGTCATCTTACCTTAGTCGCCTTTCACGACACCTCGGTAAGAAATGAGGGTGGTATTATTCTATTCAGCCGGATACTACACTGCGTATCGTATCATTTGATACTATCTAATTTAATTGGTAGAATAAATATCTATAAGCAAATGTGAAAGGTTAAATCTACAAATGGAATGTATTGTAAACATATTGGCGAAGAAGTCGCCGGCCGAGCGCTCTCGCCACTCGCCTCACGCGCCGCGCCCCGAGCGCGACGATTATAATTTCGTCTTCGAGCGCGATCAACATTAAAATGAACCTCCATAAATTTATTAGACATAGTGTCGGTCGAATCGCCTCAGGCCCGCATTATATAAAATATGTCAAGAATCAACCATTATCATACTGAGAATATTCCACATAGACTATCAAGGGATCTATGTCAAGATTGCACGAGATGTGCATTTGAATGAACGTGACTAGATTCACGCTTAACTATAAAAACGTGTCAGAAAAAAATCCAACAAAAACGAACTTATTGGGAACATAATGCTTAAAGTAATTTTGTAATAACACACCAGTTATGTTGTCTACTGTGATTGCTCGTGGTTTTCAAATTAATTCTTGGATGTTACGTGTTATTATCTGTTGTTTAAACCTCGCCGCTTACATGATACAGCTGAAAGTGTTTAATAGTGAATCATAAAATCTATTTATCTCTTACAGTCCTGATACATATTGAAATATTTATTCGCCCTAACATTTACCTATATTTTCTTTTTTTATTTTGTTATAATTATCTTAATTTGTGACATTTTAGGTGTGTAGGCTATTTACAATTAGGTTATTTTTTTAATATAATCGCATAAATGCAAAATATATTTATGTAAAAGTAAAGCAATGTACGTATAATTATGAACTGAGTACCATTTTCCTACCCTGCCCTTATCCCAATCTATGTCACGCTAATGAGGGGTTTATTCTAACCAGCCGGATACCAAACGGTAGTATGTACTGAGTACCACAGAATCAATTTTTGTTTAAGTTTTAATTCGATTAACTTAGTCTATAATTTATATTAAATCTTAGTGTTGATTTTAGTTACTTAGTGTTTTATCCGAACTGACTTTTCCTGTTGGCCTTCATGGCTTTAACAACGTCAACGGGCGAGGCGTCGAGCGCAGAAGCTTCGTCGAGAGTGCGAAACGCGGAGAGTAGTGAGAAAAAGCTTTACTACATATACCTTAAGTGTCCCTTATGTGAAAGTTTAATAAATAACTCTAATACCTTTTTTTACTTTAATTGTTCTATGAATTCTGACAACACTATTATGTAGATATTTAACAGTTTTAAAAATTTGTAAAGTGAGTTTTTTTTAATAAAGTTTTTAAACCCTTCCTAACAAAATTTGTTATTGAAAAGAATGGTTATTGGCTGTGACCACCTGTGGTCGAGTAAATTCAAGAATTCACGAATTAATCGTCCAGATAAAGCCTTGATCCTAAACAGAGATAGGCACTGCGCGCGGCCACGAGTTATAAAATGTAAATTTATTGCACGATATTTTACATAAATTCAAATTGACCGCTATATATCGACGGCCTTACATTACACGTAATTATGCGGAGCACAATTATTATAATTTTCGTATAATCGGTTTCATAAGGACGCGCGAAAAAACAATTTTATAGCATATTCACTTTGATTTATGAACGTTGTTCAAGATTAATGCCGAAATTATAGTAAGATTTAGCAGTACCTATTTTATAGATGGAGCATATCTCTTAAGTTTAAGATAAAAAGAATAATAATGATAATGATAAGAGTGATAAGAATGATAAAAATTGGTGATTTTCATCTTTTAGGAATACAATGTGTTAACAGAAGTACCTTTTTCAAAATAACACTAATTATAAAAGAGAAGTGGATACGCAGGAATGTAAAATGAATTTAGAAAGATATCTAATTTGCTACTTAAAAATGATTTACTTAAAAATGATTATATTACATGATTATAAATCATGTAATATAATCATTTTTATCATGTCATATAATGTAATAAAATAGAAGATTTAAAATAGGAACGCGTCAAGGCTACCAACCAACCAGATCTAGAACTAGAATAAATTTCAATAAGTTGTTTGTTTCGTTATGGAATCGAGAACCTCTAGTTAAGAAGTAAATAGTAAGAGAATTCACTGTTGTTTACAAAATACGTTGGTTGTAGAGAGAGATACGGAGATTAAGGTAGATTTATTACCAGCACACAATAAAATAACTTTCTTTTTCTTCTTTTCGTGCCTCTCCTATCGGAGGTTGGCAACCATCATGGCTCATTGCTATTTGTACTTTGGAAGCTACTGCCCAAAATAGCGATCGTGTACTCTTGCTGTACAACTGTCTTAAATTTTTAAGCCAGGATATTCTTTTTTTGCCGGGTTTTCTTCTTTTCTTGATCTTTCCTTGGATAATGAGTTGTAGGATCTTATAATTATTATTGCGCATTATGCGGCCAAGATATTGGACCTTACGAGTTTTAACCGATGTTAAGGTCTCTGTGCCTTTGCTTAGTCTCTGATGTAGAGTGATGTTTCGTACTTTCTACGTCCAAGATATTTTTAGCATTCCTCGATTCACCCCCTTTTCAAACGCTTCTAGCTTTTTGGTCATTGCTTCTTTGAGTGTCCAAGTTTAGGTTCCATATAAATAACTTTGCAAATTATCATTTTACCAAAAATTATCCGGTCTTGGAACTAATATGAGTTACAGTGAAAAGATTTCTTAACATACTTTCATTTATGTGTTTAAAACTTTATGTACAAGTTAATCATAAGAATTATATGCTTTTAGGCTAAACATTTACATTTTTAAAAGCTTTTTTCACTTGCAACGTATGTATGTGAAGGTGGAATCTTGCAAGTATAATTTGACCTACTTCCCGGGGTCCATTTAAGCTGAAATTTTATATACTGGTCCGATGACAATGTATGATTATGATAAGCATGACTGATGCTGCTGCCAGGATTGGCTTCAAATGAGGGGACCCCTTAACGGTTAACAGTAGGGACATGAAATTTTGTTAAAAGCTTTTCTAACTTTACTTGTTATGATGTTTTCAGCGTACACTGTAATTAAACTATTAAGGCGATCATAGTTTAAGGTGATTTTAATTATTTTTCTTCTCGTGAAAAGATCATTAATTTCGGTAACTTTGTAATTATAAATTAAGCATCAGCGTCCACGCGGTCACGGCATCCTTGCTCTCGCATCTAATCAACGGCGATTCATCTAACGAAACGGAGAAATTAATAACAGACTAGCTTCCCAAATCTATCTGCTTCGTGATTTTAATTATAACCTGCATTTTATGATTTATTCAACGTGTATATGTGCCGTTTATTTATAAATTTCTTGAACGACGACGTGGTCCATTATCGTCTATTATGTTTGTAACTGGCTATAGCGATTGTTGTTTGGTTTAAATTTACACGTCATGATTAATCTTAACGTTAGAGACTTGGAGGCTAAAATTACCCTTTTATTAAACTTGCCGTGTACGTAAATGAAGGTGGAATCTTGCAAGTTAAATCTAACCCACTTTCAGTATACGTTTGAGGTGAAATTCTACACACTGGCCCAGTCCCGATAACAATACACGATTATGATAGGGATGACTTGATTCTGCTTAAAAGATTGGCTCCAGACGAGCGAACTTCTCCATGGTTAACAGTAGTGAAATTTGTTAAAAGCTTTTATTTACTAAAAACTTTTATTATGTTTAATTTGTTATCAGCTTAACTATTTCAGAATATATAGCTTTTTGTAGACATAAATATTATTTATAATGAAAGAGTTATTAATATCTATTTAATAATGGACTGGCCCGTTGGCGCAGTGGGTAGTGACCCTGCCTTCAGCTCCGCGGGTCGCGGGTTCGATTCCCTCCGAGGGCCTACATTTTCTATAAATGAATTTATTGGTCTTTGAGCCTGGGTGTATATTTGTATTAAAGTATGTATTTAAAAATATATAAGTATATATTCACCAGTTGTCTATCACCCATAACACAAGTATTAAGTTACTTACTTTGGGGACCGAAGACTGTGTGTGTGTAAGTGTCCCATATATTTATTTATTTATTTAATATACATTACAAATTATAGAATACTGAAACTTTATTTCTGTGCAAACTCGTTTTCTGGTTATATTGTTCTCTCATTTAAGTAAAATAAATTATTTTTGACAGTTTTTGAGCTTTACACATTAATAAAATTCAATCATAAATTAAACTTCATATTTCTTCACAACTATAAAATAATGACTAACATAGATGGCCATTTCATTATATGGCATTTACAATTTAAGTCCGTGTTATTTCCTGCGAGAGAAATTTAAGGAAACAGGTATTTCTACATTTGGTTCATTGTATCTTTATTTTTAGCAATTTAATTTTTCCAATAGTTTCGAATATATAATCTAGAATTAGCAGAATTAGACACATTTACTCAATATAATAACTTTCAATAATTTATAGAATTAGGCGTTACTTTTCGGATATTTATATTACAAACGTAATGATAAAATTATTTTGCTATTTTGTATTATAACTTTCCTTTTATTTCAAATAGACAGACATCACTGCGCATCTAAACTCTATAAATATTTTGAAATGTGTGTAAAGTGTAGTATTAAAATAAACGGTATTTGTTTTTCTAGTCAAAGAAACGTTTATAAAGTCGAGGCTATTAATTATATTGAATTGCGATTAAAGTCCTAAGATTTTCAACGTTGTCGCCTTCTACGCGTGAAAACGGACACCTTCCCTAGCATAAGTGGTTGTAATTAATACTGGTATCATTATGTGCTTTGCTCCATTTATTCGGCGGCATTATTGGTTATGATTATAGACCACTGTGTATTTAAAATTCAGCTTGAGGCCAGTAATAAGTGGAGTTGGAAGTTCGTTCGGGAAAGTGGAAATTTTAATTGATACGAAGTTTTAAATTTCTAATCAAGTAGCACCTCAAATAGCCTTCGCTGTGACATGTAACGTATATGATTGGTCAGTGACAATACTAGCTAACTTTGTATAAATTTAATATTGAATGAAATATGACGCAATCATTATATCGCCACCCTTATCTTTAATATTTAAATAAGCTAATCTTGTATAAGTAAAAAGTAAGTAACGGCCTGTTACTATCCCACTGCTGGGCATAGGCCTCTTCTCTCCGTTTATTTTTTTGGAGAGAAGGATTGGAGCTGAGACCTACTACGCTGCTCCAATGCGGATTGGTAGGTTACACATATCACCAGAATTCTCTAGAGATATGCAGGTTTCCTCACGATGTTTTCCTTCACCGAAAAGCGTGTGATAAATTGCAATTATCAATTAGACACATAAGTTTTACTAGAAAACTCATTGGTGACTGCCCCGGGTTTGAACCCTAGACCTACTCGAAAGAGGCGCACGGTGTTACCGCTGGGCTACCACAGCTTATTAATCTTGTATATATAACATAAATGTACATAATCTGAATTTCGGAAACGAGTCCAACGGCTCCTACTAAATTTCATTTTTATGAAATTTAACGTCCCTAAATAATAAATTTCATTTTTATGAAATTTAACGTCCCTAAATAATAAATTTCATTTTTATGAAATTTAACGTCCCTAAATAATAAATTTCATTTTTATGAAATTTAACGTCCCTAAATAATAAATTTCATTTTTATGAAATTTAACGTCCCTAAATAATAAATTTCATTTTTATGAAATTTAGTATGTAGAGGCAATGAATCGCAATAAATTAAGCATGGTTTTATTTACAAAAAAGTCATTTTATCATTTTTTTCGGGCATTGAAAACTACTACAATATTATTAGTAAGCAAATTTTTATTTTCCTTTTAATTGTATAGTTGTAATAGCTCAGTAGTTAAGGGGCAAACTGAAGAAGTGAAAATAAGCGGGATAAAGTCCCATAAATCACCAGCCCTTTCTTTTTTTTAATTGAATTTATTTATCTTTAAAAAAATACCAAGCAAGCTTCAGTCACCCATGTGCTTCAGTATTAACTAATACTTTTTATTATGACTCATTATTATCATGTTCATAGTAATCTAAAAGGTAATTCTTTCATAATTAAAAAAAAAAGTAGTTTTATGTCTTCATTTGAGGAAATTTGTACCAATTTTTCTTTTTAACTGATCAATTTTTGTCTGTAAAAGTATACCTATCTCTGCGATGCAACCAGTCCAATCGATACTAATAACGCTTCTAATCAGGTGTTTCAAATAATCCGTAAACAGCATTGTGATCATAAATCTTACAAATGATTTTTGAAATCACGTTAAATTTATGACTTAAGGAAGAACGCATTACTTTTTAAAATAATTCGTTAGATAGAATCGAAATCATCTATCTCATAACAGCAGATTATAATTTATATGTAAATAGTTCTATTTATTCATTTATTTGTTTCTTTATTACGCCAACAACTCAACGCCAACTTACATACAAGTTTGTCTAACAATCATTATAAACTAAGGTTCGTATGTAATTCCATTACAGGCATAAATATAAATCACAGACAATTTCTGACTTAATTTAAATCTAAATACATATATAAAATAATTATCCAAAAACTTAAGAAAAATGCATTAAAATAACTAAGAAGCTGTAAGAAAGTAAAATTAACTGTTTTTTTTACAAATTTAAACAGTTCTAACTGAACTCTAGTTAATAAACTGTTTAAAAACATGTCAATTTGCGGAACAAACAATAGTTTTATTGTTTTCCTTGCAACCCTCGCAGGCAAATCAGCCATATGTTGTTATAGGGGTAATGACCACCATTCATCATGTGGCCGCAAGTAACTTCGTTTTTCCGTTTTAAAACTCAAACGATCTTACACCCGACGCGATAAAGCCGTTAACAATTGCATTTGTTTTTAGGGTCCCGTGTCAAAATTTAAATTGTCACTATGTTTTGCAAACTATTTATTCGGTGGCATTATTGGTTACATTCTTGATTACATATAATAATTATGAATCGACGTTATAATTGATTTTTAATCGAATTAGTTATAGTGTTTCTACTAATTTCAATAACTATGAAAAAATCTTTGCCATACATCAGATGACAAATTATATAACAATATACGGATAAAAATGCAAGATATTCTTTAAGCTTTATTAAATGTAATTGGAAATTCGAATAATGTAAAATATTTAAAAATGATTCTATGACATAACAAAACTATTCCTTTTTTTTTACTTATGTTTTTATAAAATAAATAGTCATCAATTTCACATACATCAATTTTATTTGACAGTCATTAATTTACGCAAATGATTTTGGTTAAGGAATTTATATATAATGAAATGGTTGCACTTTTGTACTAAGATATTTCTTTTTGTTGCTCAAAGAACCTATCTAGTACCAACGCACCTCTTCCTTGACTAATTTATTGTTTTTTAAGACGTGAAATGCAATATTTTAGGGGGAGTTTGCGGTCGTAATGATGAGCGAGTAATGCTACTCTTCCGGTGTGCATTAGGTAATGAAGCGGAATTGGTTTATTAAGGCTCCTCTGTAAATGTTCTTGGGTGTGAAATGTATTACATTACACGCCCTAATGTCGATTTACTTCCGATTTAAAATTTTGCGTTTTCATTTTTGACTATTAAAAAATTAAAATTACCTTGAAATTTTTTTTTTCTATTTTGTTCTAAATTATTTTACTCAACAACAAAAATGTACGAGTTATATCTATCTTAAATTACTCCCCGCTAGGACTATACAAATCATGCCCACTGATTCTTTGTATGAAAAAGAAGCCAGCCCTCTTGTCACCTGAAGAGGCAATTAACTTTGAAATTGAATTGTTTCAATACTGACCTAATAATGGCCAGAGGTTGCTGTGATACAGCATGTAATTTCTTTTGTTTTTCTTTTTCAATCTATTACGGGATATCCACATCACACGATCTTGTGGCGCTTGGATGAAGCAGCTCATTGCGACTTTTTAAGGTCGTCTTTCCCTCTTGTAGGAGGTCTTTTGGTGCAAGGTAACTGCCAGGCATACTTAGTCTCAGTGCTCAAAATGATCGAGAAATAATGCCATTTCAATTCTAGAACGAGGTTTACTTTAAATATTGAAGATCCAATTATTAGATGACGTCCCACATTCTCCCCTACATCGAACCGAACGCGAATTAATTTTCGCCACAATTACCCACTCTCGTTACTAATTGAGACATCAAAGATTCCGCTCCGACGCGGTCGCTTCTTGCGACATCACTTCATTATGTCCTTTTGAAATGCGACCTATTTGTAGCACATGAAATTACAAGCCCAACGACTTTAGTTGTTAAATATTTCTTACATAATTTTAATCATAGATACAATAGTTTTAAAAGTCTGGTACATGTTATATTGAACAACAATGTTGTCTTCTTTTGTGTTAGCTAAAATGCTTTCTACAATACTAATGTACAACAACATTAAACGTAGTTGGTGATTTCAGTATTCGTTGAAATTGAATTGAAATTGAACCCGTGATGAATTTAAGAATGTGTTTGCTGAAATCTATAGCCATTGGTAAAACCTGCGCATTTCAGATATTGGGAGACGTGTGTTTTTGCGTACTAGTGTCTGTCTACACAAAAGTGATTGAAATCGATACTACAACGAACTTTCCCTTTTAATAAGTTGCGAATTTATTAAGAATATTATATTAAAAACAGGTGCTTTTATGTTATAAACTCTATTTCTGTCTATGTGATTTTTACCTAATACAAACTGTAATATTAGACTAAAACGAGGAATGGCTTTCTCTCTATTTGTAACCAAAGTTTCGAAGTAAGACTAAGATAGAAGTTACGCTCAAGTGTAAATTCGTGTCAAATTTTCAGGTAACATTGTTAACTTAATACATCACTTAGGTTCTTACTCACAATGTTGCTTAGATAGAAATTTTCAATAAAAATTAAAACAGTTCCACCACAATATTTTGACCTGATTTTGATCGAATGGTATATATCACTTGTTTGCTATCAGTGCAAACCATATTTTCAGTCCAATCGTACCTATATACGTTAGTATATAGTGGTAATCCTATCTAAGTATATTTTAACTAAAGATTGATGCACATTAAATAATCATTGGTGTCGTAATAGCTCAAAGCCCATACAGATTTCTTCACTTCTGTTTTGGTACCACTTTTAAAATGCTTTAATTTAATTCTTGTAAAGCTTATTTGTAGTTCGGCCGCGAGCTTTGCCGCAGGCCACTCGCACCGTTCGACCGCAAATATGGGGTCACCTGATAATGCCTGCGCAATTACACCATATTACCGGCCCACTCCTCAAATACGCTTGTTATACGATCAAATGTCTCAGACGTGACTGCGGCAGTATAATGCATTATCTTAGCTTGTAAATTATTCACGAGCGACCGGTAGGCGCCAAGAATCAAGGGCGATTGTAACGGTCGCTGGCCTTATTGAATATTGATTGTTGTATTAGTTTTCCTTAAACTTACAGCGCGTAACAAACGTATATTAAGAAAAACATGTACCTAGCTACAAAACAACTGCTAAATCACTGCTAACTGCTCACAATCGTCGTCTTTGCCTAATTAAATTGATGCCAGTGATTTGCAAATATGTGGACTAAAACTTAACCCGAGTTATTAAAAAATTCTTGACGTCTCACTTTCTGTACAGCTATTAGGGATCGTATACAATGGGTAAATGAGGAATTAGGAGTTGACATTTTTTCTTTGAGTAAATATTAGTTACATAGAAATAATACAACAAAAAGAATAATCGTAGTATTGTAATATAAAAAAAATAGATACCTAGTAAATTATTCCTATTCGACAAATAATAAATCTCATTATTATTTAAACAAAATCAACGTATTGTATGTGAGATAAAAGCTTTGTGAATCACAAAACTAAAGTAATAATAAAATTATTTTGCTATAATCCGCGAAGAATAATTCTTCGCGGATTATAGCAAAATAATTTTATTATTACTTTTGTATTATGGATCTCCGCAAAGTAACGCCTAATTCTATAAATCACAAAACTACTATTCGTAAAGTTGCAATTTTCCGTAACAAAATAAACCTCTGTAACAAAATACTGTTGTTACAACAATTCCTTAAAACGTTACCAACATTTTATTAGATAACTAAAGGCAACGCATAATAGAAAGTGCAATCACCCGGAATGCAGAGTCGTGGTACTTGTAAAGCAGTTTGCGATGCACGGAACAATCGATTGGTCTGACGCACTACAATTTGCGTAGTGGCAACTGGCAGCTCTTCAGCCTCCAGTAATTTGAGACGGTCGCCTTCGCCTGCCGTTACTCGGTAAACGCTACTGGAATATGTAGCCTGTGGTTGAGTTCCCAGTTTAAAACGCACAGCAGACGAGTGAGATACACACTAATTATGGGTAATTTTCAAAATCGATCGTCGAGCTTTTGCGCAGCTTGTGGCTTCCTGCGTTTGCACGTCCTATATGCAAGTGAAACGTGTCAGGCTAGTTTAATTACCTAGTCTGTCATGTATTTGCGGAATACAGAATAATGCGACTCCTCGCTCAAAATTATGAAAACAGTAATACCACCTTTCGGACTAAAACTTTTAAAACATATTACCAACCATTTTATTAAAAAAGAGTGAATAAAGATACTAGTTATAATTAATATTTTTTTTAAGAACAATCACTTAACTTTCCTGCAACAACAACTGATTTTTTTTTATGAAATTCAAACAAATTAAAAGAATAAGTTTAATGAATTTTGCTTGTATTTATCTCATTTTAAAGCTTATTTTCATGCGATTCTGAACATTGATCTTGAATGTTTTCTTTCTTGAATGATTCTTCAACCGATTAACGTCCACTGCTGGACATGTCCATGACATGTGTGTTTAAGGGATCCCCACAACATACGATATTGTGACCCTTGAATTAACGGCTACTCGCGACATTTTTAAACTCCTTAGTCCACCATGTAAGTGATCTACTGACGCTGCGTTTTTCGATTACGATCTAGAATTTAAATAAAAAATAAATCGAAATACTTTATCGAATCTAAATATCGAAAATACTTTATCTGTAATTAATTTTTTTTAATTAATATTCATATTGACATCCAAGAATAAGTGCGACTGACTCATAAGGTAAATACAGTACGTATTGCCTTTAAAGAAAGAAGGTAAGAAAAACGTATCATTCAGAATTTTTTGGTATATTTTTAGTAGTATAATAATTATAATAATTTGGTTTATAGTTTTTGCCGATTTGATCAACCTTGTATGTTACATATCTTTAAATATTGCAGCTATAAAAATTCTCATAAGCTTATCAATTAGTCAATGCACTATACTCTACAAAAGTATTATAGCGAGAAATCATACGTTGAAGAGGATTATAATGCGAACAATTGCTACAAATACGAGTCATTTAACATTGCTATGAGAAATGGGTTTGCACTAGCTACTATTTAATAAGGTATCGTCGAAACATAGAGTTTGATCTGATGAGCGGTTGCGCCATAACAAATGCAGTAGAGCGAATTATGTGGCCGATCGATAGCTTCTAGATTGCATCTCAATAATGCTTGTTCGAGGTATCGTCCGAGATTGGCGAGCGTGCGCGCAGCTACTATTTGCTCATTACAACGCTCCTTGTAGCTATGTTTTTGTTTCGTCTATTTATAGACGTGTATTGCGACAACACAAGACCAAATGTGTCACACTAATAATGACTTCAGAAAGGATATTAGGTATGCGTTTCTGTTGCCGAGAGCGCCCGGTGACCGTCGGGACGCGGTAATTGATGACGTCGCGGGCAAGCGGTGTCCGCCCATTTTCCGTCAATTTTCGTCACTTGAGTGATGGTAGCCGGCACCGCCCACAGGCGTCCGTCCCGCACGTCTCGCCCCCGGGACTCCCGCGTACGGCACGCGCCGCACTAAATTTAAATGGGATGAACTTGTAACGGGCGGCCGCAGAGGAATTTGAGCGGCTTGAAACGTTAATCATACATTTGTGACAGATACACGCTGAGATGTCGTCGGATGAGGCGTAAAAATTGGCCATTTGGTTGTTTTCTTAGTCGCGTCGCGCGCGTTGAACTGATTTAGACCTCTTTTCATGTATAATTCTGGGAAGTGTCTCGTGTAGCAATAACAATTAATATATTAAAGTGGCTACTATAATTGCAGCCAATGTTCTGTTTTCTTCTTCATGAATTTAAGGTTTAATAATATTTTTTTTTTATTGTAATTCTTCAATGTCTCAATCTATGTCTTCCCTGAATTTTTGTTATTCATAAGGCGAATGTTTTTGCCTATGATAGTTAAGCTGCTTTTCTGCAGTTCTGGTCATATAATACTGATAACCAAAAAGCGACACAATATGATTGATTTTTACCACTATCAGTCGATCACCAGAGCTTAGTTTAGCCTGAGAAAGATCCAATACCAGTATGTTAAAATAGATAGTTTAGCAAGCTTTCTCTTACATGAGCCACACCTTATCTTATTTCTTTACATTTAGCCAGCACCTTAGTTTAGATGATTTAACAACTGAGATAAAAGTATCCCATGTTTTAATCCAGATTATAATTTATCTGTCAGCTAAAATGTATTAAAATTTTTGCAGCTGTTATCGCACAACAAACAATAAAATTTATCTAACTTATGATAACTTTTCAATTAGACATATCAGATTTTCTGACCATAAAGTATTTACCATAAACATTTTTTTTACCAAGAATCGTTGCGCTAGTGCGTTACTATAACTGTTTTAAAACTGGTTTAAAACTGGTTATAAGCGAAGAAATGCTGCATATACCAAAAAACCTGTTAACTCAGCTACAGTAAAGTACGTTATAGCCAATCTCCCCTACAAGTGAACAATACCAAGGGATAGGTACTACTGAACATGGGGGCACTTAATGAACGTAACTTCAGAAGCATGGACTTAATTAATACCGTTTCTATATCTATATTTATACTTTCATAGCTGTCTTATAAGTTGTGATAGCTCAACGGTGAGATCGTGTGGCCATCCGAAGGGTAACAGGTTCCAAACTTTTTTGTTTGTAAAAAAGACAGAAATAAGTTATTTATTTTTAATATGAATAGGAGACGTCGTGGTTAAATTGTGTGGCCTTCAAATACCACCAGGCATTTGCATGTTTAAAGCAATGAGATAAATAAAAATTTTATCCTTATTGATGTTAACATATAAAAATTTATCATGGTGTCATCGTTTCTAGATTTCCCCATCCTTTTCCCACTCTGCATGGGGTCCGCACAATAAGCTAAAAAACTTGTTGGCACATGATTTAGCTACCTATTTTACGACTGGTCGCCTGCCCAACATCAATTTATCTTAGTCGTATTTTCGACACCTCGTAAGAAAGAAGGTGGTCTATTCTACTCAGCCGGATACCGCACATCCTGGGGAATTTCCCATTGTACACATAAATAGCACATTTAAAAAGTGTAGTAGGTATATCTTGCAGTGTAAGTCGAGTGTATATCTTGTTCTGTTCTAAAATTAATAAAGTGACCTAATTGAGCAGAATTCACCTTTGTCAAGAACAATCAATGGAAACGAAATCAGGCTGCGAGAACGTTGATGAGCGAGAACATGCGAGCACGTGTTGCTTTTTGTTACGGTTATTATCTTGTCAGATAAGTCTGAAAGTTCATTGTCTCGGTTTATATTGTGGGCAACGGATCATTCGTTGTTCTTTAAGTGAATGATTTAGGTATATAAAAATGTTTCTGTAATGTGTTCAATGTTTCTGTTTAGACCAATTTTGTGACTTACCTTATCCACCCATTGACCCAACGTGTGGTATCGGATTGAGTAGCATAGACCATCCGCTTTCTTACCGAGGTGTCGTAAACTACGACTTGGTAAGTTGACGTCAGGCAGGCGGTCATAAAATAAGAAGCCAAATCATGTGACAACATATTTATAACATTGTGCCGACCCCACTTAGAACGGGATGAGAGCAAGAGAATGGTGATGAACATTAAAAAAATATATTAAAATTACTAGATCAAAGTTAAAATTATTTTTCTCAATTGGGTGCGGTATAACCCGAATTATTATTATCTTTTAAATTCATAGGTGTCGTTAGGTGCAGTATGTCTAAAAACTTTGCATTTTTTGCAAAACTTTTTTTTTGAAAAGCTTTGCGATTTTGTCATGGAGCTTATCTGCTGACGACATTTCGGTTACGGGTGAAACGATCGTTGATATTGTCGTATTGAATAAGTGTAGTGTTTGTGTGATGTGCTGTTGATGGTTTCTTGTAATACGTGGGGTAACTAATCCTGCATAAGATATGATAACGGTTTTGCTTCCTACACTTAGCTTTCATACATATTTTATTAAAGTAAAATAATTCTATCTTACCTTTTGTACTACGTAATTCCGCCTACCTCTATAAATTATTGCTGTATGTCTGTTACGATATTGTGTTAAATTGAAATTTAATTTAATTTAGTATGATCGCAAGCATGACGAATGCTCGCTAGTTGTTGATATATAATTTCCTTTAAACTTCTTATCGACTGACGCTTCAATTATAAGTGAACAATTGCACGTTGTCATATATAATTGACGGTATCAATTGTTTGAACGTAATGTAATCGTATGAAATGTCTATGGTAACGTATTAGGTTAAATCATGTAATTTTTAATTAAATCCTATTCCCGCTTACTCAAGAAGCCCTTTTATTCTCGTTTTCTTACAATATTTATAAATACATTTTCTTTTATATTTATTCAATAAATAATAAACGATTTTTTAAAAAGTCAATCAATTTATCCTTTTTTACCAACTTGTCAATTCCGCGCACATATCAAAACTGCGTCAAATGGCGTTACTACTCTCCACACCTTGCCGCACCGCACCTTTTCGCCCCTCTTATACAACGTCACAGCTATCTTCACGTCTTTATGCCACAACTCTCACTCTACTCTTTTCTATCCATTACATATTCTTATATCTCCTATGCACTTATTATTACCTGGAAATTTGGACAACTCCATATTTATTTATTTTCGGCTGCCTCTTATAATATTCAAAAAATTCAAGGAAAGTTTGGATACGAGTAGGTACGTTCTAGCCAAATTTTCGTTAAAGTAAACTATAACAAGCTGTGATAGCGCAGCGGTGCCACCGTGCGACTCTTTCCGTAGGAGTCGCAGGTTCAAACCCGGGCAGGCACAGATGAGTATTTCTATTAAAAACTTATGTGCCTAATTGATAATAATAATAATAATAATTTATCACACGCTTTTTGGTGAAGAAAAACATCGTGAGGAAACCTGCATATCTCTAGAGAATTCTAGAAATATGTATAACCTACCAATCCGCATCGGAGCAGCGTGGTTAGGTCTTACCTTCAACCTTTCTCTTCAAAAACGGAGAGAAGAGGCCTATGCCCAACAGTGGATTAATAACAGGTCGCTACTTTACTGTACCAAACTATAACTACTCTCTTACAATTCAATTCAATATTAACTGATAATCGGTCTAGTCTCGCACGTGGTCCGTATATTATCCTTCTGTCATGTTACTCGTATATCCAACATACATTTATACCATCACGAAACAACTCACCATAATTTGTTACATATAGTGTTGTCCTTAATTGGCAGCTCTTTAATTCATCACTAAATCCAAATGTTGAAATAGCGTGACATCACTGCGGGCGGCGATTCGGTTGACGCAAGCTGGTATTGTAGGGCGGGCCGATACATGACGTGATTTACCAATCGAGTTCTCGCACCGAATGCCGTTATCGATAATAATCGATATTATACGCTTACAGCCCTTTCAAGGAATAATATTCTAAACATATTAACAACATACTTTCACTAAAATGTGACTTACTTGGGGTCTAAACATCTCACAATGTTTCAATGACGTTATGATCAAGTTAAACTATGTAATAGTTTCATAGTAAAAAACAGTAGGTAGTGTTACAGAGAGACAGACAAAGTATCGCATTTATAATTAAAACGCATTTGAACTAATAAAAAATTGATTGACAAGTTCGTAATTTATATAAGATGTTACTTTGCTAAGATCATAATACACAAGTAATGAAAATCTTATTTTACGCAATAAAAATCTCGGATTGTAACAAAATAATATTTTTATTACTTTTGCTCAAGATCTTTTTTTTCTATTTTGAAACACATGTTCACGTAATGTATTTTTATTACAAATATTTATTAATTATATTATTAACATTATTAAAACTGTGGAGATACATATAGGTACTAATGACCGAAAATAGGAAGAAACGATTTCTTAACTTTTTTTAGGCGTTTAATACCAACGTATTTACCATCTAAATTTAGTAGATCTTAACATAGAAATTAATGCTCATCTCAACGAAATAAATATAGGGTTAGTTGGGTTAGTTAGTAGAGTTTGACCTCGATGGGTCAAATCTTTCAATATAAGTATAGGTTACACGAATATTACAGAAACGAATATATATTACTATTGCTGGCTCGGTTGAATGTAAATATCAGGGATAGCTTGTGGCCATAGACATTTGAATAGTGATAACTTCACAGACAAGTATATTTGTTTGTTCCAGCCAGATCAGAGCAAAGAGTTAATGTAGTTTTTAGTATGGAGATAGTTAAAGGGGTGTAGGATGGCATAGAGTATTTTGCTTCTTAGTAGGTACTAAGTTAGCATAGACAACACGGTAAATTTACATAGACAGTGTTGCGGGCAGAAGGTAGTAGACTGATATCATCATTCTCCTGCCCTTATCCCACTCTAAGTGGGGTCGGCACAGAATGTTAAAAACATGTTGTCACATGACTTGACTACGTATTTCACGACCGGCCGCATGCCTGACGTCAACATACCTTCGTTGTATTTTACGACACCTCGGTAGTAGACTGATACCGCCGTTTGGTGTCCGGCTGAGTAGAATAGACCAACCTCATTTCTTACCGAGATGTCGTAAAAGGCGACTAAGGCAAGTTGACCCACCGTGTGGTATCCGGTTTAGTAGAATAGACCAACCTCATTTCTTACCGAGGTGTCGTAAAGTACGAATAAGGTAAGTTGACGTCAGGCAGGCGGCCGGTCTTAAAAACGCAGCCAAATCATGTGACAGCATGTTTATAACATGTCGTGCCGACCCCACTTAGAGTGGGATAACGGCAGGAAGATGAAGATCGGTAGTAGACTAATAAAAGAAGACAATTTCATACAACCGGCAAATGTATTTATATATTCTGTTTAAGACCGATGAGAACAGATAAAAAATACTAGATTACCTGTTTTATGGACTGTTTTTTGAGGAACTGTCTTATGAACGAGGGTTAGGCGTCACGCTGCCTACGCACGACGGAAACGCACCGCTCATGCATAATTCAAAGGCGAAGGCAAATACAAATAAATAGGCACGAAATAAATACAAACAGGCTGAATGGAGCCTCGGCAGTGGGCGGGGCCGCGCGACATAAATATCGACGCGTCATAGAGCGGATATTTGTTCGGCTATTTCGGACTATCGCGTACCGACACCATCAGATAGTCTTGAGATGCCTTTACCCGCAGGTTTGCTTTTGCATAGCAAATTCTTAGTTTAATTATTAGATTAGGAATAACTTGTACCATATAAATATTAGTAACTTGCCTCTGTACATAACTATAGTTTAAGCTATAGGTATTTCTATGTAATAAAAACGTGTACGATTATTATTTAGAATAATAAAAAAAAATATCAAACTTCAACAATGAGTTTAATATAAAAACCATTCATCATTCTCCTGCCCTTATCCCACTCTAAGGGGGGTCGACATCACATGTTATAACATTGAGCATATAATGTGGCGAGTTATGACCCGCCGCCTGCCTTATCTCAACTTACCTTAGTGAGCCTTTTATGACACCTCGGTAAGTAAATGAGGGTAGTCTATTTTACTCAACTGGATATCTCACGGCGGGTTAACTTTTATTTTAGTCGATTTTTACGACACCTTGGCAAGAAATGTGGTGGTCTATGCTACCAACCGTTATAGCAAAAATAAATTATGCTCAATTCAAATCTATTTTTTTTTTAATTCTGGTATTATAAATTCATCCAAAATTTAAGTCTGTGGCTGCTTCTGGGTTCGCATTTAATCAAAAATCATATCATCATGTATTACTATATTGATTCTGTAGGAAAAATTTGTACTCGTTTTCATTGCGCTACAAGCCATTTATAAATAAGTTAATTTAACGTATTTATAAGTAATGAACGTAACTAGTTCGTGACCTATGAACATCGGGAGCAGATCGGGTGCGCTCGGTGACGCTGTAATAGTGGTCTCACAAGCGCCATTACAGCTGTCTGATGCGCAGACGCTCGCGTGAGTCTCGTACCAGCAAACCACTACTCGTTCTTTGTAATTGCTTTTATTTATTTGAGATAGGAAAATCTCTTAAACTGCAAAACTCTTATACTTATACAAAAGTTAAAATTAAGTATCCCTAATATGCAATTGAAGATTAAACAAGTGATTTCTAGAATTAGATTTTAGTTTGTGCTCCGTTAATAAAAATGTAATGAAAATATTACGTTGATATAATCCATGGTAAATTTTAATTCATTTTAGATGTAACTTATGTGTTTTATTGATATATCATATTTTTATTACTTTATATAATACAAAGTTAATTACATTATTTGTATTGTATTATACAAATAATGAAAATGCTTATGCTTGATAATCCTTCTACTTTCGTCTGGACCTTTAGTAAATTAAAAATGTTTCTAAAAATGTCACAACGAGTTCCTAGATTTTTAACAACAATAATATTCCAAACCAGTGGTAGCTTCATTAATTTTATTAATTCTTGACGATTAAAATATGGTTGTAAAAGCTTATTTGGATAAGTATTACTCTGATTTGATATTACAAAGGTAATAATATAATAATTTTTTTTCCAAGAATGGCTAAAATATAATTTTAGAAAGTAAAACCGATATAACATTACCTACTTTAGTAGTATTTAAACTTTTATATATATAAATAAAATCCATCGACTGGCTTGATGTATTCGTAGAGAAAACTTCCTTTTCTGATTTATCCAATATTTTTTGAATCAGTATTATGTTGTTTTTTCCTTTCCCTTATTTTTGTGAGGAACGGCAGCTGAGTACTATACTGATGTGGGAGTGACTTCCGTTATTGTATATGTCCGTCATATCCTTATCCGTTTGCAAGTGTGTACTTAGATGCTTGTATTATGTAAAGTTAATGTACTTGACTAACTATTTATCTTATTACTATTACTTGTTACAATAAATTCCTTAAATAAATACAAGAGCAGTGGAGAAATATTATTCAAGAAAATATAAATTATATTTAGTTATTTTTTTTAATAACTTGCACAATGTAATTAATGTATAGAAACCGGCTATACTCATGTCTTATTTTATTGATTGAGCCTGATTAGTTTGAAGTCCATCCGTGACTCTTATTATGAGCTCTTTATGCGGCATTGAATTTGTGGCTGATAGCCGGTTTCTATACATTAATAATAAATAATATATTATATACATTATAATTGTAACCACCGTGTGGTATCCGGCTGAATAGAATAGTACCACCCACTTTTCTTACCGAGGTGTCGTAAACGGCGACTAAGGTAAGTCGACCCGCCGTGTGGTATCCGGCTGAGTAGAATTGACCAACCTCATTTCTTACCGAGGTGTCGTAAAAGGCGACTAAGGTAAGTTGACCCACCGTGTGGTATCCGGTTGAGTAAAATAGACCACCCTCTTTCTTACCGAGGTGTCGTAAAATACGACTTAGGTAAGTTGACGTCAGGCAGGCGGCCGGTCGTAAAAACGCAGCCAAATCATGTTACAGCATGATTATAACATGTTGTGCCGACCCCACTTAGGGTGGGATAAGGGCAGGAGGATGATGATACATTATAATTGTAAAATGTATCTAAAGAATTTTCTAAAGTAACAGCATCTAATACTGTATATTATATAATAGTATTAATATTAATAGATAATTTCGGTAGCGACAATCGTCATTTCCAAGGATAAAATATTACCGTCAAACAAATAAAAAAATGGCAGCTATTTTGTGATTTCATAATTTTTTTATAAGCATAAGCATATAAAGCATAAGTATTATAAGACTTAGTGATAGCATTAATTTTATGGCATGAATTATGCTTAACTACGTAAAAAATATATTAAAAGAGATAAGACATAATGAGTATTAGGGCTCGTTTAGGTCATTGCCTTATTTGACCTTCTCATTTTAATCCGACAAGTTAAAGATAATAAGGGCAATTTAGTTTTATAATTTTAGCACGAAAATCTCATCAACTCTGGAATAATATTGTCCCTTTAAAGCGGGTCCTTGCGTCCGAATAAAGGGCGGTGTTATTATGTTGGTAAAACAAAATTCCCCGTAATGGCCTCATTATGTGGCGAAAATTGCTCAAGAGATTTTTTTTGTAACCGTAATATAATTTTATTTGTAACTAGCAGCTGCCCGCGAATTTGTCTGCCTACAGATTATAAAATACATGAGCCTTCAGATTAATAATGTTTTGATTAAACACGCAATTTGAAGTCATTTTAAGGTAGCTGACGCCGGGCTTCCTTGTATCAATCAATGGTAAGGCGTAATTTTCTTTATATTCATAAACTGTGTACGAGTTTAAAACGCATAAGACCATCACATCTGTCACTCTTTTCATATTTCATTAACTAGTTACTTATCATCGTTCTCCGGCCTTTATTCCACTCTAAGTGGGGGTCGGCACAACATTTTTACAAATATTTGCATGTTATAATATGATTTGGCTAGGTATTATACGAGCGGCCGCCTGCTTCACTCCAACTTACCTTAGGCACGTCTTGCGACACCTCGATAAAAAGTGAGGGTGGCCTATTCTACTCAGCCGGATACCACACGGTAAACTTACTTTAGTCCCTTTTTACGACACCCCTGTATAAAATGAAATGATACATATAAATAGATACATAATACTCTACATATATTGCGTATACATACGTATATAGCTGACAATAATTTAAAAACTTACTAAAGATTACCTACTTATTATTGTGTTCCATTAGTATTTACTATTATTATTTTTAAATAAATATTTTGGGCCACTTACTCAAATTAACTTAATACTTGTGTTATGGGTGACAACTTACTAACTAACAGATTAATCATTTACGACAATCTAAGCTGTTTGTGTAGTTCTTCTTATTTTTGTGATAGTAAAGTATATATTCATCTGCTTAAAAGAACTATCCGCTTCATAGACTGTATATACGTGTATGTTATACGTTTGCGGATTTCGTTTACCTACATCTATAAAAAGTGTAGTACCTATAATATAGTGGAAGTGTTGCGAAGAAAGAGCCACAAATCGCCCGGCGCCTGATTACTAAAACTTAATTTATTTTTTAGTAAAAAAAAACTCAAAATTATTATTTGTGGCGGCGTGGGAAACGACCCTGTCGCCGGCGGCCTCTATTACGTCATTATTTTCTATTAGATTTTATATTAAAACGAAGATTAATTGTAAATCGATACTGTTACACCGTACCCATATTTTAAAAAGTTTATTGATAGGCTTAGATATAGTTTGGTAGGTATTTATTCCAATTAAAAGATGTTAACAGTGATCTTGGCTAGTAAAATATCTCTTATCTTTAATATCTAAATGAGTTAATATAGTATGTATATATATATATTTTTTTCGGAATTTCGGAAACGGCTCCAACGATTTTCCTGAAATTTAGCATGTAGGGGGTTTTGGGGGAGAAAAATTGATCTAGATAAGTTTTATATAAAAAAAGTCGTTTTATCGTAGTTTTCAGGCTCTATTTTTTTTTTAAATATACGTTGAATACAATCACAATTTTTCGCTGTCAAACGTAAAGTCATGGTAGTTCATTTGGGGAACGGTCGGTCTAGAGAGGTAAAAATACCTAGGGTCAAGCCCCACCTGCCCTATTATTTTTTCATTCTTTTTTTATTTTTTTTACATCATTTTAAAAATTATTGAGCAAGGCTAGGTCACCCAGGTACTTTAGAGTTTAAGCCATCAAACTCCAATGCCGTTTTCTTTGTAATTCTCATTCTTAATGAGAAATATATAAGCTAGTAATGTTGTATTGCTGTCTAGACAGAAGAATCCTTACTTGTACTCGTTGTACTTGTAACGTTTCACATGTTACGTAGCTATTGTGATTTCTAAAAGTTCACAGCTAAGAAAATGATTAAGTTATTAATAGCGTTGAAATTTTGGTATTTAACTGCTCAATGATCTGATGAACGAACTGATCAATTAGTCGACTGTATTTACTACAAATAGTGGTCAATCGTCTGACAATTTGATTTATAACGGTACAATTGGTAGGCCACTGGACTAAGTTTAACTCTTCAAGTTATCTAGAACAAGAGAATAGTAATATAATAACTAATTTACTTAGTGTTATGTTGACTAATATGTGTATCTTGATTGCTAACCTATTTAATTATGCCACTACATATTACAGCCGCTCGATCTTCTTAATAAAATATCCGATCGATGTCAAGATTGCTCTATAAAAAGGCCCAGTCAATGGTCCTAATAAAGTTTGTGAATGTTAATCGGCAATCGTTGAGCAACGTGTCATAAAATGCGCCACTGGTTCGGATGTCGCGGGCCTCGCACCGCAGGGAGTCTTTGGGGGGGCCTAATTGATTTGTGCCCCAGGCCACAATCAAAACAGATCGTATTTTATAAGACGTATCCTCGCGGAGGGCGAGGGTGAGAGACGGATGTGATTCAGTGCTAAAAAGGCATGCTTTAGTATACGGTTGTGACCATTAACTGGATCTTACGAGAACACTTTTTTATTACAACTTATTTAACATAAAAGCAGATATAAAACTATAATTAATTAAACATTGGTGCAGGTGGCAATGACCCTGCCTTCAACTCTGCAGGTCGCAGGTCCGTTTCTCGCGGAGGGCAAACATTTACTAATAACAATTTGATGGTTCTTCGATGGGTGTATATATGTATTTAATTATATATTTAAAATTAAATATGTATATATTTAACCCATAACACAAGTATTAAGTTACTTATTTTAGAAACGGATGATCGAGTATGTAATTACGTCATACTTGTGTTATGTGTAGAAGAACTAGAAAATATATACATACTATCTTTTACCCGCAACTTCATATGCGTGGACTGTTTTTGCATAACAGGTTGATAATAGATGGCGCTTTTCAATATCATCCTATTCCTGTAGAATTAACAGAATTTCTAAAGCCTATATGTTATTCCGCTGTATATGGAAAAATCGTGCCAAATTTCATCAATATCGGTTCTGCAGATTCGCTGTGAAAGTGTAACAAACATACATCCATACCCACAAACTTTTGCATTTATAATATTAGTAGGATATAATTTGAAAATACATAAATACGCTCAAACTCAATGAACCAAAAAAAAAAAATTCAAACAATGTTGGCCCTCGGAGTGAATCGAACCCGCGACCAGCGGAGCTAAAGGCAAGGTCATTGTCACCTGCGACATATACATAACTTAAGCGTCTAAGGGAGAAAAAAAAGGAATATTTGGCAATAAAAAATGTTTACCCAGAATAAATTCCATCTCCATTTCCACTCATCGCAGTTGCAAACTGTAATGTGTTCAGTGATCAAACACAAGAAAATCAAATGATCATTTGATAAATGGTCCCCGAGGGTGCCCCCTGCTTTGTCGCACTCGTAATGCGGTCACCGCGTACCCTGGCCCCGTGCCTGTACCCCATTTGATGGGAACTCGGGTATGGGAAATTACCGCCACCCTATTGATACGCTTTGGCTAAACACTTTGGCTTAATAAGTTATAACAACATTTGTTTTAGCATTGACGTTTAGTTGCATTTGCACACTTGTTAAAATTATTTGTATATAACTGCGAAAGCGACTTACGCCAGGGAAAAGCTTATAAGCTTATCCCTCGTAGATAAATCGACTAAACTTTACCATAAAATGCAGCTTATATGTTGCTCCACATGTCAATCTATCTTTCAGTGAAAGTTCAATTAAAATCGGTTTCCGTTGAATGTACTACTCGTATTAACCTAAACATTCCACAAAAATTGCAATTATTTTTAGTAGAAACCGTACACATATCTTTTCAGTTTATTTTCATCATCGATTACATATAGACAGGTAGCTTTTGTAAAATTTGTTTTATAATATGTATAGATATTTACAGTAAGTATAATATTTTACTATTAGTCAGCAGTTTTACTCGCAAAACAGCTGAACGATTTGGAAGAGATTCAGTAAGCAGGAAAATAGTTTATAACCTTTAAAACTAGAAGAGTGTTCTTTTTATCCTGGGTCTGCAGTCTACTCAGGCTTTCCAGTCTTCAGGTTTTTAAATAAGGTATAATGTCAAGTCAGCTTGCTATTTTTTTTTTGAAGAAAACAAAAGCTTCTTGTAACACCTACTATATATTTTGATATTTATTTGGAAAGAAATGGGTTTATATTTAATCTATTTATCTACAAAAAAGGCAGAAACTCAATATATTCGTGTAATCTAAGAAATTTTAATTATTTTTTAAATATTTCGAAGTTTAAATTCTTGAATTCTTGATACAATTTTGGCACACAAATTAATAACGAATTCGGCAATACTTGATAATAATGCAAAATAATACGTAGCATTGATTTAGTCTCGCTTATTGAAATGTGTTCGTGAAAGTTTAAAAAAAAGTTGCACTAGACTCGATTCAACAATAGTACATGTGGCAGCAAATAGAGCAGTTCATTAATCACGACCGATTCTCGGGCGAGGGTGAGCTGATGCGATAAATCTCCGTGCTGCAATGCGGTACATGCGCGCTGAAAAATTGCCGATTGAAATAAACATGCCACGCCGGTCACGCCTGCTTGGGCTTTTGGTCTCTTGTTTTGTTGGTATTTTTATAACTAGCCGGACATATTGGCTACGATACTTTGTCAAAAATGCACATGGATGAAATTTTTCCATTTAAAAGAAGAGGATGATTGGAGCTTAAGACCTACCACGCTGCTTCAATGCGGATTGGTGGGTTACATATGTCCCTTTAACTTAACTTTGAAAAATCGAAATGTTTTCGTAAGTATATTATAAAAAGTAAATTTTTATTATAAAATGATCTATTGTATTCAATGGAGAATTTTATAACAAAGAAAATGGTATACAAATAATAGGTATAATTATTGTTTATTATATAGTAATTAAATTATCTAAAAATGAATGTCAAAAAATCATCCTCTTCTTGACCGAACCATCAATTTAGGTTAATACTCAAGAGATATTCAGGTTTCCTCACAATGTTTTCATTCACCGATAAGCTTGTATAAATTTTAATTAATTCAATCATCAATTTTGAATTTGTATTATAATAATTCTTTACTTATGCGGCTTTTCACTTTGCGGTCAAGTTTTGTTGATCGTTTGTAGGCTGTAAAGCGAGATATGGGTGTATTACACATATAGGTCTTACTTATGGCTGAAAACAGAATAAACGTACATAGAAAATACAAGCTAAATTCAAGGTTGCATGGAAGAGCTCATTCACTCAGTTATAAGGCCTCCCTGTGTATACACCGGTTTATTTCAAGTACGAATGTATTTTTGTTTAATATTTTTGTGCAATAAAATTGTATCTATCTAACTACCTTTATCGGGAAAATAGTTAAAACCAATTTTGAAATTTACGAGTCAACTTCCACAGAGCGAGTTAAAAAAATCGTTGTTGAAATTGAACAAAAATAGGTATATATAATATTACATTATAAAATATAGAAAAGCTGAGGCTCAAATTCGAGTCAGAGCCAGCGAGCCAGGAATGTGCCCACGCATGGCCATTGTATGTAAATCACGGGTTACAGGTCACTATTCACATCCAGGACTAATCTGATTATTTTTGTTACTCCATTTTGTATTTACAATATATTAATACTTCAAATTCGAATATAAAAGTGTACATACCTACGGGTAAAATGTACAAGTTATATCTACCTTAAATGGTGGACGTATCCAAGAGCGGAAGCCGTCACCCTTGACCTGTAGCGAGTTTGGCCACGAGTTGGGCGTTTCTCGCCAGTGGAGCAAAGAACACAACTGAGACCCACTAAAAATAGGGGGAAAAAAAAATCTACCTTAAATTACTTACACGCTAGGACTATACAAATCATGCCCACGTGGAATGTTCCCAAGAATGCTGGCAGCGTTTCCGCACTGAATCACTAAGCTGATTCTTTGTGCGAAAAAGGAGCCAGCCCTCTTGTCACCTGATGAGGCAATTAAGCGAGGTGTTAATACGGATAAAAAATTGCACTTCGACTCCATGACCCAATGGTCTCAACTGCAAACGGCACAAATATTTAACTAAATATATACGGGTTGCATTTTCTACTAAAAAAAGTGGACATTCTTCACCATTCTTTTTATATACTGGGAGTAGGCGAAAATGTAAGATCGATGAATCAGTGGCTCGCATTTTTCGGGTAATCTTTATAAACAAAACAACGCAGAAATTCTTTTAATTTATTAAGTAATCGTACAATATAATAAAAATAGATTTTTTTACATTATCACTCGTACTTACAAAAAAATTATATTTACATATACATATTTATAACCATAGCGAACGCGTATTGAGACATACAAGTGAGAGTTATACATTCTCCAATAGTGAACGATATTACGATATTCTCCAATAGTGATATTTAGTCACAATTCTTTTACACTAAATGAGATATATCGCACGCTTAGTATTCAAGTAAAAAATTCAAAAGTAGTTTTGTGGCAAATTACAGCATAGTGTAGCGCTCACAAAACTCATCATCTTCCTGCCCTTATCCCACCCTAGGTGGGGTCGGCACAACATGTCATAAACATGTTGTCACATGATTTGGCTACGTATTTTACGAACGGCCGCCTGCCTGACGTCAACTTATCTTAGTCGTATTTTACGACACCTCGATAAGAAAGAGGGTGGCCTATTCTACTGAACCGGATACCACACGGTGAGTCACTTACATTAGTCGCCTTTTACGACACCTTGGTAAGAAATGAGGGTGGTCTATTCTACTCAGCCGGATACCACACGGCGGATCGACTTACCTTAGTCGCCTTTTACGACACCTCGGTAAGAAAAGAGGGTGGTACTATTCTATTCAGCCGGATACCACACGGCGTAGCGCTCACAAAACTATGAGTGTTTATAAGACTCATAACTTGGAAAATCAAAAAAAAACTATTTTTTTTAATACTTCGTAGCACGATGTCATTGAAATAAGGATAACAATGTATCTAACCTCAATCAAGCCTAATTTGAATTAGTTTAATACTAAGCACTTGATATGTAAGTATCGCAAAATTGTTCTTATTAAATACATCGAAACGCCATTAGATGTTGCCTAAAAAGCATGAATGGCATGCGTTCTGCCGAGTCATGGCGGGAATTCCATTGTCTCGCATCACGGATACGACATCGACATGCATTACGTGCTACGACACAGTTTGATTGTGAATGAATGGGGGTCAAAGATCGACATGTTTCAGTTCATAATATGCCTTGTTATGGATATCATGTTACATTATACAAATGTTAAAATATACAGGATTTGTCGATTAAGTTATGCTTTAAAACTAACCTTTCAAATATGTTCAGTATTCATCATCATCTTATGGAGGGTGGTAATATTTTATTCAGCCGGATACCACACGGCGTATGTTCTAAGTATTCATACGTTATTAAATAGATCAAATATGACATAGATTGTATACAAAGCGACAACGGTAATTCTTCTAGAATAAGGAAGGATTAAAATAGTTGTAAGTTACTTTGTTTATCAGCATTATTACAACACAAATCGTAAGTTACAGTAAGCACAATTTCCTTACAGATTGTTCGCTGATTTAAAACCCGGGCACCTACCTAGCATCTTTGTATGAAAACTATTATCCTTAATTTGTTATTAAGAAATTGTCATGTGAAGGATAACATTACTGGAATAGAACACCCTTATTTCTTACCGAGGTGTCGTTAATTACGACTAAGGTAAGTTGACTCGCCGTGTGGTATCTGGTTGAGTAGAATAGACCACCCTCATTTCTTATAGAGGTGTCGTAAAAGGCGACTAAGTTAAGTTAACGTCAGGCACGTGGCCGGTTGTAAAAGCTAGCCAAATCACGTAACAATGTGTTTAAAACATGTTGTGCCGTCCCCACCTGGAGTGGGAAAGAGCAAGAAAATGAATGAATGATGATAACATTAAGAAGAAACCTAAATAGATAGAAAAAATTTCATGCGATTATGGCATCGGCGTGAAAAGCCCGGAAATTCTCATGCAATAATTGCATTATTATTTCGGAACTGTTATATTTAGAAGTAAATAAAACTTATTAAATATAATCAGAACTTAGGTTTTTTCTTATATTGTAGGTATATAAGAAAAATATAAGGGTGGCGAACGTATATAAAAACTACTTTTACCGAATTTTCTGTAACAGTAACATGGAGTCGGTTGATAGTTGCTTTTTTGTTTAATAATGAATATTTTGAAGGGACTAAGAATCAGGAGGCAATAAGTGGTTCACACAAAAACCACATCAAGATGTTTATGGAGATAAGCTGATATGTAATTAACTTCACTTTTTATCGCCTCGTTACTATTCCAGCTGAAAGGAGCCTACAAATAAACGGTCATTCTTATATTCGTTAATTATTATTGATTCTAAATTTGAATTACTTTCTATTATTTAATAGTTTATTTCTTCCATACTTGTTTCTGATCATTTATTAATCCTTCATGACGAATATTGAGGCTAGCCGTGTGGTATCCGGCTGAGTAGAATAGATCACTCTCATTTCTTACCGAAGTGTCGTTAGAAGCGACTAAGGTAAGTCGACCCGCCGTGTGTTATCCGGCTGAGTAGAATAGACCATCCTCATTCCTTACCGAGGGGTCGTAAACGGCGACCAAGGTAAGTTGGCCCACCGTGTGTTATCCAGTTGAGTAGAATAGACTGACTTTTTTCACCGGGGTAAAAGACGACTAAGGTAAGTAGACATCAGGCAGGTGGCCGGTCGTAAAATACGAAGCTATATCATGTGACATGTTTATAACATGTTGTGCCGACCCCAATTAAGGCGGGATAAGGGCAGGAGAATGATGACAAATATTGAGACATGGAATCAGGAAAATCAAAACACAAGGCAGATAATCACATTGCAATAATTTTTGCTGTGCTTAATAACAATTAACAAATAAAGGTGTTTATAATGTCTGCGAAGAGTGCTGTAATTCTTTGGCCCCATCTCCCAAAAAGAAGATAACAACCTCGAACAACTTATGGTTGCCGGCAAGATTGACTGTAAAAGACCTCGAGGACGTAGCCCAATTCGGTGGACAGACCAGATTCGAACTGCCTTGGACACAAATCTGCACGTTGGTCTTCACTCGGCTAAGGCGAGGAATTATCCAAAAGGTCAGCACTTGACACTGCATCTACTAATTGTGTAAAGATTTAAGCAGACGCAAGCTATCATATGATAGCTTGCGTCTGCTTAAATCTTTATTAGATCTTTATTTATCTCAACAAACAAGTATGAAACGTTATATAATATTGAAATATGGAAATCAAATTATGTCATATTTATCATAAAGTTATTATACTAGAGTAAGAGAGTCAGCATAAAAAGTTTCAATCGACATTAAACAAAAACCAAATGAAAAAAACTGTCTCTTTATTTTGCTTGACAATTTCATCTTCCCTCTCTTAATATTTGTTGCGACACTACTTAAAGTCCTGCGTAGTTTCTACTCTAGTATAATAACTCTATGAACAGCATTAACGGTGATGATAAGATTAAGTATAAGCTTAGTAACCTAATCCGTATAAGGTCTGCAGATAGAACAATATACGGGCCGCGTTCAGGATGCGTCCAGAAATTTACTGTCCATAATTACAGGGTTGCCTCAGTTAATTGCAGACAGGCAGACCGCCACAGCCCGTTCCCCGATTTTTTTGACTAAATAAAAATTGACTAATATTCATAATAAATAATGAACTCTGCGTTCTCAGGCTTCGAGATTACCGCGTATAGATTTTGCTCGATTAATACTCGAACTAATCAAATGATCGGTATTTGTGCATTGGTTTCGCAGATAATAAATAACGTTGAATTGAGGCTATATTTTCGTTTAGCGTTTTTCCTTATAGTATTTTTTTTTATATTTCATAAAGTTACTATATTTTATCAGATTTATCTTCTTTGGAACAATATACATAACCTAACCATCGAGGAAAAATACTCATGGCATTATCATCAACTATTGATTTCTTTTATTAGTTACTTTAACGGCCTGGAATCTGAACTATTGAAGTTATTTTTAATAAATAGGTGTACTTGTATTGCAAAACTTAAAATAATTGAAATTATGTAGGAACGAATGTAAGTAATTAGTAACTTCTCGGAGTGTTGTGTCGTTAAGCATTCAATCAAAAAAAATTAACACAAACACATTACATAGCTAAATTATTCAATCGTTAGGATTTGTGTGAATGTTTATAAATAACTGAATGTATCTACATACACCTAATTTGGAGAATCGACGGACGGCGCAAAAACACGTTGCATGTTGTTGGTTGTTGCTCGAGGCTCTCCTTATAATTGCTGGGTTTCACCCAAAAGCCCTCAATTATAAAATAATAGCAGATGTGGATCATAGTAATAACAATTATTATCACGCAGGCAGCTATTATTATTGTTGAAATATGACCGATGAGCTGAGATGTTTGCAAACTTTGGAATTCTGCTGGATTCGTCCAATTTTTAGACTGCTTGGAAACTATTGAATTTTTAAAAATTGTCGATAAAAATGAGCTAAAGAATCGTTTTGCTATCAGCAATTTTACTTACAAATCTATTACAAGATTTAACAAAGTATTCTATAAATTAACTGCATAGTTGAATGTCGAAATCATTTACATGAGTCGTTCGATAATGTTCGGTTGTAATGCAATTATTCAAACATTTAACAAGTGAGCGAGCCCGCCTCTTTGCAGTCGCAATCTTAATAAAGACTTCCTAGATGCCCTTCAATCTACAAATGCATTTTATTTTTATATGAATTATGGTCAGAGGTTTAATTAAAGATAGCGTTTAATTAAACTTAATCGTTCTTCAGTTAAATAGCCAGATGAGATCCGTGTCGACGCAGGC
This sequence comes from Morpho achilles, assembly GCA_947086495.1. Lineage (NCBI taxonomy): Eukaryota > Metazoa > Arthropoda > Insecta > Lepidoptera > Nymphalidae > Morpho > Morpho achilles. The sequence continues at coordinate 12,218,695 of CAMTZB010000019.1, forward strand.
CGAGTCTTGGCTTACGCGTAATTGCATTTTGATTGTGCTATGAGGCTCTTGGGTAAGCTTGATTCACCTTGACCATAATATTAAAGTTTACTAAATCACATGCATATTATTTTATATTAGGTAATTTAAATTTATATTATAAGTTACTTTGAAACTTATATTACTGGAATATGTGCATAAAAACTGAACTTGTATAAGTTATTATTAATTTGGAAAAACTGGTCTTTAGTTTTATTTCTTTAACTGTAATAATTGAATTTCCACAGCGATTATGTATAAGGCATGTTGTAAATAACAATTAACTAGCAGTGTGGTATCTGGCTGAGTAGAATAGACCACCCTTATTTCTACCGAGGTGTCGTAAAAAGCGACTAAGGTAAAAAGCACATTTGAATCGTCATCAGTCAATGATGTTATCGGTTTCCAATTTTCAAATTAAATTATTTAATGGTTTAGTGTGAATTTGTCAAAAGTATCAGTAATAATTGTTAATTATATCTCAAAACTAACTATTTAAATCATAATCCTTAAATGAACTATACAATATTCCTGTCTATTACGTTATCTTTATAATATCATGTAATTCATCATTCACCCACTCTAAGTGGAGAAGGCACGACATGTTAACCACGTCGTCAAATGAATTACCTGGGTATTTAGCGACCGGCCGCCTGCCTGACGTCAAATTACCTCAGTCACCTTTTAGAAGCCTCACCTCATCACCTCGGTTAGAAATGAGGGTTGTCTATTCTACTCAGCCAGATACCACACGGCGGAGACTTTTAAATTTTAATAAGACCATATTCAAAAACCAGAAGTTTAATATGCAGTTATAATTCATTTTATAAGTAAAATTTTCACTAACAAACTTTACTTAATTGTGAATTAATTAATATATATGACGCTTTGTAATTACAATAAAATAAGATTATTTTTTTATTTTATATATAGAAATCGGATTCACTCACGTCTTAGTCTAGCATTGAAAAAGTGAAAAAGTGCCCCGGGAGAGGTTCGAAACTAGTCGGGCTAATCCTATTAAATAAGAAGTGAGTTTAGCCGGTTTCTATATATTAACTATGAATACTACTCACAATAGTTTAAATTAAATTATTATGTCATTCTGTTATTTTATTGTGCTATTTTATTTACATTATAATTTTATTAAAGTTACTTCGGGAGCTTATCAAGTTCATCTTTCAAACTAGCCGTGGAGCGTTCTAGTCTTCAGTTAGCTAGATGGGCAATTGTAGCGAGCACCGACCTATCGTTCCATCATTACTGCGGCAGCCACGCATTAATCATTGTTTCTACCGGATAATTCGGCAGTTGATTTAGTGAAAAGCAACATGTTATTACGGGATAAATCTCTATCTAGAAAAGCTAAGAAGGCCTAAGCGCGCCTCTGATTTATAGCCCTCCGGCCAACACCGAGTTGCCTTTGATTTGTGATTCTCAAACTTAGTTTTCGTCTTTAGTTGAATTTTAATAAATAGCTTCGAAATTACATAGCCCGATGTATAATTATATTTTTTGGAGTCTTTGATAATTGGTTTTACAATGGCATATTTTGGATTTATATCAGTTAAAGATGGGAGTAAGAAAGCTGTTAATAATTTATAAACATGACTATTTTGTAGTTTTATTTTTCTATGAATGTAAAAAATGTAAATATTTAAAACATCAATGTGAAAGTTTACAACAGAAATGCAGGCCTTCTTTCACTATTTAATATATATCCTCCTGCCCTTATCCCACTCTAAGTGGAGTCGGCACAACATGCTATAAATATGCTTTCACATGATTTGTCTGCGTTTATACGACCGGCCGCCTGCCTGACGTCAACTTACCTTAGTCGCCTTTTACGACACCTCGGTAAGAAATGAGGGTGGTACTATTCTACTTAGCCGGATACTACACGGCTTCTTTCACTATTTAATGTAAAATCTATATTGAATCTATTAAACAACCGTAGCGAAATAGATTTCAACTATTTTCCTGAAATTCAGCATATAGGAGGTTTTGGGGGAGAAAAATCGATCTAGCTAAGTTTTATGTAAAAAAAAATCGTTTTATCCCTGTTTTTGGGCATTAAAAACATACTAAAATTTATATTGATTTGAATTGCCATTAACTGTCAAGTAAGCGTAACTTATTCTAACTACATAATTACTTTTTTATTTTTTTAAGTTCCTTTTTATATTTTGTAAAAAATTACCGATCATGGCTCTGTCAACCAGCTACTGCATATTAATCATGATAGAATTTGATTTAAAATTGAATTTAAATTCGCGATTTGAAACTGGTAATTCTTCACGTACTGTCAATTTTAAGCAATAATTTTTATATATTATAACAAAACGATGATATTTCTCCTTGATACTTATTCAATAAATAAAAAGCAGTTTTCCCAGAGTCAACGCATTTACTCTTTCGCAAAAACTCAATGAATTACTCATAAAAATATGACAGCCACAATGCTTTTTCATATTAATCGCCAACTCTATGAAGGAGGTTGTATTAAAAACATGTTGTAACAATATTGTTTAACGTATTATAACATGCAATATATTCGATGATGAATGTACCGATATGAGATGTGTTTAATAATTAAATGGATCTCGAATTAAGCGGAATGAATTCAAATTATACAACTACTTAGTTGTAAGTTTTATAGACAATTAAAGCTTTACTGTCTATCTAAATTAATTTCTTATTATGCGAATAATTAATCAAGTACATTCGATCGGTGCGCTTACATGGTTAATATAACTACGTCGGGGCTCGGGTATAGTAAGGTAAAGCAAGATTGCATCTTGATTTATAGCGGTGATCAACTTGGTTTTCAGTCAGACTATACGAGTTTTGGGGCTGAAATATGGTTTCATTTAGTACTATCTTGTACCCGTGACTTCGTATGCACATAATTATTTTTGAGTTGCTTTTACATGATTTCCCAAAGTCTATTGCTATTCAAATATTGACAAAATCTTATTCTTTCGCCCTTATTCCACTCTTAGTAGGGTCAGCACAATATATATTAACCATGTATGACCAGCCGCTTGCCTGACGTCTACTTACCTTAGTCGCCTTATAGTACATCTTGGTAAGAAACGTGATGATCTATTCTTCTCAGCCGGATACCAAACGGCGGAGACTTCTAAATTTCAATAAGACCATATTCCAAAACCAGAAGTTTAATATGCAGTTATAATTCAATTTATACCTAAGTTAAATTTTCACTAACAAACTTTACATAATTGTACATTTCATTAATATATATGACGTAATTACCATTAAATATGATTATTTTTTTGTTTAATGTATAGAAATCGGCTTCACTCACGTCTTATTCTAGCATTAGCCCGACTAGTGAAAGAGTACCCCGGATGGGTTCGAAACCAGTCGGGCTAATGCGATAGAATAAGACGTGGGTATAGCCGGTTTAAATTTTTTATTTTTTTTAAACATCAGAAGATAATTGACTAGCAATAAAGTTCTTTCGGTCCGCAACAAAATAGCAAATCTGATTAATTGATAATAAATCTATCGGTCATCTGGTGCATTTTGAGGCGTAGTTTGCGTTAAATTAATGAAGACTTCCACCAAGTGTTCGCGGTTTAATAGCAGTCATTAATTTTATCTTGTCGACTGGCATCTATACGCCACGCCGCCGAACCTATCGACCCATCTCTAGTTGAAATAAATGCTATGAAATAGTTTTATCTACCTGCTTTTATGTTTATCGGTATGCATTAAATCTAGCTTTAATAATGTTAGAAAATGATCAATACCGCAAAACAAACGGAAGAGCTCATTTATGTTTTTGTGTAATTATTTTCCTAAATTGTTTTTGGTTTTAACGATGATTACGGCTGTTTTTTTCACTACTGTGGGTAATTTCATGATATAGTATAAGAAAATCAAGTTTATGATTAGAATCTCATCTTCAAAGCGGTTCTGTTATAAGAAAGAGATCTCAAAGAAAGAGTTAATTAATTTTGGAGAAAATGTTGATTAAGATACTAGTGAAGAAAAATAAAGATTATCAATCGTATCCTATCCTACTTATATTAGAAATGCGAATTTTTTTTAGTATGTATGTATATTTGTTACTCTTTTACCGCGAATCCTTTGAACCAATATCGATGAACTTTAACACAATAATCCCTTATACAATGTGATAATATATACGCTATAAGAAATCCTTTTAATTCTAGGAATAGGATGACATTGAAAAGCGCCATCTATTATCAACCTATCACGTAACAAAAGTCCACGCAAATGAAATTGCGGGTAAAGTAACTAAATATATGGGACACTTACACATGACATATGGCTTCAAAATGTATTTTGATATTGGTAATTAAATCACTACATTTGGGACATCTTAAAGTTATTATTTCATCAATTGATTTACGAAGTTCAATTAATATTAAATTGATTAAATTATTATAAATTAAATTCCTATATGGTTGTGATATCGTGAATCTGTGTTTCAATGGAGGTAATTTATCACGAATATCGGACACCCATCACGAATATCACGATAACCACTGACAAATAAGGATATCAGAGTTTCATATCGTGCTGTAAAAGGCATGGGTTCGTCTTCTGATATTTTAGTATACATGTTATAAAGCTTGAACTTTGCTGAAAATTTAATCGTTTGCTTTTATATGTTAAGCAATAAATTAGCTTATACACAGTTTAATTAATTACAACTTTAACATATTATATCATGTATATTAAAAGGTGTAACGTAAGATTTATACTGCTGGGCATAGGCCTGATCTCTCCGTTTTTGGGGATAAGGTGTGGAGTTAAGATCCACCACGCTTATCCAATGGGATCGGTAGGTTACACATAACCCCAGAATTCTCTAGAGATATGCAGGTTTCCTCACAATGTTTTCTTTCACCATGTAATAAATTACTTTTATCAGTAAAAGACATTAGTTTTGACAGAAAATCTCATTAAGGTCTGCCTGGGGTTTGAATCAGTGACCTCGGAAGAGTTGGACGGTCTCGCCGCTGGGCTATCAAAGCTGAAGCTTTATACACTGCAAATTGTTTTCAAAAGTTAGTCCGCTAGTCCGAATAAGGAAAATTAGAGCTTTTTAGTAGATCATAGAGCGAACTTTACTCTTGCTATTTACGTATCCTTGATTGTAATTACTCATAGTGTCGTCACCCATAACACAAGTATTAAGTTATTCATTTTGTAGATGAATAAATCGTTTATTTATACTAACAATTTGATTTACCCTTAAACAAATCGCAAGCTTAGTATTAAAGTGACCTAATTCAATAATAGCGGCAAATTGCAATAAAGCGTAGCGAAGCGCCTACATATCTCGTGAGTGTCATAGACCTATTACTTGTTTTTTTTAAAGCTTGTAGCGTGATATCATAGATGGCATTGAAATAAGGATTACAATGTATAAAACTCAATCCAGCGTAATTTTGAATTAGGTTAATATTAAGCGTGCGAAGCCTAGAGATAGAGAACAAATCATGTTTCTAGCTCCAACGGTTCAGAGTAGTAACAAAAAAGAATGTGTAGAGTAACAGCATTCATTCAGTTACACGCTAGTGAGAGAAAGTGTTTCACGAGGCCAACAATACGATGAAGGCACAAACGGTAAAAGGATTTAAGACCTCTTCAACTTAATACCAAATCTTTATGCGCGGAGTAAGTATTCAATAAAATATTTGTAGTCGTAAAATGGTGTAAAGCGCAACGAGCTGCATTCATCACAAAAAACGGCAAGTAGCTTCGACATGCTCACAAAAGCTCGTAAAAGCTCTCGACTATTATGTAGTTATTGTTACGGGGTGGAAACACCATTATTACACGGGCTGGCTGGTTTGTTTTGTTGTTTGGCACATCGCATCGACGATGGTTGTTATGTCATGGGTCCTTCGTATGCATGCTCGTCTCGCTTACATGTAGTTCATTCATTTTACACAACCTGTTTTTAGGGAATTGCTCTGATATTTATGTTATAATTATTAAGATGACTCCACCAAACTTTCATCACTCAGGTACACTGGTAGGTTTCTTCATCGTACCTGACTATACGATACCATTCAGCAAAAGAGTTCATGTCATTGATTATTTCTAATCTTCTAGAGATTGAGAGAGATGGAAATAAATTGGGATAATAGAAACAGATCAGAACATTTGAAGCTGGTTTCTTGAGCGGAGATAGGCCATTATGTGTAATAAAAATTACAGGAAATTATTATAAAATTAATTTATTAACTACTAAGGTGTTTGATCTCTTAGAAGCATTAAAGGATTTTCATATCTGACTTAACGATACCATCAATACAGTTCATTACACTAACACTAATTCTTGACTGGCCCGTTGGTGCAGTGAGTAGTGGCCTTCAGCTCCGAGGGTCGCGGGTTTCATTCCCGCAGAGGGCCAACATTTTCAATAAATGTATTTGTTGTTCTTCGAGACTGGGTGTATATTTGTATTTAAGTATGTATTTAAAAAATATGTAAATATATATTCACCAGTTGTCTATCACTGACCGTTTGTGTAAGTGTCCCATTTATTTATTGAATATTATTATTTTTATACATGTAGAATCGTTGGTATGATTACAATAGAACAGACTATTTGAAGCTGGTTTCTTGAGTGGGCTATAATGTTAGAAGCAATATGTGTTGTTACGAAGCCTAATTTCGATCAAGGAAATGACAATAAAATCTGCAACGGCGGCGAGAATAAACCTATATGAATCTTTTCTACATAAATGTTTGTGCTTTTTGTGGTTGAGATTTTCAGACCGTAGAAGCTAAGCATTTTTTTTAATTTATTTTATTTCTAGTAATTGATTATTCAGGTAACAGCTGCGTTTTTCACAGGAAGAATCAGTGTGCTTAATGTGAGTTTTCTAATGTACTAAATCGCGTTAACGTAATGCCATTTTATACAGCGCTTAAACAGCTGTCGCTCACTCACTAGATGTCGTTGTTGCAGCGTCATACAAATTGGCGTTACGCTAAGGCAATCGAGTAGATTAAAAACTCACAGAAAGACTGTCAATTCATTCTACATGAATATGTTTTGTCTGTTAGTAGAAAGAATTTTAATTAAAAAGTAAATAAATACAAAATACAATTACCGTGAGAATTTAAAATATCATGTCAGCTGATACATACATATAGTCCAAATTCACAATTATATCCAAAATCATTAAGCGCTAAGAGGTTTCAAAATTTTGGATTGCAATTCATTCACCACTACTAATCCTATTATATTGAAAAACATTGTCGAGTACAGACATCTCAATATCCACGTCAAGTGAACATCATCGCGAATCTATTGTGTCGAAATATAGAGACTACGTACACATGCGACTTCTAAACGAAGGGTAATGAATGATATTGTTTATCATCACTCGTAACAATTTGATAACCTTTTAAAAGAGTATTCATCATTTTCTTGTCCTTATTCCAATATAAGTGCGGTCGGTACAACATATTTTAAACATGTTGTTACATGTTTTGGCTACGTATTTTACGACTGGCCGCCTGCTTGACGTCAATTTAGTCTTAGTCGCCTTTTACAACTTAATTTTTCAGAAATTCAGCAAGTAGCACTGGGTTTTGGGGGGAAAAATCGATCTAGGTAGGTTTTATTAAAAAAATGTATTATCTCTATTTTAGGGCATAGAAAAAAATGCTAAAATGTAGAATTGAATCCAAATATTTTAGCTGTAAAACGAAATGCTGTGATAGCTCAATGGCCAACGGGCGGTCAAAAAAAGTTCAAAACCCGGGATCGAGTCCCACATGTCAATGGCGGTTTTTAGTTTTTTTGCATTTTTTATATCTTTTAAAAAATTTGCGAGCAAGGTTCGGTCACCCAGGAACCATTTAGGTATTTATTACGCGTTCACTGTCTTCCTCGTATTACAATTTTCAATAAATTGAAGACGTCTTATGTGTATCGTAGCTCTAAATTCCGTAAGCCCGTACCAGAGCGGAAACATTCAAATGTACAACCTTTATTCCGGGATTAAGTTGAATTTTGCATAGGAAACGGTCGTCAAATGTCCCCATTGAACGTGTGCTCGCATTGAAAAGCTCTGTGAATGGTGCTAAGCGGACTACGACAACAATACGCGTGTATCAAAAAGAAAAAATCACACGTGTTGTGAATGAAATTTGGACAATATTTTGGGTAAATTGACAAGAGATTATCCTTGTTCAGATAAAAGCAAATATTGAATCTGTGAGAGTTTTAACAATATCAGGATTAGAATAACTAGACATTTAATAAAATATCTATTAAAGTATCTGTTTTTAGTTCAGTTTCTTTGTTACGTTCAGATATTTGGTATATATATTTCAAAAAATTACATATTCATATAGAATTCTTAATTATAAATATAAAATTATGAAAGATAATGAAATAGTCATTAATAGTAAGTACCTAGTTGACCGAGCGTTGCCCGGTATTTTTTTTACAAAAATAATAATAATAATAGGGTAATTTGGGCTCGATCTTAGTATTTTCATTTCTCTTGCCAACACGTTCACCGAATAAGCAACGCTGACATTTAACGGCAAAAATAGTGTTTTATATATTCAATAAACTAAAAGTAAATTTTAGTATTTTTAAATGCCCAAAACAGGGATAAAACAATTTTTTTTTAAATAAAACTTAGCTAGATCGATTTTTCTCCCCCAAAACCTCCTGCATGATGAATTTCAGGAATAAAAATTGTCAACCTCTTAAGTGCTGCGTTAAATTGGTAATCTGCCAAAACATTTATTTATTTTGACTGCTACTTTCGCTAACAATTGTTATCTGTTACTTTAATAAACTATACTTGACACCATAGTAAAGTATAGTTATTATTAATTTTTAATTTATTAGTTTATATTAATGTTTAAAAAAAAATCAAAGTATTTAAAACAATAAATTAAGTGTTAAATACAATTGGTGTCTATATTTACAAAACGGCTAATTCAAAAAAGCCCTAGACTTGCAACAATGTGCAAAATTATTCATTACTTTGTAACATATAATTACAGCACACTCCTAAATATAATAACACAGTAGTACAATGTATTACAATGCTGGTGTTCCTAGTTCTTTGTGATTGATATTTGAACCTACAGTCCTGGCTCCTGGGCGGGACGAGGGCGGGCGACACCAGATGCGCGAGCGCGTGCTCTGTACGCGGTACAGCTGTAATATAATTACATTATTATACAGTATCCTTAGTTCTTAGTCCGTTAATATTATATTTTAAGTGACAACTGATTATGTAGTCACTTAAAAGTCAGTTTTTTGTGTGATTTTATAATGAAATCTGTAAATTTGACTGTAAATTTGAAACTATTTGCTCGTCTGGACACTGATATCTTCCGTCCTCATGCGTCCATTAAAGTAGGACAAATCTGGAAAATCTCAGATGGACAGCTGCCCGACGTAGCAGTAGAAATGTAGCTCAAAAGAAGTAAGCTATATTAAGTAGTTTGCTTTGTATTAGCTATTGCTTAGAAAAGTCACCTAATTTAAATTAGGTTTACTTCAGTCAAATACATTATCATCCTTATTTGAATGTCAACTATGACATCATGCTACGCAGTATTAAACTAGTGTTCTCTTGATTTTCCGACTAAGAGTCTCTTTTACTCACGAGCTATGTAGGCTCTACGCTTTATTGCAATTTGTCATCAAACGACTATTTTCTTTCAGATCACTATTAGGTCACTATTACTAGGCGTGCGTAATGTATTCAATGCTTTATTTTCTTCTTCAGAAATCATGTAGAACTCTTGAATCACTTATTCATACATCGACAATGCGTGATGTCGTCAACGATAGTGTTTTGTGTAGAATATGAAATAACATGTGCAAATAATAGTGATTAGAGGTGGCAGAGCGGGCGGCGCAAACGCGTGTTCACGTAATTATTGTAATCCGTGCAAGCGCCCGCCGCTCTTTGCTCCTGCGCTTTCTATTGTTACTAAGTTCACAGACTCGTATATGTTCTCGTTTGACCTAGATCTTTTAATACGCATTTTATATAATATAGTAATATTCTTTTCGTATTGAAAAATGAACCCATATGTATAAAACGAAATTCGATGTATATCATAGACATACGAGAGGTCACAAAAAGCTTGCGATGCCTGTGTCGCAACTCAGCAGAGTTAGCAACTCATTCGATGGTCTCGGTATTCACTTCTACATTAAAATTTCGCAATCCATACTAGACCAGTCTACAGAAAGGTTTAGATTAAATATATGAGATATTCTTATACGTAAAGCATATTACAAAATTGAGGACTATTTGGATGTTTCTCGTTATTTTCTCTCATTATTTGGATGTATTTCGAGTTTCTTTCTGGTTCTTCTCGGTAAAAGCAACATTCCAAACCAGCTGTAGCTTCATTAATCATATTGATCGTTGACGATTCACAAGTGCCTGAAAGAGTTGAGTTATTTGAATAAAGATTTGCTTTGATTCCTGAACCACTTTTAAATGAAGGCTAATACAAAAAGCCTACTATACTGTTTAGGTTTACTGTTGATAAGAATGCGTGAACAGTAGAGAAGAGTAGTAAACTCAACCAATACAAGACAGTAAAGTAAATAAAATAAATCAAGTTAATTTTTATTGATTTTTTTTAAATTTAAGACTGGCTGGAAGAGATTACGATTCCGGAAGACGCCCGCCCGTACGTTAAGATGTGTTTTTTATTCATTTTTATATGAATTTGAATTTTTCTTTATTGCTCTATAAAGAGATTACAAACATACAAACAGTAATAACTTAATGTCACTAGTTACAACTTTTTTATTAAGGAGTAACCGCCGAGTTTCTTGCATGGTCTTGTTGTTCATATTTGTTATATTGTTATATATTTGTAATTAGTTATTATCATGTACCAGTCTGCTGTAAGCTGTGGTAGCCCAGCGGTAAAACCGTACGTCTCTTTCGAGGAGGTCTAGGGTTCAAACCCCGGGCAGGCACCAATGAGTTTTCTAGTAAAACTTATGTGTCTAATTGATAATTGCAATTTATCACACGCTTTTCGGTGAAGGAAAACATCGTGAGGAAACCTGCATATCTTTAGAGATTTCCGGGGATATGTGTAACCTACCAATCCGCAATAGAGCAGCGTGGTAGGCCTCAGCTCCAATCCTTCTCTCCAAAAAAGGAGAGAAGAGGCCTATGCCCAGCAGTGGGATAGTAACAGGCCGTTACTACATGTACCAGACTTAATTTAAAAAAATAACATCTGTTCGCATATCACGTGACTAGATTTCGCGTGATATCAAATAGTGTAGGAAAAGGCATCCTGTCATACGAGGCGTATCCGCCCCCGCACGGATTGGGGACGTAAAAAATGGACCAATTTTTATAATAACGCTGGGGTAACGATCCAAATGTACTTTATTACAAACCGGAAACATTTATTACTTTTGTTGGTTAAAAAAAAAGATTTTCGTGAAATTTTATACCTCTTCATTGAGATTGTAAAAACAGCTTATATTACATCTGTAGACGAGATCTCTCACGTGAAATTATATAACATTTGTGTGATATTTAGATTGTGTGATGAAAACGGTTTTCAGTTTATAAGAATAACTATAGTATTGTTTGTAGTAATTTGGAATATTTAAATGAGCTAATCTTGTATATATATATTCGGAATTTTGGAAACGGCTCCAACGATTTTCCTGAAATTCAGTATGTAGGGGGTTTTGGGGGAGAAAAATCGATCTAGCTAGGTTTTATTTTAAAAAATCGTTTTATCCCTGCTTTAGGGCATAAAAAATATTTACATTGAAATTTAAATAAAACACTATTTTTGCCGTAAATTGCCATGTCCGCGTAGCTTATTCACCGAACGAACGGTCTCGAGAAATGAAAATACTTAAGATCGAGCCCCACCTGCCCAAATTTTTTTCTTTTTTTTTTAAAGTTTCTTTTTAATTTTGTTAAAAATTACCGAGCACGGCTCGTTCATCCAGATCCTAAGGATAATACAGAGAATTGACTTGATTGGAGCGGATTTTATTTGCTCAGTTACTCCTGATTCTATAAACTGTTTTGCATATAGTTTCAGTCTTTAAATATAATTATTATTATAAAGATTCTAACGATGTTAGATTGATTTTTCAACGGAATCGCATCCTTACACTACTACCAGGCATGAATTTTCAATTTTCTTACTTAGTTTTTGCTACATATTTGGGTATAATCCAAACTGGTTTGTGATAGGTTAGCTTAACATTTAAAAAGGTTGGCAGCTAACGACATGACATAATACCAATGCAGAAAATGCTTCTTTCCCTGTTACTTACAAATTCATAATTTGACTAGAGACTCCACTACATAATACTACATAATCGACCGAATCTATTTAGATTGACCGTTTTCAAAGTCGATCAATATATCAATATTTATTTGGTTATAGGAAGGCTATAAACTATATTCTTTTTTAAATCAATGTTAATATTAAAAAAAAAATAGCCTCCGTCACCACAACGCGTATCATTATTAAAATTTCGTGTTAGAAAACTAGAGTTGTTGTTTCACTTCGTAGGTTAGCTGGCAGAGATCTCTGTCTTAGGGTTAAGTTGACCTTTAAACACTTTTTTTACCAATAATGTTTTTCCAACATTTTTTTATCGTACATAAATAAATAAATACAGTTCATGTTATGAGTATCTAATTAAATAACAATCGATACTTATGAATAAAATATAATCTTACGTTACAGCGTTTAACTACCCAACTAGAGAGAATTAGTATTATATATTAAATCAGTTGGAGTACTAAACGAAATTTCTATGTATTCTAGACTGTATTTTGTAATATTTTTACCACCAATTAAGAAATGCGTTATCGTTTTATATTAGTTTTGCGTAAGATCCCGCCCTCGCCGGCCGCCCTGCGCGACCCGCCCAGAGTAAACAAACAAATGTGCGAGTGGGACGAACGACTTGCGAGCGAGAGTGTAGCCGCGTTCAGTCGTCCACCGAACCCTACAATTAGTAGGCGAGATTTCGTCCGCGGCATCGATTCGTTACGAGATAATCGTACCGCGGATTTTTCTTTAAGTCCATCGGGTGTGTGCACGTGACGTGTTTCAGCTGGAATCTGATGGGCTGAAATGAATTGTGCTTACTACCAGCAACACGGGGGCCCGCACCCCGCGCCGCATAATGTCAACAACAATTATTTCAATGAGGTAATCACGATAATTTTCCGTGAAACTCAATTTAGGCCGTCAGAGCCAGAGTGGCCTAACTTCTTAAACAAAAAGTTACAGTATTAAGGAAAAACAATTAGTCCTGTTAAAGAAACAATTTTAAGCAAATTAATATCTTTCATTAATATTTGCTGTCTTTCTCGCTGATTATATAATATGTTTTTTTAAGTGGTTTCACTAACCCTAAGCGTCTTATTCATTAATTAAATAAAACGCAGTATTGAAAACTGTCTGTTATGCAACTCTGGCTCTCATCGTCTCAATTGATACCTAAATATCTGCGTTTTTCTAAGCGGTAGTTCAACTAATGTATATTCCTATAATTGTTTGACAGCTTTATAACTTTTACGCCTAAACTTCTAACAATTTTCATTGACTTTTATAAATGACAGATAGATATGTATCTGTTTATATTAGGCACCGGAAAAATAAATATTTAATATTGAGCACCAATAAATCCTTTATCGTTTTACATATTAAAATAATATATAAAACGATGATAACGATATTCAAACTTTGCGAGTGGAAGTAATTGATAAAAAAACTAGAGATTGGCAAATTTAAGGAAGTTTTTTAATAAAGTTCGTAATTAAAGGCAATTTTAATTAAAAATAAACCTAGCGTATGATGTAATTCTACTTTATATCACGAAAAACACACAACAAAAGGGAATATATTGATATTTTTTTATTATAGTATAAAACGATTAAACCCAAATAGACATGAGTTATAAGAACCGCGACGCTTAGCACAACGCACTTTACTTTAGTGCTCTACTATAATTTACTGTTTTAGTAGAGCTCTTAAAAGGATAACTTTACAAAAGAAAGATTATCAGTCAGAATTTAATTAGAAAGTATAAAAACTACAAACCGTAAAAGAGAACATTTTCTAATTCATATGCATGTCATAGCCAACCTAAAATGTGTCCATGGAAATGAATGAAAAATACACATGCACTACACACTTTTACTATAACAAATTCAATAATCGTTTTGCCCTGCAACCGAAGCATCATCAGGAGATAGACTTACGACAAAATCATCGCGGATTACAGCAAAATATATTTTGTTACTTTTGTATAAAACAGTGTATAAATATATTACTCATTATTACATACTTCAAATAGTTTCAATGCGTCTAATAAAATATTAATAAGTCTATTTATGTTCAGTGTATCGTATAAAAAGCTATTAATTAGGTGGTTCACGCGAAACCAAACACGTTGCTCGAGCGAACAAAAGACGTTCTCAAGAGCAAGTCAACAAAGAAGTTCGGTAACAAAGGGGAGAATGGGAACAAAAATATTTAATTGGTATGATTATAAGTGATTATGGCGCACAAACACCTCCTGCCGGCTCGTCACACTAGGCGCTTTAAAAGAGCTTCGACTTTGTGTACTTTCAAATGTGCAAATATATGCCATACGTACAATGAGATGTATTATATCAAATAATTTAATCTTGCGAATTACGTTACTTCGAGGTCCATAATACAAAATAACAATAACGAAATCAGTCAAAAAATAATAATCTTTATCTATATATCTATACTAATATATAAAGCTGAAGAGCTTGTTTGTCTGTTTGATTGTTTGAATGATCTCAGGAACTATTGGACCGATTTGAAAAATTCTTTGAGTGTAAGATAGTCCACTTATCGAGGAAGGCTATCATACCTGATAAAAGCAGGATTTGTAAAAATATTCACCATCACCACCACAGTACACTAGCATTCCACACATCCACTACCACAATCTCAACTGATTATTTATTATTGAAGGATTATTCATACTGAAAGAGTCTAGTATTACCCAAAAAATAAATAATCTAATACGCAGTAATATAGTTTCTAAGATTTAGTTTTTAGCACTTCCTCCTGCCCTTATCCCACTCTAAGTGGGGTTGGCACAACATGTTACAAACATGTTGTCATATGATGTGGCTACGTATTTTACGACCGGCCGCCTGCTTGTAAACTTACCTTAGTCGTATTTTACGACTTCCCTGTAAGAAAGAGGGTGGTCTATTTTACTCAACCGGATACCACACGGTGGGTCAACTTACCTTAGTCGCCTTTACGACACCTCGGTAAGAAATGAGGTTGGTCTATTCTACTCAGCCGGATACCACACGGTGGTTAAAGTTTTTATCACTTATAGATGCAAATAATAAGTAAAATTAAAAATTGGGTTACTTTTTGTATTGAACGTATCTATTTAATTTCGTAATTAAAAGCTAATTTAACAAATAATTAAAATGAAATTGTTCTAAGAACAAGATACAAAGCAGAGATCATAAACAGTAGGCAAGTTTTTTCTGGCGTAGTTATCGACTGAGAGTGTAATTATTATAATGTAGTCTTAAAACATTTTTTTGGTACGCGATGAGCGAGTCATCACAATTAAATGCAATCCTTTTAGCCTATCTTTGACTAGTAACCACTTGTGACTTCACCTGCTAAGATTTCCAACTTAAGAAACATTTTAATAATTTAGATGTTTACGAAAGAAGCATCTTGCTGAAATTTTTGCCGCTACTTTTTAGGATTAGTATTTGGCATCGTTTTATTAACCTTATTATCATTTAATTTATAAAAAAAATCTGTTTTCATAAACTAATTTATAATTAATATTTGACAGCTTACAGATTCATTGCAAAGATAATTTTTTTCATCAACTAGAAGTCGAAATAAAAAGAAGAATAAAGAATTTATTAATTTCCACCACCTACATGTATGTGAATACATACATTGCAAGTTGAATAAAGGCTTTGAACAATAAAAAATACCTGCGATAAAATAAACATTAAAGTTACATATAAAGTTGTAAATAGAATTATTTACAAATATTTTTAAAATATGGACAAACATCTGTCACGTTATGCTATGCAATGTAATACAGAAAGATGGCCGACCGAATGCATTACGTTGGCCGTGGCTGTAATTACAATTTTCTATTCCCCTATGAAAATTACTCACAGAACCTTTTTGAATTTAATGTCGTAATAAATCGTCTTTTTTTAATTCACTCAAATTGCTGTTTATACTGGAAACGTGTAAACATATTAACGTATACCGGTCTATATTTGTACAGACTACAGAGTCGTATTTCATTATATGATTATAGATTTTTAACGATTATCGGTTAGTGCGAAAATTGCTAATTATACTGCCAACAATTACATATTTAATTTATAATTGTATACATTTTTAGTAAGTATTATTGAGACGATTTTTACCTTAATTACACTTATTTAAATAATTTATACAATTAGGCGTTACTTTTTTTTTTTGAAATGCATAATAAAAAAGTAATAATAAAATTTTAAAATTTAAACTATCGTGTCAATGTTAGTTGTCAGGAATGTGTGTTAACAATATGCCGCATTTTTGATAATTAAAAATACATGTCCACACTATGTCCAATAAACATTTTCCAGTTTCCTCTATATTTCCTCAATAAGCACTAATTTAAAAAAATTAAACTATCCTGAGTATTATTCATTATTCCCGCCATTCAGTTTCCCGCCGATAACGTCGTGTAAAGAGCTCATGAATAAGTGCCCCGGATGGGTTCGAAACTAGTCGGGCTAACCCGATAGAATAAGCACTAATTTGTTGTGAGGAAACCAGTTTTTCTAAAAATATTTTCATATACTTTCGAAATCAATAAAGTAATAAAGAATCAAGTATTAAAGTACATATCTACATTTAACGCTTATCCTTTACATGAATAGAATAAAAATTAGAGAAGTACCTATAAAGCGTTAATAATTAGGATCATAATAGACAACCAAAACCGCCACCATTTCTACACTTACCAATCGTTCTATACTTTTAAATACTATTAAAAAAACCGCGTACAATTCTGCAATGAATTCTGAAAATTAATAGTTCATCTACCAAAAAAATCCGATGATACGGGCTGTTCATAATCAAATGTAGTGTATGTTTATACAATTTTGAAGTGTAGTCCCTTTACCTAATACCGACTCTGAATGTCAACTTAATTCAAATATTACGAAACGGATATTACACAGACTTAATCAAAAGCTCTGAAGATGAGTAGAGTAGTTCAAAAAAGGGTACCTAATTTCAGTGGCATCGTTACACAGCTAGACGGCCGGGACACAGGGTCCATTCGGCCTCGGTCCGGCTTCGCAATTACTGGCCCATAATTACAGGGCTGCCGCCGCTCGGCGCCGAAACCGGCCGACTCTGCTGCCATAATTAAAAACGCTCTAAATTAAATTCGCCTGTGTACCCACCTTATGACTTTTTAGGGACTTTCTAATTAGTTTCTGTTTTTGTGTTAGACCCATCCGTATTGCGTAGTGACCCTTTGCGTAGGCTTAATTTAAATTCATTGTATCTACGCTTCGATCACCTATTATTATGTACGACTGGAAGCTATAATTGTCTGAAGTCTGTTAAGGACTTTGTCGTTACAGCAAAAGTGCGTATTTATTGATGTATGATAAATTCATTTTGTTTTTTGTCGAACGGATAAAATTGTAAACTTTATGTAGGCGTATATTCTTATGATTTCCTACTTTCTTGGGGGTAAATTTTCCAATGTATCTGAGAGTCCTTTTTTTATGAATCATGAAACAATTTTTAAAATTGCTTTATGTGAAATAACCAACTATTTATTATTATGTATTGTGTGTGTTTGTCCGCGTGGAAATCAGTGTCACAAATTTTGTTCCCGAATTGCATTTTGAACATAAAAATAGTTATCGTGAGTTAATAATAAGAGATTTTTGAATAACTTTCACGCTTTTACTTAGCTCAATCAAGAAAAGCTTTATATTTTGCCGTTTACACAATATTTGTTATTGCTGCTCCACTCCTATTTATCTTAGCGTGATGTTATATAGCCGATAAATGTATCATACATTCAAAGAATTTTCCAAATCGGTCCAGTAGTTCTTAAGATTAGCGGGTTCAAACAAAAAATCAAACTGTAGCTTTATATATTAGTATCTATAGATTAAATTTGGATTTAAATATTTAATGGACGTATTATGTAAAGGCAGTCTACGTCGAAATCGTAGTATTAGAAAGAATTGAATGCCCTGTTTATCACTTAACAAATTTTTCTTTTCATTCCAGGTTAGTATCGACCCCGTGTCCATGGATCACAAGGACATGAAGATATTAGTAAGTACTAAATTTATTACTACATTAGTACTACTTTTAGTACCTGCTAAATATTGTGTTCACTCTTCTATGTAATTCCTATCATTTTGTTTAGATTAAGGTCGTCTTTTTCTGACTCGACCTAACTTAAAAATAAAAATCTTTATCACGGCTGAGAAGTGAAATACTGTACTGGCATCTTTATTTTGTATTTTGTAAAATTTGAACGCCTTTGATTTAAATTCATGTTAAACAAAAGTGAATCTCCTAAGTAGACTGGCCAGTTGGTACAATTGGCCAGAAGGCAGGGTGCCTTCAGCTCCGTGGATAGCGGGTTCGATTCCCGCGATTTTTCGAGTCTATATATACGGGTGTATATGTATTTAAGTATTGTCACAAGTATTAAGTTACTTTGGGTGTATTACTTTGGTATTAAGTTACGTGTGAAATGGTCCCAAATATTTATTTAAAAAAATACCAATAGAAAACAATAATATTTAATCTTTAGTTAGTTTTAAGTACCCACGCTAAATATTAGGCAGAACAATTTCTTACCGCCGCCTGTAATTAGCGGTAAATAAAAAAAATCAAGCGCAATCTATGGTAATAATTAAGCGATTACCGCTAGGCAATTATCTCATATCGATACTCTTTAATCTATTCTTAAGATGCAAAATAAAATAATTCAAAACAAAATGCCATCGCGATTCAAGCACGAAGCCGGAAAATTATATCGGAACGAATATCGGATGACGAAATCGGTAATTTGTTTTGATTGGCCGATACTGTGAAATGGGCATTGTGAGGTGCCATGGTGCTGGCACGCTGGTAATTCATTCGTCACGCGGAGCCACGTGATGTCCACCCAGACAATAGCGATTATTATATCGACTTTATAGGCCATTCATGATCGATATTCAATTTCGATTAACGTTATATTCTGATATCGGATATTTAAATTAAATTAAAATTTTAAACGTGCCTCTTTAGATAACTGTTAGTTACCAACATTTTAACAAAACTTTGTGACAACTTATTAACAGTGTAAATAAACATTATTACAAATAGCGACTTTATAGGTTACAACATTTTAACGATACTTTGTGGCAACTTATTAATAGTGTAAGCCATATGATATCGACTTTATAGGCCATTCATGATCGATATTAAATTTCAATATTATTTGTTATTGAAATTATAAATATATACCAGTTAATATTATTTCAAATACAACAGATAACGTATTAAGTTAACGTTAAAAATGTTTACACCCTAAGGGAAATGTGTTGCCATTATCATTAGGTAACTTGTAAACGCGCTTCAGGTGTCGATGAGGCTTTCCTATAATGTACTTGCTAAATGTTTAGTCATCTTTTAAAATGCCTTTCCATTTAATCATGTGATAATTGATTCAATTATGCAGACGTATATTTTAATGCAAAATTTAAAATTTTTCGATAAATATAAACCTGGCCATATAATTAAAAATATGTGCGTGCGTGTTTCTTTAAATGATTTGAGTAAAGTACACATGTGACAATTTCTTATATTGTGTATTTCAATCGAATAAAGCCGCGAATAATGTATACATTTATTGAATTTGGACAAGGCGTCGTGTAACATATTCGAAAACGATTAGAAGAAATGGAAAATTTTGGATTAGATAATCTATACACACACACACACACACACACACACACACACACACACATATATATATATATATATATATATATATATATATATATATATATATATATATATATATATATATATATATTATATAAAGCGATAGGTGATGTATACAATAGACAAAGCAGGAACCGACATAAGCTTGCGGCTCCTGCTTTGCGCCTTGCAAAAGTACGTAATTCGTTTGTGGGTTTTGGTATAAGATTCTATAATAAAATTCCGCAATCAATTTCAGCAGTTTAAAAACACTGTTAAAAAGAGGCTGATACAGAAAGCCTACTATACTCTTGAAGATTATTTGGAAGATAAGAATGTGTGGATATAGCTCTCTTTGAACCTGTACAAGACAGTAACGACTGAATGTAAATAGTATTAAGAATTATATTTTTAAAAGAGCAACCGCCGAGTTTCTTGCTGGCTCTTCTCGGTAGGAACAGCTTTCCGAACCAGCAGTAGAGTTAACGATTCAAAAGCACTTGTTTACAAGTTTATTTGAATAAAGAATATTTTGAATTTGAATATTTATATATGAGGCAACACACGGTCACCTGTCCGCAAAATAGTTAGTACTTGTATTATGGATAGCAGACAACTAGTACATATATACTTACTTGTAAGTATATAATATTAAAAACATATTTAACATATCTGGGTGTATACATATACACCCAGATTCTAAGAACCAACAAATTGTATTTAGAAAATGTTAGTCCTCGGCGGGAATTGAACCCGCGATCCGCAAAGCTAAAGGCAGGGTCACTACCACCTGCGCCCACAGGCCACATAAACATGATAAATATGTGAATTTTAAAACAAACTTTTACCCTATATTAAAAATATCCCTATAGTATAACACAATTTTGTTTAAGTCATACCTATAATACTAATCAACAGTACCTTTTGCCTGCGAATTATTCATTAACGAAATAAAGTGGTTGCAATTTTCTTTTCTAGGGGTTGTAAGGGGGAGGCTCGTCCCAATCAGTCTCCTCAATTGTCAACCTCACCTGCACGCGGTGCACCCTGCAGATTAACCAACGAGGCTCTGGCGACCGACAAATGGCGGTATAACCATTCATATAGCTGACCTAAATTATACCAGACCGACAGTGGGCAGCAGCACTGTCGGTGCGACATGGTCAGCACTGCGATCACCAACCCGCAGGCCAAGCGTGGTGATTACTGGCAATACCTTCATGGCATTACAAATTAAACCACAGCCCCTAGTTCCCGGCAGCTCCGCTATTCCCAGCTCTGGCAGCGGTTTGGGTAACGGCGGGGCAGGGGGTGTCAAGAATCTCCGGCAGAGATTCCGCTGCCAACCCCGACGACTAGACCTGGCAACGTGCAACGCACGCACTTTGAGGGAAGACGAAAAGATACTCGAGCTGGAAGAAACAGTAAGCAAGTTGCGGTGGGACGTGATTGGATTATCCGAAGTCCGAAGAGAGGGGGAGGACACGATGATCCTAAAATCCGGCAACTTGCTTTACTACCGGGAGGGCGAACAACAGTCCCAAGGTGGTGTCGGGTTTCTCGTCCACAAGTCCCTTGTCAACAACATTGTTCAAGTCGAGAGTGTGTCGAGCAGGGTCGCGTTCCTGATACTCAGAATTACCAAACGGTATTCGCTGAAGGTCATACAGGTCTACGCACCGACATCGGCACATCCAGACGAGGAGGTAGAGGCCATGTATGAGGATTTATCTAGAGCCATGCATGCCTCCAAACCCTTTTACACTGTTGTGATGGGGGATTTCAACGCAAAGCTGGGCAAGCGAAGCGGTACAGAGGTGAGAGTAGGGCAATTTGGATACGGGGAACGGAACCACAGGGGCCAGATGTTGGCCGATTTCTTGGAGAGAGAAGACCTCTACATGATGAATTCTTTCTTCAAGAAACGGCCACATCGAAAATGGACATGGATAAGTCCCGACGGTTCCACGAGAAACGAGATTGACTTCATCATGTCGACCAGGCGTCATATATTCAATGATGTCTCTGTGATCAATACCGTAAAAACCGGAAGCGATCACCGTATGGTCAGAGGCACACTGAATATATGCGTACAGCTGGAAAGATCCAGACTGGTGAAGTCTACGCTCCGACCAACTCGAACTCATATCCAAAACCCCGAGAACTTCCAACTCAAGCTGATGAACCGTTTTGATTGCCTAGCTGACTGCGATTCTGTGGACGAGTTAAACAACAGGCTAGTGGAAACTGTCCATACGGTGGGGTCTAAATTTTATAAGACACACCGTAAAAGAACCAATAAATTCTCGACCCAGACTCTCAAACTTATGGACGAGAGGAACGAAATGAGGCTACAGTCTTCAGTAGACGCGAAGCGCTACCGTCTGATCAATAGACAGATTTCTAAGGCACAGAAATGTGACTTGTGACACTTCAATACCGAATACATTCGAGGCACAATTGAGCGTAACAGGGGCTCAAAAGTGTTCGCAAGAGATTTGTCTATTGGGCAGAGGCAGTTGACGCGATTGAAGACCGATAGTGGTAGTATCATTTCGTCTCGACCGGAGGTTTTGAGAGAGGTTGAGCGGTTCTATGGGCAGTTATACACTTCAACACAACAGCCTGTGGTCAGTTTGGCAAAAGATCCAAGAGCCAAGCTGACCCGACACTATACCGAAGATATCCCGGACGTCAGCCTATACGAGATTAGTATGGCTCTCAAACAACTCAACAACAACAAGGCACCAGGTGATGACGGAATCACAACAGAACTCCTGAAGGCGGGTGGCAAACCCATATTAAAAGTCCTTCAGCGATTGTTCAATTCCGTCATTCACGAAGGTACTACGCCGGAAGCGTGGCACAGGAGCGTGGTGGTTCTTTTCTTCAAGAAGGGTGATTACACCTTATTGAAGAATTACAGACCCATCGCGCTGCTGAGTCAGGTTTATAAGTTGTTTTCGAGAGTCATTACGAATCGTTTCGCTCGTAGGTTCGACGACTTCCAGCCTCCCGAACAAGCCGGTTTCCGCAAAGGCTATAGTACTATAGACCACATATTCACGCTGCGGCAGGTTATACAGAAGACCGAGGAGTATAACCAGCCACTTTGCTTGGCGTTTGTGGACTATGAGAAGGCCTTTGATTCGGTGGAAACATGGGCCGTGTTAAGATCGCTCCAGAGATGCCGAATCGACTATCGGTACGTCCAAGTGTTGAAGTGTTTGTATGAAAACGCCACAATGTCTGTCCGTATCCAAGACAGAACTACGAGACCAATCCAAATGCAGCGAGGTGTGCGACAGGGAGATGTCATCTCCCCAAAGCTGTTTACCGCTGCATTGGAGGACGTCTTTAAGCTTTTGGATTGGTACGGATACGGCATCAACATTAACGGCGAGTACATCACTCACCTTAGATTTGCCGACGATATAGTCCTTATGGCAGAGTCTCTGGAGGATCTTAACACAATGCTCGAAGACCTCAGCAGAGTATCTCAACAGGTGGGCCTTAAAATGAATATGAGTAAGACGAAAATCATGTCGAACTCACATGTTCCGCTCCACCCGGTCATCGTTGAGAACTCTGCACTCGAAATTGTAGACGAGTATATATACCTAGGACATACAGTCCGATTAGGTAGGTCCAATTTCGAGAAAGAGGTTAGCCGCCGAATCCAACTCGGATGGGCAGCGTTTGGGAAGCTACGCGAGATCTTTTCGTCCAAAATACCTCAGTGCTTGAAGACCAAAATCTTCGAACAGTGCGTGTTGCCAGTGATGACCTACGGATCTGAAACGTGGTCGCTGACTATGGGCCTCATAAGAAGGCTCAGAGTCGCTCAGCGGGCGATGGAGCGAGCTATGCTCGGAGTTTCTCTACGTGATCAAATCAGAAATGAGGAGATCCGTAGAAGAACCAGAGTTACCGACATAGCTCAGCGTGTCGCGAAGCTGAAGTGGCGATGGGCGGGGCACATAGTGCGTAGAACCGATGGACGTTGGGGTCTCAAGGTGTTGGAATGGCGACCCCGCACCGGAAAACGCAGTGTCGGTAGACCCCCCACGAGATGGACTGACGACCTGAAAAAGGTCATGGGGAGCCGCTGGGTCCAAGCGGCACAAGATCGTGTGGTATGGAGATCCCGTGAAGAGACCTATGTCCAGCAGTGGACGTCCATCGGTTGACAAAGAAGAAGAAGAAGAAGAATTTTCTTTTCTATTCTCTACTCGATAAAATGAAATTACTTTAAGTAAGTTATAAATTATTAAATTATTTAGTTTTATTATTTTTAGTAAGTTACTAAATTATTTTCTTCAATTAGTATATATAATCATATAAAATCCTACTAATATTATAAATGCGAAAGTTTTTGAGTATTAGTATATGTTTGTTACTCTTTCACGGCGTATCCGCTGAACTAATATCGATGAAGTTTGGCATAATTATTCCTTATACACCGTTGTAACAATAGGGTATAAAATTCCTGTTTATTCTACAGCAATAGGATGAAATTGAAAAGTGCCATCTATTATCGACCTATCACGCGACAACAGTCCACAGAAACGTTGCGGGTAAAAGCTAGTATGTAATACAAATCTTTAAAATAAAGACAATCATGTTAAAGTATATATAGAAAGTGAGTAGCGACCTGTTACTATCCCACTGCTGAGAATAGGCCTCTTATCTCCGTTTTTGGAGAGAAGGTTTGGAGCTAAGACCTACCACGCTGCTCCAATGCGGATTGGTTGGTCACACATATATCTACAATTCTTGTGAGATATGCAGGTTTCCTCACGATGTTTTCCTTTACCGAAAAGCGTGTGATAAATTGCAATTAACAATTAGACACATAAGTTTCAACAGATAAACTCATTGGTGTCTGCCCGGGTTTGAACCCGTGACCTCCTCGTAATAGTCGCACGGTGTTACCGCTAGACTACCACAGCTTCAAAGGTCTTATATGCAAAGGTTTAATCTGATCAATTGAAAAGGCCTTTGTCGAGTGTATACTAATGTTACAATACATTGTATTGTATATATTTGTACTATTATGATAAGCATACACGCCGCAGGCTTGCTTCGTCCGCATGTATCCGATTTGTATGCCCGAATACAAATATCGCTATCTCAGGTACATGTACCATTGTTATGAATAAACTCTAGTTCGTATAAAATACTAATATCTGGGTGACCAAGCCTTGCTGGATAATTTTTTACAAAAAAAAATTGAATAAAAGAAAATTATAATTATTTAGTTGGGGATTGATCCTAGGTATTTTCATTTCTCGTGACAGTTAACGGCGAAAATTCAATTTAATATAATTGTAAGTGTTTTTTATGACCAAAATCAGGAATAAAACAATTTTTTTTTACATATAGATCGATTTTTCTCCTCCAAAATCCCTTACATGCTGAACTTCAGGGAAATCGTTGGAGCCGTTTCCGAGATTCCGAAATATATATACATACAAGATTAAATATATAAAATACTATAAAGGAACGTTAAAGTCGTAGCATCATCCTCCTGCCCTTATCCCACTCTAAGTGTGGTCGGCACAACATGTTATAAACATGCTGTCACATGATTTGGTTGCGTTTTTACGTCTGGCCGCCTGCCTGATGTCAACTAACCCTACTCGTATTTTACGACACCTCGGTAAGAAAGAGGGTGGTATATTCTACTAAACCGGATACCACACGGTGGGTCAACTTACCTTAGTCGCCTTTTAGGACACCTCGGTAAGAAATGAGGGTGGTACTATTCTATTCAGCCGGATACCACACGGCGTGAACGTTAAAGTCGTAGCGAATCTTCTAAATGGGAAGAAAAGATTTATCATCAAATTCTCGGCCAACATTCTCTTAAGTGGAAGCTGGTACAAGTGGCTATCCGTGACACGTACAAAATGCACAGAAAATTCATGGGGGATGCTTAGTATGGTTGTAAGGTGTTCCTATATATATTTACATCTTAGCTCCCGTTGCAGTCTCATCTTTATAGCTAGAGACGTAGAACTAAAAATCATTGTACAAGAGATAACATAGCTTTTAGTAGCATACTGACTTTTATGGCTATAGCTATAAGATCTATTACTTTGAATCCAATGTGAGTGTAGAGATGTGCTGTACATAGGTAGGTTTAATCGCCTTGACGGGAGGTTTCGAGGGCGGTAAAAGCCACCTATTTGAACTACTTGAAACCTTCGTTGTAGTCAGCGATAAATTTATCTTATGTTGTTTACCAAAGATTGTATCTTCAAGTAACAATAAATTCGTAAGTAATAATTAAATTATTTTGCTATAATCCGCGATGAAAATTCCACGCTTCAAAGTGGATTATAGCAAAACAATTTTATTATTTAATTTGTGTTATGGATCTCCGCAAAGTTATGCCTAACTCTATATATTATTTGATTATAAGAAATGAAAACTAAGCTGCTAGCTTTTGTCATCAGATATTAATTTTATTACATTAATAAAATTAATAGTTGTTAAAAAAAGCTAACAAACGATGAAGGGAGCTATGTGATAAAATCCAATTAGATATGCATCTATTTTCTTCTTTTTTGTTAGCCGATGGATGTCCACTGCTGGACATATGTATCTTCATGGGATCTTCACACCACACCTGACCTTTATGGATGGATCTATAGACCGAAATTTTACAGAGACATCATATTGTTTATTAAATCTATGACGACAAATGGGCAAATAGTTCAAAGAATCGGTTATCTTCGACGACCTGTATTATTACAGAGGCGATCTTTTTTTTATGGAATAAAAGCAGCATAGAATCTAGGCAAACATCCAACTGAAAGATAGAAAAGCTCAAAAAGGGCAAGCAATCACCGGATTCAGTATATGCCTAGCAGTAAAATAGTAACTACTGTTTTTTTCTATTTAGTGGAATACTTTAAAAAAAAATTCAATCAATCGCAAAAATTAAGAATTAATTATTAATCAAAAATTAAGAATGAAAAAGATTTTCCGAACACACGTCCGCGAAATATAAATAAATAAATACCTATAGATACCTTACAAATAGATCCCTACATGGGAAAGAAATAGACAAACTAGAACCGATGTTAAACTTAATGTTATGTTCTGCGGAAGAGTAATAGACAACCTTACCTTGATATCATTCTGTTAGACACGCGAGTAGACCTTTAGTTATCTGTCGCAGATGATCTGATTGGCCGGCGTCAACACAAATGACCGGCGGAAGTTGCGGAAGTGTCTGTCGCCGGAGTTTATTACTCGGACAACATTCATGAAAGTTATATCTACAAATTTCGCACTTTTTACCGCCAATTTCACTAAACTAGTAGTACTAAAAGTATATTTTATGGTCAGCCTAAAGTGGACTTAGTATTTTTCTAAGCTAAGCTAAAGAATTATCGATTTTTTTATGATCGATTATTATTATTTTAAATAGATGTTTAAGAAAAATATTGTATTAATTACTCTCTTTTTAGTTTTTTATACATATGCGTTGTTAAATGAAGTCAGTGTAACCAAACTACAAATTTTAATCGAGTTTCACAAACAGTGCAAAAAAACAGCAATTTTTATTCGTACTAGTTGACTTTAATTAGTTTTTGTTCTAATTATTTATTAATCATCATTAATTATTCAATCAATTCAATCGATGATTCAAATTTAATTAAACAGCAAATTTTGAATTGAAAAAATCGATTATAAATAGATCCCTATTCCGACAAAGTAAAAAAGTTATTTGAATAAAGAATGATTGAATTTGAATTACGACACCTTGTCTATGGGGCTTCTTCGCAATTACAGTTTCTTAAACTGTAATTGCGAAGAATTAAAAGTCTATTATGTACCTATATACTATTTTATACAAAAAAATCTTTGGTCATACAAAGGGGTAACGCTGCCAGTATTTTAGGAACTTTACCCCATTGCAATGGAATCGATTGTTTCGATTTAATGTAAATATATTTATATTTATAAATTTTTATTTTTTATTCTTTATTTAGTTACTTTTCTATCAGAAAGTAATTAGAAATCAGAAATGCCAAATAAGTATTTATGTATAACTAAACATATCGGTCGTGTAATACCCTCGTAACTGGATTTTCGCACACCGCCCACTCTAATTTCGCATCCCAGCGTGAATTTTGAGTTCAAATTAAAATATTATTGCGTTAAGTTCGCACGGTCTGGCCCCGGGCGTTTTATTTCGTTATCCCGGACACGCCCAATTTTATCCTTCACCCCTCACCCCTTTGACAGCTCCTACCTTATACCGGCACCCTAATCATCCTCCTGCCCTTATCCCACTCTAAGCGGGGTCGGCTCAACATGCTATAAACATACTGTCACGTGATTTGGCTGCGTTTTTACGACCGACGTTAACTTACCATAGTCGTATTTTACGACACTTCCGTAAGAAAGAGGGTGGTCTATTCTATTAAACCGGATACCACACGGTGGGTCGACTTACCTTAGTCGCCTTTTACGACACCTCGGTAAGAAAGAGGGTGGTCTATTCTATTAAACCGGATACCACACGGTGGGTCAACTTACCTTAGTCGCCTTTTACGATACCTCGGTAAGAAAAGAGTTTGATCTATTCTACTCCGGTGGATACCACACGGCGGTTTGACTTACCTTAGTCGCCTTTTACGACACCTCGGTAAGAAATGAGGGTGTTACTATTCTATTCAGCAGGATACCACACGGCTATACCGGCTATATACGGCTATACCGGCACCCTAATGTCGCTATAATATCTAGCGACTGTCATTTCCGTACACTTTTAAGTAAAGCCATACCTTAGTTTACTTTATACGGAGGTAATAAGATATATTATCCCATAATCCTTTATGGGGTAAATCTCCCCATGTTATGCGTGTCATAAAACTATTAGACGCTTAAGGTATACTTAAGCGACGTTCTTTCGAATACTTAGCGGTCGCGATGTATTTTTGGGGTGCGGAAGGGCGCCTATTTTTCTCTTTCACGTAAAAGTTTTATACCTTTATGGTGTTTTTGTGTTCCATTATGAATTATTTGGCCGTGTTTATAAGGTTTTTTTGTGGTGAGCATTATATTTTTATTATCTTTAACACCTTGTTGGTGGTAAGGGTATGTAGGGGAGTGGAGAACAGATGTTCTTGATATTATTTTCAGGGACGATAGTCTTTTGGTTGTTGATTTCGATTGGAAATCCTTTTCTAATTATTTATATTTTTATAAAAATTTTGACCATGTTTCGAGTTTATGTATTTTGTTACAAAAATGCAGTAGGTATTCTTCGATAAAGATTTTGATGAAATTTACATTATTTAGTAGTTGGAATTCAATATATGTGTGCTTATATAATTAGCCATATATATAAAACCTATTTTGTTTCTTATAATTTATGGTATCTGAATTTAATAAGTAAAAATACACAAAATTAGCTGCCTCAGTGCTGGAAAAAAGGATATTCAATTCAATTTGAAAGAATAAATTTAAAATAATATAGTTCAAGTTTTATACAAAAAATTTCTTTAAGTTTAATTCCGTACAAAAGTTCATTTAAACAACAGACTTCATTATAATTTTTAAATTTATTAATCTTTTTTTAATCCGAATCTTGAACCATATTTAGCCGAGATGCATATTGTTTACGAACAATAAGTAAAATCCGTAATGACCTAAAAATTAAATTACCTAAATGGATCCATTTAATTTAATTTACAATCCGTACACAGCGTGTACGGTTTGTACGGTGTACAAATTTTGATGATACGTTCCTATAGTTTAAAGCCCTATCTATAATCCATTAAACCGCAAAGCAAGCAATCGAGTTCCAAAGTTATCGGTAATTTGAAACAAAAAACTTTATGCAAATCGGGGGAGCCGAAATAAAATGGAGTCGCGCGTGCGATCGATATGCGACCTTGTGGGCGGGGCCTGCGGGGGGCGGGGCCTAATAAGAGGCTGGGATTGGCCAGGGCCGCCCACCCCGCCCCCACGTAGTCGGCCTCACCCGCACTCGTAAACGCGCGCCCGAGCGCCGCGACACGAGTCGTTCAAAACATGTGAACGCTCGGATTCTCGAACCGCCTCTGTCAACGGAGCGACTTCTTTCAAACGTTACATACATTCTTTTGACAGTTCGTGACATTTCTTTGATAGTTAGTGACATTTCTTTGATATTTCGTGACATTTCTTTGATAGTTCCTGACAGTTTTACGTGATAAATGTTTAATAGACTTTATTGAAATGTGTTTGTGAACGATGATAACTGACATGTACGCGCCGTTGCAGGCGCCGGCTAAATCAATTGTAAGTTATTTAATTAATGTAAAGTTAACACGCAGTAGTCATAGCTAAGTGTGAACGAAAGTTTTTTAAAATCTTTCAATATTTCATCATTTTGTATACTGGTATATTTGCATTGACTCCATTTTGATATTTGTTCTGCTATGTTCGACTCGATGTTATTTTATATCGAGGAATTACCACATTGAATGCGACATTAATCTATACATATTAGAAAATAAGGGCCCTCTTCCAGTCTGTTTGTGTTCTTAAAATCTGCTTAACAGATTTTTGTACAGTTTTCACTAAAAGATTGTGCCAGTCTTGAGGAATATTGAGTTTAATAGTACATAGTAAGATAGTTCCTTCTCTCTCTATTTGTCCGGGCTAATCTACACTATCGGTTATACTGATTTTGATAGGGCTTTCACTGGAAGATAGAGGAGGCTATGGAGCAACATAGAAATTATATCCTGGAACTCTCTCTGGGTCTGGAAAACCTTTGTGATATATTGATTTCTTACACCGCCGTGTGGCATCCGGCTATATAGAATGGACCACCCTCTTTCTTACCGAGATGTCGTAAAATACGACTAAGGTAAGTTGATATCAGACAGAGGGTCGGTCGTAAAATACATAGCCAAATCGTGTGACAACATGCTTATATCATATTGTGCCGACCCCACTGAGAGTGGAATAAGGACAGGAAAATGATGACAATGATTTCCTCGCAATTGAAGCCGCTGGCACAGGTAGTGTTAAACTACGACATCATTTTAAAGTCTTAAAACATATTTATAGTAATTAAAGCTTTCAGAGCATTTAAAAAAATTATTGCTTCAAAATAAACTAACTATATTTTCAGGGTGCTCTGTAGTTTTTCGGGTAGACAGTGGTTACTAGAAGATTACCAGTAATTTAACTCTGCTATCAAAATAGCATAGCTGTACTTTTATATAATGTCCTTAAAAAAATATAACATAATGTAACTTAAGCAAAAAATATTATTATTTTCGCTTACACTTAAAATATCTTTATGAATCATTTAGTCTAAATGAGTCATAAATACAGCGGTGCGGTATAAGAATGTAATAAACAGTCGCCTCATTAAATTTTACGATATTTAATAAGTGATATAAATTCAAATTTACCTCTACAGTTAACGCTGAAGGCATGTATATGTAAATTAAACTATATCTAATAATATGGAGATGGAAAAACATAAAAAAGGTCTTTAAAGTAACATTTTGTTCAAGTATTACAAAATAAATTAGGTACACTACAATTTCTAACGAAAAATGATATTATGATCATCATCATTCTCCTGCCCTTATCTATATTAATAAAATAAAGAGGAATTTTTTTTATGTATGTTTGTAATGTATTCACACAAAAACTACTGGACCGATTTAAAATTCTTTCACCATTGGATAGCTGCATCTTTACTAAGCAACATAGGCTATATAACATTAAAAAAATAGGGATATATTTTTTCCTTTTTTTATTTTTTCCTATTTTTTTTGTAAAAAAAAGGTGTAAAAAAAGGAAAAATTACGCGGATAAAACCGCGGGATATTATTAGTCTTACTCTAAATAGGGTAGGTACAACATGTTTTAAACATGTTGTTACATGTTATAGCTATTTATTTTACGACCGGCCGCCTGCGTCAACGTCAACTTAACTTAGTCGGCGTACCTTGAAAGGCGTTCTACAGTACGAATAATAACGGTAACAATAGGGGTGGTCTATTCTTCTCAGCCGGGTAGGTACCACACGGCAGGTCGACTTACCTTAGTCGCCCTTTACGACACCTCAGTAAGAAATGAGGGTGGTCTATTCAACTCAATCGGATACGGACCACCACATGGAATGATAGAAATTTTAAATAGTAAATAATTTTAAGTAGTAACAAATAGTATTGGATAGTGATTATATTATCCGATATTAGTTATCCGGGGCCGACGGCTTACATGGCGACGGAATAACGTTAAAAATGGCTAAAGCCAAAAAAGAAAAAAAGGAATCTGCGTTTGAATTAAATTCAGCAAAAACAACGGTATCTAATTAGTTTATTGCATAATAAACTAATTAGGTACCGTTGTAAGTATCTTTCGTAAAAATATGTCAATCAACAACGATTGATTTTGATAAAAGGAATAATAAAATTATTTTGGTATAATCCGCTATCAAATTGATGATGAAAATGATTTCATCGCGGATTGTCGCAAAATAATGTTAGATATTATTACTTTTGAATTATGGATGTCCTCTAAGTGAGCCTTCTTCAATGTAATATTGATTTTGATTTAATTTGCTCTGTACAAAACTTAAAAAAATAGTTAACTTTGAATACAGAAACTGTAAGTGTAGTTTCCTAATTGATTGCTAACCAGTTGCTCATATAAAAAGAAATTTTTACTTAATATTATCTATCTGATTGTATTTTATAATGGAAAAGTATTAAAATTTAATGTTCTATTTTGTCATTGGCGGTAAATAACTGTTAAAATAAAATTAACAATTTATGAAAAAATACCGTTTTCAATCGTTCTTTAAAAGCTATTGCTTTAATCTTACTACCCTACTAATCCTTTCCTATCCTATCCTACTAATATTATAAATGCGAAAGTTTGTGACTATGGATGTATGTTTATTGCTCATGGCGAATCCGCTGAACAAATATCGATGATATTTAGCACAATTATTCCTTATACACCGGGGTAACATATGCTATAGAAATCCTGATAATTCTACAGGAATAGAATGACATTGAAAAGGGCTATCCATTGTCAACCTATCACACGACAATATCGACGTGAACGAAGTTGCGGCTAAAAGCTAGTATACTTTTAGTATACTATACGTTTAATTTGTTTTGTGCGTACTGTACCTATCTATCGCCGATATCCCGTTCAGAAGACGGGACGTGATCATTAGATTTATGAAGCGTTGAAACGAAGAACAATAAGGCATTGTTCTAACACGATTTACAATTGAAAATAATCTCATATTTCACCAATACAATTTATTTGATAATTTTATTTTACGAGCGAACAATAGATGCACCTTATTACGAATTATGATTGATATTTGATAGTGCTGTATCTAGTATTTTCACAAAATCATCTATTATATGTGATGTAAGTTTAAATTAAATCATTTGATTTACTTATACTCTATAACTTTGCATCTTGTAAAGTGTATAAACAAAAATTAATCTTTAAAAAAGATGAATTTGAGTATTTAGTTAAAAGAAACTATGCGTTTTCTGCCTATCCGAGTTTAGATAGTTTAAACACACACAACACTGCTAGTAATGTGTGTGTCTGTGATACATACACATAATACATACAAGAATACAATACCGAAGTATTGTTAGTTTTTCTTTTTGTTGATTTTATTAGTGGAATAAATTAGAATATGGATTTTTTTTAAATCCATATTCTTATGGAGATAGGTGCCTTCTGAGACAGGTGTTATTACACTTAAAAAAATGTCTTGGTGCTGTAATATTTAGAATTATTAATTAATAAATTGTGAAGCCCAGTTTAAAATCTCACACCTGCATCTTTTAGTCATAATGTTCACGTGTCAAATACATAAAAATATAATACCTATTTCTGTTGACATTTTAATTAATTTTGAACAGAGAAAATTTCAACCTTTTATTAAACGAAACAGTTTTATTAAATGAAATATGACGAAACCTTAAATCCTAATAGCATTAAATACGAAAAATAAACAAATTATTAAATAATAAATTGCGAAGCTCTGTTTAAAAACACACACCTTCACCTTTTTTGTCATAATGGTCACGTGTCAAATACATAAAAGTATAATAACCATTTCTGGACACATTTTGATTATTTTGAAAGGAGAGATTTCAAGCAATAACTTATTAGTTTTATTAAATGCAATATCACCAAATCTAAAATCCTAACAGCATTAAATAAAATCAATATACAGTTTAAATCCGTGAATCGATGAGGACAGATCGATACATCAAATCCATTATGCGTGTCTAATAGATTTTTTTGGCGTTGGCCCATTCAGCGCGCGCAGCGTGAAGCAAGATCAATGGCCATTGTGGCATCGAACCGACCGACAAACTTTTATTTGTAATGCCCCTAAATGGCTGTTGTCGAGATTAAGGTGCTTGATGCATTGTCATCTGTGAGTGCTGCGAAATCGACAAATCCTAAATAACAGGGTTACCACTCGAGTTTTGGACTAAAGTGACGGACACAATGGATGGATCAGTCACCTTTAATACTGAGAGTGCTTTTGTTGTATGGATTAACTAATATGAAGATTAGAGGTCAAGAGGTATTTGGGGATTATTGCTATCATAAGTGTTTATTCATATTTTGCGCTTTTCTAATACTGTTTTCCCTCCTCCTTCAGTTGTGTGCTCACTGCTGAGCATGGTGATAGTCTCGATCCCTTTTGTTGTGGATTAACTGCCACCAATTTTCCCGGACAGCAGCGCTGGGTATAGCCACGCTCAGTCCGATATCCAGATGTTCAGACACCTGATCCGACCATCTTTTCCAACCCCTGGATCTCCTTCCGTCTACCTTTTCACTGACCATGACTTTGTCGAGGTTATCGCTGGGTTTTGTAGCTATATGTCCAAAATACTAAAGTATTCTCTGGAGACATATGCTTGAGAGTCTTTGCTTCACCTTCAGCTCACTGAGAATAGAGACGTTTCTTCGAAAGGCAGTCCAGGGGATACGCAACATGCGTCGCCAGCAGAAAATTTGTAACGCATCGATTAGTTTTCTATCTGCTGCTCTCAGGGTCCAGGACTCAACGCCACATAAAAAGAGAATAGAGAATTTTGGGCACATTACGGTCTTGCTATATTTTGTGAAGTTGACTCATGGCTAATTTAGCCCATGCCAATTGCCATGGCATGCCAATCCTGCGTCTGATTTCTGTTTCAGAGCCTCTCTTGAAACAGATATCAGACGTTTATCTTAATACTGTTTTATCTGTACCTAAATAAAGGTTCATTCAAACGGTTATTTGTCTTTTAGCTTATATGCAAACTAATACACTATTATCCAACTTGGAGTGGGATAAGGGCAGGAGGATAACGATCCAGCTATATACATTGACATTTGTAAAGTTCTAATAACTCAGGGGGGTAATCGGGCCAAAAATTAGAATACTCCTGTTCGAGACCAAGTACCTCGTTTCCCTTTTTTTCTTTTTGTTTAATATTGCTTTTTTTATACCTTCTAAAAATAAATCTGACCAAAGCTCGGTTACCAGGTACTATAAAGTTTAGGCCACCAAGAAATTTAAGTAGTAATAGTACGGTTTTCAAAAACGACCATGAGTCTAATAAAACCAAACTAAGCTAAAATCTATCTCATTAACCCATATAAATTCAAACACATATTCACGTGGGCAGTGTATTCAAAATTTTACTTGTAAAGTCGTTGCCTCATCTATCTATATAGACAAGGTTGTAATATTATGCTTTATGCATTGTGGATTGTATTTAAATAAAGCAAGAAGGAAGTGAGAATGATTTTCATGAAAGTTAAGTTATTATGTGAGGCCTCAGATCATTAAAATAATAAAGATGGCTCCAAATGAGCGACGGGTCCGGTTGGGCTTGCTCTAAGTCTAGCTGGACATGGTTACGGCCACCGTCGGCGAAACCCGGAAGCACAGCAATGGGAACGGGGACCTTCGGGTTGCGAGGAAGAAAACCTCTATAAAAAATTACCCGGTGGGGGCGGAAACGTCCACCAAGGCGTTGTGGCCCCTACTTGGGGCGCGGTCTCCCCCTGTTGACAAAACAAACACGGTGGGCAGGAAGCGACCATGGGCAGCGATGGCCTCCCTTTGTTCTGCGGAGGGGGGTGAAGGGAGGCGGCGGAGCGGTTCCACGAACTGTTGTTCTGGATCCAATCTGCTGCTGGTGAGTCCAGGTGTTAGTGACTCGCCCAAGCCCATCGTCCACCCTAACTGGGGACCTTCAGGTGTTCCGAACGGGGTATATCGGACGCCTGGCTTACAGGTCCTAGAGGCGGTCGGTGCATCTGGTGCTACCGATGCACCGGTTAGCGGAGGGGGGCTTCTCTTTCGAGAGGCCCCTACCCGAAGAAGGTGTTTGTTCTCTGGGATCAGAGCTGTTGGCGGGATGGGGGCAATATGTACAATGATACCCTGTCCTTGCCATCGGCAGCGTGGTGGAGCACACAGGTCGTTTTAGTCGGTGCGAGTCCGACATAACTGCCGCCTGTCCCCGTCGCGGTACCCATAAGGAGCTTTTTTCTGTATAAAAAAAATCAATTCCCCTTTCCCTATACCATGAAGATTCCCTGCTATCTTTGGAATATCTAAATTCATATACTACATTTTTACTTATTTACTTTTACATTTTCCCTGAGTATTTTAT
Organism: Morpho achilles; assembly: GCA_947086495.1. Taxonomy (NCBI): domain Eukaryota; kingdom Metazoa; phylum Arthropoda; class Insecta; order Lepidoptera; family Nymphalidae; genus Morpho; species Morpho achilles. The sequence continues at coordinate 12,255,465 of CAMTZB010000019.1, forward strand.
TTTTACAATTAATTACAGAATGTCTTTATATAAAACAACAATCACAGCTTTTTTGTCATAAAGAAAAAATCTTCATTACACAATACAAACATGTTTTCTTTAGAGGTTACTCTTGATAAAGCGACATATAGTCGGCCATGTGAAAAAAACCTGTCCAATCGCAGCTAAATTCGAAGTGCTATAAGACAAAGCGCGCAATCGCTATACCCTGCATTTTAAATCTGTAATATCTTCGAAAATGTTCATTTAAATTACAAATGAAGAAGAAAATGTCAAAAAAATGCTATTGTGGGTCCATAAGAGATAGACATAATATGTATACCATCGCGGAGTTTTCTGTAGACCTTTTCAAGGTGTACAAATACTTAGTACATTATTTTGACAAATATTCTAGGTTTCGGCCTGCGTTTGCAATGTAAACGGAAAATAAATGTAATTATTTACGACATCACATTAAAAACCTCAAAAATGATAGTATTTCTTTACTCCATATTGAATGTTTATAATAGAAGTATAATAAAGACGACTATATTTCTCCTTTATTCTTATTCAATAAATAAAAGTTTTTTTTTTCCAATAAATAAAAGTTTTTCAGTTTTCCCGAAGTCAACTCATTTACTCTTTCGCAACAATTCAAAGAATGACACATAAAAATATGACAGCCACAATGCTTTTTCATATTAATCGCCAACTCTATGAAGGAGGTCGTATTAAAAACATGTTGTAACAGTCGACCATCCTGACAACATTTGCGACCCCGCAAATCTCATAAGCTGACTTCTGGGAATGAATCTACCACCGATTCGGAGTGCTGATTGTACTGAGAAGAATCGGCAAGAGACTCAGTACTTGCTCTTTTAATCTGTAAAAGAAAACCGCACATGCCATGACATGACAGGACTACGCTCACGCTTTAGGCTCAACTCTAAGCTCACGCTTTATGCTCAACTCTTTAAGCTCAACTCCTCAACTCCTTAAGCTTTACGCACCATAAGCATTTCGCACCTCAAGCTCACCCTCAATCACTATCATGTCATAACACAGCTCAATTAGTGCAGTCGTTGCAGATGGCCACAGTCTAGAAAACAATCGTTACAACTGGAACAGAGTTAATAAACCGAATACCAATTACCATTATAATATCATCATAATAATCTCTCCAATAAAAACTCAATTTTTTATTCCATAGCATCGCATATCGCAACTATCTCTCAAATTATACGTAATTCGCACTCTCCGTGTTGTCTCAAGATATTGATCGTCATTTGTCTTTTCCTTAAACTCTTTAAATTTCCAGATATTCCTTTTTTCCGCTCTATTTGTGAGTTTAGTTTTACATCCCCTTCTGAATATAATAAACGACGATATTATTCTCCTTTGTACTTATTATATTATTATACTTATTCAATAAATAAAAACAGTTTTCCCAGAGTCAACCCATTTACTCTTTGTCAACAACTTAATGACACATATGACAGCCTCAATGCTTTTTCATATTAATGATCAACTCTATGAAGGAGGTTGTATTAAAAACATGTTGTAACACTATTATTTTGATAATTGTCAAATATTTTACCATACTTCACCAAAGAAAAATTACGTTTAGCTGTCATCTATGTTTTGTATTCCACTGACATTTGCGTTTTGTTGTTCAATGTCATAGTCGTTCTTGTAATACCACGATTTATAGTGACCTGACGGGATAAAATAAAAGCGGTCGAACGGGATAAAAGGTATCTTATGTCCGTTTCCTGGTTCTAAGCAACCTCTACACCAATTTTCGGCCGAATTGGTTCATCCGTTCTTGAGTTATAAATAGTGTAACTTAGACCAACTTTCTTTTATATATATAGATAAGAAGCGTTCTAAAACCGCCCTTTGCACATTCAACTGTATCTGTTATCTATGTCATATTTTCAATTTATATTTTTGTTTGTGCGATTCAGTTATTTTTCTCTTCTTCTTCTAACTTTTAAACGTCCTCTGTGTGGTATCCGGCTGAATAGAATAGACAATCCTCAATTCTTAGCAAGGTGTCGTAAAAGGCGACTAAGGTAAGTTGACCCACCCTGTGGTATCCGCCTGAGTAGAATAGACCACCCTCTTTTTATCGTTGTGTCGTAAAAGGCGACTAAGGTAAGTTGACGTCAGGCAGGCGGCCGGTCGTAAAATACCTAGCCAAATCATGTGACATGTTTATAACATGTTGTGCCCCACTTAGAAAGGGATATAGGCAGGAGAATGATGAACTTAATTTTTAAATATATGCTCGAACTGTAGTCTTAGAAATAATGAGTTTTATAAATATGTAAATAAGGTTAAACAATATAGCTAGTTCTTATTATTCCTGTAGAGAAAATCTGTTTAGTATACACATCAAATACTAAGCCGAAAAGCCTTAATTTTTTTCCAAAAAACACGTCTTTCTCTTTTTTGCTCTATGAGACCTTATTATTTTATATTACTATTTTATTTATATAAAATAACTATAATATTATTAAAAAAAAATATAGAATTAGGCGTTACTTTGCGGAGATCCATAATACAAAAGACTTTTTTTAAAAAGTCTTTTTTTTTGTCTTAAAAATTACTTTAAAAATAATTATTTTGCTATTATCTGCGAAGAAATAAAATAGAAAATATATATAATGCTAAATGTAGAGTGGACAATCGGTTATCATACCTGATACATGCAGGATTCGTAAAAAACACATGCACAAACCTCTACCATCGCCACCACAATACACAAGTATTGTGTACTATATACGTTCACTATCACAAACTCAACAATCGTTTCGCTCCGCAACCGAAGCTTCATCAGGAGATAGACTCCACGACGAAAATCGCAAAGCATCGCATCGCATCGCAAACTATAATTTTCTTTAAAAATTGTTTACATAAAATGATTTTTAGTATGTCTCTTAGTTTGATAGACTTCAACGTTTAATACCAAATACCTTTAGCATTGTCAAGTGAGGAATAAAAATGAGACGCAAAAAAAATTGGCCGAGAGCCGGATTTTACAGTAAGTGGCATACACAATAGCACAAGAGATCTGTCTGTCACCTTTTGTTAAGAGATTTGCTCATGAAACTAAGTTTAATAAAAATCTAAGCTTAAGTTTAATAAACAATTATCAAACTTATTACAGATATTGAAAGTATTTCATTGTAAAGTGAAGTACATTATATACATCTAAACGAAAAAAAATTGCCTGTATTTTGGATAAGTCAATACTTTTAAAGAATGTAAAATAGCCGCTTGTGAGAGACTTATCATTATTTAAAGTATATTTTCATTGAAAACATATTTCTAATGTCTACCGTTATGCATTTTAAGATAAGATAGCTTTCCTATTAAGAGTATGAGAAGAATAATGCTAAAAAACAAACAAAACAAATAAACAAAGTGTATATGTACTTTACTAAGGAAACATTTAGTGAATTAATTACACAAAGTTTTATACCACAAGGTATAATAAGTTTTGATGTGGAAATAATGCAATCGTAGTATGAAAGAATATGTCGGAAAACTTAGGTACGTAATTGATACGTAGGGACGACTCGCCCGTTGGAGCAGTGGATAGTGACCTTACCTTCAGCTCCGCGGGTCGCGGGTTCGATTCCCGCCAAGGGCCAACATTTTCTATAAATGAATTTGTTGGTCTTTGAGCCTGGGTGTATATTTGTATTGAAGTATGTATTTAAAAAATATATAAGTATATATTCACCAGTTGTCTGTCTACCATAACACAAGTATTAAGTTACTTACTTTGGGGACGGACGACCGTGTTTGTAAGTATTTATTTATCTATTTACTAGCGGCCTGCCCCTGCTTCGCACGGGTATAAAATATATATTCCATTTCAGTCAGTGTAAAAAAAAATGATTAAAATCGATCCAGTAGTTTTGATTTATTCATTACTGCCCGTGGCCCGCACGCGTTAAATTTGGAGAAAAACAATTTCATTTCCCTATACCAAGAAGATTTCCTGGTATCTTTGGAATATCTAAATTCATATAGTACATTTTTACTTATTTATTTTTGCATTATCCCTATGTATTTTATTTTTACAATTAATTACAGAATGTCTTTAAACAAACTCTTGAAAGAGCGACAAAGCTGCTAAAGTCGAAGTGTTAGGACGAAGCGCGGCGTCCTCACGGCATTTTAAATCTGTAATATCTCCGAAAATGTTCTCTTAAATTACATGCTGTAAACGGCCATATTGATCTATATTAAATCAACTATTTATTTAAGGTACTTAATTGGATAAGGATTAATGCTGTATTGTATAAAAATTGCTTTAAAAATATAGCATTATTTTTAGTAAAAAGTAAATGACAAAAAATGCTATAGTGGGTTATCCATAAGAGATAGACATATACCATCGCGGACTTTTCTGTAGACCTTTTCAAGATGTACAAATACTTAGTACATTATTTTGATAAATCTCGTAGGGTTTAGCCAGCGTTTGCAATGTAAGCGGAAAAAAATGTAATTATTTACAGAAACCTCAAAAATTACAGTATTTCTCTACTCCGTATTGAATGTTAATATACGTACAAACCTTCCTCTGGAATCACTCTATCTATTAAAAAAACCGCATCAAAATCTGTTTCGTAGTTTTAAAGTTTTATGCGTACATAGGGAAAATGCGACTTTGTTTTATAATATATTTAATTATATTTAATATTATTATAAATAATATAATATATAATTCAAATATAAGGATTTATATTTGAGATTTGTCACGCACATCTCTGAAGATTTCTTGGGATATGTCTAACGTATCAATCCGCATTCGATCCGATAAGCGTAGTCGGTCTAAACTACGCTTCTTCTCTCAAAAAGGAGAGATGACTTATTCAGCAGGCAACCAAATGCAATTTGATATAGAATTTAAAAAATAATGAGATTAAAATAGATAAGCTTGCAACATTTAACTAACAATCAAGAATTTCGCACACATAATTCTTTAGATTAAATTTTAATGTAAATTAGGTATCTATGAAAATTCAAATTCAAATTATTCTTTATTCAATTAAACTTGTAAACAAGTACTTTTGAATAGTCAACTCTACTGCTGGTTCGGAAAGCTGCTCCTACCGAGAGGAGCCAGCAAAAAACTCGGCGGCTGCTCTTTTAAAAATATAATTCTTATTATTAGTTACATTAGTTATTACTGTCTTGTACAGAATCGAAGCTACGTTCAGGCATTTTTATCATCTAAGAAAAAAAACAAATGTTATTTGTGAATAAGAATAAGTAATGGTATTGTAAATAATTGTTTTCTGTAAGAGAAGACTACACTAACTTAAGCAATCCAATTAAAATGTTTGACTCATAAAGTAATTATGAAAAAATAAACTCCCGTTCACGGTAGCGCCCGCTCCATATATCACCGTATATCTTTTTTATCGCGTCGCGGGACGTGTTAACCCGTTCATTGACAAAAGGTATTTAAATTAAGCTGTCAGGAAATTATATTTACTGCGCAACGACATACCGTCCGACCGTTAAATGCACACGTGATTTCTGTTACAGTTTTAGAACTGTCTGATGAAAGAAGTAAGCTGCGGCTTTCTATTGAGGTAGAAAGAATTTTTTACGTTTTTATGAAAAATTATCTGTTCTAAGGTCAGTTGTATATTGTTGTTATTTGTTCAATTATTATTAGTTATTACTGCGGCGAAAAAATTATATAATAAAAGATGTGACTAAAATCTTTATGGACTGTAGGTGAAAATCGAGTTTTATAAGAGATTATTATTCCAGGTTAAGACCTACTTCTTCTTCTTTTTGAACCGATCGACGTTTACTGCTGGACATAAGTATCTTTAAGGGATCCACACACCACGATTTTGGACCATTTTGATCCAACGGTTAGCCGCGATCTTTTTGATATCGTCAGTCCATCTCATTAGACCTACTTTTATACAACATTTTGAACATAAATACACAAACTTTCGCCATATAGAGGAAACATTAAGTACAAAAGTAATAATAAAACTATTTTTCTATAATTCTCGATGAAGTAAAATCGCTTGCGATTTTGTCGTGGACTATATCTCCTGATGATGCTTCGATTGCGGGGCGAAACGATTGTTGAGTTTGTGATAGTGATGTATGTACTGCTTGTGTATAATGGTGGCGGTGGTGGAAGTTTGTGCATGTGTTTTTACGAATCCTGCATATATCAGGTATGAAAACGGATTGTTCACTCTACGTTTAGCGTTATATGTATACATTTTCAATTTTACTTCATCGCGGATTATAGCAAAATGATTTTGTTATTAGTGTTGTATTATGGAGCTCCGCAAAGTAACGCCTAATTCTATAAATGAATCATTAAGTCTTGTTAAGTTATTTACAGTACCATCAGTCATCCAGGCGTCACTCGCGCGACAAATTTAACAATGCCACTTGTGGCGTTCGAGCACAAAATGGTAAAAGAATAGCTAATGATGTGCGGATCCGTCTGAATAAACGTTTTCAGAAATTTATTGAGCGTCCCGAATGAGGGCACGTTAATTTTGTCTGCAGAAACATCTACATCAGACGGTGGATTTAACAATTGCCAATTACATTGTCAATAAGAAACACGTTACTCCGGTACTTTATCATTTATGTAACTGTGATTTGAATACACGCAATCATAAACAATCATGAATAAATAAATAAATATATGGGTCACTTACACACACGGTCGTCCGTCTCCAAAGTTAGTAATTTAATACTTGTGTTATGGTTGGTAGACAACTGGTGAGTATTTACATATATAATTTTTAAATACATACTGCACCCAGGCTCGAAGAACCAACAAATTATTTTATATAAAATGTTGGCCCTCGGCTGGAATCGAACCCGCGACCCGATAAATACCCACTGCGCCAACGGACCAGTCGAACTTCAATGAACTTCAATATTAATAGTAAATTACTAAGATATTAATTGCTTATTTCAAAAGATCTTTCATTGCATTAGTCGCGAAGTTTAAATCATTTCTTTATACTGCGTCCATCATATTATCAGTCTTTTGACAGCTCACGCTCATTAAGTTTTGTATTGCTTACGTACAAATATCATACAAATAATATTTGTACTTTATGGATGGGTACCGCCCACTTAGTGATGTCACACATAATGGTTACTACGATTATGCCACAGATTAAAAATAATCGGTAGAAATCGATGTTACGAGTATTAAAAGACATTTAATAACATTATATAAAGTTTTACTTTCTTCTTAGTTAATACATGAATACAAATAAAACAATCAGGATATTTTAATTTATTTTATTAGCACGAGTCGTCGGAATGATAATCAACACTAGACTCCTCCGATGAGGAGTCTTCAGTAGCAGTTATTATTAGCTCTTGTGTAGATAATATATTATCAAACGCAATATCACGTTCCCAATCAGAGAATATTACTCTTTTAGTTCTTTCCACCACACTTGGCCAGTTCTCGGCCGTTACGTGGGTGCAAGCATTTTTTAGCAATTGCAACATTTTATTCGCTGTGAATGGGGGGCTTGTATTGCATCTCGCAGCATGCCCTTTTACTTGTGCCCATATAAGTTCTATTGCGTTGTACTGGCAGTGGTATGGAGGAATCCGAAGAACAGTATGGCCATATTCTGCTGCCATTTCATTGATTACATAGCGTTTTGCTCTCTTTTTGGTTTTTAATATTTTTATTAATTCAACTTTTAACATTGAGTCGTCCACATTTTCATTTAGCCTGTGTTGGCATTTTGTCAATTTGACGGGAGTGGTAGGGCGCATTATCAATAAAAATTATTGATGGTTCTTCCAATGAAATGAGCATTTTTTTGAACCACTCTTCATACACATTTGCATTCATCTCTTCGTGGTAGTCATTTGATTTCTTCGATTTAAATGCCAACAGTGCGTCTTGTACAAATCCTCTTGCTGTACCTGCATGGCAAATGATTAGGCGCTCACCTTTTCCCATTGGTACTGAGGAAGTGGAATCAGCAGTATCATCAGTCCAGAAACGAGATAGTGTGTGGTTAGCGTTGAGCCATGTTTCATCCGTGAAAACAATATTTGCCCAATCTTGTATTTTCTTTGCCTCTCTTAAAAAATCACAACGTGCTATAGCTATATCTGTGCGTTCCATTAATAATTTTCTTTTATTTAACTTTTTATATGAAAAGCCAATTGTGTTCAAAACTTTGACCAAAGAAGATTTTTCACCATGAAATAGACCACTTCTTTTCAAAGAAACAATAAGTTTTCTCAAAGTTGGAATTTCTTTTCTCAAGTAGTAATCAATATACATGACGACGAATAGCGTCAGCGTCAAAGTCATCAACAGCTGTCACCTTATGAGCCCGGCGCTTTCTTTTTGGTGTAGATGGTTTGTTTTGCTCCAAGCCGCTCCTGCCGTAGGCATCAGTAGTGATTTTAGTCACAGTTGATAGACTGATCCCCAACGCGGCTGCAACACGGTTTCGGACTTGCGTGATAGGTATAAGAGGTCCGCCATTTTGATTTTCTTGCTCAAAATACTCATGAAGTTTTAACACTAACTTCCTTTCGGCATTTTCACGATCAATTAATATAAGTTTCACAAAAGTTTTTCCGAGGAATAAAGCTACTTAACTCAAGGTGTAACAGATGCAAGAGAACACTCAGGGAACGTAAATGCGTGTGACTATCACGGGCGTTTCGTTGAGAGTGACAGATCACGTCAAAATGGCGGCCGAGCGGAAGGTCTGTTGATGTTGCCAGTTGATGTATAATATATTTTTTATGATTATAATAAATACACACGGATTAACATTTATTTTCAAAAAACTAAGGCAATATTAAATCAAAATGTTGATTTCTATATCTGTTATTAGTTTATGTAGGTTATCATTAATCGAATTACTTAGGTACGTAATTCGATTAATGATAGTAGGTACTATAATCGGAATGGTATCGCATACGAGAATCTTTAGGACATCACTAAATATGTAAATCGTCAATCTGTCAAAAGATGGTTAATATAATGGACAGTGTATAGTTATCTAAGTTAATATTAATTATTATGGTATGGTAAATTGCTAAATTGTTTGATGTTTCTTTGTAATTATTATACATAACTTAAATACCGTTATTATTAAAAACCCAACGATACACAAATATAATCAAAATTATGTATGACAAATTAAAAAAAATGGTATGTGCAATGAAAGCCGACAATATGCAAAATTATTAATATATCAATAAGCGAACAGATATTTAGGTATATGTAGATTAAAATAACCCAACGTATTTAATATATGATAAATAAATCGCTTCAATGAGATATAAGCTTCAAAAAGAATAATAAATTCAATAAGAAATTAATGTTTAAGTATAGATTTAACTTCGGAGTATTGTATAGTTGTAAGAATTTTTAAACAGCATTTCAAATTTACTTACATGGAAATATTTCAAAATGTTCTTATTACGGGATTTTCTTTGAAACTTGTTATGCTTTTTATGAATATTAAAGTATAGATTAAAATATTAGTTGAGATTATCTATGAATCTGAGGATTTAATAATTATAAACACATACATATAGACAGACAATTCACAATAGATATTTAACATTGATTACGGTTATTCATTGCAACGTTGCATGTCAATTGAATATTTTGTAAGCACTTCTAGGTTATATGATTTATGTCATGTTTAAATCTAAACTGTGACTAATTAACCATAATTCTATGGTGTAATTACGGTCTTAATAGGTTTATTATCTACTAATATAATAATTGAACATAACACGCCACAAACTCTTCTCTTTACCTTCGTTTAGTATTTATTAACTACTACTGTTATTCGCAATTTGGTTCGCGCCAAATCAAGCGCTTACGTACCCTCAACATGTAATATGTATTTTTTCCCCATTCGCGAGGGCGAGCTTTATGTCTGCCAAATTTCATTAATATTGGTCTAGCAGGTTACCCGTGAATGCGTAACAGACAGATAGACAGATTTTTTCAATAATAATATTAGTATGGATGAGTTTATATTGTTTATTTATTTATGTATGTACTCTTTTAATAAGACTAGATTCCGCACTCTTCTTTGTATGCGTGGACTTTTAAAAAAAGTAGAACGTTCTGGTATATTTGTTATATGATAAAATAGATATAGATTATAATATACAATATTTTTGGAATAGTACTTCTTACTTATAGAGGTTTTACAAAAAAATAGTTACAAAAGTAATAATAAAATTATTTTGCTATACCTAATCCGCGATGAAGTAGTGGACATCCGTTTTCATACCTAATACATGCAGGATTTTGTTTTTACGTTGATATTTGCTTATTGATATTAGTTATTTGCAGATAAAAGGTGCATGTTACAAATTTACATTTATTTTAACTAACTAAAACAACGGAATATCATGCAAATTTTTATCAGTAAAAGACATTATAAACAGGAGCGTGCAGTAACGATATCCATCTTGACTTCATTATGTAAAGTAAAGCAATAAAGATATTCACTAAGTGTAAATAAAGATGCGCACATATTTGAAGATTTTCATTTGAAGCGAGGGTAACTGATTATCAAAAGTTTCACATTACTCTTCGGTTAATTTTTATTTCTTTTATTCAATGTCTCGTCAATTATATTATTTATATGTAGCATTAGTATTTCAGATAATTTAATATAAATTCAATAATAATTACAACCTATATCGTTACAAATTGCTAGTAGAAAAAATATATGCGAGTTGTGAATTTGCTAACACATTTTTCAAATTATAGGTTGCGATGAAGATATATTTATGGGTTTTTTTTTGGGATCATACGATTATAATCTGTGTAGGAAAATCTTATTGATTTGTCTCGATATTGAGGGTATCCTTGAAAATGGATGGAATATGGATAAAATGACTTTCAATCAAACATCTTCCTACTACTTCCTACTACCCTTCTTATAGAAATACGCGTTATATTGGAGAATCCTATTATGGAAAAAAATATTTTATACTTTTCTATAGAAATCATTTTAGGTTTTTATCATGTACCTATTACGTAGGAAATAAAACAGTCTAAATAATATACATTTAACAAAAATTAAAAACCACATCGGTAGTAAAATTATTGTTCTGTCCATAAAGAAATCGTTATCAGCAGAGTCTACGCTCACCTTAACAGTTCAAATAGAGTATGTGTGTACAAATTATATTGTCAACTTTATCGACTATCTAGTCCACTACTGACTGGACATATAGTAATTACTATTAAAGATGTCTTGTCTATCGCGGTGGTTAATCCTTCAAGCGTAAAAACTACCTCAAACGACATAACCGCAGACTTGTTGCAGTTTCCTGCCATCACCACAAATGACCTTTTAATATTGCTTGTTAGTCATGTTAATATGGGATTGTTATCGATCGTATTGATGGCAAATTGTGCCACATAATTGGAGTAGGACCAGCTGGATACACTTACGCAGTAAATAGTACGTAAGGTGTTCATAGATACGTTAAACTAGACTAAGGTTGATAAATGTAAAAAAGTAACGGCCTATTACTACCCTTCGGCTAGGCCTTTTTTTTTCTACTTTTAAGGGAGACATTTTGAAGTTTAGATTCAAATGCGTGTTAATAGGATATATATATCCAAGGAATTCTCCATAAATATACTGTTTCCTCACTATTCTGGAAGCTATCACATGGTTTCCTATTAACGAAAAACGTGTGATAACTTGTAAGTTTCAAATTATGAGATTCACAATTTAAATTATCAATTCTATCAATATATTTACAGAAATATTAATATAAATGCTCATTTGTTTCCATGATTTCAACCTGTTTCAAAAATCAAGGTCCGTCTACCTTGATTTTTAAAAGCTTTTATTTAACTTGCCGTGTATGTATGTGAAAGGAGAATCTTGCAAGTTCAATTTGACCCACTTCCCGGTGTCCGATTGAGCTGAAATTTTACATACCTACTGTCCTAATAACAATGCATATTTGTGATAAACATTATCTGATGCTGCTGCCAGGATTAAGAAGAGAAGTTAAGAGTAGAGACAAAATAAATACAAAAAAAGTAGAAGGATATTACATTTAAAATTTGAATATCCTATCTTAGTTATACTGCAGCATAAGTATAAAAAGTGTTTTGTTTTCGGTCTGCTATAACTGAGTTAAATATACTAGGTAAAATAAGAAACTTTTTGTTTGTAATTATGTATATATGGAGTAACATAACAGTATAATCAGCTACTTTATAGTCAATATGAATATTTATGTGTGAATTTACGAACTACATACACGTAAAGGGCATACTTGTCTCGGTCAATTTTACCTTATAATTCATTAGTTATCAAATATTGGCTGAACTTTTTATAAGTGTTTGTGCTATGTACGCACAGTACGCACAAAAAGTTCATAATTGCATCAATTTATGAAATTTTTGATTACCTGGTACTGTCAGTAATAATAACTTAAACAGACTTAAAAACCCTGGACGAGTTTTAGCTTTGCCTTTACAGAAGCTTTCTACGCTGTTAAGGATAAGTTAGATGATAAGAATGCGTAAATATAGCTACTCTTCGATCTTGTACGAATGACTTAATGTAACTAGTAATAAGAATTATATTTTTAAAAGAGAAACCGCCGAGTTTCCTGCTGGCTCTTCTCGGTAGGGACAGCTTTCGGACCCGCTATAGAGTTCACGATTTAATAGGAACAGCTTTCCGATCCAGCATTAGACAAAAGCGCTAGTTTACAAGTTTACTTGAGTAAAGACTATTTTGATTTTAAGTTCGCATCCAATCTGTCAAAATCAGTACTACAGACAGTAGAGTATAGCAGTTTTGTTGCTGACGTTATTTAATCTAACGACATTCTCATATTGAAACAATTGTTTATGTGCAAGTAAAATAATAACTAACATATAAACGAACTAGTTATCAAGGTCTTTGCAACTTAATTCGCTTTTTATATAAAACATAAACATTACTTTTTTATTTAGTTTATCAACTTCTAGACTTCATATGGACTTATTGAAATAAATTGTGATTTTTCGTACTTGTTAATCTTCAATTCTTTGTTATCGTAGCACGATTTCTATGGATTTTAGAGCCATTCTACATCGCTCTTAAAGCATTAGCCAAAGTCATCAGAGATGGACGTCATTAATGTAGAAAAAAAATCTAAGGACGAATGTTGCCGCGGCTTCTGTGTATAATAGTAACTTTTGATTGCCACGGAAAAATAAATCTTTTGCCAAGGACAGAAAAGCGATAATTGCAGTCTAGTGTTTAGGCAAGGGTTTTGCAACTCATTGCATTAGCCCGCCTTGTTAGTCGGTGCAAGCCGTAATAAAGGAAGGTTGCAAGTCACGAGGGTAGAGGCGCCGCGCCGTCATCGCGCCCTGTCAATACCTTCCCAATGACGAAGAAGGTTATTTTAGGAGATGCACCACTAATTAATAGGCACCACTCGATAAAAAGGAGCGGCTATGCTTTGTTCTACTGTCAACGCGATCTACCAACACGGTTGCCTATTTCGGTCGGTGCTTGATTGAGGTTATTTGTGATACTGATGATGTATGATTGACTACTTACTGACAGCGAATATATCTGCACAGTAGATATTATAAAAGTTAGGTAATTAAATTTACTGCAATACTTGTTTATACCGCCAATATAGAGCAAGATAGAGATTATTTATAGCGAAATAATATGCAAATTTAGTTTTCTTTGCTCACTCTGTGTACCGTTAGAGCTTCCTGCTATTATGAGAGCTCTGAGTTTGATATCCAGTTATATCAAATTAAATTACGATATTAATTGCAATTATCAAATTAGATCTATTAATATCATTCTCCTGACCTTATTCCACTCTAAGTGGGGTCGGCACAACATGTTATAACATGTTGTGCCGACATGATGATTTGGCTAGTTTTTTTACGACCGGCCGCCTGCCTGCCTGACGTCAACTTACCTAAGTCGCCTTTTCCGACCTCGGTAAGAAATGAGGTATTCTACTCCGCTGGTTACCACACGGCGAATATCAATTTGATCTATCATACTTCTAATTTACGCACAAAATTCCTGTAGTAAAAATTTCCCTCTAACCAGTATTAAAACGGAATCAAGACGTGTAAGTTACATAAAAAACAAAAATGTTTAAAACATTTGATTAGAATTAAAAGAAAAGGAAGAAAATGTATTATCCACATAAGAGTACCTAAATGACAATGTATAAATCCATAAGTACAAATATCCAAATATAAAATTCTTGTAAAAGTACATTTAAAATTCGCAATAACTAAGACTGAAAAGAGCAATAACAAAACTAAAGCACCTATCACTCCAACACTAGAGTTTTATTTTTTGTTTGCTCTGCAAATGATCGCCGCTCCAAATGTCACTATACACTGTCCATTATATTAACCATCTTTTGACAGATTGACGATTTACATATTTAGTGATGTCCTAAAGATTCTCGTATGCGATACCATTCCGATTATAGTACCTACTATCATTAATCGAATTACGTACCTAAGTAATTCGATTAATGATAACCTACGTAAACTAATAACAGATATAGAAATCAACATTTTGATTTAATATTGCCTTAGTTTTTTGAAGATAAATGTTAATCCGTGTGTATTTATTATAATCATAAAAAATATATTATACATCAACTGGCAACATCAACAGACCTTCCGCTCGGCCGCCATTTTGACGTGATCTGTCACTCTCAACGAAACGCCCGTGATAGTCACACGCATTTACGTTCGCTGAGTGTTCTCTCGCATCTGTTACACCTTGAGTTAAGTAGCTTTATTCCTCGGAAAAACTTTTGTGAAACTTATATTAATTGATCGTGAAAATGCCGAAAGGACGTGTGTTGAAAGCACAATCGAGACAGTTAGTGTTAAAACTTCATGAGTATTTTGAGCAAGAAAATCAAAATGGCGGACCTCTTATACCTATCACGCAAGTCCAAAACCGTGTTGCAGCCGCGTTGGGGATCAGTCTATCAACTGTGACTAAAATCACTTCTGATGCCTACGGCAGGAGCGGCTTGGAGCAAAACAAACCATCTACACCAAAAAGAAAGCGCCGGGCTCATAAGGTGACAGCTGTTGATGACTTTGACGCTGACGCTATTCGTCGTCATGTATATGATTACTACTTGAGAAAAGAAATTCCAACTTTGAGAAAACTTATTGTTTCTTTGAAAAGAAGTGGTCTATTTCATGGTGAAAAATCTTCTTTGGTCAAAGTTTTGAACACAATTGGCTTTTCATATAAAAAGTTAAATAAAAGAAAATTATTAATGGAACGCACAGATATAGCTATAGCACGTTGTGATTTTTTAAGAGAGGCAAAGAAAATACAAGATTGGGCAAATATTGTTTTCACGGATGAAACATGGCTCAACGCTAACCACACACTATCTCGTTTCTGGACTGATGATACTGCTGATTCCACTTCCTCAGTACCAATGGGAAAAGGTGAGCGCCTAATCATTTGCCATGCAGGTAGAGCAAAAGGATTTGTACAAGACGCACTGTTGGCATTTAAATCGAAGAAATCAAATGACTACCACGAAGAGATGAATGCAAATGTGTATGAAGAGTGGTTCAAAAAAATGCTCATTTCATTGGAAGAACCATCAATAATTTTTATTGATAATGCGCCCTACCGTCAAATTGACAAAATGCCAACACAGGCTAATAAAAAGCATGAAATAATTAATTGGCTTCGGGACAATGGAGAAAATGTGGACGACTCAATGTTAAAAGTTGAATTAATAAAAATATTAAAAACCAAAAAGAGAGCAAAACGCTATGTAATCAATGAAATGGCAGCAGAATATGGCCATACTGTTCTTCGGATTCCTCCATACCACTGCCAGTACAACGCAATAGAACTTATATGGACACAAGTAAAAGGGCATGCTGCGAGATGCAATACAAGCCCCCCATTCACAGCGAATAAAATGTTGCAATTGCTAAAAAATGCTTGCACCCACGTAACGGCCGAGGACTGGGCAAGTGTGGTGGAAAGAACTAAAAGAGTAATATTCTCTGATTGGGAACGTGATATTGCGTTTGACAATATATTATCTACACAAGAGCTAATAATAACTGCTACTGAAGACTCCTCATCGGAGGAGTCTAGTGTTGATTATCATTCCGACGACTCGTGCTAATAAAATAAATTAAAATATCCTGATTGTTTTATTTGTATTCATGTATTAACTAAGAAGAAAGTAAAACTTTATATAATGTTATTAAATGTCTTTTAATACTCGTAACATCGATTTCTACCGATTATTTTTAATCTGTGGCATAATCGTAGTAACCATTATGTGTGACATCACTAAGTGGGCGGTACCCATCCATAAAGTACAAATATTATTTGTATGATATTTGTACGTAAGCAATACAAAACTTAATGAGCGTGAGCTGTCAAAAGACTGATAATATGATGGACGCAGTATAAACGCGTCACGGCAACAATTAATTTAACACGTCGCTTTAGTACAAAGGGAGAAAGGCGCCCCGCCGGCACTCGACCACACGGCGGGCGGCGTCCGACACAGAGCGGATCGGATTTTTTTTTATAACTAGTTAAAACTTGACGACTATTCTACAAATTTGCATGCCGTTCGACTAAATAAAACACAAGATGACTAGCCTAAATATAATTAATATAACATAAGTACTCTACCCTACGGTTGCTTGGAAGATATCGCTCTTTAGTAACAAGGCCTATTGATTTTATTTAATTTAATTTAGTTATATTTTTTTCGATTATATATATATATATATATATATATATATATATATATATATATATATATATATATATATATATATATATATATATCTCAATACTAACACAAATATAACCTAATTTTTTATATACCTATTGGTACAATATAAAACAAAAATTGCGTAACTATTAAAATAGTCATTTAAGACGCAACTTTTATTTTGAAAATAGGTACACCGCGTAATAACCTATTACTTACCTTGGGAATTAACCAAAGAGTTTAAAACAAGTACGCACCATAGTTTTTCTAAAAATACGATCACCGCTTTATCAAATAATTCATCATATATTTCATGGTAGAGATAAACTTTGTATGAAACTTGCAAAAGTTGATGAAGATGATTAACGTTCTAAGCCTAGTTTGTCGGTTTTGAATTGAGTTATTAGTCTATGGAATAGCAATAAAAAATATTAAGCTAGGAGGGAAACTTCTATTATATTTTGAATGCCAGCAGATTTTATGGTAGAAATAGATGAAAAATAATCGTTACATTGCTGAATATGAGTTGTAATGTAATCAATGATCCTGCCATTGACATCTACTTTGGCATTCCAATTTCTCTTAGTTAAAAAAATAAATGAACATTCTTAATATCGCATTAAGTGGCATGTTAACAATTAACTTAGCACATTAGCTTAGTTATAAGTAATAAGACCCCCCGCGGAGTCAAAACGTCACAACGAAGAACGGGCGGGCAACAGCGATTATCCATTCAGACTTCTATAGCTTATCATTTATGATATATTTGTAAAGCTTATTTAGAGAGTCCTCAAATTTAATCTAAACATAACTTATAATACTAAGATTATAAAATCTAAATGAGTTTTAAAAAAAGCAAAGTTAGGACAAAGGACTAATATAAAATACATATAACGAATAGCTCGAAAACGTTAGCCTATTTTATGACACTGTTTTGATTTGTAATAAACAAGTTTGCACAAAATGCCCTCTAAATAATAAAGCCTAAAACCTTTTTTGACCTCTCTCATATACTCGTACTATACCAAAAGCTTGGAGTACATTGTTTTGTAATAGGCCAAATAATTAACTTAGTATATAAGTATCTAAGTATGGCAGTAAATCTGTAAATACGACATAGAGCAAAATACTTCAATTACCTTTTTCAAATAAAATTAAAAAGCAAAAGTGCGTAATGTTTCTGCTTTTTCAATCAATAGTCGCTCAAAGCTAAACCAAGGTCACTTTAAAGCCTCGGAATCCTTGTGTTTACTATTTGTCATTCCTTAAACATTGAAACAAATTCTCCTTCCGCTTAATTGATAAAGTCATTATCATTATACGACCGACCAATAGGTCCACAATATCAAACTGTAAAACCCATTGCACACGTCCCATTATGTCCATCATAAGTGCTATCGGAAATTGCAACTATCAACTGTAGCATCCGGCTTTTAACTGTAAATTTTCCGCCCGCAATTTGTATTGTGTAAGGCTGGATTTAAACAAATAAATTATTTGTGTCTAAATAACCATTAACGGATTGCATTTGTGAAGAAATTCGTGCAGTTAGACGATCATGTATGCAGTCATACATTTTTGTTAATGGTTTCCTTAACATTTGCAACATACTTTACTAGTGCTACGTTGCAAAACACATATTTATCTTGTAAGATAATATCGCCTTTAGGACTCGTTTAGAAAATAAAACTAACACACTATTGTACGTGTTTTCCTATGATTTCAATAATATTTTTTACATATCCTCTTTACTTAGAATCTGTCTGCACTAGATGCTTTTTCTGCTTTATGCACCCAACCCAACTCTCTTTTCACAAAATTCACGTGTATTTTATCCATTTTTACCTATTTGCTGAAAAACCTATGTCTCACATATCACTTGACATATTATTCTTCTTTTTTATATCAAACTTCACAATGTGAGAAAAAATGTGATAAATTATTTACAGTAAGGGACCAAATATTATTCCTTGAAGCATACCTAAATTTAATGCCTATTCTTAATAACTGCTGTTAAATATCCGAATACAAATACATAAAATAATATTTAAATAATCGTTTAGTTGCAATTTGTAAATATATGTAAGGAAATAATAAATTTTAGATTTCTAAATTGTCAACGTTAGGAAATGCTATTCAGTATAATCTCCGCTACTTATTACGCGCAGAGGGTCGTGTGCCATTAGCTCCCTCCGGAACGATATTTTATATCCTCCACGACGCAGACAAACCGCCATGAATACTCCGCACTTCACTCAAGGGTTTTGAATCGCGCCTGCCATTGATGGCCATAATGTTCACATCGTTGATCTCTTGAAGGGTCTTTGACTAATGATTACCTATCGTTTCAATCTGATAGTAAATATTATGTTACAATTCGAATGTGAACTATATCAAACAAATTCTTCATCGGATATTGCACTTTGACTGTATTTAAAAGATATATCTATAGATATATCTTTTAAATACATAGACATAGAGGTATACCTCTATATTAAATATGGTTTAGTAATAAAAAAAGTTCAGATCTGTATCTGTTTTCTTTAGTTTTATTTTCCTATGTCTGTTGAGGTTTGTACGTGTTTGAGGCATCAACAATGCTTCAGCTATCGCAATGGAATTTTAAATAAATAATTTATTAATTTATAAAGTATATATTATCTCTTAAGTAGTAAGCATTTTTTTGAGATTTTAGTTTAATTTGAATCCAAAATTAGGTGCTGATTTATCCATTTCTTACGCATTCCGTGTTTCTCTCGCACAATCCATAATTATCAGAGCCTTAAGTATATAAAGAAATGTGTATAGATTGTGTTCATTGCAAATCAGTCAAATGTAAATTAATATCATTTAATTATGAATTCGGTGTTGGTTTATCCATTCATCACCGCATTTGTGTTTCTCTAGCACAATCCGCAATTATCATTAAGTATGTAGAGAATAGTGCATGTAGTATTGTGGTCATTGCGGTCAATCCATTCAACACGTCCGTCCAATGCTCATTCATGCCACGCTCAAGCCACAACTTACTATGTGCCTGTTTTGCATACACTGGCAAAAGTACCAGTAGTTTAAAAGCCATTACAGTTGCACCACAACTATTTGACTTTAAAGAGCCACCGTTACAAAATGAAATTTAATAGTTTTATACACACTTTACGGTCAAGCAGTTACGTACTTTTTTTTTGGTTTGAGTAATTTCGCTAGAGAATAATGCAAAATTCAGACATCAATCATCCGTTAGCTTGTGAAATGATTGTTCAGTAAAATAGTACCATCCAGAAATCTGTTTTATTCACCCTATAAAAGTTTCAATGTCTATGATGATGTAATAAGTCTGTGCATAATTACTAACTTAGTAATAACTGATGATTCCGTTTAGGGTGAAAAGGATTGGGAGTAACTAGCAATTGCAAAAGTCTTCCTTCACAATTGCAGCAGTTTAAAAACACTGTTAAAAATAGGCTGATACAGAAAGCCTACTATACTATTGAAGATTATTTAGAAGATAAGAATGTGTGGATATAGCTCTCTTTGAACCTGTACAAGACATATTCTTAACACTATTTACATTCAGTCGTTATTGACTGAATGTAAATAGTATTAAGAATTATATGTATAAAAGAGCAACCGCCGAGTTTCTTGCTGGCTCTTCTCGGTAGGAACAGCTTTCCGAACCAGCGGTAGAGTTGACGGTTCAAAAGCACTTGTTTACAAGTTTATTTGAATAAAGAATATTTTGAATTTGAAAAAAAATTTGAACAATATTAGACAATTAAGCAAAAATTTTCATTTACCTCCTGAGATTAATTTATGTTAATCCCGTGAATGAAATATTGTAGTAATCAGAGCGGACTGTGTAGATATAGGTATAAACACAGGAATAGATTCATTATGAACTTTAGCGATAAGAGAACTTTCTAAATGAAATTGAATCGGATATAGTCCGTAGGTACTGAGGTGGTCGCGTGGCTTGGACCGCCCGCTGCGGCCGACACTGCGCTATGCTAATTCAATTGTGTTATGAGAGCGGATAGCGACGGCCGATACCATCGACTCCGCCCGCATTATCATAATAATGCGCGAGTCACCGCACAGACGCGCCTTGACGGTGTCGACACGCTCGATATCCGATACACAACAACAAGAAATATGTAAGCTACACCAATGCTGTATTTTTAAATTTAAGCAGTATTGCATTGACTGTGAGTGCCAGATTTATCTAAATAAGGATACAAAATTTAAGGCAAATTTTGTTGTTGATTGAGCTAAAATGCTGGCGATAATATAACAAGTCACCAAACTCATTTCGATTAACTCATATTGTTTGCAAGGATGAAATGGTCTTCCGTATTTTCTGGATGGTATTTGATGACGAATCTAGTGGTAGTTCACTGGATTAATCAATATTTGGGCAAAACTAGTTAATAATTGATTTCCTTATTTATTTCACGCTTGCTAAATATCAGTTACGTCTTATCATAATGATGTCTCAAATAGAATTTACTAAAATATTATTGATTTCTCTCTTATTATTTGCATATCAAGAAATAAATAAAAATTATTTTAATGTAAATTTCAAGATAAGCATAATATTTCTTGTAATGTCCTAATTGGTTGACTTAATCGACTAAGACTTATACTTTGCAAAAACAATTAAAACAGCAAACGAATCTTTTGCTTAGGAAATCAGCATCGTTGCGACAGCAAGGTTGAGTCACGAAAAGGTGTAATGTAATCGATTCCAAGAAGTGTGAAAAGTGGCGAAAGCGGTTCTCATGGCGAGCCGCCCGCGGGCGCTGCACTACTCACAATTCTTGTCGACAATTACACTCATCTAGCGGGATGCAAATTGAATTATGGGACTTTTTGTGGCCGTTCATTGTTTAATATCTCCGCTTTGTTCTTGTGCCGAACCGTAACTACGTGACGATTGAACATTCAACGCCTTGTAATCACCCGCTATCTCCTCTAGCGCGCGTGATTGTACTGTTCCACTCTGTTCGTGACGGCAAATTACTATATTTTATTTTATTACCTAATTATTGCTATTGTTGCAACGAACTATGCTCTTATCTAACTGACTTTATTAGTTTATTTTCAATGTCTGCGACGCTTATCAATTTTGGTGTATCACCGGCAAGAACTGTGATTACCTTACATGACATACATTCATGCGCAATTATTCATTTTTTAATGCATACAAAATAACAAATTAAGTTTTTAATTGTATACAAAAGTGTAATTTTATTTTTATTTAACAACAGCATTGTTTATAATTAATGTTAATTGGAAATTAAATGTTAGATTATATATCTGTGTACGCAATTAGTATAATTTATCAAACTTTGGTTAGGTTTTTGCGATTCTAATTAGCATGCTATCTAGATGAAATTAATTATACAATTATAATTTTCTTTGAAATATAAAACGAAAAGGAACGTTACATAAACAGTCTTTGTCTGCAAACTTTGCATAAATTTACTTACTTTTTTACATCTTAATTATATTAACATGTGTTACCGTTCTTTTTATTGTTAACTCTGATTTGTCACCTTTACAAATATATGAAATTACGATCAAAAAGATCTGCACATGCTATCAAAGTATGTATACTATGTCACCTTTACAAATGTCACTTTAAGCGCTTTATTCTATCGCAGAACATATGGCATACGTTGATCAAGGTTCTTACTTGAATAAACGGTATTAAAGCGGATCAGCTTTGACTAAAGTGACTGACGGCGCTACCCTGCGGGAATATGTTCGAAGCATTTTATTTGTTTGTTACTATAGCACAAATGGAGCTAATTATTATAATTTCTGTGAAAATTACTGGAATTATGTTGCTACCAAAAATACGTGAGTTTAACGATGTTTTCTCGGAACTGGGGAGACGCGAGCCCAAGGCGACGTCGAGCTGCACGCAATGCTGTAAGAGTTATTTTGCAGAATAACCCTGAACTTATCGTCACTTTGTTCATACCTTAGTTTTTTAATCCGGAATAGTATTACTCTTATTTAGGAAGCAAATCAAAAATGGTCTGTGTAATTTTGTGTTGTTCTGAAGATTTGGTATATCCATCCGTTCATTCAGTTCCATTCTAACATTTTAAATATGTTACTAATGGTCTATTTTCTAAAAAAAAACCCTAACTTTGATGAGGTTGCAAAACGTAGTAACCGACTTTTTGGGTCGACAGTTACTGACAATTACGAAACGGATGACTCATGAATCAAATAGATATTCGTATTACGCATTAAAGCTAATATCGCCAGTAAAAGAGTAAATTAGCCAACAACTTTGGTACATTTGAATATTATCGTTTGAAAATAAATTACAAAAAAATATATATATTTTACTTGTAAAGTCGTTAATGGTTAAGTGTAATGACTGAGATAGCAATTAAAATTGTTGTAAAAAACTTGTAAATTAATTTTTATGTAAAAAAATTGTTGTTGGTCATAAACAATTTGATGTTTGTATACTTTTTTTTTTACCCAAATTTGATTACTGAACAATATTTTGATTCACGGTGACGGCAACCGTGGTGTCATTCGTGTTCTCTTTTTAAAATAAAAACTGAATAGTTTCGCAACTCAGGTTAGTATTGTATAAAGTACTATAAATGACAAAGAACAAAAGCTGTCAGAGGGGATCCCTCGTTTCGTTTCGATCCTTGTTTTTTATCAAAACACAGGACTGGTTTTTAGAATTGTTACTCCTATTATCTGAACTCGGACGGTGAAGGTCGGGCGTTACTTTGAAATTTTGAAACAGATTCCATCACGCAAAATATTGCTACATGTTTTTGTGAGTTGAAATGATGTCAATTTCGAGATAAAAACGAATATAAGAATATAATATACGTAGGACAAGAATTAACTTTACCTACTTAATCTTTGGGTCTTTCTTTTACTGTTGTAGCTTGAGAAAGACACTTCAATGAATGTCTATATAATTTTAATATCCACTGACCAATCACTAACTATTGGACGACTACGTAAATGTTTAATCATAATCCCACTTTAAGTGGGGTTGTCACAACATGTTATAACCACGTTGTCCCGTGATTTCACGACGTATTTTACCCGACGTCCCTTAGTCTACCCCCTACCCTAGTCGTATTTTACGACACCTTGGTAAGAAAGAGGATGGTCTATTCCACTCAACCGGATATCACACGGCGAATCAACTTACCTTAGTCGCCTTTTACGACACCTTCATAAGACATGAGGGTGGTCTATTCTACTGAGCCGAATACCACACGGCGGGTCAAGTTACCTTTGTCGGACGAAGTAAAGGTTCTACACTAATAATAAACATACTTAAGCATATCCTATACCAGTACTCAGCTTATTGCTTTGAAGTATGAAGTCAGTTTATTTCTATCGATACAAAATTTTATATTTCATGCAGCACCTTCAGTTATAGTAGGCGTGAAACATCGCTAGTTATATTGGTCATTAGACCGTTTCACGCACCCACATGTCAGTTCCGAATTGTGTTAAATTATTTATTTAGATGGAAATTATCGCCTCCGCTTGTGGCGTCCGCTTTTCACGGCCATGTGGGTTTAATTTGACCGACATGTGTGTCAGAGGGGTATACTTTTTGTGACTTCGTGACCAGATTAAAATGGTCACGCTCTATTATTATTGGTTCTATGGAATAATTTTAACAAATTTTATCAGAATTCAGAGAATGTTCAGGTGGATGTGTGGTGTGACAACAGTTTAAATTCAAACGCCGTGTGGTATCAGGCTGAATAAAATAGTACCACCCTCTTTTCTTACCGGGGTGTCGTAAAAGGCGACTAAGGTAAGTCGACCCGCCGTGTGGTATCCGATTGAGTAGAATTGTACAACCTTATTTCTTACCGAGGTGTCATAAAGGGCGACTAAGGTAAGTTGACCCACCGTGTGGTATCCGCTTTAGTAAAATATACCACCCTATTTCTTACCAAGGTGTCGTAATATACGACTGAGGTAAGTTGAAGTCCGGCAGGCGGCCCGTCGTAAAAACGCAGCCAAATCATGTGACAGCATATTTATAACATGTTGTGCCGACCCCACTTAGAGTGGGATCAGGGCAGGAAGATGATGATAGAATTAAATTCAAAAACAATTTCTCATTAATAATATTAGTATGATTAACAATAAATAACACTGAGTAGTCCAACGAGTCGCAAAGAACCTGCACGACGTTACACACTCGGTCGCTCGCGTGTGAATGATGGCTAATGTGGAAATAATGTCCTACTGCCATTATCTTTTACTTAATCCATAAATACCACCGATTTGACAACATCGTACCTTGTTTGACTAACTTTTATTTATTTATTTCTATTTATACATATATTTAGAAAAAAGAAAGAAAAATTAAAAAAGCACATGTATAAAGGCGGACTTATCCCTAAAAAGGATCTCTTCCAGTCAACCTTTGAGTAATAGAAGGAAACGGACAAGAATTGAAGAGGAAAGAGAATACGGGTCATATAGAGAAAAAGAAAAAGTTTATATAAATGTAACTATTTAATCTATTAATTAATTTTGGTAAAATAAGTAGATAAAAAGATGACACTAATTTATAATTGAAACTACTACTACGATTTTAGTGGGACCTCCAATTTCTCCCCGATCGGTTTGGATGGGAACATTTTGCCAGTCTGCTCTGATTTTCGGTACCTTGGTTCGCTTTTTCAAAACGACGGTGAAATAGATCGAGATGTGGGTAAAAGAATGAATGCAGGATGGATGAAGTGGCGGCAGGTCTCAGGCACAATATGTGAAACTCGAATGCCCCTTAAAGTTAAGGGAAAAATTTATAAAGCAGTCATAAGACCTGTCGTATTGTATGGATCAGAATGTTGGGCAATGAAAAGGAGGGATGAAAGAAGAGTACATGCAAATGAGATGAGAATGTTAAGGTGGATGTGTGGTGTGACAAAACTGGATAAAATACGAAACGAGTATATTAGGGGAAGTCTGAAAGTTGCGCCCATTATAGAAAAGTCGAGAAGTGCAAGATTGAGATGGTATGGACATGTAACGAGGAGGGATGAAAATCATGTGACCAAACGTGTGTTAAATTTGAATGTGGATGGATATGTACCTAGAGGGAGGCCTAAAAAGAGATGGTTGGATTGTGTGAAGTATGATATGCATATAAAAGGAGTGGCGCCAGAGTTGACGAAAGATAGGACAGAATGGAAGAGAAAAACATGTTGTGCCGACCGCACTTAGAGTGGGATAAGGACAGGATGATATACTAATTTATAATTGAAAACTTGAAGTAAATAAGGCACTAAGTACCTAAAAATTTAAATTCGAACTAAGTATGCAATTTGGTTCTAAAAGCCTTTTAGAACCAAATTGCATACTTAGTTTAATTTTTGGGTACTTAATGCCTTATTTACTTCAAGTGTCCAATTACTTAAATATTTTCTAGTCTGTACATGTTTCTTCTGTTATAAAAGTTAATGACGTGTTATTTGCACTCTGTCTCAAAGTATAAATAATTAATGTATAGAAACCGGGTATACTCACTTCTTATTTTATCGGATGAGCCCAACTAGTTTCAGGAAGTTCCCGCCGCATAGAGCTTAAGAGCTTATGAATAAGAGCCCTGTATGGGCTTGAAACTAGTCGGGCTCATCCAATAAAATAAGACGTGTTTATAGCCGATTTCCATACATTAATTATGAATAACAACGATAGTTTAAATTCCAAAATATAAATAAATCATTTAATATTAGATATTAATTAGTGGATTAAATATTATGTATCATGCTTTTACTTTTTAAACCGGTGACTTGTATGATAGTGCCCTAACGAGTGTCACATTGCGGTCGATAGATTCACCCCTTATCCTAATAATGTCCTTACCCGTAATTAGGCTCTTTATTATAGAAGAGTTTCGAATTATTATGTAATTTGATGCCACACTCTAATTGGGCACAAACAATCTAATAAATAACTTTGATGATTTTTAGCAGGACTTTCGTAGACCGATTTCTATTTCGATTCGACGGCCAACGTCCACCATCATTTTTTACCGAGGTGTCGTAAAAGGCGACGAAGGTAAGTCGAACTACCGTGTGGTATCCAGCTAAGTACAATAGACCACCTTCATTTCTTATTAACTTGTCGTAAAAGGTGACTAAGGTAAGTTGACCTCAGGCAGACGGGCGGTCGTAAAATACGTAGCCAATTCATGTGACAACATTTTGTCCCCTTTTAGAGTGGGATAAGGGAAGGAGGATGATGATGATATTAAGGCCATGTTTTATCTCTGTCAAAACATATAAAGAAGAGATAATATATATCACTTGGTAATAATGTTATATATCAGCTGTATTAACATAATTAAAGCAAGTACAACTATGTAGGTAAATATTAAATACTCTCTTTGTCTATGGAATATTCAGACAATGCCCAATTTTTTTGTATTTATTTTTACTTAAAATATTACATTCTGAATTCAAATTTCGATTCGGTATTTACGTCAATATCAAACAATATGATGTAATTTCTAAAAGCCTTAGTTTGCATTAGAATAGATAGGGAGAAACGGGCGGTTGAAGCGTAGTGTTTCACCCGGAATTAACTGGATAATTTCGTAATCGTCCAATTAGCCATCAGCAATTTGGTTTCGAATTATCGAGGGTTAAATTATGTCGCCGTTGATTTGTTTTGTGGAGAATTATTATTTTTAGAAATAGAATCTTGGCCACTACTAAAGTGCCACTATAATGGAAACTACTATAATAACAAAAGACGAAAATTTTACCTTTTCATACATAAAATAAATAATTATTGAAATATAATAAATTATATACAATCAAGTAATTACGTATTTTGTCCTTGAGGTATTATTATTAAAGCTTTTATTCAACTTGCAATGTATGTATGTGAAGGTGGAATCTTGTAAGTTAAATTTGACCCACTACCCGGTGTCTGATTGAACTGAAATTTTATATACTGCTCCAGTCGCGATGACAATGCCTGTTTATGATAAGCATGACCTGATACTATTTCCAAGATTGGCTCCAGATAAAGAAACTCCTCAACAATTAAAAGTAGGGAAATTTAGTTTTGATTTTTCAAAAGCCTTTTTTTACTTGACTTGTTTTGAATTAATACTATCATTTGAACGAAATATTTTTGCAAATTATATTTATTTATAAAGTAAATAAATAATTTTATACATATATAAGTTTATTGTAGGATTTTGACAGTCCATATATTTTCTATAACTTTTTATATGGACAAGAGGGGTCAGTTCAGAAATATTGTTAAAGGAACAATATGCGAAAAATAGAGGGCAGACTCTACTGGCATGGGAGAAGTTATTCTTAATGTGCCTTTTGTGATTCCAGACTCTAGACCACGTGCTAGAGCGGCGTTTAATTTGGTTGTCTCTGACAAATCATCGCGGTCAAATATGGGAAGCTACAACGAGCAAACTTAATAAATCTGTCTTCACCAGCAAAGATGCTTTGTTTATGCTACCTGTGTTAAGATCGTACATTGATTAGGGTCTTATTATATCAGAGTGGTAGATTTTAAGTCCGTTCGTCTTAAAATTTACCAATCAGTAAGTTCGCGACCACGGTGGATGTAACTCTGCCGAAACGTCTAACCTACCTTTGTATAAACAAAGGTAACTCGAGGCTATCGCGATGTGACCCGTTTGTTTATATAATAATTATTATATCATCTTATTCCTATTTTATTACACTTTATCCTCCAGGCCGTGACATCTATAATAATATTAAGTATTTATATATGACTCAATTTTTCTCAGAGAGGCAATAAATAAGCAATTCGAATTATCGTCTGTGAACTTCGATTACTGAAATCATTATTTTCAACGGCGTGTTGTTGAAATATATTAGGTAATAAGTATAGTTATGAATTTTATGAAATACAATTTTCTCTGTAACGACGCCACGATCATCTTAATAACACGTCGAGGGCTAAGCGTTTCGCTTGAATATTTATTTCGGTTCATCATAATTTTGGTAGATAATTTAAAATTATCCCATCTGAGCCGACATCGTCCGATATGGGTTGTATCACGATTTATTTTTCTCACATAAATTTATTGTGTTAAGCCATTACTTTATATTTTTTTACCATAAATGAAAATTTGTTCCATTTGCGAAATGAGCGAGTATCCTGTCAATACTGGCTTCTAAGTTACTTCTGGTCTTAATAGGCAATTTTTGTTTGCACTTTCAGATCAACTCTGCAAAATTTCATCGAGAGAAGACTATTTTAGGACCTCACATAGAACACAAAAATAAATTTACTTTTATGTACTTTTTAATACTACCAGAGACTGCGTTCATGCCAAAATATGCGTTTAAGTACTCTTAAATAATGTAATATGTGTTTTTCTCCGTTCCCGAAAGAACGGTGTATAAGCGTCAAATGTACAAGTTTCAGATATTAGTCCAATGGGTTAGCCACGGAAGCGTTATTATCAGACAGATTGACACAGTTTTGTATTTATAATATTAGTATTGATATGGATTAGATTGTAAAATTATTTTCTATCCGATGACAAAATATTAATTAAACTCCTTGCAATTTTATAATCCGATTTATTGCCCGAATTACTACTTTTTATATACATATCATAAACAGTTATTTATATTTTTAATTATTCTCCTTTAACAGAAATAAATGACGTAAATACAACTCATATAAAAATGATTGAATACTACAATTTTATTAACATCATCCTCCTTCCCTTATCACTCTAAGCAGGTCGTCTTACCTTATTCGCCTTTTACGACACCTCGGTAAGAAATGAGGGTGGTACTATTCTATTCAGCCGGATACCACACGACGTATATAGAATATCATATCATGTTGAAGTAATAAGAAATACTTTTCACAGTTTTAATATTAGTGTGTACATTTTTTTATCCCAAAAGTGTATTGTTCTACCTGATACTACAATTTCGAGCTCACGTAAGGTGATTTCGTTTTATTCCGGCCCGAGTTTTTATGACAATGATCTTCGTCATTTTTGACAAGGAAAAGGCCATCAAATAATGCGACGGCCGGCGCCGAACTGGCGGCTGCGGGCTCATCCACGCTTTGATCCAATCTGGTGGTTCGGAGAGTTGACGACCAATTACCTATATCATTCTGACCCGCGCCCAAATGGACTATAATGCCTAGGGTAATTATGATTTCAGCCATCTCACTCGTACCGGCATTATCTTTAAATTGTACTTGCGTAGACCAATTTTAATATATGTCTCAAACTTACAAATTAAATAAATTTATTTGTGACAAACAATTGTAAATGTCATAAATAGTAGCTGGGTGCCCGAGTCTTGATCGGTAATTTAAAAAAAAAAAGAAAAAAAAGGCGCCGATGACCTGTGAGATTCGAACCCGGGTTTTTAACATTGTCGGTCCGCCCGTTACCCTTTGACTATTGCAACATTACGTTTGACAGCTAAAAATCCTTTGCTTTCAATTCTACATTGTACCATATTTTTCATGTCCAAAAACAGGGATAAAATGATTTTTTTTTAAAATAAAACCTAGCTAGATCGATTTTTCTTCCCCTAAGCGCCCTATATGCTGACTTTCAAGAAAATCGTTGGAGCCGTTTCCAAGATTCAGAAAATATATTTATATATATTTTACATATATAAACATACAAGATTAACTTCATTGAATATTAAAGATAAATTAAAATGCAAATTAAGTATATTAGTCAAATCCGTAATGTTTCTACAAAAGTAATGATAATATTCTTTGCTATAATCCACGATAACATTTTATCGCGGATTAAATATCATTACTTAGTTTTCTCCATTCATCATCCTCCTGCCGTTAACCATTTTAAGTGGGGTCGGCACAACATGTTTTAAACATTTTGTTACTTATTTTGGCTAGGTATTCTATTCTATTTTACGACCGGCCGCCTGTCTGACGTCAGCTCACCCTAGTCGCCTTTAACGACATCTCGGTAAGAAATGAGGGTGGTTTATTCTACTCAGCCGAATACCACACGGCAGCTCAACTTACCTTACTTGCCTTTTACGACACCTGGGTAAGAAATGAAGGTGGTATATTTCACTCAGCCGGATACTACACAGCGGGTCAACTTACCTTAGCCGCCTTTTACGGCACGTCGGTAAGAAATGAGGGTCTATTCTACTCAGCCGGATACCACACGTAGTTTTCTCTATTATGTCGTTTATATAATATTCCCAGTTTATATAGGTATGATAGCTTCGATAGTACTTACCACGTTTTGGTACAATATTGCTCCACCGAATTAGTCTTGAAACCGTCTAACAAGAAATCAGACTGTATTTATAATATTACTCTAAAATGGCTGCCGCGGTATAAAGATAACAAATAAATGTGAGCGATAACATCAGTTGAAAAGGGTGATAAAAAACAATCCATCATTTTAAAAAAAATTAGATGGATATGGGATA
Source organism: Morpho achilles (assembly GCA_947086495.1). Lineage (NCBI taxonomy): Eukaryota > Metazoa > Arthropoda > Insecta > Lepidoptera > Nymphalidae > Morpho > Morpho achilles. The sequence goes on from CAMTZB010000019.1 coordinate 12,286,748, forward strand.
AATTATACTAAATAATTGCATATTTAAATTAACCAAATTTACTAACATATGTAGTATCTTTATAATATTAAAATGCACATATATACCTATTCCATAAGTGTATGTATTCCTAAAAGTAAATCAAGCAAATGGCACCAAACAAAAAACTCATCTCTTTCAATTTATATTCTAACCCACACGGCACGTTTGTAGTCATCGCGGCAATTTGGTACAATTTTATTATTTTTTTATGGTAATTGTAATTGACGCGGAGCTAATTAAACTGACGCCATGTTTGTAAGGACATATAAAAACTGAAAGTATAATAATGCTTGTAAGCAATACTATCTTAAATAGTACGTGAGATGTGGTTTCTTAGAGCTTAACATGAACAGACTTACATGAATTTATCTATACTAATATATTAAAGAATTTGTTTGTATATTTGTAATGTTTTCGCACAAAAACTACTAGACCGATTTCGAAAATTCTTTCACCTTTGAAAATCTGCATCTTTACTGAGCAACATAGGCTATATTACATTAAAAAAAATAGGGATCGGTAGTAAAAATGCAATAAGCTGTTAAAAATTAGTCATAAAAATCTATCATCGCGTGCGCTGCGAAAACTATTTATGATAGAATAAAAAAAGTTCTACAGTATTATAGAACGTATATATGTCTACAAAAAAATATAAATATATCTAAAAATAATATCTACAAAAAAGTCCGCGATACCATATATCCTACTACTATTGTTATGCCAATATAACTACTTTTAGTGGACTTTCCACTGCCATGAGATCGGTATGTACGCGGGTGAAACCGCGGGATATAACTGGTATTGTATGAACGTCCGACAAGCTTGATATAACTAATTTAGGTCTTCAGCTTCTAAAAAGTCTACTAGAAGTCGACTGAAGTCTGCAGTTGTAAGGTCGCGCGCACATTGCGGCGACAGCTGCGCCAATCACAATGTACGGGGCGTGGTCGCGCGCCCCGTCCCGGCCGAGTCGTGATCCCCGGATTATATTATTGCGTACAATGAAGCTTTTTTATCGAGCCTTTGTCTCATATTAGGGTGAAATATCCGGTCGGATGTTCCTTCTCCGCTCTTTATTGAACGAAATGAATACCGACGAAAGGATTGTTTGTAATTTATGCACATATATATTGTCTGTGAACGTCTGGTATAACATTGTATACTAAATATATAAAATGTCGTTAAACTACCCTGGCATATTATTATAAAAGTGACCGTAATTCAAAGTACATAGATCTTTCTTAGCAACTTTAATACTTCTTTAACAGTTAACTTGTGCAATTTTCTAAGCACTGTTTATCCATATCATCATCATTATCTAAATCCAGGACGGTAAATTAAATAAAGTGATTACAGTTGACTGAATAATTTGCAAACCTGTGCAAGTTTACTTTCCAACGAACAGAAACTTTCCAATTGTATCGATATAGAAAACAAAATCAAGTGAATAGGTTATAATTTATTACGTCCTTAATTTTGGATAAGCATTGTAGTTGTGCCTGAAACCATTATCGAAAAGAACTTGTGATTTTGAAGACAATTCTGTGTTTTTGGGCACATAATAAGACGACTGTTTTGGTTGCATATGAATCAGGGCCCGTGTTGCGTCGGCAACCGGTAGTATTTATTAATTACGACGTCCCGCGGCGAGCGGTAGCGGTCGGGAGCTGTCACCGATCTACCTAATTGTAAATACGCTACCTATAACTTCTCACGATTTATTTATATTGTTTTAGTATGCCCCAGGCTTTATAATTTGAACACCGCTTTATTAGTTCCCATATAAATTAGGCTATAAATCTAAACAAGTCGATTCTCACGATTTTATAATTATCCCAAAAATTAAACTTCAATATTAATGCAATCGATATTAATTTTATACCGTTTCTTTCTTTACAGGAACACCCGAGCTTACGCGGCACGCCACTGGCGATGCTTGCGGCACAATGTAACAAGCTTTCGAGTAAATCACCACCGCCGCTAGCCGACGCGGCAGTTGGGAAAGGTTTTCATCCCTGGAAGAAAAGTCCCGGTACGCACTCTCCACCGGGTACTGGAATCGCACCAAGATCTCAACCACCAGCATGTGCACCGTATGCACGTGCGCCGACATCATGCGCTGCAGCTCCCTCCTACGGCAACGACTTATATTTTCCGTCATCTGGCGATCAACTTCTTGGAAAAAGCGAATCAAGCGCTAGTCTTGGCTCTATGTACTCGAGACACCCCTATGAATCTTGGCCCTTCAACGTTGGTGGCGGTGGCAGCAGCGGTGCTCTTAAGGCAGCTGAAATGGGCGGCGTCAGTGCCGTGGGTAGCACGTGGTGGGACGTGCACAGCGGGTGGTTGGATGTAGGCGGACAAATGGCAAATTATGCCGGACAAGATTATTCTCAATTAACACATTCTCTTTCGGGTGGAGCTCACTTACTTCCACCTGCACCACATCTTTTACAAGATGCCTACAAATCCGTACTACCAGCCCAAGGGACGTTCGGTCTTCATGGACCCGGCTCGCCTGCGCCTCCCGCCCAAGCGCCCTCACCAAGATCCCAACGACGATATGCCGGGCGAGCCACATGCGACTGTCCTAATTGTCAAGAAGCTGAACGACTTGGTCCCGCAGGTGCTCATCTCCGCAAGAAAAATATTCACAGTTGTCATATACCAGGATGCGGTAAAGTGTATGGTAAAACATCCCACTTAAAAGCTCACCTACGCTGGCATACTGGTGAAAGACCGTTCGTTTGCAACTGGCTATTTTGCGGTAAGCGATTTACGCGCTCCGATGAATTGCAACGGCATCTACGAACGCACACGGGGGAGAAAAGATTTGCATGTCCGGTGTGCAACAAACGCTTCATGCGTTCTGATCATTTAGCAAAACATGTCAAGACTCATAACGGGGGCAAGAAAGGTAGCTCGGAATCCTGTTCAGACTCAGAAGAGAATAGTCAAGGTGAGAGTGGTGTCGGCAGTCGGTCCCCAGAGCATCCCCTAGACGTGAAACCTGGCACGCTGGTGTGACGGGGGTGCGCGGCGCTCGCCGTGCCGCACCACGCTTCGTCGCTCCTGTGATATCGCTGGCCGTGCGAGACCCTAATGCAGCCGCCGCCCCCCCTTGTACATAGCACATCGAGCACTGTGTAACGAGAATCTGTAATTATGAATCAAAGACTTAGCAGTGTGACGCTGCCTTAATAGTATATTGTGGTGAGACTTGAAAGTGTACAGTATAGATTTTATTAAATATTGTCTATTAATAATAACTAGATACTATATAGCAAAATAGAGTATGTAGAATCGCACTTTTAGTCCAAAATTGCAGTTGTAATTTATTTATACAATTACTTATTTCTATTGTAAAGTTTATAATAATATATCTCAATAATTACCTCAACAAATCACAATAGAAAATTTTATTTATACTGTGTTTTGACTGTACTCTAATAGATTGTTACTTTGTAAGTTAACATTCACAGGAGTTTTACTCAGCAAAAATAATTTGTTATAATTTTATTGAATGTTATAATTCTAAATAATAATGTTTCGATAAAATATATTAAACAAATAATAGCTACCTATTATAGTCATTTATACAGTAGTATTATCTCTATCTCTAAATATAGAAACGAGAAAGTATCTATGTTCTTTATAGATTCCGGAATTGCTGGACAGACTTTAATGAAATTTTCATTTGCGAATAATCCTTTAAAGTTTGGTGGTGTTTGGAGGACATTTCTCTTCATTAAATAATTATAATACTATTGTTCTAATGTCTAAGTTCTTAAGTATTTGTTGATTTGCAAAATTCATACGGCTATATGAATCGGCTATAAATAGTAAGGGTATTAATTATTACTAAATATCGCATATACTATATTAATGATCAACCTCATGGTAAATTTTTGGAAATATTTTTTTTATTTAATCCAATAATTGTGAATCTATGTTACATATCTCACAGTTGTACCTATAATTAAAATGGTAGTTGAATATGTAAATGTTACATAAACAAAACAGATTTAACAAGTTTAAGCTTTACCTTACTACTACTTTAGTAATAATTACTTACTAATTTAGAAATATTTTAAATAAAGATATAGTAAACTGACAAAATGTATATCTATGGATCTTATCAGTGGCGTAGCTAGGGAGCCAAAGGGATCTAGAATGGGCCAAAAAGAAACTAGGGCCCATCTAAACTATTAAAAAAAAAATTGGATTATTCGTGTTCTGGATATACTCCAAGGGGAGAGGGGGGAAATAAGTTCAGGGGGCCTCTCTGGAGCTTGGGAACCTCGGGGAACTACTCCGTCTAGCCCTTCGATATCTACGCCACTGGATGTGAAAGATATATTATTATAAAGTTTGGTGAAATACCGCATTTGTCCGTAAACCCTATCTTAACGTTTACATCTCGAATAAAACTCTATATATTCGTTCAGAGACTAGCAATACAAATGGCTCCTTAATTACGTACCATATTATGTATCAAATTATTTATTTCTTTTTCTTGTATCGTTTATTTCATATATCAAAAACTATAAGATGTTAAATACTGTCAGTAGTACATCAGTTTGTAATATAAAATGCTACTTTAAGAATATAATTATCTGTAAATTACTATTTGTTATATTGTGTACAAAATTGTGCGAATAAAAATGCCTGATTTTATAAAAATTGAAATATATTTTCCGAGTGGAACTTGTTTTTGTTTTTTGCCCGATTATTATAGAGAGTTATGAAATAAAGTGAAATAAACATCATCAGTGATAATTACATTTTTTGCTATTATCTCTGTGATAAATTAAATACAAAATATATGTAATGTAGAGTGTACTATAAACTTCCACTATCACCTAAATACACAAGCGATACACACATTCACTATCACAAACTAAACAATCGTTTCGCGACGCAATCGAAGCATCGTCAGGAGATAGACTCTAATCGCAAAGAGAAAAATTAAATAAACAAATTTTATTTAAAAAAATCCAACTCTATACCTCATATACCCAATGTGAATAGAATGGGTCAGGGATCGTAAAATCTAAACGCATTAGTAGTTTTAAATTTAAATATTTCGATTTTTATTTTAACATGAACAAACGATTTTTACGAGACATGAAAATTTTGTTCTGTATTTCCATTTCAATACTCAGAAAGAAATCATAGAAACCGAAGACCTTAGTAGCATTTTCACTAAGGATTCATTCATACCCTGTACATACACCAATGCTTTTTGTTTATAAAACTTATGTATATAATTTAATATTGATTTTTTATCATTAGCTCAGATCATTTATCGCTTTTCGGTGAAGTGGAACACGTGATAAAAGAGATATATATAAAACTGATTGCATATATATAAGGCATTTCTGGATATAGCCCATTTAGACTACCATTCAGTACTGGAGAAGCGGGTTGGGCGGGTGTCGACAGTAAGTAAAACCTTCTCTCCGCATAAAGGGGAGGCCTATGTCAGTTCAGTAGTTTATAATAATAAAGTTTATTCAGAGATTTACAAAACAGTGATTTACTAGTATTACTAGGCCCAAATTCCCAAAGTAACGATTAGTTTGCTAAATTATATTGCTGATGGAAAGACATTTCTTATACTGGCATATCGATATAGACTATTCTTTATCATCATATAAGATAGTACAGTGCACCTAAAGCAGCACATATAATTATTACTCAGTACCCATACTACCTATATCTTCTTATTCTTTAACAACCGATGGACGTCCACTGCTGGACATAGGTCTCTTCATAGGATCTCCAGCATACACGATCTTGTGCCGCTTGGACCGAGCGGCTCCCCGCGACCTTTTTGAGATCGTCAGTCCATCTCGTGGAGGGTCTGCCGACACTGCGTTTTCCTGTGCGGGGTCGCCATTCCAGCACCTTGAGAACCAACACCCATCGGTTCTTCGCACTATGTGCCCCACCCATCGCCACTTCAGCCTCGCGACACGCTGAGCTACGTCGGTGACTCTGGTTCTTCTACGGATCTCCTCATTTCTGATTTGGTCACGTAGAGAAACTCCGAGCATAGCTCGCTCCATCGCCCGCTGAGCGACTCTGAGCTTTCTTATCATGCCCATAGTCAGCGACCAAGACTACCTATATGCTTCGTCATAATCTCAACGTCGCTATGTTATGCAAAGACATGTAGAATTTATTAGAAAACAAAACGTATGATAGAGCTTAACATAAGATGAACAAAGAAATGCAAGAGGTCTTAGGCCCATCACGACTACTCGGTAAGAAAGAGGGTGGTCTATTCTACTCAGCCGGATACCACACGGCAGATTATTTTTTTTTATATTTTCTGATAATAATGATTATGATAAATATAGTAATAGATATTTAATATACAAACTACAGAAGATAACATCATCAAGCTTTTAATATTCCACAACTTTTTAATCAAGAAATTCGGTGAACTCGTACTGAACAAATAAGTCTACGATCGTTATAGCTTCGTTTGAAAGTGAACTTTATGATTTGAGTGAAATGCTTGAATCCGCTTTACACCGCGCGTTGATTACTACGTTTCGTATTAATTTATAGGACGCCGCAAAGAGGGCGAAGCTCATCGTAAAAAGCGATTGAAACCACAAATAATGAGACAAGGGAGCGGGTGTCGCCTCTGCGGGTGGTACTCGAAAAACTAAGTAAGCCCAAGATCATCTGCAAGCCGCAGACTCCATTACGCCGCTCGTGTCGCGGCCTAGCTTAATCTGTCGTTATTAATGACGCGCGACGGTGGTCCGACCACGATTGATATCTCTATTCACTCGATGGTGTTTTTATGGTGTCAATATTACTTAGGTTTGCTTATTTTGAAATATTAACTTCATTAAGTACGGATTTTAATCAAGGCAAGGTTACATTACTTAAGTGTATGTCTGCTGGTTTATGCGACGCCCGCGAGTAAAGCTCTCAGCAGGCGAGTTTTTTTACAACCCACATCACACTCTAAAGGATGATTCACGCTACACCGTGCCGCGACCGGGCCGTGCCCCGTCCGGAGCACGGTCGAACATTATGGTATACTTTTTGTATGAAGTGATTCATGCCTAACCGTGCCCCGGCCGTGTCCCGGCCGTGCACGGCCGGGGCACGGCGTTGAAATGTCGGTGGGTATTGTTTCCCGGCTCCGGCACGGTTCGGCCCCGACACGTTGTAACATAAACATATGCGCCCGGGCGCCCGCAGAGCAGTCAACGTCAAATCTTAGTGAGTTTAACAGCTTAACAGCAAAATGGACAATGCAAATTGTTAAGAATGTGTGTAATTTGCTCTGTGATTTACGACATGAGCCATCCTAAGTATTTAGATAACAAATAAAATAATTTCCAATACTTCATCATCGATGGCAATTGCAATAGCTGCTAATTGAAATTGTGAAACTGCATATTTATTTAGGCGTCAAGTCTATCGATAGATGAAATCACTTGCTGACAAAAGCTACTTAACATAGATATAAGTCGTGCAAATAATAAACCCAAACAGCCCGGTGTAACATGAATGACTGGCACGGCCGGCACACGGTGGCCGTGCCCCGGCCGTGGCACGGCCCGGTCGCGACACGGTGTAGCGTGAATCATCCTTTAGTCGGCACAACATATTATAAACATGTTTTCACATGATTTGGCTACGTATTTTACGACTATTATTGCCTAACATCAACTTACCTAAGTTGTATTTTACGACACCTCGCTAAGAAATAAGGGTGGTCTATTCTACTCAATCGGATACCACACGGCGGGTAGACTTACCTTAGTCGCCTTTTACGACACCCCGGTAAGGAATGAGGGTGGTCTATTCTACTTAGCCGGATACCAATCATTGGTCAACTTACCTTAGTCGCTTTTTACGACACTTTGCTAAGAAATGAGGGTGATCTATTCTACTCAGCCGGGTACTACACGGCGGGTCAACTTACCTTAATCACCTTTTAGGACACCTCGGTTAGAAATAAGGGTGGTCTATTCCACTCACTTGGATACCACACGGCATGGCAAGTCATATTAGTAGTGTATAATCACAGAGAAATATTTCATCCTTATATTCAAACATTAAACTGGCGGTTGACTGGCCCGTTGGCGCAGTGGTTAGTGACCCTTCAGCTCCACGGGTCACGGGTTCGATTCCCGCCGAGGGCCAACATTTTCTATAAATTAATTTGTTGCTCCCGCCGCGATAACGTCGTGTAAAGAGCTCATAAATAAGTGCCCCGGATGGGTTCGAAACTAGTCGGGCTAACCCGATAGAATAAGACGTGAGTATAGCCGGTTCTATACAATAACTACAATAACTATAATTTGTTGCTCTTTGAGCCTGGGTGTATATTTAATTTAAATATGTATTTAAAAATATATAATGATATATTCACCAGTTGTCTGTCACCCATAACACAAGTATTAAGCTACTTTACGGACGTACGACGGTGTGTGTAAGTGTCCCATATATTTATAAGAAATAATTTCAAACTCATTTCAATATATCACAGCAAGTTATAATAGTAATTCCATTTTAGACAATAAAGCCACATTCTTGACCTCTATAATCAAATCAAGTGCGTATTACGTAAAGCTCTATAATGAATTTAAATCTCGTTCCCTAACTAAACACAGATTTATCTCCCTAACTGAATTACTTGTAAACTGATTGAGCATGAGGGTCTTTACGTTCCCATTGCCTGATTCGTATTCCAAACAAGATTGCTCCCTCGTCTATATATTGAAAAAAAATTGCAAAAACTCAGCTTAAAGGTTTCTCCGATAAATCCTTCGTATTATTAGTAACTTAAGCTTTAAAAGTAACATTAGAAAAATAGTATATGCCGTGTGGTATTCGGGTGGTATCTTACCGAGGTGTCGCAAAAGGCGAATAAGATAAGTTGACCCGCCGTGCGGTAACCGACTAAGTGGAATAGACCACCCTCTTTCTTAATGAGATGTCGTAAAAGGCTACTAAGGTAAATTGACGTCAGGCAAGCGGAAGGTCGTAAAACACCTAGTCGAATCACATCACCCCGTGACTTTCTCAAAAGAGCACGTATCACCGCTGCGCTATCTATATATAATATTATATGGATTAATTTTTCCCTAAAATGATTTTTTTATATTGTTTATGGCTTTACTTTTCCTTTATTATTAACGAAGAATACAGTTTGATATAGAATAAGGTCAAAAAATAATATAGACATATTGCGATAATATAAATGCAATAAGTTCAGTTTTACTCGCCTTTGCCGTGACGTGACTATTTAAATGTTCACTGTAATGTTCCAAGTACTTAGCTTCAAGATTCATGCGTTTTCGCCTTTGAGTCCGGCGATACACGTGGTGTGAGAGGCAATACATTATGTCTTATTGCTTCTTGTATTCTTTAGCGAAATGGATCGGAACTTCAAAGGGAACGGGACACCGGAGTAGAGTCTGCCATCAACAGGTACGGAGCATTATTAATATAATGAGTAAAGCTTGAAATATCTCAAAATAATATTTTCTTGTACCACGCCGTGTAGTATCCGGCTGAATAGAATAGTACGACCCTCAATTTTCACTGAGGTGTCGTAAAAGGCGACTAAGGTAAGTCGTCACGCCGTGTGGTATTTGTCTGAGTAGAATTGACCAACCTTATTTCTTACCGAGGTGTCGTAAAAGGCGACTAAGGTAAGTTGACCCACCGTGTGGTATCCGGTTTAGTAAAATAGACCACCCTCTTTCTTACCGAGGTGTCGTAAAATACGACTAAGGTAAGTTGAAGTCAGGCAGGTGGCCAGTCGTAAAAACGCAGCCAAATCATGTGACAGTATGTTTATAACAAGTTGTGCCGACCCCACTTAGAGTGGGATAAGGGCAGGAGGATGATGAATATTTTCTTGTACCAATAGTTTCTTGTCAATTACAGCAGTTTAAAAACACTATTAAAGAGAGGCTGATACAAAAAGCTTCTATGCTGTTGAAAATTATTAGATTAGATGATAAGAATGCGTAGATATAGCTACTGTCCGACTCCGTACAAGATAGTAATGACTTAATGCAACTAGTTATAAGTATTATCATGAAAAGAGCAACCGCCGAGTTTCGAATTCGAGCAGTAGAATTGACGATCCAAAAGCAACTTGTTTACAAGTTTATTTGAATAAAGAAAATTTTGAATTTGAATTAAACAAAGACAACCATTTTTATTTTCTATGGTTATAAGACTATAATTTATAATAAATAATGTCAGTTTCGTTTAAAAACTTAAACATATATATTGTATGTTACAGAGTATATTAATATTTCGAAAGTTATTTAAGTAAGCATATGTTTTTAATATTTAAAGTATAAAGTAGGTAACATTGCAAAGTAATAATACTATTTTGCTACAATCTTATAATTAAATAAATTTATTATTATCCTATATAATTTATTTATTACTTTTCTATTATGGATCTTCATAAAGTTACGATTAATTCAAAAAATTATTTAAAAGAAACATTCAATGTTACAGGATACGCCGTGTGGTATAGAATAGTACCACCCTCTTTTTTTACCGAGGTGTCGTAAAAGGCGACTAAGATAAGTTGACCCACCGTGTGGTATCCGGTTAAGTAGAATAGACCACACTACTTCTTACCAAGGTGTCGTAAAATGCGACTATGGTAAGTTGATGTCAGGCAGGCGGCCGGTCGTAAAATACGTAGCCATATCAAGTGACAACATGTTTATAACATGTTGTGCCGACCCCACTTAGAGTGGGATAAGGTCAGGAAGATGATGATTCAATGTAACAGGATACGTTACAAAGCAGAAGATAAAACGAGATCAGAATATTAGTGAAATTAACAAAATATATTTAAAACTTAACAACGAAGATCACATTACAGTAATTTGCGTGTATGATTAATAAGGGGCCGTAAATTTTGGCGCCCTAGATCCAAAGAGACGCCGCCAGACACATGTGGACGTGTTTCTAAGAAAACTTTACAAGTTCTGACCAAATTCGCAACTGCTAATTAAAACCTCTCATAAAGCAAAAGTTTTAGCCGTAAATGAACGTTTGAATAAGAAATATGAATACTTTAATTTTTAGCAAAATATAGGCGATCAATATTAGTGTATACTAAGTACATATATAGGTTCAGTTATCATCCTTTAGTAAGACAAAATTATTTTGACGTAAATTATTACTCATTAACGTTGAAATCGGCAACATCCTCCTTCCCTTATGTCACTCTAAGTGGGATCGGCACAACATGTTATAAAAATGCTGTTACATGATTTGGCAATTTTTTTACGACCGGCCGCTTGCCTGACTTCAACTTACCTTAGTCGCTTTTTACGACAACTCGTAAGAAATCAGAGTGGTCTATTCTACTTAGCCGGATACCACACGGCACTTAACTTAGTCGCCTTTTTACGACACCTCGACAAGAAATGAGGGTGGTCTATTCTGCTCAGCCGGATACCACACGGTACGGCACTTATACGATTTACGATTAGAACGTAAATTACTAATCGTAAATATTAATATAAGTAGAATAACACTATCAAATATAGTAAAATGCCCCGTGAAAAAGTTACAAAATATGCAATTGTACTGTGTTTTATCGAAAATATCGTGCTAAGCGTTCGTAAATTTTACATCTAATAAAATATATCACAAATTACCACCACCAGTAAGTTTTACTGTTAAAACGTATGTGTCTTATTAATAATTTCAATTTATCACACGCTTTTCGGTGAAGGAAAACATCGTGAGGAAACCGGCATACCTCTAGAGAATTCTGGAGACATATCCATAGGTAACCTACCGTATTGGAGCAGCGTGGTAGATCTCCAATCCTTCTCTCCAAAAAACGGAGAGATGAGGCTTATTAACCGTTACTTTACTACTTTTATCTTCGATATACATACGTCTCTCGATATAGGTAATAACTATTTCACAAATGACATTAGTAATATATCGCTAATTTGGCTTTCATTTTTAGTATAAAGAATAATCAATTCCACAATTTTGTCTGAACCTATACGTAATTATATTTAAATAACAGTAGGGCATTCAGAAAGCAATAAACTGGACATAAAAAAATATTGCCAAAGGTATGATCAAAAGCCAATAACGTATTCAAATGCGATGGTGAAGCAGATAGCAAAATAAACGTCACAACAATGTTGCAAAGAACGGAAACACAGGCAGTTTACAACTTTTTAACAGCGAGCCGCCCGCAGTAAATCACAAGTTTTAGACCCCCTTCAGAAGTAATATCGACTTCTTCGAACACACATTAATCTGCCATTCCTCAATACTCAAAGGAAGCTACAATATGCAGAATTTTTAGGAACTCATTTTTGTACAAACAAGACAAAAATCGTCCGCGAACGTTTGTTTATTTTAATATTTTTATATTATTTGAAAGGAATACAGCAGCGGCCCGTTACTATCTCACTGATGGGCAAAGACCTCCACTCTCCTTTTTGAAGAGAACGTTTGAATTCAAATTCAAATTCAAAATATTCTTTATTCAAATAAACTTGTAAACAAGTGGTTTTGAATCGTCAACTCTACTGCTGGTTCGGAAAGCTGTTCCTACCGAGAAGAGCCATCAAGAATTCAAATTCAAATTCAAAATATTCTTTATTCAAATAAACTTGTAAACAAGTGGTTTTGAATCGTCAACTCTACTGCTGGTTCGGAAAGCTGTTCCTACCGATAAAAGCCATCAAGAATTCAAATTCAAATTCAAAATATTCTTTATTCAAATAAACTTGTAAACAAGTGGTTTTGAATCGTCAACTCTACTGCTGGTTCGGAAAGCTGTTCCTACCGAGAAGAGCCATCAAGAAACTCGGCGGTTGCTCTTTTAAAAATATAATTCTTAATACTATTTACATTAAGTCGTTACTGTCTTGTACAAGTTCAAAGAGAGCTATATCTACACATTCTTATCTTCCAAATAATCGTCAAGAGTATAGTAGGCTTTCTGTATCAGCCTCTTTTTAATAGTGTTTTTAAACTGATGTAATGGCAAAGCTGAAATTGATTGCGGAATTTTAGTATAGAATCTTATACCAAAACCCACAAACGAATTACATACTTTTGCAAGGCGCAAAGCAGGAGCCGCAAGCTTATGTCGGTTCCTGCTTTGTCTATTGTATACATCACCTATCGTTTTATAATTCTTTATATTTTTATGTACATAAATTAGATTGCTTAAAATATACTGTGAAGCAAATGTAAGAATACCTGTTTCCTTAAACTTCACTCGCAGGGAATCACGCGGTCTTAAGGCTTAAGACCTACCTACGACGCTGCTCCAATGCGGATTGTTAGGTTACACATATCTCACGAATTTTCCTAAGGGATTGAGGTTTCCTAACAATGTTCTCCTTAATAGACAACCGTGTAAAAGTAAAATAATATTACAATCCACTGTTACTGTTGGGCATAGGCCCCCCATTTTTTGGAGAGAAAGGTTGGCACTTTTTTTGCATCAGAATTTCGGGTTGTAACGAAAAGTGTGTAATAAACTGTAAACATTAATTAGATACATAAGTTGTAATAAGCAAACTTATTGGTGCTTGCTTGGGATTTGAACCTGTGACCCCCTGTTGAGAGTCACGCGGTTTCACTTCAGCTATCGCAACTTCAAAAAGTGATCAATAAGGGTATAAAATACACTGGTAAGAAAGTAAAGACACTTACTATTAAACGGTTACTATGACGATAGGAAGAAGAATTTGTCTAATGTGCCTATTGTCGCATGGAGAGAATTATGAGAATGATGAGTGAATTATTGTCGGTTTGCATCTGAGTAAACCGGAAACAGGGTTCTCAAGTGAGCAATGTCCAAAGTAGGTGCATCAATGTGAGTGTCGAAGATTGCCTTTAAATTACCGTTTTAATAGAACTTACCATAAAATTTAGAATTACAATAAATTTTTGAATATCCATAAATATTAAATAACAATTGATTGGAATCCCAAATTCATAATTTTTACGTTTTTTCGACGATCCATCCATTGCGACTGTCAGCATGCATCATAAACCAGAAGCTCATATTACGATCTTCCCATCTACATTGACATATTGCTACTGGAGGAACATAGATTCCATTAAGTTGCCATGAACATAAAAAACAAAATTTTATTCTGTTTTATTTAAAGCCAGAATAAACATTTAGACGACATTACAATTTCAAAATAAAATCATCATCCTCCTGCCCTTATCCCAATCAAGTGGGGTCGGCACAACATGTTAAAAGCATGCTGTCACATGATTTGGCTGCGTTTTTACGACCAGCCGCCTGCCTTTAAATACGCGTATTTCAAATCAATCAGTCAAATGTATAAGATGAGAAATATAGGCTATTAATCTTAATATATAAGAATTAATGTATGTCGTCTATAGACTCTGAAATGGATAGACCAATTTTAATGAAATTTACAGACAATCTTTAGAATGACCTAGCGGATGTTCCTGTAAACTTTAATGGCGATCGGAGCATTTTTTAACCTGTCAATGAAAGTTTTTTTACTAATGATATCTTTAAATTAAGCCTAGCGAAACGTGGTAGTATATGATAAAAATTTTCTAAAACGTAAACAACAAAAAACAACAACAACGTAAAAAAATATGAAAATAAACCATAGCTTATCTACTCTTCGCTTTGCAATGTTCGCTTAAGGCACCCGTTAAAACGTGCTCTATATAAGCGTGACAAGGGCTGTCAAGTTAAAATGTTATAATTTAGTAGCGCGCTCCGTCATAAGGCATATCCGCCATCCGCAATACACCGCTATTTGACACTCGTTTTCTGAGAGGTGATAAATCTTTCCTGCTCTGGCGGCACTAATCACGGAAATGAAAACAACCCTTTATTTCTCCTGTTACGCATTGTTAGCTTTCAAATGTAAATTGTTTTAAAGTTTGAATTCCTAATTTGCCAAACCTATAACAAATATTAGCTTTAATTTAGTTATTTACAACTTTATTAAACCCTATTTCAAACATTTTTATTTATATTGTAATAAAATCTATTTACTCGTTCTGTTAAATCTGTTGGACTGACGAAATGTTACTTTATTCCTGAATTTCTCGTTTTAGAATCGTATATTTGGAATTATACGTAAAAGTTCTAGTAGTTCATATAATATTCACTATATTCATTTTCATATACACTTACTTATTGTACTTATAGTTTCTTTCATATTTCTACTGAAAACGCTATTTATAAAATTTAACTCTCTCATTAATTTCTCAAAGGTTAAATGATAGAGATTCCTGTCTGGGTTAAGTTCGTTCGCTTTTTTTTACTTTGTTAATGATTATTTATAAAATAGTGTACTATAGATTGATACAACAATAACTTTATTAACCTTAGCATATTTCTAATACTTTTACCAGTGGCTAGGCAAAGGAATTTCTATAAATCGCGATCTCAGGCCGCTTAAATCCCTGCAAGCAGTCTCTTTTCGTACTGAACGTTAACTACGCAGGAATAGTTCGTACATAACATTTTCCATCCCCCGCTTAGTGATGTAATGTGTAATAAAAGGACCATAGTTAGCGCCAAAATTTCAGATCAACTTCATATCACATAGTAAATGTACCGGGACTAAGACTTTACATTATCCTGGAAAAATGTAGTACAAATAAATAACAAAATTATTGTAAAACAGAATTCCCGAGTACCACACCTCCAGTTTCACTATTAGTCATTATCGTACAGTCTTTCACAACTACTGTATGTTTATTCGTTAATCCTAAACAGAATATTAACTCTATCGTTTCGGTGACAGAAAAACAAACGTTTTATCAACGTCCCGAACGCCAGTCAAAAACAAACACTGCCTAATAAACTTCCATAAAGCCGGAGGGTGTCATGTTTTCACACATAGAGTCAGCTGAGTTTGGATTTGATAAATACGCCGTTGCAGTCAATCTTATTCGTCTACGAGTGTTTGTGTTTAATGGATAAAATGTCACTCCGTCCGTGTGGAGTAGGAAGCTTAGATAGAGATTACAGAGTTAATAAATAGCGTTTCTACACGTTATCCTAGGGATGCTAAGGCTAAGGAATTGTAGTACTCTAGTAGCAAAGTTGTATGATCGTGATTGAATCTTCAGGATCGTATAAGACGCTTTTAGTGCTCGTATATGTTTTGGGGTTAATTTATTTGAAATGAAGGTGGAAAATGATATGTGATATCCGGCTGAGTAGAAAAGACCATCCTCATTTTTTACCGAGTTGCCGTAAAAAGTGACTAAGGTAAGGTGACCCGCCGTGTGGTATCCAGCTCAGAATAGACCTGTAGACCACCCTCATTTCCAAACGAGTTGTCGTAAAAGGCGACTTAGTTGACCCACCGTGTGGTATCCGGCTGAGTAGAATAGACCACCGTCTTTCTTACCGAGGAGTTGCGAAAGGCGACTAAGGTAAATTGATAGCCGGTCGTAAGATCTCTAGATAAGTAAGATATCTAGCCAAATCATGTGACAACATGTTTATATTGTGTTGTGCCCACCCCATTTATAGTGGGATAAGGGAAGGAGAATGATAATAATGAAGGTGGAAAATACATATTATATAAGTGAAATTGGTGTCATCTCAGCTTTTTTTAAGTAAGATTTCGAGATGCTCTTGAAGAAAGACTCTTTTGTGGTTGTCGCGGTCACTATAGACGAATATATATGAAATATTAATCGAATGCCCTGTAGTTTGTGCCGTTCTGTAGTCTTTAATAAACATACGTATGCAGCTGCTAAAATAGTGCCATAGTACAAAATAAAGGTCCTACACCGATTCTTGCGTATTAAATATAAAATGTAAATATACAGATCCATGTTCATCACACAGCCGACTCATCTTTTTGTGACGTGATGAAATAATGATAGAAAATTACCCTGGGGCGCCGACGCGTCCCCTTGCGAATACTTAACTCTAACTTGAGGACTGCCAAATTGTTTAAGCCATTTTGATGTTTATGTTTTATAGGGACACTGATTTCAACGCTTTAAAACTAACGCTTTGGTATATCTATAAAAAAGAGATTTAGCACAATTTAAATCACTTACTAAAAATATACATATTTCTTTATTAGAAAAATTCTGGATTCTCTATAAAATTATGGGATGTTTTTGTTTTCACGATAATAAACTGATTTTTAGCATATTTTTTAAAAACTTACCATGATAAATGAATACAAACGATCATTTAAAACATGTGAAATTACTATATTTATCCCGAAAATTAACTTTTTTCTGTCAAATCTACCGTAATCAAATATAAGGACTATAAGGACTTTTGTTTAACTTTAAAGTAGGTATATGAAAAATTTATCAGTTCATATGTAACGCTTCATATGTTTTTTTTATAAATTGTGTATTATTTTTAATATTTATATGAGTTAATCTCGTATGTATATATATATATATAAATATATGTATATATAAATATATTTTCTGTATCTTGGAAACGGCTCCAACGATTTTCCTGAAATTCAGGATGTTATTTAAAATAATTGCGTTTTATCCCTGTTTTTGGGTATTATAAATATGGTATACTGTAGAATTGAAAGCAAAGTATTCTTTTTGTCAAACGTAATGTTGAGACAGCGGATGGGTGACCGAAAATGTTCAAAACCCAGGTTCGAGTCCCACATATCATCGGCTCCTTTTTTTTTCTTTTTTTTTTATATTTTTTTTTATATCTTTTAAAAAATTACGACCATGTTTGGTCACCTGGGTACTTACAATAATTCAATTGAATTATATAAACTATAAATCGTAGACTTGGGAGCTACAAATAAATTTTTAAATGTATATGCAACAAATTTGTAACCTATATTAGTTTTAATATTCTCAGTAGGTAAGTATATTTATAATTTAAATCGTAATTTAGTCAAAGGACGATGCAAATTAGCGCATCTATTGACTAAAATGAAGACTCGGCTTATTTGGCGCGAGGGGAGCATTTCAATCAGCCCTCGTTTGGGGTTTAAACATTAAAGCAATCTCCTATTGCGTCACTTTATTAGTTTCTGCTTGATTTTGCTCTTTTTGATGTTTGAAAGTAATCGCGCCGCTTTGTGCAAATATTTTGTTGATGTCCTTTTGCTTTAACTATTTAAATCAAACAGCGGAATGTTTAGGTTTATCTACGTTATATAAAAAGAATTGCGATAGTATAACAGCGATATCTTAAGCGATAGCTTAGTGTTAATTGTTATTTTATTAACATATTTTAAATTTAAATTTAAGAAAATATTGAAGAAGTTACATGTTAAAGTTTAATCATAACTTTTTTTAGGTATCTCGCAAAGACGCTGCGCTGTAATTATTAAACGTTGAACACCCAAGTTAAAGAGATTGACAATAATACTAATATTCCTTCTTTTTAAAGGACTTTTATTTTTTTAATTTTTATTTAAAAAAAATATTATAAAAAGTTTTATACCTGTTTTCGGGCATTTAAAAATGATAAAATGTAGAATTGAATGCAAATTATATTTGAGCTGCGAAGCTGTGATAGCCTAATGGTAACGAGTGTACCAAAAATTTTAATACCTAAGATCGATTACCACATGTCACCCAGCGCTTTCTTTCTTTTTTATTTTTTTTAATGCATTTATTTTATATCTTTAAGAAAATTAGCAAGCAAGGCTCGTTCACCCAGGTTCTATGATTTAAATGGGAATAATTCACAATCGACTGTCATGAAAAGGTCTTGCGATAATTTTTTACATGCTAACATGTCTCTTTTTTTTTTTTTTATGGCTTAGGATGGCAAACGAGCATGCGGCTTACCAATCAAGTAATTACCGCCGCCCACTACCTCTCGCAGAGCGAGTGCGTTGCCGTCCTTTAAAATGGTGGAAAATTTTTGAAGGTGCTCATGTTATACTGGTCTCTGACTTCAGTTAGAGAAATTTGGATACGATCGAATGTCATTAGCATAGCAACATTCGGCGAGGAATAGGAATGAGGTTGGCGTACGACATGAATGACAAAGTGGATGCAAATGTACGGCTTTGTCGGCAACTCGCACCCGTCGCCAATCAAAGGTAACTGACGGATGTGCGGAATATTGTCGTACGTTTTCATCTTATTTACTAAAACGTTCGGAACGTAGGTTTACCGTAGCTTTGTTGTTCTTCGTACATACACGACGATCCCTCTTGGTTGTCATGTACGAAGGAAAACAGATAATTTATCATTTTTCCCATTTAGAGCATATTAATTTAGCATTATTTACAGACATCTGGCGTCGGTTGGAAGCGAAGAGTTGAAGACCGAGCTCAGTAGCGTGATATTTGGAGAGACCTATGTCCAATAGTGGACAAGGGCCGAGTAGCATTACTCAGAAATACCAAACAGTGGGTAAACTTAGATAAGTATAGTATAGTAATATAATAAGTATAGTATAGTCGCCTTTTAAGACACCTCGGTAAGAAATGAGAAATCAATTCTACTTATCCGGATACCACACGGCGATGTTATCCTATACTATCCCTACTATTGAATATTATAACTGCGAAAGTTTGAAAGTATGTATGTATGTTTGTTACTCTTTCACGGCGAATCCGCTGAACCAATATCGATGAAAATTGGCACAATTATTACTTACACACCAGGATAACATATAGGTTATACAAATCCTGATTATTCTATAGGCATAGGATGACATTGAAAAGATGCGATTGGATTGGAACTTGATTCATGTCAGTCATAACTCAGGACGATAATTTGGACCCTTGTCGTTTTTATCTAGTGTCAAACTGTTAATGATTGTCGTGTGTCGGTGCAAAAACTAAAAATTCCTTGTTACAATAAATCTTCTCAGTTATGCAACGTACAAGTTATGCGAGACCTTTAAAATTTTCTGTAAATTCCGGATTATCGAAGATTCCGAAAATAATAAGCTTTCTTGTTAAACTACTATCGAACCGCGATTTTAACGCATTTAAACTTTGATCCTAATTTTTTTTCATAAATATTCATGAATAGGTTGGAAAGAGACGCGCTATAAAATCAAATGACTTGAATTACTTTTGTATTGATCGTTCTACAAAATTTGATATGCTCTGAATTTAATAAGTGTAGGTTAATACTAGAAAATTCTGATGTTTCTGTTACATGTATTTAATCATACTATTTTTATTCGTAACTTGTGTGGTATCGGACTGAATAAAATAGACCACCCTGTTCCTTACCGAGGCGTCTTAATAGGAGACTAAGGTAAGTTGACCCACCGTGTGGTATCCCGCTGAATAGAATAGACCACTCTCTATCTCACCGAGGTGTTGTAAAAGGCGACTAAGGTAAGTTGATCCACCGTGTGGTATCTCGCGAGTAGAATAGACCACCCTCTTTCTTACCAAGGTGTCGTAAAAGGTGACTAAGGTAAGCTGATTTGCCGTGTGGTATCCAGCTGAGTAGAATAGACCTCCCTCTTTCTTACTGAGGTGTCATAAAAGGTGACTAAGGTAAGCTGACCCGGCGTGTGGTATCCGGCTGAGTAGAATAGACATCCGTCTTTCTTACTGAGATGTCGTAAAACGCGACTAAGGTAAGTTGACGTCATGCAGGCGGCCTGTCTTAAAGTACCTAGCTGAATCATGTGACAGTATGTTTATAAAATGTTGTGCCGACCCCACCCAGAGTGGGATAAGGGCGGGAGGATTTTATTCATAAAGCAAAATTACACACGGTATTGCTTTGCCAATTAATTAGCCTAACTTAATATAAGAGAGATGAATAAACCTAATGATTGAAAATCTATAAAATTAATTACAAAACTTTGTCTTAGTTTTGTTCTAATTAAAATTGCATATTTGTATAGTTAAGTAAACTATTTTAAATATAAGTAAATAAACATTAATAAAATTTGTTACATAAATATTTAGCCTTTAAGTATTACGTAAATATACAATTATCATGCATTTAACCATTATAGTTACTTCATTCTATTCATATGTAGCTGATTGAAAAAAATTGTGAAGGTGTAAAATTTCATGAATTCTTAGCTCCGGTGGGCGTGATCGGCGACGTCTGCGCACGCGCACCCGGAAACGGAAGTCAGTAATTACGTTGCTATTTCGCAAAAATGTCTCAATCCGATTCCGACAGATGGCGCGCGTCGAAAATTGTTCAAGCATTCTTTGAATAGTTCAGCGTTATTTATTCGTACAAATTTCTGCAGGTTTATATAATCTATTGATGCTTTCAATTTAAATAAAGGCAATTAATAGTTTATAAATGATACCAATTGAGCCTCGCACCGTTTTTTGGCAAAGAAGGGTTATAACTAAGATCTACCAAAATAGCAAAAAATCACTTTTTGCGATAGTAATAACATGCCATAATGGTGGTAATCAAATTTGTGGGTATCAATATATTATGTTATATAAAAATGAATGTTTGTCTGAATGTCCCTTCAGACTACGAAACAAATGGATCGATTTTAATGAAATTTTTAGACAATCTTTAGAATGACAGCGAATGATCCTGTAAAATTTGGTGGCGATCGGAGCATGTTTTTAACTGTCAATAACATGTTTTTTATTACTAATAAATAAAATGAATTAATATGTGAGACACTTACACACACGGTCGTCCGTCCCCAAAGTAAGTAACTTCTATAGATTCTTTAGATATCTTTAAACTAAGCCCAGGAAAGCGGGCTGGGACTACTAATATATCATTTACTATTTGTAAATGCATCATCTTTTATCATGAAATCGCTCAACTTACGTCATAAATACTGTAGTTTAAAAAATATATAATTTATCTATCGCGGCTGTATAGAACACTTTTGTTGTGCCGAAGCATTCCGTTTGGTGCGAATAAAATATGAATAAAATAAATTATTGAATGTCTTTTTAATAAAGCGCTTATTGTTTTATCGATATAATGGAGCCCCGATTCCATTGTGGCGAAGCACCGCCCAGGCTTATTCCAAAGCCGGCGACACAAAGGGAAAATAATAAATAGTCGTATTTTGTTTGCGTTTTCTGCGCTCGGTCGCTTCGGCGTTGTTCCATTAATTGGTGGATGAAATAAATTAATTGAATTAGATCGCCTGAGCTGAGCCAAACACGTCCGTTCGCTAAATGTTTAGACATACACTTCATACTGTTTTTCAGGTGAAATGGGTTGTTTATATTTAATTATGGGAATTGTTTTTATGTTCACATTCATTATATTTGCTTAGTTTGGTCCTTAATTTTATTAAATTTGAATAATGAACTTCTTTTTCCAGAGTCTTTTTACAAGTATTTTTACAAGAGTTAATAGAGACGCTATCGCTCTTTTGTCCTCATATCTTCGTTATTTTCAAACAGGCTAAGGTTTCGTGCGATACTCACTGTACTTATTTATTCAATAATAACATATTTGTTTGTATGTGCGTATTAAATTTTTAAGTATAATTTTTATAGTTTATACTTAATAGGTACATTCCTTCTTGTATAAAGTTTGCTATGACAACTTGCTACAAAGATTTAAAACGGCTCCTTCTTCTTTTTTAACTTAGTTAAATGTTGCGCATAGTTACTTGATGGGATTCAAAATATAATGCTGTTTAAAGGCAGCGACCCCGTGTCCTTTTTGAGTTCGTCTGGTAACCTAAGGAGAGACTCTATTAACACTGTTCAAATCTAACACATTAGATGAAGTCTTCTTCTTTTTCTTCAACTAGTAAATGTCGACTGCTGATATCTAAGGATCTTCAACACCAACTTGTGCTGCTTGGATTCAATTGGATCGATTTAAAGTTTTTACCCTCAAGAAATCATTACGCTCTGTTCACGCTGCAAGGAAACAGGACGCAAAATTAAAGGCCTTAAATTAATCAATTTTAAATTTAAAATGGGTGCATTTTTTTAAATGGTAGGTATTGTCTTTATTTAAATTAATCATTGTTCAAAATTTTATTACGTTTATTTAATTTAATCGCCATAAGTTAGTTAGATCTTAGCGGGCACTTAAGATTTAACTAGCGACATCTAGTGGAGAGTAGCATCACAATAAATATGATGTAACACTATAGAAACTAACCGAAATAACATAATATAACTATGTATTATAAAGTATAAATTACTATAAGAAATTATTATTTGAATACTATAATTTTTGTCGTTTTTCAATCAAAAAGAATCCTCTACTTTGAGAGTCCTTTACATAAAGGTCTTATGTCGCTTAAATCCAGAACTACCCTATATCTTTTTTGAGTCCACGTACTGGATATAAGCACTGACTTCTGACTCCATCAGAAGGAGCAGCACTTTCATTGCTCCTTCTGATGCGTGGTCACCATTCTACAATGTTTGTTTATTTTTCACATCATATGTCTAGACTGTCACAACGTTAATGTCGACTAATGTGTTTAGGAACGATATTAAACCGTGGAGGCATTGGGTTTTTACGTAGTTTTTCATTGTTTCTGATTTCATCACATAAACGCAGACACCTAGATTGTTATTTATTTCACGCGTTCACTTTGTTAGGGAATCATCGTAAGGAAATCTGCATTTGCAGGAAATCTGCATTTGCACCTGGAGGATTCCTTCCGGACCTATGTATAAAATATTCATCTATATAGGAGCATTCTGAAAGTTGAGACAGTAGGTCAGAGTAGTTAAAAAGGTAAAATTTATTGTCTTCGGATAATAAAGCATTTTTAGAGTAATTATTTAAGTTAAAGCAAAGCGACGAAATCATTTATTTTATTTATTTATTTTTCTTTCTACACATATATTTAGAAAAGAGAAAGAAAAAAAAATCATTATCTAATGTCATGGTGTAATGTAATGTCAAAGTCAGGTCTCACATCTGACTTTACCAATATCCTTAAGCAAATATATTAATTTAGTATATACACATCTCAAGACATCACCGTCATATCCCTTAATAAATAAATAAATAAATAAATATATGGGACACTTACACACACGGTCGTCCGTCCCCAAAGTAAGTAACTTAATACTTGTGTTATAGTAGACAGAAAACTGGTGAATATATACTTATATATTTTTTAAATACATACATAAATACAAATATACACCCAGGCTCAAAGGCCGACAAATTCTTTTTATAGAAAATTTGGCCCTTGGCGGGAATCGAACCCGCGACCCGCAGAGCTGTAGGCAGGATCACTACCCACTGCGCCAACGGGCCAGTCAATAATATATATTTACAGTTTTAACTACTAGATTTACATTTTCTTTATAAAACTTTTTTGGTAAGCTTATTGCAAATAAACATCAGCCAAGATACACGGCGATGACTCTTTTGCACTGATAACGTTATCTCGTTAAAAAGAAAAAAAATAGTCTATAGCCTGTATTGGTAAGGTTGGCAACTTAAAAAAAAGCTGGGAAGAGCTAATATTTAAAGTCCATTTGTCATATTTTAAAAAACATATTTCAAATCTAATATACTATACACTGTCCATTATATTAACCATCTTTTGACAGATTGACGATTTACATATTTAGTGATGTCCTAAAGATTCTCGTATGCGATACCATTCCGATTATAGTACCTACTATCATTAATCGAATTACGTACCTAAGTAATTCGATTAATGATAACCTACGTAAACTAATAACAGATATAGAAATCAACATTTTGATTTAATATTGCCTTAGTTTTTTGAAAATAAATGTTAATCCGTGTGTATTTATTATAATCATAAAAAATATATTATACATCGACTGGCAACATCAACAGACCTTCCGCTCGGCCGCCATTTTGACGTGATCTGTCACTCTCAACGAAACGCCCGTGATAGTCACACGCATTTACGTTCGCTGAGTGTTCTCTCGCATCTGTTACACCTTGAGTTAAGTAGCTTTATTCCTCGGAAAAACTTTTGTGAAACTTATATTAATTGATCGTGAAAATGCCGAAAGGACGTGTGTTGAAAGCACAATCGAGACAGTTAGTGTTAAAACTTCATGAGTATTTTGAGCAAGAAAATCAAAATGGCGGACCTCTTATACCTATCACGCAAGTCCGAAACCGTGTTGCAGCCGCGTTGGGGATCAGTCTATCTACTAACTACGTGACTAAAATTACTACTGATGCCTACGGCAGGAGCGGCTTGGAGCAAAACAAACCATCTACACCAAAAAGAAAGCGCCGGGCTCATAAGGTGACAGCTGTTGATGACTTTGACGCTGACGCTATTCGTCGTCATGTATATGATTACTACTTGAGAAAAGAAATTCCAACTTTGAGAAAACTTATTGTTTCTTTGAAAAGAAGTGGTCTATTTCATGGTGAAAAATCTTCTTTGGTCAAAGTTTTGAACACAATTGGCTTTTCATATAAAAAGTTAAATAAAAGAAAATTATTAATGGAACGCACAGATATAGCTATAGCACGTTGTGATTTTTTAAGAGAGGCAAAGAAAATACAAGATTGGGCAAATATTGTTTTCACGGATGAAACATGGCTCAACGCTAACCACACACTATCTCGTTTCTGGACTGATGATACTGCTGATTCCACTTCCTCAGTACCAATGGGAAAAGGTGAGCGCCTAATCATTTGCCATGCAGGTACAGCAAAAGGATTTGTACAAGACGCACTGTTGGCATTTAAATCGAAGAAATCAAATGACTACCACGAAGAGATGAATGCAAATGTGTATGAAGAGTGGTTCAAAAAAATGCTCATTTAATTGGAAGAACCATCAATAATTTTGATTGATAATGCGCCCTACCACTCCCGTCAAATTGACAAAATGCCAACACAGGCTAATAAAAAGCATGAAATAATTAATTGGCTTCGGGACAATGGAGAAAATGTGGACGACTCAATGTTAAAAGTTGAATTAATAAAAATATTAAAAACCAAAAAGAGAGCAAAACGCTATGTAATCAATGAAATGGCAGCAGAATATGGCCATACTGTTCTTCGGATTCCTCCATACCACTGCCAGTACAACGCAATAGAACTTATATGGGCACAAGTAAAAGGGCATGCTGCGAGATGCAATACAAGCCCCCCATTCACAGCGAATAAAATGTTGCAATTGCTAAAAAATGCTTGCACCCACGTAACAGCCGAGAACTGGGCAAGTGTGGTGGAAAGAACTAAAAGAGTAATATTCTCTGATTGGGAACGTGATATTGCGTTTGATAATATATTATCTACACAAGAGCTAATAATAACTGCTACTGAAGACTCCTCATCGGAGGAGTCTAGTGTTGATTATCATTCCGACGACTCGTGCTAATAAAATAAATTAAAATATCCTGATTGTTTTATTTGTATTCATGTATTAACTAAGAAGAAAGTAAAACTTTATATAATGTTATTAAATGTCTTTTAATACTCGTAACATCGATTTCTACCGATTATTTTTAATCTGTGGCATAATCGTAGTAACCATTATGTGTGACATCACTAAGTGGGCGGTACCCATCCATAAAGTACAAATATTATTTGTATGATATTTGTACGTAAGCAATACAAAACTTAATGAGCGTGAGCTGTCAAAAGACTGATAATATGATGGACGCAGTATATTACATGCCAAAGCTGCGGTTAACAGCAAACTATCAATTTTACGGCAGTTTAATTCCAACATGAATTGAAACCGGCAACTTTCTACCCGTTTGCTTTTGTGTGGTATACTTTCTTATTTCTTTATTACGTAATTGACGTTAAAAAATAATAAAATGTCGACTAACAAAAGGTAGTGATGGCAAGTTCAA
Organism: Morpho achilles; assembly: GCA_947086495.1. NCBI lineage: Eukaryota > Metazoa > Arthropoda > Insecta > Lepidoptera > Nymphalidae > Morpho > Morpho achilles. The sequence continues at coordinate 12,313,504 of CAMTZB010000019.1, forward strand.
AGCGTAGGAAGTAATTAGGGCGGCAGATGGCGTTGTAAGTAACCGCAAGCTCTTGTGTCGAACATTGTACTCCCATATGTCCTTATACATTACCTTAGCACAGGAAACGTAAAACGTTTTAGCTGTTTACAACTTTTTAACGAATTAAACTCTGTATTTAAAAAAATTCTAAACTTTTTAGTTTCGTTTTTTATATACACAAACGCCTACATACGGTATCCAAAGCACCAAACAAAAAAATTTAGAAACCGATAGTTATTGTCATTAATATGTATGATATAGCTATATGTAACAATATATTACAAATTTCCAATTTTATACTCATGTTGTTATCACTAATATCGGAAAGACAGTGAATAAATTTATATAAGGTCTTTCACCACAAAACATAATAGCATTCAGCTGTAGCCTCATCGAAAATACCTCTAAATATTTTAGTCACGAATGTCTGGTAAAATGCGAATTACAGATAATGAAGACATTTTAATACCGCAGTTAGCAATTTCTATTCAGTGTTTATTTATGAACGAAAACGAAGCGTTTTGTACATTTGCTCGATAAAAGATAAATAAATAATAAACGAACATAATGAACAATACTCAAATTTCTTTATTCATATCTATGTTCGTAAGCTGGACCTAAGCAAGGCACGTTCACGCAACCCAATCTTGTACCGCATAGCGTCTTTCCATGATGTTTTTGAGTTCATCTGTCATATATTAGACTTACCTTCACTGTGTATCCTCCATTTTAATGCCTTTCAACTCAAAATTCTTCGTTATATCGAACTTTGTGCTCTATTCTTTGTCACCTTAGATTCACGACGCGATTGCGATTGCGCCACTTTACCTTTCTTTTTTCTCAACCAATAGACGTCCGTTACGTTGGACGTGCTTCTCTTATAGGGTTTTGCAGACACTGGTTCTTTTGCCACCTTTCTGTATGACTAGTAGAGGTACTACGAACACTGCAGAATCCGGTGCGGAATCTCTACTAAAGCAACTTGAGGCGATAAGTTAAGTCGCTTCTTCGATTTCTGATTTGATCACTCCGACATAATGAACTGCTGCTAATGTTAAGTTAAATAGTACTAACATCTACAACATATCATACGTCGAAACATTATTAGTTTCTCGTTATTCATATTTCGGAGAGTCCTCAGTTGCTTTAATACCGAGATCAATTACGGAAAAATTCTGCGCATAATCAACACTCTACGAATATTGTCGAACTTGTTTCACATATATAGTACATAGTTAAACTTTGTGTAAATCTCCCAGCATTTGTGTACTACTTACATAACATCTTCTGGGGAAACGTTTTTCAAGTTACTTCCTCGTTCGCTTTTCATTAAGGGTGATTGCGGTACAGCTATTATAATTTGCATAGCTATTATAGCTACTATAATTATAATAAATTAAAAAAGCTGTGGTAGCCCAGCGGTAACACCGTGGGCAGGCACCAATGAGTTTTCTAATAAAAACTTCTGTGTCTAATTGATAATTGCAATTTATCAGACGCTTTTCGGTGAGGGAACACATCGTGAGGAAACCTGCATATCTCTAGAGAATTCTGGGGATATGTGTAACCTACCAATCCGTTCCTATATTGGAGCAGCGTGGTAGGTCTTAGCTCCAATCCTTCTCCCCAAAAAAAAAAAAACGGAGAGAAGAGGCCATGCCCAGCAGTGGCATAGTAACAGGCCGTTACTTGCTTACTTACTATTATAATTTAATTTGAAAAAAAATTCTTCTAAAGCTAAAGAAATGTGTGAAAAAATCTAAAAGTTAAAGCATTCTAAAGCATTGGTACATTCTTTAAGAGGCCAAAACAGAAGTTTAGGTTTAAATAACAACTCTAAGCATACAAAGTAATATAAATATAAATAGTAAATGACAGCTAGTACGTCAAACGTCTAATCAATATTATAGCGCAACAATCAGCTATACCTCCTAAACTTATTTTCTCATAATAAGTAACAATAGACAAATATGTCTACTAACTAATGTGACAAAATTACCCTCATTATTGATGGGAACACGAGAATAATGCTTTGTCAGTGATCGGCAACTAGAGCCAGCTGGTGACAAACAACTCGACCGACGCATTGCCTTTTTCTATGCACTTTTGACTTTGATTTATGCTTTTTTTATACTCCATTCACCCGTCACGGTTACTACAGATATTGTATTTCGTTGCAACGATACAGGACAAAAAGGAATATTCAAACTCGACCTTATTGCCCTAAATATGAAGTATATATTTCTATAATGTTTTCTTTACAAATGTACCTAAAAACGAATAGTTAGTATCGCTACATCATCACTTAATAGAAGGGGACGCGGTTTTTATTCCATTTTCACAGTAATTTATTTTTATATAGACACAATAATGTTATTGTGCAGTTCGATTTTAAAGCAAATATCTATAAGTTTTGAGGGAGTGCCGGGGATACGGTTCACACCCTCTCTAACTGGTGCAATTAAATAACGAAAAATAAATATTGTTCTATTAAAATTTTTAATAGTGATTTCTTAATATACATTGATTAATTTAATATGTGACACTAAGGGTCTCCCAAATTCAAAACTCGACATGAGCTTATACTAAATAATATGACAACCTTACCTAATATGTCTCGTTAGCTTTGCAAACCTCTCTATACTTGTTTAATTTTGGCAGAATAAGCCACTATCTACGAAATTGGATAAAATAGCTTCTATAAGAACCTAGGTCGGGCTTGATGGGGCTTTAGGCTATAAATGTATAATTATCGCCGTAAGTACAACTTAACGACAGTATTTCCAAGCAAGGCACTATTAGGATAACATTTTTCCCGGAGCGATAACGTCGTATAAAGAGCCTTCATGGTCTCTAAGGTCCTTCTAAGGGTTTTCTTCTTGATGGGCTCGATATTAGTCGGGCTAACTCGATAGAATAAGAGTTGAGTATAGCCAGTTTCTATTAATAAGCTTATATTCACTACTTTTCTTCTAGATAAGTTAAGTGTGTTTATAATTTAAACTGCAATCCACCATTTTATTTGAAAAACAATATTAAAGCTCAGGTAAACATGCGGTTCCATCAAACAATCGTATTTACTTTTCTCTCCAGAGATGTTCGAATGAAATCTTTTATACGATCAATCGTATTTTAAATTGTAAAGCAAACAAAGTTAGCTATTAATCAAATCGTAGAACCCACTGGCTTTGACCCGTGAGGCATAATAAAAACCGAATCGCAACGTTCTTTACGTGAGGTGAAAATGATACAGAGAATAGCCGTCGTGTAATGTCGCGGCTTTGTGCTCGGGAACTACAAAAGCTCGTAGCCACAGTAGCGCACAATGCAGGCGGCGAGAGAGACCAGCAATTTGTCAGAATCGACAATACTGCTCGACATATTGACCATTATTTATGGAGCCGTAAAATTCATCGGTTTTATTGCGGGAACGATTCATATTCGTGTATTACGCGATGACGTTGCTGACACTTTGTTGCAGTTATCTTATTAGCAATTGTCTGACTTGAAAATTTCTGTGACCGTTCGGCTTTGGTGTATGATTTTTTTTTAAACATGTGGCTACGGCTAACAAGCTGTTAGCCAAGAGGTGAGGCTCTTTTGAGGGATCATCGGTTCAAACCCTGGGCAGGCATCAATGAATTTTTCTGTTAAAATTTGTGTCTAATTGATAATTACAATTTGTCGCACGCTTTTCGATGAAGAAAAACATCGTGAGGAAACTTATTTTTAGAAAATTCTGGGGATATGTGTAACTACCAATCCACATTAGAGCAGCGTGGTAGGTCTTAGCTCCAACGGAGAGAGGAGGCCTATGCCTATCATTGGGATACTAACAGGCCGTTACTTTACTTCGGCTAACGACTTCGAAACATTTCATAGGCAACTATTTTATAAGTTCAGATTTTCGTATTTTGAACAGTGAATTAAGTCAAACTATTTAAATAACAGAGTTGAATTTCCGCTAAACTTGATTTCTTTTATGAGCCTTTAATATATATTGGGTATAGTGATATTAGAGCCTACTTTTTGAGCGTACAGACTTGACTTTAAAAAAAGAATCTTTATTTTTATACTGGACATCTATAGAAAATTTAAAGTAACGTTCTACGGTGAGTGGAGAACTGAAGAATCTGAGTGAGTTCTACTATTGCACCCATTTTCGTATTTCCCTAGAAGATGAATATATTTATATCGCCGTGTGGTATCCGGCTGAATAGAATAATACCACCCTCTTTTCTTACCGAGGTGTCGTAAAAGGCGACTAAGGTAAGTCGACCCGCCGTGTGGTATCCGTCTGAGTAGAATAGACCACCGTCATTTCTTACCGAGGTGTCGTAAAAAGTGGCTAAGGTAAGTTGACACATCGTGTGGTATCCGGTTAATTAGAATAGACCACCCTCTTTCTTATCGAGGCGTCGTAAAATACGACTAAGATAAATAGACATAAAATACGTAGCCAAATCATGTGACAACATGTTTATAACATGTTGTGCCGACCCCATTTAGAGTGTGATATGGGCAGGAAGATGATGATGATGAATATATTTATAATACACCTTAAATTTTTGTTAATTATTTTCAAAACGATATTGATAAAAATGAAACCCCGTGTTTTTATAATAATTGTGCAAGTAAAGAGCGTGACCAAATTAACGTTTAAGGGGTTTATCGTTAGTGTTCTCGATCTGCCAGGCGGGCCGGCGCCGCCCTGAACGCCCCCCCAGCTGCCGCTCTGTGTACCACCAGCACGTGTTCACAAAAACTTGAACCGTCATTTTCACAAAGAAATACTGTATATTTTTTATACTTAACTTAGCATTAATAAAAATGTTTAAACATTTGTTAATAGGTTACACCAACTCAAATTTCATTTAAATACATATTTACGATATCAATTACAACTAGGAATATATTATAAAATTTGTTGGCACTACTACGTAATTAATGTAAAGATATAACCGTCTCAGAAATTGATTGGAATGGATATTCCGCCAACCTTTTTTCAACCACTGTTTTTACTGATAGAATATTTCACTTTAGTTCACTTTGGCAGTGAAAAATTAATATGTTGTTACATTATGTACATATTATTCTTGTTTATTATTATAATTTTTTTATTCCAATATATGTGTATATGAACACACAAATCTATCTCTATACCAACAAATATCTTGCTTGTACTCATGAGCGACATCTAGCGCGGAGTAGTGGAACTAAATTTATACTATGTCACTATTTCTGTCTAAGTTACATATTGGAAACTCAAATGCAATGGAATATGTAATTTATAATACGTCATTATTCTAAGAAGTTTACTATTAAAAATAAATCTTTTATCTAATAACAAGAGTAAATCATATAAAAGGAAAGAAAGGAAAAGAAACGAATTCAGTCAGATTCGCTATCATCTACTCGTATAAGTATATTTTGCTTAGGTAATCTTCAGAAGGTCATTTTAAAGTTACCTTTCTAATAACAAGAGTAAAACATAAAAATGGAACCAACTCTATCTAATTCGTTATCCTGTGTATGTATATATCTCATCTGGACGACGTCACATCTTTTTTTCCATTTAAATCCAGTATTTTACGCCATATTTGGGAAGTCAACCATTCACCCGACAGCTTTAACGCTATTCACCACTTAAGCGTTACTAAACTGTCTCCGATTTTGCACATTTTACAAAATTCTAACTTCTGCTGTAGACTTCTCCAAGGAATAGATAGTCCTTAACCTAATCTGTCGACATATTCGGAAATGAATTTGAAACCTCTACACAGATTGTTTACATTATTCTTTCGATTTCATTGGTAGACTTAAACTTAGCATTTCTTTAATACTTATGAATACTAGCAAACAAGTATTTGAAAGCGTAACTGCATGAAAATTCGTTAAAAAGGTTTTGAGTTTATCATTAACATTGAGACTAATAGACGGTCGGAGACTTTATTCTATATGTATTGATAATTATCAGTGTTATTTAGGTAAGGCCCCTCACCCACGGGGACTTTTTGTAGCGGTGTTGTCGCGCGTCTGCATCAATATAGTCCCGATGCAGACGCGATACTGTCGCGCTTCTGTCGCGACGCAAACACGACTCAGTAAGGTTCTGAGCTTCCATGATAAATGTTTTAGTCTCTACCATTTTGCGCATGCGACAGACAATAGCAAATTAAAAAATCCTTTCAGCTTGATACAAAACTGCGGTTTAATAATGTAAAATTGAAATTGATTCAAAGATTGGCCACCGCGTTTCTTGTAGGTTTTTCTCGGTAAAAGCAACATTCCGAACCAGTTGCAGCTTCATTAATCATATTGATTCTTGGATCGCCAATTTCAAGCATCGGCTTGAAAGAGCTTATTTGAATAAAGATTATTTTGTGTCTATCTGTGTTACATTGATGGTTGGTTTTCTACTCACGCCCCACACATTCTCCGTTCTCTCTCCGACGTCGACCGTTACGGTCAAGCGTTTGTATCGATACAGTCGCGATGCCGTAGCGCGTTAGCATAGCTACTGTAACACATTGCAAATGGGACTAATACGCGTTATTAGCAAAAATTCGCTGTGGGTAAGAGGCCTAAGATAAGCTATAAGATCTTTTTTTTCGACAGGAAAACAGACTGCCCCCTACGGGGACAGGCGACGGTTATAAATAAATAAATAAATAAATATATGGGACACTTACAAACACGGTCGTCCGTCCCCAATGTAAGTAACCTAATACTTGTGTTATGGTAGATAGACAACTGGTGAATATATACTTATATATTTTTAAATACAAACTTAAATACAAATACAAATATACACCCAGGCTCAAAGACCAACAAATTTATTTATAGAAAATGTTAGCCCTCGGCGGGAATCGAACCCGCGACCCCCAGAGCTGAAGGCAGGGTCACTACCCACAGCTCCAACGGGCCAGTCAAGCCGGTTATGTCGGACTTGCACCGACTAAATCAACCTGTATGCTCTACCACGCTTCTGGTGACGGGGACAGGATACCATCGGACACATTGCCCCCATCCCCGCAAGCTATTAGATCTAGCTTTAGTCACGTCGCCAAAACCACGGTGTTTCGTAAGTGAGTACGCCACAGGCAGGTGAGTCAATTGAGAGACAGAATAAGACGAATTCCTTTACACCCCAAATCACATCATAAAGAGCTATATCATTTCATAACTATGTCAATAATGACACGGTTTTGTTAAATTTGTGTCAATTTAGTATAATAAAATAGAGTTTAATGTTGCATTTACTTCGATGCGGTCTCTGAAACATACAATTATGAGCAAAAGGCCTCATTTGAAAGGACATCAATACAATTATCTACCGGCCTACCCGTCTATTGACTGCGTACATCTTTAAGGCTATTTTGTGTCATCAATAAAAAAATATTGGTATAAAATTATAGTTGACTCATTAAAATAATTTGCCAATTTGCCAGCGACAATTGGAAGTTAAATATACATAATTAGATATTAATCAACACAAAATTTCTTACAAGCTACTGATAACCTAGAAGGATAAGGATAATATACATAAGAGACATAAACTATATCAGAATGACAATTTTAAAATTAATGGTCACTCAATACATAAATTTCAGTACCTGGGTAACCGAGCCTTGCTCGGTAATTTTATTAATAGAAAGCAATTAAAAAAATAAAAAAGAAAGAAAGGGTCGGTGACAGGTAGGATTTGAACCTGGTATTTTCACATATTTAATCTGCAAGTTTACTTTGAGCTATTACAACTTGAAAAATGATAGTAAATTTAAGCTTTTCAATCTATTATCTACTTTAGCAGTTTTTTAATACCCTAAAACAGGGATAAAACAAGATCGATAGATCGATTTTTCCCCCCAAAACGCCTTACATGCTGAATTTCATAAAAATCGTTGGAAATGTTTCCAAAATTCAGAAGAATACACATATACAAGATCAACTTACTTAAATATTAAGGATATCACCAGTTCCGAATACTGTTTTATTGTGTGTTGTAAGCAAATTATAGTATTTACTGTTTTTGAACGAATTACGTATTAATATATAATAGTATTATTTAATATATTTTTTGTTGGCCACATTGTCAAAGGTGGAGAACAATTTGTCGGTTTGCGTCTTAGGAGAGCCTATAAAAATGACGGTCGGTAGGAGAGGAGGCTCTTGTATATTGTGGTTGTGGAAGTAAATGATGAACATGGAGGCTGATAACGTAGTCGATGTTTACTACAAAATAATATACATATTAGCGATGTCCATAGTCCACAACGTCCATACACAAAGCAAAAACTGACATAAACATGCGATTCTTGCTTTGCGCTGTACAAAAGTACATAAACAATTTATGGGTTTTCATATACGTCTACGATTCTATAATAAAATTCCTTCAAAAATGTAATCTCTGGCTTTGCAGCAATTAAAAATAACCGTTATCATCTAATGCAAAAATGAGTCTTATACAGAAATCCTATTATACTATTTAGAATTAATAATATATATAGGTAGATTTAAGTAATATCCGAGCTTGCACAAGTTAGTAATGATAAAATATAACTAGTTCTAAGATTTAAGAGTGTTTCAGAGATAGAAGAGCAATTCCCTGATTTCCCACTTGGTTTTTTTAAGTCAAAAGTAAATTGGAATTTGTCATGCACGGAAAAGAACAGCCAACATAATGCTCCTTACAGAAAGATAAACTTTTCATCATTAATCATAATAGATTACGTTCATTATATGCACCTGATCTAATTTAAAAATACAAGAGAATTCCATTTTGCACTTTCTAATTTGCAATAGAATTAGTTATATGACTGACTATTATTATGATAGAAACTCAATTGCTTATTAATATTTAATGTATCAAATAAAATATAACAAAGGGCATTATAATGTAAAGGTTTCTTTTGTAAATCCTGTTACAAGTCTCACGGAAACAGCGGTATCATTGCGAATGGCGGCTCTGTAATCTCGATAGTCCATTATGCATAGAAAATACCAGTTAGGACAATGAAAAAAAAATCCCGCAATTGCTTCGTGGAAAATCAAAAGCTATTATTCCCTATTACAGCCTAACTTCCATGTACCTTCAAAGTCGCATTATAGGCTGCAATCGAAACAAAATTTGCATTTTTCATAAACAAAAAGGCAATGTTACGACATTCGCGTGCAGACGGATGTTATTTCGATACGGTTATTACAAATAATTTATATTGAAGACACGTTATTTTATACGAATGTATGGAATTAAAGACCCTTTTCTTTATTTGTACAGGCACTATTTAATTGCATGTGAAACTATGAATTCAAGCTTCTACTGTCATAACACTGTCTTATAAATAATTGTATGTAATTTAAAGGTAGCAACACACTGAATTTTTTTGTCCTAGTACTTAATTACGAGGAAATATCGAAACGAACGTGCCATAAGAACATAATACTTTTTACATCGATTCTCTAAGCTCACACAGACGAAGTCGTGACCTGAAGTTAGTATATTGATGTGAAAACTTCTTTAACGGAGTTGTGCATTTTTTGTGATGGTTAAAAATTCTCAAACTCGCGTCAGAACGCGTGACCTGACTGAAAATTCGTTAGGCGGCAGGAGAGGAGACCGTGGATGCAGCGTAGGAGAGGAAGTATCTATTTCTACCGCGAGGCGAAAATGTTAGCGAGCCTGTTGTGTAAGTAGATTTCATTGTATTAGTTTGAAGTGTAAAATTTTTAATGTAATATAAATTGTCATATCTGTGTACCACTAACCATTTCAAAATATCATAAATGCACAACGTTAATATTCCAGTTTTAAGTTCTCCAGGTACTCCCAGAGTGCAAACATTTGATTTTTTAAATATGGACGGTAATAATATTATGTAATATAAAGGTGGTTACATAAGATTTATAATCCAACAGATTTGTCCAGGAGATACAAGGTCTAATATTCGCTCAATTTCTTCAAATATTTTGCGAAAAGAAACATGCTGCTTTTAATTATAGCTACCATAAAAATTATGAGTAGGTATTACTGAGCTGGTATGATAGATTCATTCATTTTACACTCTCATTGTAATTTAATCAAAAACGTGTTTGATTCTATAGCATAACTCTATGACTGATCATTAGTTGCAGTTTTTCCACTAAAATTATGTAGAAATCATTGATCTCGTTGCTGGATATAAAACGGTATTCTAAATGGTCAGGTGCGCTAGGTGCCTGGAGGAACGAATTGATTCGCAGCACTGGCTGGTTCTTCAACTCCGCTTGCCTCAGCACCGATCACTGTTATCAGCCCGCTGCCCGTCACGCCGCAGGGTCTGATTATGTCATTAGATGGACAGTCTGGCGTATCGAAACGGTTGAAAATATGCGGACTATAGCCGATAGCAGTATCCCAATTGTGTCCAATGGTAAATGTATAATCGATATCGTTTTTATGAAGTTCTCGGAGTAAGATTATTACGGGACGTAAAAGAAAATTTTCCAGTTCGATTATTAAACGCTTTTACAGTGAAACTAATAAGTTAAGAAGAGTTTGCACTTAGTCTCTATAATAATAAGCAATCCTTATATTGATTAAATATCAATCGCCAGCGGTTCCGCACGCAAGGAAAACTTTAAATTTTGCCGTCTTCATAATATTTTTTTAATGTTGTTCCCCTCTTATTCATCTTAGCGTGATGTTTTATAGCATATTGCTCAACCTAAATAAATTGACTTACACTTAAAGAATTTTTCAAATCGGTCCAGTAGTTCCCTAGATTAGCGAGTTCAAACAATCTGACAAACAAACATAGTCTTCAGCTTAATATATTAGTATAAATATGTATAGATGAAGGATCACTAACAATTGGCTGCTCATGGTACAGCGTAAATTGCCATTTACGCTGTACCATATGCATTCAATTCTGTAAAATAGTAACTTATGCATTCAATTCTGTAAAATAGTAACTTATGCATTCAATTCTGTAAAATAGTAATCTATGCATTCAATTCTGTAAAATAGTAACTTATGCATTCAATTCTGTAAAATAGTAACTTATGCATTCAATTCTGTAAAAAAGTAACTTATGCATTCAATTCTGTAAAATAGAATCTTATGCATTCAATTCGGCAGAATTGAATAAGTTATAAGTTACTCAGTACTATCCTTTCTTCTTGGAGAGAAAGGTTGGAGTTTTTATCTCACCAAATAAAACCACCAATGACAATATAGGCATCTGCCTATTTACCTTCAACGTAAAGCGGAAAGAAGAAGTATAAATAAAAGGGGGAAGAGAAGTATAGATAAAAGGCGCAAAAACTTAAGCCGTGTGGTATCCGGCTGAGTAGAACAGACCACCCTCATTTCTGACCGAGGTGTCGTAAGAGGCGAATAAGATAAGTTGACCCGCCGTGTGGTATCTGGTTGAGTAGAATAGACCACTCTCTTTCTCACCGAGGTGTCGTAAAATACGACTAGGGTAAGTTGACGCCAGGCAGTCGTCCGGTCGTAAAATACGTAGTCAAATCATGTGACAACATGTTTATAACATGTTTTTCCGAGTAGATGTTTTTTAGAGTGGGATAAAGACAGGAGGATGATGAACGTCAATATTAATACATACTATTTTGTGACTGACGACCAAATTTTGTGACGGCCGCCTGCCTGACATCAACTTACCCCAGACGTATTTTACGACACCTTGGTAAGAAATGAGGGTTGTCTATTCTTCTCAGCCGGATGCCACACGGCGGGTCTACTTACCGTAGCCGCCTTTTACGACACCTCGGTAAGAAATGAAGGTGGTCTTTTCTACTAAGCCGGATAATTATAACCTTTTATACATACATTAGCTTTGTTAAGGTAGTAAATTAAACAGTAAATTTTCTAAAATGTGCAGCCACGTATAAAGTTTATAGAGACGTGGGCGTGACGGCGGCCCTCGATTGGAGCGTGTGGCGCCAATGCGCGTACGCCGCACGGTAGTCAACACGACTCATATAACATGCGTGTTTAATATTCTGCCTTTACTTGAATTAATTTAAAAAATATGCCTCCCTTGTGTAACGTAACAAATGTTTTAGAAAATAATCATTGAAATTTGACTACATCCATTTTATTATTATATATGTGGAAATATGCTTATTTAGGTTCAAGGTTTCAAAAGTTACACTCTGTCACCCAGGTACTGTACCTGGGTTTTTTTAATAAAACCTAGCTAGATTTTTTTTCGATTCCATTTTTCTCTCCCAAAACCCTCTACACGCTGAATTTCAGGAAAATCGTTTGTTATGTACATCGGAAACGTGGTCACTGTCGCTCGCTGGAAATTTCAGCGTAAGCTATTCTATGTGTAATAAGTGTTCTATTCGATGTGTAAGCTATTCTTGAAAAAAGTTAACATGATTCATATATAAATAAGGAGATCCATAGAAGTATCCGAATAGCTAACTTAGCTAACTTAGGTAGACACGAACGGGGACGGGGAACAGGGGAGTAACACGAAATAGGAAGCTTAGTGTTGGTAGACTAATGATTTACCGATGGGACATCCTTGGATGCAGGAAGATAGGTAGACGCAATAACCATAAGATCTCATTGCGAAAATGTCCCTTAAGGTCACAATGAGAGTGCAAACCTTTGATAAGCTTGCTGTTAATTATATGGATATTGGCTTTATAAATAGCATTTTAGCTGAACCCATTTCTGATCGAGCTAAAATGCTATATATTTTTGCTATCAATAGTTTAAGATATAGATAATAATAATTTATATAATAAGAAAACTTTGTATAGAATTAAGTAAAAGGGTACTATAGGACTGACATGTACAATTGTATAAAAGTCCTTAAAAAAAATAAAAAAAAAAAAAGGTCATAAATAGACTTTAGGTCTATATTGGATCATATGGGACTTTTCCCTCTCGAGCAGTCTCTCCGAGAGAGGATAAATGTCAAAGTAGATAAGGTTTCAAAACAAGAATAAGATTTTTAAATACACAAGTAGAGACAGATCAACGATACTTTCCTACTTTACTTGTACAATCATATTTATAACACCTCGGTGTTATAAATATGATAAAAAAAATTTAAATACCCAAGTATAGACAGATCAACAATACAAGCGTTGAATAACAAAGGCACTTCATAATATGGAACCGACCAGTCAGCTTCCTAAAAACGTTTAAGAGCCTGGTATTACCAATAATTGAAGATGTTGGGCTTTTAAACCGAACCGGGGTCGATTCTATGTTGATTACTCGTAGTTATCAAGAATTTGTGTATCGGCCGACCTATTATAATGGTACGGGGTCTACAGTAATAACGATGATAATGTAGGAGATTATATGATTTGTGTGGAATTTTGTTGGAAATGGCGAAAACATTACAGAAAAGTACAGGGACGGTAACGATGGCGGGCGGCATTAGCCCGGGGCGAACTCCCCGCCGCGTATATGCAAATTAAATGTAATCAAAATAATCATTTCGTTTGAAACGACTTTGCCTTGACTGCCTGTTCTATAATATGAACAACAGGATACAGGCAACTCATAGTAACTCTTGCTAGTTTGTTTTGTTGTGCTCATGTTGTGTCCCACATTAGGGCCTGTCCCCGTACCCAAGGAACCAACGTCAAGCCGTTTAGTCTCTTGCCCATCATCCCAACATATCCCCGAAGGCTCGACAAGAGCAGAAATGACGATGCTGGCAAGAGCTCTTTTGATGGTATCATTAAGAGAACCATGACGGAAAAGCCTACCAGAGCTCCAATGGCATGAAAGCCCGTGTATGCCAAACAATCTACCTCTTTTCCACATACACATCGGTGCTTAAGGCACAATGTGGTTCCCAATCTGAGACCTAAAGACTATTAATTCACTAATAATTCTAATGAGAATGACCAAAATATTTCCAGTCGACAAATTTCATGCACACCGTGTGGTATCCGGCTGAATAGAATAGAATCAACCCTCATTTCTTACCGAGGTGTCGTAAAAGGCGACTAAGGTAAGTCGACCCGTCGTATGGTATCCGGATGAGTAGAATAGACCAACCTCATTTCTCACCGAGGTGTCGTAAAATACGACTGACGTAAGTTGATGATAGGCAGGCGGCCGGTCGTAAAAACGCAGCCAAATCATGTGACAGCATGTTTATAACATGTTGTGCCGACCCGTGTGGGATAAGGGCAGGAAGATGATGAAATTTCATGCACAGATTTGTTGAAATAGAAATGTATTATGAAATATGTAGTCACTTAAGTATGTACATATATTGTAGTCTGCATGAGGTTGCTGAATACCTATTAGCATATACGCTAATGCCAAAGCGATCGAGCGATGCTTTTACCGGCAGTGGCATTATCGGTGCGTTAGATGTGCGCAATTTGCCTCCATTCGCCGTAATGACAGGCCGCGGCCTCACTTCATGGAGGCTGCATAATGAGCCGAACCTCGTCGATTGATCTAATGTACATATACTATTTAGACAGTTACATGTAAATGTTATGTAACGGTACCGCGCTGTGGAGCAATATTTCGTACTGGTAAAATTCCAACGGAGAAGTAGTGATACGCTTTAGTAAAAGATTATGTACTAAGTAGAGATTTAAACTGTACTTTATTACTAATTTGTCTACTTCTTGATTGAATAACTAATGTAATAGTTGATAAATAACCGCTATTAATTTTTATTTCTCACGGACTTGAATGAATATCCTTGCACAACTTGTAGCTATATAATAGTAGCTGATCATAGCTTTTTTTCAATAAAGTCTCAATATTATTTAAGCAATTATAGACTTTTATTAAATAGATAGGAAAGAAATAGTTATTTAGGAACACTTCAGATTGGAGGATTTTAGCTGAAAGAAAGAGATTGATGCATGGGTTCACCATACGTCACTTATAGAATATGGCATTTGAGATGAATAAAAGAAACTTGTTCAATAGCTCACCTTCCCACATTGCATCTAAATAAAGTAATAACCAGGCATTGTTTAATGGCCAAATTATGAGACCGTGGGATTCTTTCGAGAGATTCATGGAGTTCTGGAATTTTCTGTTAAAACTTATGTGTCTAATTGATTATTGCAAATTATCACACGCTTTTCAGTGAAGGTAAAACACCGTGATGAAATCTGCATATCTCTAGATTCTAGAGAATTCTGAGGATATATGTAACATACCAATCCCCATGGGAGCAGCGTGGTAGATATTAGTTCCAATTCTTCTGTCCAAAACGGAGCCCCATGCCCAGCAGTGGAATAATAAGAGATAATTTACTTTCTATGGAAGATATTATACTTACAGTTACATAATGCAAATCCTCATACTAGTATTACGGTAGAATTAGCCGCTTCATGTCACCATTTAATAGCTGCACACGGGAATGACATCAGAAATGAAAATTATTTTTAATCACGAGCAATTTCCGTGACGGAGTAACTGCAAGCTAACCACGGGTCCAAGCCAATCCAAGCGTGGCAATAATTAAACGGCACTGCAATCATAGTGTGGTTGTGGTCTGATCGTGGATTTGTAGGACTATCTATGTGACTTTCAATTACTACTAATTAAGCTATATTTTTAAAGACGAAGTGTATCCATCTGAATAGAATAGTTATGTTTTTTTCCAGTTTTTAGAGATTCACTGCTGTTTTGCGATGATCACTGGGGATCATGTGGCCAAACTCCACTCAGGTTGGGGTGACGGCTTCCGCTATTGTATTCATCTACCGCCTGAATAGAATAGTACCACTCTCATTTCTTACCTAGGTGTCGTTAAAGGTGAGTAAGGTAAGTCGACCCGCCATGTGTTATCCGGCTGAGTAGAATACACCACCGTCATTTTTTTACCGCGGTGACGTAAAAGGCGACTAAGGGAAGTTGACCCACCGTGTGGTATCCGATTTAGTAAAAAAGACCACCCTCTACTTACAAACATGTCGATAGATAGGTTACACATATCTCTAGAATTCTTTACAGATCTGCATGTTTCCTTATGATGTTTTCCTTCAACGAAAAGCGTGTGATAAATTGTAATTATCTATAAGGCACATAAGTTTAACAGAAAATCATTGGTGCCAACCCGGGGTCCGAACCCATGACCATAACTTACTTTAATGTACTTTTATAGAATTTAACATTTGATAATTAAACAAATCTACTACTGAGGTAACCTACTGAATGAATTAGTTAAAAATATCAGTGAATCTGTCATTCAACGCAATCACATCCGAGAACGTCTTAAACATAACAAGTGTACATCGATCGAAGTGCAGTAAAGAAAGGCATCAGCCTATCAAATATTAATTAAAGAAAATTGCAGGAATCTGCTAACGTGAGTAATAACTTGAGTACGGAAGATCCTAATTTAAGGGTTGGTAAGCAAACGAGGCTGGCACTAGGGTGACCTACTGGGACGAATGAGTTACAAAAGCATATGTTTTGAACGCTATAGTACAACTTATCATTTACTACATTACGTGAGCAATGATTATAGTAATCTGCTCATAAGGGAACAATGGCGTTGCATTCACCCTGCCACCACGTATGCTTTACAGGATGCTTTCACTATGCACCTATTAAATTCATATCGGCAAGAAATAACTCTTCTTTCGGTATATTTATTATTTAATTATCTTGTACATAACAGATGTTATATAAAACTCATTGATTCTCTTGTTTATCCTCTATATTTTTTCTTTCTCTTTGACAATATGTATGTATAATAAAGAAATAAAATAATTACTTAACTAATAAAAAATGTATATGAATTTTATAAATAACTTACTAAATATTTATATGCAAATTTAAAAAGTTTTATATATCATTCACTAATTATGCATATTAATGCTACAAATGAGCACAGAAATGGCGTAATATTGAGAGTAGAACAGAGAAGATAAGAGCATTCTATATGTCGATGTCTTGGTTCGTGCTTCGGGAAAGTAATTATTATAAGACTGGTTTGTACAAAGGTTATTAAGACTTGAGAGGACAGTTAACATGTATTAGACTTTTGGTAGTATAACGCCATATTGACAATGTAACTCTTATAGACTAGTGATGTGGAATCACATTAGTGATGGGCATACATTCTCATAACATTCGAGACCTCTTCTTGTCCAGGCTTATAGTGAAGCCCTATGTATAGGTACGGCTGATGGTCATCACACTGTCAGGAACGTGTGAATAGTAATATACCGTCGTTAAAAAGGTCTCATCCTTTTCAATACAGACACTGAAAACTGTGAGTTTCGTAAAATCACGGCACCGTAGAAATTAATGTTTTTTATCACATTGAAATAATCACGTCATAATCTCTTTCTTCGATATTGATATTAAAAAAAATAAACACCATGTATGTTTTATTGTACAAATTTAATAGAAAATATGACCCTTTCACTGTTCCACATAATTAAGGAGTGCGCAACGGGACAAAGAGCCGATCGGCTACACGTTAACAATGTTTTATCCGTCGGAATCGGTTTACAATGGCGACGCGCGGTACCCTTTCTTCGGCAATTTGTCGATCAGCAGGCAACGGAAGTCAGACCCTCACCGTGGAATTAGGAATCCTTAGACTCTCCAGGTATCCCATTGTTGTTTTAAGGACTCCGCCCCGCAAGATTTCAACGCAGCAAGTCCGCGCGTGACATATTTGAAAGGCCTCGCGTTTCACAACCGTTATACTTTGGAGAGTTTACATATGCAAATATTTAAATATATACCAATTTTGGCCTCATATTTTAACAGCGGTAACACCGTGCGAGACTTTCGAGATTGGCACAGGTTCAAACCCGGGCAGTCACCAATGAGTTTTCTGTTAAAACTTACCTATGTGTCAAATTGATAATTGCAATTTATCACACGCTATTCGGTGAAGGAAAACTTCGTGAGGAAACCCGCATATCTGTAGAGAATTTTAGAGATATGTGTAACCTACCAATCCGCATTGGAGCAGCGTGGTAGATTTTAGCTCCAATCCTTCTGTTCAAAAACGGAGAGAAGAGGCCTATTTCCCTATTATATATAATGGGAGAGTAACAGGCCGCTACTTATGTTTATGGCAAAACTAAAAAAAAAATTTCTGGAATAAATTAAAATATTCACATAATGATGCCAGTTTGAGAAGAAGATTTCCTGTAAGAAATAAATATTTTGTTTACTTTTTAGTCTGACAAATTCTGGTCTAACAAT
Organism: Morpho achilles; assembly: GCA_947086495.1. Taxonomy (NCBI): domain Eukaryota; kingdom Metazoa; phylum Arthropoda; class Insecta; order Lepidoptera; family Nymphalidae; genus Morpho; species Morpho achilles. The sequence continues at coordinate 12,331,712 of CAMTZB010000019.1, forward strand.
TACAAAACTCTTAGTCTAACAGTTGAAAAGCCTCCTTTTTTATAAACAGAAAATTTTGTGGTACATAATCAAGGACATTTTAAAACTTAAGTTTATGCCAACGAATTCGCAGGTACAACCATATACGAAAGTTGCATTTCATTTTTACAACACAACGAAGAATTAAATATTCTTCGTTGTGTTGTAAAAATGAAATAATGTAATAATGATAATATAATAATGTTAAAGAAGATAAATCTTCTCAGTAACTATCATGCCAAAAGTTAATAAATTAGTTAAATTTTGTTATATAAATATTACTTAAAGATTTCATTGAGAATTATGCGCATTAGAAATTCAAAAGTAACATAGAGCGTAATAATAAGTTCATACGTTGGAAAACTTATATTTATTAATCTCGTTAAATAAAAATACTTCATTTTATAAGGGCATTGACAGATTCATAAATAAAAATAAAGGTTTAAAACACGTGTAGCTTTTGTAATTAATTTCTAGCCGTGTGGTATCCGCCTGAGTAGAATAGACCATCTTCATTTCTTACCGAGATGTCGTAAATTCGACTAAGGTAAGTTGAGCCGCCGTGTGGTATCCGATTGAGTAAAATAGACATCCCTCTTTCTTACCGAGGTTTCGTAAAATACGAAAAAGGTAAGTTGACGTCAAGCACTCGGCCAGTCGTAAAATACGTTGCAACATGTTTATAACAAGATGTGCCGACCCCACTTAGAGTGGGATTAGCACAGGAGGATGATGATGTTATAAACAATCTCAGACTGTGATAATTCTGTCCCTGTGTCAGATTGGGTATAATAATGTTAAATGGATCTAAGACGCCAACAACATTTAGACGAAATTATCTCGTTGCGTCCCGTCCTTGACCTTGGATGCCAACTTGCAACCATTGATTACCGAATTACCAACTCACCGTCTATACTTAAAGCTCGTACCCGCTCGATTTAAATAATAAATATCTTATCTAAATAACACCCGAGCATTGTGTTATTCCATACAAATCCGATGGTAATGACCTACATTAGTTCGAATCGCTAATAAAATTAGGCTGGCCACGTAATTTGACTTAATTTTGCAACAATCATGGTAGATTCAGATCACGAATTATAAATACACATTCCGTTGAAAATACATATTTTGTTGTTCTCAGTGTCTAATCGTATGAGTTGGTTTTTTGGTAGATTTAACGAGCTCATTTTTAAGAAGGCAAAGGAAATGTATTCTAGTAGCGTACACGTTATATTACCGCAGATAATAAAATAGTCTAAAGATTGGAGAAAGGAGAAGTAAATATTCTATTTTTCTTTACCATTAAATAACATTTTTTATACCGTCATTAATACTTCTGGTTACTTCTGGTTTACTACATTTTAATGTTGAATAATGAAGAAAGAAAACACGGTATGGATTATGCAGAAAATGCAAATAATACGTAGATACCTAAAGTCACATAAACGCTAATTAAATTCGAACACTCAATTGGGAGTTGGAATTGGAAATCCTTGCTATATTATGCATTTCATGACTTGAAATTGACCGTTTTGTATAAAATTTTAAATAATAAGCGTTTTTATTGTTGTAGCTAATAAAAAATATTAATGAATAATCTTAAATTTTAAATATTAAACAATGGGCTACAGTTCTGAGATCTTGGCAAATTTCTTTTTTATTAGCTACAACAAACAAAACGCTTATTATTTAAAATTTCATACAAAACGGTCAACTACTAGTACATTTTCAATTACTAGTGCACTAGTTTTGTTTTAGAATATTCCTTGAAATAATACTTATTTATCATCGATTTTTTTGGAGACATGAGGAGAGTTGTAGAGAGTGAAAAAAGAGAAGAGCCACCATTTTAGTCAGTTGTGACTTTAGAGCGGAGTAAATAATTTTTGACACAGTAATTTTTTAAAAAATAAATTTAAGTAGAAAATATTGCTGTAATAAATGTATTGGGAATAATATTTGTGGTGTATGATTCCTATATAATACTTATTGTATAATACATATCATTTACGTAATCAATGGCGACGTATAAATTAAGAATTGGTTTTCTTAATCCCGGCTCTCTCGGCACCCGACATGAAGAGTTTTTAGTTGCGATGGAAATGCATAACGTTGATATAATGGCTATCAGTGAAACTTGGTTGAGAGAGGGCGAGGAGGGACGGGCTCCTGCTGTTCCCGGTTATCGTTTGCGACACTTACCACGTCCTTTAGAGGTACGTAGTCGTGGCGGGGGGGGTGGGTTTCTACATTAAACATGGAGTTAATGTCAAAACGCTTACTCATCCCCCTGCGCCTATGGTTGAGCAGATGTGGCTCAGTATGCAGTTAAAAAATAAGCGAATTGTTATCGGAACAGCATATCGACCGCCTTGGTTGAGTGTGCAAATCTTTTTGGATGCTCTCATAGAAACATTTGGATCTCTAAGTTACTATGACCATATCTTTCTCCTTGGGGATTTCAATATTAATTTACTTGTCGACAGTGATAATGCTAAATTACTGACAAATTTTTTCTCAGTGTCTAACATGAGACAGTATGTAGAGGAACCCACTCATTTCACGCAGGATACTCAAACATTGATTGACGTCTGTGCCACTGATGCAGAAGTGTCTAACATCTGGGTCGATCACATACACGATCTCAGTAGACATGCCTTTTTGTGCTGCGAGGTAAATTTGTTTAAGGATAAAATTCAAACAAAAAAACTATTGGTTAGAAACCTAAGGGACATAAATTCTGAATTATTAAATGCATATTTAGACTTTTTCAACTGGGAACTCATTATGAAAATAACAGATGTGAATGTTATGGTAACAGAATTCGTTTTTACGATCCTATCAGCTTTTGATCTGCTTGCACCTCTTAAAGTAGCTCGAATAAATGACAAAAATAATTACCCTTGGATTACTTTTAATATTAAATTAATGATGAAACAACGTAATGAATATTACATGAAATCGCGTAAAACTAAAAAAGAAGAACATAAATTATTTTATAAAACACTTAAACGTTCTGTTGAGGAAGCTATACTGAGCGAGAAACGAGCATATTTCAATCATTATATTAACCTAAATAAAAATAAACCCTCAATAATGTGGAATCACTTAAAAAAACACATTTGTGTTACTAATAAGAATAAGTATGCATTACCGGTGCAATTCAACAACCCTGAGGAATTGAATGCGCATTTTCTGGATATTCCTGGAAGTAGCGATATCTCACCAGCTGATTTAGCATTTTATAAAAATCAAAGGTTCGGTACATCTGTTTTCGAATTAAAACCGGTCGATGAGAATACTGTATTGAAGACATTACGCGTTTTAAAGTCAAATGCTAAGGGTAAAGATGGTCTTTCGCTTGATATGCTACTGCTCACGCTCCCTCAAACACTTAAAACTATAACCAAAATTATTAATAAATCTATTACAACCCAAACTTTCCCTAATTCTTGGAAAGAAGCCATAGTCAAGCCCATTGCAAAGAAAAATAATCCGACTAGCATGAAAGATCTACGCCCCATCAGTTTGCTCCCATGTATGTCTAAAGTTCTTGAAAAGATTGTCTGTAATCAATTATCTGAGTTCCTTGAGGTAAATAAAATATTACCAGAAACACAGTCTGGCTTTAGGAAGGGATTCAGTACTACTACAGCTCTCTTAAATGTTGTGGACGACATTCTCTCGGCCCAAGACGAAGGAAAAAGAACGGTGCTGGTACTTTTGGACTATTCTCGTGCGTTTGAATCCATCAACGTTTCTTTGCTTTTACTAAAATTAGCTTATTATGGTTTTCACGAAAACACTGTTAAATGGTTTGCTAGCTACCTTTTCAACAGGACTCAAACTGTTGAAGTCATAAGGGACGATGGCACTGTAAATTATTCTAACAGCTCCCCAATTACAAGAGGCGTACCTCAGGGTTCAATTTTGGGTCCAATCCTGTTTATTCTCTACACCTCGGACATGGTCAAATCTATAAAAAGCTGTAGTTTTCATATTTACGCAGATAACCTTCAGATATATGCTTCTTTCAAACCTTCTGAGACGGATATAGCAATACAAAATTTGAACGAAGACTTGAACAGAATTGACACGTGGTCTGCAGCTAATTCGTTAGTATTAAATCCTTCTAAAACCAAGTATCTCATCTTAGGATCCAAAACTCAAATACAAAAGATTGCCGACAACAACCCCGTCATCAGCATAGCAGGCCACGTTATAGATCCTGTTTCGGAGGCTAAAAACCTAGGAATTCTGATGGACAAAGATCTTAGATTCGAAAAACACGTTATTAACGTAGCTCGTAATTGTTTCTACCGATTGAAAGTTCTTTATCGTATTCGTAATACACTTAATGTCGATCTTCGAATTATGCTATGTGAGTCATTAGTGCTGTCAAAATTTAATTATGCCTACGCAGTAATTGGACCGAGACTACTAGCGCGCAGTTAGAATTTAATTCAAAAGGTGCAAAATGCCTGTGCCAGGTTTTGCTTCGAAATTCCACCCCGCGCCCATGTATCCCCATTTCTGAACTCTGCTGGTAGGCTAAAAATGGAACCACGTTATCAGTTGCATCTCGCCACTTTATTGTTTGGCATAATTAAATCTAAACATCCATCGTATTTATTTAATAAGTTGCGCTGGGCCTGCGATGACAATAAATCTTACGGGACACGAGCCACCGCGTTTATGTTAAATGTCCCAATACACAACACAGCGTGTTTCCGTGGCAGCTTCAGGTACTCAGCGACCAAGTGTTGGAATAATTTGCCGCCACCGATTCGCGAAAGCCGAACAGTTCAACATTTCAGGTCACAATACAAATCATATTTGCTTACTGTTCAAATACAGGACTAATTCATAACTTTTAATTATCTTTTTTTTTTTTTTAATTATAAATATTACACTTTTTCTTTATATAATCAATTATTTTTTCAATCTTTTTTTTTATTTCTTTCAATCGTGGTTATTTCAATGTCGTCGCTGTCTCGATTAATTTTCAAATTCAAATTGTTCTTTATTCATGTAAACTTGTAAATAAGTGCTTATGAACCGTCAATTCTACTGCTGGTTCGGAAAGCTATTCCTTCCGAGAAGAGCCAGCAAGAAGCCCGACAGTTGCTCTTTTTAAAACATAATGCTTATTACTGGTTACATTTCGTTATTACTGTTCTGGGCAGGGTCGAAGAGTAGCCTAGTAGCTATATCAACACATTCCCATCATCTGAGTAATCCTCAACAGTATAGTAGGTCTCTTTGTAACAGTGTTTTTTAACTGCTGTAATGGCAAAGCTAAAATTGATTGCGGAATTTCATTATAGAATCTTATACCCTAACACACAAATGTCGTATGTACTTTTACAAGGCGCAATGCAGGACCCGTGAAATTAGATCACTTAAAATATATTGAGGCATCAGCTTAAATTTCTTAAAATTATGTGTTTTATGTTCCAGCTGATTCTGCCATTAGTTACTTGGTGTCTATTTATCTGGAGACCACTGAAAATCAGCAGTGAGGCTAAGGCTTCCAGCCTGAGTGGCCATCCTTTTCGACTTTTCACACAGCTGTACTTGGTGTTTACTGTTTATACTCAAATTTACATTTATGTATAATTAATAACTTGTAATGTGTATTTATAAGGTGTATACTTGTAAGGTGAAAGTTGAATAAAGATCTTCTTATTAACAAAATGTCTCTATATGTTTTTACCTAGCTGTACCAACTGCTTCGCCGGTTACTTAGAGCGCGCAAGGAAAGCTTTAAATTTTGCTGTTTTTGCAATATTTTTATTGCTGCTCCTCTCCTATTCATCTTAGTGCGATGTGGTGTAGACTGTATGTAGCCTTTCTCGAAAAATGGATTATCTTACACCCAAAGAATTTTTTCAAATCTGTCCATTATTCCCTGAAATAAGCGCGTTCAAACAATCAAACTCTTCAGTTTCATATAATGGTATAGATATATGCCGCTATCACTACATTTTGACGACAATTCTAATAAAATTATACGTCTCTTTTAACCGTTATTTCTGACTACTGTAACTACTTACACTGTTATTTAATATAATTATGTAATTGTAAATCAAACATGTTATTTTGCGATACAAAAGCTAATTTCATTTGAAAAAGGCCACGGTTATGTATTATAATCATAGCTGTGCGCAAAAAGCGGGAAAACTAGTAATTAGTCCGCCATATTAGTTAATTGTGGCCCACCTCCATGCCTCTGCGTTACGCTTCGCATACGTGTAATTGTTTAATTTTCACAGCCTGGCTGTATTTATCAATCATCATAGAATTTGATATGTTGTCGAGTGGTATCCGGCTGAGTAGAATAGGCCACCCTCATTTCTTACCGAGGTGGTGTAAAAGGTGACTAAGGTAACACGACCCGCCGTGTGGTATCCGACTGAGTAGAATAGACCATTCTTATTTCTTAACGAGGCATCGTAAGAGCCGAATTACGTAAGACGACCCGCCGTGTGGTATCCGGTTGAGTAGAATAGACAACCCTCATTTCTTACCGAAGTGTCGTAAAAGGCGACTAAGGTAAGACGACCCGCTACGCCGTGTGGTATCCGGTTGAGTAGAATCGACAATGAATAGACACCTCGGTAATAAATGAGTGTGGTCTGTCTGAAAAATGAAACTTTTTATTCAAAGAAAATTAACGATTTATTAAGTCTTAAGGATTTTACACATATCGTTCAACAACGAAAAAATGAAGTTAAATTCAGTACCTAATCAAAACTTTATTTGTTATATTTCTCCTTTTTATTCGTACAAATGCAAAGCCTTGCATGCGAGCCGCAGGCGGTAGGCGGGAGTTACCTGACCAATAGTAAACGACCGCGTCCATCGCAAAACACTGAATATTTCCCTTTTTTAAAGCACTTACATTAATTGAGCTGTTTTGCATAATTCGAAAATCAGGTTATAAACATTAGATAATCTAAAATACACCTCAATTCTTTGTTGTTAGTGTTAGTAATAAGAATGATTATAAAGTATGTTATCTATGGTTATTTCTTAACTGCTATAATTAATTCTACATATAGGTATTTATGATATTTAGGCAGCGATTTGCAAGGGGGTAAAACACTGTCCGGAAATAAATTACACAGAAAAATTGCGTATTTTTTAGCTGACTGAACTATGGATAGGGTAATGCTTTACAATTGTTTGCATATATGCACCTATGTAATAAAATTTAGTTCTATATCTATATCTATACTTATATATAAAACTGAACAGTTTGTTTGTTTGAACGCACTAATCTCAGGAACTACTGGACAGATTTGAAAAGTTTTTTGTATGTTAGATACTCCATTTATCGAGGAAGGCTATAGGCATCACGCTAAGATGAATAGGAGTAGGAGTGGAGCAGCAATAATAAATATTGCAAATTTAAAGCTTTCTAAGTAAACAGAGAAAGTTATTCAAAAATCGCTTATAATTAACTCATGATAACTACTTTGGTCATTTCAACACTACAGGCCACACGATCGAAGTTGCGGGTAAAAACTAATCATCATCATCTTCCTGCCCCTATCCTACTCTAAGTGGTGACGGCACAACATGTTATAAACATGTTGTCACATGATTTGGCAACGGATTTTACGACCGGCGGCCTGCCTAACATCACCTTAGTCGTAGTTTAAGACACCTCGGTAAGAGACTGGTCAATTCTACTTAATCGGATACAACATGGTGGGTCAACTTACCTTAGTCACCTTTTACGACACCTCGGTAAGAAATGAGGGTGATCTATTTTACTCAACCGGATACCACACGGCGGGTCGGGTTATCTTACTCGCATTTTACGACTTCTCGGTAAGAAATGAGGGTGGTACTATTCTATTCAGCCGGATACCACACGGCGTGCAGATAAAAGCTAATAAGTATATTATAATAATATACACAAAAAAAATATTTCAAATGTATCTACAATATTAGAAATATAGGCCTAATTTTGTAGTTTATAGGCATATTTAATATATATAGTCATATCGTCAAATTAGATTTAGGCCATGTACACTGTAATCTTTGACTTAGGCAACATAGACTTGTCTATGGAATAGTTTTGTACTTGGATAAAGAATACACTGGATGCCGCCTTAGCTATTTTTGTGTGTCCGTTTTATGCTTGTGTGAACTTTTAGAACTGCAGTAGTGTGCGTGATTAGGGAAGTACTTAGCTTATCGATAAGCTAAACTAGGCATCGATAATTATCGAAGCCTAGCTCAGGTACTGTAAAGCTAATATACAGTTGTAACCAACCTAGTTGGTTTACTGTTCAGAATAGATTTAAACATTTGAATAGATTGACATAATTTCCTGAGTGTACAGTCTGCAGTATAATGTCATGAATTATCCGATGCACATCTTTACTGCATATCTTACTGTGATGGGTGGTTCTCAAAAATGGTATCAGTTAATTGACTGTGAGCCTAGATTTACCAAGGAATCCTTTGAAGCGTTAAAAATAAAGTCGAAGGTGCAGCCCATACTCGGTGCTTTATGTATAGATGAAATGTTAACATAAATGTTAGTGCTTCAGTGGCCAATGGAACAATATCATCATCGACATTATTCCCAACATTTACATATCCGTGAGACCGGTGACAGCTTTTATCCACTGTTCTCTTATATGTGGGCATTTAGGAAACCTAAGAAAATAATCTAAAATTAGAGAATTCGCATTTACTTGGCTAGTAAATATAACTTTTACTAATATTTATCGATACATAATAATTCGTTAGTGTGTACATCACTACGTAGGTAACACAATTCAATCGAATATTTAATGATTAATTTCTATGTTTTATCAGTATCCCACACTCATGCCGGCTAGAGGATATCAAACTGTACTGATACATTATAATCTGAAACGCTTTAACTGAATAAAACGCTTTAATTTAGCACGCAAATGAGAGTCAAAGATTTACTTATGAAATGGTAATTCCGTGTTTTTAACTCCTCCTTTCGTTGTTCTTGATGGACACGTTAAGGTGGCACACGACATATTCGACCTTTTTTGAAAAAATACATCAGTAACACTCGTATTTGCTTTAGATTTCAAGAAATAATCTTCAACAAACTCAATGTTATGGCCTCATTTGGTGTCACCAACTGGACACATTTTTAGCGACGTTGCCAAACTTCATCACAATCTCTTTCACTCTTATGTATAGTTCGCGATAAAAACAGAGACAAACGATAAATCGCTTACACACAGACGCAAGATCGGCAACGTCTTTTGGCGCCGTCCAGTATATACTACGTCCATGGTTTTGTACATTTTGTACTGTCAAAAAGATGTTTAAAGATGAGGGATGGACTTAGTATGGAAAAAATCTATTACTACATGATCATTACTCCGAAAATTTTGAAATTCGAAACATTGCTTTTTTGTATTATTCATTAATTAGAAGAATTGATTAGATTACGAATAAAATATGAGTATGAATTGCGAAATTCAATTAAAATGTGTTGTTTGGCTACATTGGTTTCCTCTAACAACGCATATTTAATCTCTAAAAATAAGGAAGAATAGTAAGAAAAAGATCGACTACATTAATTATCCTCAATTAATTAATGATATTATTTTTTAAAAATCGATATATAATGTTTAGAAAATCAAGTTATAAAATAATATAATCGATTATTATTTGACATCCCTAATGACATGTGACACTTTCATATATATTTGGATGATTATTTAGTATTTACTGTGTTACTGATAATTATTACTTTTTTTCTTTGCAGACGACTGCAAAAGGTCATAAACGTTAAATTTTACCTCACTTTTACCTGAAATTTAAACCTAATGGATAAATACGTCATCGTTAAAGGTTAACCCATTTTTGAAATATTCATCCATATATCATAATTTAGTAACAATTTACTTTACTGGAGAAAGTTAAGTTTTAATTATTTGTGGACCAATTATAAAACCAAATAAGGTAATTCACAACTAGTGTTATTTATTTACCAAGAGAATTTATTTCGAAATAACCTTGCATAGTTCATTACATTTGTAGAATATAAAGTTTGTTCAATTCAGATGCAGTTAACAGCAGATCCTCGACGTGCTGACCGCGAACGTAGATATAAGCCCCCTCCACCAACATCAGCTCCAGCTGAAGATCTAACTACAGATTACATGAATATTTTAGGTACAAACTGTGTGTCATTATATTAAATATTACAGTAGCCTTCATTATCTGAAGATTTACATATACATCATGAAATAAACTTGATCCTAAATTAATAATTTGTCATCTTTATCATTAAGAAACTTTTCTACTGATTTGTAGACTGCAACCCTAAGAGTATTGTAATAAAATAAATATTTTCTTTATTTTACAAATACATTCTTACAAAAATATAGATAAACAGAAAAATATTAACTATACAAATTTATCTTTACATAATTTAGATCTCTGTAACCGAACTAGGTTTCCCTGTATCTCAGTATCAGTCTCAGTAAGGCTCTCCCATAAGATGTGATATTTTATTATTGTAAAAATAAACATTTTTTCTTTTAATGTAAATAATAGTTATATAAAAAAAGATCCCTTAAAAAAATGTCCCATATATTATTTCTTTATTATTTATTGTATTGTAATATCTATATTGTAAACTTCTTTGCCAAATATGTTGAATCATTTTAGCTTGATTGAGCTTTACACACCCACATAAATTCATTTTCAATTTTAGGTATGGTATTTTCAATGTGTGGATTGATGATGCGGCTAAAATGGTGTGCATGGACTGCTGTATTCTGTTCGAGCATTAGCTTTGCCAACTCTAGAGTATCTGATGACACAAAACAGGTATAACAACAACAATTATAAAAAATTTTAATTGTTTATTAATTGTAATATTTCATGTCTTTTTAAATAAAAAATTGTCAGTCATCATTCGTACTATATCTAGACATAATGATTGCAAGTAATAGCTACAAGCAATATTTGCACAGACTGCTACTATAAAATAGTAATATAGTAAATAGGGAGTTACAATTGAACATTGAACAGAGCTATAGCAGCACACATCGCTGGTTCTACTAGTAAAATTTAAATGAATATATTAAGAGTTGTTCAAAATTTAGAATTCTAACTAACGCAGGTGTAATAATAGTAAAGGTTTAAAACAATTTAGACTAATCTACAGAAATGTGTCACTAGGTGTGGTAGTACCAATGTAAACAAAAATATGAACTATAATTCTTTCTTTACTAAGAAGTAAGGTGGATCAATGTTTATTTGCAAATTTCTTTAACATTTGATATACTAATGCAAGTATTTTTTGTTTTCAGATTGTCAGCTCTTTTATGCTTTCCATATCTGCTGTTGTGATGTCATATCTACAAAATCCAGCTCCTATGTCTCCACCATGGGCTTCTTTAACTACATAGTATTGTCTGTTCTTTGTTGTTTAATTAAGTACATGTTAGAATTTATGTTTGCATTTCATAGTATGTCATGAGATAAGATTTTGGATGGGTTTAAAAAAGGGTTTTTACTTTCACATATGAATTGTAACAGTTTAAATATAAATACTAATTTATGTTATGTTTCAAATTTGGATAACTTATATGGGCTTAATAAATTTAAAATATTCATTATTGAACATTTTTTTCCATCCTAATTTCAAATTCCTTGAATTTCAAAACAAAGAGTACCTATATTATAGTATATTATCTATGACAGGTGTAACAGTCTCATCCCTACATTCGAGTTTTAAAAAGAAATAATTATTAAAATTTCAATATTTTAGAAAAATCTTTAAATATAAAAATAAATGTTTGTTTGTCACGCAATAACGTTTTTTCGCATCTTTAATTGATGCTCTATTCATAAAACATCATATTCAAAAAAGTCGTATTTTTGTCAAATTGACCGCATGTCACGTCATCCGCCGTACTACAGTATTGAGAGAGCGGGCGGAGCGTAGAGCGCAGAAGTGATCTGTTAGGTCGCTTATGAAATGTTGTTATAATGATATTGTAGATGTGTACTGGGGCGATACAAGATATTAGTTGAGTTTTAACTCGACTATTTTTAAGAATTGATAATAAATAATCATCTAGGTCCGCTCTCGTATAATGGTTCAAGATGCAAGATCGTGTCGATCATTAAGAGTGTAAGCGATGTTTACATCGCTTAGCTCACCTCGAACGATTATAGTGTCTGAATGTTACTTGGTAAAGGCAACTTTGCTTAGTAGTGGTTGGCAGCCTACCGAACATGCTCTGGCGGGTACTGGTGGGAGACTTGAGGTTTAGGCCGGCAGTGATTTCGGTCATTGCTGTGTGCCTGGCCCAAAAGGCTACACTAGGCTGCATCTTATTAGGGCTGGGTCTAGGCCCGTAGTTGACTTCGGTTGCTGCGGCGTGTATTCGGCTTTGGTTTGACGCAACCAGAGTTACTTTGGTCTGTGCCTTTGTGATACGGGTTTGGTTAGGCCGGTGGTGATTTCGGTCGTTGCCGTGTGCCTTGCTCGACCTTTGGACGCATAGGCCGCTTGAAGTAGTGCCGGTACAGTGGTGGCTGAAATGTTATTGTTTGATGAACGAACATCTAAACGTTGTCCTGAGTCTCTCAATAGTGACGGTACCACAGCTAAATGTTGCTGGGCATTGCGGAAGTTAACTTTATGTTGCTGAAGTGATACGCCGCGGCAGTGATGGATCGCTATGGACTCTGTTCATAGTAACGGATGGCTGTGGTGTTTCGTCCTTTTTAGGACGTCCCTTTAGCTTAGTGAATGATACCACGAATGACCATTATAGCATGGCATTATTGCATAAAAACCGCTGGTCGGGTCTTTGTTAACAAGACTGCGGACTAGCTTTAGACAGTGTGGCCTGCATTTCCCTCATCATACATCTTACGTAGCTTGCCGCGTTAAACATAAATTACCTTTTGTTGTATAAGGTGGCGTGTTGAGCTTGGCGCATACCGTAAGCGAGTGCACTATGTATGACTCCAATATATGGTATTGGGTGAATAAGGGTGAATGGCATTCATGTAATGCTCTGCAATACACATATTCCACTTCGGTGGACACACACTTTCCACTTCGGTGGACACACACCTATATGGTGTATATATATATTATAACTGATCAAGTTGCTTTGCAACATGTGTGCCATTTCGATGGGTTTCCACTTTGTGGACTTTATACGTGTTATACGTATTATACTGTATGAGGATTTTACCATAGAACGCACCGTTACGATGTGTGCAGGCGACATGCGCCTTACTGAATATAAGAATTGGTAATTTATTATCAATGTTACCAGGCCTTGTGCCTTTGGCTAATGCCATATTTTATAGCTCCGGCTATTTATTATTTGGGCTTCGGTCCTCGATTACACACCAAGGCACTCGTGCCTATATGTCAACTGTGGTTTTGTTGACTCCTGACAATAATGGGTTTATCCCATAATATTACGCCGCAGGCGCACTATAAACAGGTACCCCACCAGGGGGGGGGGCTCATATCCATGGGACGGAGCTCACCGTTGGTAGCGGGTGCGGAGCTGCTGACTATCCCTCTCTTTTTATATTTTTTCCAAATCGGAAGAATATAATAGATGGGAGAGAGACACCACATTGCTAAACTTCTCTACGGAGTTGTTTAAGGGCTAGGTATTAAGATCGAGTGAGTGATCTTTCTGTTGGCTATAACATAATACATTCGCGAGACATTCAACTATCTGAATGTCTCGCATATTTTTTATCAAATTTTATAGTAACCTGTTCATGTATTGGGTATATAAGAATCTGTTCGTGTAACGAATATATATCTGTTGGACATATAAAGTCTGTTCTTGTAGAGTACAAGTAATATCTGTTCTTGTATTAGATAAATATATAACCTGTTCGTGTATCGTACACTTATACTTAATAAATTACATTAATTTATGCCTGCTTTACGCCTCTAACCTGATGAAAAACAACTGTTTATGTTATAACAAATGATATTTGATAATGAGCCTCCCTGTTGAGCAAAGTGATATAATGTAGGGTCTGACGGCTTGTTCTATATTAAAGAATATGATATATTGAAATATTATTATAAAACTATAATGTGATTATTATCACATTATTTTATTCTATTTAAGGTTTTATTTGACTCCTTTGGGTTAATGGACACAAGGCCTCCGACGCTCTAAAAGAATTTGAGTTATTACAAATCACGACGTAGTACGGGTCCTGGCCACTTAGACGAATCATGTGCCAATATATATTAAGAGTGCTAGCGCTTTCGGCGCGTTTTTATGCATTTCACTGCTTGGGTGAGAGCGCTGTAGCGGTTTAAATTATATTTATAATAAAGACGATGGGGAGTTAGTTACACAGGGATAAAACGATTTTTCCTTTTAATAAAACCTAGTTAGATCTGTTTTTCTCCCGCAAAACCCTCCACATGCTGAATTTTTGGAAAATCGTTGGAGCCGTTTCCGAGATTCCGAAAAATATATATTTTATCCTTATTGGCGATATAGAAACTAACTGTTTGGGTAGAATAGGAAGCATATTTTACAACATGGCAGAACGGGAACGGCTTGATTTTTTGTAGTTCAGTGGCGATGGTCAATGGTGCAGCAGCTAGAACACAGCGCACAAAGAACCTGTTCGGCCGAACGAACCGTATTCGATCGTCTATTTACACTTTGATATATGAAAAAATAATAAAGATTTTTTTTCAGGGATCATTATTTAAAAGCTAAGGTTTAATAGACCAGAATTTAATCGGTCAAAATTAGTTTGCGTATTTTTAATAGTGTGGAAATGAAACTTATATTATAACCTATGGTTATAACCATAGATGTTATAACTTTTGACAAAACTATATGTGTAATGTGACAATTCAATTTTGACGTAACAAGTTTAGTGTGGTTTTGTATTTCTCTGTGTGGTAGAGATGTACAAAATGTATCCCTGACAAGAAAAAAGTGGTTTATATCTTTTGGATCTTAGGTTTATATATTACTCTTTTATATCTTTCACCCATTTAGCTCAGTACGGATCAGAGAAAGAATAAGGCAGCTAAGACTACAAAAATATCCATTATATTTTCGACTCTTATTACAAACAAGCAATAGCATACATCTCTCTTTTACGTGCTAATTGCTAAATAAGCCCATCTCTTTCTCTTCAACTCTGAACGAGCCTTAAGTATAAAGATATAATTGAAACACATGCGAGCTAGAAAGTGATTATCTCTTTTGGAAAGATATATATCTCTCTTGTCTTTATCTCGCGAGCTACCCATCTCTACTGTGTGGGTATTTGCCGCATTGTGTATTCCTGGTTTTAATAATTTAATTAAATGAATACAATCGTATATAGTTTTCTGTAGGATTAAAATAGTGTAGACAAAAATATTCAATTAATTGATATTACTTTGTTATCCAACAAAGTCTAGCTTTAATAAGGTAAGAAGTAGAGGTTATTTTTATGAGAGTAAGTAACGTAGCATATTACTTGTTAAATATACAATTAAGACACTTGTTATACTGAAAACCAACAGTATTATGTTATGTACATACGATGATACAGTCACCATAATTTTTATTTGTTAAATATATTTCATAATACTGCATGGTATGAAAAGAAAGTGTCTTGTGTGCTCGCAAAATCTATTAAACAGACTCTTATGCAGCATTCACCTATAGATAGAATAATTCATATAAAATTTTGTCTAATTCTTAACTAGTTGGTTTGGTCATATTATAATATTTATGGAAATTTTGTGTTAAGTCGTCTTGTCGATTTTATTAATAACACTGTCATACATCATTATTGTACCTTCCAGATATATAAATAGAAAAACTCTTTAAGCAGACACATTATTTATTGAAATTATTAGTTACCTTAAGAATTTCATAGTTAACATTATCCCTTACTATTGTAAGACCATTTAATTTAACAACACCATTTAATTTGCATAAAAAATTTACAAGTTATTTATGAAAGTTAATAAAAAATGATTATTACTCAAAGAATAATTTAGTATATTACTTATTTGAATGACCAGTATGGGTAGATAATAAAATATTCATTCATGGAGGCTTTTTGGACGAAAAAGTCACACATAACTTCTCTAATGCTGCCTTATGAGTTATATTAGGTAGGTAGGTATTTAAGTCTACTATTGGAGTGCTGAGATCGCAACAATGACTAAATGGGGTGCAACATAAGAGTTAGACATGATTTTATTTTAGTTCTATTCAATTTAAGGCTCTCCTTTTAAAATATTTTGCTTAGGTGGTCCATCATTGTGGTAAGGTCCTTCAGAGGGTCTGCCTTAGGCAAATCTAAGATGGTACGACTAGTTCCCAAAAAAATCCAATTGAAAAATTATGTTTACATTATAAAAATAATTGAAACCACTAACATATTCTCAGTGTGTGACATATTTTGTGCCTTACAGAATGCCACCTAAAAAAGTGGAAGAACCAGAAAAGAAACCACTCATTGGTAGAGTTGGTACAAACTTAAAGGTCGGGATTGTTGGAGTTCCAAATGTTGGGAAGTCAACATTTTTCAATGTGCTCACTAAGAGTCAAGCAGCTGCAGAAAACTTTCCATTTTGCACCATCGATCCTAATGAAAATAAGTATCAATTCCATATTTATTATTATTAAATATTTTATATATAAATAGGTAATTTGTAATTGTAATTATGAAAATATAATTACAATTACAAATTTACAGTGCTAAGCTGTCCAGCATATCATACATTTCAGTTAAAATGTGTGAAAGATTCTACTTTATAGTTCAGTTTATTAGGTCATTAAAATAATATTTTGTTGATGTTATCCCTATTATCCGCTGTAGCTTTGTGGCTGACATACTATACACTGATTAAAGCAGTTTTAACATGTAAAAATGCATATATAACATAAAAGTTTATTTTTATTATAAAAAGATTTTTCTTGTAGTGTTACATATAACAGGTGAGTTTATATATTTGAAAGTGTATACTGTATTATTAAAATTAAAGGTTTTAATTTAGCTAATTGTAACTTTTACATTTATAAAAAAATTAAATTGTCATTTTTGACATTGGTCAAACTATTTTGTAGTTCTTCGCTTTAAAATGTTACAATTTGAGGACTTCAAAAATAATATTGAGTTGATTGATAACTTCCAGGTAAATAATGTCAATGTGAATAAAAACGTTATTTACAATGATCATCATAAATCATTTATAGAGAAAAAGGAAAGTATAACCAGCAAACCTTCTTTAGCAGCTACAGTTCTTGGCTTGAATAATACTGGTATTCCCCTTCCTGATGATGTAATTTTTCATAATTGCTGGACTGATATGGATGCACAAGAGTCTTACTTGAAATTGAAACCAAAAACTTATATAATTCTTGGTAAACAGGGGACTGGAAGCTACAGCTTAGGGGAAGCTTTATCTAAAAAAACCAATAGTATTCATCTGTGTCCAAAGAATGTTTTGCTGGATGAAATTGATCAGAAAAGTATTACAGGGCAATGTATAGATTTCAATATGAGACATAATAAAGTTTGTAAATTTAATACAATATTTTCAATTATGAAGGAAAAATTGAAGTCATCTGCAATAGAGCATAGAGGTTTTGTCATATCAGGGTTACCCTTAGTGACTAGTTGCAATGAAGTTGAGTATTTCTTGAATACTTTAATTGGAGAAGAGTCACTTTTCACTGTGCAATCTATACTGTCTGATGTGATATGCAATTTGAAAAAAAAGCCTAAAAAAAAGGTATCTTCAAAACATTCTTCTATCACTTCAGAAATATTTGAAAGTGTAGCTGAAGGTGAAGAAGAAGAAGAAGAGCAACAGCTAGAACCAGAATTAGGAGCTGAAGAAACCGAAAACACAATAGTGGAACTTCCAAAATTTTTGTTAGATCCATGTAGTAATATTATATTTCCTACAAAAGTTTATTATAAAACAAAAAAGAGTGTGTTGTTGCAACAATTATATGAGCTATTTGATTTAAAACCTGATGTTGTAATATATATAACGTGTCCTAACGCAGACGCTGTTGTGAAAAGAGGTCACAAATTTTTAAACTACTTAACTGGCACTAATACTTTTTGTCAATTTATTAATAATGTGGACAATGAAATTAGGTGGCCACCATTTTATATTATGTCAGATTATAAAAAATCATTTGATACACACATTTTTAATCCAAAATACAATGTTGCACAACCAATACATTTTAAGAAAAATGCTACTGAGCAAATTTGTACTTTTAAAGGTATAGTAACGCCATTTATTGATGAAAAATTAAAAGAGTTTGATCCGCATTTTATTATAAAGGTGGACGGGCGAACTTCAGTTCATCAAATGATAAATCACACATTAGAAATATTGCAAGTTCTACCAATTAAACCAGTTCTTACTCCAGAACCTCTCTACCTTGAAGAACCTCCAGATGATATGGAAGAATTTTGGACCAAAGTTGAGGAATTGAATGTCATACGAAGTGGAGTTATGAATTTTAACAGATACCCTTCAGCTTGGTACAATAGATGTCCAGTTGAACTTAAAAACCGACGATCGATGCAAGGAAATCCAAAGTTCGCCGTAACCTTTTTAAAACATATCTATCTTCTATCATCACTTGATGCTATGATATTATTTACCAGAAATCCTCAGCCTTTTTTGAAGCTAGCTTATTTAGAACCTACATGTCGCATTTTAATTCTTGGGACAAAATCGTCGGGAAAAACTATGGTCGCTAAGTGCTTATCTTTTATATTTGATGCTCCTATTATTTGTTACAGTACGGTTTTAAATAATGAAAAACAAAAAAAGTACGATTCATATGCTAAAACTATATTTTCAGAAATAATAGCTAAGATCGAAGATACTCGATTTGCCAAGTGGCAAAATTTAGAATTGGAGAGGATTTCTAAGTTAAATACGTGGTATAATACGGTGTCTAATTTGTTAAATAGTTATTTACCATTACTTATTAAAAAATTAAATAAGCAAGAAGAAGAAGAAAATAAAGATGACGAGGATTTTGTATTGTTAAATAAATTTAATGCTATAAGGAATCAGCTATCATTTTTGCCGGTTGATGATTTACATGAATGTCAAAACGCATTAACAGATAAAAATTTATTAAAATATGCTCCTAATTATATGACAACTGAAACAATCAAACCTTTAATACCAGCTATTGACGATGAAGATGTAACGGAAGAAATATCTGCTTATATAATAGCCAATGAATTACAAAAAGAAATAGAACCAACACCTGAAGAATTAATGAATGAAATAATACAAATTTTACAAACAATAGATTTTAATACTAATAAAGAACACCCAGATCAATTATATGGCAGATTCATAATTGATGGATTTCCATCAGATCCAGAATACTGGGGATATCTATTTGATTCTAAATTTTTGCCAGATTATACAATAGCTTTGATAGAAAACAGGGAAGTAGACTCAAATTTGGTTAAACGTTATATTGAAATAGATAAATGTTTAAAAAATTATCAAGAACGATATATTCTCACTGAAGATCCTTTATTAAAAACAAAATTACTCCAAGAGAACCTGCACGATACTACACATTTGGATATACAAATTATAATAGATAAATACATTTTTGACACAATATTTGAAAAGCGAACTACCACCGAGAATTCTTATGATATGGACATAGTAACTTCGTTCACTGAAAATATTGAAAAGTTTCGTGAAGATTGGGATATTATTAAATTAAAATTAGAAGAAAATTTAAAACTTTTTATTGACGTGGAACTTGATGATAAAAGTGATATTCAAATATTAGATGAAGTTATGCTAAAAATACGTAAAGGCTACTGTAATCCGTATTCAAACTATGAAGACGAAACAGAAAGGCACCATTATGAAGCTGAGTCCTCTAAAGATTACTTAACACACAATGATTCGCGTAATCTAGGCGATACTAATATATATTGCCCAGTGACCTATTATGATTATGGTGTCTTATGGGAAGGAAAACCAGAATTTTCAGCTAAATTTAACAATAAAATTTATTATTTTAGCAAAGAAGAGTGTCGAGAAATATTACAGTATGATATTACAAAGTATACATATTTTAATAAACCGTTTAAAAATATACCTCCATTGAGAATATGTGTAATTGGAAGTATAGGAAGTGGAAAAACTACAGTATCTAAAATATTAGCCAAAGAACTTGGCTTAATGCACATAGATTATGCCCACTTTATTAATTTGTTTTTAATTCCTAAACATTATAAGAAGGTTGGGTGGCAGTATGAAAATAGTTTTACTGACACTTTAATTGATGACGAAGAAGCTGTTGAATTTCAGATGGATGAAGAGAATTTAAACATTGTTACTGATTTATTGTCGAACGAACAAGAATTACGAAGAATGGTATATAATTATTTTGAACGTGGAGTACCTTTATTATCTGTACTTATGCAAACATTAATAAAAAAGCTTTGGTTTGATTCTCCATTCAATAAAAGAGGAATTGTAATTGATGGATTTCCAAAGCTACCTAACGATGTGGAAGATATGATAACATGTTTTTGCGTTCCTGATGTAATTTTAGAACTCGAAGGAAGTTTTGAAAGTACTTTAGAGAGACTTTCGCCAATCAAATTAAAAATTTGGAAATCACAACTGAATGAAGCAAAAACCAAAGCAAGTATTCAATTAGAAAAAGAAAAACAGGAATGGCTGAATTTTATTACAAAAACAATTGTCATCAAACTTATTATCGACGAACTTTTGGAGAGCGTAGTAGAGGATACTGAAGAACCTGCAATGAATTTGTCTGCACAGACTAGTACTATTATGGATGCTCATCCCTCAGGATCACTGAATCTTGATGCTAATTTATTTACAACTTACAATGACTTTGTAAAAGAATATCCTGAACCGGTTGACCAAAATGAATGGGAAAAGTCCGAAGATGTTTTAGAAAGGATAAACAGTAGGTTAGAAAGTATTTTTGAAATAGACGACGAAAATATTCAAACATTAAAAGACATGACAGATGAACAAAATATCAAAATAATATCTGTAGATGGAAAAAAGTCTTTAAAAAAAGTTATTCGCACGGTTTGCACTAAATTATCTGAATTTCGATATAGATGCGAATCGTTTTTTGAACAGACTTTTATTATAAATTATGATATTGCTGAAATTCTATTATTAGAAGGCTTCTTTCTTTTAAGCAAATTTAATAGAATGTGTCCCGTTTTAATTTTTGACAATCCTCATATAATATATAATCCTTATAGTATGCTGAAACGTAAAAACAAAATTTTTCCTGTTATTCATCGTGCTTATATATACTTCATTTCATCCGAAGATAATGTTGTGAAATTTAGAAAAAATCCTTTAAAATATATTGTAAGTGATAGCATTAAGTTCTTCAAACAATATACATTAAGAATAAGTATCATTGGACCCCCCAAGTCCGGAAAAAGTAATTTAGCTGCCAAACTCGCAAAAAAGTATGGGTTAATGTGCATTTCTAAAGGGATGGCCATTCGACATATTATAGAATTTATGGCTTGGACAGTATTAGGTTCAAAAATTACGACTGCAATACGTGCAGGAGAAGTTATTCATAGCGGGCTTGTTATGGAAGCTGTACTAACAGTTGCGATCGATCATCGCGTTTTAACCTATGGTTTTATATTAGATGGTTTTCCGGAATCACCTCATGAAGTACATGAACTCTCTGAAAATGGTTTAATTCCTTATATTATTTTCGATATTAACAGCCATAAAGATACAGTATTAAACAACTCCCAAAGTGAAATTCATTATGACATTTTGAAAAGAAAACCTCCCCATTCTCGTTCCTTTATTGAATATAGATATAATAAATGGCATGAAAAAAGTTTCCGTGTTCGAGATTTCATTAATCAAGATACGCGAAATCTTTATATCGTTAATGGAAATAATTCCAAATGGCAATGCTTCATTGATTCGTGCAAAGAAATAGAAGATGTGATGCCCAAGATACATTATTATTTAACAAACTATGAATCCAATATTGTATCTGTAGATGTAATGGGCATTTCTAATGATGCATTTCAGCAACGAATGTCTAGTTACCAGAACTTATGCCCGATTTGCTTTCAAAAAAATACTCTTCGTCACAGAAGTTATTCATCTAATAGTAACTTGGGCCTTGTACAATATGAAAACTGTTTTTACTGGATTTGCCCAGATCATTTGAGTCTTGTGTTGCAATATCCACAACAGTTATTGACGGTCAAGAAGATCTCTATTCCGGAACTACCGGTTGTCGTGAAAACAATAAATCTTTCACTTGTTTATGAAAATGGAATATGTATAGTTACATATGCTGAAAATCTTCCATCCCAAAAAACTGTAAGAGGATTAAATGAGTATGCTGTTGCTTACAAGAAAAAAACCTATTTATTTTGCAGTTCTAAATGTCAAAGTAATTTTTTAATCAAACCACACATGTATTACAATATAAAAGTATTTAAAGAAATGAATATATTCCCAAAAATTGCTGTAAACAAATTACCTCATCTTGGCTATCTTGAGCAGACTGTCGGCAATATCATGACAGATGCTTGCTGTGCTGTTAACGTACTTCGACCAAAGTATCCTGGCTTATCTACACGTCTCTCAGCTCTTTTGTACATAGCACTGTATTTAAAAATTCATAGTCCTACTTTAGACAAGGCCTTATTACCATTGTATAGTAAGGCCTTTAAAATATTTGAGGCTCGATGTAAAGTAATTACCGAAATAGGACTACAATTGCGATCAACAGACAATCCTTTTGCCAATTTTCCTAAATGTTGTGGTTACGCTCGTAAAGTTGAACAAATTGATTCTGGAACCGTACGAAAGCCTTCAACTGGTATTTCAATGAGTAACATTAGCGTATATTTAGAATCTGATTATAATAAATTTAATTTTTAGCATTACTAAACATGATTTCTTTCTAAATTTAACGTAATTTTTATTTTATTCTCATTAATAAACGTTTATTTGCTTATTGCTTATGTTTTATTTTAATAAATTAGTATTTTATTGATTTTTATTGTTTTTGTTGAGACATAAATTAACAAAGTAAAATTATTTTAGCAAGTAGGGTACCAGTCCCAGACGAGAGGTTTGATTTTCTTTGCGAATATCACAAGCCTGCCAGGTAATACATAATTTCTACTTTATATACTGCTTTTCCATGCCATTAATAACTTCAAAAATGATTTCATATATAAATCATTACTGAGTTGTATTGCTGTCAAGATTTGTTTTTTTTTTATATAAAGTACTTTGTTTAGTAAAATTCAAAATATTTTTTAATATTGGTGATTATTTTTAGCAAAGTCCCAGCATTTCTAAACGTAGTTGATATTGCGGGTCTAGTACGCGGTGCAGCAGAAGGCCAAGGTCTCGGCAATGCATTCTTATCACACATAAAAGCATGCGACGCCATTTTTAATTTATGCCGTAAGTATTGTTTTTGCGAGGTATTTGTATTATTAAGTCTCAAAGATTTATATAATTTCTATGTTTTGTAGGAGCTTTTGATGATGAAAGTGTCATTCACGTTGATGGCGAAGTTGATCCAATCCGCGATTTAGAAACTATCGGAGAGGAATTACGTCTAAAAGATATAGAGCAACTCGTGCAAAACATTGAAAAACTAGATAGGGTTGTCAATCGCGGTGGAGACAAAAAACTCAAGCCAGAATATGTTAGTAACTCTTGTTTTTACTTTCATGTATAACAAAAACTAAAAGAATAAATTTATTGATTTTTATAAATAATTTTAGGAGGCACTAGCGAAAATCAAAACAATTCTTGTAGAGGAGAAGAAGCATATTCGTTTTGGTGATTGGAGTGCAGCTGATGTATGTATTGTATCGTTTGTTTCGCTTCAGTTCTTTAATAGCTATTCAAAAAATGAACCTCAATTAATCTAGTTTAACTAGAATATTCCATTACTCAATTAATTCTGTAGTTCAAACTTCACTTTAGTACAAAAGTTGGTTTTCAAACATCAATGATTCCAATACAGAACAAATCATTAGTTTGTGCCAATGCCTTTTCTAAATCTAAGACAGATAGGTTTAATACTTCAATATTACTTAAATATTTAAGATCATCTAATTCCTTGATCATTGTTTGTTTAGATTATTTAATAAAGCTCATGTATAAATATCTGAAATATTCGTGCTCAATTATAGATTAGAGCAAATTCTCACATTTCTTGATATTACTAAGTTATGAGTTAGACAATATTACTTTTTATTATTTATTTCTAAAATAAGGTTTAGTTGCAAAGCAATAATTTTTATGTTACAGATTGAAGTTTTGAACAAATATCTATTTCTTACATCGAAACCGGCACTATATCTCGTGAATTTATCGGAAAAAGATTATATAAGAAAAAAGAACAAATGGTCAGTTTTTATAATGTACTTTAAACTTTTGTGTGTATATAAGTCAATATAGAAAAACGTTAACTTTTTATTTCTAATAAGGATCTCTTTTGTGGGGTTCGGAGTAATTCTTTGATGCATATTTATTTCAATTCAAAATAACCTTTTACAAGTGTTTTTAATAGTTGTATGAAATTGTTCAGCGAGAACCTGGATGACACTCTTAAAAATGCATTAAAATTTTTATCACTTTTATTATTACTAAGTACATTTTGACATCGCTTTCTCGTGGAAGATCGGAAGATAATGAAATCCACACATGTCTACCCTACATATCCCGAATATTGAAATAAGCTTACTGTATTAGTTTGTTGTCTTATTACATTACTTGAGTGTATTTTAGATTAGTATAGATTTAATTTAGAGTTTGCATTTTTAGGTTACCTAAATTGAAGGAATGGATTGACAAGAACGACCCAGGAGCTCCTCTAATACCATTTTCGGGTTCTCTAGAGAGCAAGCTATTTGACATGGACGCCGAAGAAAAGCAGAAATTCCTGAAAGAAAACAACGTAACAAGGTAGTTTTAAGAAATTTTTACCCGTGTAACAATGCTTGTAAGCTTATAGCTTCTTACCTACTAAAAAGTCTGAAAATGGCTTAGAAAATTCCTGGTAATTCTTGGCCAAATTCTGGCTATAATAATGGCTATACTTTATTAGCCTAGCTACTATATCTTGGACTCCATGTATTTGATCATGAATTATAAATCTTCGATTAAGGTTATCTCTGTAGAAAAGCTTCGTATTTTGACGGGATTATATTTATTTAATGATTTCTTTTTTTCAGTGCATTAGACAAAATAATTATACAAGGTTATAAAGCATTGCAACTAGAATATTTCTTCACTGCTGGCCCGGATGAAGTCAAAGCTTGGACGATACAGGTATGTCACTTTCCTTTTTCTAGCAATTGTTGTATATTCTATATTTGCATATAAAATTTTAATGCAATCTATACTAATATATAAAAGCTGAAGCGTTTGTTTGTTTCTTTGAGCGCTCTAATCTCAGGAACTACTCACTACTCACTAATTAACTAAGATATACTAAGCTAACACTGAAGCTTTACGCTTATTTTTAAAACTACTGAACCGATTTAATTGTGATTTTTAGGTAGTTATATTCAAGTTCAACTCCAAGGATGGTGTACCTTATCTTGATTGATGACCATGAATAATCTTACTTATTGCGAATTTAAAGTATTAATGTATAAAGGCCATCTAATTTACATAAAAAATCTATATGTTTTCGATAGTTGTCAGTCACAATTCATTCAGGTTTTTTAATGCATTTTTATACGAAAGTTTGTGTTCAGTTGACTTCCTTTTCAATTCAAATTGGAAAGGATTTGAAACTAATTATTTTTTATCATATCGTATTACAGAAAGGCACCAAAGCTCCCCAAGCCGCTGGAAGGATCCACACGGATTTCGAAAAAGGTTTCATCATGGCCGAAGTGATGCACTACAAAGACTTCAAGGAAGAGGGCTCGGAGGCCGCTTGTAAATCAGCCGGGAAATATAGACAACAAGGTATGATATGAAGGGATCAGAATCAAAAATAGCTAAATCGTAAAGTCACAATCAAATTCAGCTTAATTACATTACAGCTAATTTTAAATACATATTTGTATTACAGTTTTCAGGAAACTTAATGATTGATATTAATTAAATTCACAGTGATTAAATCTGTGTTTAATATTTTTTTATTTGTCGAAATTCCAAGAATTTAACACAGTACCTGGATGACCGAGCCCTGCTCGGTAATTTTAAAAGTGATGTAAACAAAAAAAATTGAAACAAAATTGGAAAAGAAAAATTAAAAAATAATAGGGCAGGTGGGGCACGATCCTAGGTATTTTCACCTCTAGACCGCCCGTTCCCCAAATGAACTACCATGACTTTACGTTTGACAGCGAAAAATTGTGATTGTATTCAACGTAAATTTCTAAAAAAATTATTCTAATAAAACTTATCTAGATCGATTTTTCTCCCCCAAAACATGCGGAATTTCGGGAAAATCGTTGGAGCCGTTTCCGAGATTCTTAAAATATATACATATAGGTATATACATACAAGATTAACTCATTTAAATATTAAAGATAAAACAAAATTTTAATTTTACTCATTTTTTATTATTTTGTATATAGGTTTGATTCTAACCCCCTCATTATGTACTAGCCCATTGATGTTGATGTCAGTAACCTTGCCTTCAGTTTCGGGGTCTAGGAACAGATTCCTACCGGGAGACAACATTTTAAAAACTAATTTGTTAGTTCTTCGTGTCTGTATCTAATATATAAAGCTGAAGAGTTTCTTTGTTTGAACGCGCTAATCTCAGGAACTACTAGACCAATTAACAAAAATCATTTTTGATTGTTTGAACGCGCTAATCTCAGGAACTACTGGACCGATTTAAGATAATTATTTGAATGTAAGATAGTCCATTTATCTAGGAAGGCTTATAACATAACATCACGCTAAGACGAATAGGAGAGGAGCAGTAATAAAAAATATTAACGCAAAGAAAACGGCAAAATTTAAAGCTTTCCTTGCTTGCGCTGAGTAAAGGGTATTTACTACTCTTTCCGTTATTCAAAAATCATGTATTACAAAATTGTTCCCCTCTAAAAGTTCTAAATAAAAGGCCGCGACAACATATGTCTAGCTTTTAAGGTTAACCCACTGTAACCATTTTTATGGTTATCGAAAGACTAGGGCTAGTATTAAATATAAATATGAAATAAATAAATATATAGGACACTTACACACACGATCATCCATCCCCAAAGTTAGTAACTTAATACTTCTGTTATGCGTGACAGACAACTGGTAAATATATACATACATTAAATAAATATTGAAATACAAATATAGAGCCAGGCTCGAAGAACCAACGATTTTTTTTATAGAAAATGTTGGCTCTTGCGGGAATCGAACCCATGACCAACGGAGCTGAAGGCAAGGTGTCTACCCACTGCGCCAAAGGGCTTACTTTTAATTTTTTTTTCCAGGCCGTAATTACGTCGTCGAAGACGGTGATATCATATTCTTTAAGTTCAACGCTGGTGCCGGTCTGAAGGATGCTAAGAAGAAATGACGCGACAAGGTACTTCTGCTACTGGTACATATGTTGTACCTCAACCTTGCGGTATACTCGCTACTACACGTTGCTTGAATGGTGGACATTTTTACACATTATCTATATAATATTAATATATCGCTCATAGACTGTAATAGTGGGATAAATAAATAAACACGTGTTTTGAAGAATACGTGTAAATGTTTAAATACACATTGTTTTCAGAAGCAATACCGGCATCCTACTAATATTATAAATTCGAAAATTTGTGAGTATGGATGTATGTTTGTTACTCTTTCACGGTGATCCGCTGAACAAATATCGATGAAATTTGGCACAATTATTTCTTATTCACCGGGGTAACATATAGGCTATAGAAAACCTGTTAATTCTACAGGAATAGGATGACACTAAAGAGCGCCATCTATTATCAACCTATCACGCTACTACAGTTCACGCGAACGAAGTCGCGGGTGAAAGATAGTAACTCATAATCCATTAATAACTGGGTAACCGAGTCTTGATCGGTGATTTTTTTTTAATAAATAAAAATACAATTAAATATATAAAAAAAAGATTTTATCTGGGATCGATCCTAGTATTCTGTATTCGAGACCGTCCGTTACCCAAATAAGCTACCATGTCTTTGCAATTGACAGCGTAAATATCCTTTGCTTTTTCATAAAATTATAGCAGTTTTTGTCAATGCCCGACAAAAGATTAAATACAAATAGATCGATTTTTCCTCCCAAACCCTACATGCTGAATTTCTTGAAAAGCAGTTTCCAAATTTCAATAAAATATATATATACAAGATTATCTCATTGAAACATATTTCAATGCATTTTCTTAGCAATGAAAACTTTAAATACATTTATCTCAAAACATGATTTTTTAAGTTATGTTACTATGGCAGGCCATAAGCGATATATAACATTGTTATTACTAATAAAAACTTGTTTAGACATGTGGGATGCGCGTTCACTCATATTCTAATTCAAATTCAAAATATTCTTTTTGCTGTTTATAAAGTGCTTGTGAATCGTCAAGTCTATTGACTGACTCGTACAAAACTGCTTCTAAATAATTCTTATTAATAGGTTCATTTTGTCATTGCTATCCTGTACAGTGTCGAATAGTAGATATTTCCACATATTCTAATCTTCAATAGTGTAGTAGGCTTTATATATTAGGCTTCAATAGTTTTTAAAAACAACACGTTTAAAGAAAACATATTTATTTATTATTTATGTATCACGGTTAAAAAAAAATTATTAATGAAAAAGTATTTTTTTATTGCAATTGAGTGTTTAAATTTTAAATAGTGAAATTCAATTCAATTTTATATATTAAAAAACGCAATTCAAGGTTTCACCCTGTCTAAACAAATAACAGCTTGTTCTTGTTTGTGAATTAAATTATATGCATTTGTAAATTTTTTACTACCTTGTAATAAGAATAAAATAATTAAATGACTTCAACAAGTTCTTCGATGCGTTTTATGTTCCCCTCGCTTATGGTGTTTTGAATATCGGACACTTTTTCCAAAATAATGCGCAATTGCTTTAGAAGTTTTTTGAGATTAGTTTGCGAGAGGATGTCCTGATCGATCACGGGTGCGAGTTTTTCTTTATCTTTCTCCGATTTTTGGATGACTTTGTTGAGTATATATGACGAGACTTGAGCGACGGTTTCCTCCCATTCCTTTAAAATAGTAAAATATATAACTTCCTACTATTAAATGCGAAAATTTGTGAGTATGGATGTATGTTTGTTATTCTTTCACGGCGATGAAATTTGGCGCAATTATTCCTTATACACCGGAATAACATATAGGCTATATAAATCCTTCTAGTCCTACAGGAATATAATGACATTGAAAAGCGCCATGTTGCGGGTAAAAGATAGTAATTTACATATATTATAAATGCGAAAGTCTATCTCTCTGTTACGTTTTCTCGGCGAATCAATATCTTTCTCTTTTCTTTGCTGTCCGGATCGATCTGATTTTTGTGATGGAGATATTTGTAGAGTTGGTGAGTGACAGAATTTACTGTTTATTCCAACACTACAGTCCACGCGAACGAAGCGGGTAAAAGCTAGTCATATCCTACTAATATTATAAATGCGGAAGTTTGTGAGTATGGATGTATGTTTTTACTCTTTCACGGCGAATCTGCTGAACACATATGAATGAAATATGGCATAATTATTCCTTATTTACCGGAATAACATATAGGCTATAGAAATCCTGTTAATTCTACAGGAATAGGATGACACTAAAAAGCGCCATTATTAACTTATCACGCGAACAAAGTCTTGGGTGAAAACTAGTATATAATTTTAGCTTACTTGAAATTGCCCGTTAAGTGTCTCTATGGATAACATTTCTTCAATGAGTTTAACTTTCAGGTTGTCTGTAACTGTTTCTTTCAATATGAAAACAACTAAAGATCCATTAGCGCGTAAATTATTACTGGATCTAAAATATCAGAAACCTTTTATAAATTATTTTGTATAAATCTCATTACTGAGGTCTATAAAAAGGTTTTGACGTACCTAAGCAAGCAGTCCTTACATTTAATTATTTCGTAGGCCACAGTTTTTATTCTCTCATGTGTATCTTTCATAAGAAATTCTAGTGGATCACAGTCACCTGGTGGTAACGATCCGTACTGGACCAATAGCTTTTTCTGCACTAAAGTAAATTGTCGTTGAAGTACGTTTAGTTTTTCCTGAAACAAGATTCAGATTATATCATCATGCGTTCCTGTACGATATGACATTAATCATCATTTTCCTGCCCTTATCCCACTCTAGGTGGGGTCGGCACATTTCTCACATGATTTTGGCTAAGTATTTTACGGCCGGCCACCTGTCTGACATCAACTTACCTTAGTCCGTTTCTCGCCAGTTACAGAGAGCCACTTTAAATAGGAAAAAAAACTAACCTTAGTCGCCTTTTTCGGCACCTAGGTAAGAAAGACGGTGATCTATTCTACTCAGCCGGATACCACATGACGGGTCAACTTACCTTACTCGCCTTTTTCGACACGTCGATAAGAAATGAGGGTGGTCTATTCTACTCAGCTTGATACAACACGACGGGTCATTAACTTATCTTAGTCGCCTTTTACGACACCTCGAGAAGAAATGAGGGTCGTCTATTCTCAAGCGCATACCACACATCTCCCTAAATGTTACTAATTTCGTTTGGTTGGTCGAGGACATAGAAAAATGTACCTCAATATACGATGTACCTATACTAAAGAAATATCCCTGTATTTGTTAATCCAAAATGGCAATTGAGACAAAAATAAAAAAAATGTTGGGTCGGTGAAAATAAAATGTTTGTTTTTTTCGCCATTAAACGCTCTGGTTTAATGACAAAACATGGAAATTATTTTCAAAGAAAGGCGTATGTAAACGTGTTCAAGATAAAAAAGATGTATATCGATAATAGGACCTCTGTTTTTACTAAAAACCTGGCAGATTCGTAATACTTTTAAAATAAAATAAAAATTAAAACTCCAATGTATCCTCAGGGCAACTGAGTTTGAAACGTTATTAAGATATTTGCGAAGGTTGAAAACAAAAACATAAATTTTTCTTGTTCTCCCTTGGTCAATATTTAGTGCGTCATTGAAAGTATGGTAAAGGGTAAGTATCATCACAGTTGAAGTTGTCTATACAAAAGTGGAAATACCTCCAAATCTTTTAATTTAACTCTGTCCTTAGCGTGTGATTCAATACTTTTTAAAAATTTATGCACAATTTGTTTCATTGTTTCTCCATTCACTATGATGTTCATTTGAAATTCTACTACTCCCATATGGCTATAATAATCTTCCAGTTTGTGTACAAAATGGTCTAACATAGGTGATATGTCTGAAAAATCGTTTGCCTCTACAACGTATGTGTTATCGTGATGTGATTTAAAGGTAACGGTTTTCTGAGACGTACGATATGCAAAGGTCAATGCTTGTTTTGTATAATAGGCTGCCAACTCTTCTTTATTAAAATCTGGAAAACGAAAGTAGTGTAATCTTAATAAATAAGCTCTTTAATACTTCACTTACAGTTAAAAAAATGCATTGAGTTATACTGTGAAAGAGGGTGCCGACCTGAAATGTGGCCATCGAAAAAAATGGGTAAGCAAATAAGGAAGTTATGTCTACATAAAAACTCATCGTTGTTTTAAGTTCTTAAATTAGGAACGCGCCATAAATATAATAGGTATGTCTAAGCATGTGTGACAATGATAATTATATGTCTCTCATCTTCTTTCTCTTATTATTTGACGGACACTCGTATTCACAAGCTTGTGGCTCTCCTTTTCTTGTACAATAAGTCTATAAAAAAAATAACTAGAATAAAATTAAAAAGCTTAAGCGTTACCAGCCTAACCAACAACCAACGCATAAATCAGAACACTTACCTGTGAATATTTCAGTTAAATCTATTATCGATTGATTTGATTTAATAGTGATTTGATAATTATTTTCTAAAACTGCGTCAACAGGATAACAATATAATTTCAATGGCAACAATGTTCTTTTAGAAAGTACCCTTACTTTTCCCACGTTATCGATAAAAGTAAATTTTATATTAATTCCACAGTCTGCAATATCAGTGTTGCTTGATAAAAAAATATAACTCTTAATTATTTCTGTCCCATTTATAGCGTCCAGGCATATTGTAGTCTCAGATGATGTTATAGGTGGTATGCAATCGTATGTTACTTGTGCGTTTTGTATTAATTTTGGATTATCACATGTTATCATAACAATAACCGTGCAAATTTCCAAAGAATCTATGTTATTATCTATTGCTAATTGCGAAGTGGGATTGACTGGTTTGCCTAGATCAATTTTTATATGGAATACATCGAAATCCTGTTCACCTAATTCTGAAAATAAAAAATGTCCATTTATACAATGTTTCTACTACGCCTTATCAGAATGATCGTATTTTGTTATTATAGTTTTAAGTATTTCCATTAGAGAGATATATGTTAGTTTAAGAGCAAAAAGTTCTTACCTCCTTTAACATTCATAATACTTTGCAATGATTCTTCCACAGATTGTATTTCGGCTTGCACTTGCTTTGGGTCAAATGTATCGGTAAAAGAGCTTGCGTTGGAGTTTAAATCAGGCTCAGTACCCAAATAACTAATATTTATAATGCCATTTGACGACAATGTTAGGAGACCGCCTGATAGAGAGTTTAAAAAGCATCGCGATATAGATATTGCTTTATGGTCCAAATCGCAAGACCAGAGAAGTGTAGTATTTTCGTAAACGTATAACTTAGAATCTTCTGATGCTACCAGCACAAGTAGTCTTGAATTTGGTTCTGTGGATAGTTGAAATAATTTATTATAGTTTACTACCTACATTTCATTTAGATTATAATGTAGCTATGAGCTACATAAAGTATATCATGAAACTGTTGACGGTAACTAACCGAAAGCATAAATATAGCACAGATTTAAGAATTGTTTATAAAGATATTCCATGTTACAAGGATTCAAATTACGATATATATTTTAAACTGCTTGTTTATGTTTGTGGTCGTACCATTAGACTTCAAATAGACTAAAAAAATGGCAAAAAATAAGAACACGTGCAATATTATTGTACTATTCGCTATTTATATGGAAACAAACGTAAACTTACCGTAATACCATCCGATTAAGTAGGGATGAAAACAAATCGGTACATAATTAAACTTTATCATGTATTTCATTAATCCATTATCCTGGAAACAGTAAAGATGTCTTTCGCCCATTGCAACAATGCTGGAGAAATTCGTGCTCGTCTGGAAGAAGAAATGAGGTAGGTAATTTAAATTTTAATTGCTCTTTAATGTGCATAAATATTTTTGCTTTTGAGAAAGAGTATTTTACTAGAATAAGATCATTCTTGTATAATTAAAGAATATCCTCATAATAATTATATGTCATCATCTTCCAGCCGTTATCCCACTCTAAGTGGGGT
The DNA here is from genome assembly GCA_947086495.1 of Morpho achilles. NCBI lineage: Eukaryota > Metazoa > Arthropoda > Insecta > Lepidoptera > Nymphalidae > Morpho > Morpho achilles. The sequence goes on from CAMTZB010000019.1 coordinate 12,365,325, forward strand.
CGGCACAACATGTTATATATATGTTGTCACATGATTTGGCTTCGTATTTTACGACCGGCCGCCTGCCTGATATCAACTTACCATATTCGTTTACGACACCTCGGTAAGAAAGAGGGTGGTCTATTCCACTCAACCGGATACCACACTGGGTCAACTTACCTTAGTCACCTTTTACGACACCTCGGTAAGAAAGGAGGGTGGTCTATTCTACTCAGCCGGACACCACACGTCGGGTCGACTTACCTTAGTCGCCTTTTACGACACCTCGGTAAGAAATGAGGTTGGTACTATTCTATTCCGCCGGATACCACACGGCGTATAATTATTATATGTATAAGAAGAAATAGATACCCGAATTACTTCTACTGACATAATTTCTTCCCCCGCATTATATGTCCATTGTGGAATATTCTTTTTATTAGGACGTATACTTAATTCACTAAATTCACGCATCTGTTGGTAGCTAAAAAGAGATAATTATAAATAATTCTTCCATTTATATACATGTGAGATATCAAGAAAATAAACGTATTCTGTAAATTTATTATCAGGAATAATAAAATAAACTTAAATGTTAAAGCTCTATGCGATCATTCGCAACCAAATATTCGCGATATATGTTATACTGGTCCTACCTGTATATTTCCAAAATCCAAGTAGATTTGCAAAGTATAAAAAGATCACTATTAATTACGTAATTAATCGGTCCAGGTATTATAATATCATTAAAAATACACATAAATAAGAATGTGTCTTGATCAAAAAAACTTAGCGTGCCGTCCAATGCTTGGATGCAAATGAGGTCTCTGCTTTTGAAGTTTCCAAATGGACCGCAAGTTGTGCTGTGAGCCCTTCTGGTGAACGAATGTCTTACCACCGGAGTTATAATATTTTGACCACCTACAAAAGATATATAATATTTTAAGTAAGTATATGCTAAGTATTGCATTTGTATATACATGTGTAGACTGAATAACAGCTTCTTAGCTGAGTCAAAGCTATGGTAGTCCAGCGGTAACACCGTGCGACTCTTTCGAGGAGCTCACGTGTTCAAACCCGGGCAGATACCAATGAGTTTTTCGTATTAAACTTATGTGTCTAATTGATAATTACAATTTATCACACGCTCTTCGGTGAAGGAAAACATCGTGAGGAAACCTACATATCTCTAGAGAATTCTGGAGATATGTGTAACCTACCAATCCGCACTGGAGCAGCGTGGTAGGTCTTAGCTCCAAACCTTCTCTCCAAAAACGGAGAGAAGAGGCCTATTCTTAGCAGGGGGGTAGTAACAGGCCGCTACTTACTTGAGTTACTTAGCTGAGTCTACAACCTTTTCTCCAGCATACATTCTTATGTGTAGGTATATAAAAATGTTTTAAATAATCTCTTTTCATTTTGTTGAAATGTATGTCGTTGAATAAAGTTCATTTTATTTATTTATTAAGTAATTAAAACCTTGATAGCTGAGAGTTAATCAAACAAAAATTAGGCAAAAAATATTGCAATCGATAATTCCTATATGTATGAAAGATAAAGTGAGACAGATCGCTCAGTAGTTAAAGAATCTGAAAGCTGTTATCTATAGGATCGAAACTTGTTCCCTGACAATGAGCCTCGTAAATAAGCTCAGTCCCTATGCGGGCAATTGAGCAATACGTGGACTGTCCTTGCACGATCACATCAGGAGTGTGGAACTCCATAGAAGAACCTCAGGGACCTACACAGATCAACAAATGACATTGAAGTGGTGATGAATAAGGTACATTATTAGACACAGTACAGTACTATTTGTGCAGAAGTTAGACGATGGGATCCTAAACTATTGAAGTGTGTGTAAAGTAAGCGTGGAATCGAAGAGAGTATGGATTATAAGAGGCTATCTAGCTGCGGACGTCCATAGTTCGAAATGAAGACATATATCTTATATGTAATTGCCACTTCTTCTCTATAGGAATATTTAAAAATTAATCAAAATTGCAATAGTTAAATAAGTAGGTATTTTACGATCTACGAGTATGTAAGATACTGTTATTATGTAGCTTGCGTATAGAATAACAGTTGACGAATATTTTTAAAAGCAAAAATGTAAAATAAAGAGTAACAAACATACCAACTTCATTGTCTTTCTCCTGTTTATCCAGTACGTAAATGGCGTAACTTTTGGGATGTAATACTAATATTTGACGATCAGCGCAATTCCTAATAAAGAAAAAAATAATGATTTAGGTATAAACAGATACATATGCCGTGTGGTATCCGGCTGAGTAGAATAGACCACCCTCATTTCTTACCGAGGTGTCGTAAAAGGCGACTAAAGTAAGAAGACCCGCCGTGTGGTATCCGACTGAGTAGAATAGACCACCCTCAATTCTTACCGAGGTGTCCTAAAAGGCGACTAAGGTAAGACGACCCGTCGCGCCGTGTGGTATCCGGTTAAGTAGAATAGAACACCCTCTTTCCTACCGAGTTGTCATAAAATACGACTAAGGTAAGTTGACGTCAGGCAGGCGGCCGATCGTAAAATAGGTAGCCAATGGCATAGAAACATCTTATATAACTAAAAAGAAAGAAGTTTCATAAGAATTATTGTCAATTTGGCAGGTACTTCAGACGATCGCAATATTGTTATTTCATTTTGAATTCTTCACGCAATAAGTTGTTACTGCAAACTATATCCTATATTTGATAACTTATTATTTAATAAGTTTCATTATAAGTACATTCGATTTAGTTATGAGTTCAAATTCCATAGTCAAATAGAAACTGGTGAAGTGAAAACTCACGCTAAAAATTTTCCTGTCGTAATCTGTAAGATAAATTCATTTAGTTGCGACTCTATAATTAAATGCGACTCCTTATATTCCAAATGAGGCTTATATATTTTCATAATAGAATTTTGGCCAAGAATAACTAAATCGCTATCGTCATGCGAATTAAATTTATCTACGACAACGCAATTTCCATTTTGTATACCGTCGTCATATTCAACACTTTCAGACTTATCATTAGACCACCATTGTTTAACATTAAATATGGACATCTTTAGTAAATTATACAAAAACTCTTAAAATACGCGTACAAATAATAATCACAAAGTTTGTTTGATATTATGAATTCCATGGTAACATCACGTTATTTTAAATACTACCCTTAAGATAGCCAACTTCGAACAACTTAAGTTTATATCCAAAAGCTAAATTATTTAACTTTATGATTCAAGGTAGGTACATATAATCGAGATAGGCAAGATAATCATTCTTGCCTATTTTACAGTTAAATCTATTCGAAAAGTATTTGGTCTTCGTCTTCTTTTTTTTTGGTTACTGTTTTCACAGACTAATTAAGTAAATTTCGAATAAGTATTCGTCTGTGATTTCTTAGCAGTCATTGTGACAATTTTAGCAAATTAATAAGTAGTCTGTGCCTGTGGCCGTCCGCGCTCAATCTGCGATTTGCGATTCTTAAGAGCAGTTTTATTGTTGCCCTTTATGTTATCAAACGTACTTTGAATAGTTTAAATAATCTATTACACATATTGGCTTTCACATATTTATAATAGTGTTCAGAAGAATCCAAAAATGTCTGATATACAAGACAATGGTAGTGTAGAGCAAGAACAAAGACCTAACGGGAGTCGTGATGATGGCGACGCATGGGGAAGTCACGAGTCTTCAACAGTACGACGCTATGCTAAAATGTCTGTTGATAGAAATGCTGCATACTATAATATGAATCACAAGAATCGTGGTATGGCAATAATCTTTAATCATGAGCATTTCGATATCCATAGTTTAAAATCGCGTACAGGAACAAATGTTGATAGCGATAACTTGAATAGAGTATTAAAAGGCTTAGGGTTTCGCGTTACAGTGCTTACTGACCGTAAAGCTGAAGACGTAAATAGATACCTACAACAAATAGCTGAGATGGACCATACTGACAGTGACTGTCTGCTCATTGCAGTGTTGTCACATGGAGAGATGGGGATGCTATATGCTAAAGATACCCATTACAAGCCTGATAGTCTCTTTTATCATTTTACTGCAGACAGGTGCCCTACATTGGCAGGAAAACCAAAAATTTTCTTCATTCAAGCTTGCCAGGGTGATAAGTTGGATGGTGGAATAACACTCTCTAATAGAACTGAAACTGATGGATTTTCAGGCGCATCTTATAGAATTCCCACCCATGCAGACTTTTTGGTTGCCTATTCTACAGTCCCTGGATATTACTCTTGGAGAAACACCACTCGAGGTTCTTGGTTCATGCAGGCCTTGTGTGAGGAGCTTCGTTACTCAGGTGCTGACAGGGATATCCTGACACTGCTGACTTTTGTAGCTCAGAAAGTGGCACTAGATTTTGAGTCAAACACACCAGATATGCCACCTATGCACCAACAAAAGCAAGTGCCCTGTATTAACAGCATGCTCATAAGATTACTTGTTTTTGGAAAAAAGTAATTAAATTTTAATAAAGTAAGAACATTTTTTTGTTACTTATAAGCATGTTTTATCATTATAATTCCTCTATGTATTAGGAAACAGCATTCCTAATTAATTTTGTTTTTGCATTTGTAATATTGTTACCTTTACAAACTCCTATGATGATCTCCAAACAATGTTCTGAGAGTTTTACTTTTTAAATAGTTTATTCTTTTAATGTATTTTTATAATTAGTTTGTATTAATGTGTTTGATTAACAATGTATTAAGATTAAGAAGAAATAATTTAAATGATAAATGCAGTTAGTGAATTCTAACTTTTCAAGTTTGCTCTTGGTATTTATTACCAATTTATAATATTATAAAGTAATAATTGAATTATCTAATTAGATTTTAATATTGTGCTCAAATAATAATAAAAGTATTAGAACATGCACAAGCTTTGATAATAATTCTAGACATACTAACATTTTTCATAATAAATAATAATTGATTGTTGTTAAAGATATTATATAAGTACTTAAAATAACTGCCATTAAATAATGTAACTTGATTTTTCTCTGAATACATTACTCGCCAGTATTGTTAAACAATCATTACTGTGAAATTAATTATGTTAACATATCATATATTTAATGTAAAATAATTATGTTAATAAAATTATATAGCAGCTTTGTTTTTCACTGATGAATAATGCTTGCTTTTTTATTTTACAAAATTATTGATATTCATTTTCAAATATTGGCACCATAAATATAGTTTCATATATTTTCTAAGTATATTTTTGTGTATACTTAGTAAAAATAAAGTACACAAAGAAAATATTCAAAGATAGTTTTTTTAACTTTTTTTTATTACTAAGGATTAGGTTATAAAAAAAATGCCATCTAATTATAATATTTTCTCTAAACCACCTTTTGTTATGAACACTAGTGTTTTAAGGTGCATGAAATAGTTTGCCATAAGTTACCCATATACTTTATTATAAAGTGTTTATTGCAGTTTTTGTTTACCTCCTTCAATTAAAAAGCATTACATGTATGTGATATCTGAATGACTGATAGTAGGGTATGGTAAAATTAAGATCAAATATCTGTGAGGAGATTAAATATTATATTATGATCCCTTCAAAATTGTGCCTTGGATGACACTGAAGTTTTATAGTATTTGTATAAGTGTTCTATCAAAATTATATTTAGCTGAAGAAATCTTTTCACAGATTTTTGTATTGCAATGTAATGACATACTTTGTTAACATACTTATTTTTGTATTTTTAGTAAACAATAAATTCTTTTAAAAATTTTGTATTATTTTATTGAATATAAATATATCATGTTTATTACACAATACCAAAATTAATTTGTGTATATAAAAACCAAAATAATGTCTATATTATTGTGACTTGGTGACACATTAGTAGATTATGATACTATTCTCATACTATAATACGTAAATCAATATAATGTTACAACATGTTTTTAATACAACCTCCTTCATAGAGTTGGCGATTAATATGAAAAAGCATTGTAGCTGTCATATTTTTATGTGTCATTCATTGAGTTGTAGCGAAAGAGTAAATGGGTTGACTCTGGGAAAACTGCTTTTTATTTATTGAATAAGTATAGAGGAGAAATATCGTCGTCTTTTTATATTCAGAAGTGGATGTAACCTAAACTCACAAATAGAGTGGACAAAAGGAATATCTGGAAATTTAAAGAGTTTAAAGAAAAGACAAATGACGATCAATATCTTGAGACGACGCGGAGACTGTGAATTTCGTATAATTTGAGAGATAGTTGCGATATGCGATGCTATGGAATAAAAAATGGAGTTTTTATTGGAGAGAGTAATGATGGTAATTGGTATTCGGTTAATTAATTCTGTGAGATCAACGTGACGATGTGCTATGTGAGGCCTTAGACGCGCCCGTGACTTTTGTTCGATGGAACTGTCAGCTAGAATGACGATTGTTCTCTGGATCTTTCCAGTTGTAACGATTGTTTTCTAGACTGTGGACATCTGCAACGACTGTCAGCTAGGCTCTGCCTAGAAGTGGTGATTGTTCTTTGAGCGTTATCATTTGCGAGTCTGTTTACGTGTGTATCTGCTGAGTTGGTTGCCACTAATTGAGCTGTGTTATGCCATGACAGTGATTGAGGGTGAGCTTGAGGTGCGAAATGCTTATGGTGCGAAAAGCTTAAGGAGTTGAGGAGTTGAGCTTAAAGAGTTGAGCATAAAGCGTGAGCTTAGAGTTGAGCATAAAGCGTGAGCGTAGTCCTGTCATGTCATGGCATGTGCGGTTTTCTTTTACAGATTAAAAGAGCAAGTACTGAGTTTCTTGCCGATTCTTCTCAGTACAATCAGCATTCCGAATCGGTGGTAGATTCTTTCCCAGAAGTCAGCTTATGAGATTTGCGGGGTCGCAAATGTTGTCAGGATGGTCGACTGTTACAACATGTTTTTAATACAACCTCCTTCATAGAGTTGGCGATTAATATGAAAAAGCATTGTAGCTGTCATATTTTTATGTGTCATTCATTGAGTTGTAGCGAAAGAGTAAATGGGTTGACTCTGGGAAAACTGCTTTTTATTTATTGAATAAGTATAGAGGAGAAATATCGTCGTCTTTTTATAATAACAAATAAAACGCTAACTATAACAAGATTTTTTAAATGTCAAATGTTAGCGCCAAGGCGCAAACATCGATTTCGCATGCGTGGTACGTCGCCGCGGACTCCATTGAAGTCTTTTTTTTTTAAGGTAGAGGTTCAACCTCTTTGGTCCAGCTGGAGGTTGTATAGGTGTATCATTATAATTAAAAAGTTATATTATGATACAGGTGTCCATACAAGACCTGTATCGTAACAAAACTTTTTAATTTTTTATTTTTGGCCTGTACGTAATGTTGTCATAAGAATTTTGGTTTCAGTTTTATAATCTTTGTATTATAGTATCAGAGAAGATAAATTTGTTATTTGAACTGTCTTTCAATCTTTTAATCTACATGGAACAGCATAATGAGTCTATGATACCAATTTACTATGCAAAAGGATGAAACTCTGGTTAGGTTCAAGTATTATATGCCTGTAAAAGTAGGTGTTATTTAAAACAAGTAATATGATTTATATAGTATATTATTTCATTATATACAAATTAGTCAACAATGAATTCCTAATGCGTTTTCTCTTATTTCCCAACAGTGATCCCAAAACTGGCTCAGTCTTTGCTCTTGGTTTGCACAAAAATGCTTAAAGTCCCGTAGCATTCTCATCTGAAAGATCTCATCACCTGCTGCGGGGGCCTGTGAACCTTTCCATTTCTTCGATATCATGTGATTCCAGGACCACAAAAATCCCATCTGAAAGTAAATGAATCTTCTGAAATGATGCTATTATTCAATATTAATTAATTTATTAATAATAATCATACAGTGTTTAGTGTGGGTAACAGTCTTGTTTCACACAGGCGTTAACTTACTTTCAATCGCAAAAACAGAGTAAGATTCTCAAAGTATGCAACTTCTAGTATGCACGTGATAAAACAATTATTAATGTTTTGGATAAAACTTCTATTATGGATATTTTGTGTAGTTGACAGCATGAAATTCGTATTTTGTTCTTTCTTAATCTATTACGGCCTATCTTCACAGATCCTAAATGTGGAATTTAATGGGCTGTCATTTTAACATTGTAATTATTATCTCAATAATTCATATACATCAATTCACCATTTTGGTATGACGGGTGGTCAAATGGACGTCTGTCTTTTTCGCCATGCTTCTATCTATCAAGTTTCGGGGTCGCCCGTCGGTGCAGGGGGTGTGGTTAGTTCGCCGTGCTTATGGATATATATATATATATATATATATATATATATATATATATATATATATATATATATATATATATATATAATACATATGTCATTTTATCATATTTCTTTAACACATCATTCTTTAGATATATGATAAAGATTAATTATATTATCATACAAGGCATAAACAAACAAGGGACTAATCACCTAAACAACTTAGACAAATCTATTTAAGCCTTCGAAAATTCACATTGGAAGTTTGGACTATTATGCTCTATCCTCCTAAATATTTACTCCCTAATCACCTTAAATAATGTAATATTTACCCTTCGACTGTTATCATAACAGTCTTTGTTCTTGACATCGACGTGTCGTGTTATGTAGCCTTCATGAGGACTCGGTGCGGCTTCAGGATGCACAGGATATCTGGCGAGGATGATAATAATACGTGTATGGGACAATTAATTACAGACAACTGGCAAATCTTATGTAATTTTAAATAAAATATAGATACACCAAGACTTGAAGAACCAACAAATTGTATTTAAAGAATGTTGGCTCTCGGCGGGAATTGTACCCACGATCCCTGGAGCAGGAGGCGGTATCACTGCCACAAGCGCCAACGGGTCATTCATGATTTGGATACAATTTAAAATAACCCTTATTATAGAAACATTTAGACACTCAAAAGAGTATTTTCAAATCGGTCCAGTAAATCCTGAGATTAGCGCGTTCAAACAATCAGCTTCAGCTTTATATGTAGATGTTAGTCCAGTGCATATGCTTCAAATGTATTAAAATTAATTCAAATAAACTTGTAAACAAGTGCTTTTGACTCTACTGCTGGTTCAAAAAGCTATTCCTACCGAGAAGAGCCAGCAAGCAACTCGGCGGTTGCTCTTTAAAAATATAATTCTTATTACTAGTTGCATTAGTTATTACTGTCTTGTACAGGGTCGAAGAGTAGGTACGTCTACGAATTTTTATCATCCAAGAATTCCTCAATAGTATAATAGGCTTTCTGTCATCATCATCTTCCTGCCCTTATCCCACTCTAAGTGGGGTCGGCACAACATGTTATAAACATGCTATCACATGATTTGGCTGCGTTTTTACGACCGGCCGCCTGCCTGACATCAACTTACCTCAGTCGTATTTTACGACGCCTCGGTAAGAAAAAGGGTGGTCTATTTTTCTAAACCGGATACCACTCGGTGGGTCAACTTACCTTAGTCGCCTTTTACGACACCTCGGTAAGAAATGAGGGTGGTACTATTCCAGCCGGATACCACACGGCGTTATATATATTTCTGTATTAGCCTTTTATTAATAGTGTTTTTAAACTGCTGTAATAGCAAAACTACATTAATATTGCTAGTGCGGATTACTAGTGAAAGTGTAAGAGACAGATTAAAGACAGCAGGAAAAAGCTAGGTGATTTTATCCCGTTCCTGTTGCGGTTACGGAGCGAAACTGTAGAATACCTACCTGCCAGCATTAACCAGCTTATTCATTGGTTTGGCTCTCATCCCTTTTTGTTCCGATTTCACCGTTGTTGGGATTAGTATGAACATGTTCCCAGTAACATGTACATAAAGATGGTCGCCAACTTCAGCCGCGTGAGACGTACTTTCTACAGTACATTTGATAAAGCCGAAACGACCAACAATAGCTTCTTGGAAGAGGAAGAGTCTCTCCAACCATGTGTCTTCGGGAAAACCTAGTAATATGTAAGGGTTAAATTACAGCACGTAATGCCGTACAAATTAAAGGGCAAAATAAAATAACGACCGTTGTAATGTAATAGTTTCCTATATTGTTCTTATTCTTTTTCAACCGGACGTCCATTACTGGACATAAGTCTCTTGAAAATATCTCCACACCCCATGATTTTGTGCCGTTTGGAACCAGTCAGACGTTTGTCAGTCCACTTTATTAGGGGTTTCCTATATAAAAGTTACAGTAAGTAAAGTGACCTTTTACTATCCCACTGCTGGGCATAGGCCTCGTCTCTCCGTTTTTGAAGAAAAAGATTGGAGCTAAGACCTACCACGCTGCTCCAATGCGGATTGGTAGGCTACAGATATCCCCAAAATTCTCTAGAGATATGTAGGTTTCCTCACGATGGTATCCTTCAGCGAAAAGCGTAGGTGATAAATTGCAATTAACAATTAGACACATAAGTTTTAATAGAAACTCATTGGTCTGCCCTGTCGTCCATTCTACAAGTAACTATATTCTTGTGGTATGGTCGAGACAACCGGTTATAATCGCGTCAAATAAATCCAACTAGTATAGATGCGAAAATGTGTGAGTATGGATGTATGTTTGTTAATCTTCCACAGCGATTCCGCTAAACCAATATCGTTTAAGTAACATATTAGTTACTTAATATAATCTTACCTTCAAATAACGCGCTTTTTCCTCGTAATAGCGGCTCTTCATTCAAAGGGACATAAATAGGACCGCGTAAAGGATCAGATTTTTCTGTAAACGGCAGCGCGAGCGGATCGGCAGGTATCGGGACCATTTGAAGACGACATGTTTGCGCTTTACGGAACCATCCGATAATCTACAAGTGGAATCCAATTAAAATCTCTACGATTCTAGATAGCTTATACAGTCGATAAAATATAGCATAAACAATGAATAATGAATATACAACAACAAATACACTTTATTGCGCATCTTAGAAGAAATACAAAAAAAAAAAGAATATATGGACAAACAAAGAATATGACTTTGTTTTATACTATGTAGTGATAGTGATATAGCAACAATACTGAATAAATATCTGGACAAGTGTGCGAAAGTTCATTTGTTTATCCTTCTTTCACGTTCGAGTGAAGCCACCGATCTATATAACTTAAGCTACAGAGATAGTCGAAAAATTCCAGTTAAAAGGCATTTAAGTTGTTCCCCGATTCTGTAGTCGATTTTGACATAATCGTGGGCAGAAGTTAGTTAATCGAGTATCGCGTAGTAAGCATAACATAAAAGTATATTATAAAAAAGCAAGTACCTATTGATTGAATCAAATCTCAAGCAAATAACCTAAGTCTTTATACACTGTCCATTATATTAACCATCTTTTGACAGATTGACGATTTACATATTTAGTGATGTCCTAAAGATTCTCGTATGCGATACCATTCCGATTATGGTACCTACTATCATTAATCGAATTACGTACCTAAGTAATTCGATTAATGATAACCTACGTAAACTAATAACAGATATAGAAATCAACATTTTGATTTAATATTGCCTTAGTTTTTTGAAAATAAATGTTAATCCGTGTGTATTTATTATAATCATAAAAAATATATTATACATCAACTGGCAACATCAACAGACCTTCCGCTCGGCCGCCATTTTGACGTGATCTGTCACTCTCAACGAAACGCCCGTGATAGTCACACGCATTTACGTTCGCTGAGTGTTCTCTCGCATCTGTTACACCTTGAGTTAAGTAGCTTTATTCCTCGGAAAAACTTTTGTGAAACTTATATTCGAAATCGTCGATCGTGAAAATGCCGAAAGGACGTGTGTTTAAAGCACAATCGAGACAGTTAGTGTTAAAACTTCATGAGTATTTTGAGCAAGAAAATCAAAATGGCGGACCTCTTATACATATCACGCAAGTCCGAAACCGTGTTGCAGCCGCGTTGGGGATCAGTCTATCAACTGTGACTAAAATCACTACTGATGCCTACGGCAGGAGCGGCTTGGAGCAAAACAAACCATCTACACCAAAAAGAAAGCGCCGGGCTCATAAGGTGACAGCTGTTGATGACTTTGACGCTGACGCTATTCGTCGTCATGTATATGATTACTACTTGAGAAAAGAAATTCCAACTTTGAGAAAACTTATTGTTTCTTTGAAAAGAAGTGGTCTATTTCATGGTGAAAAATCTTCTTTGGTCAAAGTTTTGAACACAATTGGCTTTTCATATAAAAAGTTAAATAAAAGAAAATTATTAATGGAACGCACAGATATAGCTATAGCACGTTGTGATTTTTTAAGAGAGGCAAAGAAAATACAAGATTGGGCAAATATTGTTTTCACGGATGAAACATGGCTCAACGCTAACCACACACTATCTCGTTTCTGGACTGATGATACTGCTGATTCCACTTCCTCAGTACCAATGGGAAAAGGTGAGCGCCTAATCATTTGCCATGCAGGTACAGCAAAAGGATTTGTACAAGACGCACTGTTGGCATTTAAATCGAAGAAATCAAATGACTACCACGAAGAGATGAATGCAAATGTGTATGAAGAGTGGTTCAAAAAAATGCTCATTTCATTGGAAGAACCATCAATAATTTTTATTGATAATGCGCCCTACCACTCCCGTCAAATTGACAAAATGCCAACACAGGCTAATAAAAAGCATGAAATAATTAATTGGCTTCGGGACAATGGAGAAAATGTGGACGACTCAATGTTAAAAGTTGAATTAATAAAAATATTAAAAACCAAAAAGAGAGCAAAACGCTATGTAATCAATGAAATGGCAGCAGAATATGGCCATACTGTTCTTCGGATTCCTCCATACCACTGCCAGTACAACGCAATAGAACTTATATGGGCACAAGTAAAAGGGCATGCTGCGAGATGCAATACAAGCCCCCCATTCACAGCGAATAAAATGTTGCAATTGCTAAAAAATGCTTGCACCCACGTAACGGCCGAGAAATGGGCAAGTGTGGTGGAAGGAACTAAAAGAGTAATATTCTCTGATTGGGAACGTGATATTGCGTTTGATAATATATTATCTACACAAGAGCTAATAATAACTGCTACTGAAGACTCCTCATCGGAGGAGTCTAGTGTTGATTATCATTCCGACGACTCGTGCTAATAAAATAAATTAAAATATCCTGATTGTTTTATTTGTATTCATGTATTAACTAAGAAGAAAGTAAAACTTTATATAATGTTATTAAATGTCTTTTAATACTCGTAACATCGATTTCTACCGATTATTTTTAATCTGTGGCATAATCGTAGTAACCATTATGTGTGACATCACTAAGTGGGCGGTACCCATCCGTAAAGTACAAATATTATTTGTATGATATTTGTACGTAAGCAATACAAAACTTAATGAGCGTGAGCTGTCAAAAGACTGATAATATGATGGACGCAGTATAAAAAGCGCTTACAGCATTGCGGTACAATCAATAATTCAGACGTCCTTTTATATAAAAGGTCACTTTAGAAATCGTGAATTAGCAATCTTTGATACATTGGGCGCCCTCGTTACATTACCCTTTTAAAAGGTGACCTTAATAAATGCAAACACGTAAAAGAAACCATTCTGAAATTAATGATGCGATTTTCTTGAAATACTAAAGATTTCAATCGTATTTCAGTTTTAACGTGGAACTTTTTATGCGACATAAAAATCTGGTGCTTTGTTGTTACGATTAATAAGTTTGTATGAGCTTCTAGATTATAGAATTTACGTCGTAGTAGTACGTCACACGTGGTGCTGTGGTAGCCCAGCGGGCTGTGGTAGCCCAGCGGTAACACCGTGCGCCTCTTTCGAGGGAGGTTCAAACCCCGGGCAGGCTCCAATGAGTTTACAGTAAAACTTATGTGTCTAATTGATTATTGCAATTTATCACACGTTTTTCGGTGAAAAAAAACATCGTGAGGAAACCTGCATATCTCTAGAGAAATCTGGAGATATGTGTAACCTACCAATCCGCATTGGAGCAGCGTGGTAGGTCTTAGCTCTAATCCTTCTGTCCAAAAAAAAAAAAAAACGGAGAGAGGAGGCCTATGCCCAGCAGTACGTCACATATTACGATGAAGTAAATTAGGCATAATTTGTTCTGAAGGTAACTTGACAACTGGATGAATGACCAAAATTTGGATTTGAAACCTTATAACTGATTCATACCCTGTTTTTCTATCGTAGAAAGCATGTTTGATGTTAATTGTTAAAACCTATGTGAAAAAATTTATTTACCCGCACTGCAATCACTTATTAATGCAGTCACGCCATGTAAAATCGTGTCACATATAAATAAAATTAATAAGCAGACTTCTTATAATTATAACGTACTTAACCAAATACGATCGCATACCACATAGGGTAAATAAAAATTTTGCCGTCTTTGGTTTTCACTGAAGGGTTTTTCAACGTTATTTTTAAGCTTTGTTATTTTTTGCCTGCGAACGTTTAACAAGGTTGTTAAAATAATATATGGTGGGGTTGAACCGATTAGTATATAACTTAGCTTATTTGGGTATTGCTTCGCTTTGCAATTTTGTCGTGGAGTCTATCTCCTGATGATGCTTCGGTTGCGGAGCGAAACGACTGTTGAGTTTGTGATAGTGAACGTATGTAGTGCTAGTATATTGTGGTAGCGGTGGTTGAGGTTTATGCATGTGTTTTTATGAATCCTGTATGTATGAAGTAAGAAACGGATTGTCCACTCTACATTTAGCATTGTACATATTTTCTATTTCACTTCATCGCGGATTATAGCAAAATAATTTTATTATTACTTTTGTATTTTTATTGAATTGTGCTGAAAATTCATACATATAACTTACCAGTTCAGAGACAATATTTCCACTAGCGATAGCCCACTGTATACACATCTCGTAGGCCTGGTCTGGTCTGAACGTAGCCTGGTATCTCGCGTGACCCCATTCAATGCGATCGCTCTTATTGTTCACATCTATGTCTAGATGCGTATTTTTATATAAAGGCACTGTAAATATCGAAATTATTTAATACTGAATACGATTAATATTTAATACGAAATTATTTATATAATTTATTACGAACGTGCAAACGTGCATTGTTGAACGTGCATTGATTACGAACGTGCAAATTTAAATCTTGACTTGGTAAACCGCTTGACGTCATTACTCTGAAACTTTCTGTTGTTTATTTATTTATTTTCTCTACCGATTAGTTAACTATAACTATACTCATCATTATCCTGCTCTTATCCCGCTCTAAGTGGGGTCGGCACAACAAGTTATTATCTTCCATTCTCTCCTATCATTCGTTAACTCTACTCTTTTTGTATATGTTCATGTTATCCATCTTTGTTCGGCCTTCCTCGTCACATCCATTCATATTTAACAATCGTTTGGTCACATGATTTTCATCGTCATTATATATCAATACCAATCTAAATCTTCCACATTTCGTGTTTTCTATATTTGTCGCAACTGTCTTATATAGTCATTTCGTATTTTAACCAGTCTTGTCACACCGTACATCCACCTTAACATTCTTATCTCATTTGCAAGCACTCTTCTTTCATCCGTCTTTTTCATCGCCCGACAACTATAGCAGTTGCCAGCGGATTCGTCCGTGTTGAAAGATTAAAACCGTAAAATAGTATTTTACGGTTTTAATCTTTAAAAATAGTTTTTTTTTGCTGCTCCTCTCCTATTCATCTTAGCGTGATGTTACATAGCCTATAGCTGTCCCTCGATAAATGGACTATCAATGAATTTTTCAAATCGGTCACGTAGTTCTTAAGATTGGAGCGTTCAAACAAACAAACTCTTCAGCTTTATATTTTTTATAGATATCTATATCCATAGTATATTATATAAATTTAAATAAAAAAAAAATACATCTCATTACTTACTATCATCACTCTCCATTTGCATATAGTTAGGGTCAATATTGTCGCAAAGAAACGCTGGTATGCCAGATTCGTTTGTAACAGGTGTCGATCCAGAAATATCTATAGCTCCGGTGGTCGTTTCTGGTAAAAGTAGTGGCGAACGTGGTCCCAACACCTCTACTTCCATCCACTCGTTTTCAAAACTCTGTAGGTCACCCAGCGGCTTTACGTAATCCGTTAATTCTGAAATAATCTCACTTAATACTCGCACCGAACGATTTTAGTCTCTAATTTTATTTTACCCACTTTGTCTTTAAGGACATGTGCTTAATTGATTACAAAAATATCGAAGACCAGAATGTGCCTCGATAATTTCTAAAATATGTGCAAGCAAAGATGTTTCGGACCTTAAGCTTTAGTTCGACACAGGTAGTCCAGTATCGCCTAGATAAAAAGGACCAGTGTCCGTTTTTTCGACTCCTGGCTTAATGGTGATGTAAAGATATTCAAGAAGAACGGAGAAAATGGCAAAAGGATTTGGTCCGTTTGCGTTGACAATGGAAGAGTTGTATAAAATGTATTCCGTTAAATATTAACAAGTATTTGCTGTATACCAATATTTTGAGAACAGCTTTTTATGCAATCTATGTGAATCTATAAGGGATGAGAAAATTCGAGAAAAAAAATGGCGGATTCTGATGACATTGTTGCGTCGAAATTATACTGTTTAAATATTCTTTTAGGTATACTCCAAAGTTAACGTATAACCGATGTTGTTATAATTAAAAACACCGGTGTATTACTAATATATTTTTTAGAATAAGCCTACCCTTATTATTTTTTTGCGGGAGTATGTGGTACATGTAATATCCAACCACGTAGCGCTGCAAAGTGTCTCCGGATGCATGACAAATCATTTTATCTTGCAGTAATTTCTGAAAATCCATCATTAGAATATTATATTTTAAGAAAAATTGTTATATGGCTAATATAGCTATTTCTAGTCCCCGTCGTGTGGTGTGTGGTATCTGATTGAGTAGAATAGACCACTCTTAATTTTTACCGAGGTGTTGTAAAAGGCGACTAAGGTAAGTTGACGTCAGGCAGGTCTTAATATTAAGTATTAAAAAAACTAGCCGTAACATGTTGTCCTCCTCCTGGCGTTGGTGTCCTCAATGCTGAGGGTCGTGACCCCCTCCACGGATCAGACCCTTATTTTAGTCCGAAAGTAATGATTTGCGTATGGGTGCAATTCTTATGTTGTAAAAGTAAAAAAAAAAATTGTTGGAGTATAATTTTTTAAGGATACGGAAGATGTAGGAGAGAAAAATATATCAAGTACATTTGTACTTGATATATCTTCACAATGAGTACGTTTGGGATTTTGACGGTAAACTCGAATTAACCTAGAAAACGATATGATTAATGTTACAGACTCCTAAAGTGAACTTTCCATGAAAATTTAAAGCTTACCTGCATAATAGTGGTCGCTTTTTCGTATGTCATATTTTCCATGTTAGCCTGGAGCCACTGTATAGCATAAATTGATACGAAGGCATGCGAAGGCAAACTGACGGTCTGTTGTAAGAACCCAACGCCTACATTCGGTTGTCGCATTCTCTCTAAGATTTCTTGGAGGGTTGCATTGGCTTTTAATTTAGGTTCTATTACTCTGGAAGACGAAAAAAATTATTAGTAAGAATTTTTTTATTTTACTTGATTTATAGATAGTCCTACTCTCGTTGTGGGTTACATAATCTATGCTATTATTATAAATTGGAAAAAGTTGTATGTATGTTTGTAATGTTTTCACACAAAAACTAGTGAACCGATTAAAAAAATTCTTTCACCATTGGAAAGCTGCATCTTTATTGAGCAACACCGGCCATATTACATTTCTATACTAATATTATAAAGAAGAAAAATTTGTATGTATGTTTGTAATGTTTTCACACAAAAACTAGTGGACCGATTTAAAAAATTCTTTCAACATTGGAAAGCTGCATCTTTACTGAGCAACATAGACTTATTACATAAGAAAATAGGGATCCGTAATAAAAATGTAATAAGGTGTAAAAAATTAGACATAAAAATCTGTCATCGCATGCGCTGCGGATACTATTAATGATATATTTAACAAATATAAATCTATAGTCCGACTTAGTAGACTTTCCACTGCCATGAGATCGGTATGTACGCGAGTGAAATCCCGGGATATTATTAGTTAAGCTATATAATTGCTTACCATCTATTAGATTCGTAATGCATTTTTTACTTTGTCGTTTACAGAAAGTTTTTCTACGACTTTGTACACCGTATTAATACTTACCCATCCTCATATGCATCATCGCATTCACCTGTTTGAGATTGGGATCTTTCCAAAACGGTTTTCGCAGCATTTCTGGAATGTTAATACAAATATTTAGTATGTTCTTTCGATTTTAAATATATGCTATGATGAATATGTGTATAATAAATATATGCAGGGTTTGCATTTGGCAAAAGCACCTTAAGCTATAGAAAATCTTTTTGTAAAGAAAGATATTTAATATATAATGCGATAATGTGAGTAATTGAAGTTACTGATAACAAAATACGCTGAATATTATCGAGAATGGACTTAAAAGTATTAGCTAATGTTTATGCCACATAAACCTAACATGGCTCACTTTAATAAATACCTATAGTACACAATTGTCCCATATTAATTCAAATTAGACTTTTTGCTTATTGTAGATATAATATTCATAAAAATAGCACTGGACAACCATAAGTAGGTTTTATTTAATGTTTGAGGGATGGTTTTATCGCTCAAACAAACTACATCTGTTTTTCCGAAATTGATTCAAGAAATTCGATATTTAAATCTATAAATAATGGTCCCAATCTTAAGTTTTACATTAAAACAATTACTTTAAAATTCAAGCATTGCGTTATTATATAAAGGTTTTGAATGGAGCTATAACATACTTCGCTATTCACAAAGAGAGTCTTAAGTCTATAATGTAACTTCAATTACTCTCTAAAATGTTAGATGAGGAAAGCTTGACAGCTTACTTACTTGATCCCGTGGCTAGAATTTAGTGACTTAGTAGGTGAAACTTGCTGCAATGAAACATTCAGTAAGGATAATTATAACAAGCATATAAGAAATAAATTTTGACAAGCTTGTAGGAAAAGACAATATAGCAAACTGTAATAAAAAAATTAGTAAAGAAACACATCCATATAAAGAAATTAGGGTAAACATCATTTTTAGAAAGGCATATAACATGTGCAATATCTATAGGTATAATTTTATAGACAGGGATGGCTATACTGTAACACGTGATTTATAAATGCTACGGCTCTTCGTCATATTGATTCGATTGAACGCGACCATTTAGAGGGCATGCTCATTGTACTCGCCAATCAAAATCAAAATCAAATTTCAAAATATTCATTATTCACAGAACCTTGTAAACAAATGCTTTTGAATCGTCAACTCTACTGCTGGTAACCTACCGAGAGGAGCCAACAAGAAACTCGGCAGTTGCTGTATTGAAAATATAATTCTTATTACTAGTTATATTTAGTTATGTCTTTTACGAGTCGAGGAGTAGCTACGTCCGTGCATTCTTATCATCTAAGTAATCCTCAATAGTATAGTAAGCTTTCTGTATTAGCCTTTCGTTAATAGTGTTTTTAAACTGCTGTATTGGCAAAGCTAAAATTGATAGCGGAATTTTAATTTAGAAATTTATACTATGATTATCATCATCTATGATCGCCTATGATCAAAAGGAATCACTGATACGTATGATCGTATGACAATAAGGACGATCATGTGGACACTTACACGATGATCGCGCAGATTAAACACAATCACACGATCAACAATCGCCAATAGTGAAGTGCAGGCATGAAGAAATGCCACAGAAACAATATGTCCATTAAGTGCGTATATGGCGAAAGGAATCTGTATGATTGAAAAAATTGTTTAAATTTTATTTGAGCAATAACACAAGCTCTGTATCCAAAATCAAGCGAGAGACAATATCACAACTTTTAAGATCTCTTTGCTTTAATGTATTTTTTTTAGCTAAGTTAAGTACTTTCTGCCATCCCTGCTACGGTACATCAGCAGAGAAATTTGTCTCCTTGTTTGACATAATGAATTTTGGAGTTATTTGTCAACCCGTCAAAATACTCGTGACCATAATAAATTTCATACGGATAATATCCAAATTTATATGCTGACACATAAATTAAACAACCCAAAGATAAATAAAAATTAAATTGAAAATATTTCAAGATTTTTGTGACCAGACAAGTGTTGCAAGAAAGCAAATGATCAGTAATGATAAAGAGTAAATCATTTCATGGGCTCTAAGAATGAGATATCAAAACAAATAAAGCAAGCGCCACACCATGCCCAAAAGCAAGCCAATGTATTACCAAGAGTGATTGAAATGGTAGTAAAGAGTAAATAAGTTCAATTAATTCTTTTACCGCACAATTTTGAGTACTTTAGTTACAAATCAAGAACACACAAGAATATTGCAAAAGAATAATTTGTTTGCGTATTCGGACTTTAAAATTCAGATATGGAGTTGCATTCAGAAGCTAAAACTCTATTTTCATAGAGGTTTAGCTTCTGGTTAACGAAAAAGTGCGTTAAATCTAAAAATTATATTAATCAATGGATATACTTTATTGTTTACAGAATAAGTTGCAATAATGCGCAAGGACTCCCATAATGTGTATAAAAAGATTCATCACATTTGACACACGTTTAGTAAAAGAAAAAAAAACAAAATGTTATTGTGTGTGAAAACAATACAAAAACATAGGTACTCACATTACATAACTGTATTAGTAATTGCCCACAACTAATAATTGGAATTATTTTATTGATTTAGATTAAAAGGAATTCTATTTGGATTATATATGAGAATCATGTATACAATGGTACTGACATAACTTCAATCCGAAGCCGCGGGCGATCGGGTAGGCGTGTGCTGCCGACGCGCTCTCTGAACGGAGAGTTGGACACGCCTCCCTGCTACACCACACAACACGTACTTTAAAGTACTACATAGTAATACATAATGACATGATACATGGGTTCTGGAGTGATACATACACGAAAGAAGACCAAGATAGTTTACAATGAACAATATTATTTACACCTTAAAACAGTGCTAGTCTCAATGGTTGCTAATATTTCACAAAACATCAGACAATTTGTTATATTCAGAAATCTTTACACACTTTATATTAGTTTAATACGTCATCATTCTCCTTGCCCTTATCCCACTCTAAGTGGGGTCGACACAACATGTTATATTAGTTTCATACGTTTCTATGTTTATTTGTATATAACAAACTTCTTTGAACACAACATTTACACACTATGGACTGACAGATTTCGCAGCATCGCACTAAAAGGTAGAAAATAAATATAGATAATAAGATCAATTAGAAAAAATTGTTAATTAATTAATTATAATCCGAATTTTTTCTACCTATATTACGAATTAATTTTCACTTTTTAGTTGCTTGTACTATAAAGCATTAGTTAGGATAAATAAACAAAATAATAGATATGTAATTTAATTCATATAAGTTAACTAGTTTACTATGACGTTAAAGCAAAGATCTAATGTTATTCAATGTGACATAACCTAACACTGAGATGAAATAGATGGCAACTTTTATTCGGTTTTTAAGAATGCTCAGTGGAAATCTTGGAATTTGGATACATAAACCCAATGTTTTTATTATTATATTCTTCTTTCGTGTATGAACTACATATGATTTGGAGGATAAAAAATAATGATCAATGAGAATAGTATCTACACGTTTGCAACTATGACATAGCAATCGCTTTCAACATTTATTTAATGCCATAATTTATTTATTTTATTTCGCTTCAAATATATTTTTGTTATTTTTATAATCCAAGATTTTCTTCAAGAAACCTTAGGTGTCTTAAAAGCGGATGCTAAGGCTTAATGTGCCTGATAAAAATAAATAGTATTTAAACGAAGAAGCTAGCCAAATTAATTACAGAAAATAGTGAAAACCGTGCATTATCTAACCAATTTTTATAAGCAGTGCTTTTTATATACGCTTTCATTCATTTCAAATACATTACTTATAACTAATATGTGAAGTATATATATAAGCCAATATGTAATTGGTTACATGAATATGATGTCATTTTAATATGCTTGCTACATTGTGTTTGCAAAAAAAAACATTTTTAAAACCAATAATACCTAATAACACCATAATTTTTTAATATACAATAGAAAACCATTTATCAGTGTATATTATTCCCTAAAATATTACTATTAGTTTTGATCGTAACGCAAAATTTGTTAAGTTGCTTATTACCACACGAATTTAGTTATTTTAATATTTTATTAACCATAGTTAATTTAAAACAAACGCTTTGAAATCTTACGAATTTCTTTACAGCAGCAACTAAAATATGATAGGACTCTAATAAAAAAAACGCTCATATCTGAAAGAAAATTGGCAAAAGATAATTTCTTAGTGCTCAAAATCAGCAAATTAAAGTTAAACGTGATAAATTACATGTGAAAAATAAAATAAAAAACAGTGTACGGGATGATAGTCAGTAATTACAGTTATAATCAATAATGGCACTAAATTGGCTTGAATTTATAATTATCACTGATACTATTTTGAAATTATCTTTATCAAATACTGAAAAATGCTTTGGTTATTTTAGTTTCACAAAATATGTAAATTTACATTGTGTTATGAATTCTAGCAACTTTCGTATTTTTTATGACGGGCAACATTTTTATTGACATTTCTAATTGTTTTTTTTCTAATAGGTTACGCTTGACTGCAATCATGGCTTATGGTAAGATTTTTAAATTGGAGGGCGCTTGCCTAGAACATGCCATTTCTCTTGCTTAGAAAATAGCCATATTCTATGTACAGGGAAATAAAAATGCCGGGAGATAATTCGATTTCCGTCCCATTTTAATTTTATTAACGTCGAAAGTTTAATGAATTTTGTAACAAAATTTTTGACTGAAAAAAATTACGATTCTCAATCACGCCATATAACACAATAATGATTATGCCTAACCAATAATTTTCAGGTACCGTTGACTGAAGTGATGTCGACTTCAAAAATTTTTGATTTTCAAATGCTCCACATACAACGATAGTAATTGTGGATAATCGATAATTTTCAGTATCGTCGACCCAAATTGACAACTTAATTTAGATTAATCCCGTGTACCTGCGCGTTCCGCGTGACGATGGACGTAGAGTGCCGCCGCCTCATATGCGCCGGGTCCGGAGCGCCGCACGCTCCCGCCACCTGCAGCATCCGTGCCGTATACCTAACCCCCGTTTTTTGACCTCTAACCCACGAACCCAAAAAGATCCGGCCCTAACCTTGAACATTCTGATTGTCAAGAAAAAAACCTTTTTTGGATAATTAAAATTTAGGATAAATTACAATAAATGCATTGAATACTTTGTATAGCATAAAGCATAAATCCAGATGTTACTATCGAGTGTAAGAAAAAATACATTTCAAGAACACCAAATAAGATTCATACTAAATCATTAAGCTATTGTGTTATGTATATTTATAAGATCGACTATAGTTAAGATATATTTTAACAATATATCTGTGATCTTAACTCATTTATTAAAAAAAATTATGACCATTCGGGCTACATAAATGTTTACATTTCGAGTTATTACTCGATATTTGTCACTTGGAATTTCTTACAAGGTATGTAAGTAAATTATCTTCTTTAATATTAGAATATTGAAGAACTATAATTTTTTTTCCTAACTTACCCTGTTATATTTCCTCAAGGTTTTTATTTTCATATACATACATATATCAAATAAATTATTTTAGATATAGTATATATATTATATATAATGTATATTTGTAGATGCGGAAAATATAAAATTTCAAATTAGGTGTAGGGCCAGAACATTGGTTTTAAACTGTAGCCTGTGTACAGATCGGACATACAACAAAGTGATTGACAGCCCGTGCTCTTGAGGCAGGTTATTGAACCACCGAAGATCGTTGAATAACTATGTACAATTTTTTACATCCAAACACATTTAGCATATTAATAAGATATTACAAAACAAACATGCGAATACTCAAACAGGAAATCCACAATATATAACATAAGGCACAAATTTAATAACTTTAAATAAAGGGTTCGTACTCATGCTTTGAATCAATTCAGTATATTTAATACAGTAGAACAAAAGATCTATCAACTTTTAAGTAGAAAATTTCAAAAACAAATATTCCTCTATACACAAAATGCAACATGCTATTCGAACTATTCCAATTTGAATAAAATTTCATGTTTGAGTTTATTTAATATATTAATTTACGATAATCGTGTAACATGGACGTAACATTGATGCATTTACATTGAATCATAGTCCGTGCAACTAAGACTTTAAAGAAAGGGATTTAACTCAGAATTTTCCTCAATCTCCCTAAATTTCGGCCAAACGTGGAGTTAAGTAAAATAATTTTGTTATTTCCTTTGTTTGGTATTCCATAAAGTAAAAGCTTCTAGAAAGTAACCAAATAAGCTCCTTTCCTTTAAACAATTGTCAACACTTTTCCATTTATTGGTATAGTTTATACGATCGATAACATAAGTCCTATTATTGGTTGCACGGACAATATCAATGTGAAAATGTCGATTTAGATAAACTTCATTTAGACTGTGTACATGAAAGATCATGCAGTGCTACACTCTCTACATATACATTCTAGTGCAATTTAGTTTCATGCTTATTACTTGTTAGGTGTGAATCTAAATAGTTATATTGTATTTACATTACGTTTGTTATTAGATTGAGTAATACATACTCTTAAACTTTTGGTTTCGTACACCTACGACTTAATTTCTTACCCTTTGTCTACTGGGTCGTTTAACTTTGTTGAAGTAGGATTCAGTCATTTTTAGGAACCCTTCAGTGAGATGGTCAAGATCTTGACGAGTAGGCGTTGGATAGATGTCACAGTGCGTAGACTCGTCTTCTAGAATTGTCTTTGTTGCTGGATTGTGAAGTGGTAAAAGGAGCGTACGGAATCTCCAGTATTTGAGTGCCTGAAAAATCCCGTCGACATTAACGACATCTCAAATTACTACTTTAAGTATTTACTTAAATTTCAAAAAAGAATAATCCACCGATGAGGCATGCATATATTGGGCGCTATAGGGATATATCTGGAAAGACAGGAACATCTCAAATCGAACGAAAATACACGTGGTCCGAACTCTTGTCTTCTCCATTTTTCTTTATGGGGCGGAGACATGGACACTAAAAGAAGCTGATAGGAAAAGGGTCGATGCCTTCGAGATGTGGTGTTGGCGTCGGTTATTGAGAATCCCCTGGACAGCCCGTCGCACTAATGTCTCCGTCCTAAAAGAACTAAGAATAGATGAAACAAAACGACTGTCCTGTGTTTGCTTGCAGAAGATCCTGCGATACTTTGGCCACATTGCTCGTAGGTCTAGTGACAATTTGGAGCGACTGATGGTGACAGGAAAAGTAGAGGGAGACCCAGAGGTCGAAGTCCGAAATGATGGGCAGACCAAATATCCCAACAACTGGATATACCCATCAGCACCGCACTATATCGAGATGCCGATCGCAACTCCTGGAAACGGGCAGTTGACAATTTGACTATGAGTCACGATCCTCAGTAATGAGGGAACGATAACGAAGAATAGGGATATATCTCAGTAAGTTTCATCGACGATGATTTCGTCTATCTGACGAGCTAGCTACACCAGCCGAAACTTCGCAACCTATTAGTGGATTTATTAGATGAAATACAATTGACCAATAAATGAAATTCAAAACAATTAATTCAGAATCTCGATCGTCGCATGCCAAGCGTGGCAACTATTGTTATTGGTCTTCATAATATTCAGCACACATTATGCCTTGTTGACAATAAATGCTTTCCATCATTTAAGAAGGTCGATTCCAAAGTTTCATATATTTTTAGCCATCGAAGTTGCGTAAGCAAAGTTAACTTGTTGTATCAATATTGATGCACATAATTTTGTAAATAGAGACAAAACAATCGGGAAATGCCTAAAATATATTAAAGCTTGCAATAGCTCTAGTAATGCGGATTTCGTTATAAAATTGAATCCAGAGTGGACAGATTCATGCAACTTAGTCTTTCTGAGGAACGATTGGTTGGGACATGAACTACGTTAATTGTACGGAATGTCAGAATATTTAATAATACAGTTTAACATAGCCAATGTCATGATAAATCGTTAGCCGTGTGGTATCCTGCTGAGTAGAATAGACCTCCCTCATTCCTCGCCGAGGTGTCGTATAAGGCGACTAAGGTAAGTCGACCCGCCTTGTCGAATACGGCTGAGTAGAATAGACCACCCTCATTTTTTACCGAGGTGTCGTAAACGGCCACTAGGGTGAATTGACGTCAAACAGACAGCTGGTCTGGTCGTAAAATATCCAGACAAATCATGTGACAACATGTTTATAAAATTTTGGTCCGAACCCACTAAAAGTAAGATAAGGGCAGGAAGATGATGAATGTCATGATAGATCACGCTTTATGTAAAATCATAGATATAAAACAAACTTCAACAAGAGTGAAGTCGGTGTCGCCGCGCGTACAAATATAGTGATCCATGTAGTTCCAATTGTAGTTCTCCAGTTTCTCAGTGGTGAAGGAAACCCAGGATACTTCGTACGTGTCATGGTTGGGTGCGTGGAATCTATATCTGTAGTGAATGTTGAACGGTGGATATGGATGTCTGAAAAACAATGATTTATTCCTTATCACAAAACCCATTTAAGTAGGTTGCTATGCTTAATCAGTAAATTATAAATTGAAGAGTATTAGCCCTTATATTCAAATTATTCTTTACTCAAATAAACTTGTAAACTTAGTGCTTTTGAATCGTCAATTCTACTGCTGGTTCGGAACGCTGTTCCTACCGAAAAGAGCCAGCAAGAAACTCAGCAGTTGCTCTTTTAAAATATAATTCTTATTACTAGTTACATTAGTTATTACTGTCTTGTACAGAGTCGAAGAGTAGCTACGTCAACGCACTTTATCATCCAAATATTCCTCAATAGTGTAGTGGGCTTTCTGTGTTAGCCTTTAAATAATAGTATATTTAAACTGCTGTAATGGCAAAGCTATAAATAGTTTACCTAATATATAAAACAAAAATTTAATGCAATCTAACAGCCTACTACGGTGCCCAATTGTGGCTAAGTTCCAATGTCTTTAGGAGAAGTATGTGAATAATAAATCTACTTCACTGCCCCAATGTTAATTTACTTTACCATAAGTTCATGATCAATTACAATTACTACTACTAATTTAGTACTAATTTGTACCATGTGAAAACATCACCTCACAGTTAGTGAGAAGTCGGTAAGAAGTTGATAACTTAAAACAATTGAGCTTCTATATAGATGATAACAAAACAATCATAACTTACCTCGGCCTGTATCGTGTGACGGTGATAGTGGATTCTACCAAAGACAATTTGTGGAATATCCTGCCTATAGATAACAAATAGCGTTTTGTTGGTGCAGAATTGGTCATTTTGTTACTCTGAGGTGCCACTTTGGAAGGCGGCGGTGTGTGAGTGGAAGGACAATGAGATTCTATGACTTCGTTTTCGTTAACTCCGACTATTAGTTGAAAGCCCTGATCAAAAGAAAGTCATTTTTTATTTAAAAGAAGATAAATGTATGATTATATGATAATTTTTGAATAATTTCCTTAGCATTAAAATTACAAAAATATGGTTTTATTCATGCATACAATTCTGCAAACTAAAATCTCTTGTGAATTATATTGTAATTATAATATTAAATGGGCTATAGAGTATCAGCAACATGGTTATAAAAAATTATACATTAATCACATTTATTCAAAACTAGCTATGCCAGCAGCTTCGCCCGCTTGGAAATCAGTGTTTATAAATTTAAAATTATTTTTTTTCCTTAAAAAAAGCATTAAAAGATAGACCAATAAAGACAGCTTCAAATTTCGCTGTTTTCGCAATATTTATTATTGATGCTCCTCCCCTATTCATCTTAGCCTATAAGCGTTCCTTGATAAATGGACTATCTAACACTCAAAGAACTTTTCAAATCGGTCCAGTAGTTCCTGAGATTAGCGCGTTCAAACAATCAAACAAAAAAATCTTTAGCTTTATATATTAGTATGGAATTTAAATCTTTTGTAAGCTATAATGCTCTTTTTCCAAACACATTCAACCAATAGATGGTTAATGCCATGCCTAATGGTAGTTATAGGTCCCTAAAATGAATCTCTGCTATAACAATTGTTATTTATTACCTGTGCTAAACGTTGTGAAACCAACTCTTTAAAGACTTCCATGGTCGTAAGAGGTTCTTTATAAATAGCTCTGTTTCTTGCAAAATCCGCGTTAACGTCATCAGGCAACAGATTATAGTCAGAGACCAGATAATCGTTTTGCAGCGACCGTTTGTCAGGGAAATAATCAGTAGTGATTGGAAGACACGCTGGGATAGTCAAGGATTTCCAGTCCACTCCTGAATATGTTTACAGTAAATAATTTGTACTGAGTGCAAACAAATAAAGAATGACAGTACGTAAAAAACTAAAAAATTAAAAGTAAAAGAAGTTATGAGTCGCAATTACTTAATAGTTAAGAGCGTAAGAGTTTATAAAGTGCAATAAAAGTATCGAAAAGTAAATAGTAATAATATAAATCTAGATATTATGAAATAAGCATAGCGGCATTCTATCCGTAATCCATTTTAGTACCTTTTTTGTTTAATCATTTAACAATTAGATTCTGGGCGGTATATCTGAGTAATTAAGATAAGTAAAAAAGATTAAAAAATTAGGTTAATGGGAATATCTTTGGCAATGGATATGTTTGTTTTAGTATAAAAATAAAACTAGTTTTTTAAATATTTTTCATTGAGTAGTAATATTTAGAGGCTTCATAAAAGAGAAACTTGTATATAAAATGAGAATGACTTAGCAGAAATAGTTATGACATATCCAATGCCGCTGAAATAAGGCCCAAAGCGTTTTTGGAATTTATCGCTTTGTGTTAGTAATTGGTTAGTGTTGCATGCACTGTTTTGAAATAAGTAAAATTTTATTTACGAAGCGAATTTTATAATAAAGTTTTCATTTCATTTCATTTCAATATGTAGTTCTAGCACGTTTCATAGTCCAATTTTAGATTCAACAACAAAGCGAGTAAACAAAATGTAAGATAACTTTCTTTTTTACTTACAAGTTTAGCTGTTTAAAAAATGTTTATATAAGCTGCTTACAAAACAATAAGCCACAAGAAGACTTATTCAGTGGTATTTAAATATATTAGATGGTCTACTGTTTAAAACATTTTGTCTTCTCAACATTGTGATTTAAATCATAAAACAAAGTAACCCATTCTCCAAGCTTTGAGATATGTATTAAACTATGGCGAATTTTATGAATAATACTTATCAACTTTGAATAAAAAAATAATTGTAATATTTTATTAAGTTACAGTTACAGGGTTTAAACCCGAACTTTCAACTGAGACTGCAATTTATAGTTTGAAGGAGACTGTCCAGTACTATACCAACAAAGAAACACCGGTGTATGCTTGTTTTCTTGATCTCTCCAAAGCTTTGATCTAGTTTCATAGGATGTGCTATGGGAGAAGATGGAGAGAGCAGGAGTACAGCTGGCAGTTCTCAGAATAATGCAGTATTGGTATGCCAATCAAACTAATAATGTTAAATGGGGAAATGAGATCTCTGATGCCTACAAATTGGAGTGTTGAGTAAGGCAAGGTGGGTTAACCTCTCCTAAATCTTTATATTGATAGGCTGATCGAGGAGCTCAGCAATAAGCCACACGGCTGTTGGCTAAACGGTTTATGTATCAACAAACTCAGCTACGCCGATGATATGGTATGGCTGAGCACCACGGCCGGCTCTATTAGGGATATGTTATTGGTATGTGAATGTTATGCACAAACACATAGCTTAGTAAAGAATGTTAAAAAAATGAATACATGATCTTTGGGGCCTCTCGAAAGAAAGTAGTATACGATCCCAACATTACAGTTAGAGGGACTAGAACAAAAAGGACAATACAATTTAAATATCTAGGTCACTGTCTTGCGGAGGATCTTAAGGATCATGTAGACATAGAGCGTGAGAGAAAGGCACCAGCGGCTAGATGCAATATGTTGGCCCACAGGTTCTACCGTTGTAGCATTCGAACAAAAATACATCTGTTTAAAGCATATTCCCGAACACTTAACACGGGGAGCTCGACAAGATATTCGCAGAAAGCTCTAGATACCCTAAGGGTGCAGTATAGTAACGGCTTTAGAATACTGTTGGGGTTGCTGCAGTTTTGTACCGCGTCAAATATGTTTGTTCACTCACATATGGTTTTCACGCCTAAATGAGGAACAAGACCGCATCGTTATTAACAAGACAGTGGTCCAGTTCAAACAGTATTTTTAAGACGCTAATAGGTAAAATGGACTCGCCTGTGCTGCTTCACTTTACTAAGGTGTTTGTGGGGCAGTCCCAAGTCCCTTCATCTATTCTCTATATATTTTTTTTATTTTTTTTTGTATTTTTTTTTTATTTTAATTTTAATTTTTTTTTCGTGTAAATTTGTTGGGCCATAGATGCATTAAATAAAGAATTTATTATTATAATTAAATGAAATCATAATTATACATAACTTTTAACATGTTTTTAAGTATTAGTATCGGTTTTAATTTCTTAAATCGACTGAAACCGTATAGCAATAGGAGTTTTTAAAAGCATTGGAGTAATGGAGTTACTTTGATTTATTTACATAAAGGAAACAGGGACTTTTGGGCCCAATTGTAATACGTCGGCATGAAAAAGCGATAAATTTGTGTTTCAAAATATAAAATACTTATTCAGAATCCGATTAATTGTTTGTTTCATCACTATTGTCTTTACGCTTATCTATACTAAAAATATGTCATACTTCAAAAATCAGCTGCTTAACATATAAGAAGTTCATAACCCCATTCTAATTATATCGTTTATAACTTTTCTATTACATTGACAAAATCAGCCAAATTTTGAGTATAGTTAGCTATTAAAAAGCTATTAATTGGCCCCATTTTTATCTTTCTACATCTTGGGCCCAAAAATCTATGAACGTGTATCTGTTTCGTTTCCTTGAATAAAATATTGGATTTGCTACGGAAATACAAAGCGAAATATATGTTACTGTAAATAGTCCCAGAAATTATATATCGCTGAAAAATTAGAATTTGAAACAAAAGGAGCGGCAACTACATAATGCAAATCCAATGAATGGGATATCAAACCTATGGCTCGGTTCGCTTTGGGCCGCATACGATCCAAATGATTTGAAGACATTTTCAATGCGATGATGCCATGGAACATTAAAAATTATATGAACGTTTAGTATCAGTAAACTATATATGAAATGATCAATACGATATTTTTAGGAGCAATTGCAAATCACATTATTCCATTGTATTAATTAAATAAAGTGATTGTTAAAACACTTAATTTACTTAAAGGCAATTTATTATTTCTTTTTATTAAAGTAATTAAAAGACTCATTTCAATTAAACCGGATGTATGAAACATATTTCTTTTTACACACACTTTTGAGCAAAACGCGTAGTTAAATATATTCCAAATGTTGTTTATAAAGTTTACGGTAATCTTGGGATGTTGATAGATTTATTACTTCATTCTATTTGTAAATTTGAATTATAAAATAGGTTTTGTATAGAATTTATATAAAAGTAATTTTAAATTAAATATTTTGAAAGCGTAATAGACAAATTGGTAGATAGAAATTCACTAATTTAGGATTCGATATTTAATGATTAATTGAAGAGCGTCCCAACACAAAATTTATTAAACAAAATCGCTGCGAAACACTGTGAAAGTCATAAAAGTTTCATATACATATTTGTCAAAAAATATTTTCCCATCAGCGGTCACGGTACCCAAATCTTCTATGTTCAATGTCTTCCTTTGATCTAAATCTTCTGTTCTTGATAGTAGACCTTCCTGGACGTATCTACCTTCATATCATGTTTGACTTTTCCGCGGAATTGGGCATTCAACAGAGAGAACGTCGGTTACAATTCTGCAGAAAAATCGAACCGAATATGAAGGTAACTCGATTTTTGATATGTGATGCGATGTGATGATACCTGCATATTTGTTGATATTTGCTATTAGATTAGTGCTGTGGTGAAAATAAATTATGAAATTGAATATAAATTGAGAATTCGAGTAAGAAATTATAGTTAAATGCCTGTTAACTATACCCGTAGTGCTGAAGACAGGGTTGCACTTGCGCTCACGGGCCAGTAAATGACTCTAATGACTTACCGGTAGTCAGGGCTGGAGTCCATTCCTGTTCGCCCGTCGCACCCCAAAGAAGGGCGAGGGAGGCATTGTTTGTGGTCGATGGTGTGTTTAAAACGGTTCCGAGTACGGACAAAGTGCCAGATGCGCTTATCATACGCTTACGACTCATCATGTTACCTATAATTGATATAAAAAACCATAAAAAAGTAACAGTCTGTTACTATCCCACTTCTGAACGTAGGCCTTCTCTTTCCTTTTTTTTCAGATAAGGGCTTAGACCCATCAAGCTCCAATGCAGATTAGTTAAATTATTTTTAACAGAAAAACAAATTTATTTATACCTAGACACCTCAACACCTACATTACAAAAAAGAATAGTTAATTCAGTAAAGTATTTAAGGCACAGGTATTATTTTACGCTTTTAAAAAAATAAGTACGATGTATAGAGATCAATGACCGTACACGCAAACATTGACCTAAAATTAAATACAGTACAAACGAAGAGGTGCGAGGGAGACAAATGGGACTAATTAAAGGGGACTATAATTTTATTATTTTATCCTTCTTATTTTTGAATACGCGCCGCGCCAGGTCAAGCAACCATTACTAACAAAGCCAGATCTCAATTAAATTATATTTATTTTGTTCGAAAATACATTTTTTCTAAAACTATATTTAAGCCAACTATATTTTTGAATTATGCCAAATTTATCTAATACCTAATACAAGTGATCAGTGGATTCATTTAATGTCGTATCACTAGTACCACTCTGTTTATAACTAGATCAGTGATTCTCAACCACTGTGCCGCGGCACTTTTGTGTGCCGCCAAATTTCAAAAGTGTGCCGCACAAATTTTGCAAACATATAATAATGAACATAACATTATTAAATTATATCATTTAAAAAGAAAATATTTTTATTATTAGCTTGTAATTAATCCCTTAATAAACGTTTAGTTATTATTGAATTAATATTAGTTTATTTCGTATATTTAAAATTTTTGTCATAAACTATTTATGCAGTGTGTTGTAGTAACTAAATATTTTTTATCTTTTTCTTTGTGTGCTGCCAACTTTTTAAATTGTTAAATATGTGCCGCAACAAAAAAAGGTTATAATCACTGAACTAGATAATATAAAGGGTATATAGCATACATACCATCAACTTGATACACAGAGTGACTATTGTTGATGGTGGAAGCGCTTTCCTTTGTTATGTTGCTCTCACAACGGTGTCCTTCAGGTCTTGTAGCGGTTGCCTCTCCAGCCGGCCTTGCTTGATAGTGGTGTTGCTGAATCAATACTCCCGTTGGGCCTAATCGAAAAAATAAAATGTAATCCTCAATAAATTGATTACACCAGGAAAAAGTACGTGAAAGGTGAGAGAGATAGGAAGCAGAGAGAAAGAGAGCTATTTCTCTCTAAAAAAAATACATTTATACCCAAAAAAAGGGAATAAAGCATCAGTACATCATTAAGGGAGTTTAACTTTCAGCACTGCGTTGTCTTCTCCATGGAATCATCCGTCCAGAATGATTTTGCGAAAAATTACAACACGTATTCAACAAGCAAGTAATTTTTTGTAATATATAGATTCAAGATTTTCAGACTATTTTATTAAAAGTAAAGTAACGGCCTGTTACTATCCATTTGTAGGGAAAGGCCTCTTCTCTCCATTTTTGGAGAGAATGGGGTTGAAGCTCAGACCTACCATGCTGCTCCAATGTGAATTGATAGGTTACACATATCCCCAGAATTTTCTAGAAATATGCACCTGCATATTTCTACCTCCGGCAACCTTGCCTCACGATGTTTCCTTCACCGAAAAGAAGGTGATTAATTGAAATTATCAATTAGACACATACGTTTTATCACAATAATTCATTGTTATGTGATCCCCTTTAAAGAGTCACACGGTCCAATCGCTGGGCTATCACACCTTACGACTATTTTATACCTAGCGCGTTATGTGTATATGTGTTAATGAATTCGTACGTAATATTAAAGGAACAAGTCAAGTTAAAAAAGAAGAATTTTAACAAAATTTCATAACCATACTGATAACTGTTGAGGAGTTTCATCATCTGTAGCCAATCCTGTCTTTCGTTTGTGCCTTATCATAAACATGCGGGAAGTGGGTCCAATTTACCTTATGAGATTCCACATTCACATACATACAAGGCAAGTTAAATAAAAGCTTTTAAAAATACGCCGGATTTGCTTGAATGCAGTAGCACCAAAGTATGCGAAGGGTTAATATAAAAGCTTTAGAAATATACACTTTTTTACCTTTTGGAAATATATGTGTCCACCTCCGACGATTGCTCGTTAGCTTTACGGTGACATGCGATGGATCAAAAGGATTTATCAGCGCTCTCCCTGTCCTTATCACTGGCTTATTTAACACGGAACTCCGCGGTGAAAGACGATTTATTGACATAGAGGAATCCGTCGAATCACTGTTTGCTTCATTGCCGCAGTATCTTGCTAAAATTTGTAAGTAACGTTTGAGTATTTATTATAACAATACAGAAAAGAAGATCATCTAGTACTTTAATAACAATAAAGGATTCACGATATTAAAATTAATGAATTACAAAATAATAGCATAAAGCAAAATAATTAACTACGATAACATGGCGCGCCCCCTCAAAATTCAAAACGTTTGAAAGTATTTACATAGAGCCTCCAAGATTCGTTTAGGACGTGTGCCTGCTGAGACGGCTGTTAAACAAAACAAATCCATGAATTTGTTGCTCGACTAGTCTCGACAATAATTGCTCATTATTATAGTATGGCGCTGCACCGATATACTTTATGAAAAGGAGACGTGCGATTTGGCTAGTTATAATTAGTTGACCAACAAATCTGGTAACAAGTTTTATTATAGATACTATGAGAACTGACTAATAACATGCAAAATCTTCCGTAAAGATGTGACTACACTCATTGTTGTTAAATAAATGAAATTTTCTTAAATATGAATAATCTTTTGATTTCTATATAATTTGAAAAAAACCGTATGTCAATCCGTTAAAAGTGGTTGGATGGGCTACCAGTAAGCTCAATATATTAGTTTAGTCACGTAACTCCAACTTCAGTCAGTAACTGGACTATTGACTAGCAAATATGACCTTACTCTAATGTTTTACTAATCACGTGTATATACGTTTTTATACCATATTACTTTTTAAGGTTAACTTACCGCTGACTAATATATCAGATCCTAAACTATGGTGAATGTCAGGATCGGACATTTTCCTATGATGTATGGCGGATACTGGAGAACTTCTTCTATTGATTCCCTCTAAACCAGCTTCGGAGGTTTTCTTGGTACGAGCCACTTTCTGAACCCTATTACAATTAAATTTACTATAAATTGATCCGGGATCGAAGGACCAAATTATGTTTATTAGCGAATTTAATTGCACAAATTTACAAAGTTTGCAAAGATGTGATGTTTCGACCCGCGATTGATCGATTGGAGAGTGGCTTGGTAATTAGTCTCTACTACATACATTTAAACAGATAGAAATATTAAATGAGCAACTATTCAATTCTTATCTTCTTTTCAAGTCTTATCTCAATGAAACAGAATTTTACCGCTTCGCAAAATTATTTACTAATTCTTTATTATTTTATTATGTTAATGGATTTCCTTATGAGCGTTATAAAATTTAAAAAATAATTTTATATATTTAGATGTTCTTATGTGAAAGTAATACATAATTTCATATATTTTAAAAACATTTCGTTTTTATAATAAAACCAGCTTGGGCTTTAACAAAAAATTTCGATTAGTTAATAATTTCACTATTATAATTGGGTTATAAACTTGAGATATCTTCAATGGAATCCCGTAAACAAATTGATACCTAAAAAAAAAGGTTTATAGTGTTTGTATGTAAATGGAAGCAGGACAAACGTACCAAGTACTATGGGCTGGCAGCAACTGAAAGACCTGAGCGTCGTATGCATCATAATCAAATATTGAGTTATGCATATTATAATCATCTTCCTTCAGCAATTTCCCTTTACTCTCATCCTCATACATCTTCCTCAAGGGCTCTTGACTCTTTCTAGGTGGTAATTTGATCCTTGGAATAAAATTTGAGTAAGCAACTTTTTTGTTTGTGGAGTAAAAAGATAGATTGATCCAGTGAGGCATTGAATAGTCGTCAATTGAGTTAACATTACTGTCCTTGTTGTGGAATTTAAGTAATGGCACAGCGTGTAAAGGTTGTTCCCCGACACAGACAAGATCGCTTCCAACTCCGTTGTCTATGATCCTTTGTTTTGTAACGTTGGTAAGTTCTCTATCAACTTCGAACACTCCTACACCGGGCGTGATCACAACACTGAGTTGGCCGGTACGATCGAAACATCTGTCTAAATAATGTTTTTCGAAAACTGAAAATTAATAGCAGCTATTACTTCTTATATGTATTGCATTTATTAGTTTCCTTTTTATATAAAAATAAGATTGCAAAGAATAACTTTAGGCGCGTATAGTTGGAGTAGAAACTAGCTCGAAGTTACTATAGGTCCATAAACTGTCTTTAATATTCGAATGGTTAAAAGTATTATCAGAAACGATTTGCGAATTGCTTTTTTTGATGTTGTTTTTTTTATTCTGTAAATCATCTTGGCTCAAAGGCATGGATGTAGTTTCTATGGCTTTGAAATATCAAAGATTTCTGGCTACAATTCGCGTTCCGAATAGCCCAATAACAATATATTTGTTTTAATCGTTTAGGAATCCATAGACGCATCACTGTGTTATATAGCCGCAACACCTACAAATTCTAATAAACGTTCCTAATTAATTATTTTATTACCATTCAAACTCATATTCAGCACTTCTAGAAAATTTCCTTGAGCAGCTGTAGAATTAATAGCTGTTGGTATTTCCATGTTAGGCCTTTCATGATATTGTAGGACAATTTTTTGATAGTCAGTAAAAAGTCTTCTCAATTGGAGTAGAACATTTGACCAATCTTCATATCTTTCATTTTGAACAGCTACTCTTTGAAAGGGAAAAAATGGAAATAATAAGAATGTTTATGTATAGAAGTAATAAAAAATCTAGTTAAAAAAAAAATAATCAAAATGATGAATCATTTATCTTAGTAATAAGTAAATATGTGAAATGCTTAATGTAGAGTATTACACATATCCATTGTCATAAATAATAAATGCAGAATTTGTAAAAGCGGGTAGTACATGACATTTTTATATTTTCTTTTATCATGGTTTATAGCGAAATAATATTTTTATTATTTTTATATTATGGACCTCTGCAAAGTACGCACCTAATTCTATAAATTATTTAATATAAAGTGATTGAAATTACTAGTAATAGAGCAAATAAGAATTTCATAAATATATAATTATTTCCATTGATAGAACTTTTCAGTGAAGGAAAGTGCATATCTGTAGTGTGGTGTGAGTAGAATAGACCACCCTCATTTCTTACCGAGGTGTCGTAAAAGGCAACTAAGGTAAGTTGACGTCATGCAGGCGGCCGAAGTAAAATACATGTCGACTTATGTCCAGCAGTGGGATAGTAACAGACTTATTTTACTACTTTAAAAAGATATTTATAATTGGTAGCCACCTGTAAAAATCTTCATAAAATCTACCCCTATAATCCTTCTGTAGGCATTCTTTCATGTGTTGAGGGAATTCTTCTAAAGTTTTAGCTTTATAAAATGTACGTGAAAATAATACAATGGTTACTTCATGGTTGCTCCCATTTTTCTGAAAATAAATAATTTTAACAATTTCCACTATTTCCTAATTGAAGTAAAAAGCTAGAACTAGAATTATTTAACAAAATTTTATTTAAAGTTGTATCTAGATAAATTTATTCATTTTCGATTTTAGATTTGTGACGGGAAGTTGACAATACAAGCATTTAAGCTATAGTAAAGTTTGAACTAACTAACAGACTTGGCCAGTTTTTTTAGTCAGTCACATAATAGATTATAATTATATTTATAGATATATTAATCTAGAGACTCCTAAACAAAATATTCACCTTCCATTTAGTAAAAAGATCAGCAAGGAATCCATTGACAGCCTTCTCAAAGTATAAATCACCATGAATATCAAAGTCCCACATCTCTGATGACATTTGTATGAAAAGATACACCATAGATGTTGAAGACCTAAACACAATTTTTGTGTCTTCTGTTATTACACCACAAGCAACTCGATCGCCTTGAGACCACATTTCATACACTTGGCATCTGATTGCACCTCCACAATAATCAATTTTCTTATTTAGATATACACAAGTACTGACCTAAAATGTATCATAATATATTAGAGACAATTTTTTTAAATTTCTACATCATTACTTTTTTCTTAGGTAAGCACCATTTATCTCACTGAAACTACTATGTTCCAATCACCTGTACCATTAGATTATAAAACATTTAATGGAAAACATTTTGTTTTACCACAACAGTTTTATACAGTAATAGATTAATTTGAAATTTTTTAAGCTTATATTTTAATTCTCTTAATAAACTAAATAAGTTTGGCTGGTTGGTAGGCTTTAACCATAAGGCTCTAATAGCATATTAAAAAATATTAACAGTTATCTAGATAAGCAACCATTATTTATGTGTAAAATCCAAGTCAAGCAAACATTGTCAATTCAATTTACCAAATGATTCTTTAGTCTCCACATCTCGGACCTTCCTAAATATTGATCTTTA
Source organism: Morpho achilles (assembly GCA_947086495.1). Taxonomy (NCBI): domain Eukaryota; kingdom Metazoa; phylum Arthropoda; class Insecta; order Lepidoptera; family Nymphalidae; genus Morpho; species Morpho achilles. The sequence continues at coordinate 12,404,362 of CAMTZB010000019.1, forward strand.
AAGGTCAATTCTACAGAGTCAAGAGCGACATCAGCCACATTTACTATATTTACGTACACATCAGCAAATGTCCGTAATTGAAATGTTGTTGCAATGCTTTGTTCAACACTAATAGCATCTAAAAATATAAAAGAATAATCATGAATAAAAAGCTTTATTTAGCAGACAAAATTTGACTGCACTAAAAGTAGACACAATGAGGTGCTAAAATACAAAAATAAGCTCACATTTTAATTATGTAATGTAGTTTTTATACAGAGTGGTACCGACCATACGACATTAATTTTAATCCTAGATAGCTAGCACCTTAGCAGCCTACATAAAAAAATTCAGTTAATTCAATGAAGTACTTAAGCCACAGGATATTATTTTTTATTATGAAATTAAACTTCATGATATATATGAATCAATGACCGATGGCAGCATGCCATACAAAAATAAACCCTATAAACAATATTATACTCCTCTGTATTTATAAATCTGTAGGTAAAAGGTAAAGAACCGTAAGTCCAACATAGTGTCGTTTAACATTTTATTTAGATTTGATTAAAATTAATAAGCAGCACTATGTGATCATACGACTGTGTAATTTATAATTTTACATCCACGAAATTAGTGGCTGTAGGACTTAATGTCTTTTATCATTTGATAAATACGAGTATACTGACTAAGAATCATTGGAAATACAAAAATGTAAAAACGGTCATGGCCTTGCAGTTACCGCGCCGCGACCTTTGTATTTCACCGCACCGTTTAATCTTCGCGGCAATCGTCATATCTACACCGAGCGCCTTACGCGCGCACTACAATGTGAGTGAACCCAAATGAATGAGCGTGTTTCGCAATTTAAACGTATTTAGTTTGTTAGAATATATATTTTTCTTAAATTCTATATTTAAATACATTGAATTATACCAAAGTAATGTAATACTTCCAAGTGAGCAGTGAAGTTATTTAATGTCGTATCATCGGTACCACTCTGTATATAATTTGAATTATGTAAGCCTAATATGGTAAGGCACACTAGATACCTTTTTATATCACTACATAGTATAAAACAAAGTAGCTTTCTCTGTCTGTTCCTATAAACCTATGCTTAAATCTTTAAAAGTACGCAGCAGATTTTGATGCGGTTTTTTAATAGATAGAGTGATTGAAGAGGAAGGTTTATATATGTATAATAAAATTCAATATAGAGTAGAGGAATACTTTGATTTTTGAGGTTTCTGATGTAATGTCGTAAATATTTACATTTTTTCCGCTTACATTGCAAACACAGGCTGAACCCTATGAGATTTATCAACATAATGTACTAAGTATTTGTACACCCTGAAAAATTCTACAGAAAACTCCACGATGGTATATGTCCATCTCTTATGGATAACCCACAATAGCATTTTTTTGTCATTTTCTTTTCATGATAAATAATGCCTTATTATCAAAGCAATTTTAAAAAATACAGCGTTAATCCTAATCCAATTAAGTACCTTAAATACATTGTTGATTTGATATGATCAATATGGCCATTTACAGCATGTAATTTAAATTAACAGTTTTGAAGATATTACAAATCTCAAATGCCGCGAGGAGGCCGCGCTTCGCCCTATAGCACTTCAAACTTCACAGCAGCGATTGAACACATTTGTTTTTCACATGGTCTATTATATGTCGCTATTTCAAGAATAACCTCTAAAGAAAACATGTTTGTATTGTCTAATGGCAAGAAAACTGTGAATGTTGAATATAAAGACATCCTGTAATTAATTGTAAAAATAAAATACAGAGGGATAAATGTAAAAAGTAAATAAGTAAAACTGTATGTATGAATTTAGATGAATGTGTTACTCCAAATTTAATGCATGCAGGCCATAATGAATAAATCAAAACTACTGGATAGAATTTAATCTTTTTTCACTGAATGATATAGGCTATTAATTATATATATCCTCCTGCCCTTATCCCACTCTAAGTGGGGTCGGCACAACATGTTATAAACATGCTGTTACATGATTTGGCTGCGTTTTTACGACCGGCCGCCTGCCTGACGTCAACTTACCTCTGTCGTATTTTACGACACCTCGGTAAGAATATATAGGCTATTTATTATATACCCGTGCAAAGCCGGAGCTGGCCGCTAGTTTATTCATATGATAAAACACCATTATTTTCCCTCACAATTTTGTTACCCCATTTGGAACGCTCGGAGGTATCCTGTTTGGGCAGTAGACGATATGCTTGGGCAAGTTACTAACACTAGCAGCGGATTAGATTTAAAACAAGAGTTCCCAGAACTGCTTCACCACCTCCCCCTCCAGAGCAAGAGGCCATCGCTGGCCGCAATCGCTCAATGTCACAGTAGACAAGGCGAGACTACGCCCCAAGTAAGGACCCAGCGCCTTGGAGGGCTTTTGGGCTTTTTGAAGGGAGGAGGTCATAGACCCCCACTACCCCCCCCCCCCGAGTACCCGGTCTTTGATGAAATTGCCCTCTACTAATTAGAGGGACAACTTGATTGACCACCCCACAGTGGTCCTTTCGCCGTTTGACTTAATGTAAAGAACATATTTATCAAATTATAAAAAACTATTGTAATATCTAAAATACTGAATATACTAAAAATACCTCTTCCACGACCCGGAGAGTCAACTTTAGTGACTTGTAGAAGCAGTCTTGGATAGTCATTTTCAGGATGATAGATTTCAACTATATCTTTTTCCTTTAATCCAGGATAGTCTTTTAGATTTATTATTAAGTCTTCGGCTTAAACGACAATGAACTTTTTTAGTTTCAATTTCGAAATTAAAAGTCAATTTCAGTAATATTAGGAACTAAAGTAATAATTTTTTAAAAATAAATACTTACAACTGAAACTAGACTGATGAACAATTAATTTAAAGGACTTCATTATGTTAAAGCTACATGAAGAACTCCTCGCACTTGAACTAAAATCTAAAATGGACGCAATTTTCAGTACTTTCCGTTCCTGGATGGTGCTTCAGAATAATCAATAATGATTGTAGTTGGGGATGGCAAAAGATAATCGATTTGTATATTAATCGATTATTTCATCATAATAATCCTTTTTAAGTAATTCATTATTTAAATATTATTAACCGATTATTTTTAAAAGCGATTGTTTTAATTACTAGCTTTTTATGATTATGTTAACCTTCTTTTTTCATGTCTTTTAAGATAAGAGGCGTTGTTGGATGAAACTAATGTAGCCAAACAACATTTCGCAAATAGCGCATCTGTTACTTTTATTCGTAGTTTTTAACTTTAATTAGTTTTTATTCTCATACTAATTATTACATTTTAAAATATAAAGCTATTTTTTTTATCAGTCCACTTTAGTTATTGCATATGTTATATGCAAAAAATAAAGTTTTTGAAAAGGTAAAAAAATAAATTTAGGTTAATTAATATTTAGATCAGCGATTTTTTAAAAATCGATTTGATTTAAAGGGAGAAAATCGATTACTTAGTAATTAAGGCAAGGATAGGCATCATAGATTACTAACTATAAAAATAGGCATCGAGTTATTATTATACTAGAGAAAGAGAGCTATAGGCAGGGCTGTAAGTGAGAGCATCGCAATATTTAATGAAAGGGAAGATGAATTCGTATACTTATCTTAATATAATCACACATAAAAAAGAGGGGCAGATAATAAGTCTGCTTTATTTTCTTTATATTGTCTTATTCTATTTATTGGACACATTGTAAGCTGGCTTCTCTACTCTAATATAATAACTCTATGGTTATTGTTGAGTGCTTGGATAAAGAATATACTACGTCCATGGTTGAGTGCCTTATTATTTTGTTTTTTTCTTATATTTCTCTATTAGTTGACATTTCCATTTAGAATGAGGCCTTAAAAGACTCGATACCAGGCCGATAAATAAACTAAAAAAAAACCGTTTGTCAAGAAGTTGTCAACGATTCAAAAATATGAATTTACGAGAGTTCGATGATGTCTCACAAGCTTTTGGAATATCGCACTTGAAATAAACCCCTATTTATCAATTATAAATAATAAATATAAATGTTTCACGATGACTCTTATGGACATTAAAGATTTAGTGTCATTCTCAGCTGTAGTTACTACGATCCTACAATTTTTATCCGGAATGTACGTGGCGCTAGCTTATTAAATGCGCCTTAAATATAGTTTTCTTAATCATATATTAATATTTATCTTATAGCCTGGTTTGCAAACAATATGTGGTTAAACAGACTACTGCGGAATCATCACCTCTACCTTTTATTGGCGGCTTTATATCGTAAGTTAATTACTGTTTAACTTTTAAGATAGAGTTTTTAATAACTCGGATTCGCATTTTATTATACCCGTTAATTATCAAGTGATATATTTGAAACGTCACGAAAGATAATCTATATTTTGAAGAGCTGTGATTGCGTACATGGTTTGTGTTACCACATAAAATATCGCTTAAATGTATGCGTAATTTTCTAAAATCTACTATACACCTTCAGTAGGGTATTTCAGTTTAGGTTCAGAAATTTGAAACCTGTATTGAACTCATTAGGAATTCTGTAATGTCTAAGATATGATTCTATTTCATTATAGATCCTGTTATTGAAAAAATTTTATAGTTTAAATTTCTTTATATTTTTTTTTATACTAGCTTCTCCTCAATATTGTTTGTATTGACTGTTGTCATGATAGGTTGATAATAGATGGTGCTCTCCAATATCATTCTATTCCTGTATAATAGACAGGATTTCTATAGCCTATATGTTACCCCAGCGTACAAGATATAATTGTGCCAAATTTCATCAATATTTGTTCAGCAGATTTGCAGTGGAAAAGTAACAAACATACATCCATACTAGTATCCATATAGTAGTAGTATAGTAGGATTAACTTTAGTAAAACTGTTAATAATACATTTTTGTTACAGATGTGGTGTTTGGCTTTTGTATGGTTTAATAAAAGAAGATAATATAATAATTTTAGTTAATGTAGTTGGTATATTACTTATGATCTCATACATAATTGTATTTTATATTTACACCTTCAAGAAATCTAGTGTGTTGAGAAACTTCCTACTATCAATAGCCTTATTCATATTTTATATGGTGTATGTGTCTGTAGAAACTGACAATGAAATTCTTTTGAGTAGAGTGGGTTTGTATTTTACATTTTCACTTAGAAATTTTATTTAACTACAGCTAAAACCCAACTAAGCTTTATCCTCACCTTTTTTAATATCAGTTTTGTTTTGTTTCGATTGAATCTACTAAAAATTAATGAACATGTACACAATAGAAAGACTGTATGCTTTAAATAATCTGTTTTATATTAAGGAAATTATTATCTTCTCATTCATATATTTTTTATAAGATATTTATATGTATGATATTAGCCATGTGGTATCTGGCTAAATAGACCACCCTCCTTCTTACCGAGGTGTCCTAAAATATGACTAAGGTACGTTGAAGTCATGTAAAATACATAGCCAAATCATATGGCAACATATTTATAACATGTTGTGCCGACCCCACCTAGAGTGGGATAAGGGTAGGAGGATGATGAGGATGATGATATGAATATCATATTCCTCAGGTTTTAAAATCCTAAGATTCAATATAATACCTAGCAGTTGTTGATAAAAGAATTATAAAAATTGAAATTGTGATTGCTTGCAGGTTTATCAGCATGCATCCTTACTTTGATGACAATTGCAGCACCTATGACAAAATTGCTATATGTAATAAGGACAAAATGCACAGACTGTCTTCCATTTCCAATGATTTTAATGTCATTTGTTGTTTCAAGCCTTTGGTTTTTCTATGGTTTGATTGAGCAGGACACTTATATGACGGTAAAATATTAATATTAATATTTTATATATTCAGAGAAATTTTGCTGTCTGTTTACTGTATGAATGTGTTGCAAATCCGAAAAATTTATATTATCTTTAACACTACTTATTTCTCTATGGGAAAGACCTAATCTAATTCAAGTAGCTTCTTTATCAGCTTTATCTTTTCAATTTCATTCATATATTTATACAAGCTATGCCTGCTGCTTTGCCCGCATGGAAATCAGTATGTTAAACAGTTTCTCCCACATAAATCCTATCATTTTATTCTGAGCATCAACATAATAAAAATATAAATTAAAGAAAGAAAAACCTACCTAAGAATAACTAGACAAAATCATGCATACAACATTGAGTGTTCAGCAAGTCGATGTGCATATTATATGCACAGGCTCCTAAAGTGGAATTACTGCGTTGTGTCATGGAAAGCTGGCACACGGAGCTAATATACTTTTGATGGTGTTTCTTTTGTGTGGTGATTTTAATCTATAATTTATTCTAAAATATTTGATTGAATCATATGGTGTAAAAGCCAATTTTGATCTATATTAAATGGCGAAACTTTAACCGTTATATACTAACCTAAACCTTCTAGAAGAATTGCACTACCTTTTAATAAAAACCATACAAATATCTGTTTGGTTGATTTTTCAAAATCAATACAGACATACAGACATACAAACATACAGACATACAGCTTTCGGGGACTTTGTTTAATAATATGTATAGATTGACGACAGTTGAGTCGTGTAATTGACCTTTTAGATATTATGATCATTGTACCTCTGTATAGTGCGATAAGAATAAATAAATAAATTAAAAAAAATAAAATGTTATTTATTTTCAGATACCAAATTTCATTGGAGGTGCGCTGTCGGTGGTGCAGCTTTCTTTGTTCATGATATATCCAGCAAATCCTTATTCATCTTTTCCTATAAAGACAACACTAGCATAAAATCACTTATAATAAGTTACAACAAATAATTTATTTTATTATAATTTAATATTACATAATTGGAAATTAAAAAAATACTCCATTATATTATTAATTACATTTATGTACTGTCTGTATTTTTTTTTCGATAAAGTGAAATTGCATGAATGGCCCACTAATAAATAGACGACAAAGTTATAACTACTTTTATCGTCATTTTTTCATCGCCAATTATGCTAAATAATGTCATCTTCTATATAATATTACATGCAGATTTTGTTTTTTGAGATTTTATCAATAAACTCAATCATAAATAAATACATAGACTAAATAATACACTCCGAGACATGATGATCTTTCTATTTTAAACAAACGATTTTGCAAAACTATAATCATTTTTGTATTTAACGAAAATACATTCGACAACATAATTTTTCCGAAAAAAGGTCAATCAACCTTGAAGTCTTGACTCATTTAGTGCTTACATTTAAGAATGCTTACTTTTTCTGTATTTACTTTAACATATTATTGTGTGAGTATCAGATGTCATATTAGTTTGTTTTATGTAGGTAGCTAAGTGTTTCTTTTATGATTAAAATTTCGTATTTTTGTTACCAATTTACTTTGTTTGAATAACGGTTTAGTAAGTTAGAACGGGAAATAGTTGTAATACAGAATATGTATAAGTTAACTATAATGTTTTTTTCGATTATATGTGAATGGTATTAATTAATTTATATGTTTATATAATAGGTTGGTACAGTAGGTTTTACTTAGCAGTTTTTAATTAATTTTTTCATATATGAGCTAATGAAATTGTTTTGTCAAAAATTACTTGTAATACCTAGGTTTCAAATATTGAAAACATCTGCCTGAGTGTAGTCCATTTCTCAGTCATACATAAATATATAACTTCTTGTGAAGTTGATTTTACGCAGTATTATATTTTGTATTGTAGTGTACTATCGATATCTTATAACAACAGAGCTTGTGCAGCATTAGCTTTACTTTGATATTTTAGATTTAACAGTCTGTTTTGTATATACTAATGTATATACTAACTGTTGACAATGTCATGTTTGTATATTTCGTAGAGTAGCAATGGTGCTCATATTGTTTAATTTATAACACAAATTACATAGTTACAATATTCTTAATATATTTATATCTGGAAAAATTAAACACTACAATCCTAAAATACGCTATCCGGCGTTGAAAGCCACTAGCTACTTTAATATCGCTAATTTATTATAAAGTTAAGATTAAACAATTATAATAATTTATTAAATATTTTTAAATAAAATTGATACATACAGATACGATTGTTTTAATTATAATAAGGAGTTTTTTTAATACAACCAATAAAAAAAAAAAGTTTTTATTAAACAGTAAAATTATATAAATTTATTTTTATGATTGGAATGTTTTGACTACATTTATAAAATATACAAAAAAATTACGTGATTTTCACATGTTACTTTTGTTAGAATTTTGTCGGTTAATAGTTATTTAAATTGTTCAACATACAATGATCTAATTTTTTTAAAGATATGGTTGTTATCTAACTACTGGATTTTTTTTTTTTTGCATTCATGTTAATAAGAAAATTTGTCAGTTGTTATAATAATTTGGCTTTTGTAAAATTAAGTTCGCATAAATATTATGAAATAATCTGCTTACAAAAAATCCTTTCAACTTTATTCAAACTTAAATACCAAATCATAACAAAACATTATTAAAATTAAATATAAATATATCAGAAATAAAAAAAAATAGAAAGTTATATACAAATATTTACATTTAATTGAAAATATTGATTTAACTGCAATGAGGTAAAATTCCCAAAACACTATGCATGCGTGCTTTTCAGGTAAGCAATTGCAATATAAAAAATCAAATTTTATATATCTTTATAGGTTAGCCTTCCTTTGTACATCCTTTTATCTCCTTACATACACAATAAGGACGATCGTTCTTATCAATAACGCAGTTTCCTCGGGTGTTATACACCGATATAGTGTAAGTTGGCAGTATTATGCTAAACGTCTCATTATGCTTTACTACTGTAGCCTCGTAGGCCACATCGCCGGGAGACATTACAATCGCTAATACAAAATAAGTACTATTACTAGATTTGTCCTCATAAGCGTGCGATCGAACTGTTTTTTTTAATTCTAATATTTCGCACCGCGCACATTTTACCGATTTTATTTTTTTAATTTTATTCTGCAAATTCATTACAGCCAATGCCGTCGCTGTAACGACGTCATCGTTATAGTCACTGATGTCGTACAATTCATGACAAGTGCACCATTTTTCTTTGACACCTGCTTCTTCGCACGTTTTATAAGCGCTTATTTCATTAAAGATACTCGTACAGTTTGGACAGGCTTCAGAACTTACTTCCGTCGATATTTGAGATTCAGCTGCAACCTCAATTAAAGTAAGGTACAAATTGTAAGGTGTAACAAGTCTTTTTTGGTTTAATATTAAGTTGTTATATTCTTGCACGTGCATGTTTCGGAACTTTGTAGGAACCCATAAAAAGAACATGGGTAATCTCTCTTCATAATATGATTCGTATGAAAGTCGCATTTGACCGTATCTAATTCCATGATCACTTAAAAAATATATAAAAGTATTGTCCATAACACCCGCTTCACTGAGTTGTGTGAAGAATTTCACAACATCTCTATCAATAAGTGTTGGTACGTTAATTAAATTGTGACTGTAAGAATTGAGCCAAAACATCCCGAAAAAACTATCGTCCCTATAAGCTTCTGCAAAGCTAGCAGCATAATCAATTACATGTATCGCTGATGGTTTCTTTTTGGCACATATAATGTTCCCTCGATTGCTTTCGCCAGTTAGAAAAAATGGTCGTATATAATGATCTGTTGGTCGATACTTAAACCCAAGTTTAGAAAACGTATCCGGCAGTTTGAGGTTTTCTTCTCCAGTAGCTGTCACGTAACCAGCTTTTTGAAATTCAGACCATATTAATAAATGGTTACATTTATCCATGCCTGATGAGCAGGCTTTGTAAATCGTAGACATTTTCTTTCCCGTCATCAGAGACAGCACGTTGGGAAATGTGTTGTGGCCTACCTGCAAGAAAATGATTAAAGTAAAAAGTAAAGTAACGGATTACTAACCCACTGCTGAGTATAGGCCTCCTCTCTCCGTTTCTGGAGAGAAAAGTTAGAGCTAAGACCTACCACGCTGCTTCAATGCGGATTGGTTTCACATATTCAGAGAAATTCTCTAGAGATATGCAGATACCCTCACGATGTTTTCTTTCAACGAAAAGCGTGTGATAAATTGCACTTGTCATATAGATACATAATAAGTTGTTTTAATAGAAAAACTTATTGATGCCCGCCCGAGACTTTGATCGACTCTAGAGAGTTGCTCGGTGTCGTAAAAGGCGAATAGGTTAGTTGACCCACCGTGTGATATCCGGTTGAGTAGAATAGATCACCCCTTTTCTTACCTAGGTGTAGTAAAATACGACTAAGGTAAGTTGACGCCAGGCAGGGTGCTGGTCGTAATATACGTAGCCAAATCATGTGACAACATGTTTATAACATGTTTTGCCGACCCCACTTGATGGGATAAGGGGAGGAGGATGATGAGCAGTTATATAAATATTATACTAACAGACACAAAAGGTGCAATATTGTATTGCGTTTTATGCCACTGCCTAAGTAATTTCTAATACTCTAAAAAAATTACATCAAAACTAATAAAACTAGAAAAAACTATTGTAACATATGTTACTTTTCTAAATTATAATCCTAAGACAAGAGCATTATTCATGGATACAGTATATAGACCTATCTCAGTTTTACATCGCCGTGTGTTTGATATTACCTTATCAGACCGTTTTATTAATACAGCCTTCACTTGGTAAAAACATTTGCATGATCTTGTAACAAAATCTATACTAATATATAAAGCTGAAGAGTTTGTTTGTTTCATTGTTTGATTAACGCTTGGTTGTTGAACGTTCTAATCTAAGTAACAACTGGACCGATTTGAAAAATTATTTTAGTGTAAGAGAGTTTCTTTTATTGAGGAAGGCTATATATAACATCACGCTAAGATGAATAGAAGAGGAGCAGCAATAAAAAATAGTACGAAAACGGCGAAATTTAAAGCTTTCTTTCCGTGCGCTGGTTAAATGGTAATAGTTATTCAAAAAGAATGTATTACAGAATTGTTCCCTTCTTCTTCTTCTTCTTTCTCAACCGGTGGACGTCCACTGCTGAACATAGGTCTCCTTAAGGGATCGCCACAATCCACGAATTTGTGCCGCTTGGATCCAGCGGCTCACCGCGACCTTTTTGAGGTCCTCAGTCCACCTCTTTGGGGGTTTACCAACGCTGCGCTTTCCAGTGCGAGGTCGCCATTCCAGCACCTTAGGACCCCAACGCCCATCGGTTCTACGTACTAAGAGCCCCGCCCATTGCCACTTCAGATTCGCGATACGATGAGCTATGTCGCTGACTCTGGTTCGTCTACGGATCTCCTCATTTCTGATTTGATCACGTAGCGATACTCCGAGCATAGCCCGTTCCATCGCCCGCTGAGTGACTCTGAGCTTTCTTATTAGGCCCATAGTCAGCGACCTTCTAAAAGATCTTAATAAAAGTCCGCGACATATGTCTAGCTTTTAAGGTTAACCCACTTTAACCATTTTTATGTTTATCAAAAGACAATATCACGTTTTTAATCTATTCACGCCGGGGGAGCCGCTGGCGATTGCTAGTACTGTATATAAACCTAATTAGTACCTTTTGATAGCCTCTGTAGTCTAACCAATTGTTTTGCAACATATATTGAACGGTTTTGGGCATACTGTTGTAAACTCGCGCTCTTGACATCGTGTCCATTCCTATTATTAAAACGTTCCAAGGCCTTTTGCTTTTTTGTTCGGCGTCAGCAGTATTTCTTTTCAGCTTCTTGAGTATTATATATGCATCTTCATAAATTAGACGATTTTTTGACGACCGAAGTACACAAGCAACAGTAATGATTTCTTGCGTTAATTTGACTGTTGTTTTGTCTTCAAATTCTGTACATCTAGTATATCTGTGAATAAAAAAAGGAAGGTAATCAGTCGAGAGACAAATAAAAATCTAGCTAATTTTATCGTCAATGGGACAATGCATGCAACAGAATAAACATAGAAGAGTTTTTAATGAAGTGATCTTTTATATATATATATCATATCATATATATATATAAAGTGAATCATATATATATATGAAGTGATCTTTTATATACAACTAGCTTTAACCCGCAACTTCGTGCGCGTAGACTGATAGGTTGTGTAGTGTTTATAAACTAATGTTGTATGAATGTAGCACAGGCTCAAACACGCACTAACAAGTAACAACATGTCACTTCACGACCACTCTCACCAAAGGCTCTCGTGTTACTGTCGTGGTGCATCATGAGACTAGTGTGAGTTAGTGTGACTATGTTCATGTATGTGTCACATATATGTGTGTTGTATATAAATGTACAAAGTACGTTACACACGTCAATCCGCATACACTACAGGTTGTTAACCCTGCAAATGTGTATCTCTATCACAAAAATCAGATCGATCCGGGAAGAATCAGAGGGATTTACCGTTTTATCAAGAACATAATTTGATAATTTTAGTAAACAAACCGTACTTACATGAAATATATATTAAAATAGCTCAGTAAAAGAAGTGCAAATACATCATATACATCAAAAAATTCATAATGTTTTTTTGATATTAAATATCTCTATAAATATTCTAAACTTTTAATGGTAACGTGCTAGAAAACTTATTCAACAAAAACATTTATACGTAACGTCATCCGTCATCAATTGTCAACATGTTTTTTTTTTAATTATTATTTTTTAAGTACGGCGCTCGCTGGATTTTAGCGTTTTTAGAATAAATACGGAAAATTAAATTTAATTTATGTTTTTGTTAACATAATATTTTAAAATAGGTATCTGAAAATATACTACCTTCACTTTGTTATGTAACTGTAATGACTTTTCAAATATTAAAAATGGTGTTTAGAAATAAAATCTTTTTTCCATAAGCCGTATGGCCTAATTTCTATGGGCTTAAATTAAATAAAACTTCCCAATATATGTCAATTATTAGTCATTTATTTCTTACTTCTTGCCACAGACTACTTACTTGTTCCTTTTAAGAATATGTTTCTCGAAACGTCTGTTTTTTTGACAACAAAAAATGTATATGATTAAATTTAACTTGAACTTAAATGATTATACGGCATTGTTATATTTTCATCACAAATCCTATCGTTTTTAACGTGTTATTAAATATGATAGGATTTGTGTTTAGCTAGTAATCGTACTTTTACATAACCTCAAAGTATAATTCTTTTTTTATAGTTCCTCCGTAAGATCTGGGCCAAAAGATGTATGAAATTCTGGCGGTCTCCTTTATTAAATAAACAAAAACCGAAATATTTAAATAAGTGTCCCATATATTTCTAATTAATAAAAATAACTTTTTGAAAGATTTTTATATGTTATCCTAGTATATAAACATTAATTGTGCTAAATTTTATTTATAATGATTCAGCGAATTGGCCATTAAAACGGAACAGAAAGACTTTCGCATTTATAATATTTTTAGCTTATTTATTTAAGTAAATAACCCGTATTACTTTCATTAACTATCATTGGATAACTCACCAATAACTCATTAAAACACGAATAAAAATAAATAAAAGTAACGTCCAAAATACGTAAGTTAATAAAAGTAAAGTCCAGTAAACGAAAAAAAAATATAATATGTAAATACTCTCTAAAGAAAACTCTTTGACGTAAGCCGAAAAACTTGGAATCTAAATACTTTTTTAATACAGATTTGACTTGATTTTGACACATTGTAAATAAAAATAAGTTCCATAGGTTTATTATAGATGGCGTTTTGAATGTCATCCTATTTAATTCCTCTTGAATTTTATTCCTGTTGTATTAACAGGATTTATATAGCTTATATGTTACCCCGCTGTATAAGGAATATTTGTGTCAAATTTCCGTCGATATTGGTTCAGCGGATTGACCGTGAAAACGGAACCGACAGACAGACAGATAGACAGACAGACAGACAGACTTTAGCATTTATAATATTAGTAAGGATGTAAGGAAGTAAGGATAAGGATAATGGAAGTTTAATTATCTGTCTTCTATAAATAAAGTATACATATAATAATAATAAATAATATTTTATATGTTACGGTATAGGAGACCCGAAAATTATTGTTTTAATCTTTTGTGTTTCTCTGTTGGTTCATTGCCTACGTATTATGTAAAAAAATACTAGATCATTGTCGATTGAATAGTATAATTAAAGGAAAAAATAAACGAGAATATGAAAAAATAAACTAAAATTATTTTTTTTTATTATTAAAATTTTCGGACGACAACATGTTTTTTATCCATCGTAATCCATTACCAATTCTACTTCAAAGTTGGAACACTATAATATAGTCACAATAAATATAGTCATAATTAAATATTAACATTGAACATTAATAAGTATTAACATTGAAATTTTAATACCAAATGTAAAATGAGTATTGATATATAATTCTTTTTTTCATGTTATTACTTAATTCGAAATAATTTAAGTGGCAAAATGTTTTTAAAAAACATCTCTCTGATCAGCATGGGTTTGTATACTCACCGCAATTTAGTATAGTCCTCTTGTTCAGAGATAACACTCGGAGAAGCGAATTTATAACAACAGGAATATTTTTTCCCCATTGTATAAAGCTTCATAGCGACATCGTCGATTGTAAACACGATTTCATCTTCGAATATTTTTTTAATATATATGGCTCTGTAACCACATTTACTACCCTTGTCGTATTTAGCTTCCACAATTTGCATTGTTTTCATGTAATTTGGTATAGAACATCCAGGAGTATCAATTAGAAAGTCGTTGAGATCATTATCTTCAGTTGTTTGATCTGTAAATAAAGTTATAAAATGAAGAAAAATAAGATTCTAATTTTAAAATTTGAATATTTTTATTTAATTAAGAGTAAAGAAGTTACGCGTAATATAATCATTTTTCAATATAATTTACAAAAACACCAAGAAAGGTTTTTGGAGTTCAGTTTAAATAAGGTCAGTATATAGTGGACGCTAGATGACAGATATTGCCATATTTTGTCAATGTGTATCACATAAGCGATAAAATATGTAGAGTATGAGGATTATTTTTTTTGTAATTATTGTTATATATATATATATATAATAGTTGTTCGCTTTGGATGAACTTATGACAAAAATAAAATTTGCTTTAGCTACTTTCAAATATTTGCCTATTTGAACTAAACGCATCGTATCTTTGGCCCAAATTTGCACGTAGTTAAATTTAGGGCTACCTATATACGTAAAAGCATTAAAATATTCATTTACTTAATATAACTTAAAATGTAGATAAGAAAAGATGAAAAGTGGCCTAAGCTTCCAAAAATCGCGTTTATTACGTTGGTACACAATATTTTAATGCATATAGGTATTATATAATTGTACAATCGAAACACCTAAAATGTTTATATTATCTTTTTTATTATAGGTAAATTTTCCTTTTTTTCTTTTCTCAAATGAGAAACAGAAATTTACTTCATGTTATAGACTATAGAGTGGTCAAACCATAACTGTGCCAAATTTATTAATATTTTTCCAGCAGAACTGCCTTGAAAACTAATAGATCAACCCATCCGAAGAATAAAGTTACATGTTTTATATATACACATAGAAAATGTTACTTACCATTCGGATGGGGCGACATAGACTTTCGTGTGAATGATCATCATCATCATTTTCCTACCCTTATCCCACTCTAAGTGGGGTCGGCACAATATGTTTTCTTCTTCCATTCTCCTCTATCATTCGTCAACTCTGATGCCACTCCTTTAACATGCATATCATTTTTCACCATCACAATCCATCCATCTTTTTTTCGGCCTCCCCCTAGCCATACATCCATCCACATTCATATTTAAAACTCTTTTGGCCACGTGATTTTTAACCCTCTTAATTACATGACCATACCAAGTTAGTCTCGCACTTCTCATCTTTCGCGTGAGTGATATTTGTCTTAAAATTGATTTTTATACTGATAACTTCTTAAAAATTGTAATGACATACTATACTCACTGATGGGAAAGTAATTATCTGAAAAGCTGTCTTGAATTGCGTGTTTCATTAAAGATTTTTCGATATCCGTGTTAACTATATTATACGATACATAACAAAAAGCTATAATCAGCCAACTAAGTGGAAGCAATAATTTTAGACATCTCTTGCTGTACATTTTTTAAAAGATGTTATCACTGAAAAAAAATTTTTAAGAATATTAAATATTTCATAGCAAATAGAACTTTAAAAATATAATATAACAGCAGTCCGGCCACGTGTTCCTGCCGATGAGTCTGGTTTCCAATTCCCCTCGAAATAGAAAAAAATTAAAAAATATTGATCCAATCGCCATCAAACTTTATAGGATCATCCGCTGGATCATCCTAATGATTATTTAAAAATTTCATTAAAATCGGTCCAGCCGTTTTGCAGTCTATTAATACATACGTATATCTAAAAAATACGGATAAACATACATTTTTATATATTAAGATTAGACCGAATAGGCTGAAGTATTTTTAAATAATTCACAGACAAGGATTCGTTAAAAAAATCCTTTTTATCATATAGGAACAGTAATAGTTAAAATAAAATCTTAATGATGTGGGTCGTCTCAATTGCTTTTTGGCTATAGGGTGACCTTGAAGCTTGATCTCTTTATTTAAGCTATTTCTCATGCTCTTTATTAGCTTTGGTAATTGACTTGGGCACGGCCGCGGGATGCTTAGATATGGGCCTGGTGTTTAATGTTAAGATTGGACAATCCCTTTAAATCTTAGTGTCTAAGTGTTATATAAATATCTATAAGTCTAAGTGTCGTATAAAGCAATTATACCGCCGACGTTTTGTTCGCATTCTCGTCGATGTCATTGCTACCTGTTTCTAAAGGATGATGGGAAATTATACTTACTAAATTACGAACATCTACCATCTCATTACGCTCGTGACTGTAGTATATCTGAAAAGTATTTGAAAGAAAAAAAAATTAAGCTATGTTAATATTATATCATGGCATATTCATAAACTGAAACAATATTATTAAAAGCAAAACCGTCATAATGTATTATTGAGCTAAAATAAAAAAAAAAGGACACGGACGTGATAAGCTATGATGAAATAGCGTACGTTTGTACTCATATCGTCCTTGTAACTAAATCTCTGTGAAATATATGCTAATGTAGCTAGATGAGCAATAATAACGATAGATGTTTTAAATTGTTCTTCCCTACGTCGAAGTTAGATACGCTATATTTTTTAATTTTTATATTGTATACTTTTTCATTTATTTTTAAATTAAGTATTTGACTTTTTAGTTTATTCATTTTCTTATTTTCTGAAATAATAATATGTTGCTTTTTCTTTTTAAGTGTTTTCTCGGCGTTATCAATATAAATTGCATAAAGAAATAAACATGGATAAGACGAAAATCATGTATATCTAGCTCAATGTTGATCAAGGTCAAGGTCTACTTGATCGTTGCTGAGAATTTGGCACTCAAAATTATATACCTACACCTGGAATAACTCGGTAGGTACTATTTTCCAAAGATCAGCCGCCTTACTTAAGGCTTCATTCTTCAAACCTCGAAGTCGCCCAGCGGGTAGTGGAGCGAGCTATGCTTGGTATATCTCTACTTGATCAGGAAAAAGGAATAAGGATGCCCGTAGAGGAACTAAAATTACCACATATATACAGCGAAACAAATATACTACAGCGTGTTACGAAGCTTCAGTGGCAATGTGCGTAAGGTACGAAAGTAGGTGTTGTAAAGGTTTCCAACACCTACTTTATTACTTGGAAATCTCATGAAACCTATATAGGTACAGTTGTGGATATCCGACGGTTGAAAAAGAAGAAACATGATATCATCCGTACGTAGTAACCTTAAAGCCGGTGAAGTCCATAAGTTTGTTGCTAACAACCCACATCCCGATTGTCTAGTCAATTAGGCAGTAAATTTAGTGATCGTTGAATTCTACATTTGAGGGTCATAAATCGTGTTCTGTCTAAGGATTGTAGCATCTATGACTTGACGTAGGTAATCTTAAAGTATAATCACGTTAATATAGTACGTTAACTTATTATCTTACTAGCTTTTACCCGCGAATTCGTTCGCGTGGACTGTTGTTGTGTGATAGGTCGATAATAGAAAGCGCTTTTCAATATCATCCTATAGAATTAACAGGATTTCTATAGGCTTATATGTTATTCCGGTGTATAAGGACTAATTGTGCCGAATGTCATCGTAATTGATTTGGCGGATTCGCCGTGAAAGAGTAACAAACATACATCTATACTTACAAGCTTTCGAATTTATAATATTATTAGGAAGGATTTGTTGAGTTTCTGTAGCCAGACAATGTGTTCAAAATCTATATTTGATATGTTACCTCATATATAGATTTTAATCGCTAGTGAAACTGCTACACTTTGCACATAAGCGCTCGAGAATTTATTAGGCATCCCATTCAACCTTGCCAATGATTAATATTCTTCTTTTTTTATGATGACGATGAATATTATATCAAACCCGCGACCCAGGGAGCTGAAGGCAGGGCCACTGACTGCGCCAACGGGCTACTCAAAAATATATTTTAAGATATTAATCAAATCTTGCGAAACGTGCTTTCCGTACAAATGTTAGCTAGCATTTAATTGCTACCTGTATACAACCAATTATTTTGATTAGATATAAGTAATACATCAACGTATTGTTTTGTACGGATGATTATAATAGCATATTAATCTAAGCTAACATACAGACATAAAATATGTTTGTTTATATTATTACATATAATTTTACTAAAGGTTCGTGTTAAGGCATTCAATACCTTAAAACATCACGTCTTAATGGTTAAATAAATATAATTGAAAAATAACTTGATATTTTTAACTTGTACGGCTAATGTGTATTGAAGAATGATCTGGCTTTCTTAATGAATGATTAAACTGGAAAATAAGGACAAGAATCGAAGAGGAAAGAGAGTACGGGTCATATAGAGAAAAAGAAAAAGTATACCTATAATGTGTCAACCGAGTAAATAATATTTGCATTTCGATATTATTAATCTTATATATAAAATAAACTGGCTCGACCGATTGTCATGACATTTTATATGTAAATTCAGTAGGTCTGAGAATCGGTTACTGTCTATTTTTCATACCTCTAAGTGATCCCTAACATTAAAACAATTTTTAATTTTTAAGTAAATTTTTTATATAAAGTACACTAGAAATTCGCTAGAAATAATTTGTATGTAAAAACAACGTTTGCTCGGTCAGCTATTAATATCAATTTATAAAATTTTATATTCTTATCTATACTAATATATCAATCTGAAGAGTTTGTTTGTTTGAACGCGCTAATCTCAGGAACTACTGGACCGATTAAAAAAATTATTTCAGTGTAAGAAAGTCTATTTATTGAGGAAGGCTAAGGCTAAGGCATGCTAAGATAAATAGAAGAGGAGCAGCAATAAAAAATAGGACGAAAACGACAAAATTTAAGGCTTTCCTTGCGTGCGCATAGTAAATGGTAATAGTTATTAAAAAAATCATGTATATATCTAAATAAAAGTCTGCGACAACATATGTCTAGCTTTTAAAGTTAACCCACTTTAACCATTTTTATGGTTATCGAAAGACTATATTGCGTTTTAAATCTATTCGCGCGGGCGGAGCCGCTGGCGATTGCTAGTCAATTTATAAAATTTCATATTCTAATTATAGGACATTGACGCACACTTTAATAATTTGGTGCGATTAAATAATCGCATCATATTTTCATTGTTGGGTTTATTAGAACAAGTAAAGTAAATTAATACAGCTGCACTCGACCCCTAATTGTCTAAACAGGTGTTATGATATAAAACGAATCAAATATGAACTGAAAATGTAATAAAAAGTTTTGACCTCTATACTTTTAAAGTTGTATTTAATGCTCCGATTATTTTGATCAAAAATGGTTTTATACTTTGGATAAAATATACATTTTTTTATCTATTTATAACAGCGTGTAGAAAAATATGAAGAGTATTGGAGACAGTTTTTTTCATTGTGATAAGTAATCCTTAGAAAATAAAGGTAAGGATTTATCAGTGTAAAGTTTGTGTGCGTGTGTGTATCAATTTGTGTTTCTCTCTGTGTTTATGAGTGTGTGTTTCTCTCTCTCTGTGTATGTGTGGCTCTCGCTCTCTCTCTCTCTATGTCTCTCTGTGTGAATGTTTGTGATTATATGTGTATGCGTATGACCGTCTGTGTGTATTTATATGTGTGTATGTGAGAGTCTCTCTCTGTGTATTCTGTGAGTGTATTTTTTTTAGCTAGTTTAGTTTAACACTGACGAATCAACGATTTGACGGATTTGTATAATCCTACTTATTAAAACTAGAATAACACTTTTTACTCCGGGAAAACTCATGCTTGCAGAGAAAGTAAAAAATTTATATACTATTATTTATTATCATAAGCCATTAAGTAATCATTTTGTTAGTATTTATTAGTTATAGTACTAGATTGCAAACAAAACCGAGGAGCGCAGTATTATGTACGTATATGTATTAATCAACTGCAAAAATCGTGTCTTTACATCACTCATATCAACATACATCATACATTTATAAACGGCGTTTCAAATGTTTATTATATCACGAGGTCGGTGAAGAATAATATTTTATGTAAATCTCACCGCACCATTGTACTGTGGTCTAACATAACATAAATTTTCATGAAGTAAAATTGCTATACTTAAAAGTGTTATTTATAAAAATATTTTGCAATACTATTTTTATTTGCAATTTTATTATATATGTATGTACCGTACAACCTGAGTATACTACTTAGGTTGTATACGTAAGGCTATTAATGAATTTTCATTCTACATTCTACTTTGTAAAGAAGTCACCAGAAAAGCCGAATTTCAGCCGAAACTTAAGTAGGTCACTTCATAGACGTACGTATAACCTAAAAATATATTCACAAGGTCAATAAATATAATTAAAAAGTAGCGAAATGTAAACAGGTTACACAAGGGTATCATTTAATGTGACAATTACTTAATGGTAGTTACTTAATTATCATATTTATAACTACAGCATTAGTTGTAGTATATCGTGTTACAAATTATCTGTAGGGTATACTATGATCCACAAAACGCTGAAGTTTGAACCTATTATAACAGTTTAAAAGGCTTGATGACTGTTAAAAGCTCTGATAGCTGTGCGATGAAACCGAGAGGTCTCGGGTTCGAACCCGGCCAGGCACTTATGAATTTTTCTTTTAAAACCTTAATGTCCTATTAATCTAAACAGCTAATGTATGGACACAGGGAGCAGGGAAAATGTAGCAATTGTAACAGGCATTACTACTGGGCACTGCCTGTTAAACCGACACCTGTCAATAATGATGGTAAAATACTGTGTGCCCAAAGTGTAGAGAAAGAAACAAGTCTTCACATTATGGCTGAGTGCCCTATGCACTCGCTGGTATGATGGGAGATTTATGATTGCAAGATTTGGGAAATTGAAGTTGAGAAGCTAACAAATATCCCCTTCAGGGATATTATCAGGTTCGTAAGAGCAACGGGTCGATTGTCCCTTATCCCAAAATAGGGTAATGGGTGGAATAGTCCAGAATAGGAGTTAACCACCCTGCCCAGATGGGCGTCCCCGAAACTAGATAGATAGTGTCTAATTAATAGTAGCAATTTATCACGCGCTTTTCGGAAGGAAAGGAAGTTCCATATTCTTAAACATTCAACTCGTCTGGTTAACTATAATTTGTAGCATGATATACGAGTAGGATATTTAAAATAAAATTTCGCTTTTCGCAGTTATAGTCGTTTACATCTTAGCAAGTAACTCGAATCCTAAGCTCAAAGAGAATAATCATTCCGAAAAAACTGCTTCAAATAAAACATTTTCTTGACAAAATATTTGCCGTTGAGAATTCTAATAAACTATTTGTAGCTTTAGTTTATTTACACAAATTTATTCATTTTAAATTTAGGTCTTTTTAAATTGGGAAAACTAAACGACATTTTTAGTGTATTTCCATCTGATTACTTTTCAATTCGCTTTAATTTTAATATTATTTTGTTTATATCTATTTCACATGGAGTTATCGCAGTTCCTTGTAACATTTATATTGTTCCGAATTAACGATTAATTTAGCATCGGATATTTTTTCGAAAAATTGGTTAAGAGGAATTACATTACTAAATGTACGCAATTTGAACGGTCATAAAAAGTTTTTTAAAAATTTAAACGCACAAAGGTAGCGAAATAATTTTGAATAATTACTATTTTTCACTAAGGAGTAATTGATTAAAATATTTACCTTGAAAACCTCCTAAAATGTACATATGCAATTTTATTTTATATTTACACAGTTTTTTGTTTAACACATATTACAACGTTATTAAATCAACACTTAATATTAACTAATTGTCATTGTTAAGAAAATTAATTTATTAAAAATTATATATTTTCATTTTGGTGAAAAACACAACTTGTTCGCGTTGTATTTGTTTACATAATATGCGTTTATCGTAATATCTGATAAAACAACACGTCCGTTAGTCATAGCGATAGCTAACTAACTGCAACATTGATGTAAAATAGAATTACAAGGATCATATCGGTTTCAGTATCAATGCTAAATATCACGCCGTGTGGTATCCGGCTGAATAGAATAGTACCACCCTCATTTCTTACCGAGGTGTCGTAAAAGGCGACTAAGGTAAGTTGACCCGCCGCGTGGTATCCGGCTGAGTAGAATAGACCACCCTCATTTCTTACCGAGGTGTCGTAAAAGGCGACTAAGGTAAGTCGACCCGCCGCGTGGTATCCGGCTGAGTAGAATAAACCACCCTCATTTCTTACCGAGGTGTCGTAAAAGGCGACTAAGGTAAGTTGACCCACCGTGTGGTATCCGGTTGAGTAAAATAGACCACCCTCTTTCTTACCGAGGAGTCGTAAAATACGACTAAGGTATGTTGACGTCAGGCAGGCGGCCGGTCGTAAAATACGTAGCCAAATCATATGACATGTTTGTAACATGTTGTGCCGACCCCACTTAGAGTGGGATAAGGGCAGGAGGATGATGATATTAATGCTAAATATCCTTTATAATAAACAGCAATGTATTTTAGATAAAGATATATCCAATATATTATAGATTAATGCTAAGTCATGGTAAATATATATTGCAAGCTTTCATTACTAATAGTTACAAATATATCACAGAAATTTACAGTCTTTCGGGAACACGCAAATTAGGCGGGCTTGTTTAGGTCTCTATTCACTGGAAAATATGGTAATTAACAATATTAAATGTGGCCTAGTTGGTAATATGTTTATCTAATGATTGTATTGTTTATACAACCATGACCGAAAACTAACTGGGCGGTTGACCGAAATTTAGAGGTTCTTTGAAATAATAATGCTACTTGTTTAACAGGATTCTCTTCCTCGTAGAGACTCGTTAGTCGTTGTCGATTTTTGTCAATCGAGCAGGAATTTTACGTACTGGTCCAGTCTCGACGAGAATGCATGATAAGCATGATCTGATGCTGCTGCCATGATTGGCTCCAGACGAAGGTACTCCTCAACGATTAGCAGTAGGGACATGATATTTTGTTAATACCTTTTATAAACACTTTTTTAACTTGACTTGTATCTACAATACGTTACAATATTAGGAAATAATAATTGCTTTAAGGACGTATTTAATTAAATTCTCGCGGCAGTATCGGTGTACAAAATTTATGTATATTTCCCTAATTTTGAAGTATTCAATTTGTTAGAATATTTGGAGGAAAGAGGCTGTAAAGTGCTCCTAGTTTGTTTTCCTAGTTGCCGGAATGAATATCAGCATTGGATCAGCGTGCTAGGTCTTAGCTCCAATCTTTTTCTACAGAAACGGAGAGACAAGGCTTATGTCCAGCTTTGGGATAGTAACAGGCCCTTATTTTACTTTTATACTAATGCAACTCTAGCGAATAACTGTTAGAAGTGAAATAATTTGTTTTATAGCAGTAATTGCTAGATTACTAAAATACGATGGATTTGTTAGCTCGTATCTTATACGTAAGCGGTTGCAGAATTAATTAATATCAATAATAAATTTATTTTTATTATTATTAAATTGAACGGAAATCTTTCCACGTTATGGAAGGCACTTAAACTATAAAAAGTATCGCTGTCTATTATATTTGATTGTGATAATTTTATTTCAGACGATATATTATTATTAGGACTATAAAACAACATATTTTGGTTAGATTACATGAAAATGCAACGTTATTGTTGGGAGTACAAATGTTAAATTATCAGTAGAAGTACAAAGTAACAAATTAGCAGCCGCTCAGTATACAGAGTTTGGCGCCAGTTTCAACATTAGTCTAACCACAGTATTAAAATGATGATTGACTGGTAACACATATACTAGGACTTTGTTTGTTAACTTCACTTTTAAAAAAATAATTCAAGAAACATATAAAGAGTAAAAAATAATTAAATATTTATTTACAATAATTATATCAGTACATTTTACATTCAGTACATTTAATTATAATCTTTAAAATATTATAATAAATACAAGAAATATTAATCGTTATCACAGATTGATTTAAAATAGTATTTATAGTCACTAAGTATATCTATTGAAATTAATAACCGTACATTATTAAACTGTCGATCTTAATTGACAATTGTTAAGTTTCTGGCATACGCAAAAAACTCTGTCTTCGTGTTTAATAGTACAGTCCCCAAAACCTCTGTAAGATGATATGATGCTAATAGGACCAACAAGTTCCATATTTGTGTCGTTTCGTAAAACTGTAGCCTCATAAAAAATATTCTTTGGGGTCATAGAAAATGCGACAACGTAATAAAGATTAGTTTTGTGGTGATCGTAGTAAAAATGGATTCTGCTTACATTTCTTAGTGAAAGAGTCATGCAACTCCAACATCTTTTTGTCCTAACATTTCTTATTACAGACTGAATATAAGACACTACGAAATGTACGCCTTTAATCCCCTCTGTGTCTTCGATGTCAATAGGATACAATTTGTGGCAACTACACCATTTATCGTGAATGGCAACGTCCTGACAAGTACGATTAGGGCTTATAACACTGAATATACTTTGATGTTTGGGATCCGAATAATATCTTTCAACTCCATCGCAACGAGACAGGTTACTGATTTCTAAGAGTGTGTCAAACAAATCATATGGAGTGATCAGTCTAAATTGGTTAATTAATATTGATTTTAATTTATTTGGGTAGTTAATTTTAAATTTTCTAGGTGGCCAGATAAATAAAAAAGGCATTCGATTATCATAATACGATTCTATTACTAGTCGATGGTCACCAAAGCGGATGCCATGATCGCTAATAAGTATAATAAATGTTTTTTCGAGCGCTCCCGTATAAGTAAGACGGTTTAAGAAGTTTTCAAACATTTTATCTGCTTCTTCTGGGTGGTTATTAGCGTTGTGACTAAAAGAGTTCATCCAGAAAAAGCCAAAGTATGGGTCGTCATTGTAGGTTAAAATAAAGTTCATTGCGTAGTCTAATAACTGTTGGCCAGATGACATTTTGCCAGTGCAAATTAGAGTACGATTGTTAGTTTCAATTTCTCCTTTTAAAAAAAACGGTCTCATGTAGTGGTCCGTAGGAGGCCTTCGAAAAGTATAATTCTTACTAAACATGTCTGGTAGCTGAATATAATCTTCACCGTAAGCAGTGACGTAGCCAGATTTTTTAAAAATAGACCAGATCAGTTTTTCGTTGCACAGGTCCATACTTTGTGAGCAATTTTTGTTTATAGTTGATAAATTTTGTCCTGTTAACACTGCCATCAAATTGGGTAATGTATTATCACCCACCTGAAATTAAGAAACTCAGTTTTTAAACATTTCAATTTAACAGAGCTTAATAGTAATGTTTAAACATAACTATTTCATGATCGCATATATGTTGCTGTAAAATATCTTTTGCTGCGTCATAGTAAAGAAGTTTACTTAAAAAATGTCAGGATTAAAAATTGCTAATGTATTTGCGATTTTGGATTAACTACAGAAAAATAATATAGTATATCTATTCTAATTAACTTTCAGTCTAACACTACAATGCAATGCAGATTATCTACTAATTTTATAAATGCGAAAGTTTGTGTGTATGTACCTTATGGTATCCCCTAAAGCCTGGCCAAAATTTGTCCGTTAGAAATTTTACTGTTCGTTTCATGGTCTGAACAATACGAGGAAGGGACATTGAGTCCATTCCTAGTATCAACACATTGTACCTTTCGCCACATCTTTTCACCTTAGTTATATTGATCCTTTTACAAAATGCATATGAGTCGTCGTACACTCGCAATGTTTTATTTTCGCTGTTATGCACAAAACATTGAATATTTATAAAGTCATGTCTTAAAATAATTATATCTTTATCTTGCACTTGCTTACATTTTGAGAATCTGAAAAGATTACGTGGCTTATAAGAGTTATCTTAGTAAGAGTCTCGTTGAAATGTTTTAGGAATTATACTTTTTTATTTTAAATTTGAATAAAAGCATTTTTACCCTGCAAATTTATATACGTTACAAACAATACATCTGCCAGTCATTTGTTTTTATACTGCTTAATTTCGAACGGGGCAATATGGGACATTTGCGCTAGTATGGCCCGAGAAACTCACATTTCGAAGTGCATAAAACAGCGATGGCTACACCACTGTATTGCAAAGACAAACGCAGCTTCACTTTTAAATTTATTATGCCTAGATAATCTAAATTGCATAGTAGAATAGAAATATTTTAATTTTTTCTTTCTGTAATAAATCCAGAATTGCACATACATTCGCAATCTTTAATCCCGTCATTTTTGGGTTAATTTAGCGGTCGGCTTGATTGTTTCTATATGAAGCCAAAAAAATCTAATTCCATATTTCGAATTTTTTTTATCTGAATAACACAAAATACATTTTGTAATAAAAAAGATAAAATAAACAATCCAAAAGTGACTTACGGAATATATTCATGTTCAATCTTCTTCGATTTTTTGGCCCTCTGAAAAAATCTATAGCAACATTGGTATTTGTTTATGCCTTTGTTAATGTATGTTCGCATAATTTTTGATTTTATAATCACGCGAACTTTATCAGTATCTTCTCTTTTCAGAAAAATTGCTCTACGTCCACAAGTACTTTTTCTATTTCTTTCTTTTGGATTGGTTTTGTAGTTGACCATTGCAACCGGGATAGTACAACCTGGTGTGTTTATCATATTAGCTACAATAGAAAAGTTGTATGTATTATGTTTACTTAATTACATGTTTTCCATAATATTATATAACTTATCTATCTTAATTTATTTTTGTGTCGTATTATGATAAGTGTAAGTGGTGACCGCAACTTTATTTAACTTAACTTAAGCTTAAACTCAACTCAAGCGTTTAAGTAAACTCGCACCAACTTTACTTGCACCGAAAGTCGTCAATATATGTCTAGCGTATTTGCGAAAACGTTACAGACCAACAGACATAGCATTTATAATATTGGTATGAATCTAAATGCGTTTGCACGTAAGTAAGTTTGACACATCTTTAATTTCTCTGAATCATATTAAAAAGACAAACCTTTATCAGATTTTCTACGTTGATCAAAAGTTTGTAGTTTCAGTGAACTTTTTCACCTACGAAACGTGAACCTTGTGAAGGTCGCTGGGAGCTGAATCCAAACAACATAGGATCGTATAGCGGCAAAATATTAAAGCATTCTAAGTATGGCTTTGGAACCATAAAGAAGTTTAAAAAATATAAGAAGTTAAAGTTAAAAAGTTTAAGAAGTTTAAAAACAAGTTAATTTCACCTTAATTCAACTTCTATTTAGCATTTGTAAATATCTGTACCATCATACGATTTGTTAAAGCCCTATAAAACTAAGAATTATATATGTTAGTAGAATATCAACTGAAAACACTGATTCATTCGTATCCAACAATTTTGATATTTACTTGGCCTTATATTTTGAACCTCAGTTTTAGCTCATACGAGGCTATGGCCTTTAAAATTATTTAGTTCCAAATACCGTACCTTCATGGAATATTATCACATGGTACAAGCCTTAACATAGTGCATAGGCTAGATAGATTGCAATCATAATCAATTGACGAGATATTTTGTAGTTTCTATTTCCATTTAAGACTGCCATTATATTACGATTACGATAATATACTCTTTAATTAAAAGTAATACTCTTTAATAGGGTAACGGCACTGATGTGCCGTTACTGGAATCTAAATATCGATCGGATGACAAATCGGACATTGGTAATGAAACAATGCTTGGACTCCATAGAAAAGTTTTATATCACCTCGTTAAAACAATATATAGACAATCACTTCTACAAGGTGCAAGTTAACTTTTCATTTACATGTCGGAGAATTTAATAAGTAATACAAAATAATGTAATCCTTCTTAACATATAAATCCCAACATATAAATTATAACACCGTGTAACATTGTAATGAATTCTCTACAGAAAATATTTTGCAACATTTGTTATGTCATTTTCGCTCATAGCTTTCGTTCTTTAAATCGATTTATACAAATTCAAAAGCTTTATCTAAATAAGCTCTTTCAAGCATTTTAGGATCGTCAAGGATTGAAAACGTGGTTAGTGTTGTTTTATAAATTTGCCTTATCTTAGGAAAAAGTAATAAAATTTTTTAATAAAAAATCTGAGATTTGTCCAAGATTTTAACTAACATATACTACTTGTGTGGATTTTATGAAGCTATACTAATCTGACAAGGAGTGGATAAGCGAGAGATATTTTAGTACCTTTTCTTGTCTCTTCAAATTCAATGGAAAGATCCTGATTATGGTGTGGTATATCTTTATAAATCTCATCTAATGGTATGTGCCTCATGGGTGTATCGAATTTCCGTTTCGTGCTTGATAATGATTGCTGGATTATTTTATGGGATTCATGGTGATTTCGTGTGAATGGTAAATGACATAAGTGGTATATAATTAATACAAGTATGGAAAAAGTAATTGCTACCATCCATAAGGTTAGTTTGATTGCACTCATGTTAACTTTCCGTCTTACTTGCTTCAATCTGGAAAAAAAAAATTGTAGAAATGTATATATTTTAACTTAATATATAGAAATTACATATTACGACGTTTGTGTACTTCTTATTTTAACAACCAGCTTAACCACTCTTAATGTATTTTTTTTAATCTTTAATATTTAAATGAGTTAATCTTGTATGTATATATAGATAATTTTTATTTGAAAAAATATCATTTTACTGTTTTCGGGCTCTAAAATTTTTTTGAAATTTTCGTTGAATATAATCACAATTTGGGGAACGGGCGGTCTAGAAGTGAAAGTACCTAGGATCAAACCCCACCTACCTTATTATTTTTCATTTTTTTTTTAATTTTATTTTTTTTACATCATTTTTAAAATTACCGAGCAAAGCTCGTTCGTCCAGGTACTGTGCATTATTTGGTTTAATTTGATATATAAGATACCCCTGGGCACGATTGGTGGGGTTGTTTTTGTGTGTGCATGGCAGAACAGCATCTGCCCGGGCCTACGGGCTGAAAGTTAAGTAATAGTAGAAAGTCAAAATCATATTGTACCTAAATGCAATTTTTTTTTATATTTACCTATCTGCGATGACTTTCCAATTAAAATTTGATTATCAATATGTCAAAAACCAGCTTTTCTTCGAGAGAGTTATCAACTAGGATTTTTAGTAATAACTTTTTTCTGGGCAATTCCCTCAATTTTCACCGTGGAATTAAAGGTAGATAAGTGCTCTTTTCAAGAGTTAGGAATATTGTTATACGTAAAGCATATTACACAATTGAGGATTATTTGAATATTAAAAATGCTTGGATTTGAATATCCTTTCAGCTTCAAACAATACTACAGTTAAAGAATCTAAATATAGAATATTTAAAAGATAGACAGCCGAGTTTCTTGCTGGTTCTTTTTAGTAAGAGCAACATTACCAACCAGTTGTAGCGTCATTAATCATAGTGATCCTTGGCGGTTCAAAACTGATTATTTGAATAAAAATTATTTTGAATTGATTTCTTTAAAATTTTCGTAATTTAGGTACCGGTAATAGAATTTGAATGTAATTGATGAACAATTATTTAAATTTACAACACACAGTCCGACAGATGAAATCACGAAGCAATTTAATCACGACCTCTAAAAAGTACATTAAAAATAACAAAAAACTACATTGAAAAGTGAACTTAGCGTGTATTACTAACCTTGATATAGGAGAGAGCAAACATATTATTATTATATCAAGAATTGAGTTAGGACTACGTCTTTCCAATGGAAACATCTTTCTTATTTGGTTAATTGATTTATTTTAACGTTATGCATAAACGTAGCATGTTATTGAAAAGTGAAATTCTTTAGACGATTTCATAAACAAAAACAAATGAATCTTCATTTACAAACAATATTCTTTATGCGAATTGTAGCTATGTACGTGTTAGCCATTTCAAACGGTGCTTTGTAAGGCTGGCTCAAGGCTTTTTAGTCGATTAAGGCTGAGGTCCACAATGATGTTTCAAAGCGTAATAGGGTTAACATAACCCTAGAATTTTCTAAAGACATGTTTGCTATACACATATAGTACAACACCTTTTACAGCAAGCTCAATTTAGGTATTGAACGCATGGATTAAAGCTGGCTGCACACCCTCACAACTTTCATAATTTCATCATGCTCCTGCCATTATCGCACTCTAAGTGCGGTCAGCACAATATGTTTTAAACCTTTTGTTACATGTTTTGGTCAGTTATGTTTCGACCGGCCGCATGCCTGACGTCAAC
Source organism: Morpho achilles (assembly GCA_947086495.1). Classification (NCBI taxonomy): domain Eukaryota; kingdom Metazoa; phylum Arthropoda; class Insecta; order Lepidoptera; family Nymphalidae; genus Morpho; species Morpho achilles. Next base: position 12,435,206 of record CAMTZB010000019.1, read on the forward strand.
TTACCTTAGTCGCCTTTAACCCTGGTAAAAAATGAGGGTAGTCTACTTCATTCAGCCGGATAACACATGGACGGTACACATTATTAGGCATTTTTTACTAATATAATTTCAAATCTTAGTAAATCATTTATCTTAGTAATGATAAAAACTTCTGACCTTAACTTATCTACTAACTTTTATTAATCTTTCTTTATTAATAATTTCTTTATTAATCTTTATCTACTGTTAAACAATTTTAAAATTATTGCTGTACGCGTAATTATGTAAAAGGAATTAACCTATCATTATTGTAAAAAAACATTTTTATCATTTCATAGAAGGCCAAATTATTTAAATGCCGAACATGGATACTATTGAAAATGTCCAACACGCCTTTTTTATTGTACTGTATAAACATGATAATAAAATTAGTAATATCACTGGGCTAAGTGTTAATTTGTGTTAAAATGTAGAGTTAGTCTGTCTGAACATCGGATGTCCATCAAATGTTAGTCATGACCTTTATTTATAAAGATAATCATCGCTAATATACTATACAAGTACTGCAAATCGGATATTGACTAAATTGGTCTAATATGTCTTGTGCAATCTAATATATCTTAAACAATTATGAAGTTACATCGTCTATTAGCGCAAACATGAAAAATAATTGCAATACATAATTTGACAATCTACAAAAGAGTAAATATAATGGGTGTTTTAAATATAATTAAAATACGTAATACTTATTTATTTTTTATAGATTGTAATGTAAATAGACCAGTAATTAAAGCTTCAAATAGTTAGTGAAATCTATTGATATATTTGTTTTAATTTTTACTTCCAAACAAATGACCATAATTATGTTTATTTTGAAACTAAAGCTAATTGAATTATAATTTAATATTGCGGCCGATTAAAAAAAATACAAGTAAGGCACAAAAAAGATAAATATGTAATACGGAAGAAAAATAACAAATATTTCTAAACGCATAAATATTCTGTTTACATATATGCGATTTTGATACTTTGCTTAGAATAGGATCATAAAACTTACCTGTTCAAAATAAGAATATTAATTCGTGGTTGTATTTATTACATATATGAATATTAAATTATTTGTGTAATTCTATAATTTTAAATTACGATATTCAATTCATAGTTCGCAATATTTTTCATATTACTTTTGAATATCAACACTTTTTTGTTTTTTTATTTAAAACACTTGAACTTACCTATTTTTTAAAATTGGAATCAGTCCTTCGCTTAGTATTCAACTGATATATATTTTTTTAGTGATTATTTTTATCAAAGGGCATTATTAGAACATGTAAACTAGAAACCTTCGATTGTTTTATTTAGTCACAGCGCACTCGTATCCATGCTATTGACGTTGTTATCGTTTTTGGGACTCAATACGCATGTCCGTAGTAGGGATTGTATCAATATTTAAGCTAGGACTTTTTTTAAACTTTAATAGCTTTTACAACGTCATGAAGGGTTATGTAAAACTATTCAATCTCCCATATCATTCCTAAACGTTCACAGAGTTATAAATAGGACTGAACGCCAGCCCAAATATTCTCATTACTATATTATGTTAACAAATTTATAGATAGGACTTAACGCCTTAAGGACTAATCAAGCCCGAATATTCTTATTCGTAAATGTTCACAACTTTATAGATAGCACTACAGCCCTTAAAGACTAATCAATCCCCAATTTTCTCAGTTCCAAATATCGACAGTTTAATTCATATTTGCGTGTAAAATACTCAATATATGAAAAAAAATGTGATCGTATCTGTACGTGCATGTAAAAAGTTATAATCCTTAATCGTAAAAAAAATAATGCCCAGCGCCAATATTCTACATTAGTAATAAAAAAGATTAAAATATTGTAATAAAGATATTAAATAAACTTCATAAAGATAATTTGACTCTCATTAGTTACATGAACTTATTTTAAGTTTAATTTAATCATCCCGATATTTATTAAAATTACTTTTGTTTATTGTAATAATTTTGTTAATATTTAATATATGATTAAATTAATATATGGTGCTAAATGTTGTTATTATTTTACTTCTTTTATTGATTTATTGAATAATATTATAATAAAAAAAGATAGAAGGTAGCTCCACAATGTAGTCCATAGATAACATGAAAACATGATGGTGATGAAAAAGGTAGGAAAATAAAATACTATTTGGGTAGATTTTAATAATATATTTAGTATTTTAAATATATTTATTCACATTCACACACGAACCACTATATTACAACAATTCACACATGCTCAAACTCTACATTGCTATTGTGCAGTTAAATAATAAAAAGAATTTTCTCAATATACACATCATTGATCTCTCTAGAATTTATCATTTTTTTAAAATTTAATTTAAAAATTACGCAGTTGTCACATGCAAGAGGAAAATCGGTCACTGCTATGTATTTATTTTGTGTCTTAATGGGACACTCCATGCGTGGGTTTTTGAACTATTTCTGTTATGTCGTCGTTGATGTTCCTATTTAAAATTATTCATTTAAACAATAAATATATAATTAAATTAAAAAAATTAAAAATGTATACAAATGCTTAGAAATCAACCATTTTATATAGGATTAGTCTTAATAGTTTCTTAAATTATTACTTAAATTAGTAATAAATAAAATAGTTTTCTTTAATATAATTAAAGTAAGATGTATGTACAGAAGATGTAAGTCAACTTAAGAACTATATTTTAAATGTAGTCAGATACTGCTGATAGCATAAACCAATTGACCAAATCCAAAATTGTATATTGATAGGTAATGACCTTAATCTTTTTAGATGTGACTAAGACTAACTATTACAATTTATAGGAACGCTAGACCAAAATATGGCCCGCGAACGAATTGTAAATCGGTTACGTTTCACAACCTCTTGCAAATATTTTTTTTTTTTATAAATAGCTTTAAAGTAATTTAAAGCAGTGGCTATCTAGTGAAAATGTTGGCAGCCTTGGTATATTGCTCAGCAAATTGTGGCACACATTCGGTTCTCAGTCTTATTTCTATTGTGACAAATAATTTCTAATAGCCAGATCTAGTAAACTATTCAAGACAAATTTTCTTTATTAATCTTTATTATATCTATAAAATATTAACATTTTAAATTTAAACTAAGAAAATACGCTTTTCTACTGCGTATTTACGACTTATATACATTACTTTAACGCTAAAAATTATATTATCATTGTAAATATATCTTGATGTTTTTTTTCAGACATATTTCAATTTTCCCAAATCAGAAGTCAATATTTCATAAAATATGTATCTTAGGAGTGATTTAAATATAACAAAATAAGACTCACGTATTATTGGTTGAATATAGATATCAGAAAATTATCCACTGGACTACGTCGGTATGTTTACCCATGCCACAGATAATCATGCCCGTGACTCCCAAGATCGAGATGTAAATCTGACATTATTAGAATAATAGATTCTAATAATAGTATTATAGCTTCGTTACTATAGTTTCATAGTTTTATTGCGCATTTAGAGAGAAGTTAAACTAAATCTTCTCTTTAAATAACTTTTCCGACTATTTATAGACGTAAAAGTTAAGAAATTATGAGGTTGCTCTGTTTAGTATGTAACGATTTCAATGTCTCAATTTAGGGATTCAGTTTTTATATTTTGCAATAGTTAATTATTAATAATTTCATGATTTTAATAAATGACACAACTCATCTATCAACAAGTAATGTTTCTAAACATTCATAGATAAATAAATAAATCGTATTATAGATTAATGATTTATACATAGATTGATGTATTTATTTTATCGTGGATTATAGCAAAACAATTTTATCTTTACTTTTGTAGATCATTCTTCTGATAGTAATAAACAATAATGCATTTTGTTATACACCTTATCTGACATATTATCTAAATTTAGAAATGTGATTGGACAATTATATATGGTAGTTTTAGATCGTCCGTATGTAACTTATTATGTACCTATGTTAGGCATACATATAATATGTCAGGGACGCTCACGAAATTCAAACAATTTCAATTTATAATTAATATATAGTAACCGGCTATACTCACGTCTTATTTTATCGGAAGAGCCCGACTAGTTTCAAGCCCATACGGGGTCCTTATTCATGAGCTCTTTATGCAGCGTTATCGCGGCGGGAACTATGTCCCTACAGCCGGTTTCTTTATATTAATTATGAATACCACTCGCGGTAGTTTAAATTCCATCAATATCATTTTTTCTATTTTTTCATAGTAGTTGAGAGGACCTATCCATGTAATCATTAGATGGTATACATAATTACTTCATTGATTTTGTACTTCATCTCATGGCAGTTCTGTCGCAGATGGACACCCTGTAAAGGAAAATATTTTGTTAATCTATACTTCGGCTACTGATTTGCGCCTTGCAACGTAAATCGTTTGTGGGTCTGGTTATAAGATTCTATAATAAAATTCCGCAATTAATTTTAGCTTTGTCATTACAGCAGTTTAAAAACTCTGTTAAAAAGAAGTTGAGAGAAGTTGAAGAGTTGATATAGGTAGCTTAGATCCTGTTCAAGACAGTAATGACTAAATAATAGTAAGTAATTAGAATAATATTTTTGAAAGAGCAACCGCCGAGTTTCTTGCTGGCTCTTCTCGGTAGGAACAGCTTTCCAGCAGTAAGATTGACGATTCAAAAGCACTTGTTTACAAGTTTATTTGAATAAAGAATATTCTGAATTTGAATTTGAACTAATACTCGTGTGTAAAAAAAAATTTCAAACTTTAACTTAATGGCATATTATGATTATGTACAATAAAGTATATTTCTATTTCATTTAAATAAATGCGAATTTATGCCGTGTTGTATACGGCTGAATAGAACAAATCACCCTAATTTTTTACCGAGGAGTTATAAAAGGCGACTAAGGTAAGTTGACCCGTCGTCTGATAATCGGTTGACCAGAATAGACCACCCTCATTTCTTACCATGGTGTCGTAAAAGGCGACTAAAGTTAGTTCACGTCAGGCAGGCAGCTCGGATGGCGCCCCCAGTGGGCTCCCGGTTGGTGGTGGGCGGGACGTCCATCGAAATCTCGGGTACACTACTGTACCTGGGATTGCTCCTCGACAGCCGATGGACGTTCGAGGCCCACTTCCGGCGGCTCGCCCCTAAGCTAACGGCGACCGCCGGAGCCCTGAGCAGTCTCCTCCCGAATTTGGGAGGGCCTAATGCAGGCTGCCGGCGCCTATACGCCGAGGTGGTTCGGTCGATGGCCCTGTACGGCGCTCCCATATGGGCGGGGCGGCTGACTGCTAGATCCCTGCCCCTGCTGCGCAGGGCGCAGAGGGTCATGGCGGTCAGACTTGTGCGGGGCTACCGGACCATCTCCGGCGAGGCGGCCTGCGCCTTGGCCGGGTCCCCTTCATGGGACCTAGAGGCCAAGGTGCTAGCACATTTTAATATATATATATATATATATATATATATATATATATATATATATATATATATATATATATATATATTAAAATGTGTTGTTAATGTATTCGTGTATATTAAATGTAAGTTTATTATATGTCGAGAAATATATATTCTTTTACTTTATAAATATCTTTGTATACTCTGTGGTACACTATCCTACCAGTTATTTTATTCAGCTTCATAATGTTTAAGGTTGCCTGGAAGAAATCGCTGGTTAGCGATAAGGCCGCCTTATTGTACCTGTATTTATTTATAAATGTCTGTAAAAAAAAAAAAAATCTGTTCTGTGTGTACAATAAAGAGTATTCTTCTTCTTCTTCTTCTTTTTCTTCTAGCTCAGGCTTACCGCCGTAGAGTCGAAACCCGTTCACCGGGGGGAGACTCAGCGGCGGTAGAGGTGGACTGGCGGAGGGCAGCTCAGGAGGAGCTCCTCCGCCAATGGAGGCGGCGGCTGGAATCGCCCAGTGCAGGAGCCTGGACGATTTCGGCCATCCAGCCCATTCTCCAGGGCTGGGTCGCCAGGAGGCATGGGGTTCTCACCTTCCGCCTGACACAGGTGCTTTCCGGACATGGTTGTTTCGGGTGGTATCTGTGGAAGGTGGCCCAGCGCGAAGCGACTGGTGAGTGCCACGAGTGCGGCGCCGACTTTGACACGGCGCTACACACGCTCGCAGACTGTCCAGCTTGGGCGGTTCAGCGGGCAGAACTCGTGGCACAGGTGGGGCACGATCTCTCCCTGCCCACTGTGGTTCGCGCCATGGTGGACAGGGAGCGATCGTGGGCAGCGATGGCCTCCTTCTGCGAGGACGTTATCTCGCGGAAGGAGGCGGCAGGGCGGATCCGGGAAGTCGAGTCCTTGGATCTAATCCGCCACAGGCGAGCGGGGCGCAGGCGACTCGCCGAAGTCCGTCGCATGCCACCCTAACGGGTCCTCCGAGCGATCCGAATGGGGTTTATCGGACGCTCGCTGGAGTTAGGTCCCCGAGACGATCGATGCATCTGGTGCTCCCGATGCATCGTCCAGCGGAGGGAGGAGCCACTTTTAGAGAGGCCTCGACCCAGAGGTGGCGCACTCTGGGGTACAGAGTTGCTGCTGGCGGGGATGGGGGGTAATGTCTTTATAGGTACCCTATCCCCGCCACCAGCAGCGTAGTGGAGCACACAGGTTATTTTAGTCGGTGCGAGTCCGACATAACCGCCGCCTGTCCCCATTGGGCGGCGGTACCCATAAGGGGTTTTTTCCTGTCTAAAAAAAAAAAAAAAGGCAGGCAGCTGTTCATAAAATAACAAGCCAAAATATGTTATATGTTTAAAACATGTTGCGCCGATCGCCAGGCTATTACTTTACTTTACTTTTATAGTAAGTAAAAATATCTTAGAACAATTTAAAACGATTCAATTTGGTATCTTAAAGAGATTTTGAAAAAAGAAGTTTGTATTTGCATTTGCTATGCTTAACTAACGGTAGAAAATCGTGACGAATTAAGTATTTAGGTTCACTAAAAGTATTTCGGTCATATTTGACCAGGTGATGTTCTAAAAGAAATTGGTACACATTGGATAGAATATAACTGTTTATTTTATTTACGGTCTTTTGTACTTATTTCATTCGCTTATCATTACAATAGGGTTTCATTTATACGCGATATTTCTGCGTTAGTGAGAGCTTTGCGGCTGAAGTATGTTAATAATAGCTTTAAAAGTAAAACGATGATCCTTTTTGTTAAAATACCTTACGTTACGTTGCGTTAAGAGAGTACATTTTATATAGTTATTACAGAAATATTTAATTATCTTATTCTTTAATTTTAATGATTTAGTGTACAAGTTTTTATAACAATTTCTGAGTCACTTCTTGCGATAGTCAGCAGCTATACCATCGATAGTACCTACATTACAAATATAAATATATAGGACAATTACACGCACGGTCATCCGTCCCGAAAGTAGCTTAATACATGTGTTATGAGTGACAAACAACTGGTAAATATAGACATATATAATTTTAAATACATAAGTACACCCAGACTCGAATCAACACGTTGTATTTGGAAAATTATGGTCCCTGGCAATAATATATCTCGCGATCCGCGAATCTGTGTGCGTAGTGCGAATTTTTATAACCTACTTGATCGCATTAGCGTAACACCAGGTAATATAGCGCTGGAACAGCGGTCACTAGATGTCGCTGTTGCAGCGTCATACAAATTGACATAACGCTAACTTGAAAAACTCGTACACGAGTAACAATGAAAGTACACTGAAGGGAGCGTCACTGTTACTGTGTCAACGAGTCAGTCAAAAATACTAACTCGCTTCTTGCGATACTGTCGATAGTCCCTACGTACAAAATGACGTTCTGCAACAGCAATGTTATTGCGGTTCTGAGTTCAAACTATCGATATTATCAATAATACTCGTAGCTAGACTTCGAGTAAGTAGCCAGATATGTAGACGAAGCCTACTATTGATAGTTAAACTCTTGATACTTCATTTTCACTACACCACTCTTTTTTATAAAAATATAACTTTTATTCTTAATAGATATTTAAATTTCGTAAGGTGCTTTTCTTGCGGTCATACCAAGGTGTCGTAAAAGGCAACTAAGGCGAGTTGATTCGCCGTATAGTATCCGGCTGAGTAGAAGAGACCATTCTCTTTACAGAGGTGTCGCAAAAGGCGACTAAGGTAAGTTGACGTCATGCAGGCCGCCGGTCGTTAAATACCTAGTCAAATCATGTGACACCATGTTTATAAAATGTTGTGCCGACCCCACTTAGAGTGGAATATGGGCAGGAGGATGTTGAACGCGTTTTACAATGTAGGACAAAAATGTATCGAAGCTAATATAATTGTGGATACTATTTAGAAAATGTGTAATTTATCAATTCGCATTGGAGCAGCAAAAACCTTTGCACAAACAACTTAGTAGTAGAGTTACTCTTCCCAAGCCTTAACATGGATTTATCTCCCTGTTTTTATATTTCTTATGATACAAGTTATTTTGAGAGAAAAGACATCACTAGGTCACTATAAACTTTCAAAAGTAATTTGAAATGAATGTTTTGTATTCTCGATGTTATGTTTTGTATACTACCTTTCTCCTTTAGCCATTACAATATACGAAATAATTAATATTAATGTCAACATAAAATTTTACATTCTATTTTATATATACAATAAAACTGTAAGGAGGCCGTGATCTAAAAATTGAAACCTTTACAGAAAACGATATTTAAAAAAATATTCAACCTGGGTTTCGTCTGCCGGGAAAGCTATAACCAAAGACAATAGCATAGACAACAGTCTAGACAAAAGCATAGATAATACACTATGTAGGATAGACAACAGTCTATATGTGTATACAATGATTTATCAAACACTAATATGGTATCATGAAATTAAAATGTATAGTTTACTTATTTATATTAGGTGAGTGCGCAAAGATAAACTCTAACTTATGGTGTGTTGATATAATCTAATAATAAAACGCATAGATTTCGGACATTTTACTGATTATAATTTAATATAGTGTTTCCGCCTAAATGTCAGTTACATGTAGAGGCTATTAAAACTTTGGGATATTAAATGGCACCTTGAATAAGGTAATGTAAGGCAAAAAATAATATAAATCCGAAGAGATATTCACACTCTTCTCAATTCCGAGTCACGTGATTGTAGAACACTCTTTTGAGGAATTAACTTGATACTGGCGATGGACCAATAATCATTTTTTTACTACACCAAAAACGCCAGAATCCAATGTACATCAGTCGTATAATATCAGCATTACAATTACAATTTAACACCTTTGATTATGATCATATCTATGAATAGTTAGGAAACTTGAAGACATCTTCGTTCAATATTAGATGTTTATCGATTGGAAAATCGGAAATTAAACCTGGACACATATGACGCCAAATTGGAGGAACTAAGAATTGAGCTATCTAGACTTAACATTTCTGATCATCATCCTCCTGCTCTCATCCCACTGTAAGTGGGGTCAGCACAACATGTTACAAACATGTTGTCACATGATTTGGCAACGTATTTTACGACCGGCACCTTATTCGTATTTCACACCTCGTTAAGAAAAAGGGTGGTCTATTTTTACCACACGGTGGGTCAACTTACCTTAGTCGCCTTTTATGACAATTCAGTAAGAAATGAGGGTGATCAATTCTACTCAGCCGGATACCACACGGCTGGTCGACTTACCTTCGTCGCCTTTAACGACATCTCGGTAAGAAATGAGGGTAGTCTATTCTGCTCAGCCGGATACCACATGGAGGTAACATAACATTAACATTTTTGATCACGTTAACGTACCCTTGTTACTCAAATCAAGCACGTAAAAATACATTTAACATTTCGATACTTACTACAAACTGAGCATGCGATTTCATCACTGTTGTCCCCACATCCATCTCGCCCCGAACACGCTACTGCTGTACTGCGACATCGACCGTTACCACATCGCAGCGGACAGAAGTCTGCCGCCCTCCACCTATAAATAATAATGTCTCCTTTCTATGCAACCATTTTAAAGGATTTATATCGAAATTCTAAATCTAAATTTACGTCGTTCTAAGCACTTTTTAGGTATTCAAAAATAATCTTATTTGCCTGCTCTGTCGAACATTGTAAGGGAATAATTCACCGGACAACATTCAAGAAGCTACGCGGTAACTGAAGATCTCCAACATGTTGTATTGGTACCCTACGAAAGTGGATCAATGACGATAGGCCTCATAAGAAAGAGTTTCTCAACGGAGTTAGCAGCGGCTATGCCTTTCAGTGTCTTTACCCGATAGTAATTCAGTGTTATTCAGTTCACATTGAAGTGTCACATTCACAGGGTGGGTGTGGTCTAGTAACTAAAGTTTATATATAGAGAGAGTGTGCTATTTTATCATCCAAGTAAGTAACTGGATGACTGAATAACATCTATAAGTTCTATTCCATAATCGCTTGGCTCCTTTCTGCTTCAATGAGCATTGTGAGCCGCATATTTGTGCCGCCATTTGTGATGATCATATTTGCTGTGGAATTTGTTTTATGCCGCTATCCTATTTGGTGCCATTGGTTTATCTTTATTGGGTTACTGCAGTCAGACAGCAACGTATCTTAAACAGCAGCTTACTACTTAGTATTAAGCTTACTAAGTACTAGCCGAATAACTCTTAAAATCAGTAGCTTTCGAGTTATACAATTGTATTTGAAGATTTGAATCCCATCGCAGACTTTTCTGTGATATATAACTATAATAACTATATGATTATATAACTATAAATGGAAAATATTCCCAACATATATTGATTTGTTATATCTTAAAGGTATCAGGCACAGTATCTCGAGATCAGCAACAATTTATTTCATATTTCAACTAATTTACATAAAGCCTTAAAAAATGTTACATATAAACCTTCCGGATAAATCACTCTATCTATTGAAGGAAACCACATAAAAATCCATTCTGAGTTTTTTGACTTGGCAAACACTGACACAGCGACGTTATATTTGTTTCCTAATTAACAGTATATTAAGCAGACTGATCAAAATTTGGTAATATTCTAAGTTTATTTAGTTTACAATCTGTGTTTAAAAAAATTATATAAGGTCATAAACACAAAGTGCCCGATAAAGACTAAAAGGTTAATATACAAAACACAAATTTGAATAATATTATATAAGAATAAGATAAAATTAATGTGTTCAGTAGTAAAATCAGACTAATTTGAAATTCTAATTAAGTACGAGTTGCGGCACATAGTAACAGTAAATATTAACAATATGCAATACAATTAATGCAAAACCATTATACACAAAACATTGTGTAATTATTTGTTTATAAACATCTTAATTAACAACTGAAATTAGTGGTATACGATTTAAAGTATTCCTCAGATAAAAATTTATCTGGAAATTAGGTATGTAACAGATTTCGCAGAAAATTTGTTTCATTTTAATATTAATTCGTATCATCGATCTTTAATGGTCAATTAATAAGTACACAGCAGCGTATTATTTCATACAGAACATATTTGTGTGTACATTTGACATACAAGTCACAATCGCGTAGTGGATTGGTCAAGATAAAATTAAATCTATTGCTTTAAAAGGCAGCGTAGTTTTATCTTAACGTACTTACAGTTTTATGTATATTTTTCGGAGCATTACTAAGAACATCTAATTGCATTATTATAATGTATCTACGACTATATAGCTTTTTTATTCATTAATGTAAATGTTCACTGAATAACGTAAATGATTGTTCACGTTGACCAAACAAAAAATGAATTATATATTTCTTCATGAAATTGTTGTATCTAAAATATGAAAGATATTGTAAAACAAATATCTAAAGTTATTAAAAAAAATACCTTGATTGCTCGTTACAGAGATGCGGCGGTTCATCAGAAGCGTCCTTGCAAGAGATGATAGCATTGCAAAACTCGTACTCCGGCAAGCACTCGCCCGACCCACATCGGAATGTATGTCGCGGACAACTGGAAAAACATGACCGTACTGTTATACAACCACAATACTAGAGACATGTTTAACGTTCTTAGAATCCATTACACGCATTTTCTTGCATTTTTCGCTCTTACTGATTGCCATAACGAGTCGCTCGATAACCTATACACGGAAAAATGCAGTGGGTTTTGAACTGAATAAACCTTTCAAATCATTCAGGTGAGCATATTAAGAGTTTTCTTTATTTAATTTTATGTACTTTCTAATTAATAATGATATTATGAGCTTTACGGTGGGAAGATATCGTGGGAAAAGTTGATGCTGGGAGTTTTTCTGGGAAATAACAAAATGAGCATCGACTTGATTTACATCATTTCCTTCTATGAGATAGAGATAGAAGGCCTGTGTATAATTTGCCCCATCCGAAGAAAAAAATACATGTTCTATGTTTTTATATAGAACATGTATTCTTCGGATGAGGTGAAGTGTCTTAAGCTACTTTCATAATCTGTTTCTTCACTGTAAATTGTTTTAACCGTACAACGAATTGCGTACATATTAATATGATAAATGGCATTTATTTTTAGTACACATCTATTTAACTGATCAGGATCAAGTACTTTTTTAGAATGTGATATAAGAAGATACAAATAAATCCTATGTCTATAATGTATGATGTCAATTTCACCACGCAAGAAGATCTATGTGGAATATCAGAGATTCTTATCGAGCTACAATCGAAGTTTCCATACGTAATTAAATCAGTAATACTAATATTAGTCATCCTATCATCGATATTCATTCGATCAATTCGCAGGGAAAAACAGTACATAGAACCCTTGTACATTTGGATCCTAAGTTGTTAGAGTGGGAAACATTCATCGGAAGACATAGTGAAGGACTACTTCCCACTATGTAAATGTCAGATTTCGGCAGAATTACTTCATATTCCTTTGAAATCTTTTAAAGAAACTAGATGTGAGACGTCTACATGAAAAGGTCCCAAGACGGTCGATGGATCTGGTGCTCCCGATGCATCCATTAATAGAGGGAGGGGCACCTTTCAGAGAGATCCGACCCAGAGTTGGCACACTCTGGGGTTCAGAGTTGCTGCTGTCGGGGATGGGGGCTATGTGTACAACGGTAACCTGTTCCTGCTACCAGCAGCGTAGTAAAGCACTGTTAGGTTTTTAATCGCTGCGAGTCCGATATACCCGCCGCTCGTCCCCTACGGTTCCTGACATAAAAAAGTGGATCTCCATCGGCTGAGGAAACAATATCTAACTTACCCTCTTCTTTTAGTTGCTCGGCAGTTCCTCTCATCTTCACCGCCAGGACATTGTACTGTGCCATCACATCTCGATGCCCGAGACACGCACGGCGACCCTGGACCACCACATCTAAATGCGTGCATCGGACAACGTTCGCCTGTTCCTTCTGTAACAAAATGTAAAATTTAGATAAACATAGTTTTCAATCGTGACGCCGTGTGGTATCCGGCTGAATAGAATAGTACCACCCTCTTTTCTTACCGAGGTGTCGTAAAAGGCGACTAAGGTAAGTCGACCCGCCGTGTGGTATCCGGCTGAGTAGAATAGACCACCCTCATTCCTTACCGAGGTGCCGTAAAAGGCGATTAAGGTAAGTTGACACACCGTGTGGTATCCGGTTCAGTAAAATAGACCACCCTCTTCCTTACCGAGGCGTCGTAAAATACGACTAAGGTAAGTTGATGTCAGGCAGGCAGGCAAGGCAGGCGGCCGGTCGTAAAATACATAGCCAAATCGTGTGACAACATGTTTGTAACATGTTGTGCCGACCCCACTTATAGTGGGATGGGGATATAGGGTCCTGCCCTAGATGATGAAGATGAGATAGTTTTCAATCGTGGACATAGACGTCGAAGACTAAAAAATCATCATAAGTAATGGACATCACATACAGCACGATTTATACAAATAATATTGGTTTTAATACCTATTTAATCTCCAGGTAAGTAGATTATAAATAGAATATTGTTGACCTTTCATATAATGTAGGATTATAATTATCATCAATCAATCTCATCGCTTATAAAACTTTATCTCACGTTGACAGATTGGCTTTAGATTTTGATTCAGATGCATATGTATATTGTATTCGTATAATAAGAATAAAATCAAATGTTAAACATGACTTAGATTTTAATTATTATGATCTTCATTTGTTAGATACTAAAAAATTATGTATAATATCTTAATATAAAACTATTGTTCAATTTAATAACATGCACATTATAAGCTTATATGTAAAGCAGTAAAGGGCCCAGTAGAAAAAGGCCTGAATGAAGAAAGATAAGAGTAGTTTAAAAAGATACGTCAGTTTTGGAATGAGCACTGAGTTTAGTTAGAACAACGGTCTCAGTGGTTGAAATCGCCTTGATAATTTACCAATTATTGATGGTAATTGGCGTTTAAAGAATATTCCCAAGAAGAACAACCACTATCTTAGAGTATTAGTAGTTTATACAACAGATCTAAAAGATCAAGATAAGATGTGCTATGAAAGAAAGATGTGCATAGATAGTTACCTTTACCAGTACCTTGACATTTTTCGTCCGATCCATCTGGGCAATCTTTGCGCCCGTCGCAAACGAAGTACCAACTGATACATGCACCAGTTGACCGACACTGTTGAAATCAAAGAACTCAAAGTAATAATATATATTTAAAATTAGTAATTAGTTTGCAAAAAAGATTAACGTCCACGTTTTTGTAATTTTGATAAACATTTTATGCAAATTATTATATAGTCATTTCCAAATCATTAAATAACGGATACAAAATGATGATTGATACTCACTTGGAATGTACCAGGTAAACATCCTCTATTGCGCGCCGAGCAAGCTGAGGTAGAATTGGTTCGGTACGCGCAATCGCATCGTTTATTCAAACATCGCGTGTTTGGATCAACGATATGACATTGATTGTCTGTGAAACAGGGCATCCCCAGAGATACCGGCCCAAGATCAGACGACATAACATCGGATCGTATGCGATTTTTATCTGCAAAGTTAATATGAATGTATGAAAACGGAAAAAAATCGTAAAATGTTTTCTTTTATAAAAATTTAAAGTTATGAGTGCTATAAAACAATTTTGTTTGGAACAAATTACATCTGTTTTTATTTTATTGAATCTCTAATTAATGTTAAAGATAAAATGTGACTGCTATGATGTCATTAAACCTTGTCCACCTTTTAAAATAAAATGGTGATTGTCTATCGGTTTATATTATTAAAAAAATTAACTATTTTTAAACAATCTAAAAATATTTGTGTAGAAAATACAGTTATATTAAGTTGAACGAACCTTTCAATGACGACTTTTTCTGATGACCACCTTTAGATTTACTGCTGATCTGCTCTTTCGACGAGCCTTTCTTGTTTGATTTTTTTTCAATAGACGGCTGGGTTACAACCCTGTATATTGGTTGATCATTAGCATGTAGATTTGCCGTCATTTCATCGACTCTTATTAATTCACTTGGCTCACCATCTTTCCTATTTGAAACAGGTTGCCTTTTACTAGGTTCTGCTGTTGGCACTTTCATAACTGCTTGCATTAAGGGACTGTCTTCTTGGGTACTAAGAACATCATTTTTACTACTAAATGTAGGTATGTTACTAGGTTTTATATCTTCTTTGTCTGTTAGTGGTTTTTTTGTATTATCTGAGAAGTTTGGATTGTTCGGCCGATTCGGTGACTTTAGAGGTGACTCCTGTTTCAATGATGAGCCCTTTGCATAACTTACAGGTATCTCCGATCCTTGCTCAACAATCACAGCCTCTGTAGCATACGCCGGCAGTTTTTGGGGCAAACATTTTTCTCCTGATTGTTTGAAATAAGTATTACAAGCGCATCTCCCGAATAGATTTGGAATTACAAATTCGCAGTGACTTTCTTTCTCCCATAAACGACAATGTTCGTTACTATAGCAAACATGGCCAGGCGGCGCGGCTGTAAAGGAAAAGAGTAAGTATTAACTTGCGGTAAACATCAGATGTTAGCTTAGATAACAGTAGTAAACTTGTGAGCCGTGAAAATCATTAGTGCACAATAGTATGTTCTGAGCCGCGGACAGCAATTTTCTTGACAGTGAATAAACGACTTGTACTTGTACGCTCTAATAAATTTTCAGTAATAACAGTCAATATATAGAAATCTTTGCGATATGGAGACTACATAATACATAATTAAGTAACTAGTACTAAAATTATATAGTTGTTATTTCACCTACATTTTCTTGTCATAACTTCTTTGTTTTAAACTTCAAAAGTTTGTGTCACGAATGTAAGACGTGACATAGTGATTCGTTTATTGTATGCAAATTTTTGTGCATATTGCCTCATCACGCTAGCTTGAGTGATATCGGAACTAGTATATGAACCAAATTAAATTAAAGAGGTCCTTAACAATATTAAAAACGCAATAGGGCTTATTAGCATTTGAGCTTTCTATTAGAATCGTAATAATACCAAAAAAAGCCATAATATTTTATAATGAAAATAAGAGGATATTGTATTTTTTACCATACTAATCATTGATATATTTAATAATTACAGTAAATTTTGACTTCCTGCCTATAATTCTGCTAAAAATCTTCCTGCCTATGCCTTGTTTGCCTATGCCTATGCCATGGCCTTCATGCCATGTTTCCTGCCTATAAATAAGCGTCAAATAGATTGTAGATGTGAACATTTAAAAATAATATAGGGAAACTAAGATACGCTAATCTGATATCTAGTTCATTATAATAGTTTCATATCCTATAAACCTTATAGCCTTTAGATTATATAGAATAAATACCAACTTTGTCGTCTTACAGCAATGAATGAATGATTATTATTAGACAATTACACACATAGTCGTCCATCCTCAAAGTAAGTACTTGTCTTATGGGTGACAGACAACTGGTAAATACATTATACATATATAATTTTAAATACATATATACACCCAGAATCAAAGTACCCACAAATTGTTTTTAAAAAATGTTGGCTTTCGATGTGAATCGAACCCGCGACCCGCAGAGCAGAAGACAAGGTCACTGCCACCTATCGCCAATGTGACAGTTGTTAAATTAAAAATATACAGCAATTAAGGTAATCAATTAAAAGCAAGACAAATTTAATCTAACAACGTGACACACTTAAATAGCTTACTCGATATTATTATCTCCACTTTCATCTGTTTTAGAACGGAATTACATGGTGTTTTATCTGTTTCCAAAGCGCCAAGTTATAGCCCGTGACGCGACCGATTAGGTACAAGTTCATGGTGAAGATGAAACAGAAAGTAAGTCAAAATGCACAGTTGAACTACTTTCTCTATAATGGAGAATCATGTAGATTCATCAGATCAGATTGGGATTTTACTTTTAAACAAAAATTGATATAAAAAACTCGGTCAGCCATTTAGCTATTGTCTCGAGACGCGGTTGCAGAACCGAGTATACATAGACCAGGTGCCTCGCCTATACTGAATTTATAACTGGCTAATTGATAACAAATTTATATTATATAACAAATGTTCTATTAAAAAGAGAATAACGAGCTTAGGTGTTTCAATTTAATACAGTCATTTTATTTACATTAAAAACTATTTCCTACAAAAATATATACAGCGTTCAGTTTTGATATATGTACTAATTAATTATAGATGTTCTACATTGACATTTGTTATTAACTTCTTTAACCCAATCTTTTGTCATTAACAGACAACATCCTTATAACAAGAATGTAAATATAAAACATATAATATTTCTTACAATTTCTTAAAAGGGTTGTTCAAATAGACGAAAAAGATTAAAAAGAGTTTTCCATTTGCAAGCAAAATTTACAATTAATAGCTTCGTTAATTATTTTGGTTCAAATCATGAATGTGGCGACGTCTTAGAGTCATCATTTTGTTAACGCACACTATATACAATAACACGATATAATAGGAATACCACAATTCCCGTTCCGAGATGCACTTCTCTTGAATGACGAACAAAGACTGACTGTCACTGAAACGTTTTATCAATAGGAAGACGCAACCGTAAACAACACGTCACAGTGTTGGTACCATTTTAGTCAAAAAGGGAGCGATACTCTTGTTTCATGACTGTGTTGCTATAAAATACAAAGCGGAAGGTAATGGCGACAACAATTTTAAAACCTTTAATCCTACGAGTTAGCTTGACCTATCAGAAAGATTCGCCAAGTTCCGCAATTCAAAATCTCCAGTTCAAATCGTATTTTCGAAACGATTCTGGGACAATTCTTTTCTCTTTATCATGTATATGGTATGATGAAAGAATCTTAGGTACTTTCATTTTACAGGCATATTTACTTTACAGCTTTCTTTGTTGATAAGTACTATTTATGTTAATACCCTTCACTTACACCTACATTTGTAGCATATTTGTAATTTCATTTGTATATATACAATACCTCAAAAGGCATTATACCCACACATTTTCACCAAGTCGAATTCGTATAATCAAATATCGCACCTGCCAATTCTGTCTTATTATCAGGATAAAACTAGATAAATACGACCATAATTTATAATTTTCGGTTTGTTTAAGGAAGAAGATATACTCTTGGTTTAAGAAATCTTAGATACATACTATAAACGTATTAGATAAACGTGAGTGGGGCCAATACAGTATGCTAATCGTTAATGCTATTAAATGATAATTCAGTGAAAAGTAGATAAGTACTTCTTTAGATCTTTATTTTTATTGGTAAATTTTCGACATAGTTGTACCCAATGGGCTTAGAAGAAGGCAACAATATAACGTAAAATTATTCCAATTGGTATCAAATTGGCCGATGAGAACGCGATATATGATTTTACAAAGTAGAAGATAAATGTGGCTTAACCATCAGATAAAATTTATCGGGTTGACAATATATTCCAACAAATACTAATTATATTTCATACTAGTGTTATTTTATTTAATTAAGTATGAAACACTGGGAATAACAATAATAAGAAATTGTAAAAGTTCGCTAGTTAATACGAGAAAAAACCAAGCAAATTTTGTTTATGGATTTAATCGTCTAAGTTTTGCTTTGTTATCAAGAACTATATAAATATAAATATATTTGACACTTACACACGGTCGTCCATCCCCAAAGTAAGTAATTTTATTACTTGTGTTATGGGTGAGAGACAACTGGACAATATATATATATATATATATATATATATATATATACCTTTAATTTGTAAATACATACTTAAATAGAAATATAAACCCGAATATAAGTGGGAATCGAACCCACGACCAGCGGCGCTGAAGGCAGGCACTACCCACTGCACCAACGAGCCAGTCAAAAAATGTATATGTATGAACATTTTAAAAATCGTTAATTAAAACTTGCTTACGTGATAGGCAGGTATGTTTTCTGAACTGCAGATGGCCATCAGAACATCGACAAACGTTGTCCAAACAAGCGCTGTACGCTACTTTCAAAGTGCACTGCTCGGATACCACACATTCAGAGCCTAATAGAGTTGCTGTAACAAAAGAAAGAGCAAACATTATACACCTAAAAGTTTAAGCTATTAAAACATTTAGAAATGTGAATGAAAATGTATACTTTTATACTATGTATACTAATATATATATACCATTAAAGATTCTTTAGAAGATACTTTTTGGATTGAAAGACAGCTTCAACAATATTTTCATGCGTTATTATCCTGAGACGTTTTTGGAGGTTTGTTTACCACTACGGCTGATGATGCTAGGTCGTCATTCACACACCTTGGGACCTATAGGGCCTCTGATCTTCTTTAAGAGTAATAAACCCCATGCGCTAGAAATTTCTATGAAGCCGATAGTTTTTGCAACCAATTTTTGTATACAAATTTATAATCACGGAAAAGTTGCTACAAGCTCTTGTTTATCCAAAGTCATTTGGTGAAATGATTTTGGATAAGAAGTTACTGCGAACATCTCGAACGTATCCAGCTCGATTTTATTTCCGTGGTAAACTTATTTTTTAAATTGGACCTAACCAGATAGAAGAGAAGATATGTCTCGTATGTTCCAGGTAAAGCAACGTTAATAATTTATAATAAAATATGTATCAGTGGAGGTAACGGCTGTAGGAACAACGTGACATTGGGATAAGTTTTTTTATTACAAATAAATAAGAATTCTAATGAAATTTTCACAATAGAACACATCCCGTATTATGTTCTACTACATTTTTGTTGAGCTGACATGTTTTCGGTTCATTATGATTGATACTTCATTTGAGAGAATCATTTAGCTTTCTTTCTTAAATAAGGTCACTGCAAAGTCATTCTGAGTTCACACACTAAAATACGAAACACTTAATCTTGACAGGGATTCTATGCTGGTAACTTGGCCAGATTGTGATCGTCTATATTAAAACATTAATTCGTCAACCCCAGTATGAAGTGGGAAAATACTACTCAAAGTATTTGGTGGATTATTAGAGCGTTCCGATAATGTATATCAAGGTAGACACGCCTGTCAAGCGCAGTTACTTACGATTGCGATCAAAACTGAATAATAAAAAACAATTGGTATCGGCAATGATTTTTAGCTCGTGTTTAAGAGCTTAACGCTTCATAATTGATCTAGTGTATTACGGATTGAAAAGTTGAGCCTTTATAAAAAGGTTAATAATGTACTTTCTATTTGTCAATATTTTTTTGTTTTACTATATCCGCCGTGTGGTCTCCGGCTAAATAGAGTAGATCAACCTCATTTCTTACCGAGGTGTCGTAAAAGGTGACCAAGATAAGTTGACCCACCGTGTGGTATCCGGTTGAGTAGAATAGACCACCCCCTTTCTTACCGAGTTGTCGTCAAATACGACTAAGGTAAGTTGACGTCAGGTCTGGCTGGTACTAAAATACCTAGCCAAATTATGTAACATGTTTTAAATATGTTGTTATTATGTTATTAATAAAATATTGAAACAATTGTTCAACATCTTTATATTAAATAATATTTGTAATATATTATTTGTTAATGTATTAGAACTTATTATTTTATTAGTTTAATTCTAGCAATCGAAACGGAAAGCTTACTCCGGCGTCATAAATAGATATCTTTATATTTAAATGAGTTAATCTTGTATATATAGAGTTAATCTTGTATATATATATATATTCCGAATCTCGGAAACGGCTCCAACGATTTTCCTGAAATTCGGCATGTAGGAGGTTTTGGGGGAGAAAAATTGATCTAGCTCGGTTTTATTAAAAAAAAAATTGTTTTATCCCTGTTTTTGGGCATTAAAAAACACTAATATTTATATTGAATTGAATTTTCGCCATTAGCTGTCATGTCGACGTGGCTTATTCGGGTAACGGGCAGCCTCGAGAAATGTGAAGGCCAAGGATCGATCCCCAACTAAATAATTATTTTTTCTTTTCTTTAAGTTTTTTTTTGTAAAAAATTCCCGAGTTCGCTCGGGAAGCTTGGTCGAAATAATAAGCTTAATGTTACAATATGATTTATAATAAGCAGGCGTTACTTTGCGGAATTCCATAGTACAGAAGTTATAATAAAATTATTTTGCTGTTATGCGCGTTTGTTAAGAGAATATATGTATGTAATGCTAAGTGTATGAAGCAGGTAACAATCACATACATGCAGGACAAGCTGCCGCACGTATCACATAACGCCGCCAACACCAACACTCCACACAAGCACTACACACACTCTTAACAAATGCGGATTACAGCAAAAATAAAAATACAAATAGTAAACTTTGAACATTTTAGATCGTTATAAATATTGTTACGGCTGAGTAGAACAGACCACCCTCATTTCGTACTGAGGTGTCGTAAAAGGTGACTAAGGTAAGTTGACCCGCCGTGTAGTATCCGGCTCAGTACAATAGACTAACCTCTTTCTTAACGAGGTGTCATAAAAGGCAACTAAGGTGAAGTCAGGCAGACGGCCGGTTCCGTAAAATACCTAGCCAAATCATGTGACAGCATGCCTACTGCCTACCTGACGTCACCTCACCTCAGTTGCCTTTTAAGAAGGTAAGCCTTTTAAGAAGCCACGGTAAGAAATGAGGGTGGTCTATTACAAGCCGGATACCACACCGCTAGACGTATGTTCTTAAATTAAAATCTATTATTTGTATTTAAATATCGACGATAAAGGACTTATTTAGAAACAAAATAAATAAAAAACCACATACACTTGACGTAAGATATTTATGGATTAAATTTACGATAAATTATTCATGTTATTGACAAATTTAAATACATTATCGTTAGTTTTACCTAGAATTTAGTTTAAACCTTCTTTATACTGTGCCTTATATAACTCCTGACTGTCGTGTGATTGATTGTTATTGAAGAGGGAATTTATCCTTAGATTGTGCTAAATGCTTTTGGAGAAAGTTGTTGGCACTCGTTATGTAGGCAATATCAAAGGATGAATACAAAGTAGAAAGGATATGATTCTACTTAAAGACAAAATTTATTAAAAGCGTTATCTTTTTAATAATTTTTGTTATTAGAACTTATAAATTGGTTACTTTTATATTAGTATTTATATTTCTTACAATCGAGTGCGATATGAGAGATAGATTTAAAGTTTCCAGCGCTTTAAATCTTGACCCATGATTTGTCTAGCTTTAATATGTTAATGGCTGGTAAAATAGAGAATTCTATTATTTTACGGTGTATAGTTTATGTGTATTTATTGTACACATATGTTATATGTGTATTCTTAGAACCTTTAAATACGAACTGTATTTTGTCGTCGAGGTTTTCAGAGTGAGTGTAACCTTCTAATAATTCTACAGGTTTGGTATCTGTTACACAATTTCTTTTTGAAATAGACTAATACCATAACTATGTGAAAGTAAAAATAAATATAATATTAACTTTTTATTTAACATTATAGAGATATACTCTTTCAGGAATTTACCTTGGGATCTTTATTTTTAACATTAAAAGAAATAACAGTACTGTTTATATTTTTTGTCGGTAACAAATCTTAGAACAATGTTTAATTACCACGGCAAATTAAATGTCTGCATTAATGTCCGCCTATACAATATGTCGACACGACGTAATTTATGCTAATCGGAAAGTTAATTTCTAATTCCATGTCTATCGAATCATTTAACAGTAATGTAGTAACTTCCTGTTTTTGTTAATAAAACTCATTTGAACGATTAGCACCTGATACTTCCGTGATAATTAGTTGCTGTAATTTGTTTTATCGGCGGTCTCTTTAAACATGCCGGTTTTAGTACGCGTAAGTAATTAAAAGTCTGTAGAGGTGTTTTTTTATGTCACGCACAATATTTATTGTTTGTAACATTAGCAAGCTATAAATTTCATAAATAAGTTACTGTCTAATCTTTTATTATTGAAAGATGGAATATAGAATTGCTTATTCACTAATAACCCTTGCTTAGGAATTTCTGTAAATAAACAAATCGAGATTGTTTGTCTGTTGTTGAGATTTTTTGATGTAAATGTTTTATGTATAAAGATAGATACAGGATACACATTAAATGTTGTAATCTGTATATTAAACACACAAACATATTAAGTCATCGGATATTTGACAGTATTACAAATTGTCAATCGTAAAATCTAAATATTTTCACTTCCTCGAAAACACATTACGTCTTATTTGTTTACATAAAATTTTGCAGTCGAGATTATAAATCTTGTTGAATGAGCATAATTTATATTTGGTAATATTATTGCATATGTTATTTCTGCTACATACATTAGCATAACAGTATCGTATCGTATTAGAATATTCGCACTTTTGTCTTTTTTTTCAGTTTTTTTAACCTTCGTAAGATAAAATCGAAATCCCAAAGATTTCGATTTAATTTTACTAATATATGTATCATTTGTACATAAAAAATATGTATTATATAATAATTGTAATATCTACATATTTATTTCCGTGATTTTTTAATAATATAACTCTTCTGGCTAATAATCAGGAAACAATTATTAAATCATATAATTTAAATTTATAAGGAAATCATGTGACACTACTTTCAAAACTGTCATCCACAAAGCTTATGTAAAGAGTGCGTATTAATTTGTAACCTTAATAAAATTCTAAACTAAGTAAATTAAAAAACACTTTATAAAGTAAAGCAATATTTTTTTGATCTCCTAAATTACTTATATTTAACAGCCATTAATTATAAAAGTCCTCACCATTACGGGATATTTCAGTTATCGATTCGGCTCATTTCAGTTTGGTATCGATTTAAAACGAGTCAATAGACTACATATTTGTTGGCTATCGACACATAAATCTAAAAATACGATTGCTTACAAAGAGAATAGCGTTTATTACATCGGTCACGGAGCGACAGGCGTGAAAATTTAATTCGTATAGCTTTTCGATTTTCAATCATAAGTTTTTAATCTGTGGCCTGATTGAACTGAACGCCTTAGTGACCCGGTTTGTCTCTCTGATGGATCACACGAATGGGCCTATTTTTATCACAAAATGTTTATATATAATTTACCTTTCTAAGTTACTGCTTCGAGGACCAGCAATTTTTTTATCAGCATTCTTTGTCATAAAGTGATATCACTTTTATTAGAATATCGTGGTTTTATTGTATCTAAATTATTCTTTGTAAACCGAAAAATTCAATCAAATTAATTTTTAAATAAATAATCATCATTCTCCTGCTCTTATCCCACTCTAAGTGGGGTCGGCAAAACATGTTACATACATGTTGTCACATGATTTGGCTGCGTATTTTACCTGCCTGTCTGACGTCAACTTACCTATTTATATATAACTTACCTTACCTAGTCCGCCTTTGACGACACTTCGGTAAGAAATGAGGGTAGTCTATTCTGCTCAGCCGGATACCACACAGTGCGGGTCGACTTCCCGTAGTTGCCTTTTACGACACCCTGGTAAGAAGTGATGGTGTTCTATTTTTATATGAATAATATCAAAATAAATTAATACCACATTGACTATA
Organism: Morpho achilles; assembly: GCA_947086495.1. NCBI lineage: Eukaryota > Metazoa > Arthropoda > Insecta > Lepidoptera > Nymphalidae > Morpho > Morpho achilles. The sequence continues at coordinate 12,460,182 of CAMTZB010000019.1, forward strand.
ATGAGTTACATTTCTTAACGAGGTGTCGTAAAAGGCGACTAAGGTAAGTCGACCCGCCGTGTGGTATTCGGCTGAGTAGAATTGACCACCCTCATTTCTTGCCGTAAATGGCGACTAAGGTAAGACGACCCGCCGTGTGGTATCCGGCTGAGTAGAATAGACCACCCTCATTTCTTATCGAGGTGTCGTAAAAGGCGACTAAGGTAAATTGACCCACCGTGTGGTATCCGGTTTAGTAGAATAGACCACCCTGCTTGTTACCGAGGCGTCGTGAAATACGACTAAGGTAAGTTGACGTCAGGCAGGCGGCCGATTGTAAAAACGCAGCCAAATCATGTGATAGCATGTTTATAACATGTTGTGCGACGACCCCACTTAGAGTGGGATAAGGGCAGGAGAATATATATTGACTATAATGAGTTAATGAGTAAAATTTAAGGTTCTTTGTATTTATTTCAACGCAATCTTTAATTAAAATTTATATTAAGTTAATGCAAGAGTCTTATTTCGAATTTCAGCTTAGGTACATTGTGAGCGAGACTGTTGTAATGAGAGCAATTTAGTCTGGGCCCTTAACGTCTCTCTGAAGACCTCGAGCACCCATAAGGGGGAATTATAGAGCACTTCGAGAAAGATGATCTTAGAGGGAGAACTATGGGCTCTTGAGTCTCATGATGTTTGTAGACATGGTTCATACAATCCAATTCTCTTTGATGAAACGTTTTTTATTTTGATAATTATATAAACTCAAACTTAAACATAAACCCAATTATATCTTTAACTTCGCGTAATCCAATATGTATTATTTATAAAACCGTTATATGCCAACAGTCTTCTGTAATACATAGACAATAAACTCTTCTGTAGTCTTTGGAAGAGCTACAAATTATTGTTAATAGTCTAGAAGTTATAATAGAATTATTTAGCTGTAATCCGTTTATTAAGAGAATCTATGTAATGCTAAGTGTACGACGCCGGCAACATTCACATACCTTATACATGCAGGACAAAATCGTACTGCAGTACGATATTGTCGTGGAGCCTATCCTCCTAATGATGCTTCGATTTTAGGGCGAAACGATCGTGGAGATTGTATTAGTGAGTGCGTGTAGTGCTTGTGTAGGGTAGGTGGTGGCGACGTTGTGTGATACGTGTGGTGACTTGTCCTGCATGTATAAGGTTCACATACCTTAAACATGCATGTTGCCTACTTTATACACTTAGTAATACCTAAATAGATTCTTTTAACATACACGGATAACAGCAAAATAATTCTGCAAAGTAACGCCTGCTTTTATAACAAATTAATAGTCTTTTAAAAATTATATTCAGTATCCATGATTTTTATATACGACTAGATGAATCCGCGTTATATTTGATGTACTGAATTTTAAATAAATAAATATTATGAAGCTGTGGTAGCCCAGCGGTAGCACCGTGCGCCTCTTTCGAGGAGGTCTAGGGTTCAAACCCCGGGCAGGCACCAATGAGTTTTCTAGTAAAACTTATGTGTCTAATTGATAATTGCAATTTATCACACGCTTTTCGGTGAAGGAAAACATCGTGAGGAAACCTGCATATCTCTAGAGAAATCTGGAGATATGTGTAACCTACCAATCCGCATTGGAGCAGCGTGGTAGGTCTTAGCTCCAATCCTTCTCTCCAAAAAAAAAAAACGGAGAGAAGAGGCCTATGCCCAGCAGTGGGATAGTAACAGGCCGATACTTACTTACTTACTTTAAATATTATGAACTGAGTAGCTCGGTCCGTTAATAATTGAAACGTTCCTTTAATTATCTATATTTTTCTTTCTATTCTCGTAGGGAAAAATCTTTTTAATATAAGCTTCAATACGAAACGTTATCTAGATGTGTCCAGCGGTTTAGCCGTTAAAATGTATTAGATTAATATAAGATTGGATTAATAAATAAATGTCTACTTATTACTTTTTTTGTGTAAACAGTAAAGTTATTGGCGCTTATTAAATAACGCTTATAACGGTTACTCAAACACTTGTTGCGTTACTTAATACCAACTTAAATGTTACGAATATTAATGGTAGATGTAACTTCATAACAAACACCGTTATGTTAATCATATATCACGCTTGAGTATGTTGTTCAAGATAAATGTATAAACAAATTAGATACTTTCAACACATTTAAATTGCTTTGCATACGTTATACAATAGACTGTTATTAATGACTCGTGCGAGCGGTATGCTTACAAATGCTTAGGCGCTAAGTTTGCTATTTTTGAAATGAAAACTTGTTTAGATGCGTTGTGGAATTTTGTGATGAAAAATGTTAAACTCGCGTTGATAAAAAATTCATAAAACGGAGGGAGAGTAGACCGCACGGCGTAGGAGAGGAAGTATCCCTCTCTCTATCTACCATCAGCCTCCTGACCTCTATCTGCGTAGATATAGAGGAGAGCTGTGAGGTATCCGGCTGAATAGAATAGTATCACCCTCATTTCTTACCGAGGTGTCGTAAAAGTCAACTAAGGTAAGTCGACCCGCCGTGTGGTATCCGGTTGAGTGAAATAGACCACCCTCTTTCTTGCCAAGGTGTCGTAAAATACGATTAAGGTAAGTTGACGTCGGGCAGTCGTAAAATACGTAGCCAAATGATGTGACAATATGTTTGTAAGATGTTGTGCCGACCCCCACTTAGAGTGGGATAAGGGCAGGAGGATGATGATATATCATCATCTTCCTGCCCTTATCCCACTCTAAGTGGGGTCGGCACAACATGTTATAAACATGCTGTAACATGATTTGGCTGCGTTTTTACGACCGGCCGCCTGCCTGACGTCAACTTACCTCTGTCGTATTTCACGACACCTCGGTAAGAAAGAGGGTGGTCTATTCTACTAAACCGAATACCACACGGTGGGTCATCTTACCTTAGTCGCCTTTTACGACACCTCGGTAAGAAATGAGGTTGGTCTATTCTACTCAGCCGGATACCACACGGCGGAGGAGGATGATGATATAATAGAAGAAATAAATATTCTAAAGTCTATATATATACTTTATTTATTATTATAAATTACATTTATTTCTACTTTGAATTTCTTCTCAATTGCAGTATCAGAAGTAGGTATACAAAACATGTTAGCTCTTTTCTTTAAACGATCTTTTGTTTTTAAATTGGTTCAACCTATACTCTCACGGATGTTACAAGAATTGCACCTAGTTCACATACTCGTTCATTACACGCATTTTTCTATTTTCCGTGTCAATCATTTATAGATTCGTATGTACTAGTATATAAATGACACAGACAACATGCAACTAAATATTACAACTTTGAAAACATATAATTAGAATTACAGAATTACAGTTTAGAAGAATAAACCACCCTCTTTCTTACCGAGGTGTCGTAAAATACGACTGAGGTAAGTTGGCGTCAGGCAGGCGGCCGGTCGTAAAAATGCAACTAAATCATGTTTATAACATGTTGTGCCGGGTCGGCACTTAGAGTGGGATAAGGGCAGGAAGATGATGAAATTTTATTTTTATTAAAAAAAAAATAATATAGCCTATGTTGCTCAGTAAAGATGCAGCTTTCCAATGGTGAAAGAATTTTTTAAATCAAACCAGTACTTTTGGTGTGAAAACATAACATACATACAAATTCGAAACAAATCGATAGTTAATTTATAGTAAAATGATAATTAATTGTTGTTGTTAATAAATTGCTAATAAATTGACACTAAATTGATAGTAAATTGGCAGTCCATTGAAACTGAAACGATATTAAACTGATATTTAATTGATCGTAAATTTTTTTTAAAGTTGCTTCAGATGTTTCAGTTTCAGACAAAGTCGCATCACCAAACTACTTAGGATTCCGATTCGAAAATTTGCAGAAATAATTGAAGGGTGGTTACTAATATTTTTTTAATATGGCGAAAAGAAATAACAAGATACATTTATTAATATTTATTTACAAAGATCATTTAGGCATTTTGATAAATAGACTATAGAGAGAGAGTAGCTTTATTCTTCGGATATGGCCGTATGATAGAAAATTGTAACAATATCTTGTTAAAAACATGTGGTGTGTGTGTATGAGTGTGCGTGCGTGCGTGCGTACGTGCGTGCGTGCGTGCGTGCGTGCGTGCGTGCGTGCGTGCGTGCGTGCGTGCGTGCGTGCGGGCGTACGTGCGGGCGTGCGTGCGTGCGTGCGTGCGTGCGTGCGTGTGTGTGTGTGTGTGTAGTAAAGAAAAATTAATGGCCTAGAAAATTTCTTATTCAGAAGTAGTCTTTGAAAGATTTTGCTTAATATAATATACCCTATTTAGAAAAACCCTATTTGTCATATGAATTGATTAAACCAAGCGTAACTCGAACCCGGGTAAGGTATTCTAGAGGTAATGGAACCGGTCCAGCCAGTTCCTGATACAAACTTCTTGGTTAGAGCTTTGGATTAAGGAAACTTGTGACAGTCACGCATAGCTAGCTCGGCCCTATAACAGGAATATTAGAATTTCAAATTTCAATCGCCCTATGTGAAAATTGGTTGCGTGTCAGGTATGGTTTGGAATAATGGGCGAACTCTCGTAAATACCGGGAATACGCTAAGTAATTAAAATTCACATATTATTATATTAGTGTGTACGAGGGGTGATATGCTAATTATGAGTTTTATTCAGGCTCTGACGGTATAAAGGTTTTCCCCGATAACTTAACTAATTCTTAAGGGTAAGCTTCAGTTTGATAAAATTGCTAGTCCAATTTGGGATAAAAAAATGTATATGGTGATCTTATCTGCTAATAAAATGCGTACAACTGTAAGTGAATAACCATTCTGCAATTTTACAAGTAGTGGTTTGATGTAGATTTATTGGCGTCGTGATGTTTGTTTGGTTAACAGTAAATTGTCTTGACTGCGAATTGATATTGCATTGGTTTTCTGTACACCACAACGTACTCGAACATTAAATTGCCTCCTGATACGGCTGGTACGGCGACAATAAACCTTGATCCTACCTTACGTCAGAATTAGAATCAGAATCCAGAACCTAATATAAAAATATATAATTTAATTTGATTCGTCTGTAAATATATCCCTGGAAATCTTGCTTCTCAAGCACCAAATTACACTACTGCTCGAACAAATTATTGAAGTTGTTTGTGTGTGTGCTCAAGTCACATAAATATAACTTTTAAGGTCTAATTTAGGCAACAACACTAGCCAGAACTGAATCCTTGTACATCTAGACACAGGGGATCGTAGTTACCTCATCCGTACTATGGCAGGCAGCCGCTGCTCAGAGTGGAGTTTATTCCTTTACGAGTCAATTCTCTAAGTTTTCTACAACATAACCAATGCACACTTGATATATTGGTCATAGCAAAAAACCTTCCTGGAGATATCGAACATCTTGTTTCCTTTGTCAATTTTAGGCCATGTGCCAGCAATATTTTTAATGACTTTTCCTAAATAAAAGTATGTAGGTATTATTTAAAAATTTAATTAGATCGTTTTAATAGTTTTAAATATCAATTGACATATTAATAACGAAAAAGAAATCGAAAGTATTCAAGTTAAATACAAATACTTCCACTTTCAAATTAATTATTACTGTTGAAATACTGACAAGTTTATGAGATAATGAGTCTTTGACATGAAAGCCGTGACAAGTGACAGCTTCCACTTAAGTGCAGTGACAAAACGATAAATGTTACCACATTACTGCGATTATCAAACGTGTTTCTGATTAATACTGTGATGATAATCTGAAATCGGTATAGGATGTTTTAATAAATTATGATCTTAGGTCAATAGTAACTAAGTATATACGGGGTAAATGTGCCTAGCGGGAAACTAGCCAGATCCTGGTTGTAAATGCGGTCTGACTGGATCTATGACTGTTCAGTTGTAAACTTTAAGTGTGTAAATAATGATATTTTTTATTTATACATAAAATTACAGTATGTTAAAAATTCCTATAAATAAAAAGGTACGGGTATCAGGAAGAATTATTCACAGAGGATTGACAGCGTTTCTAGTAATAAAGATGTCTTTAATATTTGGCATGGATAAATAAGCAGCATTAAAATTTCTAGGACTAAATTGGTAATGATCAGTTAATTTATTTACTTAATTAAATATGTCATGGATTTAGAAGATTGGGTCCAAGGGGTATAATCCTAGACTATAGGTCCAGGCCCCAGATTCTTTTCCAAATTGGTAGGGACTATTCGGAAAGAAGCAAGATTCGTAGTTCTAAAGAGATCGATATTTTATTTTCCTGTATTGAATTTTTATTTCATAGATTATGTAAATAAACGGGCTACGTTTTAAATACGGCAATCGTGGTTTCATCAACAGGGTCGAAAGCTCTGTTGGAGCGCCTACATTTGCAATCTGACTTTTGCGTGGGCAACGCGAAGCTTGTAATATTATCATAGAACGTTTTGTAACGAAAATTTCACATATAATACTAATAAACAGCTGTTGCATGCAGTTAATATATAATTTATATTAATAACAGAGTAGCGTATCAGGACAGAATCACTTACAGAGTCTGACAATACTTGATGTCTAGATCGTTAGAAGAAGAATAGTGACGTTTTTACAATCTCATTATACCCAACACTTAATGCCATATAAGCAAGATTATATATGACATAGTATAACCGAAAAAAAAACATGGAAAACCCAGTAGGTACATAATTAAGAACAGTTCAAAATTTTAAGGTGACGCGAACTAAATTGCGGGTGTAGATTGTAACAATATAAATAAATAGTATTTCTTTTTCTTCATCCAGCTGGTGTCTAGAAGGGGCCTTGCATTTAACATTATCTTTAAAGCTGATAATTCACAATCTAAGCACAATGCGAAAGAAATAGGTTTCATATTAGACAAGAAGTGCATTGATTTTTTGAATAATACAAAGAAGGAACACTTTGTGTATGAAATAATTTTTAAAGAATATTGTATCTAATTGTATTAACTGTTAATTTTTTATTGTTTTCATTTCCCAGACATGTTTCCCACGTTTTTCGTACAAAACTAGAAACTTACTTAATACATTTAACGGCAACGGAATGCACTGTTTAGGAGTTTCATTAGATCATGTTATTTACATTAATTTATTCTTTAGGCAGTATTATTTATTACCGACGGTAGAAAGTACGAGAATTATGTCTAACTAAACTGTGATACCTTTTTGGTCCCTTATATCATTAAATATAATATTTTTGGGCATTTTGGTATCCCAGGAACTAGTTCATTCCTAGTTCTGGTTATTCCGGTAGAGCTAGAGTTATAAGTTAAGCCGAGAAAGAGTTCGGTCAGCTAAACTCCAACAGTATTCACTAAACGCAAAAAATATAATGATTAAAAACTAAAATTAGAAGATGCATATCTATACTAAAGTAATATATAAAGCTGAAGAGTATGTTTGTTTGATTGTTTGAACGCTCTAATCTCCGAAACTACACAACCGATTTGAAAAAAAATCATAAACACAAGTATAAAATGGGTTCTGTCGCTTTCGAGGATTTATGTCTAACGAAAAACAGAGATCATAGAGGAAATTACGTTACCCTATATATTAATTTTGATCGTTTTATTCATTATAAAAATAAACGTGTGCGCAGATATTGTAATTTTAAATAAATAAAATCACACATATAAACATATATAGGCAACAGCTATGAAAAGCAGACCAACAGATGGGACCAAAGACTAAATATGAATATTTAGAATATAGATACTTACATTCAAGGCATGTTTTGTCGTCAATTTGCGCGTAGTACGGCTGACATGAACAGATGCCGCGAGCGCAATGCGCGTTTCTTACGCTACATTCTCCGTTCGAACGACAGCTTGACCCTAATGATGATCCTTGGACTATTATTATCTGGAAAAGAAGAAAATGATTTTTATTAAAATATATTTACTTCAGGCAACAGGAAGTGGATTCTGCATTGCCACTATAACACATTATATTGACACACACATTAACGGTGATAATAAAATGAAGCACTTAATCTTAATACAATTATCATCGTCGATGTGTATTAAAATGAATGTCCCAGTGTCGCTTTGACAAATGTACGGCATATTTTTCTTGTCATTGGACCGAAATATTCCTTAATTATAAGGATCCAGGTATGTGGAGGTAGGTCGTTGGTTGGTAGTGACAGTGGACTGTAATGAGGTTTGGGGCTAAACTATTTTTTATTTTTTTAGAGAATGCAAAATTTCAAATTGTCGATGTCGTTGTAATGCCACCATATAATAAAAGGTCCGAAGTATTTGAATTGCGTTGGTGGCCGGCCGTTTCTTGTGACCCCAGGGGATGTACTCGAATGAATCGTAACAATAGGAATCCAAAACTTAAAATGACATTTGAAAAGTTAGATACTGGACTTGAGATTGCTAGTCCCAGGTCATTTTTTAATCTCAATTTTTTCTATTATAATAAATAAATAATAAATAATCTTTATTGGTGCATAAAAACAAAGTGAACACAATTTATTGATTAGCTACGAATTATGTTCAGCGATCGAGCGGCCATAAGCGAACCTTCCTTACGTTGCCACTCGCACGGCGAAAAACAATCCAATCGGTGAGTGGCGTTTAAGTCAATATCCACATATCGGCAAATAAAAATATGATAGAAAATAAATAAAAAATATTAGGTATAATAAATATTTGCGAACAGTCATTATTATTTCTTTAATATAGAAAAAGATTTTATAATTATTTTTCGGTATAGAAAAGATCTCGTGAAATGTGATAGAGTTATGTAAGAACAATTTTTAAAAGTAAAAATTTGAATATTTTTAAAGTTAAACTCCCATTCACTATGGTAATTAGAAGTTCATTCAACTAAGCGGTGAACTCAGCGTAAACAGAAAACAAAATAGGGCCATAATTATATTTTTAACATTACATAAGTTGTAGCACACATTGGTAAGTACGCTTCTAAATAAATTAAGTAGCGACCTGTTATGCCCGGTATCCACCAAAACGGAGAGTGCAATACCAAATCATTGCTACATCTCCTCTCATCTCACCTTAAATGACGATATCTGTTTGATTTGAAAACCCATCCCCTCTGCTCTTCCCTTTAGTGGATACCGGGCTTTACAATCGTATTGCTTAACTTAGAGCCACATGGGTTCTCTGATTAGTGTGTGAATATTCTATAATTATTTACAGATATATTGGTGAGCATTTTTGAATAGTTTTTAACATTTTAACAAATATTATAAATGCGAAAGTCTATCTGTAACACCCTCGCGGCTACTTCGCTGGACCAATATTGATGAAATTTGTAACAAATATCCTATTACTACTATAAAGACAAGGTTTTGAGTTAGAGAAAGTTATAACGCTTCAACTGTTTAACCGCTTTATAGAAAATTTTGCGTACTAAGAGTAAGCAAATTTGTGGAATAGCAAATAGGTTGTTTTCAACCGCAAAAATCCACATTCCCAAAGAAAACCAAGGTAAAGAAAACCATGAAGCGCTGCTAGATAACAATAAATTTGACATGTGCGCAGGGGACTGCGCGGGACACGGATTTGATTCCCGCCCAGGACCGACATTTTCTATAAACAATTTATAGAATTAGACGTTACTTTGCGGAGATCCATAATACAAAAGTAATAATAAAATTATTTTGCTATAATCCTTTTAATACTTTTGTATAAACAATTTGTTGATTCTTCGAGTCTGGGTGTATTTAATATTATTTTGCTATGTTATTTTACTTGGGACCATTCCACGTGGGCATGATTTTTATACCTAGCATGTAAGTAATTTAAGATAGATATAATTTGTACATTTTTGCTGTAAATAATGAAATAATATTTTTTTATATAAACCGCGATACAAGAAAATATGTGTAAAACTTAATGTCGAGTGTACTATATATTCTCATATCTGATACATGCAGAATTCGTAAATACCCATATGCTAGCCGAAACCAAAAACACAACAATATAAAAGCACTGCACACATTCATTACTATTCTCATGAGTCGTTTCACTCCGTAACTGAAATATTATCAGAAGATAGACTCCACGATAAAATAGCAAAGCTTAACGCCTAGTTCTATAAATTATTTACTTTGCCCACTGTTTTTTTCTTAGATCTTTTGAAGATATTTGGGCGCTGGTAATAATACAATGAAGTCGTCTTTTTCTCAGTTTTAATCGTCAGTTTTAGTAAAGGTAGCAAGTCCGTGTATTAAGGCAGCAAGTAAGTCCGTTACAAGGTAGTTAATATCAATTTTGAATTGATTGATTGATGGACAGATATGAAGTTTTGTTATGGCTGCGTTCACAACACCCACCAATATATATAACCTAGTAATACATTTAACATTACTCTATTTTGCATGTTATGTCATAGTGACAAATTGGTGGTATAATCTGAGTCGTCTTCACGTATTATTAGGATGTCCGCCAAGCCCACGCCAGCTCACTATCAGATCTAATAATTACTTGAACCCTAGGTATATGTATGCTGTGCTATTTTTTTGTAACCGTAATAGTAAAGGTGAGACACTGAACTTAGTAACAAGTACCCTGTGTGGTATCCGGCTGAATAGAATAATACCACCCTCATTTCTTACCGAGGTGTCGTAAAAGGCGACTAAGGTAAGTTGACCCACCGTGTGGTATCCGGTTTAGTAGAATAGACCGCCCTCTTTCTTACTGAGGTGTCGTCAAATACGACAGAGGTGAGTTGACGTCAGGCAGGCGGCCGGTCGTAAAAACGCAGCCAAATCATGTGACAGCATGTTTATAACATGTAGTGCCGACCCCACTTAGAGTGGGATAAGGGCAGGAAGATGATGACTGAACTTAGTAACAAGTCTTTAAAATTGATCAGTGGTTGAACTCTGAATCTGTTATAATCATAAATAACCTCTCATCGTTATTATTTCGCAAGAAATTCAGTCTTATACAAAACTTATTCACCGGTTTATTGAGAAGATTAATTGTAAATGGTACAAAATACTTAGTCCAATTTATTATTGTAATAAGACAAAAGTAATGAAAATATTATTTTGCTATAATCCGTGATAAAAGAATAATGAATTATTTAATTTGATGTGAGAAAATATATGTAAATCGCAAAGCGTTGCGATTTTGTCGTGGAGTCTATCTCCTGACTATGCTTGGGTTACGGGGCTAAACAATTGTTGAGATTGTGGTAGTGAATGTGTGCAGTGCTTGTGTATTTTTGTGTTATTGGTAACTCTGCATGTATCAGGCATGAGAAGCGATCAAATCAAATCAAATCAAATGTATTTGTTTCTAAGCAACAAGGGCTCATAACGTTAGTAACTGTTTCCTTTTATCGCTGATTTTAGCAAAATAATATTTTACATTACTTTTGTATTATGGACCTTCGCAAAGTAACACTTACAGTAATCCGCAAAGTAATTGTTTTTATTTCGACAAAAATATGTAATTTATACATTTTCTAAATAACTTAAAATCTACGTGAAAATGTCTCTCTAATTCTAGCTGTATCTCGTTGATTAAATATTCGATTTACATACCGTCTATTTGGAGTGCAAATGTGTTTTGATGTAGATGAAGATCTTATATTACCACTTATACTATCTATTAATTGATCAATGTTTCTATTTTTTTTAAATTTATGTTAAACAAAATTTTATTTACATGTATATTACAAAGCCTCAATAAATATATTAATGTATATCTTGTGAAAATAATACGACAATGATATATGCACCAATGTCAAAAAATAGACCAAATACTTTGAAATTCACCAAATACATTTATAATGCTTCACTTGAACTTCCCCTGCGACAAAAATTAAATTTACGAAAGAACGGTTCAGAAACGTATAAGTAATTCAAGCTCCGGAAACATGAAATTATTCAGAGAGGAAGAAGGGACCGACATGTTGCCTTACTACATAATTTACGAGTAAGTTTCCTTTATAACGTATCAACTGTTTGATAGAAAATTCGATACCCTGAATAAATAAGAGGGTAAAACTAGATTTGTATAATAAAAACTTTTACCTTTGACGTTATTGTCTTGTTTTTCTTTTATCTCTCCTCGTTTAAAGTAAAAATTCCATACTAAATTCGTATTTCAAATATCAATATTTTATATGTATTATGGAAATGAGTTATGATATCCCCGCGGTAACACCTTGCGACTCTTTCGAGAAGGTCACGGCTTCAAACCCGGGCAGACACGAATGAGTTTTTCTGTTAAAACTTATGTGTCTAATTGATAATTACAATTTATCATACGCTTTTCGGTAAAGGAAAACATCGTGAGGAAATACTACCAATCCGCATTGGAGCAGCGTGGTAGGTCTTAGCTTCTATCCTTGTCTCCAAAAATGGAGAGAAGAGGCCTATTCCCAGCTGTGGAGAGTAACAGGTCACTACTTACTTACTTTTGGCAATCTGCAAAGTAACGCCTCATTATTAAAAGCTTTTGTTTAGCTTGCAATGTATGTATGTGAAGGTGGAATCTTCAAAGCTAAATTTGACCCACTTCCCGGTGTCTGATTGAGCTGAAATTTTATATACTGGTCCAGTCCTGATGACAATGCATGTTTATACTTGACTTGACATGACTTGATTCCACTGCCAGGATTGGGTTGAGGGAACTCCTCAACGGTTAACAGTAGAGACATGAAATTTTGTGAGAAGCTTTTAGAAAAGACTTTATAACTTGACTTGTTCTTTACATCAGATAACCCCAAAATGCCTAGGTGCTTAAAAATTTATTGTTAATAGTACGTATTAAACCTTCATTTATCTATGGTCGTAAAACTTTTTGATTATCAGGAATCATTTGGAATAGAATAAAGTATCCTATTAATATTATAAATGCGAAAGTTTGTGAGTATGGATGTATGTTTGTTACTCTTTCACAGCGATTCCACTAAAGCAATACCGATTTTTGACCGACCGATATTTGGCACAGGCTATAGAAATTCTGTTAACTCAACAGGAATAGGATGACATTGAAACGCGCCATCTTTTATCAACCTATCACGCAACAGTCTATCCAAACGAAGCTGCGGGTAAAAGCTAGTAATTAAATAAATAAGAAAAGAAATACTTCTATTGTACGAGTTTTAAACAATAATCTAATTATAAAAGATATCCTAAAAGATACCTAAGATTCTTGTCATCGGCTGATACATCTGCTTCCATTCAACGCTACAATCCAGTTACATCTTATCATAATGTCATGATATCTTAGCGTAGAGGAAACTTTCATTCCGTTTAATGATGATGCCGTTTGAATAGCGGTTGATAACTCTTTGTCGTGTTTGCATGAGTTTACCGTTTTTGATTTCCCTTTGTCGTTTAAAAAATATATCTTAATATTCACTAATCCAAATAGTAAATTTTAAAATAAAATTTTATTTGATGATTTTACAAACCAAAATATAACGTTAAAGAATATTTCAATTCAAATTGCAATTTTTTTTGTATCTACAACCTTTAAATGAAGTAATCTTGTGTATAAAAATATAAAGGAATTTTCGGAAACTACTTCAAGGATTTTCATGAAACTTATGTAGCGGGTTTTAGAGGCAGAACTCGATCTAGCTAAGTTTCACTTAAAAAAATGTCGTTTCATCCCTGTTTACAGGCATTGAGAAAGTGCTACAATATTATTAGAAAAAAATGCTAATTACGCTGTTACTTGTAAAGTTATAATAGCTCAGTTGGAAACGGGCGAACTTAAGAAGTGAAACCAGATATCACCAGCCATTTTTTTTTCATATTGTACCTTTTTAATGTCTTTTAAAAAATAGAGCAAAGATCAGTTATGCATAACATATCTAATAAAACTTATACTTAACTACACTATATTTTTTTGGTACATTTATCTAAATATGCTTAATGCTATATTCCTTAAAAATATTTCATAACAATTTACGAGAGAAAAATCGAAAACATGTTCATACATGTTAAGTAACCCTTTACAAATTTCAATTTTTCTACAAATTTTCATACAAATTAAATTTCCATAATATTTTATTACTAGTAGATTAAGAACCCAACGTAACGTGTACCAACCCAACGTAACAAACCAACGTGTAAGTCATTGCTCTGCCGTATGTATTTTCGAAACGGTTTTCATCACAAAGTACTAATTACAACATTCCATGATGACACAATATGTGATTATTTTGTAAGTAATTAGTTGAACACAGAGATGATATCTAAGATCAGAAACTAGAATGTTCTTTATTAATGGAAGCAAGAGAGCGTAACGAGCAATGTCCCATCTCCCATGACTTAAATCCAGGAAAAGGATGTTGTTTATATCGCGTATCAAGCTAAGCTTTCATTGCGTATAAAAAGTTTATTTGCTATGTTTTGTTGCTTCATAATATCCGTACTGGTTATAAAATGAGTTTTTTTTTATCATTTCTTACTTTAACATAATATCGTTTTATTTAAAATATAATACAACTCACTGAATAGAAAATAGATATCATTATAAAATTCATATTAAGTTTGTTGGTTTCATTATTTAATTTAGTAATAGCGGTCGAATGACAGACACATTATGTGAAATATTAAAAGCTAGATTATAACTGAAGCTTTTCTTTATCGAATAGGTCTTTCCTATAAATAACAAATAAAATTAAACCAATTTAAAAATGTTATAATATATGATTTTATATAGTTTATGACGAGTTTTATGTAGTAAAGACCTCTTGTGAATAGAAACCTAATCATCTCAACCAAAGAAGTGATCAGCAAGTTCTAAAAAGTAAGTAGTGACAAATTATTTTTCGGGATCCAAAATGAAGTTTGACAAGGGCTAGGACACCGATGCAACAACAGACAAATAATTATATAATCAGTCGACTTTACATATATGTATATCGAATTGGATGTGTCCAAATGTCGAATTAAAAGCCCAAATTAAGTTGCCTATTACAGGTATACAGCTATCCTTATATTGGCAATACCTTCCTCAAGGTAACAGGATTACGAGTGTCCTAATCACTGTTAATAAAAATATTTATTTATTTATTTATTAGGACATCCAGTAGTTGCTACATATAAAACTTACGTATAATAAAACAAACACAAAAAATAAATGAATATGTACAACTTATGAAGGTGTCACGGCATGCACCAAAAAAAATTTAAACAATTTAAATAAAAACATTACATAAAGATATAAGCAAACAGTTTAAAGTTAATAGGTAAAAAAAACAATTACATTTTCTGTAAACGAAACACATAAAGATATTATATTATTATCGATTGCATCAAATTAACCGCCTCTTAACAATCTTACTGTCTTTTTTTTGAATTTTCGTAAAGTGTCGTTAAAAATATCCACTTCTCCGCAGATGGAATTAAATAATTTGGGCAACCTAGACATGGGTGAAAACTGTTTTAGATTGGTTTTAGCAAAAGGTTGGTAAAGTAAAGTCTTTGGAAGTCTCGGCACGCGGCGAGGGACACGGAACTTAATACATTGTAGCAGAGACGAACAGTCAATTCCATTCCTAAGTAGTTTATAAAGAAAGGTCATATCAAGCAGTTTTCTACGGACCATTAAACTGTCCATTTTAAAATGCACCAATTTTTCGTTGTACGTAGGAAGCTGTTTGTGAAGCCTGCATGAGTATGCAAGATGCCGCAGAAATCTTTTTTGTATTCGTTCAATTCTTAACTGATGAACTTTGTAATTTGGTGACCAAACGATACTGCAATACTCAAGTGTACTCCTAACGTAGGCATTATAAATCAATATTTTAGTTTTTGGACTGCGTAAAAATTTGCCATTTCGAATTAGAAAACCTAACATTCGCGAAGACTTTCTTATTATTTTATCAATGTGAGGTGAAAAAGTAAGCTTGGAATCGAAAAGCACTCCTAAATCACTTAATTCATTCTTTTGTAACAAGGCTGAGCCATTAATACAATATTGTGACTGAATAACATTTCTATTTCTAGTAAAAACAATAAAATTACATTTATTAGTATTCAGTGACATGTTATTATTGTGACACCAGTTAGAAATGGCATCTAAATCCTCTTGAATTAAGGTACTGTCCGTTTGGTTCCGAACTGGCTTTGATATTTTTATGTCATCGGCAAATAGATAAATACTACTATGTTTAACATGTGACACTATATCGTTAATGAACAAATTAAATAGCCAGGGTCCTAGATGAGAACCTTGAGGGACTCCAGATGTCGCTTTATAACAATTTGAGCTAAATCCTTTTACTACTACGTACTGAGATCTTTCATGTAAATATGAATAAAACCAGTGCAAAATAGAACCACCAATACCATATGATATCATTTTATCAAGTAACACCTTATGGCAAACCTTATCAAACGCCTTAGCAAAATCCATGTATACTACGTTAACTTGAATACCAGCATCTACATTATCGACTATTTCATTATAGAACATAATATAATTGGTAGAGTGTATATATTTATCGTACGGTACGAATTCACAATAATGAAAAGCCAAAATTAAGTTGCCTAATACAGGTATATAAACTACAGTTCTCAAGTTACCAAATTGCTGAGGTTCTTAAGTTCTAAACCCTTTAAGTAAACATGTGTATTTAATTTTATAAAATTCATAGCTGATAAGAATTTGAGCGCGCGAATTTTGGTCAGCATCATCTACCGCACTACTACTAGCACTGTAACCGTAAGGCCATAATGTATTTAATCAGTAACCAACTTCTCAAATATAAACATTTCAATGGTTTATTTGACAAAATAAGAATATAAGCAATAATGCTAGCAAGTATACAGTACTCAACAAAAAGTTAACTGTACGTTTACGAGCCTTGAGAAAGCCCCACGGCGCCGCACCATTCACACATGACAAGAGAACAGTAAACTGATGTAATAAATAAGCTTGCTGTGAAAATTATGCAGTTGACGAGAAGGGTACCACTAAACACTATCCACAAATGCTTGAGGAAAGTTTGTTACATTGTCTTTAACATTCAATATCTCTTCTACCTTGTTTCTTAAACTTTATCCTATAATTACCATAAAAAAGTGATTAATTGTTTGGAATAAATATTTATTCCTGTAGTGTCGGCCAATTAAAATTTAAGAGCCATTCTTGTTAAGTATGTTCAAATATTATAGTATGCAGTACAAATGATGATAGAGAGTCAAACAAAATTGTATTTAATTTAAAACTATTTAGGGTTTATAATCATTTGTTTTAATAGACCTGTTGCTGTGACCGGAAACTAACGTGCATGCGAACGCTTCGAGCTTTGGTAATGAAGCTAGTATTTTTACTAGTTCGTACCCGTGACATTTAACAATGGGTGTCTCGAGTGTTTATTTCTATTGTGATTTGGCAATTGGTGAGCTTTAAAATTATTTGCCTTATGAATAAATAACCAATGAGGATGCCAATACAAAGATTTTATGTAATTATAACATCTTTTAACCGATTGGCCCGTTGGCGCGGTCGGCAGTGACTCTAGTTCCAGCTCCGCGGGTCGCGGGTTCGATTCCCGTTGAGGGCCAAAATTGTCTAAATACAATTTGTTGCTTTTTCGAGTCCGGGTGTATTTAAGTATGTACTAAAAATAATTGTACTAGGGTGCAACGTTTAACATGTAATCAATCTATTAAATCGCATCACATTATTTAAGAGTATTCTTCTCGGTTCCTACCGAGACTTGCTACCGTAGCTCCTGCAACCTTATACGTAAGTTATTTAGTTACATATGACGGTTCAAAAGCATTGGAAACAGTCTACTCGAATAAAAGAATATTTTGAAATTGAATATCATCCTCCTGCCCTTATCCCACTCTAAGTGGGGTCGGCACAACATGTTACAAACATGTCATATGATTTGGCTACGTATTATACGACCGGCCACCTGCCTGACGTCAACATACCTTAGTCGTATTTTACGACTCCTCGGTAAGAAAGAGGGTGGTCTATTTTACTCAACCGGATACCACACGGTGGGTCAACTTACCTTAGTCGCCTTTTACGACACCTCGGTAAGAAATGAGGGTGGTCTATTCTACTCAGCCGGATACCACACGGCGGGCAGAACCTTGCTAAATTGAAATTGAATATCGGACCTTTTAAATGACCAATTAATGACCACAAACATTTAAGATGTTTAGAAACATTGGTGAAGTATTTTTGAGTAATATATAATACAAAATACATAAATCATTTGATTTAAAAAATAAACTGGATATTCCAGGATAATTATTCAATATGTAAACTTTTTGTCAGGTGACTGACAAATTGTGTTACATAAATTATAGAATTAGGCGTTACTTTGCGGAGGTCCATAATACATAAGTAATGAGAATATTATAATTTATCGCGGATTATAGCAAAATAATATTCTCATTACTTTTGTAAATTGTGTTACACAAAACATGAAGTTGTATCTACGTAATACCAGCCTATTTGAATGAATAAAATAGTAGCAAGTACATCTAAATAATGAATAATAGATCTTGAAAAACTGTCACGTAGACTATACTCTCACGAATAGATATAATTTCCATTTATCATCCAGGCTGATGAGTTTACATATTAAGTAATAAATAAATTTATATGCAAACACCAATGTATTTCATGAGATACGTATAAACAATTAACTTATGCAGTCCCCATAGTAACATTATTGTACATCAATGGAATTTTAAAACAGTTTGTAAAACGTTAGGTGAATTAAACTCATTTAGCAGACGTTACTTTGCGGTGATTCACAATACAAAAGGAATGATAATATTATATTATTTAAAATTGATAATTCTCCTGCTTGGTTGATTTGGTAGTTATTTTCCTACCGGCCGCCTGCCTGATCAACTTACCTCAATCTGCTGTTACGACATCTCGCTAAGAAATAAGGGTGATTCTCCGATATCAGCCGAATACCACACGACGGTTCAACTTATCTTCGACGCTCTTTAAACATATTGGTAAGAAATGAGGGTGGTCTATTCTACTCAGCCGGATACCACACGGACTTTCAAATACAAGCATTCTTATCATTCAAATATCTTCATTTGTGTAATATGCTTTACTTATAAGCATGTAAGATATACTTACACTTAATTCAAACTTTTCTGTAGATAAGTCTAATATGGATTTCGGAATTGTATTTTATATATATACATGTATTCGTAATCTCTGAAACGGCTCCAACGATTTTCATGAAATTCAGCATGTTTAGTTAGTTAGTTTTGGAAGAGAAAAATAGGTTTTATTTATTTGTTTAATAAAAGTCGTTTCACACCTGTTTTCGGGCATTTAAATAAAATGCTAAAATTAGAATTGATTCCAAATTATATTTTTGGCTCACAAACGTAATGCTGTGATAGCCTAATGGTAACATGTTACCGGCGCTTAATTTTTTTTAATTTGATTTTTTTATTTTTCTTAAAAAAATTACAGTCACGCAAATACTATATTTGATATACATTTAGTATTCTTATTCCAAAGGCGCTTGTACCATTGCAACTGTAACCGCAGTCGGTCAAGTTGTAAGGGGCCAAGTGACAAGTAATCAAGACGCGAGCCGTAACATACAACCTATTATCATTAGGAAACCTTAGACCTGCTTGGAGGTGTTCCGTAGCTCTACGAGTCGTGCGAGTTTTATGAGTTACATGAATGGTCGTTGACCGCACGCGCCCTGCATTAACCTTACTATTTATGCTTAGATATGCATTACTATTTACGATGCGGTTTGTTGGGCGACACTGTTTAAATTTCTGTAAGTTTTTAAATTAACTTGAGAGACACGTATCTTTGTTATCAAGGAATATAATGGGTCTCCTATTACTTTTGCAGAATCGGCAATAGTATTAAAACTAATAGTAGAAGTTGTTGGGCACCGCCGTGTGGTATCGGCTGAATAGAATAGTACCACCCTCATTTCTTACCGAGGTGTCGTAAAAGGCGACTAAGGTAAGTCGACCCGCCGTGTGGTATCTGGCTGAGTAGAATAGACCAACCTCATTTCTTACCGAGGTGTCGTAAAAGGCGAATAAGGTAAGTTGACCCACCGTGTGGTATCCGGTTGAGTAAAATAGGCCACCCTCTTTCTTACCGAGGAGTCGTAAAATATGACTAAGGTAAGTTGACGTCAGGCAGGCGGCCGGTCGTAAAATACATAGCCAAATCATATGACAACATGTTTGTAACATGTTGTGCCGACCCCACTTATAGTGGGATAAGGGCAGGAGGATGATGAGTAGAAGTTGTTGGGCAATAAGAGGAAAGGATGAAAGAAATGTGCGTGCGAATGAGATGAGAATGTTAAGATGTGTGGTGTGACAAAACTTGATAGAATACGCAATGAGTATATTAGGGGAAGTCTGAAAGTTGCGCCCATTACAGAAAAGATGAGAAGTGCGAGAATTATAGTATACTTTTATCGACGCCTTAAAAGTAAGTAAAACTTAAAATAATGTATAAAAGTAAAGTATTCGTTTATGGAATGCAATTTTTTTTTAGTTTGCTGAACTGTGGGAATATAGAAATCTCTATAGTGATAAATACCGGATAACCGACTTTCTTATTATTAAACCCGCACGTTAATGCGTGTTGCGCTCTACCAGTAAATCATTGTTAGACCGTAGGATCTAAGTATTATAAGTGATTAATAAACTATTAAAACTATTATAAATTTATTTATCCTCTTGCCTTTATCCCACTCTAAGTGGGGTCGGCACAACATGTTATAAACATGCTGTCACAAGATTTGGTTCCGTTTTTCCGACCGGCCGCCTGCCTGACGTCAACTTACCTAAGTCGTATTAAACGACACCTCGATAAGAAAGAGGTGATCTATTGTACTTAACCGGATACCACATGGCGAGTCACTTACATTAGTCGTCTTTTACGACACCTCGGTAAGAAATGAGGGTGGTCTATTCTACTCAGCCAGATACCACACGGCGGGTCGATTTACTTAGTCGCCTTTTACAACACCTCGGTAAGAAATGAGGGTGGTCTATTCTACTCAGCCGGATACCACACTGCGGGTCGACTTACCTTAGTCGACTTTTACGATACCTCGGTAAGAAATGAGGGTGGTCTATTCTATTCAGCCGGATACCACATAGCGGATAATTTGAAATATCAAATAAACAAAAATTATATACGAAGAAATTCACGATATCCCGTGACCTATGTTAATGAGATTGATTATTGCATCAATGGCCAAGAGGTTCATCTATTGTCTCACTGCTTTCTTAATATCATTCACACACAGATAGAAGAGTTGCTCTTACTCACGATCATCGCCACTTCCCTTGCAATGAGTGGTCGTTGACCGCACACGCGCCTTGCGGCATCACTTTTAATATGCTCAGAATTGCCGCTGATAACATCTTAAGATTTTTCTAAACTAAATTATTTAGTGAGGTATCTATACATATAATGAGTATTAAGTACCTGGATGACCGTGCCATGCTCGGATTAAAAAAAAAGATTATGTTGTCTAGTATTCTAAATTTGAGACCGCCCATTACCCAAATAAGCTATCGTGAGTTTGACATTGAAAGCGCGAGTAATTATTTTTAGTGCCCGAAAACAGGGATAAAACATTATTTTTAAACCTAGCTAGATCGATTACCAACTCCCCCCCAAACATGAATGAATTTCATGAAAATCGTTGGAGCCGTTAGCAAAATTCAGAATATATATAATATTAACATTAATGTTAACTCATTTACATATCAAAGAAAGAATCAAAGATGTAATCGAATGGATGTAAAAGAAGTCATCGTTATTTATGTAGGTATATATGTAATCTGCTCCTTAGAACTCAATTTTAGACCCTCATTGCGGTAACGGATTTAATTTATAATATCTGGGTAATTTTTAAAAAAAAAAAATTTAAAAAAAGAAAAACAATTATTTAGTTGGGATCGATCCTTGGCACTCTTATTTCTCGACGCTGCCCGCTAACCGAATAAGCTACGTCGACTTGACAGTCAATCGCGACAATTCAATTCTATATAATGTTAGTGTTTTTTAATGCCCAAAAATAGGGATAAAACAATATTTTTTTACATAAAACCTAGCTAGATCAATTTTTCTCCCCCAAAACCTCCTACATGCTGAATTTCAGGAAAATCTTTGGAGCCGTTTCCGAGATTCGGAAAATATATATATATACAAGATTAACTCATTTAAATATTAAGATTATCTATACTTACCTATTATAAAAAAAGTCTCCAAAAGCTGTCGAACCGATTTTTTACTGTTTTTACTAAACGGTTGTGCAATTTAATGATATAGGTATATGCCGAGTCATAAATCCGATATATATGCTTTAATTCTATCTAATCTCATCATTATTGGTCCAGCGGATTAGTAACGTAGTAGTGATAGTGTAACAGACAGTCGTCAGGCGTAACGTCGATTTATAATATTAATATACATAGATAAATAATGTGTAATTACTAATATTAGAAAACACATATGTTTGAATAAGACCGTTACATAGTCAGTGCCAACTAATCTCTTGTCCAAGATATAATAAAGCACCTTCCATTGTACATTAGTAATTTCTATTCATAAACGAATAGCAACCCAATCAAAATTAAACACGTTTTCCAACAGTGAAACTTATAACAATGTGATGTGTACTGATACAGCGCTTTAGTATTGTTAACAGATTTGGTGCGAACTTTTTCGTTCACTGTGTCAAAGTTCAAGTTTACCGTTAGATTGGCGGTCGGTTATGAGAACAGGCGAAGATATCATGGCGAAACTAATATTGGATATACTTGAACGTACCGTCATAATGAGGTGAAATTGAAATTTGCAGCATGCGGTTTATATATTTTAAAAGCAATTCCTTTCTTGTTTTCTTTATCAACATTTTTTGCAATAGAACCTTAATAGGATATAGATTTGAAGGTGAAAATATTATTATTATAAATCATGCAAGTAATCTTAACAAAAATAGTTAACTACTAGAAACTAGATTAACCTTAACATCACCAGGAAAATATTTCATATAAGAAACAACGAAATAAAGGAAAAGCTATTCATAGCTTGTCATATTGTAGCAGCGACGTATTATGAACAACGACCTACTTTTCAAATAAGGTATATGGCAACTTTTTAATATAGTAATGGGTGCTTGTAAGTAAGAGATATAAACGTAAATAATCCACATTAAAAGATATAAAAAGTAGCGACCTGTTACTATCCCACTGCTAAGAATAAGCCTCTTCTCTACGTTTTTGGAGAGAAGGATTGGAGCTAAGACCTACCTCGTTGTTCCAATGTGGATTGGTAGGTTAGTGGTTACACATATCTCCACAATTCTCTAGAGATATGCAGGTTTCACGATGTTTTCCTATACCGAAAAGCGTGTGATAAATTGCAATTATCAATTAGACACATAAGCTTTAAGAGAAAAACTTATTGGTGTCTGCCCGGGTTTGAAACCGTGACCTCCTCAAAAGAGTCGCTCAGTGTTACTGCTGGGCTACCACAGCTTCTATTAAAAGATATAAATGGGAATATTAATAAAATTTTATTTTAAACAATAATAATAATTGAGGAATAAGTTATGATAGATTATGATCGCAAGCTTTGTGAACCTTCATTGATATATACAGTTTTTGTTAATTAAAGTACAAATTTTCTAATATTTATTCTATGGAGACTTTTATTAATCTATGGGCATTGGGGTCTTAAGTTGTTTTGGAATTGCGACCACGCATCGGAAAACGCAGCGTTGGCAGGCCCCCCTCCGAGGTTTAAATGTCGACCTCAAAAGGTTGCGGGGAGACGCTATACTTAAGCGAGACAAGATCATGTATGGAGATCTCGTGAAGAAGAAGAAGATTCTATTACCTATAGTAATAGTTGTCACATAACATTCCTAATGACTGAATGTAAATTAGTAATAAGAATTATATTTAAAAAAGATCAACCGCCGAGTTTCTTACTGGCACTTCTCGGTAGGAACAGCTTTCCGAATCAGCAATAGTGTTGATGATTCTAAAACACTCGTTTACAAGTTTACTTGTACAAAGAATATTTTTAATTTGATTTTCTATGCCTAATTTGGAATCATCACAAAATAAATTTTATTTTGTACATAGGTACATAACATCACAATACTATCATAGCTAAATATATCTAACAATAGAAACAAGTAATTATATGTGACTATCATTTCATATAATAACATAATAATTTGTGATGTGGTGATTTATCAGATCGCGGTTGCCTTTCCATTATTTGCTACGATTTACTTTTCTTTTTATGATTAGGTTCGACTCGACACAACCCAGTGGCTCGTGCTGCGAAAATTATAGCAACTTTCTCGTTCTATGATAACAACTTAATGGGATGTGAAACTATTCAATAATGGAAATCATCGGATGATTCTCGTGAGTACCTATTTACTTATTTCTGAGATAAAATAAAAGCTGCAACGTGGAATTAACTATCCTGCTATATAGATATAGATTCAGGCAAGCAGTTGTTGATCGTCATACATTTTATTTCTCATACATACTCGTAGGTATTTAGATTTGTACTTGACTTCATCCGATAGCAATCACAATATATTTTTAAAGGTATTTAGAAATTATAGCACAATATTCGCGGATATTCATTTTAATTATTTGGATTCATTGTTATTATTAATTGAAGAGTATTTTAGGATAATTATATCAAATACGAAGAAGAAGCTGTGGTACCCCAGCGGTAACACCGTGCGACTCTTTCGAGGAGGTCACGGGTTCAAACCCGGGTAGATACCAATGAGTTTTCTGTTAAAACCTATGTGTCTAATTGATAATTGCAATTTATCACACGCTTTTCGGTAAAGGAAGACATCGTGAGGAAACCTGCATATCTCTAGAGAATTCTGGAGATATGTGTAACCTACCAATCCGCATTGGAGCAGCGTGGTAGGTCTAAGCTCCAAATATTCTCTCCAAAAACGGAGAGAAGAGGCCTATTCTCAGCAGTGGGATAGTAACAGAACGCTTCTTACTTTACTCTATATCAAATACATAGTTACTGTAATATTATTATTTCCTATAATGTAAGAATAATTAAATGCACACATTCACAATTTACATATTAGTATTATTCTGTCTACTTGGAAGGGAATGTCGTCCACATTGGAGGCATAACTAACCACGCTGCTCCAACATGCATCGTCTGATTACATATATTCCAAAATTATGTATATTGCAAAAGATAACATTATCCTCTAAAGATTTTATCTAAAAGTCATAAGTACGGCAGCTTTCAACCATTTCAGCTTTTTAAAATTATTTTACGTACATTAACGTAAATTAGAAGGTAAATTGAATGTCAAATTATTATCGTTTCAATATCGGGTCCCCGAGGGCCGAGCCGTCTAGACTCCCGTATCAACTTATCTAATTTTAAACGTTCGCTGTTCGCAAACACACGAGTTCACGTGAAAACGCTTTTTCTAAAAGCTCAAAAGGATGTGTCAACACTGTTAGCCCTCTCTACCTATTTCACATACGGAAATACGTGCATTAAAACAATTTTTGTGTTTGTAAAATTAAACGAACCATATTTTATATACCATTTATATTTTTATTATAACTTTGTACAGTTTTAAGTTAGCTGCATATATGACAACATCATCCCCCCTGCCCTTATCCCACTCTAAATGGGGTTGGCATAACATGTTATAAACATATGATTTGGTTAGGTATTTTACGACTGGTCGCCTGTCTGACGTCAACTTACCTTACTCGCTTTTTTGGATTTTATATATGTCGTTAAAAAATAATAAATACAGCTTAGAAATCTTCAGACATAATGCAATTGAAACATGTCCAGCAAAACCATTAGAATGCACAGGATGAAGCTTTTCGAGTGAAGCTTACCTAGAAGCTACAGATTATAAATTCGATGCTTATTTATTCAATTTATATAATAATCTTACATCGTATACAAAAAATTTACGCGCACGCGCATGTTTGTGTGTGTGCGTGCGTGTGTGCTTGCGTGTTTGTGTGTTCAAATTATTATTTTTTTATTTTTATAATCTATAAAAGTGATATTTAAACTTTAATGCAGTTTAAAAAAAATACAGGAATGGCTTAAAAAAACTATCAATATATGCTTGTTTTATATTTACTTAAATTTTGTTAACCTAAATAGATCGTCTTTAACGTTGACAACATCAAGAATCATGATCTTTTCACGATATATATTAAACACAATTACTATACAGAATGTATAGTAATAGTATTTGTTAACATGGTTTGTAGTGATATGTAGCGATAAAATCGGTCTCGTGTCGTTTTTGTACGCTTTCAGTGGCAGTTTCGAAAAGGGTCCGCAACCACAATTTCAATATAATTTACACATTACATTGAATCTTAAAGAGACCGGTCTACGTTGTATTCATACCATCAATTCAATAGACTAGGGTTATCAAGTCTACATTTATTTGCAAGCTATAAAGATTTGGTATTTTTCAGAGTTACTAAGCTAAAAGCATAACAAAATATTTTTTTCTGGCGCCTAGCTTAAGTATTCTACAAACAATAAAAGTGGATTGAATTTATTAATCATTATTAATAAATAAATTAATATTAAGAATTATTGTGAACAAAACGAACGTTGACAACCCTAACATCTCCCCACAGTAACGTTTGTAAACTAATTTTCTTTCCAATTTGATTGACAAATTTATATGTTGAGTCTATAATCGTGAATTACAGTTAATATATCAGTGAAAAAAATCTCCATAAAGAATATATTTACCAAGATTTTGTTTCTCCACCATTACAATATTTATTTTTACAACTATTGTCTTTTTGTATTGCATGTAACGTGAAAAATATTGTTTTAAAAATGTAGTTTTTAACACTATAAATATTATTAGACGTACCTTCGGCTTCGCCCACGTGGAAATAACGTGGTTTTGGTTTACGCGGAGCACTCGAGTAAAGCTCCCAGTAGGCAATTTTTTTTACAACTGCGCGTCATCTTTAACACAACTTAAGATAAATCCTACTGTACTATTAACCTAAACTTTTCGAAAGAATTGCACTAATATTAAGTAAAAACTGTACAAAAATCCGTTCAGTAGATTTTAAGGAATTCGATCACATACTCACAGACTGCTTTTGGCAACTGTTTTTAATAAGTATAGATTAATAACATAAATAACATATATGAGGTAGGAAAAATGAGGCACTTAATTATGAATATAATTGTGTAAATTTACGCTTGCTAGTTCAAATTTTTCGTACTAATATATTTTCTATATTCGTAATTAGTTTTTCTATTAAGTAAACTCATTACAACTAAGCATAAAAAAACTAAATATATCTCGACCAAGCATATAACACGGTTATTGGTATAAGTAAATAATTGTGGAAGCATCAATTGTCGATGTAATTAATTTGCGATGTCAGCGTCGAGTAACAATGGTGCCAATAAACGCACGCATGTTCGACCAACGGGATTATTTTGGAACTTATAGAAATTCTCTACGTATTTCGGACAGTGATTTATATAGGGGGTGTGCCACCCTCGCGAGGGGCACCGGCCACGATATCACAAACATTGATTTCTGACATCGAAAGAAATTTTGAGTCGCCATGATTGAACGCTTGCATTTACGTTATATATGACAACTTTCATGTTCTTATTTGAAAAGCTTATTGTGCTTGCATTCATAATTCAAATTATTATTTATTCAAATAAACTTATAAACAAGCGCTTTTGAATTGTCAACTCTACTGCTGGTTCGGAAGTTGTTCCTACCGAGAAGAGTCAGAAACTCGGCGGTTGTTCTTTTAAAAAAAATAAATAAATAAATATATGGGACACTTACACATACGGTCGTCCGTCCCCAAAGTAAGTAACTTAATACTTGTGTTATGGTAGACAGACAACTGGTGAATATATACTTATATATTTTCTAAATACATACTTAAATACAAATAAACACCCAGGCTCAAAGACCAACAAATTCATTTTTTTTATAGAAAATGTTGGCCCTCGGCGGGAATCGAACCCGCGACCCGCGGAGCTGAAGGCAGGATCACTACCCACTGCGCCAACGGGCCAGTCAGAAGAGAGAATAGAATTCTTATTACTAGTTACATTTAGTCATTACAGGATTGAAGAGTGGCTTTTTAAAAACCCTATACTTTTTAAAATAAATTAAGTAAATAAAACGCAAAAGAATTATTCAGAAAGCTGACGATAGGCTAGAAAGAAAATAGATATCAGAAAGAAAGGAGTGTCATTTATTGCAGCTTTCTTTGTATAGCATCAAAGCAATAGAAATCGTTATAAATTTCTACATATGCAACATAGTGTTAAGAAACTGCAAATTTTACCTTATTGCTTTCAGATAAATTTCTTTTTATGCTAATTATATATAATTGCAACTAGATTATTAAATAGTTAACCGTATCTTAACTACTATTCTCTTACATTGTAAGGCGACTAAAAGAGCGTGTCTCTCATAAAGCTTTCTTTAAAATATCGTTCCTGCTAATTGTATAATTGTAATAATTTTGGTATATAATCAACAAAAAATATCACTTTTTAAGTTCAATAATTGAATCAAAATAAAACTGACAATGCGACAGCTCATCCAATTTCAGGTTAATACACGATATTTCTCTGAACTATCGTATTGAGAACGAAGTAAAATTACATAGTAGCAATTATATTCGACATAGCCCAAAGGATTACCAAGCTCCAGGGCTGATCACATTTGTCGCAAACCGACAACCGCCCTGGTAGAGGTGGAGTGAAGACCGCGCCTTGACAAATGTAGTGTAGGATCTCTTCCAGCTATGTAGTGTGACGATATCCACAAAGTGGCTAGCATCGGTTGGATACGAAGAGCTGCAGATCAAGCTGAGTGGCGTACTATTGGAGATACCTATATCCAGCAGTAAGAAAGGAACAAGTTGATAATGATGAACCAAAATATGTATAAGATAACAATAAAATCCGTTATGTCTTTATAGTTGCCTAGATACCGACTCTTTTGTATGATATTAACTCGGTTAATTGAGACAGCCATCCTGATTAGATCCTCACTTAACTGAAATAAGTAGGCCGTATGTCAGATGTTAGAATGGATAACATAATTGTATATCAATCGTAACATATTTTTTGTTAGCTGTCTTGTTTCTATCTTATGCTGACACCGTCTGTCATATATTTAATTGAATTAAACGCCCGCCGCAAAAAATAATAGATGTACCAATTAACATCGGCAAACATTGTGCTATTACTTTATATGAATATCTTTACAATAGATCGAATCATGACACGAACAAGTGGGACGACAGGCGAATAGTATTAATAAAATTAATTGAGTACATGTTTTTGGTGCGAACCGTTATGGTTAAAAGCTACTCTTAATAATATATGGGGTCATTTGAATTGCCTGTAAATATCTCACTATTGGCTATGATTATGTAATAGGTGTCCATTCCATCCTTCTATAATGTCACAATAATCAGTGTTGTAGTGATATTTAAGAGAGATATCAATAAAATCTTAATGATTCGAGATCTAAATATGCGAAAATAAAAATAATGAACTCATTTTCTGCTACCAGTATAGATAGCTATAACAGTTTTTAGTAAACTGAGTAAATTCTTTGTTAATATGTATCTCATAAAATTTCTCTAACCAATTCATTTTGTATTTATATTGTAATGTGATCTTGTAATTGTATATGTTAACTAGTTACTAATTTTTTTATATAAAAATTATTTAAGCACAATATAGGATTATCACTTAAAAATTTGACCTACGGAAAACAAATTAAACGACGCTTACCTGAAAAAGTCATGGACACATTTTGTACACTTTATAGGGTATATACCTATGTGTATCATTTCTAGATATAAATCACGGATAAAAAAAGTCAAGAGTATCTGGATAGAAGAAATAAAGCTGTTCGTAGAGTAAAAGTAGAAGAGGCCGCGCTTGCTGTTGTTGAACTACTAATAATTGAGGCTATTTTAACAAATAATCTTGTCCAGGTTCAAACTCTAAAATGCTTCGTTGTGAACGAATCCATGAGGTAATTATAATTCAATTATCATCATCAAAATCGTCTTTTATACATACAAGAGGAATCATTTTCAGACTTCTTCAAAGGCTGACGAACTTATAAAATTTGATTTTATCTGCCTTCATAACAAGTCCTCAATGATTACCCGATCTCCGTAATTACTCGTGAAATACCACAAGTAAGGAAGTAAAATTGAAATTCCTAGGTGCGATATTGCAGCTGTAGGGCCCATGGTCGCAATACCTCACCCACAAACACTAGAACGCACGCAACGGTACTATGACCAGTCAATTCACTAGCTTGCCAATACTTGATTTAATGCCTGTAAACCACAGATTGAACTTACTATAAAGGAACCTGATTAACTGCATCCATAAGCCAAGAATGTTATAAATAACATAAACCACGATCGCCATGAATTTTAGAACTGAACTTATATAAGTATTTCAAATGACAATTACGTTCGCCAAATTCCGTGTGGTATCCGGCTAAGTAGAATAGACCACCCTTATTTCTTACTAAGGTGTCTTAAACGGCGAATAAGGTAAGTCGACCCGCCGTGTGATCTCCGGCTGAGTACAACAGACCACCCTCATTTCTTACTGAGATGTCGTAAAAGGCGACTAAGGTAAGTTAACGTCAGGCAGGCGGCCGGTCGTAAAATACATAGCCAAAACATATGACAACATGTTTATAAGACGTACCAACACGACTTAGAGTGGGATAAGGGCAGGAGGATGATGATATTACGTTCGACGAGCTGGTAATCTACTAACGTACTTTACGACTGGTAATCTGCTAAGGTACCAACATACGACTTCTGTAGTTATACGTATTGAGTACGATTAGCACCGCACTAGTTTGTCGGCATATAGCAATAAGATCAAGATAAAAGCATTCACTAATTAACAAAATCCACGTTTACGAAAAAAAAGTTGTCGATTACTAACTTGATCGTAAAAGTTTGTATTGATCCATAACGTAACGTTCGTTTACACTTACTACAAGACAGTCGTATTAACCTATAAGACAACATTTATGTGATATTATTGGATTTTTTAAGTTGCGCAAAGCAATTAAGCTTACGTTCCTTACAATCATATTATGGCATATTTATGTCATACCTATAGACAATGACAATCTTTCTGAGATTAATATGAGATTATTTTGGTAAATCTTAATTGGAGAAGTCGATTAACTTGTGTGTTACGAGTGCTAAGCGATAGGAACTTTTAATATATATCATTTAACATTTAAAAAATCGATATCGATACAAATCATTGGCAAAATTGCTGTAAAGGTGTTCGTAAACATTTGCAATTGCTTACACTAATAACAATAATTCTAGGTCAAATTCAAATATTATGGGTGTTTGAACACGATTTTTCCAATTTTTTAATAAGCATTTGTCATACATATAGATAATTCTAAAGTCCAGTAAGTGCAAATTTGTATACTAAATAGCGTTAAAAAAAATTTGAATGACTAAAGTAAAGGTGCATGTTGACAAAAATATTAAGGATATCTTGGCTTTTATCTGTAAGACAACTGTATCATTTACTTATAGTTAATATTCAATATATCTATTAACAATACATAATTTACTATGAGAGCAGGTATATAACAATACTACCCATTGTGTAAAAGTAAAAAAATAAAAAGCAGTAACAAACTTTAACTACTAACCATTATCATCGAAGTTAAATACTTTGAAATCGCTATATAAAGTCTACAGTTAGCGATCGTCCTAAACGTCAATTAAATCAGGCAAGATAACAGTGCACTTATTTCGAACCAAAGGCGTGACGATAACACCAGCCATTATGTTTTGATGAAATTCGCCATAAGGCGTGCCAATTCTTTTTTTATTTATCAAAATGAAATTGGGCCGACATTTAAAAGTTCGTTGTGCTCTGTAAGATGGACTCTTCGATATTCGGACAATAAAACAGATTAGGTTACTTGGTGAAAGATATACAGTGAGTGCCGTTATAAATATAGAAAAATATTCCTGGTTTGAATTACTTTTTTGAACTGTAAACAGTGACGTTTAGTTATTTCTTTTAAATAAAACAAACTAATATTCAATATGAATGGAAAAGGCGAAAAATTAAAGCTTGGTTTATAATGTCTTCTTAATTTCAGTTTCTTTCGCACCAAAGCGACACAACAGCCATTTAACATATCTTTTGAATTCAATATAAATTTTAGCATTTTCCTGAAAACATATACTATATATATCCCAAAGCCAAAATTATTCTTTGAAATTAATTAGAAAAGCTTTAACTCTGTTCTACAGACTCTATTCTGTTTTAATAAAGTTTTACTAATTTTTATCGTCCTCATTTATTGTCCAAGACATAGAAAATTTGGTATATCTATATAATTTTAACCTAAGCAATATTGCAAATTTCCTAAAAACACATATCATACTTGTTTATTTACGTACATAGTAAATTTAGATAATAATACAATTCAAAGACTCATGATGCTTTTGGATATTAGCGAAATAAGATTTAAAAAGCGTATCAATACTAAACCAGGTGGAACCATAGTAATTTATCTTTCATTATTTTGTTTTATATTTATTTTCTTAACGTTTTATTTTGTAATAATCCAGTGTGAAATCACAAAGTTTTATTTGGTGATCATATCGTTATCTGTATTTGTATTCATGAAAATAGTTTTTACGGTAGATAATTTTATCTTCCATTTTTATATTAAGGTTTTTTAACAACAAATATTTTAAGGGTTTTTAGGTAAACAAAGCTTTTTGCACACTTGTCTCACAAAGATTTATTTTTAATCGCTATCCTCATTCTTATAAGACAACATGCATCCATTTTAAAATATAGACCTCGCATTAGATGCGCCACTGTAAGCGATTTTCATTTTGTGATGGATATTAGACACTCTATATACTTATCACAAACGTGGTTTTTATTCTAGAATCTTTAGCATCTGTAAATCATTAATAATTTTAATTGATGATACTTTTTTTGTCATTCAAGTACCAAGACTTAAATTAAATCCCATACAAGCTATTAAAGTTAAAATTTGGTTATTTTTTTTGTGTATTTAGGTATGGTAGTTGGTCAGGAAGTACTATGTCCACGGTCGGTCCATTGTATTCTATTTTTATTCCCTCATTTTTTATTTTAGTAGGAAACTATTATTATGCATTGTTTGTCATTACTGTGACATTTGCTTTATTAATAAAAGAACAGAAACCAAGCGCTATACGAATTGATAAGGCTTTTTTTATTAATAGATAGAGCCTGATTGCGATTTAGCTTAACACACAAAAGATTACGATTATCGGACTAAGAAAAAGTGCTAAAAACTGTCAATTCTATATTAATCCTTCCAAGGAAAATATCGTAAGAAACAGCTGTCATAAGAATTCCCGGATTATGGTACCGTGATATGTAAAAAAATCTTATATTACTTTGTGGTATTCGGCCGAGTAGAATAGACTACACTCATTTCATACCGAGGTGTCGTAAAAGGAGACTAATTTGATTTGACCCGCCATGTTGTATCCGGTTGAGTTGAATAGACCACCCTCTTTCTTAATGCGGTGTCGCAAAAGTGACTAAGGTAAGTTGACGCGCCATGTGGTGTCCGGCTAAGTAGAATAGACCACCCTCTTTCTTACCGAGGTGTCGTAAAATACCACTAAGATAATTTGACGTCAGGCAGGCGGCCGGTCGTATAATACCTAGCCCATACCCCACTTAGAGTGGGATAAGGGCAGGAGAATGATGATGATCTCATATTACTTACATTGAAAAAGGTAACCTAAATTTAATATTTTTATCTTCAGTATTAAAATACATTAGCTTAGCAATAACACTCACAAAAAATAGAATAGTAGAATAGTCACGCAAAGCCATAAGCATTTAACTCAAAAAAATGGTTTTTAAGATGAGTATCGATGAAAAGTCACGATCTACGCCATATAACGCAATCTACTTTCACGTCTGATATTTTTAACAATCTCTTCACAAATTTTTGGCATTGATAAGTCTGATTTTTTTGCCACAGCTTGTATAGAAAATATTCGGGTGATTTTGATTTTGAGACGAATGGTTGTACCATTTTACCACAGAGAACATAAGATCAAAGTTTACTAATCGCGTTTTATTTAACGCGCTTTATTGTTTGCCCACGAGCTGAAAACATAAACCTCCTATTCAAATATGGCGTATTAGCTTTAGTAATGGACGTTTCTCGGTAAAGGTGCATCGGAAACAAACCTTGCGTGTAAAATAATTACAAGGCTCAATAGCGAATATTATATGGCACGGAATACCAACTTCAGACCACAAAGTTATTTAGTTACTGAATTCTACGGTTTCAGTAAAACATGCAAACTTCTAATCTCACTTAATTATTGGCCCTAATACCATGTTCTCGGTATTTTACATGGATTTTTTGTGACAGGTTTCGCAAAAGTGCGACCTTTTATACCGTAAGATTGTAGCAGTTGAAATATACTTGAATTGGAATTTAATCTTAGAACGATAATTTTCATTCAATATTGCTATTAATAAATATACTAATTATTGTAAAAAAATTCGTACACTAAAGTACATTCTATAAACTCCTACGAAAAAATAATAGTGAACACTAAACTATTGTATCGCTACACTAAATTTTCTAAATGACTTCTTCCTCTTTTTCATTATCTTTGTAACTAAGAAAAAGTTTGCACTCCAATTGATTATGACAATTTGTTTCCAATCAATATCAAAGTAATAAATAATTTGGAGATCTTTTACTGAATTTGTGTGCCGATAATATATCCAGCGGTTAGATAATATGTGACTAAAGTGTAAAGAAATGTCGGGTACAATGATAGCTTAAATACTTTGTAAAAATAAAGTATTTAAATGTTAGTTGATAAAAGCTTGATAAATGCTTACTATTATTAAAATGAAATTAATCGAGATAAAACAGAATATGTTTGACCAACCTGCGACATCGCTTACTGCTAAAATTACAAAATATTACAATAAGGAATATATTTCGAAGGTTCAGAAG
The DNA here is from genome assembly GCA_947086495.1 of Morpho achilles. NCBI lineage: Eukaryota > Metazoa > Arthropoda > Insecta > Lepidoptera > Nymphalidae > Morpho > Morpho achilles. The sequence goes on from CAMTZB010000019.1 coordinate 12,495,304, forward strand.
TTTATGCTCTATTTGTATGTATCTATATGTAATATGGCTTTAATATAAATACTACTACAATTTTATTTCTATTTATTTTTTTATGACTAAATAATGAGATGACTAGGTTGCAGTACACATTCACTTTTATAAATTACTATTTTTTTATTTGGTTTGATAAATATTTACGGCAATTATTAAGTTCATATGCGTTAACTTCTAAAAATTATATTTTATTTATACTGTATTTGCGGTTAAAAACAAAATAATTAACAAGTTATGCAAGACCTATCTACAGATAACAAAGTCATGAAACGGAAATATGTCATCATAAAAAATATATGAATGAAAGTCTATGTAATTTATGTTTGCGAATTAAAAGCCTCTTACTTTTTTTTCTCCTTCAAAGTTATTGATCATTAGCGATTTGCTATTTTAGAAAAGTGTACGCTCATTTTATTATCTCTAAACTGTAAGTTCAATCAAACTGCTTTAATGGAGATGGTTCATACCAACCAAGAGCAAAGCAATAAAAACAGATCACATAGGTAATTGAGCACCCTCCCGACATTCCCTGATTGCATGCTCGTTTCCCACGCCTTGTATAATCCTGGCTTCTTATGCAACTTAATCAAAATTCCGTAAAGCAGAAAGCTGTTAGGAGGTCCTTAATTACATGATTATATCTAAGTTTTCTCGTCATACAGTGTGGTGTCCGGCTGAGTAGAATAGACTCATATCTTACCGAGGTGTCGTAAAAGGTGACAAAATTAAGTTGAGCCGCCGCGCCGTGTGGTATCGGGCTGAGTAGAATTGAGCACCCTTTTTCTTACCAAGGTGTCGTAAAATACGACTAAATAAGTTAACGTCAGGGAGCGGGCGGTCGTAAAATACGTAGTCAAATCATTTGACAACATGTTTACGACATGTTTTGCCAACTTAGTGTACGATAAGGGCAGGAGGATTATCTAAGTCTTCGGAAAGAAGAATTATTTAATTTTATGTCATAGTCTTTGCTTGGTAGCTATTTTGCTAAAGTATAGAATAAAAATAACAAGGAGCGAAGTATTTAAAGACGAAAATAGAAACGTCCTACGCCGTCTTATATGGTGTTTCACTTAGCCGTTAGTACTTAGTCCCACTTTAAAGTGACCCCAGTGCCTGTTTCACCGGTTAAGTATAATCGTGATATTATGTTTTTATGAATAAGGGGACGGTAAAGAACCTTACTACAAAGGTAAGTAATGTTAACATACAATTTAATAAAATATTAGCAAATATTATTTTATTTTATAAATAAATTAAGCGAGGGATATGGAGCTTACAACCACCAAATTCCTATTAAATTTATAGCAAGTGCCAAAAATCTAATATCTTTCCATATAAATAAATAAATAAATAAATGGGACAAATACACAGCTGTCCCCAAAGTAAATTAATACCTGTGTGGTGACGGACAATTGGTAAATATATACATATATAATTTTTTGAAATACACCCGAGAACCGATGAAAAAAAAATTGTATTTGCAAATGTTGGGCTTCGGCGCCCGGAGTATTCGAACCCGCGATCCGCGGAGTTTAATGGAGGGTCATCTGCTCTAAAGGGCCAGTTAAATATACATTATTTACGTTGTTTTCCTAGTTTATTTACTTAGAGTGAGTTAAGGACAGGCGAATGAATTAGTTTAAATAAGAAATGGCAAAAATAATAAATAAATAAATATAAATAGGTAAGTATATGGGACACTTACACACACGGCCGTCCGTTCCCATAGTAAATAACTTAATACTTATGTTCTAGGTGACAGACAACTGGGTAATATATAATTTTATATAATTTTTCAATTTTACTTATATAATTTTATCATTTTACTTATATAATTTTTAAATACACACATAAATACACATATACACCCAGAGTCGAAGACCAACAAATTCATTAATAGAAAATGTTGGCCCTCGGCGGAAATCGAACCCGCGACCCGCGGAGCTGAAGGCAGGGTCACCCACTGCGCCCGCCTTCTATGATAATGATGATAATGATGATAATGATGATAATGATTTAACAAGATAAAATTGTATGTCACAGCCCTAAATAGAAAGCACGTTACAAGTATCCCCTTAAGCTTCTGGCTAGCTCGGGATTCTTCCAGTAATCTTACGGTTACAAGTAGGAATCATGTGAAGCAGAGCTAGTAATTGGGTGCACCCGACCGGCGTTTGTAATTGATACGCCAGCATAGCGGTTCTCCTCTGCACTTGTATTTACGCCCTTTGTATATGGCAATGCCGCTGCGATCTTTAAGTAGTTACGTTACGGCATGCGGTAATCGAACTTATGCTTCTGGGTGAAAAGCAATTTGACTATTCACGATGTTGCAATGGTTACAGTTAGAATTTTGAGTTTCAATGTAATGAAATGTATCCATAATGCGGTGCAAATTTCTATCGATAGAAATTATTTATTTATCGTGCGATTAGTCCAGGTGTTTTTACATCGGTTATTGATTTATAATTATCTAGTTTTGTTCTATATTTAAAAAGCTAATAGTGAGCGTAAATTTCTTTTTTCAAAAACGTTACTATTATAGAATGATGTCGCATTTAAGTTTTTAATTCATATTATTTGTATATGTATTAAGTCTTTTCTAACATTTTACAATGAATAATAAATATTACGTATTAAATGATTTTACTTTTTATTTATAGAATTAAATTAATTAATTAAAAATTAAATTATTTTTTATTTATATTATAATATAGTTAATTATAAATTAAATTTACAGTATACAACTTTGTTATTTATGGCAATGTATTTTTCATTTATATAATGAAGTGGGGTACAAACTGGAAGAATTATGTATTATAATGAAATCGTTATATTAAAATAATCAATATTAAGTCAAAAAATGTTAAGTTATATTTAAATATAAGTGTATTGAAAATCACTTACCAAAACATTGATTGCGGTGAACCATTGAAGGAGCATATGGGAACTGAGTTTATACATCGTTCACGGAAAACACTTAAGGTTAAATATTTATTCTATTACGTATTGATATTCCCGCCAAAGACGTGGGAGCAAGGTGTACGCGAGTGTGTTATGCCGGTTTGCCCGCTAAACTAAAGGAGGTAAGCACCGTGAGAGCTTTGCGAACGCTCTCTGAATGGCCCACGAGGAGGGAGAATTGGCGGGAGGGACGTTCTTGTAGGGGAAACCGCGTCAACCGCCTCCGGTAATTCACTAAGAAAAGTTATTTTTTTGATTGCTTCGTAACATCGAAGGGAAACAAGTGATAGATTGGAAAAAACGTTTATGATCGATATTTGTAGTAGAACACGCAAACGTTTTATTTGTATTGATATAAAAGTATCCATCCTATCCTATTCCTACTAATATAATATATTCAAAAGTTGTCAATATTCATTCTATTCCTTTAGAATTAACAGTATTTCTAAAGCCTTTATGTTATTCCGGTGTGTAAGGAATGTCTGTGCCAAATTTCATCGATATTGGTTCAGCGGATTCGCCGTGGAAGAGTTACTAACATACATCCATACTCACAAACTTGCGCAACTTGCAAAATTTATAATATTAGTAGGATGGGCCTTAAAATCTATAAGATGCTGCATGAAGAGCAAATGCAGCTGCATGAAGAAGACTAATGAATGTGTATTATTTTTTATTGTTTTATATAAATTGGTTGAAATATGACGATAATTATTTGTTAGAAATATTAGATAAGTCAAGCCATCTGGGAGCTTTAACGGAAAACAGTGCCTTATCCGTTTGGTATAACGAAAAAATGTGGGAATATTCCTCCTGTATAAGGCTACAAAAAGTCTGCGACAGAATATATTTATAGTTTAAGGATAACTAATTACATCCACTCTGTTTTTAAATGGTAACATCGAATGTGGTGTTTCGAAAACTACTTATGTTTAAAAAGATGAATACTCTATCTGTTGATAGAGTATTCATCTTTATCAACTTAAATAAGTTAGTAACTTCAAGTACTACTAACTCGAAATACAAACACGAATTATAATAAAACATTTCTATCATAACTTTTGTACTATGTAATTCCACGAAGTAACGCCTTCTTCTATAAATAGTATTAACAACTAGAAGATAAGTAAATAGTGCTAAATTAAAAGGAATAAAATATTACGTGAAACAAACAGCAACGCGTTTTCAGGTGTGGTATTGAATAATAATAAGCTTTTCGCCTTTATTTTTATTATAGCAATAACAAATTTCAGTATAAAGCTATTTTATTTAATCGAATATTATAAATGCAAAAATCTATCTGACTTTTACGTTTCACAACCAATCTGCTAGACCAATACTGATAAAATTTTATCTTATTTGGGTTAACATATACAATAAAAAATAGTGTCAAATGTAGTTATATACGTTATCTTAAAAGTAATTCTTTTGTATCTTAAAAGTATGTTTTCCCAATACATAAAAAGAATAAATAAATAATTGAAACTTTTTTGTCAAAATATATGGAAATACAAAAAATATAATTTGCCACTCATGGCAACTTTGTACATACTAGCGTTATTGTAAAAATATCTGATGCTTGCCAGAACAGACCATAAAGGATGATTCACGCTACACCGTGTCGCGACCGGGCCGTGCCCCGGCCGGGGCACGGCCACCGTGCGTCGGCCGTGCCAGTCATTCATGTTACACCGGGCTGTTTGGGTTTATTATTTGCACGACTTATATCTATGTTAAGTAGCTTTTGTCAGCAAGTGATTTCATCTATCGATAGACTTGACGCCTAAATACATATGCAGTTTCACAATTTGAATTAGCAGCTATTGCAATTGCCATCGATGATGAAGTATTGGAAATTATTTTATTTGTTATCTAAATACTTAGGATGGCTCATGTCGTAAATCACAGAGCAAATTACACACATTCTAAACAATTTGCATTGTCCATTTTGCTGTTAAGCTGCTAAACTCACTAAGATTTGACGTTGACTGATCTGCGGGCGCCCGGGCGCATATGTTTATGTTACAACGTGTCGGGGCCGAACCGTGCCGGAGCCGGGAAACAATACCCACCGACATTTCAACGCCGTGCCCCGGCCGTGCACGGCCGGGACACGGCCGGGGCACGGTTAGGCATGAATCACTTCATACCAAAAGTATACCATAATGTTCGACCGTGCCCCGGACGGGGCACGGCCCGGTCGCGGCACGGTGTAGCGTGAATCATCCTTAAAGTAATAAAAATACAAAAATTATATATAAATAAAATTAAAGATAATTTATGATTATGTTTGCGTCGGGCTATTAAAGGCGAGTTATTACATACATAATATACTAAGTATACAGGATAGGTCAGTATGGTATCCCATGTGAAAACATAGGGAGCTTATTAACGATGGAGTAAGCTGATTGGAAAAGCTCTAGACCAGTGGTTCTTAAGCTTTTTTGGGAAGCTAAATACTTGATGGAATCCTACAAGAAAACAATAGTTTTTAAAAGTGTATTCTTTATTAATAAGCATAATAAAAGTACAATGTAACAGTTACTACCCATACAATAATAATAATTATTGTTTGGGTATGGGTAGTAAGTATTGAATAATAGAAGATAATAAAAAAGAAAAAATCTAATACACCATTTGTTGTAACACATGTTTATACAAATAAATATACCTACGCGCGGCCGCGGAGTCAAAACGTTTGATCAAAGAGAGGTAATTTGTTTTTTTTTTCTAAATTCTTGTGGAACCCCAATAGAGGTATCGCGGAACCTAAGGGTTCCGTGGAACACACACACTTTGAGTAAAGCTGCTCTAAATGATAAAATCAGGAAAAAGTAGATCGTTAGAAAAATCTAAATTATCAATATAGTACGCCGCGATGCAAACTCCAAATGACATTGACGGAGCCCATAGTACGAAAAAACTCTTTACTTTTTAACTATCGGTAAGATTTTTCATTTTATCATACGTAAAGCTGTGGTAGCCCAGCGGTAACACCATGCGCCTCTTTCGAGGAGGTCTAGGGTTCAAACCCCGGGCAGGCACCAATGAATTTTCTAGTAAAACTAATGTGTCTAATTGATAATTGCAATTTATCAAACGCTTTTCGGTGAAGGAAACCATCGTGAGGAAACCTGCATATCTCTAGAGAATTCTGGGGATATGTGTAACCTACCAATCCGCATTGGAGCAGCGTGGTAGGTCTTAGCTTCTCCTTCTCTCCAAAAAAAAAAAAGAACGGAGAGAAGAGGTCTATGCCCAGCAGTGGGATAGTAACAGGCCGTAACTTACTTACTTATAAGTAAAAGTAAAAAATCTGTGTATTGAATATATGTTTAACATTTGTATTTTGATAAACACTAATCAAATTACATTATCCTAATAAGAAGTTAGCATATTTGCATTAAAAACGACCTTGTTATGTATTTACTTAGCTATATGTGTAGTAGATATCATACTGAGACATGACCACAATGACCGTAAAACTGTTATCGGTTAGTTTATCAATCTCATATCGCACTACCAGCGGCATCACACATCAAACGCGGTTATATTAATTTTGAATGATAAAACTAAAGTTTAAAATTGAATCATAACCAAAAGATGTTTATCTTTAAATTTTTTGCTCACCTATTGCATCATAGCGTAGCATAACTAATATTGTTATGAAATGTAAATAAAAGGTCATTTACTAAGAAACCATTTATTAAGTAGTATAAATATAAAAGAAATAGTAATAAATGCCATACATTAACCACGAAACCATAAATATATCTTTAAGTAAATATACAAAGAATGTTATAGATTGCTGATTTTTCGCTTAGGGTCTAGTCATTGGCCCAAACTTTTTTTCAAGTTCTCGGCTAGTTTGTCCATAAATTCAAATGTTTCATAATAATCGGACCTTTTAACATTGTTCATGCCCTTGATGCAAATAGCCAAATCTTTAGTCATTATACCAGATTCTATAGTATCAATACACACTTTCTCGAGCGCTTCTGCGAATTTCTTCAGCTCCAAATTATCATCTAATTTTGCACGATGTAGTAAACCTCTGGTCCATGCAAAAATAGACGCAATGGGATTCGTAGATGTCTCCTTTCCTTGCTGATAGAAACGGAAATGTCTTGTAACAGTCCCATGTGCAGCCTCGGCTTCTACAGTTTTACCATCGGGACAAATCAAAACTGAAGTCATTAGACCCAATGAACCATAACCCTGCGCAACTGAATCAGACTGAACATCACCGTCATAGTTCTTACAGGCCCAAACAAATCCACCTTCAGATTTCATTGCATACGCAACCATATCATCGATAAGTCGATGCTCATACCAAATATCTTTAGCTTCAAAATGAGCTTTGTATTCCTTCTCATAAATTTCTTGGAAAATATCCTTGAAACGACCATCATACTTCTTAAGAATAGTATTCTTCGTGCTCAAGTATAGAGGATACTTTCTATCCAGAGCATACTTAAATGAAGAATGCGCAAAATCTACAATAGATGCATCAGTATTAAACATTCCAAGCGCGACACCAGCACCTTTGAAGTCATTGACAACATGCTTTATTGGTTGTCCAGACACAGGAGTGAATACAAGTTCCAATTTCCCTTCCCCAGGTACTACAAAATCAGTAGCTTTATATTGATCTGCATGCGCATGACGACCTATAATAATAGGTTTTTCCCATCCAGTAACGAGTCGAGGAATATTCTTACATATGATAGCTTCCCTAAATACAGTACCTCCAAGAATATTACGAATAGTACCATTTGGACTTTTCCACATCTTCTTAAGTTTAAATTCTTCAACTCGTTTCTCATCTGGTGTTATAGTAGCACACTTAATACCGACGTTATATCGTTTCACTGCATTCGCACAATCAATTGTAACTTGATCATCAGTTTTGTCTCGATTTTCCATACCTAAATCATAAGTGTGCAACTCAATGTCTAAAAATGGTAGAATTAGTTTGTCCTTAATAAGGTCCCAGATGATTCTAGTCATTTCATCACCAAGGATGTCTACTACTGGTCCAGCCTTTATTTTCGACATCTTTAAACTGTAAAGAAAAAAAATATGAAAATGTTGAAATAGCTGTTAAGGTTTAAATTTTAAGACGCTTGTCTCAATATTTTAAAAATTATGAATTTATCTGAATCTAAAGGTACGACGAAGTTTTAGCAACCAAGCCGGTGACCTATAAAGTAGAATCTTGATCAAGTGATTATATTTTTTATGATTGATTTATCGATTCTAGATAAAGAATATATAAAGCATTTTATCTAAATTTTAAAAAAGGAATCGAAAATTATTATTAAAGGTGTTGAGTATATGAAACATGGTAAAAGAATCTCACGTGAAATTTATACCAACAATTTAGTACGCAATTAGTAGGTACCTGAGTGACCGAGCAAGATTCGGTCACCCAGGCACTAAGAATTAACCTACTATTTTTTAAAAGATGTAAAAGTAATGCAATTAAAAAATAAAGAAAGCGACAGTGACATGTGTGTGGTGTGTGTGACTTGATCCCGGGTTTTGAACTTTTTTGTTCCGCATTGTTACAATCCGGCTCATTCGAGCAATCAATTCTAAATTTTAGCATTTTCTGATGCCCGAAAACAACATTTTTTAAAATAAAACCTAGCTAGATTGTCCCCCCCATATGAAATCGTTGGGTTGTTATCAAAATTTAGAAAAATATGTATATACAAGATTAACTCATTTACATACCTATTAAAGATTAAAAATTTATTTAAAGAAGATAGTGCTGTTTTGATAAAACAACACAATTGTTACCTTGAACCTAAAATGCAATTTCATCAGATATTTTATTTTTTTCATCATCTCGATAATTGATTCTTATTTACACTTTGAACGTTTTACACAATTATATTATATAAATCACTATGTACAGCCTTATATATAACTGGTATTACTGTGACAGCTTAAATGCTGCTACCTACAATCTACTTATGAAACTGTTGGATCTAAACATTACATTAGTTATCGTATTTTCGAATTTCAAGAGAAGCTGTGAACTATTTTGTTTCTTTATAAGAAAACAGCAAAAAATCTTTTTGTGCAGCAAATACTAAAAGAAAGAAAATAAGAAAAAAATTGACTGTAATAAACCATGACTTACCAATTATATAAATTACATAAATCAGTTTTGAAACTAAAAATAGTAGGTTTGTAATCGTCTTACTTTACATTTAAAATATTTAATTATTATTCATTTAATGACCTTTAGTTATTTTGAATAAAAACTTGAGAATGGGGCAAGAACAATAGAAAATATGACGTAACTAAACACAGCTATATTGATTTCGTAATTATCGCCTTCTTAAGAGATTTTTTAACTCTTAGGATATGCGTTTACTACCATCATCATTCTCTTACCCTTATCCCACTCTAAGTGGGGTCAGCACAATATGTTTTCTTCTTCCATTCTCCCCTATCATTTGTCAACTCTAGTGCCACTCCTTTAACATGCATATCATTTTTCACACAATCCATCCATCTTTTTTTCAGCCTGCTCCTAGTCATACATCCATCCACATTCATATTTAAAACTCTTTTGGTCACATGATTTTCATCCCTCCTCATTACATGACCATACCAACTTAGTCTCACACTTTACATATTTTCTGTAATGGGCGCAACTTTCAGTCTTCCCCCGATATACTCATTGTGTATTCTATCAAGTTTTGTCACACCACACATCTCTTATCATCTCTTAACATTCTCATCTCATTCACATGCACATTTCTTTCATCCTTTTCTTACTCACTTACTACCAAAAGATTTTAATATTTTTTATACTTTGCCAGGAATTATTTAGTCTAGCATAGTAAGCTGTTAGTTGAATTTTGGTTATAATCCACAATTGCTTAACCATAAGTGTCCACATTTTTTAAACAGTTCTATTTTTTCATCGCATTATCATTCTGATGATCTTGATGTTATGAGTACACTAAAAAGATGCAAGTATTCAAATAACACTGAATGCCTTATGTACTGACTAGGTAAATGGAAATTTAAAATCATAAGGACATAATTGATCACTACTTCTCTTTAGGTTTAATTATTTGTATGCTTATTTAAACTACAGGTATAAAGGTAGTTGATGTTCCAAGATAGGTATCTTGTTCAATGAATGGAAAAAAAAGATTTGGTATATAATAAGTTATGACAATCAGACATAGGGTGGGTCTAAGTTCAAACCTTTTTCACCAAAAGCAGATAGGCCTCTGCCCTACACTGGGATAGTAACAAGACAGAGCTTTAGTTAAATTATATAAGCAAAAATTGTAAGCAGTAGGACTAAATGTAACACATTGATAACTTTCAGTATATAATGAATCTATCTATATTTTTAAATTCATTATATTACCCAGTGTTTAAATTAGCTATATAAAAAACCATTGCAGTGTTGTTATACTGTGACTGTGTGAGGTGACTCTAAGTCACCTTTTTAAATAATTAACAATTATCAAATTGTGAATGAAAAAAAATTTGTAATATATATTAACTAATACTAGAAACAGTTAGTAGGTATGTATATTCCGCTAAAGTACTTTAGAAACACTACAATTTACGCCATTGTCATATTTTTCTCTCGTTGTATGTATGATATTAAGATATGATAACAAGCATTATCAAATGGTTAACTAAGGTACACATATACCTATAGTAACAAAATTCTTGTTTCAATGTCTAATTTCAAAAATACTTAAAAACTAGTTTCTCTGGTACAAAGTTCAAGTATATATAATTTACAAAAAAAAAACGAAATATAATGTAGTAATTTGCAAAAAAATCATCTAAAACTAGAACAAATAAAAGTACGTTCTATAGTTGAAAGACGTAAGTGGCTAGTTTTCTACAGAAAACAACTTACTCTTAAATATTTCACTCGTCAAAGTCAATCAAATGTGCCGATTAAACTGTAAATGTAAAAGTGAATGTTACTTGTATAGGTAATGCAAATCGCAGTTTGTGTTTGAGGGTGGGGTGTTGTATTATATAGCAAAAAATTATTTTTGTATCTACTATAATATCTTATTGGATTGGCATTGGTAGCAATGGTGGCAATAAAATACACCTAAGGTTCTTTGTAAAATCATATGAATACGTTAATTTTTAATTTTGTAGCATAATAATACCATAGTGCTGTACTTTAATTACAGAGCATTTAAGTAACCACTACTTACGATTTATCTATTATAATATAGTATATGTAATTAAAAAGGCATAAATGGTTATTTTTTACGTCATATTTTATTAATTTTAACGGTTTTTACAGTGTCTCTAGATCTAGGAGGGACAATAGAACATTGATTATTGAAGCATGAACGAAAGAAAAGAAAGAGCGCAGAAGCTCTTATAATACTAAAATCGGGAAATTTAAAACTAGATTAAAATGTATTTATATTCAACAACTTAAACATTTACATATCAAAGTTAGCCTAGAGACTAGAGACTGAGCTAAAATAATATGCTCATATTATTATTTTCCATTGTGGCATGAAAAGTAACAATAATGTCAAAATTTAAAAATTTTGTCGTTTTTGAAAAATATAAGACATACATTCCCCTATATATACATATTAACCGACACGACGTAACATATAGTCTCCTTTTATTTTATACCAAGACTCTTTAGTTAATTATCTCAGTTCAAAAGATCTCAAGATAATTTTGTTATGGCTTAAATTCCACATTACTTATTAGTTTTTCTATTTCTAATAGTTGACAAAAATTTATTTGTATCAGTAGAGATTATAGTCTATTACGTTGTTGTCATTATTATTGTAACTGCGCATAATCGATAATTTTTAAGACATTCAAAATAATTTTATTAGTTACTAGTTAGTCTGTGTTTTAGTTAGTAATCTATGGTGTTCACTTTATATTGTTTTAAAAATACATACTATACTAAATAAATGATTACTATTTTTTAATGACAGGATACTTAATATATTTGGCTATGAAATAATAAAAAATAATAATAGAAGATTCTTTATGCAAGGATATGCGAGGACCTCAAAGTATTATTAATTTGGGAGTTTTCATGTTTTCGAAATGGTGATTCAAAAAAATAATAACACTAAAGAAGTCAATAATCTTGCAAATTTAAATAGCATTGCGAGTGGTACATGGAATTTTCAGGTCTCACCTAATTTAATTAATCTTCGTACTAGCACAACGTCAAATATGCAAGCGGTAAGTATAAATAATTAGTTTTCGTATAAAATTGTCATCCTTATTTATTTCGTTTGGGTATTGTAAATACACACAAAAAACTGAGCTAACGTGATACTAATGTCTCTATTCAAAGTATATCTATTATTATTAATATTTATTAAAAAAGTTAATCTTATATGTATCACTACATAGTATAAAACAGGGCTTCTTAAACTTTTTTATATAGCGACCCCTTCAAACTTAGGAAATTTTAAACAACTCCCTCCTCCATATAAATATTTTTAAAAAACTAGTTATAATAAAACTACAATAGTATTTTGTATAATTTTTATTTGTATTTATATTTGTACATAGTGTGTATACTAATTTTAAAATTTTAATTACCTATTTTGTAGTTGTATCATTAATGATTGAAAAGTATCAGATCTTTGCGATGCCCCTTTCAGTGGTCTCCAGTACTTTAAGAAGCCCTGGTATAAAACAAAGTCTCATCCTCTGTTTGTCCCTATATCCCTATGTATGCTTGAATCTTTAAAACTACGCAACAGATTTTGATGCGATTTTTTTTATTAGATAGACTGATTAAAGAGGAAGGTTTATATGTATAATAGCATTCAATACCGAGTAGAGAAATACCATAATTTTTGAGGCTTCTAATGTAATGTCGTTAATAATTACATTTCTTTCCGCTTACATTGTAAATGCAAGCTTAACCCTATGAGATTTATCAAAATTATGTACTAAGTATTTGTACATCTTGAAAAGGTCTATAGAAAACTCCGCGATGGTATATGTCTATCTTTTATGGATGACCCACAATAGCATTTTTTGTCTTTTACTTTATATGAATGCCTTATTTTTGAAGCAATTTTACAATATTTTATTATACAATACAGCATTAATTGTTATCCAATTAAGTACCATAAATACATTGTTGATTTAAAATAGATCAATATGTCCGTTTACAGCATGTAATTTAAGTGAACATTTTCAGAGATATTACAGATTTAAAATGCCTTGAATTGCTTCGCCTTGCATTTCGAATTTAGCAGCTATATGTAGCTCTTTCAAGAGTTTGTGTAATAACAAGGAATCTGAAGGATCGATTTTAATCATTTTTTTTCACTGACTGACATGGGCTATACATTTTATACCCGTGTGAAGCAGGGGCAGGCCGCTAGTGTGTATTATATATACACACTAGCGGCCTGCCCCTGTATATATATATATTTATAATATATATATATATATATATATATATATATATATATATATATATATATATATATATATATATATATATATATATATTATTTTTTTTCGGAATGTCGCAAACGGCTCTAACGTTTTTCCTGAAATTCAGCATGTAAGGGGTTTGGGGGAGAACAATCGATCTAGATAAGTCATGGTAGTCATATGGGTAATGGGCGGTCTAGAGAGTTAAAAAATACCTACGATCAAGCCCCACCTGCCCTATTATTTTTTCATTTTTCTGTTCAATTTTTTAAATTTTTTCTACATCATTTTAAAAATTACCAAGCAAGGCTTGATCACCCAGGTACTCTATTATTATAAGCTTACATTTGGTGTCAGAATTATTGATTCAAAACTAAACTAAATTCTAATCCAAACCAATCCAACCAAACACTACTTTAAAGGGGAATATTTTATGAAAATTACAAGTAGAATTAAATTTAAAATATAAACTAAAGTAATAACTACTTTAAAAAATAACTTTTGTTGTTTAAAGTTATAAAAAAATTTCAGAAACAACCTATAACTCGACAGATAGCCATTAGTACTTTGGCTGCTATGCATCGGAGATTCAGTTTACCTGGACCGGTACAACCACACTCAAGGCCAATTGCTGAGTTCAGAGCCAGTGCCAACAAATCTCTTGATATGTTAAGACAAACTATCCAGTCATCAGTCACAAGGGAAATTGATCAAGTCATAAAAAAGTATCTAGAAGTAAGTATTTAATAGGCTTGGTCAAAATGCGAATGATTTATTTAATCAGAACAGCAGAATGCCGTGTGGTATTCGGCTGAACAGAATAGTATCATCCTCATTTCTAACCGAGGTGTCGTAAGGCGACTGAGGCAAGTCGTTTTTACGACCGGCCGCCTGCATGACGTCAACTTACCTTAGTCGTATTTTACGACACCTCAGTAAGAAGGAGGGTGTTCTATTCTAATAAACCAGATAACGCATGGTGGGTCAACTTACCTTAGTCGCCTTTTACGACACCTCCGTAAGATATAAGGTTGGTCTATTCTACTCAGCCGGATACCACACGGAGGGTCGACTTGGAGCAGCATGGTAGGTCTCACCATGATCCTTGACTCCAAAAATGGAGACAAGAGGCCTATGCTCAGCAGTGGGATAGATATTGTTACTTACTTACGAAACATCATAAGCTGTATTTATTTACCATGTTAGACATTAGATTTAAATAGTAATTTGAAGATCATTGATATAACTTTTTTATGTAATGTTTATGAAAATCACTTAAGTATTTACAAGTTATCTTAGTACAATTGTCTACTAAATTTGTTAATGTGAATTTTGTATTTTATTATTTAGTATTTATTTTTGAATTTTGTATTTATTGTATTTTTTTTTTGGCTAAGTAAAGTTTATTATTATTATTATTCACCATCCATTGTGTCTTAAATTTAAGCATTTTATTGGATAATGTTATATCTTTTCAGAAGTTTTTTGTTCCTGCTGTTAATAATATTAGATTGAATTTGGGTGATGAGTCTGTAAGTGAAGATCAGGTGTGTATATTTACTTATATGTACTGACAAAAGCATGTTAAGCGAATTATTTTAAATGAATAACATTTGAAGGTCTAAGTAATTTGAAATTGGGTACTTTTACATTTATAACTCCAGTTTTCATAATACAATCTTTTTTTAATTCTTCAAAATCCTTATTCTTCATATTGGAATGCTGTGTAATGTAATGAGAATGGGACTAATGGGTTAATTGTTTTAAAGTTCAGGCAATTACATATATGAATATTTCATCATTCTCTCTTTTAATTCTGTCAGTCCATTTACAGCACTCAGTAATGGTATCTTTCCTAGACATGAAAAACAAAATAGAGTAAAATTTATTATGTATTTCAGGTTTATCTTTAATATTTAAATGAGTTAATCTTATATGTGTGTGTGTATGTGTATACATATATATGCGGAATCTCGGAAACAGTCAACTAATTTCCTGAAATTCAGCATGTAGGGGTTTTGGGGGAGAAAAATCGATCTAGCTACCTAGGTTTTGTGTCAAAAAAAAATCGTTAAATCCTTGTTTATGGACATTCAAAAACACAAAAATTTTTATTGAATTCAATTTTTGCCATAAACTATCGCATACTTTATACTTAGCGTAGTTTATTCGGAGAACGGGCAGTCTCGAGAAATATCAATACCTAAGATCGATCCTAACTACAATTTTTTTTAATTTCTTTTTTTTATTTTGCAAAAAATTACCGAGCAAGGCTCCGTCAACCAGTTGCTTTATTTTAAACTAAGTATATAATGTGGAAAAATTCATCAATGTGAATAATAATTGGCAGGTGAGAGCAGTTTGTAGAGCAATGTTAGATGCCACTCGATTACTGTATTCAACACCTCCACGCACAGTACCAACCGGTTATGAAACAAGTGATACAGATTCTAGTACTAATGCGGAAAATAAATTTACAAAACAAACAGTAAGTACATGATATTTTGTAATTTTTATGTTAACTGTTTACTTTATTATATGTATTGTGACTGGCCCGTTGGCGCAGTGTGTAGTGACCCTGCCTTCAGCTCCGCGGGTCGCCGTTCGATTGCCGCCGACGGCCAACATATTCTATAAATGAATTTGTTGGTTTTTGAGTCTGGGTGTATATTTATATTTAAGTATGTATTTAAAAATATATACCTAAGTATATATTCACCAGTTGTCTGTCACCCATAACACAAGTTTTAAGTTACTTTGGGGACGGACGGCCGTGTGTAAGTGTCTTATATATTTATTTATGCATATATTATCATATAGGCTGAAAATTTGTGCTCAGTGTTATTTTACTATGACTTACTAATAACTAAGATGTATTTCTTTCAATTTTATTGTATTTTATCAAAATTAGAATGCGATTATTGTCTGTATTTTTAAGTATAATACAATTTTAAAATGAAGCATATTTTAGTTTTTTCAACATTTTAATCAATATAACATATTACTAACAGTAGAAATTAGTTCCAGAATACGTCACAAAATAAACGCAAAGAAATAGAAATAGATATTGATTTTGGTAAAATTAAGAAAATAAAGCAAGAAGATACTACAGATAGTGGAACATGTTCACCGATACCATCTCCATCATTGCGAGATCCAGAAAAATGGAATCCAGCAAGGCTCACTCAAGATACTTTGTTTATTATGGGATCTCATGCTCATAAGGTTATTATATTATATTGAATTTAAATTTGTTTTTCTTTTAATTTTAAATTAGAATACAATTTATCATAGATTAATTAATATTAAGGTTATTCACAAAGAATCCATAATGGTAGGAGGGTTATGGTCTATGCTTTTACAAAGAATTAGCACCTGGTGTATATAAGATTTAGTATTTAGTAGAATAGACCAACCTCATTTCTTACCGAGGTGTCGTAAAAGGCGACTAAGATAAGTTGATCCACCGTGTGCTATCCGGTTTTGTAGAATAGACCACCCTCTTTGTCGTTAAATACGTCTGAGGTAAGTTGAGGTCAGGCAGGCGGCCGGTCGTAAAAACGCAGCCAAATCATGCGACAGCATGTTTATGACATGTTGTCCTGACCCCACTTAGATTGGGATAAGGGCAGGAAGATGATGTGTCCAATTCTAAGTCTTCTCTCCAAGTACAGTAACAAGCGGCTTTTGTTCTGGTTATAAATTCACATGGGAAGTATCATGTTTCAGGTATTGGGACTCGGCAATTCACGTGGTCGCCTTTACACCAGACATGCTGGCTTACTTAGATACCCAGCAGACAGTTCTGACAAAGAATGGATCGCTACACACAACCTTGTGAATGCTGTTGGTGGAAAAACGTATATTATGGTATGATATATATTTTTTTAAAATATATGGGACACTTACACACACGGTAACTTAATACTTGTGTTATGGGTGACAGACAACTGGTGAATATATACATATATATTTTTTAAATACATACTTAAATACAAATATACACCCAGACTCTATTAATTTATAGAAAATGTTGGCCCTTGGCGGGAATCGAACCCGCGACCCGCGGAGCTGAAAGCAGGATCACTACCCACTGCGCCAACGGGCCAGTCAAGTAAATTTTTAGTAAAAAATATTATTATTATTTTCATTTTTAGGTAGGGATATTTGACATGAGATTTTAAAATAATGTAAGAAATGGAAGAATTGTTGATAACTATTACAAGTCCCAAGTTATATATTGGTACCATTTTTCTTTATTTTATTTTATCTACATATTTGTATATCAAGTGTTAATATAACCATATTAACCCCAATATGTTAAATAAGTATTTCACATTGCTATTGCTGAGTTTGTAGTTTCAAGTTTATTAATTGTAACAGTTGAGTATTTTAGGAGGGAAGGAGAACATAATTAACTGTGACATTTGGTCCATAATTTTCCTTTTAGGTTCCTTTAAGACTAAGTTTTAAATACTAAAATAAAAAATATTCTCATTACTTTAAAATATCATGAATGGTATGTTAAGATTCTTGTTTCAAGAAATTTAATTATTTTAGGTATTAGAAGATATTGAAGAACTTGCAGCTAGCGACACTTATAAACATAGTTCACTTCCTTTGTTGGGTGAATTAACAGGTTTCAAAGTACCACCGTTTATGCTGAGAAAAATAAAAGCGTATGTTTTGAAAAGAGCACTCAGTGGAGACCTTAGTAATGTTGACAGTCCTCAACCATCCACAAGCAGTGTTCAAGAGGAGAAGTTTAAAATTGATGATATCAAATTAGAAGCTCACGATGATTTTGATTCAGCTAATTTTAATGCAAGTCAATACATGACAAATTCTGACGCCTCGAGGGATTTTGAAGAGGTGCCAATACTGAGAGAAGATACTGATTTTGCTGATATAAAAGTCGAAGACATTGATGATATTAAGGTAGATGGTATCAAAATGGAAGATCTTGATGAAATTAAGGTAGACGGTATAAAAGTGGAAGATTTAGATGTTAGTGGCATTAAGGTTGAAAATATTGATGACATTAACGTAGAAGGAATCAAAGTTGAAGATATTAAGTTAGAGAATGATGATGCTTTCAATCTTTGTAAACAGACAGACGATGATCAAAGTCATCTCGTTGATGGGTTACTAGAGTCTGATATAGAATTTTTAAGCCGTAATTTGGGTAATATTGAGAGTGAAGCGGATGCTAGAAAAACGATTGAAAAATTAACTGGGAATAATCCAGACACAATCACGTTGGTTGGTGATGAATTTGATTTAGGGACAACACTCAACACAAGTAATGTAAGTATTACTGTGCTTATTAAATTTATAGGTTAAACATGTTTTAGTTAATGAAAGGGATATTTAAAAAAAAACGTTCAGAATTATCATAAAACTATTTGTGCATGCGCCTTGGAAATCAGTGTGTCACAATTTTTTTTCCGTAAAAATACCTTTATTTTAATCCAACAGTTTGAAAAAATAATAACTGTTTAAAATAAATTGTACATAAAAGTAATTATTGCAAATTAAAAATAAGAGATATAGACATGCTATCGCGAATATTGTTGTGGTATTTTATTAGACCTACAATTCTTTAGTACATTTCTTTAGTGCACTTTATGCGACGCACGCTATTAAAGCTCCCATCATGAAGTTTTTCTTAAAATCACGCGACCTCTTCAACTAAATTTATATAAAATCTTAATGTACTATTAACCTAAATCTTCCGGAAGAAGTGCACTATCTTTTTACAAAATTCTTATATAAATCCGTTTAGTTGATTTAAAAAAAATCGATCACATACAGAAAAAGATTTTGGGGACTTTGTTTAATAATAAGTATAGACACAGTATAATAAGATAGTAAATAAAAAAAATTGGTAGCAGTAAAGTAAGCAGATTAGTTCTCTTTTAACGGACGATATTACAATGTTAATGTTGTTTCTGTGATCTGAATATCTCTTAATGGGACACCAGATTTAAAGGCAAAATATTTCAAACTAAACAATGCAAACAGTTTGTACAAGAATTTCTTTTTAATCTAGGTATATTTTTTAAAGGGCTTGTTCAATTATGAACATGTCATCCTTAACATGAAACTTACAAAACATGACACTATATAATGCTACAGTCTATGTTCTAGCCCGATATAAACTAATTTGTACAGCATTCTTCCTTGGTGAAAGGGAAATTAGGGGTAATTTTTATCAGTACATATTACGTGTTTAGCGAATACGTACAAATACATCTTAAAGGGACTATAACAAGAACATGATTAAGGAAATTCTGTTTAGTTCACAGGCAATCAGAACACTAAATGTATTACTGTTGCATCAACAACAAGTGGCATGGTGCACAGTGTTCCTATCGCACATATTGCCCCTCCACGCATTACTGGCAGCACTGTCCATTATTATACCAGCACTGGGGCTCAGCCAACTGGACCACGTACTATACACCACTTACCTCAAGCCACTGTTACTATACAGAGCATCCCGGGATCCAATTCTCATATGATACGAGGGTCAGTATTACATATTTGTGTTATAGTAGTAATCAATTAATCATCCTCCTGCCTTTATCCCACTCTAAGTAGGGTCCGCACAACATGTTATAAACATGCTGTCACATGATTTGGGTGCGTTTTTACGACTAGCCGCCTGCCTGACATCAACTTACCTTAGTCGTATTTTATGACACCTCGGTAAGAAAGAGGTTGGTCTATTTTACTAAACCGGATACCACACGGTGGGTCAACTTACATTAGTCGCTTTTTACGACACCTCAGTAAGAAATGAGGGTGGTACTTTTCTATTCAGCCGGATACCACGCGGCATAGAAGCGATCAATTAATATGAAAAATAATTATAAGCATGGTAATAAATAAGTAAGTGTATAGAAATAGACTTCTTATCCTGACTGCTACCATAGTCATAGCTTTACCCACCATCATTAAATTCGATTGGAATTATTAGTTTAAAGTGACACTCGTTAATGAAAATTATTATGAATTTTTATGTTCTAAAAAAGATTTAAGTCTGCTAAAGCAAATCCCATATTTGATACTTGTAAAGTTAATGAATATACATATTGGTAATTTAATAATGACTCAATAATAATAACTTACCACACTTCTTTCATTGATGCTTGACTATGTGTATATGATTCTGTATCAAGGATATATCTAATACATTTTATTGTTTCATTATATTGTATTGGATTTAATCGATTAAAGAAAAATGGTTTAATGATTTATTATTACAGTATTCCCATCAATACAAAATCCGGCACAATCAGCACGGTCATGTCCCAAGGAACAGCCAGTACTATCATTGGTTTCGGAACTCGTACATCAAACGCTACGATTATTGGAACGCCCGCACAGTATGTCAATGTCTCCACTAAATCTTTTCCTACAGGAAACATTTTGCATAACGCTATAGTTTCAAAGAATATCATAAACCGTAATGCTGTTACATCGGGAGTATCGTTTAATGTGACCACTGTAAGACCACTGTTGCACACAACTACACCAAAGAGCAAACTTCTAACAGCTTCATCTGCTGATTTTGATAGTATTTCTACAGCGAAGGCTATGATAGACAATGCTTGTAACTCCTCTGTGATGCTGAAGAAAGTTTTAACTTTAGGCAGTACAGGAGCTACAAAATCTTTCATGATGCATAACACCCAAAAGGTTTTGTCTACTGGCTTTGCTAATGGAGTAACTCCACCACCTAATGTGACCATTGTAAGTTCAGGTACTGGTGGAGGTATTTTGAATAATAATGGGCCAAATATAGTGTGTCCAACATCTGGGAACTTAAGCGCTACTCACGCTACATTATCTGCTTTGTTGGCTTCTAATGCTGACAAGCAAGCTCATAAGAATTAATTATAACTTCTCATTAAATTTACATTCCAAATTTTTCCAAGTTTTGATCTCGATGTGTTTGTTATATAAAATAAATTGTAAACAATTAACATAAGTCTTCTTGGATTTAATTATTTTACTAAGATATTTTTATCTGTTTTATAAGAACATGGATTTTATTGTAGATCTATTCGGTTATGTTTTGTCGTAAAATTGTTATTATATTTAGGGCCTGTTTCACAAGTTACCATTGAACTGTCAGTTAGCTTATTTCGAAACATATCTGACACATATCTCGGAATTTTGCGTTTCTCAGGTTTCTGATAGACTTATTCAGCACTTAAAGTCCCTAATAAGTTTATCGGTAGATCATGTGACTGATATTTTGTTTATCTCCTGGATAGCAAATACCTATTTCAACTTTTATTTTTTCACTTTTTAGTCTCTTTTTAGAGAAATTTATCTGCTACTTAGTTTATTTGTCGGTTAATTATCCGACACTTTATCACAAACTTGTGAAACAGGCCCTAAACATATTGTGTCAATGTATCTACCTCTTATGTTACCTGATGATTTAGTTCGTAATATGGTCTTGAAGGGAATCTTCAAAATAAATACAATATCGTGCTAAATTTTTAGAAATAGTACAGTTAAACACATTCCCATCAGTATTAACCAAATATTTTAGATGAACTAATAGTAAATAAATCAAGCACGTACTCAAAATACTCAAGAAAATTTAAAAATATATTTTTAGTATGAATTTGAAGATTCTTCTACAAGAGTGCTTCTTTAAGTTCTTTAAGAGTGAGATGATTGTGCCAATATATTTACGTAATTTGCATAACTCTATAGGTAAGGTAAAGTTCTTTAAAACTTTCGGATATTCATAAGATATGAATATTGGGCTTGGACTGGAAGAGGTTATTTGTTATTATGCTTATGATTCTGCACTTTTTTGTATTTCCGTTGACATTCCCTAACATGCTTTGGAGATTTTTTTAAATAAATAGAAGTAGGCATTACTCTATTGAATTCCATAGATAAAAAGTAAAGATAAAGTTATTTAGCTGTAATCCAGAATTGAAGCAAATCTATGTGATGTTAAATATAGCATGCACTACATTAGCTACTAGACTACTAGTCTAACTAGTACTACCTAGTAGCAGTAGACTAGTAATTAGTCGCCCTATAACTGAAGCATCATCAGAAGATCCACGATGCAATCGCAAAGCAACGTATTACCTAAGAAAGCAAAATTACATAGTGATATTTTAAGCTTCTGCGTTTATTTTGCCTCCAAACACGTGTACATTGAAACATTGGATTTAGTGACTTTGTCTGATCTTCGATGATCGATGAAATTCTTGTCAAAGAGTGTAGTGTAGTGAGGTAGTAATGAGTATTTGTGATAGTGGTGTTTGTTTTTCGGTACTGGATGTTAATCTTGGTAGCTTGATTATGATTATTCTTGGTGGTAATATTTGTAATAGCGAAGGTTTATTATTGAGCTTGTTTGTCGTACTTGCAGTTTACAGAATCCTCATATATAAATAATGGATTCTATATTCTTTTATATTCTAAAGCTTTATAATTTAATAAAGCTTAGTTAAATATTTTTTCTCTTTTAAGCCAATAAAAGGGAACTTCGTTCTCTGTAGTTTATGGTTCGTTGGTCATATTTTTATTATTTACTTTAAAATAGCGTTGTGCGATCGTATATTGTTGTTGTAAACACGGAAATGATAAATGTTGGTTCACTTTGGTATGTCTATATGTAGCTAAGCGTTCATTAAAGTACAATTCCCTAAATTTAGTTTAATATTAGATTTACATAAAACACTGAGTCATATACATATTGCAATTTTGTTGCAACATTAGGCGAAACGAGTCTAAACACATTTTAACTTTGCCATGGTTAACTATAGATAGATAGAAGTTATTCTAAACTTAAATGTGTGCATTTTTCGTTGTTTTTATTTTTTATTTTTTTTAATGATAAAAGTTATTTGCCTGCAGCTTTTAATGCGTAATGCGATGTGTAAGTTAAGATTAAGAATTCCAGTATTATTGTTATGTTAGACTGTATCTGTAACTACAAATTGTTATTGCATTTTTTTGCATTTATTTTGTAACACTTTTAAGCTTGTGTCGCTTACGTTGCTATTTTTACTGACTATTGGTATGTTAATATGTTTGATATATTTACTTTACTATTTTAATTATTTGTTTGTTTATTTTGACATCAGGGCTTTACGAGGAATCATTTGTAATAATTAGTACATCGACAACGTCTCATGAGACTTTAGCTTAATTGTTAGACCAAGGGTAGGGTACAGAAAGCAGTATTATTTAAGACACAACTTGGAGATGTACACAAAGTGAGGATTTTGATTCCAAAATTTATTTCTGCTTGAGCTTGGGGTCTTTCTCCGTCCCTTTGGACACATATTTTTAATGCTTTTTATCTCTATTTTTGTAGAAACAATAAACAAGTTTAAGGATATTGAAATTTTCGCAATACAAACAAAATTATTTTTCGGTAATTTACATTTTAGAAAAAGTTTTAATTTTTTTTATTAATATTTTTGTAGTAAAATATTAAAACGGAAAGTCTTGCTTAGGACTTTATAAAAGCACAGATCAATTACCTAAATTTTTATTATTATTTTAGCTAGTAATTTATTAGCCTGAAAATGCTTTAATTACGCTGTTCTTAGCTTTAATTTTTAGCGTTGTGTCGTTATATCAGATATATATTGCGACATTTATAAATTTAGCTTTAGGCAATTTCAAGCTTTAAAAAGTATTCAAATTATGAGACTGCTATTTATTTATTGTTTATTGCTTGTCCAGCTTTAAGTGCAATTTGGCTAAGTACCTATGTTTTTTGTTTGTTTTTGGTTTTAAGCCTTATCATATTTATTTATTTAATTTTTTTTGTTAAACAACTATTTGTTAGCTATGCACGTTATATATATATCTTTTTTTTTAGTTTTTAAGGAATAGCTTTGCTATAAATATAATTTTAAAATCCCATATTCCACGTTTATCATTTGAACATAAGACAATATTCGGGATCTAAAACGCCAAAATGTTTATTGAATCCAGTTATTTATGTAATATAATTAAGTTAGCCTGACTGACTCGCTTTATACTCCGTTTTTGCGTATCTTAGATGCTGATCTGAATAGGGCTATCTTATCATTGGATATAAGAATATTGAACGATTTCTCCAAAGCTATCTCGTCAGATGGCGGGAAAAGGTTATAACTATATGATATGTAGCTATACTCACGCTTGAAATTAAATGTAGTAAAAAACTAAAAAAAAAATTAATGGTGATTTATTGTTACTTGCATTTAGGTGACCACAGTTCAAAAAAATGATTTCATTTTAATTGTTTATAAATGGTTTAATTTTGGGCACATTCCACGGTAATTTGAATTACTTGTTAATGAATAATTTTGTATTTACTCATATTTAGACCTAGTTAAATGGACCGTGGTTACGACGATACTGCAGTCTGGCGGTCGTTTCTGGAATGAATTCGAAATTTCAAAAAATATAATTGTCATCGAATCACTAATATTGAAACATGTACTTAATTAATATAAAAATATTATAATTATAATGAATAATATCAACTTTGTTGTACTAAAAATGTTTGTACAGTCAAAGCCACAAACCGTTACCGTTTAAATATATTTATCTATATACATACGTCTAAACTATTAATATTCTGTATATTTTCTTCGGATCATTTATGTTTATGTTCCGATTAATTTAATTAAACACTTAATGTAATAACATATTAAATATATACATAAATAATGTATATATGTATAATTCTTTTATAAATATATTGGCTTCGACTGTAAATTAAAAAATTGGGCACATCTACTCCTGAAATACATTTGAAATTAAATCAATAAAATTGCTTCATTGTTGTTTTTAGTTGTTTGAAACAAATGTTGTACGTAAGTTGTAATCGTCTTACTGGTTGTGATTGACTACTTCTTTTTAGATTGTAGTTCTTTATATTTTTCAAGTCTGATCATATATTTTTCTATGCTGTTTTAATTTGACCTAAGATATTGAAATTATCAGTTAATAATAAGCATCTAATAAATATTTTACCAAGAAATAAATATAAATTGTTTTATCGAATTAACTTCTACAAATGTACATAAAATATAACGTTATATTTATTTTATATATTTATTGACTCTTCCATTAAAGTTTACATAGGACTTTGTTTTCGATTTCTATTTCCATTGAGCAAGAATGTTTTATATAATATAATGAAGACTTCACTTTTTTAAAATTTCAATGCAGTACTGTAAAGCGCTTTCCTGTTTCTGTAGAAGTAACAGAACTTTCTGGAATTCCAAATATTTCTTTTTTATTATAGTGCATTTTTCCATTAATACTTCTGATTTCACAATACTATTTTTCTATTATATAAATATTAATAATATAATTAATCCAATATTCTGTAGATATTTGCTCCTGCTTAGGAGACACGTGATAAGTTATATCGGGAGATATATAACCCCATCCGAATAATAAAGTTACATGTCCTATGTTTAACTTTACATTTAACTTTATTCTTGGGATGAGGCGATATCGTCCTACCGCTTTCCTCGCTATAAAATTAAATCTCGCTATAAAAATAATAAATGGTATATTTAATAAACTAAAATAGTTTTTTGTCAAGTTTTTTTTGGATATATACGAGACTAAAGTAATAATAAAATTATTTTGCTATAATCCGCAAAGAAGTAAAATAGAAAATATATATAATGCTAAATGTAAGTGGACAATCGGTTATCATACCTGATACATGCAGGATTCGTAAAAACACATGCACGAACCTCCACCACCGCCACCACAATACACAAGGACTATATACGTTCACTATCACAAACTCAACTATCGTTTCGCCCCGCAACCGAAGCATCATCAGGAGATAGACTCCACGACCATGCATGTATGCAATCCTGCATGTATCAGGTATGATAATTGATTGTCCACTTACATTTAGCATTATATATATTTTCTATTTTACTTCTTCGCGGATTATAGCAAAATAATTTTATTATTACTTTTATATTATGGATCTCCGCAAAGTAACGCCTAATTCTATAAATTATATATAGGAGAGTTAAAAATACACATTGGTAACATATTTTTTGGTCGAAGCTCCTGTCCTCACGGAAAATGAATACAGTTTCACAAAGTTATCTTATAGAAACGAGACGTACGTTTTTTCAATTATTACTTGGGACCGCCTTATATTTTCAGAAAGATGTGTCTGCATAGAGCTATATTGTATCATCTACTTATCGTACGCTTATTATTAAAGTGACCTAAAAAAAAGGGGTTGTGGTGAACTGCAATAAAAGGGTTTGTGAGTTTTAAAGTAATCCATAACTTGGAAGGGCAAGAAAAGACTTACTTTACAGTGTATCTAACTCAATTATCTTGTGCTGATGGTGTTTGCTTGTCTGACTCCAGTTGCGTGTTCAGATCACGTCGGGGTCACCAGTATGCCGTAGGTGTTTGCTTGTTTGTGTACTTCTCTATAGTGGAGCGAAATCAAATATTTACTATTAAACGTGCACGTTAGCGTATTTATTAGCGACTGAATAACAAATAACAAATTTCTTCCAATGTTGATATTCGATATTAGCTGACGATGTGGTGCAATCTAATTTTGAATTAGGTCACTTCAATACTAAGCGTGCGATATATACGTACATACAATACTACATACACTCGAAAAGGATACATTCCCGCTAGTTCAGCATGGTTAAAAATATGTATCTTTTCTATCTTCTTTCTTTCCGGACATTCGATGCAATTGCACCCCTTTCCACCTACCTACATACAGGGTTGTTCCGACGATACGACATCAAATGAATCCACTGATAAATTAAACGTATAGTTTTGGTATAATTCAATCTTCTTAAATATCGTTAAAAAATGTATTTTCGAAGAAAATAAATATAATTTAATTGAGATCTGGCTTTGTTAGTAATGGTTGATTGACCTGGCGCGGCGAGCTTGTTAAATAAAAAGGAGAAAACAATAATAATAAAGTTTTGTCTCCGTTGTACTTAATTATACCGTATTTAGTTTTTAGGTCAAGGTTCGAATGGCTTGTACGGTCATTGATCTCTATAAATCGTGTTTCATTTTAAAGAACGTAAAATATTATCTTGTGGCTAAAATACTTTACTGAGTTAGTGAATTTTTTTTTATGGAGGGAGGAGGTATGTAGGCACCTAAAATTAAAATTTTTGTTGTATGGTCGGTACCACCCTCTATAAGGCACGCATTTTCAAAGGATAGGCTGAGATTCTTAACGGTTTTAAGAAATCCAAGTAACTCTTCTAGTTAAATATGAGAATTTTCACACCGTATGCTTTACAGTCTGACAGTGAAATATTAGTATTATTAGTGACTAAGTATTTATTCTTTTTATTTTATTAATAAATATAATTAAGTCGTTTTAAATATTGTGGCTGTGTAATAAACTATAACTTAAATGTTTGTAGTTTTTTTTATTAGTATTAGTACATCATTTAAAATTAGTTATGTTGTAATGTCGTTCGTATATATTTATACAATGCATTAATTGTTTTAATAGTATTTCAACCTAGAAACACCAATCTTTTTGAAAAATGAGATTAATGAGGCTTATATTTAACTGATTTGAGGGCCATTTAGAAAGACCAGTTAATTCTGGTAAAACTCAGTTTAAAATTTGTTTTGACAATAATCTTAATTCAAATAAACCCATTCATCCTCACTTCCTTGAATCGTTAACGATTAATAAAATTAATTAAGCTACAACTGTTTTGCGATGTTGCTCTGATCGAGAAGAACATTTTCAATTTTACGTTATTAAACCGCAGTCTTGTATGAAGCTGAAAGGATTTTAAAATCCAGGCGTTTTTATCACCCAAATAATCTTCAATTTTGTACTATGCTTCAGGTATAAGCATATTTCTTACGAGTAACCTAAACCTTTCTGTAGACTGGGCTTATCACGAGACGTTGCTTCATATTCGTTCCTTCATAGTCATAGTCGTTATATTCTGTTTTTCAAATTACTTGTAGCCTAAGTAAGCCTAAAACATTAGAACCAGTCAGTAAGTTTCTATATGTCGCTGTTTTTTCTTTAAAAAGCCTGCATGCGTGCAGGCCCGTCATAAGCACAACAGGCGCAAGCAGTGCTCTCGTGCCCAAAATCCCCTCCATTACCAAAAGTTTTTGAGAATATTTTGTAACACATGTTTATATTAAAAAATTCAAGCAAAGAATGCCGAGATTGAAATATATAAAAATCAGAAATTACAAAAATTTTGGGGCTTCTCGCCGAAGTCATCGATGGGTGTTTCAAGATTTCACCATCATTTATTTCGGCACCACATGTAAGTCACCACAGGTCAAGTCCAACCTTCATGCGTGTCTTGTAATACCAGCAGTTCGAAGAATTTTGTTAACACTATAAGCATGCTATAAGCTGTAAGGGATAAACTATGAAACCGATATATAATTCATTTATTTACCAGTTACTGTCTACATGCCCTGTTAATTTCGGCACAAAAGCGATATACAGTGCAATTTTTTTTTAATTTGAAATTTTGCCAAATAATTCACTTACGCAATATTTTGTAATTGTTATTAAAAGTAATAGTAATAAATCTTACTTTATACTATAAAAACTTACTCCTTGAGATTTTAAAGCTAAACCTAAGCTTCCGCGTCTGTGTCGTTAGATTACATACACAATATCTATATATAAAACTAATTCATAGGACGAATACAGAGAGAATATGTTTATTTCTTTCGTACAAGCGTACTAGATGGATTTAAATCAATATTGAACTGGATTGTTAAGGGACCGCGAATAATAACCCGACTAGGGTTATTATTAATTTTAAATCGAAATATCGCTACTATCACCGTAAAATCCACTGTGCATTGGCGAAAGTCACAATATTTTTTCTTTTTTCAGTAGAGTAATTGCATGTGGTAAGATATCTTTTGCGATGTTACTAAGTACGTAGACCTCGTTAGATCGCTACTTAACACATGAG
Organism: Morpho achilles; assembly: GCA_947086495.1. Lineage (NCBI taxonomy): Eukaryota > Metazoa > Arthropoda > Insecta > Lepidoptera > Nymphalidae > Morpho > Morpho achilles. The sequence continues at coordinate 12,524,739 of CAMTZB010000019.1, forward strand.
GACATACATGTCTAGTCGAAACAAACGACATCAGGCTATACGCGAGAAAGAGAAACAAATCTCACTTGTTTACACCGACTCTACTAAACGCCTTAAACATAAACTAATGTCAGTTTCCCTTTTCTTACATAAAGGTATATGCACATATACATTTTATAGATCGTATGTTGCCAAGTAGTATTTGGCGTTATAGTTTTAAATTTGTAATAGTTAGGCACCTACTGTTTTTATTAATATTCATTATTAAAAAAAATATCAGCTATAATTTTATTACTGTTTTCTGATAACTTAGTTTAAAATTTTATGTCTGTGTAAGCGTCAAGGACTTCCTTCGGCTGGAGTCAATCTGATGGAGAATTTTACATCAGTCTCAGGTTATGCTTATCATAAATTTACATTGTCATCGGGACTGAATCAGTATGTAAGTTTCCAGTTCAACGCTCAAGTTTCAATCAGATACGGGGAACTAGGTAAAATTCAACTTGCAAGATGCCACCTTCACATACATACATAGGCAAGTTAAATTAGGCAAGGTTAGCTCGGTACACAACCTTTAAACTTGAGAAAACATATTGGCCTCTGTTCTAAAATATTAGCTAAAGAAATATTTTATATAATTATTTTACAATTTTTTATAACGATATATCACTTTTTATAACGATTCCCTATTTTTATGATGTAGTCTATGTTGCTCATTAAAGATGTAACTTTCCAATGGTGCAAGAATTTTTGAAATCGGTTGAGTAGTTTTTGTTTAGAAACATTATAAACAGACATACAAATTTTTCCTCTTTATAATATTAGTATAGATTAGGATCTACCAAAAAGATATTTCGTTTCTGAGATTCATAAAGTTATTCGGAAGTATCTTATTTTAATCCACAGTTATTGCTTTGGCTCATATTTGAACTAAACTGTTAGGTTTGACTATTTGAGCCGTTATGAACGGAAGGATCATGCAATATTGAGGTAGTGCGAAAATTTCAGTTTTCGCTTCTCTTTCGGGGTTTTGGGCTTTGGTTTTTGTTTCTTTTTGGTGTTCAAATTACAAACTTTTCGTACCATTTGTACGCGTACTGGAAAATGTATATTCTTAGTTTTAAACTTTTGTCTCATAAAATATTAATAGATAACGTACAAAGAGTTTTTAATGGCTTAAATGTCATTTAAATGTTTTTCTCATAGACATATTATATTAGTAGGGATGCCAGCCTAAAATGTGTCCATCGCAAAAAAGGATAAAGCAAAAATGGCTACCTATCCGCCTCTCTTTTTTTGTGATTGGACGATGATGAGTATGAGTCTCACTTATTTTTCGGTTTTTATGTTTTAAATAATATTTTCAAATTTCAAAAGTTCTATAGTACTCGTTTAATAATATATTTTGCCGTAAAACATAAAGGAAGGCCACCTATTTGATGAAATCGATAAAGAATGATGCGTTGATAATGACGATGAAGCCATGAAGAATGACGCAATGATGAAGCGAAAGATGAGTACTATTCTAATCATTTTTTAAATAACGTATGTGTATTAATTACCTTAGTGGCTGAAAAACTCTGAAAAAAAAGTCTTTCAAATATAAAAATAAAAATTAGTTATGTTTTCAATATTAAAACTCTACTGTACTGTATGTCCTGATTTTAAACTGCACGTTTTATTTCGATGTGAAAGCGAAAAATGTTTAAGTATGATAAATATATTTATATAAGTAGGTACTGCGTTTCCTTCCGAGGAAGGAAAGTTTTCCATTCTTTCTTATTACTAAAATGTTTCAAATAACAGATAAACAATCACTTTAGAATAGGTTTATCAAAATGTTCATATCATAACTTAAGGTTGCGAAGTCTACGCGCGTAGCTCCCGATTGCCGCGTAGCAGTTGTGTAGCTGCTATGCAGGGATTAGGTCATTATTTTGAATGTTGAGTCTTAACAATTACGTGTTTTTGATATAAATAAAATAAAATAAATGTAAATATATTAGACAATTACACATACGGTCGTCCGTAGCCAAGGTTAGTAACTTAATACTTGTGTTATGCGTGCGGCAACTAGTAAATATACAAAAATAGAATTTTCAAATATATGTATACCTACATACATATGGCACGCTTAATATTAAAGAGACCGAATCCAAAGTTCACAAAAGTTATTTTGTAGAAATAATATTATAGAGACCGAATTAAAAGTTATTTTGTGCAATAAAACGTAGCGTAGTCCTACAAAACTCGTGTGTGTTAAAGATACCCATAACTTGGAAGAGCAAGAAAACACTAGTTTGTTTTAATAGTTCTTAGATAACATTGAAAAAGGATTACATCGTACCTAATTCCATTAACCCTAATTTTCAACTTTAGTACTAAGCGAGCGATATCCACATCCACGTCCACATCCACACATATTCGAAGAATCAACAAATTGTTTTTAGAAAATAATGGCCGTTGGTGGGAGTCGAAACTGCAACCCGCAGCGGTAAAGGCAGGGTCACTACCATCTGCGTCACTGAGCCAGTCCCCATATGACTGTGAATCATGTTTTACTAACAATGCAAAGTTAGTTAAAAAGTAAGAGTATAAACACTTTTAGAAATTAAAGCTCATTTAACTTTTTCTGGAATCATGGATTATTCCGAAATAAAAATGGCTCCGTCTAATTCCATTATCTGCTTTTACGCATAATTTAGTACAAACCGCTATACCAAGCGTGAAATCGGTACAAAACATAATACACGCATTGTATAATATTTATGTTTTATTATCTAAGATATTCTATACATAAAAAAAGGCTGATTTATGTATGATTATTATATTTATCGGTATATTACTTAAATTATTAAATATTATTTAGTGTATTGGACCGTTCTTTGTTGCTGAAATGGTTTAAAAAAATTATTGTTTCCTAAAATTGTACGTTTAACACAAACAAGAAACAGACTGAACTGATTGTAGAGCATTGTAAGTGTTGAAAATTTATTTTTGCCATAAAATGTGTGGGGTGGATTTTGCTCCTATAAAAATCCGGTACCTGGTACATTGACAATAACATAAAAGATAAAAAAATACGTGGATTTCAATATCTTCCGAGCATATTAAGTTACAACAATGACGAAATGTACACAGTGATCCACGATGTCTTGTGAATATTGGAAAAGAAATATATTCAATAAGAAGTAGACTCTTCTCAGAGACCCAGTTACATCTAGTGAGAAATATATCAGAAAAGAACCACCCTCGAATACTTTTAGTAACCCTTCTCGGTAGCAGCAATTCCTTACTAGTATTGAAAGTGACGATTTGAAAGTACTTATTCATATGTTCTCGAAAGCTGGAATTTGAATTAAAATGAATCATTAAGTGAAACCTTCACATCAAAAATTAGAAGTTTTAATTTATATATAAATAAACTGTACCGTGAACTACAGATTACTTTAGACATTGCAATAATTAAATTGCAGCTTACTTTTTTTACTTTGTTTTTGAAGTTTTAAGTTTAAAGTTCAGAGTTTTTGTAAATGAATAACTTTTAACTATTGTTATTGGTGTACAGCAGCCCAAGTAGCACCGGAGTGTGGGGGTGGGTTATCGGAGTGGGTGCGGTGGGCGTGCTCGGTGGTCGCGGGGGCGGCCGCTCGCCGCTGCGAGCTGCGTGCTGGGGCGAGCGAGTGGCGAGCGCGGCGCGGCGGGGGGCGCGAGCACGTGGCGCACGCTCACGTGGTGGTGGTGACGAGCGCGTTCGCATCCATCGTGCAGCCCGTATGAATAATTGTGTACGAAGTGAATGAATCGATGCGGCGGTGGCGCGGGAGCGGCGGGGCGGCGGGCGGCGGTGGCCGCTGCGTGGCGGGGTGCGCCGGGCCGCGGCAGTCTCGTGCCGGTAGTCGGTAGTGCAACTGAGCGACTCTGGGAACCGTCCCCTCCGCGTAGTCGCTCGCTCGTAGTCGTAGTGCGTCCGCCGGCTCGCCCCACGCCGCCGGCGTTCGAACCCATGGAAACCCAGAATCAGGAAGTGGCCCACAGCCCCGCCGAGGTGGCCAACGACCCGGGGTACGTCTCGCTCCTAGTGCGTCGATAAACTTCGTGCCGGCTACAGCCTCTAACCGTCATGTTTATCTTGCAGGAAGATGTTCGTCGGAGGTCTCAGCTGGCAGACTAGTCCAGGTACGCAAGTCGAACGCTCGATGTGCGGCGCCGGCGGAAGTGCATCCGATGCACTCGACGGCGATAGCTGATCGCCCATTTAGATTACGGCAGATCTCCGTTTGAGTCGTGTAAGACGGTAGCGAATGAAAAATGCGTCCTACTTTCAGTGATAAATCGTTTGTCCGTTAATATAAACACCGGTAAAAGTTTGGTAATCAGCTGATTCGGCGTGTTTCAAACTTTTTGTTAACGTGGTACGGCGTGTTGTAGGGGTGATGATTTCGGTTTCAGTCGGTTACGGGTGGCACTGAAGTTGTCGGAATTGCATTAACGTAGTTAGGTATAGTAATGCAGTTAAGATGTGAAGGTATATTAGCAATCAGATGTGCGGAAACGACCATGCCGGGTGCGCGCGCAGCTTCCTCGGCTGCTTTGACTTTCCACGTTCAAGCGAAATTCGTCCGTATAATTTCACATTTAGTATCAAATTGTGTTTGAAATTCCTTAGCCGGCTTTTATCCTAAACAGTAATCACAACATAACCTCAATTTTAAGTAGGCACCGACGTAGAGCGCGACACCGGCCCTTTGAATTGCAATATCTGTATTAAATTTCTTAATTGGCAATTAACTGTGTAAGCAATGATATTTGAAATATATTTCGAAATAGAAAATTGTTTTATTCCAATCCTGCTACAAAAGAGTTCAATTGTTTGTTAGTTCAAGCGTTAAGGATAATAAAAGATATCATGAAGGATATTTCCGAGCGAGAGAGTTTTTAAACAATTTGGCTTTATTACATTTATGCATTTTCTAGTGTGTTTAATAGATGACATGACAAACAAACGCGTTTTAATGAGTAGTTCAAATTAATTGCGCTAATGTTAATTGTAATAAAAGGTCCGGTGCGCGTGCGCAAGTGATGAGCCGCTTGCGGTATTGGGTCGTTCGCCCACGCTGCACTTTGATCCCTATATCTATGCCAACTTTGTTCTTCTTTGGAATTATCTAGGCCGATATATCAATGATTTAGCGAAAATATACCGTGTTTATTAAAAGGGACGGCCATCTATTAAAACGATATCGTCATACACCAGTCAGATGTAAATACGTGGTCGGCTATATGTTTTTATAAGTATCACTGATTGACCATTCAGATGTAGTAAAAACTCATCAAAACACCAACTTTCACTTTCTTTTGGTATATAGGTATTTTCGTTAAAGTCTTGCTGCTTGACTGTTTTTTACAGTGTTCAACTTATGGCAAGATGCCAAATACTACGAGCGAAGATATTAGGGGAGATATTAGATTTTAAGGATCTAACAAAAATGGAACTTGAAGCATTTGGGTCGTGCTGTGTCAAATCAAAGTTAGTTATAAATACTCTTTAATAATTAATATGACAGTGCTATTAAAAGTAGTTCTGTAAGAACAAAAATATTCGTTTATCGTAATTTTAATGTTGCAGGGAGTGTTAAAGCATATATTCTTATAAAATACTAATAATATAGTCATAAAAGTTGATAAGAAATATTTTTTACGTTGTATTAAATAAAAATCGCAACTGTCGTCTATCTTAAATTCAGTAAACCCGTTCACCCAGAAATGTTTTAATATTAAATATTTTGTTCGGTCTATATTAAATTATATATGCTTATAAATGAATAAGATTTCAATTTTGAATTGCGGCACACTAAATACTAGATAATTTTACTCTAATATTATATATTTCATATATTCGTACATAAAATAACCATTTTCAAAAATAACTTTATTAAAACAAACTACTCGCTCGCGATGAAACGTTTTAGCATTACTTGTGAGTTTAAGATGTTTGCTTATAAGTCCACAGTTGATAAGATAATTTTTTTTAAATTAATATCACGACACCTGGTTATCGTTAGATAAGAGTTAAAATTTAGACGTCTTAATCTGTCCGTATATTTCAAATATACTCAATCAAAATAGATAAGATTGACAGGTAATATTTTGTACACTCAATGTATTACTACATCAAAATTATCTCGCGATTCATTTCGACAACAGAATGTTTGTTTTATTAGCTGTGTTAACATGAATGTAAATTTTATTAATTCCTGACTCTATAATTTTCCAACGTTTTGTATCCAGCTGAGTAGAATAGACCGCCCTATTAGCCCATCATTTCTTAGCGGGGTGTCGTAAAAGGAGACTAAGGTAAGTTGATGTCAATAAGGCGGCCAGTCGCAATATAACTAATCAAAACATGCAACAATATGTTTAAAATATGTTGTGCCGACCCCACTTAAAGTGGAATAATTGGCAGGAAAATGATGATTGACTCTATTATTTTAGTTTCTGGCTAATGTAGTGAAATACTCCTAGATATTGCAAGATTTAGCGACTCTACATTTAAACTAATACGTTTTGTTTACAAAACTTAGGTTGCAGTTATAAAGTAAGTCTAAAACGAAACTCATTGCAACAAATCGTTTAAATCATTCTTGGGAACGGAAGGGTAACCCTATCTTTACATAATCTTGCGACATAGGCTCTAACGACGTTTTAACTGGAAATAAATTTGAGAAATATTTTTGTACGCGTGCATTAGTTGCGATATCTGTTTTCGCTGTTAGCGTTTTGAAACAAGCCATCTTTTGTTTTAATAGGTACATTTTGTTATTCGAAGCGATTCCTGTAAATCGGAGCAAGGTTAGTTATAACTATGTTTATATAGAAGAAACTCATTATTTCTGTTGCGAGCATAAGCCGTTTCACACTAAGGCAGTGTAGACAAAAGGTTGAGCTCCATTATCTGGCTCAGTTCTCGCGCCTGGCATATCATTGACACAACGACTCGAAGATTTAACTGTCCGACTTTAACATTACAGAAATAAACACTGCTAAAATGCACGCTGTCGAGCGTGTTTAATGCAAATCCTTGATGTATGCAGTAATATATTATATTAATAGGGTGTTGAGACAAATATGTACAAACCGATTTAACTCACAAGATCCATAAAAATAAATAATTATTGTACCGTATTTCAAAACGCAGTTATTAACATTTGAATGTAATATAATTTTTTTTTAATTTTTTACAAAAATGTAAATTTGTATTATCGGCGACTAAAATGTATAAGTTATTGTTCAAAAGAAAATCAAATATTTTTAAATGGAATAAATAGTGACAGTACTTCTTTTCTTAAGTTTGATAATGTTAATAAAAAGTTGCGAAATCATTATTCAGTAATAATAATGTTGTTTGATATACGGAGTAGGAAAAATTGTACGTGTAGGTCATTTTTAAGCAAAAATTTGATTAATAACTTCCTATAGATCATTCTGCGCAAGAAGATCTTTCGAATATAGACGGGTTTATATAATCATTGTATAAGTTATATTTACCCGACAATAGCCTTGAATTTACTCTTTGTTTGATCTAAGAAAGTCTTCAAATTCTTCTTCAAGTCAATTGTTGTTTATAGTATTTTTTAAGAGATTACATACTATCTTATGGTGCTTCAGTAATGCTTTTCCTTTCAACCCTTTCTTTCTACCCACCAGGAGTTTAGTCAACGCTACATTTTACGCTGCAGGGTCCCTATTTTTGAGGACAAAAACCAAAAAAAAAACAAATATAAAACTGCTGTACAACAATAATCATCTTTAAGTTTAAAAAAATTGATTGTTTTATCAAATTCAAATTCAAAATATTATTTATTCAAGTAAATTCGTAAACAAGTGCCCTAAAATGGCCGCTGCCTGGTTCGGAAAATTAGTACTATCGACAAAAGCCAGTAAGAAACTCGGTGGTTGCTCTTTTCAAAATAAAATTCTTACAACTACTTAAAATATATTTCTTTATTGCCATCTTGTGCAAACAGTAGGTAAAATCATACATTTTTTCATACATTAGTATTCTGTTTATGTTAGATTTTCTGTAAGAGCCTCCTTTGTACAGTTTAGACTGCCTGTAATGGCAAAACTAATATTTAACTATGGAATTGAAAACTATGGATTATGGAAAAGACTATACGCACTTTTGTAAGGCGCAAAGCAGCCGCAACTACGAGTATCATCAATATATATATATACATCATCATATCGACTGGTAAACTTACTATGAACTACTACTACTGGTGGGATGTTTAGTTGCATGTTATCCAGCGAGTTGTCAAAAGTGTGGGTGTTATTAAAACTCATAATATCAAAAAGATAAGCGAGAGAAAGACTAGTAAAGCAGGCCTGCATTAAATAATGCTGGAGCGGCTTCATTTTGGCCTAGGCAAATTGGGCGTCGTTTAGTCTATGAAAATTGGATATACCGTACCAGTACGGGCTGGTAAGGAGTTTTTTCTCCCTAAAGGAAACAAAACCTATCAGTTGTATGTAAAAGAAGCTTTAGGTCGTTGCGTGGTCGGCTGGACGCGACACAATACAGATGGGAACGGGATCGGGCTGAACTCGTTACGGTTATTACCACGGCGATTGTTTGCACGAACCGCGTTCGCGCGACGCGCGCATTGCATCTCCAACGACTTACTCAACTGCTTTGTTAAACAAATTCCTTTGACTAGTTTATGAAACTCAATCGTTTTACACTTAGCGACTGTCTTCGTAACTGCTTATTGTCAGTTATTTACTAGTTGTTGAAATTTGTATACTGTTATAGACATTTTTGCTTTAAATTTGTTAGAGGGATTATGGTAACAAAACGTTACCATAATCCATAATAAAAGGTGTGGTAACAATTTGTGATTGTTTCACTACCGAATATACAATAAATAATTGCGTGTATAGATTGTTATGAGACACACCACTTCCTTGAATTTTCAGCTTAATTACATTTTTATTTTTCATTCCGTGAGATGTTGGTAACCTTTGTCAATTTAAACAAGTTAAATGTAATTCTGATGATGCAGTAATTTGTGTAAAAAAAACCGCGCCTATTTAGTAAATAACTTTTAGTTATTTTGTAAAAATATTGTTTGAATTAGAATAAAATAATTTAATAATATCTTATACACCCATATCACCGGAAAGTGTTATGGTTCAGCATCGTTAAAGTAATGTACGTTATTTAATTATTAATAACGTCTAAGGTCGCCTATTCGTAAAGTTTCTAAGCTTATCGACCTCCCGCCGCAAACACTATTCCATCTCAAGACTGCATTAAGACAATATCAGCATACAGTACTCGCTGTTTTGTAAACAAATAACTACACTAATGGACTTCGATGACTCGTAGATAGTTACAGATTGACTCTGTGTTTGAACTCAATTGCTATGTTCTTTCTAAGAAATCTAAGGGATCTATAGAAGAACTAGGTTCGGACGACATAGCTATATTGGAGTCGTAAGGTGAAGTAACGATAACCGCATCAGAGTATGCTGGTAGATCCTCCAATTAGTAGACGACCTTAATAAGGTCCCAGTTATCCAAGTAGTGAAAGATGGTATGGAGTGAATAACCTTGGAAATAAACCTTGGAATACCTATGTCCTATATAGTACATTTAACTTAAGGAAAAGAAGCGGTTTTAAAATTTGACAGATGTTTACTAAAAATGTTAAAAAGTTAATAAAATCTTAAATAATATATTCAGAGCAGCTTATAGAAGTTACCATTATTCAGCATTCCATGGTATAGAGTATAAAATTGTTTCGCTATAATCCGCGATAAGCCACTTTACTGCGGATTATGTTTACCAAAATAATTTTATCGTCCCTTTTGCGATAAAAGCAGCTTAAAATAGTTTCACGAGATTCAGACTTATACTTTATATGTAGCTTCGTGATATGCGAAGTTTTTTTAAAACTCATTAGACATTTATGTATATCGAACCACACAATCACAAAATTGTTGGCTCTACTGATAGGGATATAATTAGGGGACTCTCCTAGAAACAAATTCGCTAGAGTAGAGTAGAGTCGCGTAGAGTTCATAATAATCTTTATGGTTAAATCAATTAAAATTGAATAAAAACAATACATATGTAAATTATGTATTTTAGGATCGATGGTTTCGATTTTTATTGTTACTTTTCTATCATTAATCAACAAAAATACGCCTAGTTCTATAAATTATTTATAACTTTACATCATCCTGCCCTTATCTCACTCTAAGTGGGCTCGGGACAACATGTTGCCATATGATTTGGCGACGTATTTTACGACGGGCCGCCTGCTTAACGTCCTTACTTACCTTAGTCGCTTTTTACGACACCTCGGCAATAAATGAGGGTGGTCTATTCTACTCAGCCGGATATCACACAGCGGGTCAACTTACCTTAGTCGCCTTTTACGACAACTCGGTAAAAAATGAGGGTGGTATTCTATTCAGCCGGATACCACTGACCGTTATTTATAGCTTGACGTTTTAAGATATAATTTCTCCAGTTTTATGTAACTTGCACACCATACATCTAACCTTCTAAATGCACACGTGTGATCGCTCGGCTGAGACACACGCGGCCGCGTTGTTATCATTACTCATATGTCGACTTCACGTTACTATAAATGTCACATATCTCGCGTCCTGTCACAAACACTGAACTCTAAAACTAGAGTCGTAGAGAGCAATTCGCTATTTCAAACTTCTCCTATATTCCATTTTGAATTCCCGTGAAAGACAGCAGCACATCTTCAAACGACATGCTAATTGACGTCGGCGTGAAGCGAGAACTAAAAGCAGAGACAATTTTTTGGTTTTTAGTATCACCGTAACGTTTGTTCTCAAGTAACTATTACTTCATTTCACTGTAGAAAGCCGGATATATCATAAATATGGATCAACTGTTGAAATTGTTTAATATTACATTATTTAAATTTTTTTATAACCAATAATTGTCGTTGATTGATGATTCTCAACACCAGTACTGAAGGTTGTCGGTAGCTATTTAAACGATGTTAATTACAACTGACATTCAACGCGAGCTTACAGGAATAAACAACTATTCTGGGAATGGAAACCAGACGTACAGGTGGATAATGCACCCTGGTATAATTATGTAATATAACATTAATATACACGCAGATTTGGTTGAACGGAATAAATATACTTATTTGGTGTTGTGAGAAGAAACTCTTTTAAAAGATATGAAAAATAATGCAATTAAAAAATAAGAAATATATGGCCGATGTTATGTAAAATTTTAACCCGAGTATTTTTTTTTTAGTCCACTCGTTCCCCATTGAGGTGTCACAACTTTGCTCACATCTAGCTACCTAGTTAGATAGATTTTACCTAAAATCTTGTACATACTAAGTTTCATAAAAATCGTTAGAGCCGTTTTCAAAATTCCAAAAATATACATCTAACATTAACTCATTTAAGTATTAAAGATTATGTTTCAACTTTTCTTTTTTACATCCGAATTTGATAAAACATAGTTTATATTACAATGCGATCGTAAACAGAACTATAAAATATATTTTTGAATTTAATCGGGATCCGTTGTCAGATTTTATACAGAGCGACAGCTGTCCATAAGCCATGAAGCGCCTAGCACGGAGATTGAATAGAATTGCTTAACGAGTAATGTTTGATAGTAGAGAAAACAGAATTCGGTGAATAAACGTGCTCTCTAAGGCATGGCGAAAAATGGTCGGAAGTTTGTGAAAAGGAAGCTTATTTACTTATCACTTGGGTCAGTATTGCAACAGCGCTAGCAAATGATACCCACGATACCCATACTTTCCCATTACCCATTCTTTATATTTTAGACCACACTCATTTATTACCTAGGTGTTGTAAAAGGCGAGTAAAGTAAGTTGACCCACCGTGTGGAATCCGGTTGAGTAGAATAGACCGCCCTCTTTTTTACCGAGGTGTCAAAAATACCACTAAGGTAAGTTGACGTTAGGCAGGCGGTCGATCGTGAAATACGTAGCCAAATTATGTAATAACATATTTATAAAATGCTGTGCCGTTGTATAAGGGCAAGAGTATATAAAATTCTACCCAATAATTATGGTGAAAAGCTTCAGTTTTTGTCGACCTTGTGATTCCTTTGTGCATCGCCTGGTTAGAAAATAACACAAGCGACGAAAAAGTTAAATTCATTCCGATAAAAGTACTGCATTTTGTCAGCAATAAGTTCCTCGCTAAAACAGACACTAAAAGGGAGCTCTTTGTTAGGGATAGACCAATATCCTGGATGTAGATAGTATCTAGGGGGGTCCTTCCAATCTTTTATGACATACTTCGATAAAGGTGCAGCATATGTAGTAGAACAACTTTATCTGTTGTCATTCTAGATAAGATGTTACACTACGATAAAGTGATGCTCTACAAAACTTGTATTATACAATTTTTTTTCCAGCAATATCTGTGCATTTGTCTCAAAAATAACATATCTCATGCTACTAAGACTACAGAATGGGCACAATCACTAGTTATCCAGGATTCATTTGAAAGGACCGATAGCCTCCACGACAAAATCGTTATGCATTACGATTTTAAATGCTTGCTTCTATAAATTAAAAAAGAAAAAGTGTATTGGGCCAGATTCAAGTAACTTTCCCTAATTTTATTCTAACATACTCGCATCTCTACACTATTGAATTCAACTTAAGATGTTATCTTTTTATATGTTTTATATTACATTCCAAAACTTAAACATTTAAAAGTCATTACTGTTAATTAATAAGAGGGTTCACCTCTTTAAATTATATATCCTAATAGACAATTAGTGTAGTATCAACAAAGGGGAGAAGGAAATTAACTGTTGACTTGGCGTAATAAATATTTATTTCACTGTTAAAATAATTGCTAGCTTTCAACTTTATATAAGAAAGCGGTCTATTTTAAGTATTATTAATTTGGTATTTAGTTTTCAAATGCAAATTTATCTAAACGAAGACTAGAAATATTGTGGTAATAGTGTATCGTGTTCTATATATATGAGAAGATCAAATTAAATGGCTGAACGACATCTATGGTTCGCTTAGCCATTCTTTCTAATTTTTAGTTTGAAAACCTTTCAACCTATAACAAAAACTATATACAAGATTATCTCATTTAAATGTTAAAGATGACAAAGAAATATCCAAATTTTTACTTGATTGTTAATGTTTTTTATAAAATGTTTAAATAATTTATTTGGCAAAAATATAAAATAATGTTTTGTTTCAATTAGACTTTTTAAATTAATTGATAAAATAAATGTTCAAGTAAAATAAATAAATAAACAATAAATAAATGTTCGATATTTGAATATTGTCAATTTCGAGTAGGGAAGCCATCCTAAAATGTGACATATTACTATAGGGAAAAAGCTAATGAAGGTGATCCATCCGTCTCTCTTTTTATGTGTGATTAGACAAAGATGAAGTATACGAGTGTTATCTTCATGTTAGAATACATTTTCTTTTAAGTTTATTTATGCAACTTGTTTCTTTTTAGACTAAAGTCATCCAAGCCTCGTTTCGATCGGGATTGATTTTTTGACGATCTTGAATCGTGTATATCTTATAATAGAAGTTTTTTATCTACTAGTAGTTCAAAGGGTTGCAAAGGTCATTGGCCTTCTTATTGTCGGCGGAGTATCATTTACAATTTAAACACGACGTGTAGTTGATTTTTCATACAGATTGTATAGAAAATATATATCGAAAAGATAGTATTTACAGATAGATTAAAAGGGTATTTCCAGATATTGGAAAAATAAATCGTAGTATAATCTGTAGACCAAAACCTGAAAAGCTATAAAAAAGTAATAGTAATTTAAGACTCAAATATACTCGTGCTATTTACAGTTGGAAAAAAATAGTAAAGCTGCTCAAATAGTAGCACACTAAAACGATTTTCTATTCAAGTACATTATGTGTATTGACTATTGACTGACAGACAAACAAATACTGCTTTGAAGTAAACAAATCGGATCGGCCGGCTTATACTCGTAGCGATCGCTCAGTATGCACACACCGATACCTGTATCGTATCAACGCGTTCTATATGTTTAGTTTAACATGTGTGTGTTATGCTATTAGCATGATCGCGACGTTGATATTATAAGCCTGCTAATATTATAAAGGTAAAATTGTGTGTCTGTTTGTTTGATTGCATCCCTTTGGCGTTCTAACGCCAATATATTTAAGTCTTTAACAGTAACAGCCTGTTACTATCCCACTTCTGGGAAGAGGCCTCCTCTCCTTTTTTTTTGGAGAGAATATGGATTGAAAGATTACACATAATCATCCTCCTGCCCTTATCCCACTCTAAGTGGGGTCGGCACAACATGTTACAAACATATTGTCATATGATTTGGCTACGAATTTTACGACCGGCCGCCTGCCTGACGTCAACATACCTTAGTCGTATTTTACGACTCCTCGGTAAGAAAGAGGGTGGTCTATTTTACTCAACCGGATACCACACGGTGGATCAACTTACCTTAGTCGCCTTTTACGACACCTCGGTAAGAAATGAGGGTGGTCTATTCTACTCAGCCGGATACCACACGGCGGGTCGACTTACCTTAGTCGCCTTTTACGACACCTCGGTAAGAAATGAGGGTGGTACTATTCTATTCAGCCGGATACCACACGGCGTGGATTGAAAGATTACACATATCCCCATAATTCTTCATAGAAATGCAGATTTCCTCATGATGTTTTTTTCACAAAAAAAGTGTGATAAATTGCACTTACGTTTTTTACTTATAAATCTTAATACTTGTACACACACCACAATAAATGCATATATTAAAAAGAACAAAAAATAATTTAAAAAAATGCCTGTTCGGGATTTGAACCCGTGACCCATACAGGTCTATGTTTGGAATAAAACATTCGCAAGTTTATGGTTCCAAAGAATACAACAAAATATAGATACTCGGCTATAACTGCGTATGATAGCCATTTTACCTTTTACTTTGTGCGGATGTAACCGCAGAGCCCAGATAGTATTTAAGCTTTTAATGCTTTTTAAGCTTTAAAAGTTCGTCAAATCCGAAAATCGAAGGTAAAAAAGAACGAAGTAATAAGTTTAATTTTGATATAACTGTACTAGTTACTTGATCTTTTGACAGATTTTACTGTCGATTGCTGGTTTTAAATTCGACCATATGTATAAAAATTCGAATACCGGAAAATTGATTGCGCTATGTACTTTAAAAATCAGAAAGGAATGTAATAGTTAAAGCTAACATAAACAGTTGGCGGCTGTATAAGAATGTATGCTATTCTTGTTATAAATGTAGAATGAAATAGTCTAAGATTTATACAATTTCAAGAGATGTTGAAATTGAAACGATAATAGGTACACGTTACCCAAAAGTAAAGTTGTAATATGATTTGTACAAATACATTAATTTTTTATTAATTCTCAACCAAGAATTTTAAACATTCGAATTAGAATAGAATAGAATAGAATAGAACATTCTTTATTGCACCACATAAAATTACAATATACATTGTAAAGAAAACAATGTTATCTTAATGTAGATACAATAAGGCGGCCTTATCGCTAAATAGCGATTTCTTCCAGGCAACCTTTGGGCTAGAGACATTAAATTTAGGGTAATAAGGTAGGTGGTGCAATGTATACAAATTCTAATACATAAATATATCTACATACATACATATATACATACATACGTATAATAAATTTACTATATATTTATATACATATATAAACCATATTTATTACATATATATATATATATATATATATATATATATAACCATTTAATTCTAGCCAGATAGTGAGGTGTAATATTGTTTTAATTTAAACTTGAAGCTTCTTAACGATTTTGCCTCCTTTATTGATACCGGTAGAGCATTCCACAATGTAATAGCTTTAATATTGAAAGAACGTCCAAAAAACAACGTCTTATGTGAGGGCATCTCGAGGTTAAACTTCCGAAAGGACCTTATTAAATTATTTTTACTTTTGATGAAATGGAATTTTGATTTTAAGTAAGAGGGTGTCGTTGGGTGGAATAACACACAGTACAGAAGAGAAAGTATTTGCATGTCCCGGCGAAAGCGGATGGGTAACCACTTGAGCTTAGCACGAAATTCTGAAACATGGTCATATTTACGTAATCCAAATATGAACCGAATAGCAAGATTTTGTAAACACTCAAGTTTATTTAATTGTTCGTCGGTCAGGTCAGGATAGCTTGCACTGGCATAATCAAGAATTGATAAAAGTAGGGATTGTGCTAACATAATTTTGGTGGGAATAGGAAGAAAAGCGCCTAACCGCCTAAGAGAACCCAGTGCCCCAAACATTTTCTTACCCAGTTCTTTCATATGATGTGACCAAGACAGAGTTGTGTCAAGATGTATTCCAAGGCATTTGACTGTAGGGTAGTAGGGAATAATCACGCCATCAAATTTAATAGGTGGTATATTAAGCCAGTCAATCCTTGAAATAAAACTCTTACTGCCAATAATAATCGCTTGAGACTTAGCGGGATTAATTTTTAGCCCAAATGATAGCTCCAACTGTGGATAGCAATTAGGTCATTATTACTGGCAGTAATAGCTGTGGAGAGATCATCAAGAGAAGACTGGTTATAAATATGGAAATCATCTGCATACATGTGGTAGAGAGAAGAGAGTTTTAGAGTTATCGAGTTGATGAAGAGTGCAAAAAAAATTAATATAACAGTCAACAAGACTAATCTATTGAGAATAATATTTATTTGCAAATTCCTATTATAATAGGGTATGTGCAATGATGTATTATGAGGAAATGTCAAAAATCATCTTTTTGGTTTTTAATACCGGATATACTGACAACGCGATTATCACGTGACCAATAGAGAGGGCTTGTTTGTGACTGTATCATGTAACTGGATGTCGTATGATATTATGACTAGTCATCATAGTCATCATGATGGGCCAAAAATATTGCATTGAGGAGTGTGGAGTTGTGAGTTGTGTTGTGTTAAATATGTTGGTAATTTAATATTCGAGTTCAGTTCGTTACAACAAGTGAAAAGAAATAAGATTTTAATAGAAGCGTGAGTGTCGTTTTAAAATGTATAAAGAAATTTCTACGAATAAGTTTCTTGCTACAAAAGTAATAATAAAATTATTTTGCTATAATCCGCGATGAAGTAAAATAGAAAATATATATAATGCTAAATGTAGAGTGGACAATCGTTTATCATACCTGATACATGCAGGAGTCGTAAAAAACACATGCATAAACCTCCACCATCGCCACCATGATACACAAGCACCATATACGTTCACTATCACAAACTCAACAATCGTTTCGCCCCGCAACCGAAGCATCGTCAGGAGATAGACTCCACGACCAAAATCCGGATTATAGCAAAATAATTTTATTATTACTTTTGTATTATGGATCTCCGCAAAGTAACGCCTAATTCTATAAGTTTCTTGCTAATTAATACACACCAATCAACGCAACGTGTGCTCAAAGTCAAATTCAAATATTCATTCTTCAAAATAGAGTCTTTACAACAACTTTTGCACTGATAAAGATCAGTCTTATGTTTATTAAATTATCATTTAAAGTTATCGTTACTAAAGTCAGTTGACATCAGGCAGACGGCCGGTCGTAAAATACGTAGCAAAATCATGTAACAACATGTGAATAACATGTAGTGCCAACCCCACTTAGAGTAGGATAAGGAGAGGAGGATGATGATTTAAAGCAATCGCTATTAACGATTTAAATCTGTTTTGATGTTAGGAATTAAAATCCAATCCAATTAAAGAGCCAGAACAATTTCATTAACTCTTACGACAATTTATCTCCGAAATAATTATGTTTTGAGATAATTGATGATGTTTTTGTTGTTTTGTTATTTTTTAATGTCCGAACGAAGCAAATAATCAATACGAATTTAGTTATAAGATAGATGGAAGGCTGTAGAATAAAGTTTCGCATACGAAGTAGCGGGCAGAAGTTTATTTAAATTCTTGATAGTGTTATAAGTACGCCGAGTGCACTCATATCTACATTATTGGATATCAGGCTAGTACAGTAGTAATTTATTATCATGATTTATACGCGTATCAATCTATTTGATTTGACGTCACTGTTTTGTGTACGAATTCTGTCGACCACACGCCGTCCATATTCGTCATTCTATTTTGATATTAGTTTATCAATTTTAACATAATACAATAGTACTGTGTTTCAACAAGACTTCAATGAGAAATTGAACTAGTGTATATATAATATATGTTTATTATAAAACAAGATCCCCAAAATCTCGCTTCAAAATTTTTGATAAAAAATCAAAAAAAATTGTACGGTTTTTAATAAAAGATTTGCATGCAAAATGTTGAGAAAGGTATAAGGTTACGGTTTTATGTAAACTGCATGAAATAGATATTTTTGAAATACTGATTTCCATCCGGGCGAAGCCGCACAGAACAGCTAGTAATTTATAATAATAAGAAATTGAGAAATGTATTATAAAAATTACTATAAGGTTAAGGTTAGTTGTCGCTATTGGAAATATATCGCGCTGTCCGAAGAATAAAGTTACATGTGCCATGTATGAGCATAGTGAAGCGAAATGTTCCTAAATTAAAAGGAACCTAGTCCGTGGACCTTAGGCCACTGGTTGTTGGTTTAAGTGGACTGTATAGGAGGGTTCAGATCTTTGATTATTTTCTATCGTTCTGAGCAATTCACAATTATCACCGATAAGTAGGTACAACTTAGCACAACCCACCTTTCGATGCCGTTGTACTGCCACAATGCACTGGAAGGTTTGAAGTTCTAGATATGCGCCGGCGGCCGGCCGTTTCTTGTAACGCCAGGGGATTGTTACTCGAACGAACAGTAACACTATTACGAGTCCGAAACTCGACACAACACTTTTAAGTTAGGCACTGCACTTTATATTGCAAGTCCCAGATTAATTGTTTAATGTTTTACAATAAATTTGATACGCATAATGTATAGCTATCGAGCAGTCATTAGCGAACGTTCCGCGCACATGTAGACACTCGCACGGCGATAGACGAACCGATCGGTAAGTGGCGTTTTCATTGCTACCTACATATCGGTGAATAAAAAAATGACAATTGCCCAGACACAGAAATATATTATGAAATAAATAAAATTATGAAATATTCACAAACACATAGGAAATGTGACTTTATTCTTCGGATATCTGAAAAAATTTAATAGCCTGTTACATGTGAGTGTGTTATAATATTTAGGTGAATTTTACTTTAAAAATGTTGGCTTAGCGCAAAAAATAAGGGACAAATTAAAGCAGACAATTTATTTTTATTAATAATAATTATAATGATTAATTATATAATTACTATATAACTATTATATTATAAAATAATTAATAGTAAACTTAAGCAAAACTTTTACGAAACGTTCAATTCAATATATTCAATTTAATCTTTTTTAAGCGAATAAAAAACTGTTTCGCGTAGTCTAAAAATTCATACTAAATATTCAGTTAAAAAAAAATCGATGTTGGAACTATGTATTTAAACAACAACAAATACGATTTAAACTGGCACTAACTAAAATGTACAGATGTCTTTATCTGATTTGAATTGCTAAAACATCGCTTCATCTAATATTTCCATTTCCCTGCGTCATAACCAATTTCATAGGCGATATGTGCGTTTGCTTCTGAATCCAATCTGCACTCATTGAATTTGTAAATATCTACGGGACGCAGCTGGCTGAATAGAATCACAATACATTCAATAGACGGAATAAGAACATTATGACCGAAATACAAACAGAGTTTTGTTCTGTCATCCTAATAATATTATAAATGCGAAAGTTTGTGAGTATGGATGTATGTTTGTTTCTGTTACTCTTTTACGGCGAATGCGATGAACCAATATCGATTAAATTTGGCACAATTATTCCTTACACGTCGGGATAACATATAGGCTATAGAAAACCTGTTAATTCTACAGGAACAGGATGACACTAAAAAGCGCCACCGAATCAACCTATCACCGAAACAACAGTTCACGCGAAAGAGGTCGCGGGTAAAAGCTAGTACTTTATAGTTAAGGAATAATTTATAGAATTAAGAGTTACTTTGCGGAGGTCCATAATACATCAGGTAATGAAAATATTATTTTGCTATAATCTGGGATAAAAGAAAATATATGTAATGCTATATGTAAAGTGGAATATTTGTTTTCATATCTGATACATACAGAATTTATAAAAACTCATGCACTCGCTACCATTAACACAACAATACTCACGTACTGCACACATTCGCCACCAAAATCAGCAAAATCGCAAAATTGCGATTTTGTCGTGGACTCTATCTCCTGACTATGCTTCGGCGAAAGGGCTGTTAATATTGTGGTGGTGAATGTGTTCAGAGCTTATTTATGTTGTGTAACTGGTGGCGGGTTGTGCATGAGTTTTTAAAAATTCTGCATGTATAAGGTATGAGAACGGATAGTACACTCAACATTTAGCATTACATAAATTTTATTTTATCGCGGATTATAACAAAATATTTTCATTAGTTTTTGTTAAGGAATACTAAATAGGGCTTTATTGACTACTCGATAGTCTCGCCAGTGATGATACGAATAAAGTTGTAGATTATGAGCCAAGAGCTTCTACGAATGTTATGTTCATTTGCAAAATCAACAAGCGTATACTAGTGGTAATAAAATACATTTTTTCGCGTGGATTTAGCAGATCTGCTCTAGATTCTTTTATTCTCATCTAAAAATATTATTCTGCCTTTATCTTAACCAAATATTTTTGTTAACACATCTGGTCCCCTATATTTTATTTATGAATCGCGATCTTTTCTATAACTCAGCGGCCTTGATTCCGAATCAGTTTGATATCTCGTTGTTTGTAATTTATATTTCGAATTAAAGATTATATATATCTGTTTCTATTTGTATTTCATTAGATATATTTTTTATCCATAGTTATGTCCTCGTAGTTATGGCGTATGTTTTATAAATCTATCTATTTCGGTTCAGACAGCGTGCAATTTAAATGATGTTTCTTTGCTTTTTTAGAAACATAAATATCTCTTTATTACATATTGAACGTCTGCTATTGGTGGTTTGTTCAACCAAATTTTACGCATAGGTACCATCTTTTGACGTTTAGGCGACTAAGGTAAGTTGTGGTATCCGGCTGAGTAGAATAGACCATCCTCATTTCTTAACGAAGTGTTGTAAAAGACGACTAAGGCAAGTTGATCCGCCATGTGGTATCTGGTTGAAAACGATAGACCACTCTCTTTCTTACCGAGGTGTCGTAAAAGGGTTCTCGGCTTCTGGAAGGAGCTAGGCTGGTTGGAGTAACCAGCCCTTTCACCCTTGCCCACAATGGTTGCCAAAATTTCGACTAAGTGCGGAAAACAGCACGCCAAAAGAAACAAAAGAAGCCATAAAACGTTGTATACAAACTTTTATATCACTAAGCTTTAGGCATATTTATATGTATTACATCTGTATGAGAAGACTGACATGTTGGTATATTTGATGCTAATACTTTTAATAAGAATGAGGTTAATTAAAGGAGTTAAAGGATTTTTGAATGAAGAGTGATTATAGTGAAGCAATATTCTGTACATAAAATACACTAGAACCATAAATAAATGTTAGCGCATTAAAGCCTATACGTTGCAGTTTGTTGTAATATGTAAATATAGTGCCGACTGTTCCGTATTATGTTAGCAGTTTATTACTTCGGCCTTCGTTCATTTCATCGGAATATGCATCACAATATGCAGTAATGCAGCGTTAATCCTTGCCAATTGACGATGAGAAAAGATTTACGACGTTCAGCTTGAGAACTAATTTATTTATTAAGTGTAAATAAATTAGAAGTTCACAAATTGCGCTTGCTTCGAGATGAATTTACACTGTCGCTGTTTTTGTACATTGCAAATAGTTTCTTTTTCGCAAATATTTGGAAAGTTCATCTGTGTGTTAGAGATGGACATTAAGATCTGGTTTTATGTATAAAATAAAATGCCATTGAATTGCATATTTTTACAACAATTACTCTTTATTTTTAGCCTGGTTGACCGAGCCTTGCTCAGTATTTTTTACAAAATAAAAAAGAAACTTAAAAAACAAGAAAAAATTATTGAGTTGGTAGGGCTCGCTAGGTATTTTCATTTCTCTAGACCGCCTGTTCCCCAAATAAGCTACGCTGACTTGACAATTTCGGCAAAAATAGTGTATTATATGCAATGACAATTTAAGTAATTTACTGCTAACTCGGTCACGAACTGACTGCCAGTCACTGGTTGGAGATTTATAAATTTTAAAAAGAATATTTGAATTTTGCCTTTGGTTACTTTTTCATTTTCCTTTCCAAATATTTCCTGAAAAAAAATCGCATTTTCGTGAAATACTAGCTGTGCCAGCGGCTTCGCCCGCATAGAAATCAGTGTGTCAAAAATATATACCGAATTGAAATTTTGAGCTTAGAAGTAGTTATAGTGAGTTAATTATAAGAGATAGAGAGATGTTGCCACGGACTTTATTGTAGTATTCATGTAGATCTTCAATTTTATTTTACATTGCTTAAGTCTATCTTTGCTGGTTTACGCAGCGCAAGCGAGTAAAGCTCACAGCTGCCTTTTTTTTTTCACAATACACAGATAGACAGACAACTTTTAGAGACTTTGTTTTATAATAAGTTTAGTTAAGGGTGTTCTATTTTTAAAATAATATTGTCCTAAGTTTAATAAAAATTATTAGTAAATCCCATCTCAATTATTGCAACAAACTACAAAGCCATGAATACATGGAGTCTATGATTTTTATCAAATACTCGCGGGCTTAAAGTCAGGCAAGTATTTGATTTTTCTTTAAAACACTTATGTCCTTCTCTATGAGGAGAGAGGACGACATTCGTTTTTTCTATAAATAACACAGCATTTTTACACTACATTATTTACAGAACAAATAGTAGTTTACCGACTCTTTAACTTTTCATTGATAACTTGCCAAATTTCTATTCAAGTCTTGCTTTTTTTGAACGACTAAATCTTAGTTGAATGACACTGCTATATCTTGTATTGGGAATTCACTAAAATACATAAAATATTACGTAACGCAGATATTTTTAACATATCGACGGTCAATACATACATTGTTAAAAGCTCAAATAAATAAAATAAACAATAGTGCACTATTTACTTAATTTAATTTGATTTAGGTTCAGCTTTTCATTTTGGGATATATACTCGTATATCATCGTATGTCATTGGTTGAAATGGCAAAGCGTAGGTACTAGTTATCACTTGTCTATAGAAACTATATTTATTTGTTTATGTGATACTCAAAATTACATCTTCTCCTGCCCTTATACCACTGTAAGTGGGATCGGCACAACATGTTATACTATACACATTTACAACAGCCCACCTGTCTGACGTCAACTTCTTAGTCTCTTTTTGCGACACCTCGGTAAGAATTAGGATGGTCTATTTTACTCAGCCAAATTCTACACGGCGGTTCAATTTGCCATAGTCGTCTTTTACGACACCTAGGTAAAAAATGAAGTCGGTCTATTCCACTCAGCCGGATGATACTTAAAAATTACAATGATAATTGTTTTAAGTAGAGAAATGTACGAAAATTCATTAAAACAGTTTTAAAAGTAGGCTTTGAGGTGAAATAGGTATTAAGAAGTACAGAATCGTTTGCTTTTACAAACCTTTTCTAAGTACTACAACATATTTCATACGAGTATATTGCAGGTTTCATTGCCATGAACCTGAATAAAGGAATATTATCGATAACATGTTTTATCGCTTATGGAATTTGTGTCGCGAAGCCTAAAATATAGAGTGACAATATAATATGTTATTTAGTACCGATAAAATAGCTTCCTCAGATAGGGTTGGAGGGATGAAGGTGGTCGTAACATAAAGTAATGTGAATCCAGTTACATGTAAGAGCTCAAATACAGCTTAATCTATGAAAGAGTAGCGACATGCGATGGCCGACGACGGGAAAATACATTTTGATGTAAATTATATCTACGTTAACTGCAGTATATTTCTGAACTGTTTAACATGTTTAAAATATTTTGACTACGTTAAGTTAATATCAAAATTACAAAACTTGTTCAATCTATACTAATATATAAAGCTGAAGAGTTTGTTTGTTTGATTGATGACAAATTTTTTCAGTGTAAGATAGTCCATTTATCGAGGATGGCTATTGCTTATATAACATCAGGCTAAGATGAATAAGAGAGGAGCAGCAATAAAATTTTGTGAAAACGGCAAAATTTAAAGCTTTCCTTGCGTGCGCTACATAAATAAAAAATCTCTTATAATTAACTCCCGATAGGTACTAACTTTTATATTCAAAATTTGAATTCGGAAAAAAATTGCGATACACTGATTTCCATGCGTCTAATTCTATCTTTCTTTAACAATTATTGCTATTTTTACGCTCTATGCTAGATGTCAAATACATTGCTATACACTGTCCATTATATTATCCATCTTTTGACAGATTGACGATTTACATATTTAGTGATGTCCTAAAGATTCTCGTATGCGATACCATTCCGATTATAGTACCTACTATCATTAATCGAATTACGTACCTAAGTAATTCGATTAATGATAACCTACGTAAACTAATAACAGATATAGAAATCAACATTTTGATTTAATATTGCCTTAGTTTTTTGAAAATAAATGTTAATCCGTGTGTATTTATTATAATCATAAAAAATATATTATACATCAACTGGCAACATCAACAGACCTTCCGCTCGGCCGCCATTTTGACGTGATCTGTCACTCTCAACGAAACGCCCGTGATAGTCACACGCATTTACGTTCGCTGAGTGTTCTCTCGCATCTGTTACACCTTGAGTTAAGTAGCTTTATTCCTCGGAAAAACTTTTGTGAAACTTATATTAATTGATCGTGAAAATGCCGAAAGGACGTGTGTTGAAAGCACAATCGAGACAGTTAGTGTTAAAACTTCATGAGTATTTTGACCAAGAAAATCAAAATGGCGGACCTCTTATACCTATCACGCAAGTCCGAAACCGTGTTGCAGCCGCGTTGGGGATCAGTCTATCAACTGTGACTAAAATCACTACTGATGCCTACGGCAGGAGCGGCTTGGAGCAAAACAAACCATCTACACCAAAAAGAAAGCGCCGGGCTCATAAGGTGACAGCTGTTGATGACTTTGACGCTGACGCTATTCGTCGTCATGTATATGATTACTACTTGAGAAAAGAAATTCCAACTTTGAGAAAACTTATTGTTTCTTTGAAAAGAAGTGGTCTATTTCATGGTGAAAAATCTTCTTTGGTCAAAGTTTTGAACACAATTGGCTTTTCATATAAAAAGTTAAATAAAAGAAAATTATTAATGGAACGCACAGATATAGCTATAGCACGTTGTGATTTTTTAAGAGAGGCAAAGAAAATACAAGATTGGGCAAATATTGTTTTCACGGATGAAACATGGCTCAACGCTAACCACACACTATCTCGTTTCTGGACTGATGATACTGCTGATTCCACTTCCTCAGTACCAATGGGAAAAGGTGAGCGCCTAATCATTTGCCATGCAGGTACAGCAAAAGGATTTGTACAAGACGCACTGTTGGCATTTAAATCGAAGAAATCAAATGACTACCACGAAGAGATGAATGCAAATGTGTATGAAGAGTGGTTCAAAAAAATGCTCATTTCATTGGAAGAACCATCAATAATTTTTATTGATAATGCGCCCTACCACTCCCGTCAAATTGACAAAATGCCAACACAGGCTAATAAAAAGTATGAAATAATTAATTGGCTTCGGGACAATGGAGAAAATGTGGACGACTCAATGTTAAAAGTTGAATTAATAAAAATATTAAAAACCAAAAAGAGAGCAAAACGCTATGTAATCAATGAAATGGCAGCAGAATATGGCCATACTGTTCTTCGGATTCCTCCATACCACTGCCAGTACAACGCAATAGAACTTATATGGGCACAAGTAAAAGGGCATGCTGCGAGATGCAATACAAGCCCCCCATTCACAGCGAATAAAATGTTGCAATTGCTAAAAAATGCTTGCACCCACGTAACGGCCGAGAACTGGGCAAGTGTGGTGGAAAGAACTAA
Source organism: Morpho achilles (assembly GCA_947086495.1). Taxonomy (NCBI): domain Eukaryota; kingdom Metazoa; phylum Arthropoda; class Insecta; order Lepidoptera; family Nymphalidae; genus Morpho; species Morpho achilles. The sequence continues at coordinate 12,550,935 of CAMTZB010000019.1, forward strand.
AAGAGTAATATTCTCTGATTGGGAACGTGATATTGCGTTTGATAATATATTATCTACACAAGAGCTAATAATAACTGCTACTGAAGACTCCTCATCGGAGGAGTCTAGTGTTGATTATCATTCCGACGACTCGTGCTAATAAAATAAATTAAAATATCCTGATTGTTTTATTTGTATTCATGTATTAACTAAGAAGAAAGTAAAACTTTATATAATGTTATTAAATGTCTTTTAATACTCGTAACATCGATTTCTACCGATTATTTTTAATCTGTGGCATAATCGTAGTAACCATTATGTGTGACATCACTAAGTGGGCGGTACCCATCTATAAAGTACAAATATTATTTGTATGATATTTGTACGTAAGCAATACAAAACTTAATGAGCGTGAGCTGTCAAAAGACTGATAATATGATGGACGCAGTATAGTCATGGTTTTTTTCGAGTCAATCGAGGGGGTTTGATGCTCTATATGTAAACAAGATCGCAAGGATCATCTAGTCCAATATATACATGTCAATTGTCAATAAATATTAGTAATGTATATCATGCCACATTTACGACGATTTATACCGCTCCTCTAGAATCACTTCACGGTAATAGCAATGTCCATACTTCATGTATTGTTCGTTTTATGTAGACGTTGACAGCTATAATTACTAGGGACGTCAAATAGTTTTATCGAGGCAATAGTTGTCTTATAAAAAATAGTACCTGGGTGACCGAACCTTGCTAGGAAATTTGAACAAAATAAAAAAAAGAAACTTAAAAAAAATATTAGGTAGTTAGGGCTCGATCTTAGGTATTTTCATTTCTCGAGACCGCCCGTTGGCCAAATAAACTACGCTGACTTAACAATTTACGGCAAAAGTAGTGTTTAATATTAAATTTAAATGTTAGTATTTTTTTTTACCCAAAAACAGGGATAAAACGAATTATTTAAATAAAACCTACCTAGATCGAATTTTCTCCCCAAAACTCCCTACATGCTGAATTTTAGGAAAATCATTGATGCTGTTTCCGAGATTCCGAAAATATATACATACAAGATGAACTCATTTCAATATTAAAGATATATTAGTACCTGCGAATTCGTCGACGTCAACTTAAGGCCGGTACCCGCCAAAGCAGAGAGAACATGCGTAGCGGAGAGATGTGAACTATGAGACCCCCAATCAGTAAAATGCTGTCAATGAAATAAAGACATCATGTCGTTACAAAAGTTATATTTAAAATTTTCTTGAAGAACGCTACCCGCTGCTCCAATATGTACACCTCCGCTCTGTCGCGCCGCTTTTTCTCTTGCGGTACAATATGTACTATTTTTTATCAATATCATCCCATCAGACCAGCCGTGAAAGATAGATCGACAAAAAGAAAGTACAAAAACCATTGCGAGCTCATTTCAATTTTGCGATGTTTCTATAAACTCAAAAATTACGTTATCAGCGAGTTTTTAATTCGATATGTGAGCAAAACTTTTAATAAAAATTAGAAGGTTTAGTTACAAGTATATTTCCGTATAAAAGGCACTTAACAGTTTAAATGTTGTAGCATTCTCATTTAGATTATGAAATAGTTTAAAAAGTGTTGACAGACAGACTTTCGATGATAAATGAAAATCGAAGGGACAAAAAAGGATGTGAGGTGAATTTATATAGATTTAGATTTAAGTGAAAGTACTTGGAATGCATCCAAAACACGTGTCTTCTTACTTTAAGATCATAAACCTGGTGGAATAAACACGTTTGTTAAATCCGTGCCTAACATAAATTAACATCGTAAAACTATTAGTGAATGCTTTTTGCAGTATAAATGATTAAGTACGCTCTAATTGACAAGTACCCGTAGTTTAATTTATGAGAGACAGTGCATTTAGTTCCAGAACAATTCTATGCTTCAAGCATAATTTTCAACCTGTCTTAGTTTCTATTAATATTGTTGATGTATTGCTCACTCTTGACTAGAATAAATCGTGGCGAAATATAAATATGTAGAATAATAATAATCAATATAGGACAATTAGACACACGGTCGTCAGTCACTAGAGTAAGTAAACTAATACTTATGCTATGGGTGACAGTAAAGTGGTAAATATATTATACATATATAATTATAAATACATATAAATAACCAGACCCGACGAACCAACAATTTGTTTTATAGAAAATGTTGGTTCTCAGAATCGAACCCGCAACACACGGAGCTGAAGTAACGTTCAATGCCACTTGTGCCAATCAAAATATCAAAAATATAATATATAAGACAATATTAAAATATAAATTAATAGTCATCTGTTAAACGGTGAAAACTTAGAAAAAGTATTATTCGCAAAGTCACATCTGTGGATTTAGACAATGATTATGATCGACTAAAACAATCACTTAAGCCTAACGAATGATTAATTATATTATAAATATAAAACTATATTCAATAGAACTTTATCAATATTTTAAAGAAATAAGCATTAGTAGGAACATATTTGTATATGTTGTAATTGTTTGTTGTACTCGTTATGTGGTTGTTCCTCTCAGGTTAAACCCTGGATATAATCGGTACCAATCGCATAATTAAACGCATAATATCTGGTTATCGTCTTGTTCGACCACATATATTTCGGATAGTTTATGTGTATTTCATTCTCTATAGTGAAGTGTTACGAATGCTCCGACTGAACGCTACATACAGTTACGATAAACTAATATTACAGGGATAGAATGCATACCTTCCAGAACTAAGGAATCTTATTCCATTTAATTAATATTAAACCTAACGAATTATTATATGTTACGACTAGCTGTGCCGCGGCTTCGGCCGCGTGGATATCTGAACAATTTTCCCGTATTGAAATATTAAACATAAAAGTAGTTATTATTAGTCAAACGTAATATTAGAGATAGAGACATGCTCTCGTGAAATTTTTTGTAGTATTTTTGTTGATATACATCTCTTTTACATTACTTTTGTCTATCTCTGCTGGTTTATGCGGCGCACGCGAGTAAAGAGTTTTTTTTACAACCGCGCGACCACTTCAACACAATTTACTTAAAACCGTAATGTACTATTGACTTAAACCTTTCGGAATCTTTTAGTAAAAACCGTATCTAAATCCCTGCAGTACATTTTAAGAAAATCGATCACACATAGACAAATAGCTTTAGGGGACTTTGTTTTATAATAATATGTTATGTTATGATTACACAGAACTTTAGCAAATGGTTGTTTATAGACAACAGGGTTTATTTCTAAGGATATATTTTCCCTATACTCCACATCTATATTCCAGCTCAGAGTTAAGATTTAACTCAAGAGTGGAAAAGATAATTATATTCATTTTTATATCGCATAGAGCCGTTACAAATTAACGGTCCCTAACTCATATTTTCAGTTTCATATAACAACTATATTGAACAGATCAGAGAGGTAAATATCCTAATTTGTGCTGCAGCCAACGCTTTCCTACCAACAACTTTTTTTCGTAAGGTCATCGTTGAAATGCGAGTTTTTTCATCTTGATTTGCATAGGTACGCGTCTTAGACGTATAAATACATTGTATAAATCCAGTCAATTGCAAACATTCTTTCTTCTATATAAATATAGAAGCTTTCGAAATACATGGGTGTTCTTTAATGTTTCTTAACTATCTCAATACAGGCAAAACCCCGTAGATGTTTCGTGTGCAAGGATGTTTTATTAAAACACGAAAGCAATTAATTAATTGCTTTCGTGTTTAAATTAATACATCTTATTAATATCACAGTTATATAGTTTTCAAAATACTACCTATGAGGATGACAGGTTAATAATGGTCAACAGTAACTGATGAAGTAATTATAAAGGTGGAAACGGGCTAAATTAAAAAAGGTCTGTTGATTTTTATCTTGTTATCCATACTATATTGTATTATATCAGAATGTTTAACTACCTAAAGACACGGTTATGTAGCTAGGATGTTAACTGGCCATTTTGTAAATTGAGATCATAAAGATCTAAAAAAAAAATTTAGAAAATAACATTATTTCTCATGCGCTAAATCTATCATGTTAAATCGTTAGTTACTAAGCATTTTTAAATAAAAATAGAAACAAAAATGCATTCCGCAGAATATCGCGGGAGTATGACATTTAGTTGGTCTTCATAAATATTAGGACGATTTATAATAGTAGGAGTCACTGCTGAATTTCATGTAACGCGAAAAAATGTCTCGTTACGCGTCGTGCAATTCTTAAAATAATACCGTGGATTATAACGCGGCCAGTGTTCAGCGACGCATAGATTTTTGCAGACATCGATTTCTGTGTGTGTATATCCACTTATTTCATAGTCTTTCGTTCAATCAATAATATAAGAGCTGTAATTATTGACGTCTAACTAAGAGAAGATACACAAGCGACCTTTGCGCTGCGTGCACGCATCGCAAAGCTGTCGCTGCCCTTCTGATAGCCTAATGCACTAATCCACTTAGTTACTATGACTCGGTAACTTCGATGTTAGTCACGTTATCGAACTCCATTACGTAATACCCACTTATCATCTCTCATTGAAAGACCACGAGATAATGAATGAATGCATTAATAATTAAAGTATTAGTTACTATCGCACTGCTGGGCATAGGCCTCTTCTCTTCGTTTTTGAAGAGAAGGATTGAAGCTAAGGCCTAACACGCAGCTCTAATGTGGTTTGGTAGGTTACACATATCCCTAGAATTCTGTAGAAATATGCAGGTTTCCTCACGATGTTGTCCATGCAATTATCAATCAGACACATAAGTTTAAATATAAAAACTTATTGGTGCCTGGGCTTTGAAACCATGACCTGCTTGAAAGAGTCGCGCGGTGTCACCGTTGGGCTATCGCTGCACTTTGATATAATTATCTTGAGTAAAATTCATTTTTCGTTGGGCCGTTACTCACTAGGTCCGTTGTTTAAAATTCTGATCTTCGCTTTGTTGGCACATGCACACGGACGTATGCAGAAATAAACAAACAATAGTTTAGTCCATTCACTCTGTGATGACATTTCTGCTGAGCATGTCGTGCCAATCCTCGCTAATTGTATAGGATTAATACATACATTCTTCTACCCTTATCCCATTTGAAATGCAGTCGGCACAATATGTTATAAACATGTTGTTGCATGATTCGGATATATATATTAAGACCGGCCGCCTACCTGACGTCAACTTACCTTAGTCGCCTTTTACGACACCTCCATAAGAAATAAGGGTGGCCTATTCTACTCAGTTGTATACCAGGCGGCAGATAAACTTATCCCAGTCATTTTACGATATCTCAGTAAGAAATGAAGGTGGTCTTTTCTACTCAGCCGGATATCACGCGGCCAGTCAACTTACCTAAGTCGCCTTTTACGACACCTCGGTAAAGAATGCAGATGGTCTATTCTACTCAGCCGGATATAAGCCGGCGGTTCAACTTACCTAAGTCGCCTTAAACGACACCTCGGTAAAGATTAAAGATGGTCTATTCTACTCAGCCAGATACCACACGACGAGTCAACTGACCTTAGACTTTTTCGTATATAATATGTAAATCGTTTGTTATATGAATCAGTCTTGTACCTTAGATAAATGGGAATAATTCATGAAAAATTTACATGTCTAGTATGAAATAAGGCGAAGGAAGTAATAAAATTTCGGAATATTTATGACCCTCATTTTAATATCTTATTAGATACGACCAAGCGGAATATTCGTTTAAGTTCTTAGCGTGTACGATCATCACTACATATTATAAAACAAAGTCGCATTCTTTGTTTGTCCATATATCCCTATGTATGAATAAAACTTTAAAACTACGCAACAGATTTTATGCGCTTTTTTTAATAGATAGAGTGATTCAAGAGGAAGGTTTATATGTAGAATAACATTCAATACCGAGTAGAGAAATACTGTAATTTTTGAGGTTTCTAATGTGATGTCGTAAATAATTACATTTTTTTTCGCTTACATTTTACGTTTCCGAGATTCCGAAAATATATATGTATATATACATACAAGATTAACTCATTTAAATATTAAAGATTATTTTTATTTTGTATCACTATTTTTACCTAAAACATATCAGTTTAAGTATAGTTTATCTTATCTCACTCAAGCGAACAGAAAAGGATTTTCCCAAATTCTCCGAATCTTTACTTGTTTAAATGTAATATAAAATGTATTTCTCAATTTCTTACGATACTTGTTTTTCTTAAAAGGATTGTAAACAATGATCATATTAGATAAAATCTGTGAAGAGAGTAAGGCACAAATCTGTAAATATTGGTTTTAACAAGAACAAAAGTGGCCAAATAACCTTACATCTTCGTCTTTAATATTTAAATGAGTTAATCTTTTTTTTTAAATTAAACTATCGTAAGTAGTATTCATAGTTAATGTATAGAACCGGCTATACTCACGTCTCATTTTATCCGGTTAGCCTACCATCCAGGGCACTTATTCATGAGCTCTTTACACGATGTTATCGTGGTTAGGGAGGAACACGGTAGCGGCGGTGGTTGCGCCTCTCCCGCCCCTATCACTCACGAGTCGCGGCCAGCGAGATGCTGTACGCAGTTCCCGCCGCGATAACATCGTATAAAGAGCTCATGAATAAGTGCCCCGGATGGGTTTGAAACTAGTCGGGCTAAACCGATAGAATAAGACGTGAGTATAGCCGGTTCTATACATTAACTATGAGTTAATCTTGTATTTATACAATATCATATATATTGCATATGCAAATGATATTTTTGGCTGTCAAACGCAATGCTATGATATCCAAATGGTGATGGGTGGATCCATAAAGACCGAAACCGGGGTTGGGGTCCAACATGTCACCGATGCTTTTTTTTATTTGCATTTTTTATATCTTTTAAAAAATTACCGAGGAAGGCTTGGTCACCCAGGTACTTAGAACATAAGTGTCCAAGTGACCTTAAATCTAAAATTTTAAGAAGAATTGAAAAAAAAGTATTTTTTAATACAAAAACATTGAAAAAAAATTTGTATCGGTTCCAAAAGTCAAACGTTGCTGTGGAAAACCAATAAAAAGGAAGAGAGAAAAAGAATGTTGCTGCTGAAAAACGGACGCGAAATTCTATTTAACCGACAAATATTCAACGAAATTCTGACGGATAGAACCGAAAATGGCCAGGAAACCCTCTTGAATAAATGTTTAAACTTTTATAGAATGCTTCTCGATAAAATTAAGGAGGGAAAGGCGCGTACCGGTATAATGGTGTGCTTGAGACTATCTCATACAAAATTTACTCTAATAATACAAGCAATGCTGTGAGCTATGTAGTTACCAACGAGCGCTTTGACCTATATTTTCCGTAAGTTTGTTTTCCCTTAGAGCATTTATGTGAATAACACTTGGATAGAGCGACTCTTTCGAGATTCTGGCTTATTTGTACATGAATTTATGATGAATAATAGTTGTAGAAATGTATAGAGTAGAATAGTAAGAACCACATAGGAAAACCACCTGAGATGAACAAAGAAAAACCAACGCAGAGTCTGGTCAAACAATCGAGTGGAACATTTTTGAATCCTTACTTTAGTAAAATAAGTTGACTCGCCGTGTGGTATCCGGCTGAGTAGAATAGACCACCCTCTTTCTTACCAAGGTGTTGTAAAATATGACTAAATAAATTTGAAGCCAGGCAGGGGGTCGGTCGTAAAATACGCAGCCAAATCATGTAACATCATGTTTATAACATGTTGTGCCGATCCCACTTAGAGTGTGATAAGGGCATGTCGATGACATTCGTTTGAGTAAATAAGATCACCCTAATTTCTTACCGAGCTGTCGTAAAAGGCGACTAAAGTAAGTTGTGCGTCAGGCAGGTGGCCGGTCGTGAAATTACTAGCCAAAACATTTAACAACATGTTTAAAACATCTGGGGCACGAGAATGATGATATGATATGACCACTTTTGTATACACGTAATCTGTGACAACAAAAAAATTGTTTATATAGTAGATTATATAAAATAATAGTTACTTTATTTGTGAATTGTTTTTAGCAATCCAACTTCACGGTAAAGTCACTAAGGAGTCCGCAATCCTACAAATATATTAAATCTTAAGAACAAAATTCCTGGTATCCTACATATTAGATATTATAAAATAAATTACCAATTGTTTGTAAGAAAAGAGTTATCAAAACAACGTAAAATACTGTTTACAATTTTACTAATTTAAATTAATACAGCTATATTATCACAGCGATTAATCCTAATTAGAAAAGTCAACAACAATTTTGAACGATATTGAAAGGCATTTATTAGATAAGGAATGCCGTTCTGTAGAGTTTATTAGCAACAAGAAGCGACTTAGAATTGAGAAATTCATTATTTGGAATGAGAGTTACAGTTATTTTAATTAAATCATAACTTTCAGTGTTTATTTTTGGTGAAATAATTATGAATTAGTGAAGTAACTAAAAGTAAATATACTTATTATGACATCATTTGTGACATATTAAAACTACATTAATTTATAAGTACCTTATTGTGTTCTTATAGTTATATATTTGTGTTTATATAATCTGAATTTTGGAAACGGGTCCAACGTTTTTTCGAAAATTTTCGTTAAAGGTTTCGGGACTAAATCGATCGCGGGAAATTGGAGGGAATAAATCGATCTGATTTCATTATAAAGAAAATTTCGTTTTGTCCCTGTTTTCAAGCAATGAAAAACTGCTACGATATTATTAGAATATGAAAGTTAATTTCTCTGTCTTTAAAGTCTCGAGTCCAGATATCCCCAATTATTGTTACTTTTTTTCAAAGTGGCGTCTTTTTAACATTAAAAGAAAATACTGAGCAAAGCATGATCATCCAAATATTTTCTATAACAAAGAAACGAAAATCTCTCAACATGCACAATAAATGTAAACACTGCTATAAATTAAACTGTAGATTATGTTCTCAAAGGAAACCCGCACTTTCATGTCATAACACTATTGTAAGATCTCCCATACAATGGTTTTTAACGTGCAATATGTCAAACATTAGTCCTTTGCATGAGACAAGCGGCCGTTACCGTCGTTCGTTCGTAACTCTGGTATTCTAGAGATGGGTAGCTCGAGTTAAAGACAAGAAAGATATATATCTTTGCAAAAGATATATTGACTTTATTGCAATTATGTGTTTTAATTATATCTTTATACTAGAGTCAATTTTCGTAATGAGCTACGGCGTGTTCAGAGTTAGAGATAAAGAGATGAGTTTTTTTACACGGCAATTGCATAATTGAAGAAATTTACGCGTAAAAGATAGAGACGGATTGCATGTAACTAAATGAGTTAAAGATATAAAGGAGTGATATATATTCCAATATCGGAAAGATATAAACCACCCTTTTCTAATCAGGGATACATTTTGCCCATCTCTATGGTATTCTGTTTCGGTCGCACGCTGCCAAATGCTGGTTTAACAATATCCGTCATATTGTTATTCTATATTTAAAGTGCGAAGAGAGTAGAACAGCGGTAAAAATAGTCGTCAGTGCGACATCGTAAATCTCTGCTACGACGAAACTTATGTTGTAAATCATCGGCCAAAGCGCGACTTAATGGTACATTGAATTTTATTGCATTGTGTGATAATAAAATTATACCAGATTAGTTAAGAAGTTATTGACAATATAATTCCCTAATGCGTAAGCCGATAATGAAATTATACGGTTATCTTATTTTTATTTACATGTTACACGTTTATTTAATAGCTGCTGTTGTTATTATGCTACATTATATATTATACAGTATATTTTGCTACATTTACATTTTAGTAAAAGACGTTTTTAATCGTCTCTAACTTTAACGGGTTTGTCTTCATAGACTAAATATTTTAGATTTAATACCGATAAAAGTTATTTTATTGTATCTACTAAATTAAATAACAACATAGTAAAGCATGTTATGCCGAGCCCACTTAGAGTGGATTAATAGAAGGAGAATGTGCACTTTTATTCGTAGTAAATAGCGGATAAAAGTTTACAAATAGTCGAAAAGCCTCTCTAAACACCTTAGCAATAATGGTTGATTTTTGTAGTACGTCATTTTAATATCAAATAGCAAAGTCAAGACAGAAAAATAGACCCCAAAATGTTTTCAAGGATTTGGCTTTCCTAAATAAAATTAGACCTTCAAGCGAAACAGCTAAAGACTCCATTATTGTACCATCAAAATTCTCAGTTATAGCACCTGTTTATCATTATAAATTGTACTAGCAAATTTAATACCACCAGCAAGGTCGATGTCAAATGGAATACGCTGTGATAAACCTATTTACAGATGTTTGGTAAATATTATAAATAACTTGGCAGGATTCGTAATTTATTTTTGGGATCTAAACGTATTTCATAATGATTTCGGTTATATTTTCATTGCGTTTACAACTGTCACGTGCTATTTGGTATTTGCTTACGTACAACTATTAATATCTACAGTTTTTGTAACTAGCTGCCTTGATTTTGCAATTTCAATTTCTGCTACATTATAAAGTATAAAAAATAAGCTCTATGTAAAGATCATGAGGCGTTTATGTTCTCGCTAATAAGATTACATTACTTTATATTATAATTACTCATTAAATAATTTTTTTTTAATTAATTACTTTTTTAAATATTACAATACAGAAACATTAACAAATAAAAAAAACATTAAAAAAAAATGTCATCCACGGAGAAAGGACCCAAGCTCCCGGCGATTAAGAATACGAAGTGAGGAAATTAAATTCAAATCTTTGTTGTCATAGGCAATAGGGTCACTAAGTTACACAGTTTAAATAAAGTCCGACATAACATTTTTTATTAACGTTTCTAAGCGCTTGAAATATATACCAATATACCAATTTGAAGCTGTGATAGTTGAGCGATGAGTCTGCACGACTCTATCGAGATGGTCATGGGTTCAGAAAGATGATGAAACATATGACAGAAAGATGTGTTAAGAATGGGTGAAATATAAGAGAATTATTCAAAAAAAGTTTAGCCGCCTGTTATCATCGAAATTAAACTAACCGTCTAACCGCTAACATAACCGCTTTGAAATATTAAAAACAAAATGTGTAAAACTATATCTCATTTATATGTCTAAAGAGAAGCCATGCTGAAAACTACATTTGTCAGTTAAAAAAATGCTCCGATGGCCATCAAACTTTACAGGATTTCCCGTTGGGTCAATCTAACGATTGTCCGGAAATTTCATTAAAATCGGTTCAGGCGTTTCGAGTCTATATATGAATATACTACATTCTTTTCTATATATATATATATATATATATATATATATATATATATATATATATATATATATATATATTCTAGTATTATTCTGAACATTGGTGCAATGAACTTTTCCACACCTAGAGACGTGTAGGGCTTGGTTAGCATTGAAATCTTACAATTGCACTGGAAGTAACAATAGGATTAATATAGTAATTACTCGGACATTACATAATGCAATGTAATGGAAGTAATTTTATAATTCCAATAAATATGACACAATTACGAATATTACGTAAGAACGGAACGTAAGAATTTATTAAAAATAAAAAAAAAATTTCGCTTTAATAATATAGTTTAATGTTATAAGATTTTCCTCAGTAACAGCGTATTACATTTGTCTGCTATGAATTGTATTATTTATGAGCTATTTTGAAAATTTCTTGGCGTTTTATTGTGACACTTTTGGCGGTTATTAGAAACATTTACACAATACAATCATCACATAAAGTCTTGCACACGTCCATAGACTTAACAAACTTTTATAGCACATACACTACACATATAATGACGTAACACCATCATACATAACATTTTGTTCATAATTTGTAATTTATTAACTTGAATTAATGTAAAAATAAGAAGAGTCTATTTTTCATACTTGTTCACCTTAAAATTTTCGTTGTTTTTCTATTTTAGTTCATTCATCACTAGATTCTACCCGTGACTTTGTTCGCGTGGACTGTTATCGTGTGATCGTCAATAATAAATGGCGCTTTTCAATATCGCTATTCCTGTAGTATTAACAGGATTTTCATAACCTATACGTTATTAGGGTGTATAAGGAATAATTGTGCTAAATTTCATCGATATTAGTTCAGCGGATTCGCTGTGAAAGAGTAACAAATATACATCCATACTCACAATTTTTCGCATTTATAATATTAGTAGGATAGAATGTACATGTTTGATTCAGTCTATAATGCTTACGTTAAATAATGTTATTTTAAATGGCTTATGTTAAAAATTTTATATTTAGTTCTAATAATAGCTGTGGATTTTTTTACAAAGAAATAAATATGGGATTTCAAAAATTCGTAATATATTTTTGATATACGTGACAAAAGGCAGTGCATATATATAATTTTGTAACAGCTAGGTCCAATGAATGGGTCAGTAATCATGTGCATTGCGTTCATTATCTCAATTGGCGAGACGCAATGAGCGACCTCCAGTACCGGAGACCGCGCCCGTCCGCGTTGCCCTACAATGCGCGTTTGTTTGCACTACAATATGGTTTTGCATATGTGCGAGTATTTGTACTTAAATGTCACGGTACAGACAGAAATAGACACATATATTTATTCAATATTAACCATACTGAAGGTATACTAAAGCTTAGCTTATTATTCTTAGACCAGTCCCAAGAAACAATAATTTATCTTCATTTTTTATTTATTTATTTTTATTTTTTTATTTTTTTATATATCCAAATGTACATAGTGCATTGAAGCTCTAGCTCCTGAACTAGAAGAACTGTGTTTCAGGAGCTAGTACCTTCCCTTATCAATTATAAAACAAAGTCGCTAAAACTTGTATGTCTGCATGTGATAGATTTTCTCAAAATCTAGTTTACGGACTTTTGTACGGTTTTTAATAAAAGATAGTGCATATACCAAAGATTTGCGATCTTGTCGTGGAGTCTATCTCCTGACGATGCTTCCGTTGAGGGGCGAAACGATTGTTGAAATTGTGCTAATGTGTGTGTAAGTAAAGTAATGTAGAGAATTGAAGATCTACAAAAATACTACAAAAAGTCCACGACACTATGTCTCTATATCTTATAGAGATGTAATATGTAACTCATATAACTACTTTTATGTTTAAAAATTTCGTTTCGGGAATAAAGTTGTGACACACTGATTTCCTGACTGGAGAAGCCACAGGCACAGCTAGTTTATTGATAAAAAAGAGTAAAAGATCCCTAGTGAAATTCAGTAAATGTGTGAATATAACATTAAAAGCGTGTTTGCATGCACGTGTGCGTAAGCGCAAAAGTAATTTGAAGAATAAAAAGCATGAATAATGGAAGAGATTTAAATGTTTTAACACAACCGCTCATCGTTAATTGTAATGTATTCAAAATGGGAGAACGCATCTCTGGCACTTTACTTTCATACGTTTATAACTTTAAAATATTTTATAAAGTCTGTTTCAAGGCAACATACAGTGCGGTCACGGCTTTTGTTAAATTTTAATTATATGAAAACGTGCAATATATTTATGATTGTAATATAATTATAATCTCTACATAATTAATTTAGTTGTTAATAAAAAAAATAATTAGCTTGAAACTATCACTCATATATTTTTTTACATAATAAATTACATTCTTAAATAATTTGTACATCAAACAGAAAAAAAATATATAAAAAAAATCATCCACGGAGAGCGTAGAAAGCATCCAAGCTCCCGGCGGTTAGGAATACAGAGTGAGAAACCTCAAGATATGTGCAGTCTCAAACAACACTGTCCTCTGTATCCTGTCCTTGATCCAACAACTAAACGAGGGCCTCTTGAGTTCTTAGTCGAGGCTCTTCGCTATTAAACCATTTAACAATACAATTGGAACAATTATTGTTGACTCAATATTCCACATGGCGATAATCTCATGAGCTAGATCAAAATATTCAATTAGCTTTATTGTTTTTCTTGCAATACCATGTAGGATGCAATTATGTCACTAAAAAGGCTTAACTTATAAGTAACTGGTTGACCTTACTTGGTAATTTTTTACAAAATGACGACAGGTTTCGGCAAAAATAATGTTTCATATATTCAATGTAAATTTTTGTATTTTTTTAATGCCCAAAAACAGGGATAAAACGATTATTTTTAAATAAAACTTACCTAGATCGAATTTTCTCCTCCAAAACCTCCTGCATGCTGAATTTCAGGAAAATTGATGGAGTCGTTTCTGAGATTCCGAAAAAAATACATATATATTACCACATTTAAATAATAAATATATAAAATGCTGATTTATAACATATCTAAAACAGTATTATTTCTTGAAATAAAAACTCAGTGATATAAATGAAGTCCATATGATATCTAGATCAAGGCGTTATAATATTACTATGATTAATCAACCACAAGTTAAAGCCAATTATGTAATATGGTCACACAATTTCGTAGCTTCATACCAACTTGTTTTCTTAAAACTCAGTACCTAGTCATTTAAGGATGCTTATATTGTAAAATCATCGATCTTTTGTAAGGGATAGCCAAGGCCTTTACTTGTAAAGAAGCAAATAATTAAGAATGACTGAACATTAGGTAATTTATGAATGCATTCTAAAATTTTCTCCAAACTGTGAGATTTGCAGCTGCGAAAATTACAACATTTCCACATTGCTTGCGACCGCAAACCGAATAGTTCATGAAACTATTATAAAATAAAATTCGGTTACTTTGCAAAGAAATTTTTATTGTTTAACCATTTGTTATCATGTTGATAAAACACAAGCTGCGTCAGGCATACCATTATATGAGTCGGGACTCGCCTTATCTCATTCATTGCGTAGTAGTTAATATTCTTGATGATGTATGATAATAATGCGACATCTGATAAAGTAATTTCTTAATTTTTGGAGATATCTAGCTTTGATACAAGGTAACTGACCTTTAATTACTTAAATGTTCTGTGCTTTGTATATGACATGAAGTTCTTAAACAATGTTTGTTCGTTCTTTCATATTGCGATTAACTATGTGTTCCATTCACAACTTTGCTTTGTGATTAATAATTGTAATATACTTTTGTGTCCGCGTCTACGTGTCTATGGTCTTAACAAAAATAGCATGTGCTTCTCTACAACCTATAATAATTACGAATAATTTACACTATAAGTAAGTGGACGATACATATAAAACTAAATGAATGGCGATTTTGTCAGGCAGGTTATTTGATTAATGCTCAAAGAACCTACTAAGGAGCGTTGATAATTCTAGTACAAAGTTTAATAAAGAATATAATTTTTTTAAAATAAAATAACGAAATCAAGGGTTATAATTTCTGAATTTATAAAAGTTAATTTCAATAATATGGGATATTTAAACATTTTTGCGTTATTTTAAACTGGCAGGAAAAACGTCGTTAACATCGGGCTATATCTTATACTACGTATTATAATTTATATTGTTGTAAACTTGTATAAAAAATAGGTTATGATAATATTTAAAAACAGTTAATATTTAAAAAAATATTAAAAATATCAGTGAGAAATTCATTTTATTTTCTGTATTTATTTACTTGTCTTTGTCTGTATTTACTTTTTTAAAATTATAAATGATTTTAAAATTGGAACGATATATTTAAAACAGAAACATTTTTTGTCTTAATTAATAATAGCGATTTTAACGTTGAAATGAATTATTTTAAAAGCAAAAACTATGTTTTATGTAATAAAATATTAATTTGATAACATTTTTTTCAGGTATTCCGAATAGCATACATTCTCCCTTAGATTTTACTAATGGTAACAACAAATAAACGATTTCAATTCACTTTGTATTTAGTAGTATGAACGAGTATTTATTTTCTTCACATATATCTCAATCTAATTTGTAATATTACCATAACATTATAGTTACGAATTGTGTTAGAATATGTATACATAGAAATAATAACTGTGTATTAGAGGCATAGATTTTATTGTATAGTAGGTACCGACTAGCGGTCATTAGTATATTTATTTTGAATTTTATATTGAAGTAGATTTTTATCCAATGCAGTTTTTCCTTCAGTAACGTGACACCGAACTATATTACAACCCACGTATAGTTGAATCCCTCAGATTGAAATAAATACCCCCATTATCACTTACCTAGCGAACAGAAAAGAGCATGTTAGTTATAAGGTATCAGTCACATCGCAATTGCTCCACGATATATTGACATACAATTCCCTATATTATAAGACCAATCACTGTAATATGAATAACTTACACGTTAGATTCACGGAAAAATATTTTTCCCAGGGTTACGCAAGCGGTAATTGTGGTGGAGCACCTTAGTTGCCATCCTCCGAAGTTTGGTAAGTGAGGCACTCCATTATTACACAGTCTGCCCGTCGTGATTCCGGAGAGAAATATTTTGTAGATTGTACCGCTCGTGCCCTGAACCACAAGCTTGACACGAACAGAATCAGTGCGGAACATCAAGCATAAATAGATCTTTCCCGGGAACCACCGGAAGCATATTTCACAAGTAGACTAGCCGCTGTACAGTGCTTAATAGTTTAGAGCGTCTAACGGTCGATGTCACGCTATGCATGATTATGTTAAGAGCACGTTTAGTTTTTTTCTAATATTGTCGTTTACTTAGTTTTTGTAAATGTCTAGATTTTATTGCACCTTTTTTAAATGTATTTTATAATTATCACCTTTGCTGTTTTTATTTCATTTTAAAGTACGTTTACGGCAAATTTATTCGAACGTAAACTTTGATGAAATTCGAAGGAAGCCATCGATGTAATTGCTGAAAATCCAGGAAGGGCTTTAACCGGTGAACCTGAGTACAAGGCTAGTGGTGCGTGTAATGGGAGTCTGTGAATTTAGGACCAACGTTTCCCTTCGTCCTTATTTCTTTATGCATATGGTAACGTCTACATGTAAGTGAGTACAATCTAATTTTCTTTTCTGATATCTTTTTACGGGAGTTTAACTCGTATTAAGGTTTTAGGTATGAAGAATATTGCCTATGGAATTGTTTAACTCCAACGAGCATACAAGTGTAATTAATTTGATAAAAGATTACGTAAAAGTTCTTCCAGGGATTTACGACTTCAATGGGCAGGCATCAAGGAGTTTTTTATCAAAACTTATGTGTTAATTGATAATCAAAATTTATCGTACGCTTTTGAGTGAGTTAAAACATTGAGAAAACCTCTAGATATTTTGTGGGATATGTATGTGTTGGTTTAAACACCTATGTGCCATTTGACATCAGTATAGCATGTAGGGTCTAAGCTCCAACTCTTCTCCAAAAAAGGAGGGAAGAGGCCTGTGCTCAGCTGTAAGATAGTAACGTAACATTATATTACATTAGACTATGATTTTATGTGTACGTGATGGAAGTCAATTCTCGGTCAAAAGTTGTGTCCTAAAGTCAGCGACCAAGTCTCGACTGCTTTATATGAAAATTTTAAAAGTAAACAATTATTTAAAACTTAAATGACTATATAGTCATCAATATCCAAAATATCATATAATTCATCTAATACAAGAATGAATAGCTATGCCATTAATATCGGATTTAAAGAAAAAACATTTGCCGTTAATTGTAAACAGTAGTACGTAAATCCCGCGGAAATGTATTTATATGCGGACGTCGTACAAGGCGCGTACTCCAGCAGACGACATCGCTAATCGGATTATGTGTAACAAAATGCTACGCCGTTGCCGCGGACAGTTTGTCTGTCATTTGTCGTTTGAGCAGCACTGACAATCGCTTCCAACTTTATTAGGGTTTGATAATTGCTTGTTTTCTTATTTTTGTAAAAGCAAAACATCTATTTGTTGTGTTCCACTGGCCTAATGTTAGGTATTATTCGGTTATCGTCGTATCTCCTTAAGCAATTAATCTGAGTGGCTATTTTGCGGACTCCTCTCGAGTTAATCCGCTTTTACACGACTTGATTGCAGATTAAATAAATGATATTACAAGAATTTGTAGCGATAGTCTGATTAACAAATCTCAGAACTGATATAATGGTCGGTATAACTTCGAGAAATCAAATTAAACAAGTAGGGTGTAATTTATTTACTAAACTCTGTATCATTACAATAAAATAAAACCAAACATCGTGTCAGAAAAAGTATGTGAATGAATGGATTTTTTATATTGTGACACAAAAGTAAATACCAATCTTTAAAGTTGTTGATAGCTTATAAAGCCTCCCTGATTGGTTATTATTAATTGGGGTCTGTCAATTCTATGAAGATTAACAATCATTATTAATATACTTAGTTCACGTAAAAGTGCCTAAATAAATTACAATGCACAGTAACAGCCTTTTACTATTATACTGCTAGAAAAAGAGCTCTTTTAGTTCGACAAGTCGAACTCTTACCAAACGTGCTGCTTTAATGACAAATGTATTTTTTCTTTTAAAAAGAGCCGCCCAAATTCTAACCCGTGAACTTTTTTTAATGATTTTTATAATAGACTCTTAAAATATTTATTTTTGAATTCTAAATCAGATCTCCTATTGCTTCGGAGCTTAATTAAGTCTACGTATTTTTGTCATTAAAAATCGCATTAGCTTAATAGCTATTGCTATCTGCACAAGAAGCCTTTTTATAATTATTATGAACTACTGTATACAACATAGAGAAATATAACAAACAAAAAAATATATTTGGTTAATCTACAGTTATAATTCAACGTATATTTAGGTAAATCAGACAATTCCCTATAAAAGTTGTGAAACAGTGCAAGTAATGTA
Organism: Morpho achilles; assembly: GCA_947086495.1. Taxonomy (NCBI): domain Eukaryota; kingdom Metazoa; phylum Arthropoda; class Insecta; order Lepidoptera; family Nymphalidae; genus Morpho; species Morpho achilles. The sequence continues at coordinate 12,569,681 of CAMTZB010000019.1, forward strand.
ACGGCCTGTTATTATTCCATGGCATAGACCACCTCTTTCGGTTTTTGGAGAGAAGGGTTGACGCTTAAACCCACCACGCTGCGCCAATCCGCATTAGTAACTTACACATATCCCCAGAATTCTCTAGAAATACGCAGGTTTTTTCACCAAAGCTTGTGGTACATTGTAAATATGGATTAGGTACATCAGTATCAACAAAAAACTCATTAATCTACCCTGGTTTTGAAACCAGGACCTTCTTGTAAGGCACGCACGGCAATCCAACGCTGGACTAGCACGGCTTCTTATACAACGTAATATATTCATATTTATTATTTACATTTAAATAAAAACAAAATGTTTCATTTGTGTATTTCCCGTCTCATTTTGATAGCGAATAAAATCATTTTCATTTGCGAAACGTTAAAATGTTATTTTATTACAAATTTAATAAGGATTGCTGACCTCTTAAGCTGGTTAAGAGAAAGTCCCGTCCAAATGTACAGAGAAGCTCTTCCAAGTTCTGTAATCCGATTACGTGACAAAATGCTGTCACCCTCGTGACCTCCCGACCTTCCGACGTTAACTTTTATATAATACTTATAAGTGAGTTTAACCACGTCTATGTTACGATCAAAATAAGAGAATCCTTTTAGTAACTTTACTTTTAATACTGATGTTTGCACCAGTATCAGCTATTTTAAAGTAATTAAAGATTAGTCAATATTAGTTTATAGTAGCCGTTATTTTTAGGAATATTTAACAATTCGCGAATTAGTCCGTGTGGACATAAATACAACAGACACGACAGAGATAAAAATAATGCTAAGTCACTATCTTTCTATTTGTATATGCATTTATACTAAAAATCTTGTCTGTCAATTGTTTCATTCGGACATGAAAGAATAATAAATACAGATATACGTATTAGTGTAAAACGAATATATATGAAATTTACTAAAAATATACTTAAATAATAATAAATAGTAAGTAAGTTAATATCAACCACTATTTAACTTATTTAAATAATTCTTCGTCGTCACATGATCAACGACAAAAGAATTATTTTATCACTTGCATTAAAAAAATATTTTAAGCTACTTTAATAAACTTTAATACTTTAATAAATTACATAAAAAACATGAAAGTTTAACACGGCTTATCCATTTAAAAAAATAACTTAGCAACACTGGAAAATGACTTGCTTTTTATTTTATCCTAATCCGGTTTGCAATTGATTAATAGCTTGCCAGTGAAAAACAAAAATAATAAGACCTTGGGCAAAGCTACAACTTTAGCTTCATTTTCCATTTTTAGGGACGCCTTATACTTGGCAAAATAATTACAAAATTAAAAGGCAGATTAGATAGATTTAGATAGATTTTATTTGTTACCTGTACTGCATAGGTAAGTTTTTTAAATGACCCATGATATTTAAATGAGTTAATCTTCTATGTATATACAAATTTTCGGAATCTCGGAAGCGTTCAACGTTGTTCCTGAAATTCAGCATGTAGGGGGGTTTTGGGGAGAAAAATCGATCTGGCTAGGTTTTATTAAAAAGAATCGTTTTATCTCTGTTTTTGGGCAAACAAAATTATTACCATTTAAATTTCATATAAAACACTGTTTTTTGACGTAAATTGTTAAGTCAGCGTACCTTATACGGGGAACGGGAGGTCTCGAGAAATGAAAATACCTAGGATCGAGCCTCAGCTACCCATTTTTTCTTTGAAGTTTCTTTTTTATTTTGTAAAAAATTACAATGCATGGGTCGGTCAACAAGGTACTATTTATGAAACCGGCTACCGTCAGTCTAAAAGTCGCGTAGAAACAGCTAACAACCGAATTAAGAAATTACGCTAACAGCAATTTCGACTTCCGCAACAGGAAAATAACACTTAATGTATGCAATGTAGCGTAGATATGCCGTAAGATAAGAATTTAAAAAATAATAAATTGAAAATAATACAGATGAATTATTTGAATTTCATATTGAAAGAACCAATAATTATATTTTCTTTGAGTACTGTACAAGCTAAGTACAAAGTGCACGAAAAAAAACATTAACTAATTTTTTGTAAGTCAGAGGTAAGTTAGTCTTTAAGGTAATAATTTAAAAACAAGTTTCCTTCAACTGTATGTATTTAAGCCATTATGCTACCAAAAATAAATCCGAAATTTGTGGCAAACTAGTAGAGTAGAATAGACCTCCCTCATTTCTTAACGAGGTGTCGTAAAAAATACTAAGGTAAGTTTACCCGCCGAATGGTAAACCATAAGGCCATCCTCATTTCATACTGAGGTGTCGTAAACAGCGACTAAGATAAGTTGACGTTAGGCAGGCAACCGGTTATAAAATAGCTAGCCAAATCGTGTTACAACGTGTTTATAACATGTTGTGCTGACTCCACTTAGAGTAGGATGAGGGTAGGAAAATGATGAATGATATTTATACAAGGCATTAAACAAAACTATATAGAAAGAAAAAAAAACTATATAGTAAAAACAGAACTAAGTCTTCCATTACATTTAAAACTATTTATAACAGTTAAAAGCTTTCAGTAAAACTTAATTTCGTTCTTAAGTACTTATTGAAATTTTATACTAAATCAACACCCACTTTCCCAACAGGAAAGCCATACTTAACTTGCATAATATGGCCATACTTTAGAAGCCAGTGCAGACAAACGTCTAGACAGTTATAGTACATAATCTATTTATTATTATCATTTAATATTATATAATTGGTCATGATAATGTGTAAAGTAGTAAATATTTTATTTCCTTAATAACAACGCTTGTTTTGATTTCCCGAAAATCATTTCAACTTATGGATGTATAATAATTATGATTAATATGAATTATAAATTAATTTGCACAAGCTCTACACACATACACTACGACAATCTCAACGATCGTTTCGTCCCGTAATCAAAGTATCGTCAGGAGATAAGCTTTAAGACACTATATAATTTGATAAATTCGGATCATTTTACATTATTTTTTCTTTTCATTATAACTTCATGTTTTCTTTATTCCATCTATCTTCGGTTAAGTTTGCGCTGGCGTCAGTGAACAAGTATAATTTGCTATGTGTCATACATAATACCAATTCGTCTTCGTTATCTCGATTCAGATGTTACTGGAAACGACAGGACTCCGACAACTAGCGGTAATAATATAGATACTGACATTTTTTTTATATTTTCGTTTTCTCATACAAATGTATGTTATACTAAATCTGCAAACAACAAAGTCACATCGTGAATCGTCAAATTACACAAACAACTACAAAACACAAGTCCGTTCATATTTAAAACTCTTTGGTCACATGATTTTCATCCCTCCTTATTATACGTCCATACCAACTTAATCTTGCACTTCTCATCTTTTCTATATTGGGCGCAACAGTAGAATATGGTATGGTGAGCTTTCCATTCCGCAGTGGTATGGATATATTATACGCGTTATTGTAGAAGAAATTTTATCTCAGTTATTGTTAAAAATATGTATATACAAATTTCTTATCAGTTTCACACGGTATCGTAACGCTAAAACGATAGTATCAGTAAACATTTACCACGTTTCCCGGTAGAAATCTGGAGGATTTCAAAAATTCTGTACTTACTTACTTGTTCTTAAAGGTTCAATCTGTTTCTCATCATTCTTCTGTCCTTATCCCCACTCTAAGTGGGGTCGGCACAACATGTTTTTGCTTCTATTCTCTCCTATCATTTGATATGCATGTCATACTTCAAATCAAATCAAAATAATCTTTATTCAAATAAGCTCTTTCAAGCACTTTTGAATCAATATGATTAATGAAGCTACAACTGGTTCAGAATGTGTCTCTTACCGAGAAGAACCAGAAAGAAACTCGGCGGTCTATCTTTTAAACATTTTCAATTTTACATTATTAAACTAAACATTATTAAAGCTGAAAGGATTTTCAAATCCAGGCTTTTTTATCAACTAAATAATCTTTTGTAATATGCTTTACGTATAAGTACATCTCTTATACTTAACTTAAACTTTCCTGTAGACTGGTCTAGTATGGATTGCGGAATTTTATTGTAGAAGCGAATACCAGGACCATCGAATGAGTGGCTAACTCTGCTAAATCGCGACACAGGTATTATAAGCTTTTTGTGACCTCTCGTATGTCTTCACACAATCTATATCTTTTTTGGCTTCCATTTAGTCACGTATTCATGCACATTCATATTAAAAACTCCTTTGATCATATGTTTTTCATCCCTCATTACATGTGTATACCATCTTTTGCTTGAAGTTGTCTTTTCTAAAATGGGCTCAACTTTCAGATTTCCCCGTTTCTACTCATTTAATATTTTATTCAGTCTTGTCACACCACACATCCACATTAATATTCTTCCAGTTCTCCTTACTATGTTTGTCCATAGTTGGCGGTTCTGTATCGTCTGAAAAACAATGTTTTCCCCTTTGAGGTCGTTATTTATGGTTTTTATCAATGTAAGTTCGGGGTCTTTCAGGTTTTGCCGCGGCTTTGAGTTCTAGAATTTGTCTGGTCATTTGTACCACTGGTTCATGATGTGGACGTACCATCGTAGTCGTGATTCTGTCAGTACTCCCAAATGGGTCTCACTTTAAAAGTTACCCTTATGTAATGGGGAGCTTGTCTCTGATCTAGTGCCCAGTGTTCGAATAATTAAAATCAGTATTATAGCATCTAAGAAATATCGCCGTTTTCGTTAGAGAGTGCACTTAAGATAATTACTTGGCAATGTGACATACGTTTTAGCTACCATATTTACGGTATATGCTTTGATAATAAATGGCTAAAGCTCTATGTTTAAAATTTAGTATATTTTAATGTTGATTTAATTCAGAATCTTTATGTTATAATTACTTTATAACATTTGTAGCAGATACAAGTGATAGTAACGTCCAACAACTAAGCGTTGGCGGCACGTCATGCCATGCATAATTGAATTAGGGCTTTTGATTTGTGCCATACCTCTTGCACACTTGCACGTCAACGTTACCTATATTATATTATCATTTGTTCAAAATTAAATTACATCATCATTCTCCTGCCCTTATCCTGCTCTAAATGGGGTCGGCACAACATGAAATTTCCGTAACAAGAAAGTCGGTGGTTGCAAAATGAAATATTAAGTTATTACAAGTAACATTTCATCGTTGCTATCTCGTTAAGTTGAAGAGTCGCTAAATCCATTTGTTTAATCCCCACTTGTATAGTGCGCTTTCTGTACACGATTAATTGAACTTTAGTAACTCGTCCGTACTGTGTCGTAACAAGTTTTGACCTTATATTACACCAAATATCTCTTCTCTAAATCTACTTATAATTACGACTATTTAAGGGATTTAATTGTAATCTTTTTAACTGTATGAATATTTTCATCAGACAATTTTTTTCTTTTTTCTAAGAATTTCAAATTTCTATTCATCATGCTCCTGCCATATCCCGCTCTGAGTGGGGTCGGCACAACATTTTATAAACATGTAGTCACATGTATTTTACAACCGGCCGCCTGCCTGACGTCAACTTACCATAGTCGTATTTTACAACAACTCGGTTACAAAGAGGGTGGTCTATTCTACACAACCGGATACCAAACGGTAGGTCAACTTACCTTAGTCGCCTTTTACGACACCTCGGTAAGAAATGAGGGTGGTCTATTCTACTGAGCCGGATACCACACGGCTAAAAGAATTTTCAATTTCTATTATAATAATTAAATTTGTTCAGAATGGAGTTCGACTACTATTAGTTTATCTGTTTTATCCGTCATCTTATCCGATGTCGCTGCTAATATACCTACGTTAATAGGCTATAAAAGTAAAAGTTTTGTCCTATACAACTGCACTGTCAAACTAAAAACAGTTTTCAGTGCATCTGCGCACATGAATAATCAACGTAAGCCGAGCCATCTATCACATTGAGAATAGAACAAACGATATATTTACAACAGTCTGTTGAACACTTTGTTTAGTGTCGAGAATAGCCAACAGTGTCATGTGAATGGCCCTTTAAAAAAATCGCCGTTGCTTGGTATGATAATAATTAAATTAAAAAAACCATATTGTACTATTAACCTAAATCTTCCTCAAAAATTTTTCTTTTAGTAAAAATCGTATAAAAATACGTTCAGTAGATTTTGAGAAAATCGATAACATACAGACAGACCCCTTTAATAATATGTATAGATTAAACCATTTGATAAATTCATAGCGTTTTCGTAAGAAAAATAACATAAGAATTTAAAGACAAGAAGATAATATTCTGTCAAAATATAACGGTACTCTCGCTTAAACAAACTACTATTAATACCCATTAGTGTCATTAAATCTTGTAGTAAGTATTACATTCGTATAAGTTTATAATTCATTTCTACACCGTTTTCAGCTTATAATAAACGATCTATGTCATTTTCTGTACAATCTATTTTAGTATTTAAATAAACTGTGATAGCTGTGTATAACTACAAGCTATGCACATTTACTGTAAAAGATATTTCGTTAATCTAACTTTCTAAAGTTAAAATATTTTGTTACCTAAAATCGTGTTCGCGTGTTTAGTATTCATTGAGTAAGCTAACAAATGACGCGAAGTGCGAAATTCTAACATCATTATTTGTATTTCACAACAATTGCAACATTGGGCGTTGTAAACCTCAAAATATCAGGCGTCTACTCGACGACACAAGTCGTCGTCATTGTGATAATGTGATTGAGTGCTTACGATAACAATTGTTGACTCGAGGCTACAAATCTGTGGGTAAAAAATCAGGATATCGCCGCGATAACACGTGGCTTATCAAAGAACAATTTTTTTTTGTGATAGTACAGATTTTTCGTTTCATACTAAGCCTAACTTAAGTCCTGGCTATTATTACACATCCATGTAACATTTTACTAAGGATTTGTTTCACATATCTGAAATAGTAGAAACGGCCTACTTACTATCCCACTGCCGGGCATAGGCCTCCTCTCTCCGTGTTTTTTGGAGAGAAGGATTGGAGCTAAGACCTACCACGCTGCTCCAATGTGGATTGGTAGGTTTTACATATCCCTAGGATTCTCTAGAGATATGCAGGTTTCCTCACGAAGTTTTCCTTCAACGAAAAGAATCTGAAATCAATATTATGTAATAATTAAACTTTAATACTTCATTTTGTAACCGTTATGTTAAAATATTTTCTATAAAAACCTAAACCTAAATAAAAAACTGACTGTCATTTAAAAACGATGAAAGTGCTTTCGCTGTTTATCATTCTGTAGATGAGAAAGCCAATTCCCTTACTACACGTGGAATACCACTCTCTTTATCATACTATGTATCCTACAATATGCCTGAATTATGACTAGATCATAATATGATAATTGTCAAGGATCAGTTTTAGGTTGTGTTTGCAATAAGGCAATAGACAATCTTAGCTACTTAAGTAAGTTTGTGTAAATGCTATGAAACAGCCGAATATAATATGTCCTAGATTCAGCGATGACACGTTCCACAATTATCGAGCATACCATTTCTTATTAATATGTTTTCCGTGGATATGAAACTTTGGCCATAATCATAAAAAAAAAAAAATCCTACAAAGGTACAATACTATAGCAGGAGGTTTATTATTCAATTGAATATTCAATCAAATTTATAACAGGATCTGTGAGGTCTTGTAATTTCTCCCAAGCATTCGATGATTATTAATTGAGCGATTCGAAGTATTTAGGAGTTTTTCAATTACTGTCACAAAAACCTATGCATCTGAACATTAAACTATTCAATATTATTCTTTAACATTGTACACCTCAGGGTAATGGAGGAAGAATGGCTTTAACCTAGATATATTACCTAAAAGTACCATATTTTAAGTTAAAGTTTAACAAGAAAAATTTGATGAAAATCCAAATCGATTCAAATGTGCTTATTTTGCGTTCTTTAAAATCTTTTGGCTTTGCCAACGCATAATAGTTGTCTTATGTTAATAAAGCTCATAACAAGGGAGGTTGGAGGAAGAAAAGGATAGGGGGTTTGTGCAGCTGGCGTATGTTATTTGAATGTGTATGGTAGCAAAAATAAATTAGATGCAATATCAATGCCAGATAACGTCAGTAATTGCCCTATAAAGACGAGGAACGATGTCACAGCGCTTAGAAACGCAATTACGCTCGCGAGCATGCCCTCACGAACATATTACTAGCTATAAATATTTTTTCCGCCTTTATTGCCATCCCTAGAGATTTTAGGGTGTCTATAAGACTTTAAAAATGGAATCCATTTTGTACAAGCAATATAGAATCGCTAACATACAACAAATAAATGAATATTAAATTCTGCAATACATATAGATATGTAAAATATGTTATGATTAGATACTTTTATTTGTCGACGTGCAAAATGCAAGATGTGATTTTTCGTGCTAATATGAAAGAACCAATACCTGTTTGTTAATTCAAAACAGTTGAATAAGAGTTAAATGTATGTACATATAGTAATAACATTTTTTTTTTACACAAACCTCTTCATTCTTCTCTTTATTCCTCAAACTTATTTCACCCTATCCGAAGAATAAAGTCGCATTTCCTATGCTTATACATGGGACATATGACTTTTTTTATTGACTTTATCTTCGGATAGAGCGTTTTGTTAATACTATTAATAAATTATTAACAAATAAGATATCTTTTAAATTTTCAAATAAGAAAACTAAAGAAATAGAAACCGACTCGTAAAGTATTTTTATATGCGTTCGAACAATTTTCTAATAGTTCCTCGTGAGTCATCACGGATCGAATAATCCGGAAGTAGTTCTAGCAGCCAAATGGATAGCAATATGGATTTTTAAAGGCGTTTCCAGAAAATCGGGATACGCGATCATAAACTGTCTTCACTTCATACGAGCATAAGTTAAAAATTTGGCTGAAGAGTCCATTCCGGGTTTATATGGAATTGCTCAAAGTAATATGGTCTACAATGTACGTCGGATTTAGGGTATTTCCGAAGCTCTTAGAATATATACGACGTGAGTTCTCGCTTCCATATTTTACAATGCTTTTGTAAGTTTGAATCTTATAATATGATATTTTATAGACTACTAGGAGTCCCGCCCCAGCTTCGCACGGGTATAAAGCATATAGCCTATGTCACTCAGTGATAATCACAGTATTTCGTTACTCCATATTGAATTTTATTATACATATAAACTTTCCTCTTCAATCACTCTATATACTTAAAAAAACCGCATCAAAATCTTTTTCGTAGTTTTAAAGATTTAGGCAAACATAGAGATATAAGGACAGACAGAGAAAGTGACTTTGTTTTATACTATGTAGTAACGTTTATAGCTACTACTATTTTTATAATTGTCATATTTTTACCGTACTTATCCAAAAACTAAATTACGTTTAGCTGTCATTTATTTTTTGTTTTTCCATGTCATAGTCGTTTTTGCTATACCACGCTTTATAGTGACTTGACGGGATAAAATAGATGCGGTCGAACGGGATAAAAAGTATCCTATGTCCGCCTCCTGGTTCTAAGCAACCACCCCACCAATTTTCAGCCGAAATTGTTCATCTGTTCTTGAGTTATAAATAGTGTAACCAAGACCAACTTTCTTTTATATATATAGATTTCTCGTAAAGAGTATTTCAAATTTTTCTTTGGAGTATTGTTAAGACCGCAAACGATTGCCTCAGCATTTTGTACAGATTATTTACATTTGCACATAGTATATCTATGTTAATGTTCTTTGTTAGATATTGTTAAATTAAATAAAAAAGGTATTTTTCGTGTATTTAAAATTAACTCTTGGATTTTAGATAAAAATGTGTGAAAAGCTCTTTTTTCTGTCTTTCCTGCATATAAATTAGTACTCGATTCAAAGCAATTTGCTTATTTTGTATGATGGTTCAACTGAATAAATAACGCCGTGTGGTATCCGGATAAATGGAATAGTACCACCCTCATTTCTTACCGAGGTGTCGTAAATGACGACTAAGGTAAGTCGACCTGCCGTGTGGTATCCGGCTGAGTAGAATAAACCAACCTCATTTCTTACCGAGGTGTCGTAAAAGGCGACTTAGGTAAGTTGACCCACCGTGTGGTATCCGGTTTAGTAGAATAGACCACCCTTTTTCTTAACGAGGTATCGTAAAATACAACAGAGGTAAGTTGACGACAGGCAGGCGGCCGGTCGTAAAAACGCAGCCAAATAATGTGACAGCATGTTTATAACATGCTGTGCCGACCCCTCCCCAGCGAGTACGAACATAATCAAACTTAGTTGATTAAAATATGTAATACGTACCTATATTTTGAGCCGGTTTCTCCGTTACAATATATCGCTCATGGGCTGCAACAGTAGCACAACTCAAAAAATCCATGATTTGAGACAAATGGCTTTAAATTTAATTGCATAAAAAAATTCTGAGTGCTTGTATTTGTGCTGAAGGGAATGTGGATTTTAACATCTACACTTATTTTTAGTCCAGAACACGTGTTTTTTAAGTTGTGCCAGTTGCTGCCCATGAGCGATATATTACTCATGTTATTCCAATTTTTTGTTATGACTATGAATACCAACATACTTTTAAAATATCTACATTAAAGACGAAATATATGTCCAGATTAAAATCATTATTACAAATACAAAGTCAAGATTATTTTGACATATTATTAATGACACTTCATTTGTTAGTTGTCATATCTCTGATTCAGCTAGTTCGCGAGCGCACTTTAATCTTGCAAAAGTGACTTGTCCCAAAGAGGAGCCGTCAAGTTTCTCAGTCACGCTAGAAACAAACAAGGAATTCGAAGTAGAACACATTGAAATTTAGCAACTGTCTGTCGAGCCGCATTACAGACCTCGCTACCGTATTTATAAATATTCCGCTGGCGATTTGAGCTGCTCGTTGAGTTATAGGTCAGGATATTTACAGCTTATTCAAAAATAAAGACAAACATGTTTTTTTTATGAATTCGTACTCGTAATAATATACATTCTTACGTAGGATGCGAACAGTTTCGTTGCTACAAGTATAGTTGCTATTCCCGCGTTCATGATCATTTGTAGAGTATTAACATTTCAACAACTTTCTGGATAAACTAAATATTTCACTTTCAATTCTCGAATTAAAAAAAATAATAATTCGCTCATTTTTGACACATAAAAATTAACAATAATATATTGTTTTAAAATTTGTTTAGTTATTTAATATTAATTGGTTTTTGTATTTTTAGGGTCACATCATTAGATGTTGAACACTATTCCAGTAGATTTCAAATAATAATTTACGTCTTCGTTTGCACCAACTTATGCGTTTAGGTGCCCTCAATAATTTATAATGTTATTTTTTTCCTTGTTCCTACAAAATGAAAATTCCCTTACCCTTTATAACGCCAGTGTGTAAGTTTTAATGGTTTTAATCTAAATTTTCAAAATATTGATCCAGCGAATCAGTTATGATATAGTTATATAGTCTTTCAAATTTATAATATGAGTTGTCCAATAAAAAGCCATTATTCGAGCTCTATCAAATACTCGTAAGTTTCAAATCAAAATTAAGCTCGTTTTTATTTTGCTTGCGTTCAGATCAACTAAACGGTGACCTTTAAAAGGAATATACGGAATGTATTTTTTGCAGTGCAAAATACAAATAAAACTACTACTATTTAATAGGAATAATGCAAAAGGAAAGCACCGGATGAGCTGACATATGCGACTATAAGTCGTCATTAAAATCAAATTTTGGCGAACATCCAGGCCTTAGAAGATATTGTTTGCTATCTTTGTAGAAAGGATAATAATGATGAACTTTAGCTTCGGACAAAGCACTAAGTCAGTTATTATATTTATCAATATTTATATTATTATTGTGAGTTAAACAAGTGTTATAAATTTATTGCCAATATATACTTTTGTTATATACATATGACATTTTGAAATTAAAGTTATATAACTAATTGATTTTTAAAGAAGGATACATATTTTCCTTATAATGTATATGAAAAATACATATGTTAATTTAAAGATAAGAGAATATAAGTATGAAAAAAAAGTACTTATGAAAAAGAAGTATAAAGAAAATTATGTGATAAACATTCGTTTAGATATAATTTTACGATTATTTGTCCTTGTGTATATAAAATATCTCAAACTATATTATAATCTCTGAACTAGTACATTTTAAACTTTCGCGATTCATCCTTTTAAATTAATTATTTATTTTACTTTTTTACTTTTAATTTAATTATTGAATGTTTATATTATATAATAATCTCTGAACTATCTAGAGGTACTTGTAGTGAAAAATCTGGGCCTTTTTATTTACTTCCTTACTTTTGAATGCTATTTTTTATGGTTTATTATAGATTTTTTTTTACATAACTAAATCAGTATCTTTTTAATGCGGTTATATAAAGAATTGGTTTAGCGATTTAACGCGAAAATGCAGCCAGCACTCAGTAAACTTGACTTGCATAGTAGTATCTCATCAGTTATAAATAATGTATGTATAAATAATAAATGGTAAAAAGATAATTGTTTAACATGCATAATGATTTTCCTGTCAATCGTAAACAAAAAATGTAAAGTTACATTTACGCATGTAAGAATATTAAGTTACATTTACGATACGCCATACGTAGCTTTTAATTTAAAAGCTTTTTAATCCACTACAACCATTGACTAAAACAACAATTGACAAATTACCGTAATAATCATTCAGTTCAAGCTGCAGTAGACTACAAAACATCGCAGTCATTATCGGCTACCGTCCTAAAATAAAAACAAACCACATTGATTGATGTCCAGCTTCATGCATGCTTGTTTTTGACATCTCGCCGTCAAGAAAAAGGAGTGCGAAGCGACATGCTACCTTTTTTTTCTACTCTTTGGAATACGACACTAGAAGAGGCGTAGTCACATGAGCTAATGAACTCGAAATGTTTTTTGTTAGCACGAAACATGCGGAAAGAGAAATATGATGCCCTTATAGTACAGTGGTGTTAATGTTATAATAGTTTCAATTTGGAAACATTCTGGAAATTATTATGATGAAAAACTACTTTTCTCTTAACATGCTCTTTAAAATAGCAACAAAGTCAGCAATAATCCTCTAAAATTAACGACATCATTTGGAGTATATTCACGATGTTTTCACGAAAATGTTATTGTTCATGTTACTTTATTGTTATTTGAGTTTTATTTGATCTTTTTTTTAATTGTGCTCGAATCTAAATTACGATTTAAATTAATTGCTCAAATTAAACTAGTCTTTTATTTCTTACAAGCAATGGACTGTTGAACTTAGGTCTCTTTAAGGGATTTCCACATCATGAGATCATGTGCCGCTTGGAGTCAGCAGCTTCCTGTGTGTTTTCTGAGTGGGGCGTTCTTTTGTTAATTTTGTTATTGCAGTGCGGGTTTGTCACTACCTTAAGATCCAACGCCTGCCTGTTCTTAGTACAATGTATTCCACCCATTGCTACATAATCTTCGCGGCATAAAGAGCTTAAACAGGCATAGATCAATAATCGACAAGAAAATATCGAATAAACTTGCTCCCGGCAACACTTATACATACAATTTTCTAAAAATACAGAGCATCAAGCATAGATTACTCCTTGGCTTACTCCGCTCAGACACTTAGAGTTTACTTATGAGACCTAAAATTAATATAGTAAGGGACCAAGTTTATATAAAATATTGTATGTTACATAGTTTATATGAATACGCTACTTATAAAAGCTAATGTGATTTAAAAGGCAATAGTTTCGATACTTGAAAGGAGCTTTAGCTGAAGACGCCGAAAAAGATTTTATTTCTTAACATTAAATTTGCTAGATGACGTGCTCTATCTGTATATTATATTTAGAAAATTGTATGCATAAGTGTTGCCGGGAGCAAGTTTATTCGATATTTTCGCGTCGATTATTGAGTTAGGTGGCTTGCGCAGGAGGCTGGAACGCAATCTCCGGTAGCAAGGATTCTCCCCTGCCGACACCCTCAGGCCCGTTCAATTCGCTCGACTCCGACCCTGCGCTATCTGCCATTGTATTGTCGTACCTAGAAGTATATAATCGATATTTTTGTACTGCTTAATCGGTCTTTAGAATATATGAATAAGTTATAAGTTAGTAGTCGCATTTGTTTGTAACAATGTACCATGTGTTGTTGAACTGTACATCCTGTTGTTATCGCAGAATCTATTCAGTCAGTTCTTGTAAGCCAATAATATAAAAATATGTAAAAATAAAGATTTATTGTCAACCTATATTTATCGGTTGATATATTAAAAATATCTTTTTGCGATATTACTTATAAGTAAACGTCAGCTTGTCGGAAATCCGGCAAGTATTTTGAAATCGCTGTAGGAATCTAGTTTCCGATGTCGCAAGATAAGCAAGTTATAGCCGTCTGAGCATTGAACGGATGTCATACTAGGGGAAGGGGTGAAGCAAAGGAGGGATACAATTCATCTTTCTAATATTTAAGCATCCTTATATATTTGTTCTTTTTTTAATATTTTGTAAAATCTTAATTACTATATCAATTTATTTACAAATTTTTTTACTAATATAGTTAAATGTCCTACTCTTTATTGCCGTGTGGGGGAATGCATCAATGCAATTTTATGTTTGCGATAGTTGTTGAGAGTGATCTCTCCAGCCTATTATCTATCAACTAAACTACCATTAAAAGATACTTTTTAATCAAGTAGGTACTTAACTTCTCGCCGACGAAACCGCGGATGGTTCATATAATTTAGTTAAATCCTTGTTATAATTTGTATTTTTCATGCTTTTTTTTATACTCATATTTTAACGCTCTTTACTATACTAAATGTTGTTTATTACAAAGAATAATAATAATTTTATAATAATAATAATTTATTTCATTTCATTCCATAAAGTATAAATAATTCTGCTTAAATTTAATAAATTTAAATTTAAAAAAATTTAAAAGAAGATATTTGCAGTAGGATTATAACAACTCTCTACGTTTCGAAAGCTTTTTCTTGTGTTTAAAGTAAAAGTTACCATTACTCGTGCTATGAACACAATTTATCAAAGTAAGTACCTATTTATTTATCGAGTTATTCTCTTTAGTTTACACACATATTTTACATCATATATATCTGTCAACAACAACGTGTCAAATGTCCTCGCGTCTGTGTTGCGGCCGCAATAGAATGCAATGTAGTGCGTTGAAATCGACCGGACCTGTCTGCTAATAGGATTTTTTATAGTAAAAAGAACTTTAATGTGTCCGCAAATGGGAGGTTATCGCTTGCAATCAACCGTACTAGATATCCTTCAGTAAGCAACAGTTCATTTATATCCGTTAGAATTTCGCTTTTGCTTCACAAGCTCTCCAAAGTATCAGATGTTGGACTCTCGATGATTAGAGACGCACGACTCAAGCGACAATCGTTGGGAGCTGTGACCGGCAAAACAAACATCGTCTACGAAGTAAAATAAATATTACAGAACCCTCGTTATCTTTTTTACAAATATTATACTGGATAGTAAACTTGGTTAGTGCTAAACATACTGTCACGTTTCCACTGTTTAGGAAAAGTAAAATGTATTACAATTTAGCATGTGGCTTCAATGTTAATAGATAGATTGAAAATTACTTTACTGGCACGTTGGCGCAGTGATTGGCTCCATGCCTTCAGCTTCGTGGGTCGCGGGTTCGATTCAGGGTGTATATTGGTAATTATAAAAAAAAATTATATGTGTATTTACCAATTGTCTTTCACATAACGTAAGTATTAAGTAACCTACTTTCGGGACAGACATCGTGTAAATGTCCTATATATTTTTTGTTATTATTTACCAAGATCGGCAAAATTGCATTTTGCTTAACATTGTGAAACCATTAAATGTTTTGTAAGAACCTTTGTTAATTAGAAATAAATAAATATTTGTGTCATTTGTCTGTGTTTGTGTAAAAGGCGACTAAGGTAAGTTGACTCGCCGTGTGGTATCTTGTTGAGTAGACTAGACCAAAAGTGTCGCAAAAGGTGACTAAGGGAAGTGACCTAACGTGTGGCATCCAGTTTAGTAGAATAGACCACCCTCTTTCTTACCGAGGTGTCGTAAAATACCACTAAGGTAAGTTGACGTCAGGCAGGCGGCCGGTTGTAAAATAAGTAGCCAAATCATGTGTCTGCATTTTTATGACACGTTGTGCCGATCCCACATAGAGTAGGATAAGAACAGAAGGATGATCATTTGTATCATATTTATGTGTAAATAAACGTGGTGGATATCAGTAACGTCCGTTTTTATATAAGTTATAAAAAATAACTATGTTTTTAAAATAATAAACCACTTATGATCATATATATCGCATATGTTATCGTTAATTAATGTTGGATACTACTATAGCAATACATGCCCAATCCAAATTGAATTGTATTTTTATTGTAGTACTCAATTTGTGCTGCCCTTTACGAAGCGATGGATTTAACAATATAAACATTTACGCAACATATAAATTGAAATAAAAGTAAATAACAGCACCAAACAGAAATTTCTAATTCAATTTTTTTTTATATGCTCTTTTAACTTGAACTTTTGATTTAGTTGCCAGATTATAGCAAAAGGTCCAACTATCAGCATTAAAAAACAGTTCATAATTATAATAGTAATTATTTTGTTTACTTTGAATATGTTTTATGTGTACCTTTTTGGTCGTTGGATTGGTTGTTCGAGGCTGGGCGTATTTACGTATATATCTAAAATTATATAAGTAGTATATTTACCAGTTGTCTGTCGCTCGTAACAAGTATTAAGTTACTTGAGGATGGACAACGGTGTGCATGATTGTCCCATGTATTTTATTATGTATTGTTTATATGATACTATCTGTGACAGTAGCTTTGCCCACATGGAAATCAGTGTATTTCAAATTTTGTCCTAAATTGAAATTTTGAACATATAAGTAGTTATCGTGAGGTAATTATAAGAGATTTTTGAATAACTTTAACCGTTTACTAAGCGCACGCAAGGGAATCTTTAAATTTTTCCGTTTTCGCAATATTTTTTAATTGAGAATCGGGTAACGAACTATGTTACACTAAAAGAATTTTTCAAATCAGTCCAGTAGTTCCTGAGATTAACGCGTTCAAAGAAGTGAAACAAACTCTACAGCTTTATACATTAATATATTATAGATATTAGTATTGTTACGATGTCTAAAATTGTTCTTAAAAATAGGGCTTAGGAATGATAGATGACAAAGCTTTCTCGTACGGAAAAATATTTCAAACGTTATTTTGTAATGCATATTTGTAATGCATACGGGAGATAAGCTCTTTCATATAATAATACGAACAACGTAAGTCCAATTTGAACATATCTTTCTAAAGGATTAGGTTCCATCTCCAACCGAGATAATAACGGTTACACTCATGTATTTTGGAGTGTTTGTTCAGGACTATCCTCGTTCTAACGGTTTCAAATAGACAATTTTGTTGGCCGACAGCGTGTTGACAGAAAACACTACATTTAATTATTACTTTTGCTTAGCCGTATGGTATCCGGCTATCACCCTCATTTTTTACCGAGGTGTCGTAAAAGGCTACTAAGGTAAGTTGACCCACCCTGTGCTATCCGGTTGAGTAGAATAGACCACCCTCATATCTTACCAAGGCGTCGTAGAATACGACTAAGGTAAGTTGACGTCAGTCAGGCGGCCCTAGTATTCTGAATTCGAGATCGCCCGTTACCCAATCGAGCTATTATGACTTTGCAATTGACAGCGTAATTAATCTTTGCTTTATCAAATTATATAATTTTTTTTTAGTGCTCAAAAACAGGGATAATACATCATTTTTTTTAAATAAAACCTAGTTAAATCGATTTTTCCCCTCAAAACCATGCTAAATTTCATGAAAATCGTTGAAGCCGTTTCCAAAATTCAGATACATATGTAGGATAAATCATTAAAATATTAAAGAAATATTAAAATATTAGTATTATGTAAAATGTCTTTGTTAAAATTCTAATTGGTAACGTGTATACAATTTATTTATTTATATACTTTGATGTACACCACAAAGTTATAGTATACACAATAAAATCACTAAAAGTAAACATTTTAAAGTACAAGAGGCGGTCTTATTACTACGTAGCGATTTCTTACAGACAACCTTTCGATTGGGAAAGTTCTAATATAAATGTATGTATAATAATTATAATAAACATACATACAAATAAGTACTCGCTAATACACAGACATATACAATTTTTAATATATTATATTTATATTTATTTATTTAATATATTTTATTATATATTTTTAATATATATTTTTATAACTTTTATACGAAACTTAAATCGTGAGATTGATACAAAGAACAAATATTCACTCAGCCAACAGTGAGCATGGCAATTTTGTCTGCTCGCCAAAGTCCTCGTCCACTTATCCCTTTTTATATTACTAAAATCAGCAGGCGCAATCTCTTTTCATGTCAATTCGAGTGCTTCACGTAAGCGTACGTAAATAAAATATGTATAGCCTATGTACTGAGTACAATTTAATTCCTTAAATTGAGATGGGATATATATTAATATATTATACCTCCGTGTGCGTTTGTTTAAACGGATCACCCTCATTTTTTACCGAGGTGTCGTAAAAGGCTACTAAGGAAGTTGACCCACCCTGTGCCATCCGGGTGAGTAGAATAGACCACCTTTATATTTGACCGAAGTGTCGCAAAAGGCGACTAAGGTAAGTTGTCAGGCAATCGCGGCCCATCGTAAAATAACTAGCCAAAATATATAACATGTTTAAAACATGATGCGCCGACCCCACTTAGAGTGGGATATGGGGGATAATAATCTATATAAGTATAAGTTTATTTTACCTGCAACTTCGTTCGCATCAACTTAGCTTTAAAGTAATCTTTTAAAATTTTTCGATAGATTAATGGCTCAATGTATCAGCTTTGTAAACAGTGTAATTGTGCCAAATTTCATCTGTATAGTTTACAAATATTAGCGGTAAAAGTGTGATAGACAGAGAGACATACTTCCTCATTAATAATGCGAAATAAAACACCTGTGAATTCCATATAGGAAACCTTAACTTGATTTAAGTATTTGTGCAATTAGAATCACTAGTGCAATAATTTCCTGTACTTACTCGCTATTCTTTTGGTTTACGATGCGCATTTGGCTAAACCCTCCAGCAGCTATTTTTTGCAACTGCCACCCCTTTAACATAATAAAAAAAAATATAATGGACTATTGATCGAAGTATCTTTTAGTAAAAATACTACAAAAATCCGTTTAGTAGATTTTGAGAAAATCGGCTATTTACAGTCATACAGCTTTCGAGGATTTAATTTTATAATAAGTATAGACGTGTAAGCTTACGTGAAATTCTGACATTTACAGTTTATAGCGTTCTCTGTCTGACATGTAATAAATGTTGCGGTTGATCATCTCGGTTTATCTCACGGGCAAATCTATTTTATTTTGGATATTAAAGTTATGATTTAATATTATGAAGTGCAAGTTTACGACGTGTTTGGCAACGATTGAACATAGCTGTTATTTGTGGTTTCATATTTGATATATTCTACAATTTCTGTATTCTAAGTTACGGTTACTATTTTCATTAATAAATGTTGAAGTTGTTCTTTATACTTATATTAGAATCATAAGCTTAACGCCGTGTGGTATCCGGCTGAGTAGAATAGTACCACCCTCATTTCTTGCCGAGGTGTTGTAAAAGGCGACTAAGCCAAGTTGACCCACCGTGTGGTATCCGGTTTAGTAGAATAGACCACCCTCTTTCTTACCGAGATGTCGTAAAAGGCGACTAAGGTAAGTTGACCAACTGTGGTATCCGGTTAAGTAGAATAGACTACCCTTTTCTTACCGAGGTGTCGTAAAATACGTAGCCAAATCATGTGACAATGTTTATAATATGTTGTGCGGACCCCACTTATTGTGGAATAAGGGCAGGAAGAAGAAGAAGATATTTGAAGCATTAGCTTAGGCTATGCAGATGCAACTTTTAAATTATTATAAAGACCTGGCTTAATAAAAATTGATTGCCTGATACTTCTTATTCAAGCGTTCAATAACTTATTTTTACCCCTGTCTCTACTATGTAAAGTGCGGTTATACTTTTATATTCAAATTTAATTTTTAACAGACGGGCCTGTAATGAGATATTTCTGAAAGACCGGGAAATACAAGTTTTGGTTAATAAATCATTATTGTATTTAAAACTCTACCGGAAACCGAAATTTGAACTTGTTGCTTCGGGTCACTGTGATGTTGAAAGTAATTTTAAAAAAATTACTCTATCGCCACGATTCGTCTTTCGCTGACATGCGAGTAATTCGCTTTCCAACAGATTTTCTGACTTCAACTCCGCTGAAGATGTTTGCGTAAGCTGAGGTCTTCAGGCCAATCGATCACTGTCATATAAATGTACTCGCCCGTATTATTATCAGGAACGTTGACCTCTTTAGAATATTTCGTAGTTCACGCACACAAAATCACTATTAGACCTATTACAATGATAACGGCACACATACGTAATTTGTAACAACTTCTTATCTAACTTGTTTTATGGGTATAGTGATAACGTAATCCCTTAAGACAACAGATTCTTTAAGTTTATCTATTTTGAATGGGACTTTTTGCCTCAATTTTCTGATCAGGAATTAAAGAATATTTAGTATAAAAAATTGAATTGTAAAAACAAATGTGAATTAAAAAATCGTTCAAAAGTAATAATAAAATTATTTTGCTATAATCCGCGATGAAGTAAAATAGAAAATATGTATAATACTAAATGTAGAGTGGACAATCGGTTATCATACCTGATACATGCAGGAGTCGTAAAAAACACATGCACAAACCTCCACCACCGCCACCATGATACACAAGCACTATATACGTTCACTATCACAAACTCAACAATCGTTTCGCCCCGCAACCGAAGCATCGTCAGGAGATAGACTCCACGACCAAAATCGCAAAGCTTGCTTTGTTTGCATGTGTTTTTTACGACTCCTGCATGTATCAGGTATGATAACCGATTGTCCACTCTACATTTAGCATTATATATATTTTCTATTTTACTTCATCGTGGATTATAGCAAAATAATTTTATTATTACTTTTGTATTATGGATCTCCGCAAAGTAACGCCTAATTCTATAAATTATTTAAAAAATCGTTGTTTCAAATTCAAAACAAATAATCAAAACAGTAAACAAGTGCTTTTGAATCGTCAACTCTACTCCTGGTTAGGAAAGCTATTCCTACCGAAAAGAGCCAGCAAGAATTTCGGTGGTTGCTCTTTTCAAAATATTATTCTTATAACCGGTTACACTTATTCATTACTATTTAGTACACCTATTATACCTAATCTGTACAATAATATAGCCTAATTTGCGTTTACACTTTTATGGTTGAAGGGTTTTATCATAACATACATAATACTTTATAAAATATGGGTGACAGTGATTTTAACAGCATAAAATTTATGACGGTGTAGATATAAAATTAAATTTATGTGAAAGTAACGACTAGAAATTTATTTATAGAAGGAAACGGTTTCAGCGAGCAACTTTATGTTATCAGCTTTAAAAGCTTTCGATTTAAAAGTTGCACTTAGCCTGTAGCTGAAAGTATCTACATGCATATCGTTAAAATGTAATTATGTTTTAAAGAATATAGATCTTTTAAATCTATATGTGTTATTATAAAACTAACATTATTAATGTGAATGTCTAAGTACTTGTGTATTACGCTTTTACGCCTATCCAAGGAGGAATATTAGAGAATTTTTTGGTAAAATTGTATATAGAATGATCGTTTTACACCAGGCTAGCATATATTACAAAAAAATTGTGTTTTAGGGAACAGATAAAAAAGCAGAGTAAATTAGTTGATAAATTATTGTGAATAATAGTTATCATCTCTCTAGGTGATAGGAGAACAAGAACAAAAAATAAATCGTATTCTTTCAAAAAACTACACGTATAAATAGACAAAAGGATAACTTATACCCAGAAAACATACACAACGAAACCCAAAATTATCATCATCATTCTTCTGCCTCTATCCCACTCTAAGTGGGGTCGGCATGTTATAACATGTTGTCACATGATTGGGCTACGTATTTTACGACCGGCCGACCGCCTGACGTCAACTTGCCTCGCTAAGACAGAGGGTGGTCTATTCTACTCAACCAGATACCACACGATGGGTCAACTTAACTTAGTCGCCTTTTATGACACCTTTGTAAGAAACGAGGGTGGACTATTCTACTCAGCTGGATACCACACAGCGAGTCGATTTACCTTACACGCCTATTACGACTTACCTTGGTAATAAATGAGGGTGGTCTATTCTACTCAGTCGGATACCACACGGTAGATGAATCCCAAAATTATATACTTTTATTATAATTGAGTAAAGTTACAATATCAAGTACATATATAACCATACATTACCCACACACTAGTTATTTTGTTGCCTTAGATTGAAAAGCGGTCAAAGACGTCGTGTAAACATATCATTCGTTTATACAAACAGCATCTTAAAAACGTAAACTACCGTGTTTTATATGAGATGCCCGCGTTGAAATACAAGTGCTGTATATTTTTCTCCTCATTTTGTGTCTTAGGCTCGCCGAGAAAATTATGCAAAGTTTGTTTCTAAGATAGTTTAAGTAAGAGCCTGCGGAGAAAATAATCTTACATTTTTCTTGAAAATATCTATGAAGCTAGCTTGGATATTCAATAGAAAGGAGCTATGTATTGTTCGCTAGCCAGACTGACAGATATTACAGTAGAAAATAGGGTAGTGGGTTCTCGGCATACTGCAAGTGAATACCTATTGTTATATTTACTGAGATAATGAAACAATTACGTCTTAATCTGCTTTTCACAAATTTAATTGTATTGCAAAAGAGGTCTGTAATATGAAATAAATCATTGGTGAAATTTTTTGTTTCGTGTTACAGATTATAGTAAAATAGTTTTCTGTAAATGAGATGCTAATTGAGTGTGAAATTGAATCAATATTGTTATACAAATTGTTTTGTGTTAATATCTATATAAAAATGTACGAACGGTTTTAGGAAAGGATACAGAACGTCTATCTGTATAAAACTATACAATACTTTATACTTATTATAAAACAAAGTCCCTAAAAGCTGTCAGTGTGTATGTGATCGATTTTCTCAAAATGTACTAAACGGATTTTTGTACGGTTTTTAATAAAAGACAGTGCAATTTTTGACAAAGGTTTAAGGTAATAGTACATACGCTAGGCTAAACACGTTGTGGAACAACATAAAGGCTACTTTTTATTTAAGAATTCCCACGGGCTCGGGATTTATGTGGAAAAA
Organism: Morpho achilles; assembly: GCA_947086495.1. NCBI lineage: Eukaryota > Metazoa > Arthropoda > Insecta > Lepidoptera > Nymphalidae > Morpho > Morpho achilles. The sequence goes on from CAMTZB010000019.1 coordinate 12,593,067, forward strand.
CTTTATGATACACCGATTTCTATGTGGGCGAATCCGGGGACATAGCTAATGTATTACAACCGATTACCTTATGATCAATATATGTGTTTTGATTGTATTTGTTAACATACAAACAATAAAGGGCCTTGTCTTACAGCTTAGTGTTATTGCCAAATATAAATCAGATTTATTGCTGAATTCGCGTTTAGATCGATATATGGATCGCAAGCAAGAAAATGAATGTGTTCTCAGAATGAATAATTGCGAAAAGTTTCCTGTTATTTTATATGAACGTAGAACATAAACTTCTTTTCACCGTGGCGAATTTTTATCAAAATCCATATGTAGTAGGTTTTCTTTTCGTTGTTAGTTATTATGGGTTATCTCATGTCTACGTTATTTATAGACTTAGGCGTTAGTTTGCGTAGATTCATAATACAACAGTAATAATTTTGGGGGTAATTCGATTTAGTTAGGTTTTATTTTTTAAAAATGTAGTTTTATCCATTTTTTCAGGAACTAAAAAAACTGCTATAGTTTTATGAGAAAGTAAAGGATAATTACGCTGTGAAATGCAAAGTCATGATAGCTCAATTAGGTAAAGGGCGGTCTCAACTTCTGAGTACCAGTATCGATTCCAGATATATATATATATATATATATATATATATATATATATATATATATATATATATATATATATATATAAATTTTATAAATTGCATTAAAAAAATATTTAACAAATGTTTAAAAAAAAATTACCGAGCAAGGCTCCAGGCTCGGTCACCCAGAGACTAATATTAATAATAATACTAATATTAATATAGTATTAGTATGTATTATTGTGTGTGATGGCCTAGCGGTGCGACCATGTGAATCTCTAGAGACGATCATGGGTTCAAACCCGGGCAGACACCAATGAGTTTTTCTATTAAAACTTATGTGTCTAATTGATAATTGCAATTTATCACACGCTTTTCGGTGAAGGAAAAGATCGTGAGGAAACCTGCACATCTCTAGAGAATCCTAGGGATATGTGTAACCTACCAACCCGCATTGGAGCAGCGTGGTAGGTCTTAGCTCCAACCCTTCTCTCCAAAAATGGAGAGTGGAGGCCTATGCCCAGCAGTGGGATAGTAACAGGCTGTTACTACTACTACTACTACTATGTATTATTATCTAAATCAATACATATTTTTATACTCCCATAACATATAAATTATTATATATATCCTCCTGCCCTTATCCCACTCAAGTAGGGTCGGCACAACATGTTATAAACATGTTGTAACATCATTTGGCTGCGTTTTTACGACCGGCCGCCTGCCTGAATTCAACTTATCTTAGCCATATTTTACGACACCTCGTTAAGATAGAGAGTGGTCTACTCTACTAAACAGGATACCACACCATAACATATACATTATTAGTTTTACATATTCGCTGGAATTTGTTTCACTATCCATAAGTGTTTAACCCAAACGGTGAAACTTTAAATAGCCATGCGCGAATAATAAATTGATAAAAAATCCTATTTCGAGTCGTGTCAGCTGGCATGACATACGAAACCATTAGTGGGAGTCGCGAGTTCAAATCTAGACAGCTGTTTTAAAAAGCGTCTAATTCTAAGAATAAAATATTATATTTGATTGTAGAACGGATATTTTTATTTAAAACGATGTGGCCATGAGGGTACAGACTTTTTAAGCGATTCGCTTCTATCTAATGCTCTGTGGTAATTTAAAAATACATCCTTTCAAATTTCTAACAAATCCGTTTTACAAACTATAACGTACCTCCACATTTTCTGAGATAAGAGAAGATTCACAACATACACTTTTACCTTCTGAAGTTGTAGAGGATTGAATTTAAAATTAGGTTATTTGTACATATTACATTTACGCAGAGTTAGAAATCCGAAGACGCATTGGCATGGCAAAGTCGGCAATGTCTCAGCTGCAGAAAATATGGCGGGACCGCAACATTTCGCGAAAAACCAAAATCCTCCTGGTTCGCCCACTCGTGTTCTCCATTTATCTGTATGCTTCTTAGACATGGACTATCAAATCTGCTGACAGGAAACGTATTGACGCCTTCGAGATGTGGTGCTGGCGTAAAATGCTGGGCGTAGCTTGGACTGATCACCGGACCAATGTATCAATACTCAAAGATATAGGAGTGACCACCAGACTCTCAACTACGTGTCTCTGTAGAGTCCTAGAGGTATCCAAGTCGCTTTCTTTAAAAGTCCACGAAGCCCTACAAGTCGCAGAAGATCGCAAGACTTGGAGATCAATTATCAATGAAAAAGTGATCCGTGGAAAAGGTCACCATCCTCAGCACTGAGGATAACGACGCAAGGAGGACATTCAGTTTTCAAGACTTTATACCGTTACTATGCGTTACATATGTTTTTTTCTGTGATTTGTATATTGTTTTACTATTAGTATTTGGGTGACCGAGCCTTGCTCGGTAATGTTTTTTCAAGATATGAAAAAAATTTAAAGAAAGGTAAATTGAAAAAAAAATGAAAAGTAGTAAAGCAGGGAAGGGTTCGATCCTAGGTATTTTCACCTTCCTAGACCGCCCATTCCCCAAATGAGCTACCATGACTTTTCGTTTAATAGCGAAAATTGTCTCTTAAATTCTACGTAAATTTGAGCTCTTTCCCGAAAAAAGGGATAAAAAGACATTTTAATTTAAATAAAACCTAGCTAGATCGAATTTTTCCGCCCAAAATTCCGAATTACGTTGAAGCGGTTTCCGAGATTCTTAAAATATATTTATATACATATCAATATACAACATTAACTTATTTAAATATTAAAGATAAAGTAGAACCACAATAAAAATACCTTACCGAAGTTACAATCTAGACGAAAGGCTTAAAAGTTACTTAATGCTAACTTATAAATTAACTTGTATCTAAGAACAAGTCCAGTGACTTATTTTAGTCTTTCAGAGTATCTTAGTCTTTCAAGTTTACTTATTGTCGTATCTCGGAATACCTTGTCCATGTAATAGATTCTAAATTTATACTCTTGTCTGTGTTCTTCCTTCTCGATCTTGTGAACCTACTCAACATATATGCGTGCTATAATTAAGTAATTATACTTGTCTTATATCGAAAAATAAATTGCCATACAAGAATAGGTCTTAATTAATAATCATATCCCCGGATAACAAAGATACAATACGTATAGTTAAATCTAAATATATTTAAACAGTTACTCAATTCCACACGCTGTTTAAATATATTTTTTTAATGTTTTGTGATTCTACTCTGATTAGCATTTCCCAGAAATAATAGCTATTTTTATTTGTTTAATAAACTGCTATATTAAATATCAACTAAATAAAAAGAATATATTTTCAATAAAAAGGGCTGTATGTTCAAAAAATTTTTTTCAACTTTAAAAAAAGTTTCAAACTCTTCTACAGACTACATCACTCACGGGGAGCCGGACTTTATTAGTAACATAGTTTATCATAGTTGAAAATTTATATATAAAAAGTACTACGTCACTGGAAAAGCGAGCGATCTTTCTAGAAAATGAATTTATTTAAAAGTTTAATATAAAGACTGCACTCAGAGATAGCGACTAAGCCCGCGTTCTCTGCCGGGTTTTTGCCAACCACCATTGCTCTACCCTGCACGCTTTATTCTCCTTGCATTGTACTATTTGGATTACGAAGCCTATTTCTAATGCACCTTTTTGAAATAACTGACACGCTTAGATTATATAAGATATATTGTTAGGTTTTGTTTGATAAAATAACATTATTTTTAATGAGAAATAAAGCTATCTTAAACCTGCAAAATCAATGGGTTCCACTCTTTCTGAGTTACGCTCATATATATGACCATTACTTACCAACGCAAAAGCCAACCTGTTACCAATAAAAAGGGCTACTGCTTTTAGCGGTTTAAGGTTACATGGCTGTGTCAACTGACAATTAACTTGTTTGTTACAATATTAATACAAAGTATCGAATTTAACCTATCGACGCACGCGATAGACTGCTCGAGTGTTTGCGGTTACTCGCTCAAGTAGGAGATTGCTAAATATATCAAACAGTTTCTAAGCTTACACTAACAGATATATTATTTATTGATCGATTTCACTGAAATGGCAACTCTGTTAGTCATGTTTCAATAGAAGCGTGCTGTAACGAAATTTACTGCGTAAAGTTCTAACTTCCTGAATTCTGTAGTTTTAGGACGTCTTTGTGTTCCATGATTTCAGTTGTCCACGGCATTCAATGAATTCCGCAGTGCCAGAATGTTATTTAGAGCCCATTGTGTGGTAGCTTTGGAACGGAAGTTAGATATGCGACAGGTATACAAACATAATGCGCGCTTACCATTTTGAACTCTAGTGGCATTTGGATAAAATCATTCTAGGTAGAGCATAGGTCTTCCACATAGTGACTTACGTAGCAAAGTCAAAAAAATTTGCGACTTAATAGTTCAATGTGTAGGTATTTTTTCGTTCATCCAGTTAGTTTATGTAAGAAATTATGTCTAAATTCGATTTAAAATGAATACTAAAAATAAACTATTTCTATTTCTGACAATATTATCGTTTTAACCACAACTAAAGATAATTCATTGACATATTTCTATTGTTAATATAGATAATATTTATGACCTTTTTCATCGTGGACCTCTGATTATGTACTGCAACAACACGTTACTTATTACACTTTCCAGCGTTTCAAAAATCCTAAAAAAATCTTATTAATCAGTAGTTACGTTTGAATGTGTTAGAAGGACAATTAACAAGAAAACTCACTTATATAAATACCGCAATACATAGTTAAATATAGCGTAAAAGAACAAAAGAAAAATATGCAAATCACTAAGTATATTTTAAAACACTTATGTACTACCGAGTAATGATTAAAAATCTTTTAATTAAAAACAAGCGAAATCAAAGCTCTAGGAGTTTCAGAGTTCTTTTTAGTTTCAAGGCAGTGTATATTTTTAAAAGAAACTGACTTCAATGTATGCAGTCTAATATTTATGTTGCAACATAATATATTGTATTCGACTCCTAACCTATAATAAATGTTTAAAAAGGGAGTTTAATTCCAATAGTTTTATAGTTATAGAACCAATTTTCATGAAAATTCATACCTCTAAATTACAACCACGTTCCGGATATAGATATTATTCCCAAACCCACTGCATTAAAACATTAACGTGTTCAGCTAACACGCTTAAAATACAGCCTTCGGCTTATTCCGGAGCTGTCACGGGCGGAGTGGGTCAGAAGTGGAGGTTTATATTTAAAAACAAATGACACGATGGGTCCATTAAAGTTGCAGGCAGGCAGTCTCGCTAACCGGGTCGGTTAAACTTGGAACGATCGAAACTCGCTATTATTGGATTGTTTCGGACGAACGCCTCTGAAATTCTGCCTTTTCGGTCTGAATCATAATGTCATGCCGTTTCGTTGATTAAAAGTCAGGTTATTAATGTCCCGTCTGTTTATTGATTCTCACGGGTTTTAATGTTCGATATTTATTTAATATTACTTATTACTTACGCGTTGGGGGTAATGTGTGTGAATTTTTGTACATTCTATTTTAATGTTATTGAAGTATGAGTTAGTTACAGCCTGTTATTATTCCAATGCTCAGACCTCTCTTTTTGTAAGGACCGATAGAATTACAGTTTACAACCAACAGACTGAGACTCAGCAGGTTTCAAAATTTAATTTCAATTCTATAATTCTTATGTTTTTAACATGTCACATGATTCGGCTAAGTATTTTACGACTGACCGCCTACCTGACATCTCAGTAAGAAAGAGGATGGCCTATTCTACTCAGCCGGAAACAACACGGCAATTATTCTCTTAAGTTTATATAAAATAATAATATTTTATTTATAATTTATCATAGTAGAAATAGGAATAACATATTGCAAAATTAATGCAGTGAATTTGAAAATAAATTACAAACCACGAAGCAAATTGCGAATGTACTACGTAGTTTTTATCGCCTTCCTTGAATTCCTTTTAGCTATAATTAAAACCTGCTAATAGTCTGGCACTAATACATTTTCTTCTTGTTCCAGGTAGAATTATGCAATAAATTTCAAGAAGTTCTTTGACTCAGTTTCTGCAGATGTAAATGAGGAAGAAATGTAAGTAGTTAGGCCATTTAATGACATCGTCATTGCATTTGAGTAAAAATGTTTAATCGTGCTCATAGCAGTGAGAAGATACGAATATATTGTTAAGATACAAAACTATTTAAGAGGACTCATACAGGTTATAATGGTATTTTTTTAAATAACCTAATTTTAATTAAATTGATTTAATTAAACCTCTGATGGGTTGCAATAGTGACACAACTCTAAAGACGTGTTTTGGACTAAGAATGTTAATATCAAAAAATCCATATTCCGTATTCTTTTCAGCAGCGTTCATTTTTATATTTCCTTTGCAATGCTCATTTTAAACGCATTTATCTTAATACATAATTTTTTTAAGTTGTGCCACTATTGCAATCTATGAACGTTATGGTCTAATAGCAAAGTGAAATAATTATATAGATGATACACGTGAAAAATCAAGTCAAAAACCTTAAAAATTATGCATATATATATATTTTTTTACGATAGTAAACAATTTAATGTATTTTATTAGATGCTATTTGCAAACTAACGCGAGAAATACGTACTGTAAAGTAAAAATACAACAGTAAAATTTTCTTCGAACACTTACATTGTAGAGATTTGGCTAATAAAATAAATGTGCTTAGAATTTAAGGAAGGAACAAAGGAAGCTTAATGAGCAATAAAACGGCAATGGTATCAGATTTTTAACATTTCTGCGAAATTTAATGTTAACAATTTAAAAAGGAAAAAAAAATCTCATTGTTAGCTTTAAACGCTTGCGGAGGGGTGTTATAATAGGGCATAATATATTCAGGGTGAGTCAAATAAAATTAGCACGGTGAAAAATGTAAACGGGCCTTTTACGGTCTTGAGGACGTGTAAGTATTACGCCTGCCCGCCTTATTTTGTACGTGAATTTTCTCGAGAGTAGTGTGAAGTTTTTTGTTCTTCACTGGATTTGTTGAAACTCTTATGTGAGAAGTGGATATAGTTTATGGCTCTTTTTGTCTGCACTTTCAACTTACTACTGTTATTCTTAAATAACTTTTATTTAATTTAAATTATCAAAACGCAATACAATTAATAATTTTACTTTTCTAGTCAATAGATAAATCGACATTCATTATTCTCTAAGTGAGGTCGGCATAACATTTATAAACATGTTGTCACATGGTTTAGTCAAAACATTTAACAAAGGATGAAATCGATATTGCAAAATTGATCATTTAAACAGCGATGCAAGCGCCAACCAATAACTGCTTATTGTCAGTTATCAACTGGTTAAAATTACAGAGTCAAATTTTTATTCTAAAATTACAATTCATCTGAGCTTCAATTGTATCGATACATAATTAGCTTCTGCCCCCAGCTTGGTCTGCTCTAACTTCTGTCATCATCCTCTTGCACTTATCCCACTCTAAGTGGAGTCGGCACAACATGTTGTATCGTCTTTCACATCCGAACGGATTGAGGGATCGATGTTAATTTTAGTATAAAATAAGCGTCATTTCTTACCGAGGTGTCGTAAAAGGCGACTAAGGTAAGTCGACCCGCCGTCTGCTATCCGGCTGAGTAGAATAGACCATCCTCATTCCTTAACGAGGTGTCGTAAAAGGCGACTAAGGTAAGTTGACCCACCGTGTGGTATCCGGCTAAGTAGAATAGACCACCCTCTTTCTTACCGAGGTGTCGTAAAATATGACTAAGGTAAGTTGACATTAGGCAGGCGACCGGTCGTAATATACGAAGCTAATAATTTGACAACATGTTTATAACATGTTGTGCCGACCCCACTTATAGCGGGATAAGGGCAGGAGAATGATGATTCAGTACTGTGTAGAAAACATACAGAGGTCTACCTCTTTTAGGTATGACATACACTAGACTCACTGCGTCAGGTGAGATAAGTCGATCGAAAAACAACCAATAAAAAAACTGTAATCGATACTGAAATGTTATCAGTTAAAAGGAGATATCTCAATGAGTATCAGTTAATAATTGCTTACTATAGACGGGTATACTGGCGCACAATTATTATTAATCGAAATGCATTCAGCGCTCATCGCTTAATGGAGTTGTCGTTCGCTTGATGACATATTTGAATAATTTTCGGGGCTACTAAGTAATTTTATCTGTTGTACAGCGTAGAACGAACGAATTTTTATTTATTTGGGGTTATAAAAATAAATATTTTTTCATATTTTAAATCATCGCTATTTACATTTATTGTTATTAACGAACAATCTGGATGTTTTATTTAATTGCTAATAATATTTATTCTTAAATGAAGTCCGTAAAACGTGTCTGGATCTATGTGATACGATTTTCTGAAAATCCGGGTAAACCAACAGATACATTAAAGTAATTTATTAGAGAATTGGTGATCTACAAAAGTACTCCAAAAAAGTCCGCGACAACGTGTCTGTATCTCTTATAGTAAACTCACAATAACTACTTTTATGTAAAAAATTCATTAAAAATATTACCTTATGTTAACGAATAACAAAAAATCTATCCTTTATTTTAAGATACTAGGTATTCCAAATAAATATATTATATTATATTCCTTGAATTTCACTAAATTTATTTTATATTCTATTTAGTAATTTTAAGAATATCACTACATAGTATAAAACAAAGTCTCATTCTTTGTTTGTCCATATATCCCTATGTATGCTTAAATCTTTAAAACTACGCAACAGATTTAGATGCGGTTTTTTTTAGTAGATAGAGTGATTTAAAAGGAAGGTTTATAAGTATAATAACATTCAATACAGAGTAGAGAAATACTGTAATTTTTGAGATTTCGTAAATAATTACATTTTTTTTCGCTTACGTTGCAAACGCTGGCTATACCCTACAAGATTTATCAAAATGATGTACTAAGTATTTGTACACCTTAAAAAAGTCTACAGAAAAGTCCGGGATGGTATATGTCTATCTCTTATGGATAACCCACAATAGCATTTTTTGTCATTTACTTTTTACGAAAAATAATGCCTTTTTTATACAATACAGTATTATTCCTTATCTAAGTAAGTACGTTAAATAAATTTTTAATTTAATATAGATCAATATGGCCGTTTACAGCATGTAATTTAAGTGAACATATTCAGAAATATTACAGATTTGCTGGGAGGAGGCCGCGCTTCACCCTATATCACTTTGTTGTTACTTCAAAAGTTTGTTTAATGACAAGAAAACTGCGAATGTTGTATATAAAGACATTCTGTAATTAATTGTAAAAATAAAATAAATAGGGAAAATGTTAAAGTTAATAAGTAAAAATGTACTATATGAATTTAGATATTCCAAAGATAGCAGGAAATCTTCTTGGTATAGGGAGAGGGAAATTGTTTTTCTCCAAATTTAACGCTTGCCGGCCTCGGGCAGTAATGAATAAATCAAAACTCGGATCGAACTGGATCGATTTTCATCATTTTTTTGACACTGAGTGACATGTGCTATATATTTTATACCCGTGCGAAGCAGGGGCAGTGTTAAATATTCTTGAAATGACTAAATATATATAAAAATAAGTTTTTAATTAGAAAATTTAAAATGCATCTTCATAAAGAGAATTAAAAGACTCTTCTACTATGGGTGGGGCATATGAATGAAACTAATTGGACAATCGGCTCATTAAGGCGCTGAAGAGCGTTTGGCCGGCGTCGCCGTCCCGTTTGCCAGTTGGCGGCCCCTCTACTATCCAGTTCGGGGCTACATTGTTGAATCGCTCGCAAAATTATCGTATGCGCCTGCTATCGTCACTCATCACACGTCAATGTACTTTTGAATTTTAGATACTTTACAGGGTTCGTAATGCTACAAGTTTAAAGTAGGTCGTGATATTTGATAAATTGTTATTGATTATTATAAGTAGTTCACGGCTTAATGGTATTCAGCTGAGTAGAATAGACGACCCTCATTTCTTATTGACGTGTCGTAAAAGGCGACTAAGGTAAGTGTACCCCCGTGTAGTATCCAGCTGAGAAGAATAGACCACCCTAATTTCTTACCGAGTTGGTAATGGCGACTAAGGTAAGTTAACCCGCCGTGTGATATCCGGCTGAGTAGAATAGACCACCCTCATTTCTTATCGAGTTGTAAATGACGACTAAGATAAGTTGACCCATCGTGTGATATCCAGCTGAGTAGAATAGACCACCCTCATTTCTTACCGAGGTGTCACAAACATGTAACAAAATGTTGTAACTTCCCCACTTAGAGTGGGATAAGAGCATAAGAAAGAGGATGATGCAATTAGTAATACATCATTGAATGGATTTTGAAGTTTTGATGTTACGGTTAAAAAAACACGCAATTAATAACGCAGAATTTCTAATTATTTAAAAAAAAATTGCAACATGTAAGGGTTAATTATTGGATTGCTATTTGTTTTCTCTGCTTCTGGGCTCAATAATACACGTATAAATAATATAAATCCAATGCTTACTAATGGTTTAAGAATAAGTGTTCCGTGTCCACAATTTTTCCACACGCGGCGGGTTGCCACTAAGTGCCGATTCAAAAGTTTCATATGTTGGCACGAGATTGGGCCCTAACCAGCAAGTAACTGTTATTTTTAGTAATCTACGTAGAATAATCTAAAATTAGAAGATGCATATCTATTCATATATATAAAGCTGAAGAGTTTGTTTGTTTGATTGTGTGAACGCGCTAATCTCCGGAACTACTGGACCGATTTGAAAAATTCTTTCAGTGTATGATAGTCCATTTAGGTACTGAGAAAGGCTATATATAACATCACGCTAAGGTAAATAGGAGAGAAGCAGCACTAAATAATAGTACGAAGACTACGAAATTTAAAGCTTTCCTTGCGTGCGCTGCGTAAACGGTAATAGTTATTCAAAAATCATGTATTATAATATTATTCCCCTCTAAAAGATCTAAATAAAAGCGACAGCATATGCCCAGCTTTTATGGTTCATCCACTTTAACCATTTTTATGGTTATCAAAATACTAAATTTTTACGGTTTTAATTTTTCCACGCGAGCGGAGCTGCTGGCGATAGCTAGTTAAATATATCTTTATATTCAACTAAATATTCCAATTCTACTAATCCTACTAATATTATATTAAAGTATAGTACTAATATTACTATTATTATTATTATTAATATTATATTAAATATTATTATTAATATTATATTAAAGTATAGTACTAATATTACTAATATTACTACTATTAATATAGTACTAATATTATATTAAGTTAAATTATATTAAAGTTTGTGAGTATGGATGTATGTGTATTACTCTTTCACGGCGAATTGGCTCAACTAATATCGATGAAATTTGGCATAATTATTCCTTATACACTGGAATAACATATATGCTACAGAAATTCTGTTAATTCTACAGGAATAGAATGACATTGAAAAGCGCCATCTATTATCGATCACACGACAACAGTCCACGCGAATGAAGTCTTAGGTAAAATCAAGTATGATATATATGAGTAGAATATTAATAAACTGTTACATATTACGCTATGCGTTGTGATATTCCAGTTTCAGTGAAGTTCGTCATGAGAAAGAAGCATTGTAAAAGATATCTCACACATGCAATATTTGGGCTGCTAAAATTGAAAAAAAATACGAACATCACGAGAAAATACAATGCGTATCTAACAAGCTATGAAATGGGACAGAGCTCATTTGTTTCAGGAAATAAAAACTATAGCAAGGAAAGATATAAAGACCGCTTGAAAGTAAAATGTTACGAGCAATCTGTATGGGAGACCCGAAAATAAAAAAGCTATTGTCATTATTAAAAAAGTGGATTTCGGTGATTTAAATAAACTTTATTTAAGCTCGTAAAGTTTAGTAGTACTTCAGTATTCACTGCTGGGTTGAATTGCATATAGCTTTGACCGCTGTACTATGTAATGTAGTTTGTTTTTATTTAAAAAAAATTTGATTTTAAATGATTTTATTTTATTAAAAGATTTATTTTAAACTAGCTGTCCAGCCTCCTGTTGCTATGGCACAGTTTAGTTCCGAATGCCCCTTTCAATAGACCTCAACAATTAAAAAAAATGCTCCGATCGCCACCATAATCTACAGAATTATCCGCTGGGTCTTTCTAAAGAATGTCTGAAAATTTTATTAAAATTTGTCTAGCCTTGTCGTCTAAGAAGACTGTTTAGAAAATTTTCAGTATATTAGTCAGTATTTGTAACGTAAAATTATTGATTGAATGTAAATATTATTAGTATATTTCGATTTAATTCCATTTGCCGTATTTCTTTCCAGTCGATGTGTTTTTTTAAATAAAGAAAAATATAATTTATAGAATAAGGCATTACTTTGAGGACATAGATAATAAAAAGTAGTAATATAATTATTTTGCGGTTACGGCAAAACATTATTATTACTTTTGTATTATGGATCTCGCAAAGTAACGCCTAATTCCATAAATTATATACAACCGTCTTTATCATTTCTTACTCACATTTGCATGTGTATAAATTTGTATTTCTCAGTTGCTTGTATCATAAAGATATGCACGTTTATGCGCATGAAAATATGAAGTTTACGCTGAAGTTTTTCTGTAGCGTCTCAAGTGATGGTTTTAAAAAATATATTCATTCGTCTAACTACAGACTTCTGAGTTTCACCTAAATATCCTTTCATCAAAAATGTAGGCTTTCATTTTGCTGTATGCGCTATTACATTAAAAGAAACAAAATATTTCTTGCAAATATACAGTGTATGACTTATGAGTATATAAAATGTTACATGAGTGAAAACTGCGAGAGCATACTTACAAGTAAATGTGATTTATTGATTATCTTTAGCTTTTACGATCAATTTTACTTTTTATTAAGATAGCCGGAAAATTTGTGTGCCTTATTTTATGCTATTTTGAGATTATTATCATAAAAAACTTAATGGATAACAAATCTCATATGACAGGCATAGATTTTGGTCTCTGTTAAATTTAATTGAAATATATTGGTTGATCACGAGATATACTGGGCTCAATACGCTTTTTCGAAACTTAAGAAACCTAAACAGTAATAAACATAAGGCGAAAAGTTTTTACAATAAATTTTAAATATCGGCTAAATATTTATATAAAGTCAATGCATATAAAAAAAACGCTGATAAAAAGGAAAAATGCAAAACCACATAACTACGTATTTAGTAAATTTAGACATACATAGGAAAACAAATACTTGTCTATTTCCTAATTCTTATTTGTCAGATCTGTTTTGTCACCAGTAGCGTTAAATGAAGCAATTTCCCGTCACTTAAATTGATTCCGCCCCCTCCCAGCATGCAGCATCCTATTAGAACGATTAGTTCAACGTTGTTGCCTTAATCATAAACTCCGCATGTCTCACCTTCGTGAGGGTAGATAATTTGTACTATTCCAAACAAATTTACGCCTTTAATTGATGTATAAGGATCAATTTGTTTGCGTACTGACTGATTTAAGACCTTTAATGTGATACTGTAATGATATTTTAGAGTTTATCCATAGATATCATAATTTTTTTAGCTGCATAATTATGCTATTATAGGATCGAAGTGATACAAACAGTTCTTTTATTTATTTTAACGAAATTACTATTTATTTTAAAAGTATTTGTCATGTATTTATATTGCAGTTATTTAAATTGATAATACTCTACAACCCGGATATTTCGGTCTTTTTTATTATGATTGTAGTTTCTAAATGTCAACGATAAAATAAAATTCTTAACGCTTTCTTATTTTCTCTTTTTTGTTTCGGATTGGTAATAGCAGTGCTAATTGATAGAAAAGGTACAGAAGTTATGTAATTAAAACAGTGGCTTTGTGGCAGAGACGTTAGTTCAAGAGCGAAGAAATATCAGTTTAGATCAACAGCCTTTTTCTAAATGCTTTTATGGACAAAAGCTATAGCGTCTAAATCTTATCGAAGGTTTAGACGTACAAATGCAAGCCTATAAGTTTTCTAAAAACCTTGATTGATATTAAAAATTTCGGTCAATCTTGCATGTGGTGTGGAAATTTCAAAAGTCTAATCTCTAAGATATGCAATATCGATATTATACAAAAAAATAAATAAGCCTCACACAATACAACACAACTTCTCACCTTTCGGTTTTCAAAACTTATACGTGCATAACACAAGTATGATAAATTCTGACTTATTTAAAAGTCACTTACTTTAACTTAGCGACATATTTTCTCCTAACAGGCTGAAAAGTTTGAAGAGTAAGTTTTTATATTATTTAAATTTGCACAAAGCTTAATTCGTAACGGAACTTTAAAGTTGCCTTAGGGATTTTCTAATTCCTGTAATGTATGCGACGATAATTACTCTCGGTTGAATAAAGTTCTAATTTGTATAATAACTGAATCAAGTAACCCGATCTTCTATGTCATTATGCCGGGGGCAGACCACAGCTATAACTCAAAAAGGTTTTTCCTCCCTCACTAAGAGGAAGCGCGGCTTCTGGGGTCAATTGTCACGTCTCCGAAAAGTCATATCTTGAAGCTCTCCATAAAAGATTAGTTCCAGTATTTTGAAGATCCAGTATTTTGGATATAATATAACGTTTTACTCATGTTGATATGAGACGGATGATCAAATTTCTTATTTATAAATATACTAGCTTTCCCTGCAGCTTTGCCCGCGTGGAAATCTGTTTATTAAATGCTTGACCGTTATTAGAAGCTTAAATATGAGATAGGCACACCTGGTTTTCCGTCGTATTTTACCTCTCTTTCTACCCAAATATCTCTGTCTCTTTCCTTTTTCCCCCCTTTTCACCGAACATGGCGGGAGGCGCTAGACAGCGACTCTTTGTATGTCATTGGCATTTAGTTTTCCGTCTAGTAAACTTGTGCAAATTCAGTGTTGGTAAAATTATTTAACTACCTTCAGTGATTATTGTGTTAAATCCAGCACGTAAGTTGCACATTATTTTTAAGATTAACGGTGTTACCGTTCGTTATTTCTTTAAGAATTTTTTTATTTTTCTACCCTTTTATCTGTAATATTGTAACATCGCGTAGTACTTCTGCAAGTATGATAATGATGTTGGCCCGAATTTATAGGCTATTTTTTAGAATAATGAATCCTTACAAGTGTTTTTGTAATGCATAACGATAACGTAATCCTGATGAATTGAGAGTGTTAATATGTCGGAACGAATTCACGACGCGATATCCGGCGGTTAATCTCTATTAGTAATTTAAAGCAAACACTTTGTATAAAGGATAAATAAACTATTTGATAATGACTAATTTTTGTCAGACCTTAGTCGCGAGATAGAACAATCGACAAGTTCAATACTACAGTGATTCGAATCATGGTGTACCTAATTTGACATTTAATAATTTAATTAAAATGAAGAATCCAGTTTTACCTACCAACCTTGCGCCCTCTGTTCAATGGTTCGGTAGCGATATGTGAATGATGTATATCGATACACAGAAATGGTATAATCATCCATCCGGATTCTAGCGTGAAGCAATAAATTGCGTCAGTCAATACTCTGATAAATCCTATGCTTCGTTTGTTCGTTCGTTTGTTTCTTTAACGTCCGCTGTTTGAAAGCAATAAGAGATTATTCTATTTGCGAATAATTATGTTACGAATTATAAGCCAACTGATATATTCGACTAAAATATCAGATGTCGCGGTTGAATGTCAATTAAATGATTGACGAGATATTGTTGAACATGTCACGGCTGACCTTTTACATATGGCTTACAATTTTCTTATCGTAATCGTATCTTTTCTTCTGAAAATACAGAGATGTCAAAGGATAGCATTTGAAAGTGTAAGCGCGATTTATTTATAAAATGTTAAATAAATAAAAATTTTAATCTCATATATTCCATTTTCAAAGTCTTATTGCTACTGTAGACAGTGCGGTCGTGTGAGAAGGCAATCGGCCAGGACGCAGTTTAATAAACCGAATACATTGAAAACACAGTATGTAACCAGTATAATAATAAATAACTGTAATGTTGTACCATCGCACGGTACTTCTTTAATTAATGACGTTGGTTCTAATTCATATACCAGTGTCATTATATTCAGCTCTCGCGGGGCGGTATCATCTTTGCATACTATGAATACGTGTAATTTTGTACCATCGCTTGGTACTTCTGCAAGTTATGACAATGAAGTTTGGTCCTAATTCATATACCAATTGTCATCATATCCAGCTCTCGCGCGGCGGTTATCATCATTGCATCCTATGAATATGTATAATGTTGTACCATCGTTTGGTACTTCTGCAAATATGAAATGACGTTTGGTACTAATTCATATACCAATTGTCATCATATCCAGCTCTCGCGGGGCGGTTATCATCACTGCATCCTATGAATATGTATAATGTTGTACCATCGCTTGGTACTTCTGCAAATATGAAATGACGTTTGAAACTAATTCATATACCAATTGTCATTATATCAAGCTCTCGCGGGGCGGCTATGATCACTGCATCCTATGAAGATGTGTAAGGTTGTAGCATCGCTTGGTATTTCTGCAAGTTATAACAATGAAGTTTGGTCCTAATCATTTACCAGTTGTCATTATATCCAGCTCTCGCGGGGCGGTTATCATCATTGCATCCTATGAATATGTATAATGTTGTACCATCCTTTGGTACTTCTGCAAATATGAAAATGACGTTTGGTACTAATTCATATACCAATTATCATTATATCACGCTCTCGCGGGGCGGTTATCATCACTGCATCCTATGAAGATGTGTAATGTTGTACTATCGCTTGGTACTTCTGCAAATATGAAAATGACGTTTGGTACTAATTCATATACCAATTGTGATTATATAAAGCTCTCGCGGGGCGGCTATGATCACTGCATCCTATGAAGATGTGTAAGGTTGTACCATCGCTTGGTATTTCTGCAAGTTATAACAATGAAGTTTGGTTCATATACCAATTGTCATTATATCCAGCTCTCGCGGGGCGGTTATCATCATTGCATCCTATGAATATGTATAATGTTGTACCATCCTTTGGTACTTCTGCAAATATGAAAATGAAGTTTGGTACTAATTCATATACCAATTATCATTATATCACGCTCTCGCGGGGCGGTTATCATCACTGCATCCTATGAAGATGTGTAATGTTGTACCATCGCTTGGTGCTTCTGCAAATGTGAAAATGACGTTTGGTACTAATTCATATACCAGTTGTCATCATATCCAGCTCTCACTGGGCGGTTATCGTCATTGTATCCTATGAAGATGTGTAATTTTATACCTTCACTCGGTACTTCTGTAAAAATGAAAATGACGTTTGCCCCTGATTTGTATACCAGGTGTCATCATATCCGACTCGTATTGGGCGGCTATCGTCACTGTAACCTATGATTATGTATAATGTTGTACCATCGCGTGACAGTTTTGCAAGTATAACAATGACAAAGTTGCTGAAAAGAGCAGCCCTGGTCTTAAAAAGTAATCTTGTTTACAAAATATCCGGGAATGGACAGGAATTAAGAGCACTCCCAAACTCTTCCGTCTTGCCAAGAATAAAAAGGCATATGCGGAGTTGACTGCTAACTTTCACTAGTTTGAAAGACACGCAAAGAAGAAGATGACAATGATTTTTTTTTTTTTTTTTCCTAATGCATATACCAGTTGTCATCATATCCAGCCCTCGTAGGGTGGTTATTTTTATTGATACTCCAGGAACATCGGTAGTGGTGTACCATCGCTTGGTAATTATGCAAATATGAAAATGATGTTTTCCAAATTCATAGACCAGTTGTCAGCATATCCAGCTCTCACGGGGCGAATGTCATCATTGCCACCACATTAATATTTATAATGCACCATCGCTTGGTACGTCTGCAAGTATGACAATGATGATGGTTTAGATTCTTATGCCATTTGTCATCATTATCAGCCCTTGCAGGGCAGTTATCATCTTTGCCACCCCGTGAATATCTGTGTTGTACCGTCGCGTGGTAATTCGGCAAGCATAACAATGACATTGGTCCAAATTTATATGCCTGTTATAACCATGACCAATCCTCGTGGGACGGCTATAAACATTGCCATCCTACGAAAATCTGTAATAAGGGGACGAAAGTGTCAACTATCGCCTACTAGGGTCAGTAGTAACAAAGGCAATACCTCCAAATCTTTTCGAGTGGGAAGTCTAGCACAGTACGTGAGCCCCTGAAGAAAAATAGGAGCTCCATATTATTTGTTACTATCAGAGTATCGTATACCGCTATCTAAAAAGCCTCAGCATAATATTTGACCGTCGTCGCACTTGGGAGTCACACAACATGAGTTACACGTGACAAGGAGATTTGACTTAGCCGCCACAACGCGAGCTTTATTTCTCCTCTATCTTCGTTTCAAAGGATGATAGCGCATATCGTCCCATTTTCAATATAAAACTACTAAGTTAATAAACGGGAGATTGCACATGCGAGGTAAATTTATCACAGATAGTCGCTTCCTACGGCTGGTTATGAAAATCAAATGCTAGAAATGTTGTCTTTCTTTTCGGCACCCGAAATTATGCGTGTTTGGCGAATTTATAGCGCAAAATATTTGAATAAAAACTCTAAGGTTGGTCGTCGATTTGACCTTGACTATCTCTTGTGTAACAAAACTAGAACTTTGTGGCTAAGTTCATAGAACTGCTACCACCTAAGAAACATGTGGCTCTTGTTGCTAAAGATACACGCGATACTGAGAGTTCTGAAGGATTTATTTAGTGGACGTATTCAATGTTGCCAGATTAAGGTCCTTCGCGGGAGACCTAATCATCGAGCTACTCTCGGGTTTCTAAGTACGTTATCAGAACGTGTGTTCATGGTGAAATACTCGCTTCCCGATCCAGGAGACTGATATCAAATTAATGTCTTAAGAATTTTCAATAAAACAACAACTACTCGGCAATCGCAGAGTTGGTTTCCATTTTGAAAGACCAGAAATGTCAAAGTATGTCAAAAATGTCAAAAGTATGGTATTAATTGAATATGATACCGCATTGAAAGCAGAACAAAATTTCAGCTGATAACATAGCTAACTTTGATCGATAAATGTGATCGATTTATATGCATTGAAGACCGCTTGCGTTGGTGACAGACGCAACTTAGATTACAACAATCACAAGGCAATGTATTAACGACGCTTTCAGCGTGCCGTGGAAACGTCCGCTAATGTAACTACATGTATGTAACATGTCTATATTCGACAGTAGTTCCATCGATGAGAAATCGATTGTGTTTTAATACGTTTCTAGCTAATCTACATTTAAAGCATAACCTATCCTATTAAACAATTTTACCTAACAAATCAGCAAAATACACTTCATATAAGAAGTGACAAGTAAATAATATGTACATGTTTTGGTCATATATTTTCTAAAATTCATATCTTTAAGGAACTTAAGGTACAAAAACCACCAAATCGGGATATTAGAGGTGTTACAAGTTGTAGAGAAAAAATATACTGTCTCCACATTATAATAATGTAAATGACAATAACATATTTCAGGTGGTTGGGTACACAACCACAATACTATTTTATGTTTAGGTCGCAGGATAAAGGACCTAACCCTCAGTGTGTTGATAACAAACATTGTGTGGTGTTGACTTATTGATGAACTTACTCCTTTTTCCACATAATTTATTGAAGTCACATTGGCACCTTTTCACCAGGCGATAACAAACACGTCTCATATTTAAGCTTCTAATAACGGTCAAGCATTTAATAGAGGCGTTTTACCTGAAATAAAACGCTTATTAAATACTTACCTTATTAGAAGCTTACTTTTTATACCTGCCTGGTGCTTAATGAGACACAATGACATACAAAGAGTCGCTGTCTAGCGCCTCCCGCCATGTTCGGTGAAAAGGGGGGAAAAAGGAAAGAGACAGAGATATTTGGGTAGAAAGAGAGGTAAAATACGACGGAAAACCAGGTGTGCCTATCTCATATTTAAGCTTCTAATAAGGTAAGTATTTAATAAGCGTTTTATTTCAGGTAAAACGCCTCTATTTTATCGAAATTTTGAACATAGAAGTAGTTATTGTGAGTTGACTATAAGAGATAGAGACACGCTGACGCGGACTTTTTTGAAGTATTTTTGTAGATCTACAAATCTGTAGTACATTATTTAAATTTAAAATCGGTATAGCCGATCCGCAGAATGTACTATTAATCACAGTCTTCAGTAAGTACACTATTTTTGTACTGTAATTACACTATTTTTAGTATACCCGTACAAAAATCTGTTAACAAGACTTTAAGAAAATTGTTTACATACAGACCGACAGCTTTTGAGGACTTTATTTTGTAATAGGAATCTGGGTAACCGAGCTTAGAGGCGTTTTCGAAATTCAGAAAAAATATTATACATTAAAATAATATACATTAACTCATTTAAAGATTAAAGAAAGACAGATAACTAATTAACCTGACCGTACATCATAGAGCTGTCCTCGTTGAAAATAATCATTTACGGTATTGTTATTTATCCTGTAAGGGAAAACCAATAACAATACTATGATTCCCTCACAGGTTGCAGTTGAAAGGCAATCTTTCTCTTTGAATACCATTAGCGTGGAAAGGTTAGAGTAATTAATGGAATAATGTAGGTCGAAGATAAGGTTGATGAGAATTGGCAACAAGATACTTAAGCTATGGAAGGAAGATTATTTTGTCTATATTTATTTAATTTGAGGAGACTTTAGATTATGAATTTTTTAATCTGATCAACTTAAAAAATATAAAATTTAACGATACACGACTAAAATACAATATCAAAAATGGGGAGATTTATAACGTAACTGGCACGTGTAGATACGGTCTGTAGACTGCTAATGATGTAAAACCACTTTCATCTTAAAAGAGCCATTGAGAAACAGACGTTCTATAATAAGAAAAAAAATCGACAAATTCTCCAACGATATGGCGTCTTTTGCTTTCGTAAGTATCAAGTCTAGTTTCGCCAAAAAGATTGTGGGCTATTCATTCCAACTAAAGGCAACAAACGAACCTACGCCTCCTTCGATTTTCCCATAATTATTTTCCAACCGAATTTCTTAGCCACATCTCCACCTTTTTCGATCGATTGATTTGAAACCGTTGTTTTAAAATCTTATTATTTAATTGCAATAATTGACAGAATTTGCAATAGAATTATTTTGCTGTAATCCGCATTTGAGTAGTAGTGTTTGTAAGAAAATATATGTAATGCTAAGTGTAGGAAGCAAGCAACATTCACCTGGTAATGCGTGTCGTGGAGGCTATCGTCCTGACGATGCTTCGGTTTTGGGGCGAAACGATCGTGGAGATTGTGGTAGCGAGTGTGTGTAGTGCGTGTGTGGAGTGTTGGCCTTGGCAGCGTTTTATGATACGTATGGTCACTTGTGATGCATGTATAAGGTATATGAATGTTGCCTGTTTCATACACTTAGAATTACATTGTATCTCTTAACAAACGCGGATAACAGCAAAATAATTATATTGTAACTTCTGTATTATGGAATTCCACAAAGTAACGCCTGTTTCTATAAATCATGCATTAATTGAGAAAAACCAGTCCTTTTATCTTATTTAAGAATTAAAAACATATGCTTTGTCGTCAGAATATCAACAGTTAGATTTATGAACGGGAAATAAAGATGATTTGAATTTAAATTATACGTGTGATATTTCTGTAAGCATCCCATAGCATGTGGTTTTCTATGGCGACGCATATTGTCTGCGGTCTATTATATCATTCGCCAGTAATACTGTATAGTGCGTGATCATGAATCCCACGCCTCTTTTACTTCCTTTACAGTTATGCATAGAGAATACTCGAATAGCTTTTTCAAACTATCAGTATGCATATATAAGTAAGAAATTATCATCATCCTACCCTTATCCCACTCTAAGTGGTGTCGGCACAACATATTACAAACATGTTGTCATATGATTTGGCTACGTAGTTAACGACCGGCCGCCTGTCTGACGTCAACTTACCTTAGTCGTATTTTACGACTCCTCGGTAAGAAAGAGGGTGGTCTATTTTACTCAACCGGATACCACACGGTGGATCAACCTTAGTCGCCTTTTACGATACGGTAAGAAATGAGGTTGATAAGTAAGAAATTAAAATAAATATAAAATATTACTTATAAACAACATAAAAGTAACATATATTCCGCAGATTATAACAAAAATAGTTGTTTTTCTCCTACTCCCGAAGAAAGAAACGGCTTATTTTTATCCTAGTAGGTGTTCCAGCAGCTTCGCCCGCATAGAAGTCAGTGTGTCACAATTTTTTTACAGAATTTAAATTTCGAACATAAAAGTAGTTATCGTGAAGTTCATTGTAAGAGATTTTTAAATAACTTTCACCGTTTACTTAGCGCGAAAGCAAGCGTAAAATATTGCCTTTTTTCGCAATATTTTTTTGCTGTTCTTCTCATATTCTTCTTAGCGTAATGTTATGCAGCCTATAGCCTTCCTCGATAAATGGGCTATCTTGCACTTAAAGAATTTTTCAAATCGGTTCAGTAGTTCCTGAGATTAGCGCGTTCAAACAAACAAACAAACTCTTCAGCTTTATAAATTAGTGTAGAAATGATAACCCGGTATATTAGGTTCAATTGTTCCAAATTTTATCAATATTTTTCCAGCAGTGAAATCATAACAGATAAACGCGCAGAATTTCGCATTCATAGTATTGCTAACGATAATTATTTTCCAGTACATTATTATCATTCTTAAAATAAGCAGTTTTAAATTACTCGGGTCTAAGAAAAAATATTATTACAAAGTTTTTATTCGCTAGTATTTCATAATTCTATTTATTTTGTAATATATATTTGTCTATGGGCAATTGTCATTTATTCACCGATATGTAGGTAGGTAGCAATGAAAACGCCTCTCGCCGATCGGTTCGTTTTGTCGCCGTGCGAGTGTCTACTGTCTATGTGAACGCGAACTTTCGCTAATGGCCGCTCGATCGCTATAAATTACTCGTATAAATTCATTGAAAAACATTAAACAACTTATCCGGGACTTGTAATATAAAGTGCAGTGCCTAATTTTAAAGTGTCGTGTCGAATTTCGGACTCACAATAGTGTTACTGTTCGTTCGAGTAAAATTCCCCTGGCGCCACAAGAAACGGCCGGCCGCCGGTGCATATCAAGGACTTCGAACCTTCCAGTGCGTGGTGGCAGTACAACGGCATGGAAAGGTGGGTTGTGCTAAGTTGTTACTACTTAACCGTGATAATTGTGCATTGCCCAGAAAAATAGAGAATAGATAAAAAACCCTGAACCCCCCTATACAGTCCACTTAAACACCAACTTCTTTTCTATTCTTTTAAAACTTTAAAAAACAGTTTTGAGTGACGCCATTTTGTCTTTCGTTTTATTCGTATTCTTATATATTGTAAAAATAAACTTAATTCGATTAAACGAAATTTAAGAATTTTCTACCGTTTAATTAATAATAGGTAAATAAATATTATCAGTGCCATTCGTTATTCATTCGATGATAATATTATATTTTTTCTAAAAACTTAAGACGGTAGTCGACACTACGTAGTTGTAGCGAGCGGCAAAAGTTATTTTTATATGTCACGACTACGACACGACATTCGACTTTTACTAAATATTAAATTTTTAATTTTTATTTCTAAATTTCTTCTGTGTAAGTACTTAGATGCACGATAGTGGTTAAGCAGAGTTTATTTATTATTGAGCATGAGTTAAACACAATCGTTCAGCTAGGAATGAATGCAAATACTAATAGAGATTCTTATCGTAAATTTATGGTTTCTTGTATCGGACTTACATAAGCTACCCGGATTATAAAGCCATTTGTCGCTATACCTATATGAATGATGTTATAAGCGGTTCTGATTCGGTTGAATCTGCTATACATCTCCAAAATAAGCTTTTGAATTTATTTAAAGACGGTGGATTTGGACTATAATAGATATGTTTTCGTATCACGTGAAACCTTTGCACGATAAAGTGACAAAACACACAACTAAATCCTAAAATAAATGATAGAAATAAAATATAAAAACAGCATGTGTTTTTTTATCATTATAGGCGAAATTGTTTTATTAGTTTATGTCGGATTTGTGTCAACGAGCTTACAACTTGACTGATAATCACACCAGCCATACGATTTTCCACTAAACGATTGAACTATTCGATTTTACGTAAAGTCTTTATGAGTAAGTTGACATTGCTTATCCAACTTGTGGGGTCGGCATGTTATAAATATGTTGTAACAAGATTTGGCTACGTATCTTATGGTCAGTTGCTCTCTGACATCAATTTACCAATGTCGTATTTTGCGACACCTCGGTAAGAAGAGGGTGGTCTATTCTACTCAACCGGATACCGCACGGTGCGTCAACTTACCTTAGTCGCCTTTTACGACACCTCTGTAAGAAATGAGGGTGGTCTATTCTATTCTTCTTGGGAAGTTTTTTAGGGTGACAAACATCTTGCATCTAGATGTTTATCATATTACAAAACGTATATTGTTTCTAATTTACAGTCAATAGTCTCATGCACAATGGTATGGGCTTTTCTAAATATACACAAATCACGAGTTCTAATTTTGCTATCAAACATTTGGCATGGTGCAACGTCAAGCGTCCTGGCAACAAATACGATAGATACACGCCGTATTAAATTATGACAAACCGATAACTTGTAGGTAGCTCGGCTTGGACCCAAATTATACATATCGGCATGAATGCCAAGTCCTTGCACAAAGCTGGCCTAGGATCACAGAATACATACAATGTACGGTCGCTAAAGAGGTTATGGTCTTTTCGATGCGCTATACTATTGTGATGCTATAGTACTGACAGTAAAAGTTTTACAATATTAAGTCTCTTGAAATTTCTTGGACGTATATAAGGCTTTATAAGGGCGGTATAAGGCTTTGGACAATAATCTTGAATACTGAGAAGTAGTGAATAATGCGAAAGAAATGGTTTAGTTTATAGACAACTAGATTGAAATATACTTGACTTTTTGAAAACGACATTCACTCTCTTTTAAAATTAAGTATTTCGGAATTTATATATTTATGGACTATTATATTGGTGTACTTACGAGTACCATAGTTCAATGTTCAATAAAATAAGCGTGCCATCTTTATCAAAAGCAATCATTTCAACAATGTCTGATTTATGAATAATATCTATGTATGAAGTGTATAATCATAAAAAAGTAAAGTACAGGCCTTTAATTATCTCACTTAGCATAGGCTTCTCTTTACGTTAGTACAGTTGTATTTTCAAATAGAGAATCGAAATTGAATTCGAAATCTCCCTGTAATGATGTGCAGCGAATCTACGTCATACAAACGTGGTTCAATGCAACTGGACTGATTGTAAATAGTCATAAGGATAAAATAAAAATATTATAGCGTTACAGTGCGACAAGTACCTTATGTAGTGCCTTTTACAGTGCATTTGTGTCACACCGCGCCGTAAGCACTGTACTTGCGATATTGTACGCGTAATGAGTGACCTTATTCTGATGTTTTTTCTTGTCTTTGTGTATTGTAAATGTTGGTGTATTAGTTCTTTTCAATTAGAATTGAAATATTTAAATTCTAATTTCAAATTCTTTACTCATGTAAACTTGTAAGTGCTTTGGAATTCTCAACTCAATTGATGGTTCGGAAAGCTGTTCCTACTTACAATAGCCGGCAATAAATTCAGCGGTTCTCGTTCTAAAGTATAATTCTTATCACTAGTTAAAATTTAGTCATTACTGTCTTGTACAAGGTTATAGAGTCGCTATGTCCACACATTCTTATCATCTAAATAATCCTCAACAGTATAGAAGGCTTTCTGTATGAGACTCTTTTTAAAAGTGTTTTTAATCGCTGTAATGGCAAAGCTAAAATTGATTGCGGAAAAACATGGAAAGACATCTTTTTTGTCAGTTGGGTAGTATTGATGTGAAATAACAATTTTGTTTATATAATAATCAAATTAATATCGATGTTAGTAAATTTCTATAAATTAGGCCGAACACTGATACTTTTATGCTTATAATATACTCTCGGTTTGAATAAAAAAAAAATTAAATGGTAAAAAATCTTATAAAATTATGTTCAGAACGACGAGTACAAATTTTAATATTGTATGAACCCAGTAGAGATTTTCGTACAATAATATTGATGTTGAATCCCATTTTAGCTTCACCCTCGAAATAAATATCGTTTTCCTTAACTCGAAAAAATAATAGCGTACTTAAAGGAGCGTAAAAGACATTGTAGAGGATAAGTGGATTATCGATATCGTTCCTACGTTGGACACAATTTTATACGACTACATCTATTTCATTTCAGAAATAAAACTAGGTAAATTGTCCCTCTAAAAGATACTCTTATTCTATAGATTTTTATTCAAGAACAATTTTGTCCCAAGATAATAGAACAAGATATTGAAATAAATATACTTCAATCTTAATAAATTCTTATTTTCTTGGTCTTTGAACTTATTCTCAGTATCGGTGTCAGCAATCTGTGGGGAAATTTGAATAATTTGACTTTTACCCATCAAAGGATTTTATTATAAGGCAACAAGCCGACGGCATTTCCCGAAATCGCAATTTGAATTTTGTGGAAAGCTTTTGATAGGCCAATTGCATAATTTTTCTTTCAAAGGCCTGATTTTCGTAGATTTATTCATAAAGATTGAATATAAACGGTTACAATAACAAATCTGATATTTAAAACAATTGGTGCAATTGTGAATAATATGAACATTTTTTTTCTATTTATATTAAAATTTATCGTCATAATCATATAAGAAAATCATTTAATACGTAGTAGTTATGGTTCTATCGTATGCCATGTGGTATGCGGCTGAGTAGAATAGACCATCTTCATTTCATACCAAGGTGTCGTATAAGGTGACTAAGGTAAGTTGAGTCTCCGTGTGGTATCCGGTTGAGTAGAATAGACCACCCTCTTTCTTACCGTGGTGTCGTAAAATATGACTAAGCTAACTTGACGCCAGGCAGGCGGCCGGTCGTAAAATACGTAGCCAAATAATGTGACCACATGTTTATAACATGTTGCCGACCCCACTTAGAGTGGGATAAGGGCAGGAGGATATATATATATTTTATATTTGTTCACCTTCGCTATTTGTTCGAGTTATAGTTGAATCGTATTTATATTTTATATAAAAAAAAATTAAATATATGGGACACTTATAAACTCGGTCACGGTAAGTAACATAATACTTGTGTTATGGATGCGAGATATTTGGTGAAAATATACTTATAAATTTTTTTAAATAAGTACTTAAATGCAAATATACACCCAGGCTCAAAGACCAACAAATTCATTTTTAGAAAATGTTGGCCCTCGGCGGGAATAGAAACCGCGACCCGCGGAGCTGAAGGCAGGGTGACTACCCACTGCGCCAACAGGCCAGTCAATAAATACAGTCAAAATTATACTAATAAATAGTGCTGTATTTTGGTTTTATATGTCGAACCACAAAAAACTTTATCGATGAAAGTAAATAAACGCAGACATCCGTTTCAAAATATTTTAAACAGTCCAACGAGTTTCATTAAAACAGTTCAATGGTAGCATGTAATTCAATGTATTGGGATAACGTCGGATGTGGCGGCCCACGTGACGGCTTCCGGTGCCGGTTGCCCGGTCACGTGATACTGATCGCATTGTTGTTTTGATGAAATGTTGTTGCACTACAAAGTAGTAAATAATGTACTTATATGTTAAGGAAACAATAAGGGAAACCAAACGAATTAGGACTTCATTTCCAAAGTTACGTATCTTATTTCCAACAATATATAAACAGATCTAATCCAATATTTATCAGACACACTTATGATATAGCCTTTTGTTGATTTTAAGGCTTTCAGGCGTCACCAAAGATTGCATATAAATGTTATAAATAACACCTTTATTAACATGAAAGCTTATTTTGCTACGATGGTTGAGCAAATTTCTTGCATTAGTAAAATATGTCATTTTATCTTAGTTGACGTCAGGAAGGCGGCCGATCGTAAAATACCAAGCCAAATCATGTAACAACATGTTTATAATATGTTGTGCCTACCCCACTTAGAGTGGGATAAGGGCAAGAGAATATTGATGAGTTACTTGTAAGAAACGCATCACTGTACTTAATAAATTTAATTAATGACCTAATTAAATTTAATTAATTAATTAATTAAGTTTAATTAGTTAATTTAAGATAGCGTTAACACATAAAACTGTCAATCATATAATTCTTACTGATAATATGATCAATAAAAACTAACTCGCCCCGCCAGTAAATAAACATTCTTTAATGAGAAAATATCTTTCTTATAATTCCATTCCTTGTGCATAAATATTTACTAGTTATCCGGCTAAGTAGAATAGACCAACCTCATTTTTTTCCGAGGTGCCGTAAAAGGCAACTAAGGTAAGTTGACCTACCGTGTGGTATTCGGTTGAGTAGTATAGACCACCCTCTTTCTTACCGAGGTTTCGCAAAAGGCGACTAAGGAAGGTTGACCCGTCGTGTGGTATCCGGTAGAGTAGAAAAGATCACCCTCATTTCTTACCGAGGTGTTGAAAATACAATTAAGATAAGTCATCGTCAGTCAGGCGGTCGTGAATACGTAGCATAAACATGTGATAACCTGTTGTACTGACCCCACTTAGAGTGGGATAAGAGCAGTAGAATGATGATGACATTGAAATGTTTAGTAAGATTTTCTGAAATCCATTAAAAAGATATTAAAACTTACAATATACAGTCAAAACAAAAATGAGGCGGAGATTATTTTTGTAATGTAGGCTGTCAGCGTTGATCGGGCTGCAACCGGTCGCTCTAGTTACGATTCATTTTTCATTATGATATTTTTAAAATAAATTGAAACTATTTTTAATCTGCAATTTCATTAAAAGTAATGATGACAGATTTCTGAATTCAAATTGTAAATTAAATGTTATTATTGATCCTACAGCTGCGATAAACGACTGGGAAGACCATGCGATTCTTTCGAGGTGGTCCCGAGTTCAAACCCCGGCAAGGCACCAATGAGTTTTCCCGTAAAACTTATGTGCCGTGCCTCTTTGATACTTGCAATTTATCACACGCTTTTCGGTGAAGGAAAACATCATGAGGAAACATACATATCTGTAGAGAATCCTAAGGATACGCGAAACCTACCAATCCGCACTGGAGCAGCGTGGTAGGTCTTAGTTCCAATTCTTCTCTCCAAAAAACACGAAGTGTGGACGCCTATGCCCAGCAGTGGGATAGTAACAGGCCGTTAGTACTATTTCAGATATGTAAGACAAATCCTTAGTAAAATGTTATATGGATGTGTAATAATAGCCAGGACATCATGCATATCTCTAGAGAATTCTGGGGATATGTGTAACCTATATTTGGACCGCATTGGAGCGGCGTGGTTGGTCTAACCTCCAAACTTTTTTACCTAAAAGAAGACGGCTATGCCGAACAGTGGGAGAGTAACAAGATTCACTTTTAATTATTTCGAAAAACGCACTGAATAGGTACAAGATAATCTAAGCAGTATAGTGTTGTAGGTCAAAATTGATTTACTTTTGCGCGTGTTCTAAAATATACCTTTAATCAAATAATAATCACCGAAAATTGTCTTGTATGAATTATTTTCTACAATAATCTTCAGTTGAGACTGTCGGTAAAAACAAATTTCGATAAATAAAATATCCCCACAGAATAGTCATATGTGACCCACCGGTGGGTTATGTCGCTCTACAGAATAGTCAAGTGTGACCCACCGATATGTTACGCTCGCGTTAAGAAATTCATCTTAGATGATGCTTATGAATAATGACGCTTTAGCTTATGCACTGTTATCACACACATGCTATCAAATTTCAGTGATTGTTTAAGATAAATTCGTTTCTTCGTTCGATATAAATAGAATGTATGCTTTTTTATATTGAATATAAACACAAGTTACGATCCAAACTATACTAATTTAATCGTTTGTACTGCGTCGTAACTTTATGGCAATGTAAGATTCTTTGCGTGTTTCGCAAGATCGTAAAATTATACCGTTTCTTCAACCTGGACGAATCGTGATAATACTTTGTGAAAAAAAATCAATATACTTTATTGCTCGGCGTACTATACTAAGTTTACTATCCATGTTTCTTTGTTTCAATGTAAATGTCTGGAAAGAGAAAAAATGTTCAGAGAAACCCGGTCGCATTGAAAAGGTCTTTTATTGAGTACAATGAAAAACTAAGAATTGTTGCTTACAACTATTAGGGTTGCCAACAAAAGAAAACGTGAAGTGTAAACGACAGGGATAATTTTAGTTAACTACTTCTACATTAACAACATATCTACCACTGTGGTTTAAGAATTTGAAGATCTTTATAACTTGCATTATCAAAAATTAAATTAATATCAAAGAATTTTGCAGATATATATGAATATTATAGTTACAGTACGGCGATGTCATGAAATGTACGTACTCTACAATTCTAGCCATTACTTCTTCTATCCGTGATACGTAGATATGAGACCGTATAAGGGGTTTTCAGGAAAGGTATAGAAGCGTTCGAAATGTAGGCATACACACGTATGATGTCTTCATCATGGACCCAAATATCCCTAAATGAGAAACTTCCACGGCGAGTTGGGCAAAAACACAATCTTATCCCACTCATTTAATAACATATATTTGCATACCTATTGCACGTACTTAGGCAAAGCTGATACACGGACTATTGAACCTGATAATTATGAATAATGTTCTGGAAAGAGAAGAAAGTTCTGCACGTAAAAGGAAATCTTGTTTACGGAACATCTGGAAATGGACGGGATTTAAGAGAGCTTCAAACCCTTCCAACTGACCAAGAATATGAAGGCATATGCAGATATGCCAACCTTAACTAGTTGCAGAGGCAAGAAAAAAGAAGAAAATGTAATGAAATGGTAGCGTTGTTTGCCAAAACGAAATGACCCGATATGATTTCACGTAAATATAACGATGACATTATCATTTATTGAATACTGCGTTCCTTTATAGTTAAGTTTTACAATGGTAAGATGCACGTGGTCCTACAGTTGAACCATCACAGCCTAATTTTATGTTGTGCTTAAAATTAATCATAAAAAATAATTAAGTGACATTCTTTCTAATAAATTATAATTTGTACTGAAATAAGTAGCCCTAACTATACCTCTATTCAAATAAGTTTTTGCTTAAGATATTTCTTTTAGCAACTGGAAGAGCGCTTTTTGTTTACAGTTCAATAATGATTAGGTAGTTAGTGAC
Organism: Morpho achilles; assembly: GCA_947086495.1. Classification (NCBI taxonomy): domain Eukaryota; kingdom Metazoa; phylum Arthropoda; class Insecta; order Lepidoptera; family Nymphalidae; genus Morpho; species Morpho achilles. The sequence continues at coordinate 12,624,499 of CAMTZB010000019.1, forward strand.
AGAAGCAGTTATTTTTTGTTGACGAAACATTAAGAAAAGACAGAATTAAAAATTATTGAGAACCCAGATTCGGTATGGGCTTTTTTTTAAAAAGCTTTAGTCAAATCGTGGCAGTGACTAAATTTAGGTTATGCATTATCTTTTCAGACTACATGATAATTTATTACCAGGTTTAGGATAAAAAATCGTATATAATTAATTGAAATGAATAACACATATATAAAAAATAAATGCATGGGATACTTATGGGATGGGATGGGTGGTCCTTCCCCTAAATAAGTAACTTAATACTTGTGCTATGGGTGACACACACTAGCAAATAAATACTTACTTAAAAAATAGAGAGTTGGATAGTGTGAATATGATTTACTACGAGTATTTGCATAAAAGAAGTAGCGCCAGAGTTGACGAATGATAGGAGAGAATGGAAGAGAAAAACATGTTGTGCCCCACTTAGAGTGGGATAGGGACAAGAGAATGATGAGAATGATGATAACTTTTAAATAAACCCTTAAATACGTTATTTTACTAATATGTTATACATTATTTTACTAATGATAATATACGAAAACTAGTAAATTTTTACAAAATATACTATATTATAATATATGACAAATATTTGTCAACATGCTGAAAATTACTTAAAGAGTTATTACTTACCCAAGAGAGATTACTTACCCATTGATATCAATTAAATCAGTATGAAGTGTAATCGTTGAAGAAATGGTTATTTATGATATAATCCAAATAAAATATAAAAAGGATTATTAAAATATTATTTATGTTGAGTATGAGTCTTTTTTAAAGATAACTACTAAGATGGATAAACTTAAAAGGATCTCGAAGTTGATCGGTTTAATCGATCATCGGATTAACTATCGCATTTCTGTGTCGCTACGCTTCTTTGAACTGAACTGAAATAGTAGAGGATCTAAAGATTAAATTCCAGTACATAGCTTAGATCTATGTACTGGAATAATATAAACTCGCTGAAGGCACTAGATATTGGTCTATGTTGAAATCGCTTCCGTGATACCGATGATTATCGGTATATTAGTCCGTCTCCATCCATGTCCAACGGCCAAACAAATTGAGCAGCAGTTAGGAGTGTGCCAAGAAGATGTTATTACACTAAAAAAGTTTAGCTACGCTTCGTTTAAGGTTGTATTTTTTGGATTGAGAAGAAAGTACCAAAAATCATCGTTGAGAACGTAATAGGTCTTAGATTTATGATGATTTAGTCTTGATGGCACAGGACGATATGTCTTCATGGTCTTTTTTTGTTCCTTATGAAAGATCTGAACATGATGGTCTATGCTAATAACATCAGGTGGTTAAGGCCTACCATTAAACATGAGTAGAAGCATCGTGTTTAACTAAATCCAGTCACAACAAAGTTTTCTCTGATCGGTTTTTTCCAGGTCGGTTAAGCTAATTTAAATTAATTTTAAGAATACCAATTTTCGGCCCTACAAACTGCTACGACAAACAGTATAATGATAAATAAAAAAATTAATGATATATATTGCGGTGTATAATAAATAGTATAAAACATAATCAAGGATTTGTGCGGTTCACTGGTTTCGTGGGTACTTTTATCGGTCACGTGGGAAACTTTGAAACTCGCCACGTGTTTCTTGAATACTAGCGTACTTCGTAATTGTTTCGTAAATAATATAATATCATTGAGAAATAATTCCTTCACTTTAAATAATAATTACGAAAATTATTAAATAAATAAATAATTTTCGTTGTCTGCCACCAGCAAAGATATTTGTTTGAATGTGTGAATTTTCTGCAAATGCGGCTTTTCTCGTTTAGTTGATACTTTGAACACGATTTTATATCAGTGTTGCCGGTTTTTAATATTGATATTAATTTTTGAAATCTTTTTTTTTCAATTTCAATATATTAAATGAAACCTTTTTACACCGCTTAATTTTGTAGGTAATTGTTTATAATGGTCTAATTCTATGTATATTCTGGGCGTTAATATCCGTTGTCCGTAATATCCATTTGGCATATGTTCAATCAATCAATCAAATTTATTTTATTATTTAAAACTAGATATGGAATTCCAATAAGCTTATACAATTATACATTAATATTCCTTATTAAAAAAATAATCAGAAACTAATTTAAATCGAAAACTGTTTTTAGATATTTTTCAAACTGTGTGAACCAGCCGTCTCATATTAGTGAATAGTTAAATGCATATTCCATTTTTTCCATGATTAAACAGAATTTTTTTAGAAGTTTAATAAAAATAACTTGCTTAATTTACATTATCTAGCTTATCTACTTAATTCACTTATACTAATATTAGTAAATAATAAATTTAGATTTACGTGAGCGTCAAAATAAGTTAAAATAATTAATTATAATATCGTATATCTATGGATACACTTTTGATAGGTATTTAAAGTGTGTTGAAATCACGTGGCATCACTTCAGCCACGCAACGTGATCTTAATATATGTTGCTGAATCCCTTCTAAAATCAAAATTAATTGTATCTACATTTAGTAAATCACACAGTGTATTACGAAAATTTAAGCAATTAAACATTTGGGTTTTCCTGTTTTTTTAATTTATGTTTGGTCTTACTACCTTTGCAGTAGGCGTATTTTTAAGAGGTTGTTGCGCGTTTTTTATGAGAAGTTTTATATTTTACTTTGGTTTTGATACATCATAGTTCTTAAGACGTATTACGTGGATTTTTTTTTAAATTTGCCATCTCGTAATGTCGTTTTAAGTTTTTGTATTAAATTTAGTATTAGCCCCTTATACGTCTAGTGAGCACCACCATGTGCACAAATTCCATTTTGAAGAATCAAAATGTTTTTGTTTTTTATATTACTAGCCGCGACTTACTTCTACCCGCGACTTATTTCGCGTGGACGAATAGCTCAAATCGCGCTTTTCAATGTCATCCTATTCCTGTAGAATCAACGGGATTTCTATAGCCTATATGTTATTCTGGGGTATAAGGAATAATTGTGCCGAATTTCATCGATATTGGTCCAGCGGATTCGCCGTGAAAGAGTAACAATCATACATCCATATTCACAAACTTTGCATTTATAATATTAGTAGAATACGTCCACTCCCGTCAACTTAACGGTCAAAGGGTCAAAGTAATTTTTGAGATTTGCAAACGATGTTTCTTTTAAAACGACGACTTAAGTCACGCTTGCACTTAATCTTAAACTTTTGTGACGTTGACATAATGCGCCGCGAGTTCACATGAAACATCGTTTGAAAATTACACGTTGACACCGAGGGAGGTTGATGACTTTGCAGCGTTATTGTTGCGCTAAACAATGCATACTTCCGAGTTGCTGAAAGTGAGAGTAATAGAAAAGTTACATACTGTGAGATCTTTAGTCGCTTGTGCCGGCATAACTCACGCTTAAGCTTACTGCTTGATAACAAAAGCTTAAAGTATAATAAAAAGTCAAAATATGATTCTATATGGTATAACTACAAATTTCATTATAGGGATATTATATTTTTTTCATTAATAAATGTAATAATGTACATTCACTTAAGACATCATTCTTCTGTTATAAACATTTTGCTACACGATTTGGCTAGGATTTTTACGGCCGTCTACCTTACCGTTACCTTAGTCGCCTTTTACTACACTACACAAGCGTATACCACACAACAGGTACATACACTTAAGTATTTTGCTGTAATATTGTTTTTTATTAAAGTATCGCCCTGTTACTATCCCATATCTCGGCAGAGTGCAAGCTAGAAAAAATGACTGACTCAGCTGAAATGTCTGAAAAACGTTACTCTCTTTTTTTCACTATATGACGTAATACTTAAATAAATAAATAAATAATAAATAAATATATGAGACACTTACACACACGGTCGTCCGTCCCCAAAGTAAGTAACTTAATACTTGTGTTATGGTAGACAGAAAACTGGTGAATATCTACTTATATATTTTTAAATACATACATAAATACAAATATACACCCAGGCTCAAAGGCCGACAAATTCTTTTTATAGAAAATGTTGGCCCTCGACGGGAATCGAACCCGCGACCCGCAGAGCTGAAGGCAGGATCACTACCCACTGCGCCAACGGGCCAGTCAATGAAAAGTATGAACAGTTAATTAAAAGTTTTTTTTTCGGTGTTGATGGACCGAAACTCTATGGAGTAGTAATATTTTGATTAATTATATTGATATTCATTGTTAGCTAATTTTATGATTTGTAAGTTACGTCTTTAGAAAAAACAGCAAGTAGTAGAAGGGAAATATTACGGAACTCTACGATTTTTAAATCTGGCAATTCTCTGCATTAGGACGTCTATCAATAGTCTTTTATATCCTTTATACGTAATCTATCTTCCACATAACCTAGTGCTTCAATGCTAGAGGAGAGATTAATTTGAATATTCAAATAATGGCTAAGATAAAATACAATCTCATCCGGTCCTTAGCGATTCGATGGTTCGTGTTACCAATCGCGTGTTAAATATCTGTGGTATCAGAACCAATAATGTAAACATTTAAATGTAACACCCAATGTAAATATTATAACCCCATTTGCTTGGGCGATGCAATGCTTTACGATTATGTCGTAGAGCCTATCTCCTGACGATGCCTCGATCACGGGGCGAAACGATCGTTGAGATTGTCGTATTCAATGTGTGTAGTGCTTGTGTGGAGTACTGTTGGTGGTGGTGTCTTGTGATACATTTGGTAACTAATCCTTCATGTATAAAGTATGAGAATGGTTTTGCTTCCTCCACTTAGCATTACACAGATTTTCGTAACAAACGCGGATTAAAGCTTTCGTAAATCTGTAGCGTTTTTAATTCTTGGTTAGGTATATTCGTGCCCACCTATTTGTCTGTGTTATTATCTACGATACATGAACAGTTTCTGCACACACGTAAAGTACAAATGTATAATCTGACAAGCTTGTATATTTATATAACATCCTATTCTTAAGTATTTAAGTGAACGGAAATTCTTTTTAGTTTGTGACAGACTATTATCCTCTCGTCTTTTGTAATCACTTCCCTCATTATTATGCATGAATATGACGAGCAACTGAATATTTGCTTTTCTGAACTTTGATATTTCTATTGTTATTTACTATTTATTATATTCACAATAAAATATAGTTCCAGACTAGAAAATATTTATCTTAAGTCTTTATATATACCTACTCGTAGTAACATCTTTTCAGCTATTTATTTTACGAAAATTAATTATTAGATTAAATATTTAATTTATGTAAACTTTTTCTTTTTCTCTATATTACCCGTATTTTCTTTCTTCTTAATTTCTTGTTCTTTTCCTTCTCTTATAGATAAATGATCTATCAATGTGTGATTGATCTATCAATGATATCTATAACATATCGGTTTTATAAATATAGCATTGACGGTATATTTATAAAACCGAACATCCACTGCCAGCTCAAATAATTGGGAACTAAGCTAAGTAAAATTACAAAATAATTTTACGTCTACTGAAAAATAAGCTTTAACTATGTAAGTGATAGGTGAAAGGCGCCAGAGGCTGCACAACTAAGTTAATTTGACCTAGTTGCGATATTTTAGTAAGCTTAGCTGCCATAGTTAAAGCGACGGACGGATATGTCTGAAAAACTGGCTCATATAAGCTAATTAAACTAACTTATTTTAGCCAGCAGTGGACGTTCGGCTTAAGAATTATATTTCGAAAAAAGCAACTACCGAGTTGCTTGCTGGCTTATCTCGGTAAGAGAAATTTTCCGAACTAGCAGTAGAGTTTACGAATCAAAAGCGCATGTTTACAAGTTTGGTTGGGTAACGAATGTTTTGGATTAAAATGTATTGTGATTGTGATAGCGCACACTTTCAACAATAACACGATATAATGGAATACCACAATTCTCGTTCCGAGATACACTTCTCTTGAATAACGAACAAAGACTGAATGCCACTCAAAAGTTTTAGCAATAGGAAGACTCCAACGGCAACAAGACGACACAATGTTGCCACCATTTCAGTCAAAAGTGCGCGATACTCTTGTTTCATGACGGTGTTGCTATAAAATACTAAGCGAAAGTCATTGGTGACAACAATTGCTTCAAGCGTTTTGAAAGAAGCTGTCCGTCTGAAACTCACCTTTAAACTCTGTTTGGGTTTAAAGTTACTAATATATCCTCCTGCCCTTATCCCACCCTAAGTGGGGTCAGCTTAGCATGCTATAAATAAGTCGTATTTTACGACACCTCGGTAAGAAGGAGGGTGGTCTATTCTGCTAAACCGGATACCAAACGGTGGGTCGACTTACCTTAGTCGCCTTTTACGGCACCTTAGTAAGAAATGAGGGTGGTACTATTCTACTTAGCCGGATACCACACGGCTATGGGTTTAAAGTTACTAAACTGTTGCATAATACGACGCATGTATGTCATCATTAGCGCAAGCGGTTGCATATTGTAACGTCGTCGACCGAAGGTTGCTCGCTTGCACCGAGCCGGGTTAACGACTCCATAGAGGCTATTGTTGGCTTAAACAATACGCCGACCAAGTGACAAACTTTATACCTGCTTACTTCTCGCTTCAAATATCAATAGACTATCTATATTTAATCTATCCAAAGTAAAATTGTAAATACAAAACGTTTTAATCGTGTTGTGATGTGATTTGACTAGGTATTTTACGACCGGCCGCCTGACATTAACTTACTTTAGTCGCCTTTTACACCTCGGTTAAAAATGAGGGTGGTCTATTCTACTCAGCCGGATACCACACGGCACTTACCTTAGTCGCCTTGTACGACACCTTGGCAAGAAATGTGGGTGATCTATTCTACTCAGCCAGATACCACACGGCACTAATCTAGTACTACTGTATATATATTTTTATTTTATATATGTATGTCTACACAACAAAAAATTGATGATGTGATGAAATTAATTACAAATATCCAAACGCTTTATTTTTTATTTAATTTTCGATTACAGAAATAAAAATAATTCGTATAAGGGCTGATATCCAAACGATGTAAGTTAAGGTTTCTTTACTTCTAATTACGAAAATAATTTTAAAATCATATCAAAATTTTATGTAATTAATACAAAAAGTACTGTCATTTAAATAATTTATAGAAGCAGCTGTTACTTTGCAGAATTCCATTGTACAATATTTATGATAAAATTACTTTGCAGCAAAATAATCCTATCACAACTTCTGCAGGAAGTACTGTCGTTAAAAAAATTGGATTGTTTAATAAATTTCTCTATCTTGAAAAAGAAAATATTAATATTATTTTTGAATATACGACGAAACTGTACATTGAATTATAATTTTAATATATTGATTTATCTAAAAAGTTTTTTTTCAGATCAAGCAAATTTCAATTTAGTTTGTAACATAATATTCCGTATATAATATCTCAAGCTTTATCAAACTATAAGACGCAGTGGAAATGAATCGCTAACTCATGCCCAGCTTCGAAGTTTCCAATACCTCTGTAAACTTGCTTGTGTTGGTCTTCTACAAGATGTATTGCAGGATATATGCCCAGAAATTATATGCTCATTTTAGAACAGTAATAGTACAAGTTGCTCCACTAGAATGGTAATGATCAACCTTTCAGATTTTGATTTCATTACTACACATTATTAATATTCTTGCAGCATGTGTCAATCTGTTTGTATCCGTCTTTATATGATTAACTCCAACGATTTACTGTCGAACGGCTTATGATGCAGTTTTTACTCCATACTTACTTAAGGCTCACTTACTTAATTAGTCAAGGTAAGTCAAGTAAATTGGTTTAAATATGACGATATTTGTTTAATATGTCCAAAATTCCAATTATGTTGGAGACTGGAGCGTATGTTGTGAAATAAATTTTTATATATTCATAGCTAATACCATGTAGAGCGAGCTTTGCGACGTAATTTTTTAAGAAATAAAAAGCTACTTCAAAAAAGTAAATAAAAAATAATAAATAGTTAGGTGGGGCTCGATCCTAGGTATTTTCATTTCGCGCGACCACCCGTTTCCCGAATAGGCTACGATGACTTGACATTTCAGGGCGGAAATTGTGTTGTATATATTCAACAAATTAAAAGTAAACTTTTGTTTTTTTTATGCCCAAAAACAGGGATACAACCATTTTTTTTACAATAAAACCTAGCCAGATCTATTTTTCTCCCCCAAAACTCCCTACATGCTGAATTTCAAGAAAATAGCTGGAGCCGTTTCCGAGAGTCTGCAAATATACACACACACACACACACACACACACACACACACACACACATATATATATATATATATATACAAGATAAACTCATTTAAATATGCTTTACCTATTCTAACTTATAAAATAATAGTGACATCTCATGCAGAAATTGGAAAGATATTTATGTGGATACAGTGTTAATGGTTATCAAGTTAATTATGTTGATTATTAAAAAAAAAAGACAACAATATGTTCTACTATCCTTGAAAAGGTGTGTCGGATTGCTTGTAATACAAATAATGTAATACAGTATGCCTGTAGTTAAATGTTTATCTAAAATGAAAAAACCTTATAATTACTTTTGAGTTAACTTCTGCCGTTTATTTACTGCAAATCCATTAGATCAGGCAATTAAAAAACGGAGGACAGGAAACAAAAACTAAGTCTCCCGACGAGGCATTAAGGAAATAATTTAAGAGATAATCTTGTTTTCATGTTGACTGTTGACGATTGAAAAGTAATTTAAATAAGCGTTTGTTTATATTGAAATAACTTACAACGTTTGTTGTAGAATATAACGCATTGAAATAATTGAATAGTTGTTATTATAAATTATTTAAGTGGATTCTGGAATATTTTAACTATGCTAGGATTCAAAAATCCTATTATATCCACTACACAATCGAGTCCTTCTTTACTCTTTTGACTGTGCCGTTGGCACAGTGGATAGTGACCCTGCCTTCTGCTCCACGGGTTCTGGGTTCGATTCCCGCGGAGGCCAACATTTACTATAAACAATTTTTTTAGTTCTTCGAGGTTGGGTGTATATTTATAAATAAGTACGTATTTAAAATGTATACATGTATATATTGAGCAGTTGTTTGTCACCCATAACACAAGTATTAAGTAGTAACTTTACTACTTAATACTTGTGTTATGGGTGACAAACAGTAAACTTTGGGGACGGACGACCGTGTTTGTAAGTGTCCCATATATTTATTTATTAATTATTTATCCTTTAGTTGTGTAAACTCATTGCCGTGTGGTATCCGGCTGAATAGAATAGTACCACCCTCTTTTCTTACCGAGGTGTCGTAAAAGGCGACTAAGGTAAGTCGACCCGCCGTGTGGTATCCGGCTGAGTAGAATAGACCAACCTCATGTCTTACTGAGGTGTCGTAAAAGGCGACTAAGGTAAGTTGACCCACCGTGTGGTATCCGGTTTAGTAGAATAGACCACCCTCTTTCTTACCAAGGTGTCGTAAATACGACTAAGGTAAGTTGACGCCAGGTAGGCGGCAGGTAAAACACAACCAAGTCATGTGACAGCATGCTTATAAAATGTTGTGCCGAGCCCACTTAGAGTGGGATAAGGGCTTGGAAGGTTCATGAGGTTTTGTTCAAAGCTTTTTTAACTTGACCTGTTCTTAGTATTCTTCAAAGTACGTCCTTCATCCTAATTTTAGTAATTATTTAGATACATTCTAAAAAAATATTATAGTCAAGCAAGATTATTATGTAAATTGTTGTTGCCTAATTTGCAAAAAAATTAATGAAAGCATAAAAATATGTACCGCAAAACGAGCATCGACGATGGAAAGCAGAGGTTTTGGAGAAAAAATAACTGAGATTGCGGATAATTAATGGCCTCATTTATGTTACTGCTTTTGAGAGGCTCGATTGTGCTGACCGCATTTAAATTTTTTCCACAGCGAATATTCACGCGTTTAAAATCAGTATTGTTCCAAGGGAGACCGAATTGAAAATAAAGTTTGGAAATCTTTAACGAATTGGCCGCGGTGTTGCGTAACGGAGTTGAAATTAAATTTTACTTTTACTTAGAACTACATTGTTTTGTAAATAGTGTAATTTAAGGCAATATAGTGACTTTAGTATGGCAACAGAGTGCGATACGTAAGAAATTTTTTACAATTTTTTGCAATGTATAAGACATGTAAAAGTTTCATCAGTGTCTCCTGCCCTTATCCCACGCTAAGTGGGGTCGACACAACTTGCTTTAAACATTTCGGCTAGGTATTTTACGACCTGCCGCCTGTCTAACGTAAACTTACCTTAGTCGCCTTTTACGACACCTTGGTAAGAAATGAGGGTGGTCTATTCTACTCAGCCGGATACCATACGGCAGGTCAACTTTAATCGCATTTTATGACACCTCGGTAAGAAATGAGGGTGGTCAAAATGTAATAGTTCGACAATCAATATTTCAGTACTGACCTACTTCGCGACTCTCAGTGACGTCGTATACAAACTACGTAATATCTGAATGTACGTAATATCGTAATACGTCATGGAAGTAAATAAAGAAATATTGAAAACGTCCTACCGAGGCGCGGCTGCAGGACACAAAATATTTTATTACAACAATTTTTAACATGTACATAATTAGAATTGTTATTAAGGTTTCTTTTGGGCAAACATTAGAAAACTAAATCTTACAAATTCAATAATTTTTTCATTTGAAAATTGGGTTGGTGATCACTGACATAGCTATTGTGATTCATCTAAATATATATAATGAATTATTTTGTTATATGATGTAAATTCAAATTCAAATTCAAATAATTCTTTATTCAAATTGGCCTTTACAGGCACTTTCGAATCGTCAAATTACAATGAAGCTACCACTGGTTCGGAAAGGTGCTCTTACCGAGAAGAACCAGCAAGAAAATCGGCGGTCACTCTTTTCAAAATTGAGTTCTACAATAATGGCTTAATTAAGAAAAAATTAAAAAATTTACAATATAATCTAGTGCGTAGCTGGACGCAATTGAAAACCAAGCTTTCTTATCATCAATATAGTCCTCAACAGTATAATAAGCTTTATCAATCAGTGTCTTTTTAATTGCTATTTTGAACTTGTGTAAAGGCAAGTCCAAAATAGACTGTGGAATTTTATTATAAAAATGTATACCGAGGCCCACAAACGATCTACGAACTTTCTGAAGCCGTATCCTGGGTATTATTAATTTATTTCGGTTCCTGGTTTGCCTATTACTAATATCACTTTTTTGTATATGATAAGAATGGTATGTTTATTTATTTATTTATTTATGTATTTATTATTATGACAAGCCAATAGCATTCTACAGATACTTAATAATACACTTTTCATAAGGCAAGTTCTAGGTAAAACACTAGTTTAAGCTCATTTTCTATCATAATCTTTTCATAAGTCTATTGCAATAATTTCTAAGGACACGTTTTTCTGCTGTTTCAGTGGCTTCTTGCTACGTTTGAACGTTTTTTTTGTTTTTTTAAGTTTTTCTTTTCCCATCGGATGACGCTGTAGTAGTCGTTAGTTAAATGAGAAAAGAATAAAGTCAAATAACAACGGTGACAGCCGAAAGAACATCGTGTGCCTCTCCCGAGGGGTTCGTGGGTTCAAACCCCAGTCAAGCACTAATATGTTTACTATTTATTTTATTTGCCTGATTAATACTTGCAATTTATTACACGGTTTCGATGAAGAAAAACATCGAGAGGAAACCTCTGGAGAATTCCTGAGATATGTGTAACCTATCAATCCGCATTGGAGCGGTGTGGTTCTCTAAACTTAACCCTTCTCTCCAAATAAGAAGAGAAGGCCTATGCCCAGCGGTGGGATAGTTACAAGTTTACAGTCAGTTCGAAAAAAGCTCTTTTAAGTAATATACCCATATCTATTTCTATTCACCAGTAAAAAAGTTGTTTCTATAGATATCTTTTCGTAAGTCTTGTGAAATAAAAATAAAATCCTCCCACTTTATCTGAAGGCGAACTCAAATAAAATAAATAATAAAGATTGGAAATCTTTGATGAATAGACCGAAACGTTGCCTAATAAATTACAGGCAATTTTTAGGAAAAATTTTACTTTTTCTATCAAACGAACGGCTTCACGAATTATTTGCGCTAATTTCAGGATTATTTTAACTTTTTCTGTTATGGAAAAAAACCTGTGTTTAATTAAATCAAAGATGCAATATTTTCAAAGAAATTTCGATGTCTTTGAGATTTAAAATATGTTTCTATTTGAATCTTGTTTTGTTGTTTTGTCTGATCTGAATTTTAGATTGTTGAATCCAAGCCATTGTTAATTATTTTAAATCAAAAAAAACACTTTCCAACATAAAACAGGCAAATTTAAAGACCCTGACAAGTATCTATGTTTTTATATTTAAAACAATGTGCTTTATTATTTTCTGTTATTAACAAGTGTAAATAACAATGCGCTTTACGGTGAAATTACACTTTGATTAAATTTGTATATATTTTCAATTATTCTTTATTTTACAAGAAATATACAAGTTTCAAATTCTTGACAATAACCATTTCTTTATTCCATAAACAATGTCCGTTATTGATTTCTGTAATATGCGCTTTACGGTGAAATAAACTCGCTCTGAGTAAAATTATATATTGGCAAACAGTAATAAGAGATACATGTAATCTTCCAATTTTCATTAACAAAGTTTGAAGCGTCTAAGCTTAAATTTTTGTCTCTAAATGGAGAATAGAGCCTAATAAATAGAATAACAAAACATGCTCTTACTATTGCTAATCGATCAAAAAATCACAACTATGATTTCTACACAATATTATCTTTTGAAAGTAAAAATCTAAGCTTTTTAAACGAATGAAAGGCATCTTTGATCTTATTTTATGTCGACTATTCAACGTAAAGGTGAAAGGTAAATTCGAAGTGATAAGAGTCGTATAAATGTGTACACTAATAAATTTAGTTACTCACATACACATCATATCGCGATACACACTCACATATATGATGGTTCTTATTGAACTGCTTTATTGTAAGCGTATAATATATAATAAAACATAACATAATGTAAAGTGTGAATTGGATTTTTTTTGCTGAATCATAGTTCGAAGAATCGAAGTAAAACAATTTCTTATTTTTTTTTACACTTACTATGTTAAGTGTATCCTAAGGGTACATCGTTCTACACTTCTTTTTAGCTTACTGAAGTCTTATGGTTAAAAAAATTAAGTTCAATAAGAAAGTAATTTGAGTAAGTTGATATGTTTAAATAAGTTGAAGTAAGAATTTACGTTGTTAATAAAATACAATTAATACCGCAGCCATGGTGATTGGCATGACTATTTTTTAAAAGTTACACTGTAATAATGTGTAAAAATTTTAAACGTGAATCCTGCCATAATTTGTTTTATTATTTGATATTTACAAGTGATTTATCATTTATTTCCCTTCTTTCTATCTCTTTGCAGTGAAGAAAGTTACAACAAAGATAGTTTCACTTATTTTATTTTCATTCTTTAGGAAAATTTTATATAGCCAAAGAGTGCATACTATGCAAAATATATTTAGGTATTTGTAAGTTGCAGCAAGGTAATATATTTGATCAAATTAACATGTCTTTATTTCTGAGGGCTTTACCTTTTACCTTACGTAGATGTAAAATATGAATATATAAAATATGAATGTAAATCATAAATCTTGATATTTCTTACAAAACATTCTTCCTGCATACCTTACATACTGTTATGCAGATTAGAGTTTGGTTTCTACTGAAGTATTGTTATTCCAGACGCGTCCGTCGACCGCGTCCCGATTACGTCTGCCAGCCCTGACCCTTTGAACTCCATTGGGAAATGTTATCGGGATATCTTTCTCTTAGTTTTTATTTAGAAACTTATTTGTATGTGATATAGATCGATGTTTTGTGTTGATGGTAGGATCGTATCTGTTATGTTGCTGTTTCATTACTTGCTTTATAAATCAGAAGTTTTTGAATTTAAACTATCGTGAGTGGTATTTATAATTTATGTATAGAAACCGGCTATACCCACGTTTTATTTTATCGGATGAGTCCGAGATTCGTGAAAAAGTAACAAACATACATCCAAAGTCATAAACTTTTGCATTTATAATATTAGTAGGATAGAATAGGATTGTATGAAAATCTTGAAGAAGCTTAAACAAGCTGTATTTAAAGCAAATATATTTTTGTTAGACAGGATTTGGATTAAAATAAAGCTGGCTTTTAAAAATTGTGTTTAAATAGCAAATTATATTATGCTATATATTATAGGAGTACGCTTTTATGTACATCAATTACATTTTTGTCACCTAATACTTGTGAACAATTTTTAAAAATTACACCCAAGTTGTGCGTTCACGCTTGTCATTTAGAACGGAATAAATAGTCTTCAATCTCAATTAACCTCTTTACTGATAAGAAATAACTGATACTAGACTTATCTGTACCATTAAAACTTGTTGATTCTTCCGTATTAAGTTCCTGAGGTCAGAGGGTAGACGATTTATATAAAACTGATACGTTAGCGAATTGATTAAGCATTGCAAAAGTAGATTAAAAGTTAATAGGAAATGTATGAATGAGATGAATATTGTTTTAAAGTCATTCATCAATCTCCTTTATTTGATTAATTTTGTTTCATATGACAAAATGTTATAAACATGTCACGTGATTTGGCTACGTATTTTACGACCAGCCGCCTGCCTGACGTCAACTTACCCTGATACCAAAGTGGGTCAACTTGCCTTAGTTGCCTTTTACGTCACCTTGGTAAGAAATGAGGGTGGTCTACTCTACTCAGCCGGATATCAGATGGCAAAATTAATTGATTGATTCTGTTTATCCCTTTGATGTTATTGACTTCTTTCCAGACAGGTAATCAGTTTGTTGTAAGGTCTGTTTCATATATCATCCTCTGTCAAAGCCTTTTAACACCAGTCTGCTAAAAGGAGACGGACTGACTTCATTGACATATCTGTCAGTGTCAAATAAGTTATTAGTTATCAATATTTTGCCTTCATATACTATTTTTCTACCAAAGTCCAAATGTCCAAAGCATAAATTTCTTTGGCAAAAGTCAAATAGATGAATTCGTCAGTGACAAGTATAGATATAGTATGGTTAGATTCATCAGATCAGATTGACTGGCTCGTTTGAGCAGTGGGTTCGATTCCCGCCGAGGGCCAACATTTTCTATAAATGAATTTGTTGGTCTTTGAGCCTGGGTGTATATTTGTATTTAAGTATGTATTTAACAATTATATATGTATATGTTCACCAGTTGTCTGTCAGCCATAACACAAGTATTAAGTTACTTATTTTGGGGACGGACGACCGTGTGTGTAAGTGTCCCATACATTTATATTTATTTATTTATATTTATATCTGTACTACTCGTATATAGCGTCACATCTATTAAAGGATGTCTGCAAACTTCTTACAGCATCGTCCCTTTTAGTAGACGTCGGCCTGAGTCAGGCTAAGCATAATCAATTTATCTCCCGGAAGCGTCACCCTTCAGTCTACCTATGAGATGATTTTAGTAACGATAATATTTTAATGAAAGGGTTTGGAACGCATTATTAAAAGTTTTTATTTAAGTTGTCGTCCACGCCGTGTGGTATCCGGCTGAATAGAATAGTACCACCCTCATTTCTTACCGAGGTGTCGTAAAAGGCGACTAAGGTAAGTCGACCCGCCGTGTGGTACCCGGCTGAGTAGAATAGACTAACCTCATTTCTTATCGAGGTGTCGTAAAAGGCGACTAAGGTAAGTTGACCCCACCGTGTGGTAACCGGCTTAGTAGAATATACCCTCTTTCTTATTGAGATGTTGTAAAATAGGACAGAGGTAAGTTGGAGTCAGGCAGGCGGCCAGTCGTAAAACGCAGCCAAATCATGTGACAGCATGTTTATAAAATGATGGCAGGAAGATGGTGATGATGATTTAAGTTGCCGTCTATGTATATGAAGGTGGAATCTTTCAAGTCAAATGCGACCCACTTCCCGGTGTCCAATTGAGCTAGAGCTGAATTTTATATACTGGTCCAGTCCCGATGACAATGAATGTTTATGATAAACATGATTAGCTCCAGACAAGGGAACTCCTCGACAGTTAAGTAGGGACATGAAATATTGTTAAAAGATTTTTCATCTTCACTTTTTTTCTTCATACTTGCACTCAACTATGAAACCCATTGCCTCTGTTTACATTGTGTTTATAATAATAACTTGTAGAAATTCTATTTGCAAATATATAAATTAATAATATAATAACATTTTTTTATATTTTTGGTTGTACTAAATCGAAATCGAAAATACATGATATAATTAATAAGAATTAGGAACCTAATAATCACGAATTTTTGAAATAAACAGTTGATGGTGGCAGTTCGGAATTTAGAACGATCTGGAAAGCCATAATGTATTTTAAAATGAAAATACACAAATCTGACAGAGAAGTTGATTGATTTTGAATATGTTTTTACTATAACGTCAAATCGCTTGAAGGTTAGCGTCAAGGCCGAAGTGTTTAACTTTTTGTAATTTTAACGAGGTTTTCGTTGTTAGCTTCAATGACATTTTAGAAGCGATATGTTTTAATAAATTACAGTTTTCATTCTCAGTGCCTTTAAATTTTATAGACGTCAAGAAACTTGTTGCTTTTAAATGCACTTTCAAACTTCTCAGCGTAAAATAATGTCATTGTAAAAGGGTTTTCGAGGAACTTTCTTTACGCAAAAATATCCATTAAATACTTAACTTTCACGTCTATAATTCTTATATGAATGGTGTTCTGAGACTCTTACCTATTTTAAATAGTTGGCTAATGGGTACGTCCTTAATTAGAATAGGCAGTGAGGAAAATGGAGGCTTCTCTTCTGGTTAAATGAGGAGGTAATCGCGTGGTCCCTTTCGCACAAATTTGGCTCCTCCTACCGGGCGGTGAAAATCAATAACATACTCCAGAACGGAGTTTGGTGTTCTACTATACTGACGTTGGCTTCGACCTGATACTGACGTAGCGAACGCTTCCAGTCACGTTATTACGCCGACTAACGTCATTCGCTTCGTGACGCGAAAGGTCTATTGACAGCATATTTCCGATAGGAAACGTTGGAGCTATTTTAAAATGATTTTCAAACTTAAAGCTCTTTTTAAATTGTTAAGACCAGAAAAGTTGACTGTCATTTTTAAAACTTTTTAAACTAATTTTGATAAAGTTATAAGTTGATTACAAATTAATATTTAAGACATAAATGGTATCTCACTTATCATTATGACATATTTAAGTAAACTTTTAGAAAAAGTAAAATAGCAATAGAGTACTACGGTCAATAGTTTAAGTTGAACAATCTTTAAATCTTATAGTTATTTTATTGTTACTAACTTCATTAAACTTTTCATTACCATAATAATACCACATTGTTTTGTCATTCCACTAAACTGGGATCAAATGGAAAAAAAAAATTAAATCTGGTGTATACTTTTGACAGCGAATCTCTTAACTCATCAGTCTTAAATCTTAGTAGGTAAAAATACATAATGTATTTTTATGTTTTTCAATAATTATGATAAAAAGCAACGATAGGGTCATATATTATTTTAAACTGTAAGTACAACAATATTGACACCAAGTATTCGATAATTATTGGGTACACACGCCTTAGCGCCATCACTTGCATTAATTACAAGATTTAGCGTCATCCTTCCATTTTGAAGGAACAAGCCTATTTCCCGTACAGTCTGAGAGCCTATGTCATTGATTAATAAAAACCATACTATATATACAACTTGATGCAAACGCTAGTGTTATAGAGATACATCTTTAAAGTAAAGCAAAATCTACCAAAAAAGTACACGCGGACGCAAATTTTTAAGAAAATTATAACGAAATTTTTTATTACTTCTTTGATATTAATTTAATTTATTTATTTATTTCTTGGAATTTACACGTTTTAATTTTAATTTATTAAACAAACGTTACTGCACGGTGTAAAAAAACGACAGAGGCTTGTGCTTAGTGATACTGTCATCTTAATATATGCTATCAGGTTTTTTTTTTAAGAAAATAGGCAAGTTTCGTTATATTTTCATAGTATAATAATATAAAGTTTAGTTATTTATTAATTTTTATTTTTTGTACACTTACACACACGGTCGCCCATCCGCAAAGTAAATAATTTTAATACTCATGTTATGGGTGACAGACAACTGGCGAATATACATATACATATATAATTTTAAAATACATACCTTAAATACAAATATTTTAGTGTCTTATGAAAATATTCTTTTAATTTCAATGTCAAATTGTTATTATATTTATTAATTATATTTATTTATTAGAGGACTTTCTGTCTATTACTGAGCTCGCCTTTGTATGTTTATTAAAACGAAAGATTAATTACGATAAGGAATTTTAAGAATGCGAAACTTTGTTGACTCGGTATTCAGAATTTAATTTAAAAATTCCAAAGTTTAACGAGACAGGTGAACCAAACTGGTAAGCGCGTTATGAATTTTGCTCCACTGTAGTTTTGGGAATTTTTCCCGCGGACTCAACAAACTTTATGGCTTATCCTTCGAGCGTATTCGTATAGAATTTTTAAATCTAGATAAAAATTTTACACAGCTTTTTCGCTCTTGTAAATACTTTGAAACGCGAAATTCTAGCTCGGCGGATCTTTGTTTCGGAAATCCTGCCCGATTTACGATTTTGTTTATTTATAACTGTATCTAACACAGATGTTATTAACACATGCGTCGTATAATTTCCATTTCGCTTTAAAAGATAACTTATCTTTTTTCTACTTTAATAACTTAACTTATTATAAGGTAACATAAAATATAACATCCGATATATTAAAATTGTAATTCTAAGTACTCTTGTATCTGAGGTATTCTTACGGGACTACATTATACAAAAACAACATACCTGAGAATTGTAATTAGGCTTAAAACAAATCAATAAAAATAGATATTTGGCTGGTCTGATGTCACATCATAACTAGACCTTACCGGATATTTTTTGAATTCGCTTTTCTTTTATAACAAGCGCTTAGATTCTAACTAAAGACAAGCATAGGCTTTACTTTAGTGTGCAATGTGAATGCTATTCACGATCATCATTCTCCTGCCCTTATCCCACTCTAAGTAGTCTCGGCACAACATGTTGTCACATGAATTTGCAAAGTAGTTTACGACCGACCGCATGCCTGACGTCAGGTTACCTTAGTCGTCTTCTACGACATCGTAGTAAGAAAGAGGGTCGTCTATTCTACTCGGCCGGATACTACACGGTGGGTCAAAATACTTTAGTCGCCTTTTACGATACTTCGGTAATAAATTAGGGTGGTTTATTCTACTCAGCCACATACTACACGGCGGTTAGACTTACCTTAGTCGTTTTTTACAACACCTCGGTAAGAAATGAGGGTGGTCTAATCTCCCAGCTGGATACCACTCGGCGGGTCAACTTACCTTTGTCGTCTTATAAGATACCTCTTTAAGAAATGATGGTTGTCTTATCTACTCAGCCGGATAACACATGGCTAATGAATGCTATTCACGATATATTATTAAATACAAAAAGTAGGCAAATAAATTGTTTAATATACATAGATAAAACTTTAAACCCACTACGCTAACGCCGTCGTACCTGCATTAATTAAGAGACTTAACCCTTCCGTTAATAGCAGCCGGGATCGAGACCAAACTCCGCCTAAATTTACCCCTGATTGATTTAGGTTCCTGAAATTCAATTCCTAGTGCTATTTGCGCTGATCTATGCGATAAACTTTATATAAGCCATTATTAATTAGGGCTGACTATACCTTGGAACAAATCCTTTCGATATTGACTATTATTCAGTTCTGTGAATGCGTCGGAATATTTTACTAATATGCATTATGTAACTTGTATAACATCGTAATAATAGAGATTGGTTTCTGTGTATTTTCTCATTTGCCGATTTCTCCTGCACTCTGGTCATAAAGATAACGAATCAAAGGTTCCGGTGATCGTCTAATATTAATATATAAGCCAGCAAAATGACTAATATTATATTATCTGTAGAATAAATAGTTGATTTATAATTTTATAATCTGTAGAAGTATTAAGGAATGACTCCAAGCTTTTTATGATTTCAGCAGTTAAATACCATGTTTAAGATTTTAGTGTCTGTAAAATTGATTATTGATTATATTATTTGTAGAGTACTATGGAATATCTCTTAGCTTATTATAATATCACCAGTGATATATCATGTTTCTTGGACTCTAGCAATCTGTATCGTGAATTGATATTTGTACAAATTTCATATATTTGTCGCGTATATTTTCAAAATATTATACGTATACGTACAAAATATTTTACAAAAATATTATACGTTTATGTAAATGTAAAATGTTTTGACCAAAGTAAAAAAATTAAAGAGATGTATGTAAAATTGTGTCTCCCAATTTAAGTAGCTAGAAAACATTTGTCAAATAACATGTAACCCTATAAAATCATCGGAAACATGTGCAATCTGTCAATACTCATTGGAGCAGTGTGGTGGGCCTAAGCTCCAATCATTCTCTCGGAGAAGGGTGGAACAGTAGCCGATAGCGTTTTTATAAAGTAGGTCGATAATGTTTTTATTTTTAAATTTATTATCTATAATTATCATACTGCGTATGAATTACGTAAAAATGGGATTTAGTGTTGATCCGTTGTCACCGTGTGTAAGATATATTTAATTGCGTTGCTGTCGTGTCGTCATCGCCTCGTCAATGTGGCCTTGGCCTTAGCACGTGATTATATTTCATATTCGTTATTCACACTACGCGATTTGTGCTCTTGATTTTTTTTGCTTGTGTCATTAGTAACTTCTTTTGAGTAATGATGTGTATACCCCTTAATGGATGCGATCATTTTAGTCTCAATGAAAAAGTGCTGTTTACTAAAATGTACATAGTGTACTAATATCCACTTCTTTGTCAAGATTTTCTTCCAATATTTTCCTAAACTTAATAAATAAAATATGGGTCAACTACCGAAACGGCTGTCCGTCTTCAAAGTAAGAAACTGTAAGTAAGTGGTTAACTTATATCGAGTTCAAATTCAAATAATTCTTTATTCACATTCAAATTGGCTTTTACGAGCATTTTCGAATCGTCAAATTACAATCAAGCTACGACTGGTTCGGAAAGAGGCTCTTACCGAAAAGAACCGGCAAGCAACTCGGCGGTCACTCTTTTCAAAATTAAGTATTACAAGAATGTATTTTTAATGAATAACATATTAAAGAATTTACATCTATTATACAATTATCGACTCACAAATTCACTTATACAAGACATTATCTTCATGACGACAATCGAGAGACTAAATTTTACCACGACAAGTTTCTCGATTTAAGGAAATACACACTCACATAAAAAGTCCCGACTCCCATAATTGATCACTGAGAACGCCGTTTCTGGTATTAAAGAACTAAATAGACTGTCATTTGCCTATTGCCTATTCCAAAATCTATAGTGCCTGTTACATATACTGTGTGATATATGTAATGTAAAGGACATACTTAAAAATATATATACACCTAGACTCCAAGGAGAACAAATTTTAATTTGTATAGAAAATGTTTTACCTCGATTGGAATCGAATCCGCGACCCACGCAGTTCAATACAGGGTCACTACCAACTACACAAACGAGCTATACTTTAATACATAAATTTAAGTAAAATGCCGTAGAAACAAAGTATAGAATAGATTTTCTTGAAGGATTCGTTCGTAGCGGTCATATGAGTTTAGTATCGGAACAAACCTCCATCAAAGTTAAAAGCGCCCATTAAAACGGCTGTAAATCTCGCTAACAGCCCACTTTGTTGCAATATTACAACTAATTTAAATTTTGTTTAATTATGTACTATAAAATTTACATCGCGTTCTCGTAGTTTCTTAAGTAGACGCTACTAGTGAGGAAATTGGAGTTTAAAAGTTAAACGCTAGTGGAAATTTTTACATATGAATTCTAGCTAAGTGTTGAATTTAGGCAACGTTTTTACCATCCAATTTAGTTTTACATATTTTTTCTAAAAATGTACATCTATATATGTCATTGAACAAAGTCCTCTGCCGCATCTGTCTGTCTGTCTGTTCTGGAGAAACTCAAAAACTCATTCATGAGGTTATCTCAAAAGAAGGAATGACGGGCAGATAAATAATTTGTTAAATTTTGTGTAACTTGATGAAATATGTTGATCATCATCTTTCTGCCTTTATCCCAATCTAAGTGGGGTCGGCACAACATGTTATAAATATGTTTCACAGGATTTGGCTACGTAGTTTATAACCGGCCCTGCCTAACGTTAACTTACCATAGTTACCATACCATTTAGTTGTATTTTACGACACACCGATAAGAAAGAAGGTGGTCTATTCAACTCATCCGGATATCACACGGTGGGTCAACTTACTTTAGTCGCCTTTACAACACTTCGGTAAAAACTGAGGGTGGTCTATTAAACTCAGACTATAGCAACAGAAATATAACAACAGAAATATATATAACAACAGAAATATGTTGATTATTGGTAAAATTTTGAAAACAGTTAAGCTTTCATTAACAACGCTACCTAATCCTTTTGTCATAAAAAAACAATGTATGGTGTATGGTGGAGTTATTTATCTTTTAAAGGTTTACGAACTGACTTGTGATAACTTTTACACCTCATTTTAACACTTAAGCTATCATAGCTTTGTAAGTCGTAGCGAAAATAGCCTTCTTATTCTACTGATATTATAGCAGATTTTTGTTGATAGAAAAAACGAGTAAAACGACATTTTCTAAAAATGATATCTAGCTGGATCGATTTATCGCCCCTGAAACCTACTTAAATTTCATGACAATCCTTACAACCATTTCCGAAATTTAGATATACAAGAATTGCGCGTTAAAATATATTAAATAAAATAAATATTGCGGTTTTTATAATAATTTAAATTTTGATATTAAGCGTGCTTTTGGACATACGTCCAGCCGTGAATAATATGATTTTACAGATGTACACGTGTGATGTGTGTGGATAACATGATTTCGTACCGAACTGTTTCATTTCGAATTTATGTTTAATCGTTGTTATTAATAATTTATCACTTTAACCGCAATGGTGTTGCTATTTAAAGCTGTTAAATATAGTCCATGAAAAACAAGTTTGAAATCAGGGGAAATGTTATAGATTTTATCGTGGAATAAAATCAAAAAAAGATTCAAGTTACTATATTAATATATTCTTTTTCTAATTACTTATTTTCCTGTCATTATCCTCTAGTCCTCATCCCACTATAAGTGGGGTCGGCAAAACATGTTGTCATATAATTTGGCTACGTATTTTACGAGCGGCCGCCTGCCTGACGTAAACTTACCTTAGTTGTATTTTACGACACCGCAGTTAGAAAGACAGTGGTTAATCTACTCAACCGGATACTATTCGGCGTCGACTTACCTTAGTCGCCTTTTATTACACCTAGGTATGAAATGAGGGTAGTATATTTTACTCAGCCGAATACCACGCGCCTTTTAGTCATTTTTCTGTATAAAGTTAAAATTAAAAAAAAAACTACATTTTTAATATATATATATGGATTGGTATGCAAAAAGTAATATTAACAATATTGATCAGCCGTATATTAATATCCATACACCATTTTATAAAATAAAATATAAATAAAAACAAAAAAAATAAAATCGCCATTATCATATGAAACAAAATGGTGTAAACGGAGAAATATATCAATATATAATACTTTCATACAATATCGTATATTTTCAGGGATACGACATGCTTTGTTAGAGGTTTAGGAGGTATTATGCCTTGATAGGATTAAAACCCAATCTCTTTTTGTTGCCTTTCCGGAGATAATTGTAGTGGCTTCCTATGCCCTTTTGATAAATGGAAGCTGAAAATGTTCATTATGCTTTTCGTATGAGAATAAATTATTTTGTCAAAGGATTGGATGTGTTTTATAAAAATTGAATGGGTAGATTACCTTTTGATACGTTAAAATGTTGCACGCAATAAATATTACGTTAGGTATGACAAGGGAAAAAGAATTAAGGAAAAATGATATGAAAAAATGTTATTACACTTTAGATCTTACATGTTCCTTTGCTTATTATTCTAACACATATTTGATAGATTTTACTCAAAGTGACAGCAATTTCTTGAAAGAGTTTACACTATCATTGTTATATATAAAAATGAATGTTTGCCTGTGTCCGAACTCCGAACGAAAATTTCATTAAAACGGCTGGGCCGATTTTTATGAAATTTTCAGATAATCTTTAGAATGACCCAGTGGAGGATCCTGTAAAGTTTGATAGCAGCCGGAGCATTTTTTTTAAGTGTTGTTGTTCTGTTATGAAGGGAATATTCTTACTTTTTTATATTTATATTTACTTTTTTATATTTTCTTTTTAATATTTTCACAGTGTTATAGATAATTAACTTCATGGAAAAATTCATCAGAACGTTTATTTACTTAAGATAGCGTCGGCTTAGTCTTGCGTAGTAGACAGTAACATTTTTTTCTTTTTCTCTATATTCCTTTTATGATCTATGACAGTCGAACATTTGACTGAAAATATTATTTTATAGGTATCTAATAAATTATATTTCAGTACCAAAACCAAACCAATAAAAAAATGAAGCTTGAAAAAAAATTTGGAAGAAAAAAATTATTGGGCAGATGGGGTTCCATCCTAGGTATTTTCACTTCTCTAGACAACCCGTTCCCCAAATGAGATACCATGACTTTAGAATTGATAGCAAAAATAGTCTTTGTTTACAATGTCATTTCAATTTTAGCTTTTTTTCAGTGCCCGAAAACAGGGATAACATGTGTAATTTTTTAAAAATTTTATGAAAATATTTAGAGCCCTTTGAAATTCAAAAAAATATACTTACATAGTTATATACAAGATTAACTCATTTAAATATTAAAGATATAATTTAACGCTATAAACTCGGCTTATTGAAATTTGAGAATACGACTAAGGAAATATAATTATAATGTTAATATTCATAACATTTATGAACGCAAATTCAATGGAAGTTCTATTTCCTAATTAAATCACTCACTTTTCGTCGGTAACGTCCTTGGTAGGTGACAATTAATATAATTGGTTTCTAACTCGCTTTGTGATTGACTTATTATTAATTATCTCTGCTGATTGGATTCGTCTAATTGTGGGTTAAAATTTTCGTATATAATTGTGATATTAACTAGTAAACAACTAACATAAAAAACGATATTTATAGAATTAGGTGTTACTTCATCGCGACAAAATCTGTCTTGCGATATTGTCTTGGAGTCTATCTCCTGACAATGCTACGGTTATGGGCGGAACGATTGTTGAGATTGTGGCAGTGAATGTGTGCATTTCTTGTTTATTCTTGTGTTACTAGTCGCGGGTAGTATATAGTGGCGGGTAGGATATTACACTCTACATTAAGCATTACATATATCTTCTTTCATCGCAGATTAAAGCAAAATAATATTTTAGTAGTAAGTAGTAAGTAAGTAACGGCCTGTTACTATCCCACTGCTGGGCATAGGCCTCCTCTCTCCATTTTTGGAGAGAAGGGATGGAGCTAAGACCTACCACGCTGCTCTAATGCGGATTGGTAGGTTACACATATCCCTAGGATTCTGTAGAGATATGCAGGTTTCCTCACGATGTTTTCCTTCACCGAAAAGCGTGTGATAAATTGCAATTATCAATTAGACACATAAGTTTTAATAGAAAAACTCATTGGTGTCTGCCCGGGTTTGAACCCATGATCGTCTCTAGAGATTCACACGGTCGCATCGCTAGGCCATCACAGTTTAATAATATTTTTATTACTTTTATAATAAAGATGGCTTTAGAATTGTTTTGTATGCACCCAGTTACACTGAGGATGGTATTCCTTAAAATTCCATGTAAATATCTGTTCATAACTCGAAATAACGAGATTTTTTAAAATGTATTTTATTTGTAGATCTGTCTTAGTTGCTAGCCATAGACAAGCAGCTCATAAAAGCAGCTCAGTGAAATAGTCTTCAACTTCAATAATTAAACATCTATGTATACTTGTTATATTATATGGATTGTGACCGTTCAATGGTTTTACGGATTTACGGACGTAAGGTTTTTACTCATAGGCAGTGTAATTCTTTCGGAAGGATTAGATTAATACGGTTTTAAGTAAATTGTGTCGAAGTAGTTATGCGGTTGTAAAAAAACCTGTTAAAAAACTTGTGTTAATACAAAGATATACAAAAATACTATAAAAAGTCTCTATCTCTTATAATTATCGCACTATAACTACTTCTATGTGCAAAATTTCAATTAGGGAAAAATTTTGTAACAGATTTCCACGAAGGGCGAAGCGAAGAAGTCTAGTTAAACATAAATAACAGAAGGTATATGATAATCCATATCGTATGATGCAATGACGGCGACTGATAGTCAATGACAAAGATTACAAGTGTGAACAAAGTCACATAAATATAAACTATCAGCGATTAGAATCTATCACGTTTTGTCCGTGGTCTGCAAAATGCAACAGAAAAGATATTGCTTTATTTATCTTCTTTTAGCCGTTGACTTCTTTGTACGCCTGTCAAAGGGTATACTCTGATTCTTCAATTTTCCTCAGACAAATCAAGTCTTGTAGGTAAAGATTAAGAATGTTCTATAAATATAATATAATGCCTTTTGGTACAAAATGTTATAACAATGGGTTATTGAGTGATAAGATTTCTTGAATAATCTCCATTTGTTTGATAATGTTTATCATAAATATAAAAACTGCCTTATTTAGAGATTTTTTTCTTTAGATGACAGAAAAATATGTTCTAGTCATCATCCTCATGCTCTTATCCCACTCTAAGTGGGGTCAGCACAACATGTTATAAACGTCACATGATTTCGGTAGGTATTTTACGACTAGCCTGATGTTTTAATTTACCTTAGTGAGTTAGTTTACGAAATCTCGGTGGCTCAACTTACCTTAGTCGCCTTTTGGACACCTCGATAAGAAATCAAGGTTGTTTATTCTACTCAGCCAGATACCAAACGGCTAACAAGAATATGTTGTAGTAATTTATTTAAAAAATTATTCCATGGTGAGACTATCTAACCATCTTACAAATGGTACACGGGTTCGAACCCTACTCAGGTACTTATTTGCCTAATGGCCGACTTTTACACTCTGGTGGATCGATGTTCATGAAATTTGGCATAACGTATACGATAAAACAACAGTTTTATTGCATTAATTATGATACTTAAATATTTAAATTATCGCCATCGAAGTCGCTGGTTATAATAGTTAGTAATTATTAAAAATAACTCCAAATACCTATTTCAAATAAAGCAATAATAATCCAAGCGACTTTCAAGAATTCAAAACATTTAATTACCGGCGCGTCGCACCATTGGGAAGAATTATGACGTTGCCGCGGTTTGGGCGTATGAAATCTTTTTGAAATTCTAACTGCGGCCGCATATTGTCACGGTTTATTTAAATTTGTTTTTCCCGTCACATGCGTCGGCGGACGATAGGTTAGTTGGCCAGTGCGATCGTCATGTGACAGACTGTTTCCCGTTATTTTCCAACGTCTAAAACTGATCGGTGCTGACTTTGTCCTAAATCAATATACGATATACGTGATCCTAATGGTATTACTTTGACTTGTGGCTAACTTTTATTATTTATATAATGTGGTGGACATCTATCATCATCCACCTGCCCTTATCCCACTCTAAGTGGGGTCGACACATATTATAAGCATGTTGTCATGTGATTTGGCTACGTATTTTATGACCGTCCTCCTGCCTAACGTCAACTTACCTCAGTCGTATTTAACGAGACCTCGGTAATAAAAAGGGGGTACTCAACCGGATACCACACGGTGTGTTATCTTACCTTAGTCACCTTTTACGATACATCGGTAAGAAATGAGGGTGGTCTATTTTACTCAGCCGGATACCACACAGCGGTTCGGCTTACCTTGTCGCCTTTTACGACACCTCGGTAAGAATTGAGGGTGGTCTACTGAGTCGGACGTTTATCATGAATATAGATACTGACCTAATTTAGAGATTTTTTCTTTATATGACACAAAAAAAAGTTATAATAATTTATTAAAAAAATTAAATCATCGTGAGACTATGTGATCTTCTTACAAATAGTACAGGGGTTCGAACTCTGCTCAGGCACTAATCTGTTATTGTTTAATTGATATTTACTATCACACTGATTTTAGTAAGTTACTTTTCACAATTAGCGCGATTGATATAAACATTTTGTTAAGGTCCTATTAGATGAGAAAGTGGTAAAGCACAAATTTCTCATCTTTAAACATAGAGGTGTTAGTATATTTATACGAAAATATTTCATCAAAATATATGTTGTAAATCAACTGGATTTTATCTAAACATTGATAATTATAATAACTTTGATAGCAATACTCTTATATACGTAAGATGATTGATAGTCTACTTGTTTTTATGAGAACGGCCTTGAGCGCTTTTTTCTACATTTTATACGACTTAGATTAATTACCGAAATTATAAATTAGAGCATTATTTCCACGTTTTTGGAATTGGATTTTGGTTGGTATCATTAAAGCGACTGTTGTAAATCAGTAACAATCAATTTATCTTTATCCGTATTTGCGTGTCTGGCCATCTTCTTCAATCGGTCTCTTATTATTGAAGATTGTGGTCTCCTGAACCCTTCTTTCTTATGACCTGCCTCTATTCCGGTCCAAAGTAGCCTTCACAGTTTGATAGTATTTGGATGATGAGATGACCTCGTGATCTCTCGGCTTCTGTATTACTAGTGAGGTTGGCACAACATATTATAAACGTGTTGTTACTTATCTGCCTTTATTACACCAAAAATATTACGTCAAAAGCTATTAAAATGTAATCTGAGCCTTTAGTGTAGAAAGGTTACAAAAATAACAATTTGAGAACATTTTATAACACCAAAAAATTACTCAATATGTTGTTAAATTGGAAAATTGTAGAATCTACTTTTATTGTTAATTATGTATTTGATTCAGACCAACATTTAAATTAATTGATACTCAAACTGATACTCAAAAAACACGAAAATCTATGAAGTTTTGTCTACTAATTTTATCTTTTTTTAAATCATACTTCGTCAACATATTTGAATTAAGGAACATATTCTGGGTTATTTTTAATGTTCCATAATGCAAACATCTAATTAACAAGAGGCAATATTTGTTTTATCAGTTCTATAAAGACGTTAGAATGTAAATAAATTGACTGACGAGATGTTGGTATGTAGGAAAATTTATTTAGATTCACGTTCCTAACGAATTGCTCGGTCTAAATAATGATAATGAATTCGAAGTATTTCGGGTGTATAGAGAATGGTTAAGATGCGTCTCATTACGTCAAGCCGTGTGATAAATGAGCCGATTGGAAAACGCCTTGGCACGCCTCTCCCATCGCGATGACAGTTTATAAATGAGTTTTATATTGTCTTTTCACACTTAAGCTTCATCTGATAACCTATCAAAAATATGGCTTGAACGGCTTAAAGCGTTTCGTTTAATTCATTTTGCTACTAGACCAAGTTTAGACGACCAGTTGAAATGTTTGGCAACTATCCAGTGTCGTAAATTAACGCAATTGTTTTTTTTTATTTTCAGGTAAATCGTCGAAAGATATGGAGACAAGCTCTTCGAGATTTGTTGGCCGCTTTTCGCCATCGCGTGACATCTAAACATCTGATGCTTTATTTGGCAAAATGTGTTTCCGCTTGGATTTAAATTGTTAAATAGAATTTTGGCTAACAAAACAGTACTGTTTTAAGCAAATTTGGCAATTCGTGGAATAAATGTGGCTTTGAATAAGCGTTTTAGTTGTATTCAAGATTTAAGAAAATGTTTTAAAGTTAAAATTTAAAAATAGAACAGTTATTTTTTACTAAGGGACCGAAATGTTTCTATAATATTTTCTTTTAAAACCATATTATTTGAGTTATTTATTTAGATATGGTGAATTGTGATAAAGTTTTATTATTAATTAAATACTTATCAATTACTATTGCGATGTTTGATTATACCAATGAATTTGCAAAAATAATGATAAATTACTAAAATTGCAAAAACATAATAATGTTCAAATTGTTTAAAAATTTAATTTTATTCAAGGATTATATAGAAACTTCAACCAAAATTCACTTGCATTGACTTAGGGAATAATCATTTCCGCAGGATGTCTTTAATTTTAACGAATTTACTCATTAATTTGGTACAGACTTTCATAATTAATAATTTTTAATATCATATATTAGCATCAATCCTTTTTAGTACAAAACGTCATTACGTCTTTAGAACTTGTAATTTTAATATCACTAATAAAATTTTATTTTTTGTCCAAGCTTTAAATTTTCTTGATAAACATATCGCGCGCTTAGTATGAAAATTGAGCGAATTCCCAGATAACCCAAAAATATCTAGATAGAGTTTAATTGATAGATTTACATTTACTTTTTTTACTTTATAGATTCAGCGTCTTCGAATTACTTATATAACTACAATATATAATATACAATATTGTAAATAATTTTAAATCAAATTGAAATTTATATAAAGCATCATCACCTCCTATCCTTATCCCACTCTAAGTGAGGTCGGCACAACATGTTATAAACATGTTGTCACATGATTTGGTTACGTTTTTACGACCGGCCGCCTGCTTGACGTCAACTTACCTTAGTCGTATTTTACGACACCTCGGTAAGAAAGAGGGTGGTCTATTCTACTCAACCAGACACGGTGGATCAAATTATCTTAGTCTTAGTCGCCTTTACGACACCTCGGTAAGGAATGAGGTTGGTTTATTCTACGCAGCCGGATACCACAGGGCGGAAATTTATATAAACCATGACGGCTAGATATACGTTATTCTTAAATTACTAAAGAAATAAAATGTCACCTTGGCTTAAGTATGTATTACTCGCAGTGCTAACGTTGGTTCAACTTTATCATGCTTAACTGTACTTGAGTGCAAGCAAAACTCGTAATGAGTTGGAAACAATGTGAATTCTAACCTTTTCACAAGCTTAAGTCTTAACAGAGTTGTTAAGTAAACTGTAGAAAAATTGTTGTTAGAAAAATGAATACGTTAAGCTGGATAAAATGGACATTAACAACAAGTTACAATGACTACAGCTCAAACACCTTTGCTATATGTTGTTTTTAGAATGTTAAGGAAAGCTCGTATGAAGCTGTCTTTGATTAAAAAGCTAATTTTATCTGACAGCGGTATTAGCAGTTGACGAACTAGCTAATCTTTTTTTGACATAAATTCATACATATCAAAAGACTCATGTATTTTTGATTCCTGTTCCTAAAGGAATAACGAGATTTTTTGTATAGTTTATGTTAGCTTAGTTCATATATAATCTATGATTAATGCAATTGAATTGATTTTAATTTTGAAAACGTAAAAGATAGACAGACTTGCGCATTTTATATATAACATAGAAGGAAATACAAACTCCATAGAAATATCTAGCATGGCTGTTTCTATGTATTTTTTACTTATTAATGTGTTTTATTTATACATTCTATCTTGAAACTTGAAATAACACAATGCAACTTATTATGTGACAATATATTTATCAGGATTATATAAAAATAAATAAAACTGAAAACATTTTTGATAAATAAACCATATAAAATAATCCATATTTTTAAGATTTGATAAATAAACTTTTAATATGAAACGACCACAGGCATAAAGTCGTAGTTCCAAGTTTCATAAATTTTGTAGTCGATTTCACGTAAATATAGCATAATTTAGTAAGTAGTAAATTTTATTTATACTGCAGGAGAGGTTTATTAAATAACAAAATTTAATTAACTAATTGTGTTAACAGTGCACCCAAGCTACAGGTGCAAAATAAGTGAAAATGACTATAAACGTTTACTCGACTAGTCTGAAGTGGTGCTGGCAGTGGAGCCAACGTCGGTTCAACTTAATCACGCTACACCTTAACTAGTTTTAAGTGCACCGAAAACTCGTAATGAGTTGAAAACAATGTGTTGGCGTTTGATGTTAGACTAGCGTCTTGAGAAATATAAAACTTGTAGCGTTTCTAAGGTTATTATTTGCAAGTTTTAAATGTTATCATCACTCATGCCTCTATACACAAATTCAATTTTATTTTTAAATATTTTCTAAAATGGAGCGGAGAGCGGAGAAAAGACCCAAACTCCCGGCGGTTAGGAATAAAGATATTATTATTATTTAAATTGTTAATGTTATTATTATTAAAATGAAAAAATAATTTAGTTTTTACTTCATTGCAGGTTATAGTAAAATTGTTTTTTCGTTAATTTTGTACATTAAAACTTAGGAACCCAACGTATAAATTGTTTTCAATAAATAAAAAAATATATTTTTTCTGTATTTTGTTTTAGATAATCTTGTTGCCAAATAAGAAAATGATTAGGCTAGAAAATGATTAGGTAGAAAATGATAGAAACCGACATAAGCTTGCGGCTCCTGCTTTGCGCCTTGCAAAAGTACTTAAGTCGTTTGTGGGTTTGGGTACCATAATAAAATTCCGCAATCAATTTTAGCTGTGCCATTACAGCAGTTTAAAATTCACTGTTAAAAAGAGGCTGATACAGAAAGTCTACTATACTCCTGAGGTCTACTTAGCTGATAAGAATGTGTGGATATAGACTCTCTTCGAACCTTTACAAGACAGTAATGAGTAAATGTAACTATTATTAAGAATTATATTCATAAAAGAGCAACCACTGAGTTTCTTACTGGCTCTTCTCGCTAGGATCAGCTTTCCAAACCAGCAGTAGAGTTGACGATTCATAAGCACTTGTTTATTAGTTTATCTGAATAAAGAATATTCTGAATTTCAATTTGTAGTAGAGGGATGGGGCAATAAATCTATTAAATTGTCTTAAACAAGCGGCGGTAATTCGCGATTGTGGGTTGATTTGTTAATTGGGAGCTCTATTCGATATAATCTGTACGGGCCAGTACAGTCTCAATTTCTACTACTAGTGCTACATGTGGACGAGAATTGAGTTAATGAACAAAATTTGTTACTACATATAAGCATTATATTACCACAGTAAAAGTGTTACCTATAGTATTCATATAATTGTTTAGCCAAATTAGAAAATAGCAGGCCTAGTGCAATAAATTCGCTACATTGCCGGAGCTAGAGGAAGCTATTAGTGTTGTGATTGATTCACTACTTGAAGAGTTACATTCGATTTAGTCTATACGGTAGTATATATGGTAGACTATGGTACGAGAATTTAGTTTATGGATAAAATTTGTATACATGCATTATATTACACCACCGTAAAAACAGAAAATATATTTTTATTATATAATTATATAAATTCACTAAATTGTCGCAGGCAAGAGGAAGCTATTAGTGATAGTGATTGATTCGTTGATTATTCTCGCTATAGTCTGTAGGAATAGGTACTGTCTTAATTCTTAACAGTGATTGCTCAGTACTGTCTTAATTGCTATAAGTGATTGCTCTGTAGTTTATGGTATGATTAGAAAGTTTATTTAAACATGCTATTAGTATATGTGTATGTTCTTTACTGTATACGACGGTAACATTTATATGTGTCATTTTTTTTCTAAACGATCGTATCATCAAATTTGAAAATGATTATAGCAATAATTTTGTTGAATTCTCGCATCCAAATGGCGGCCATTCGTGATCATAGATTGATTCGTTATTGAAGACTTCCATTTATTAGTTCGTATAGCCTGTACGAACTAGTACAGACTTAATTGTTATCTGTGATTGCTGTAGGTAAATTTACTTTATGATTCGAGAGTTTAATTTGGGTATGTTATAAGGTATGAATATGGGCTTTTTTTAATACGACAGTAACATTAATGTTTGTATTTATTATATTAGCCTATCATACTATCAAATTCAAAAATTATTATAGGTTATGAGCAACATATTTGTAGACTTGACGCAGCTAAATGGCGGCCATTTACGATGATAGATTGATTTGTGCTTAAAAAGTTTAATTTGTTACAGTACAAACAGATACAGTTTTAAATGATAATGAAGATTGAAAAAGCGTGGTTGGAAAATAAGGTGTGAAAATAAGACGAATAGGCACTTGTCAAATTTATTACAATAACTACTTACTAATATTTTAAATGCGAAAGTCTGTCTGTCTTTCTGTTACGTTTTCACAGCTAATCCGCTGAATCAATATCGATGAAATTTGGCACACTTATTCCTCATACACCGGAATAACATATAGGCTATGGAAATCCTTTTAATTCTACAGAAATAGACTGACATTGAAAAGCGCCATCTATTATCGACCTACACGCGACAACAGTCCACGTAAACGAAGTTGCAGGTAAAAGCTAGTCTATCATATTTATGACTTATAACTAAAGCTTATAAAAATATATCTGTAAAGTTTTTTAGTTTTACAATAGTGTTGTTTGATATCGTGATCATAATTCGTATTTCAATCATTTTATTAGATTAAATTAATTTATTAATAATAATTAGTAATAATTTAATTATCTTAATTGATAATAATAATTTAATTAATATTTAGAATTAGGCATTACTTTGCAGAGGTCCATCATACAAAAACTTATGAAAATATTATTTTGCTATAATCCGCAATAAATTAATATTAAAATTAAATTATAATAATTAAAATTATCGCGTATTATAGCAAAATAAAATTTTCATTCATTTTTTAGATTAGTTGAATTATGATAGGTAGCCACTGTATTTTTGTATTGAAAGGGCAAAATTAATTCCCCGAAGACAATATGTTAAGTAATTACCTTTGATAGTTTCTAAAAATTCAAATTTAAAAGATAAATGTGCACTAAGTTCTGCAGCAGCAACTTTGTAGAATTGTTACCGGTAAGTGGCAGGCATTCACGATAGTTGATTCGTTGATTGATGACTTTCATTCGTTTCAGCCTGTGCCGGTGCAGTCTTAATTGCTATCGGAAATTGCTGTATTGAAGCTACGGCACGGGGTGCAGATTTAGTTTGTAGCGCACATTGCTATCATTGACAATGCATATCGTTTTTGACTGAAAACTTAGCTCAGACTATTTATATATTAAATCAAAAATGGAATGAAAACAATTTATTGATATAAAATTTCATAATACACTAATAGCAAGGGCCCCTGCACTAGGTGGTAACCCGTATCGCTGGGTGCCCCGCTCATCCACCGAGACAAGTAAATTCATCAATAAACTTATAACAAATGGACAATTAAACTTAAAACTAAATTACATAAATAAATATTAACATTATTTAATTGCACATTGACTTCTTATATTCGTCAACCTATGGACGTCCACTATTGGACATAGGTCTTTTCCATCGCTGCTTCAGCTTCACGACAAGCTGAGCTATATAGGTGACTCTGGTTCTTCGACAGATCATTCCTGATTTGATCACGTAGAGATTTTCAGAGCATAGCTCATTTCATCGCCTGCTGTGTAACCCTGCGCTCTTTTATTAGTCCAATATGGTCACTTTGACTCTGATGTCTTGAAAAAAAAATATACACCAATGGCATCACTAACTGGCTACTGGTATTATGATAAAAATATGTTTTTTTTATTATTTGGAAAAACAAGTATCCTCTAATATATTAACAAAAAATTTCAATCATTTTTTTCATTAAGTAAAATTAGTAATTAGTGTGAAAACTGTGAAATAAATAGACGTTAGAAAAATAATAGTTCGTCGTTTCAAAAAGATCAATAGAATCTGGTTGGTCTATCTACCTGCGTGAACGCATGAACTTAGATTTGTATATTTAGTGGATTAGATATCCTTTATCCCGAATGAACTAATATTATGATTAAAATATGCTAAGGAGCAAAAATTGTAAGAAAAAGCAAATGTCCTTTTTCCGATTTGAACATTACCACTGCAGCTATAGAATGCTCGTATACTTTATCAAAATGTATATTTTCAAGTTAATTAATATCAGTAATATTACTTTATAGAATAAACACAGAACTTAAATTATATTAATTTTTTAATAAGCCCCATAAATTTTATGGGCTGTTGCGTAACAGCTTCATAAATTTATTGAACATTCACTTCCAAGTAACGATCATTTGCGACTGCAAATTGATTTGTGGTGATTCATTCGTTTCAGAATGCACGGAATTGCAAATCCTTAATTGGTACTGGGGGTTGTTCTATTGAAGTTAGCGTAGTGCTTCAAATTACCAAATGTACTAATATACCAGTGCCCAATCTAAGCCATATAAATTCGAATATACGCTGAAATTCGCCTTCAATATGCCTTGCATTTGTCGACTGAGACATATTGCGTTAATTATCGTGATTCAAAGTCTCTTGATTTAAGTTCTCATATATATAAATTAAGTTATTGTTTTATTAAGTTAGATTTGATTTATGTACAAACTAAAATGTTGAATATCGTGATATTTTTGCTTTTTCATATATAAGTTAGACATGAAATAAGTTTTTCTAGAAATGCCTTTATATATTCTCTTGTACCCTTTGAGTGTTGTCAGCACAACATGTTATTCTCTTCCACTCTCTCCTAGTATTCGTTAACGCTGGAGCTACTCCTTTTATATGCATGTTATACTTCATAAAAACCAACCATTTCGTTTCGTTTTGGACCTTCCGCTAGTCAGATATCCATCCCTATTCATATTTAATACCCATATGGTCATACGATTTTTATCTCACTTCATTATATGTCCTTATCATCTTTATCTGACACTCCTCGTCTTTTGTTATAACGAGCGCAACTTTCAGAGTTCCCCTTATATACTCATTTCCTATTTTATTGTCTTATCACACCACACATACACCTTCGTATTCTCTTATCATTTGCATGCACTCTTCTTTCATCCACCTATTTCATTGCACAACATTCTGATCCATACAATACGACAGGTCTGATGACCGTTTTATAAATTTTTCTTTTAACTTTAAGAGGCATTCGAAGGTCACACATTGTTTCACCACCCACATACACCCATATTTCTACCTATTTCACCGTCGTTTTAGAAAAGCAAACCAACGTACCAGAAATCAGAGCAGACGAGCCTATAGGTCTTTAATTCTCGCTATATGTCCATTTTTACAACATATTCAATTGTTAAGTCAAACTACAATTTAGGCGCGATTAAACGATAAATCTTGAGAATTTTAATAGATATTAAACGATAAATCTTGAGAAACTTAAAAGCTGTCTTGGTGCGGTGATATCAAGAGGTATACGATCGCAAGCTCGAAGTGACAAGAAGTGCTTCGCAAGGGATTGCAGTACTCGACCTCAGTCGACCTAGTTCACAACTTCTTCGATATATCGCATGCACATTATAAATTGACATTAAAAATACAAGTTAATTGGAAAATTCTGCTATTTTTTTGGCTACTTTTATGTTGAATTTACAGTTTGGCTGGTCTTTGCTTCTCCAATTTACCATCTAGACTGTAACACTAAGCGATTTAGGTTTCTGGTGTGATGATATGTAGGAATCAGAAAAAGTTACAGCTAATGAAATGGACAAAAATAATAATAAGAATAAAAGGAATGTTATACTTGTACATATAGGTATATTATATTCTCTCTACTATGACAATAAATTTTACTCCTAATATGTTATGAGGTTTTCTGAGTAATGAATCCTAGATAGTATTAGTAACTGATATATATGTTGTATATGGTAAAACTAAAGAAACAATAATTTCAAAAGATCTCGTGAAGTTTGCAATAAAAATACAGAAACCTTATGTATAAGTAGAAGTCAATCCATATGAAGTCACAATTGATTTAAAAAATCAATATTTGCAATTTTTATAGTAATTCGAATTAAATTATATTTTGAATTAAATTATATTTTGAATTAAATTATATTTATAACGATCCTACTCGAAATCAAATTATTTCAAAAAGCTACTGCTAAATAATTCATTAAATGTATTAACTTTGAACATTTTGAGGATAATAATAATTGAAAGTCACATAATTCATAAATGTTAATTAAATGAATGTAATATTTAGATATATTTAAATTTTTTATAGTGTAAAATATATCGCGATATAAACTATGTGTCGTTTTATTGTGCTACTATGCATGACCTCTTAAACAACTTTTAGGTTCAGAATACAAGAGGGGGAACAATCTTTGCACTCCAGTATAAGAATGGCTCCGTGTGCAAGTGGCGACCGTGCAGCCATTGAAGTTCGAACGCACTTAAAAAATCTTTGACAGGCACTTACAGAGCATTGGCACTAGGCTATCCGCCTTGCTCACTTCGAACATGCTTTGTCTTATGCAAGTTTATTTTTTACGCTGCTAACCAATTCAGCGTTTTTGTGGTTAGTAACTAGTGAGACTATGTACATATATTTTACACCAGCCGTGCAAACAGCTTCGCCTGCATCAAAATCAGCGTGTCACAATTTTTTTTTTCAATTGAAAAGTAGTTATTGTTGTAAGAAGTTTTAGAATATTTTTCGCTGTTGACTTAGTGCACGCAAGGAAAGCTTTTGTAGTTGGTGTTTATTTCATTGGAATACAATAAAAAATATTATCTATCCATCTTTTTCTTCAATGCCAGCTTAATATTATTTAGAGATAAATAAAGATAAATAAATAAATATATGGGACACTGACACACTTTATACTTTATTTCACCGACTGAGGTCACCTTTTGAGATTTGTAACGCGTTAGTTCGTACTTAAAAAAAACTAACGTTTATTTATATCATTCATGATATAAATAAGATCATTTACAAGGAAGTATAATTACATTATAAATATTTTTGTCAAAACTCTCAGCAGTTAAAGCAGCAGATTAAATCAGAAATGGGGAAATCCGCAGGTCAACCAAAGTGACTGAACACGCCCATCGGGCAACGGGCAAAGCGAAAAGATTTAAAGGTAGACAATCGCTGGACTTAAGCAGCACAAGATATGATATTATGGCTTTCAATTATTTCAAAGAGGTCTAACGAAAAAAGTGGTCAAGGATTAATTAAAGAGAGATAGAGAGTTTATTTATTATTATAGTATGAGTATCATATTTTGAGTATTATAATTCATTCTTAGTTTTCCAAACTATTCTCCTTTCTGTAGTTATCAACGAGTGAAATTTGCGTCAGTAAATCTATTTATATTGTGTGAAATGAAATAAAATAATGCCAATTAATTGTTTTGTATTTATTTAATGATGAATGAATGCAGTACTAAGAATAAATAATTCTTTTATTTTAATTCTTGCTTATTCTAAAGCTGAAGACTTCATTTGCGAACGAAATGAACTTATCGAAATTGACCACTTTATTCAGTAACAAAATGAAATAGTTAATGTAAATGATCAATTTATTCATGTTCTAAATCATAATCACATACGTTTGAAAGAGAAAGCAGTACAAAAACACACTTTCGCATTTATAATATTAGTATAGAAATAGCAGAAATCGTTGACACTATAATGTATTTGAGCATTAATTTTATCACGTCGTATTAAGTGGTTGTTCAGACTTTAGATAGGTATTATGATTTACAATCGCCGCTGTGTTATGACATACGGTAGCGCGTTATCAAAATCGGAGTACAAAATATTTGACACAGAATAAACTATCAAGACATAACTATGTAGTATGAAATTTATTACCCTTTTAATTTATATTATATATGAAGTTAGATTATAATGCATTATTAAACAGTTTAGTAATGTTAATAAAGTATAGGAAGACAGATATAAAGCGGCATAAGGCTATGTTCTTCTCGAAAGACTTAATGCCCTGCAGTGAACGTAGAAAAATAAGAAGAATACAGTTTTTTAATGGATGTATGTCATATAAAGAGATTATAATAACATAGTCTTTTTTAGTTCTGGTATTCTCAGTGAAGAATTTGTGGATTTAAACATCGCGCGACATGGAGTTTTTTTTTTGTACTTTTGTACTTCTATCGTAATTTGCAATTCACACAATACACCTTAACTCATTACAGTTTAAGATCATCATGAATATTATGATGTAACTATTGTCCAGTAACTTTCTTAGGTACTTCAGTACTAACTTAGACAAACTGTTATGCTAAAGCTAGTGAGAAAACTACCTTTTCGTTGAATTTGTACGAAAATCCCTTGGTTTTATTTCTTTTCGTAACCGCCATTAATAAAGCTTCGCCAAATGTAGATGTATTGTGACTGTTACTTACTTTATGGTTCTCACAGGCCTTAAAAATAAAAGAAATCTATATAACTAACAATTGCTCCCCTGATTGACTACGTGATAGGTGTTTCTACATACATTATACAGAAAATGTTATATATAGAAAAATATTAAATTCATAGTTAACATGTAACGAATATTCATAAACTTTTATTTTATTAAAAATTATGTATGATGTATTAAAATTTTGAGTTTTTAAAATAAAAATTACCTACTAAAAAAATAAAGTATTTTTATTTCAAGCTAGTGTTCTCGTCAACTCATATATTAAAGTATCCTCACTTTTTTTTCGATTTTTTAAAATTTTCAATTGTGCTAAATTTCATCAAATTTTCTCGAAATTTAAAAATTTCTAGAAGCTCCTAGAAAAAATATAGAATTTAGGCCCACTGCGACACTCCAATGCAGGTTAAAATATGACATATACAAAATTAATTTACTACAACTTGGTGTTATACTATAATAAATTATAATTTAACTTTTAAAAAATAATGAAAACTAACAAGCTTTGATTGTTAAATATAGCGTGTAATTAATTAAGGTTTCTCTATCATTTTCAATGGTAGCTATGCACGATTTTCATTTATTTTCTAAGACTCATACGTCTTAAAAATCTAACTTTTTGTGTACATATTTAATCATTTTAGAAAATAAACGTTTCCCCTTATTTCTCAGTAGTTTTTCTGGTCGGTAATTATTATTTATATAGATTTACCAGCACCCAATGTTTCAATTTCGTACAGAGATTAGCTAGCGGTTGATATATTATATGATAGCTATAGCGTTGCTAGATAAGAAAGGAAATTTATGTTATTTTGTTTCTATAGACAGGCTAATTTATAGCCATTATTAGTGACTTTATTAGTTAACAACGTTATTAGTGTGATAAAATCAGGGCTGGAATTATGTACACGGTAATAATAACTTTTATATATTATCATATTTACATAGTAACCTATGACAATTTTCCAAATATCCGACTTAAGCTTGCGGGTCGTCGTTTGTGGGTTTGGGTATAAGATTCTATAATAAAATTCCGTCATTAGTTTTACCTTTGCCATTACAGTAGTTTATAAACACTGTTAAAACGAGTCTGACACAGAAATCTTACTATACTGTTGAGGATGTCGTAGATGAAAATAGAGCGTAGTTATAGCTAGTACTAAGAATTATATTTTGAAAAGAGCAAGAGTTTCTTCATGGCTATTCTTTTTTTCTCGTTAGGAA
Organism: Morpho achilles; assembly: GCA_947086495.1. NCBI lineage: Eukaryota > Metazoa > Arthropoda > Insecta > Lepidoptera > Nymphalidae > Morpho > Morpho achilles. The sequence goes on from CAMTZB010000019.1 coordinate 12,666,066, forward strand.
CAGCTTTCCGAACCTGCAGTAGAGTTGACGATTCAAAAGAGCTTGTTTTCAAGTTTACTTGAATAAAGAATATTGTGCATTTGAATTACATTTTGATGATATTTCTACGTCTCTGGATTTTTTTTTCTTTAAAGAAGTATAGAATATAATTTAAATTACAAATGAGATTTGTAGTTATATAGTTAGATAATAAAATAAGTTTTAGCATAATATAAATACTTTTTACTTTTCCCATTACCCTGTAGACTGCGATAGACGATGAGCTAATACTTTGTTCATTTTGCTATAAATTGCGAAAATCACAGTAATATTATCCTGTATAAAAACGTAATTGAGGTATTAATAATTCAACTAAGTTCAGTATTCATAACTTCTCAATAATATCGCAAGGGAAGTGCATTTTCAATGTGAGTACTGCATCAATAATGTAAACCTAGAGCTCTGAACATTAGCTAGTTCTACCCGCAGTGAAACAGATGGCGCTGTCATAAAAATATTTACATTATTAATAGATTGGTTTTGAATTGAAATTTCAGTAATAAAATAAAAGGTAATATTTTAGTCAAAGGTATGTTACAAAATGTTCGATTATAAAGTAAATAAAAGGATCTACTAAAATGTAACTTCTTTAGTTATTACAGTAAACAATTTCCAAAAATCAATGCTGTGGATGTAAAATATTCTAATTAAATAGAATATCTGATATCCTGTAAAATATTTTGGCAACATAATTTTTGTGATAGCATTTAATTATATGCAATAGCATATAATCAAAAAATAATCTTAGATATATATATATAGAAGCTACCAATCTTCATTAGATCAGTGCAATGGGGTTTGTTGGGCAAACAAAAGTGTTTAAGGTCATATTTTGTTTAGTTGTATAGTCTATGTATCTGTAATAATGGAAAAAGTATGTAAGTACATGTAATATAAAGGGACTGCTGATAAAACTACTTTTTTTCGTATATGCTGTTAGTCCTACCGGCTTTAACAGCGTCACGGGGCGGGACGGGCGAGCGCAGAATCATCGTCGAAGTACAACAATACAACTTCCTAATCGTCCCACTCACAGACCCAATCGTCGATACTTTAATATTAAGGTAAACAGTTTAGATTGCGGGTTGAAATCTCTACGATACAAATTGCTCGTTTTTATGTCAATAAAATCCTATAACATGTTCACTCACATTTTTTCCTCGAGATGGTGTGTAAGACACATTTCTAAACTATCATCATCCTCTACTCTAAGTGGGGTAGGCTCAACATGTTATGTTGTCACATGATTTGGCTACGAATTATACGGCCGGCCGCTGGCCTAACGTCCACTTACTTAGTCGTATTTTACGACACCTCGGTAAGAAAGAGACTGGTCTTTTCCACTCAACCGGATACCACACGGCGGGTCAACTTACCTTATTCGCCATTTATGACATTTCGGTAAGAAATGAGGACGGTCTATTCTACTTAGCCAGATACCACACATATACACGGCTAACATTTATAACTATACTAGTTAAAAAATTCAGGTGATCGAACCTTGACCCCAACGTAAAGACAATACGTAGTTTTCGTTACGCTATCTACGAAACAACGTATAAAACTATTACAATTGTTAACAGGAAACTTGTGTTGAAAATGTTTGCGGTTGCTTAATGAAAAACAAGAAACGTAGTCTATATGAAAATTGAAATTGCAAGTCAGCGGGAAAGTTCACGATGCATTCATTAAAGTAGCATCAAAATTTACTTCAATTCCGCGCCGAAATTATACCCGAGTCATCGTTTTCTCCATTATTCACTGGTTGCGATGTAGAGCTTGTATTGCCTTTTTTGCCTTTAGAGATTAAAGTATTAAATTGAAAAGCCTGCGAGGCTGCATTTTTATTATATAATATTATTCATCTTTCATATTTTACGGGAATATAAATATTTGTGTACAGTGAATTTAATACATTCAAAATTGTAAATACAAGTTAAATATTTGTATTTTATTTTTCTTAATAAAACTTAGTGTAGGGTATTTTGGATAAGCTGTTCACGCAACTTCGCTCGGGTTAAGTAACTGTTAAAAGTTTCATCATCCTCCTGCCCTTATCCCACTCTAAGTGGGGTCGGCACAACATGTTATAAACACGCTGTTACATGATTTGGCTGCGTTTTTACGACCGGCCGCCTGCCTGACGTCAACTTACCTCTGTCGTATTTCACGACACCTCGGTAAGAATGAGGGTGGTCTATTCTACTAAACCGGAAACCACACGGTGGGTCAACTTACCTTAGTCGCTTTTTACGACACCTCGGTAAGAAATTAGGTTGCTCTATTCTATTCAGCCGGATACCACACGGCGTAAGTAACTGTTTAAAGTTTCCTAGAGTAAAAAACGGGATTTTTTTATTCTATATGTCAGTAGAGTATAAAAGCGTTAGTTATATATACCAAATTTTATTAATGTTGCTTCAGCACAAAAACATAAACGTAACAGATAGAAAGAGAGACATTATCATCATCATCATCAATTTACTGCCCTTATCCCACGCTAAGTGGGGTTGCACAACATGTTTTAAACATGTCGTTACATGTTTTGGCTAGTTATTTTACGGACGGCCGCCTGCCTGAAGTGAACTTACCTTAGTCGTATTTTACAACACCTCAGTAAGAAAGAAGTTGGTCTATTATACTGAGCTGGATACCACGACGTAGGTCAACTTACCTTAGTCGCCTTTTACGACACCTCAGTAAGAAATGAGGTGGTCTATTCTACTCACCTGGATACCACGTGGCGAAAAGGGAAACAATCATATTTTTATATTTATGACATTTAGTATTGATGGAATGCAGAAGAACTGTTCTTCCTCGTTACATCTTCCTAAACCTTCCTTCCACCATCAGACATTTCCATCCATCTATGGGAACGTATGAAGTGTTTTACATTGTTGTTTGCAATACACACCACTATATGGGATACCCTTTTATCCCTGTTGAGTACAATGTGGGAAAAAAAAGTATGTAGTAGTAGTAACGGCCTGTTACTATCCCACTGCTGGGCATAGGCCTCTTCTCTCCGTTTTTGGAGAGAAGGATTGGAGCTGAGACCTATCACGCTGCTCCAATGCGGATTGGTAGGTTACACATATCCCCAGAATTCTCTAAAGATATGCAGGTTTCCTCACGATGTTTTCCTTCACCGAAAAGCGTGTGATAAATTGCAATTATCAATTAGACACATAAGTTTTACTAGAAAACTCATTGGTGCCTGCCCGGGGTTTGAACCTTAGACCTCCTCGAAAGAGGCGCACGGTGTTACCGCTGGGCTACCACAGCTTTAAAAAAAAGTATACCATGGATGAAATATAACAGATTTCGCCAGCTCTAACGTAAGAGAAATTTTCTTAATAAAAATTCAATTACCGCGCTCGAACGTATTAAAATGTTACCTACATAGATAAGCTCATCGAAAATTGCTTAAGACATTTTGATTTTTCAATTCGCTTATGATAATATTGCCTTTTTATTAATTTGTGAGGGAGAGACGCTAGGCATTTTCATAAAACAACAAATTTAATAAAGTGGCCGTCAACGTTGAATAATTCAGGTGCGGTGAGAGCTAGTACATTATTTATGATGATGGCATGTCGTAAGAGACATACGTCTGCCTTTGGTCGTGGTTTTGCATCTCGGGCACGTATTTGTAATATCGGCGACTTGGTGCAGTCTTAAGATAGCTCAGACCGACAAAAGGGAACTTTGTTTTGATGAAGACATAATAATTTTCTACGCGTGTTACACAAGATTTTCATTATTTTGGTATTTGATTTATCGCCTCAGTTAGGACGTATGTTATATATCGTTTACTAACGATACTAAAACGCTATGTTAGGATGTTAAAGGTATGACTGATTCCCATGTAAAGTTTATTTATACCTACTGAATATGTATTTCTAAACTCAGCAAGTTTAAGATTCGAGACAAAAGAAAGAAAGAATTCGATGTCACCCTTATTTTTCAAAAGCCGATTTTTAGTATATATAAAGTTTATAAATATCTTTAATATTTAAATGAGTAAATCTTGTATGTATATATATGTTTTCGGAATCTCGAAAACGGCTCCAACGATTTTCCTGAAACTCAGCATGCAGGAGATTTGCGGGAAAAAATCGATCTAGCCTAGCTTTTATTAAAAAAAAATAGTTTTATTCCTGTTTTTGGGCATTTAAAAAATACTAAAATTTACTTTTCATTTATTGAATATATAAAACACTACTTTTGCCACCAAATGTCGAGTCAGCGTAGCTTATTCGGGGAACGCGTGGTCGCGAGAAATGAAAATACCTAGAATCGAGCCCCACTTGCCCTATTATTTTTTCTTCTTTATTTAAATTTCTCTTCTTTATTTTGTAAAAAATTACCGAGCAAGACGCGGTCAGGTACTAAATATAATAGCTTCTCTGGGACACAATCATTAATTTTCAATTTTTATGGAACTTTGTTTTAGACCGTACAAAAGAGTTTTACTTCCAGTAAATATTATTTTTGGGCCAGGACCTTTTACGCGTCGATCAGCAATGTTTGATCGCGATCTCCTCCGCCCGGTGACGGTGTAAAAGCCGTTAGGGCTAACAGCATGCAGTCAATTTGAAAAAAAAAGACCGCGATCAAGTAATAGTTAGGGATAGTGGTAAAAAATTAAAATAATTAAATACATTTCTGTATTTAACATTGATTTTGGTTTTCTTAGTATATGAATTTATCATGTAGGACGCAGATTTATCTGTTTTATAAATAGTAACAAACACCGCGTCGCATTTACACAGGCATTTCATTATGTACTAGATGCAATGCAACAGTAACAAAATATTATGCGCCTGATTCAAACCGCGTGCGCGCAACCGTCCTGAACATGACGCCGGTATCTCGCTCCATTTAGCGTATAATAAGGCACATTTATAACGGCTTGACGTTATATTCTAATTGATCTATACAAACTTTAATACTGTAAAAGCTACTGGGAAAGTTAAAATTATGTATTTTCGCATACAAAAAAGTGGTAATAGACCACCACGGCTGAGTAGAATAGACCACCCTAATTTCTTACCGAGGTGTCGTGAAAGGCGACTAAAGTAAGTTGACCCACCGTGTGGTATCCGGTTGAGTAGAATAGACCACTTTCATTCCTTGCCGAGGTATCGTAAAAGGCTTCTAAGGTAAGTAGACCCACCGTGTGGCATCCGGTTGAGTAGAACAGACAACCATCTTTTTTATCTAGATTTTGTAAATTACGATTAAGTTAAGTTGATGTCAGGCAGGCAGCCGGTCATAAAATACCTAGCCAAATCAAGTTACAACATGATTATATAATGTCGTGCTAAACCTACTTAGATTGGGACAAAGGCAGGTAAAAAGGTAAATAATATAAACATTATTACTGAACAACACCATCTGATGATCAAATAACGATCGCAAACACACACTCACATATAATACACGCAAACAGCGTCTTCGCCTCAAGACGAGGTCCTAGCTATCTGTCGTCGATCGACCGTGGCTTCTCGCCATACTCCCAACGCCATAATGACTAATCGTCATACTATTAGCCCTCCACTACACGTCGCCCTAAGCCGTGGTCCGGCCTCACAGGAGGCACCCTTAGGACGACGTTCCCCATAGCTAGTAGAGCTTCTGCGCTCTACTCTCCGCGTTTCGTAACTTCGGCGATGCTTCTGCGCTCGCCCGTCCCGCCCGGTGACGTTAGGGCTAACAGCATATAGTCAAATCGAAAAAAAAAACAACAACACGACGGTGTTGTTGTTCTTTTTTCGTTTTTTACCCCAAAATAAGTAACTTAATACTTATACTCATTAGCGGGCTCGGCTTAGAGACTTTGTTTCGTTCATTGCATTAGGCATAATTTTTAATTTTTTGTAAACTTTTGACTTGATATTTGGAACAAAAATTTCCAATGGTTTGAAACCTTACCTTGAATCTTTATTAAGTACGAGTACTCGTTCCCCCTTAAAATGTGCAGCACAAAGGGCACGATTTCCTTGAAAAGTTTGTAGTTAATTAATATTTTCGCAAGTCACAATTATTTCAAAGGAAAAGTTAAGAAGTAAAAAAATATTTTGAAATAAACGTTTACGTTTGTCGGCATAAGCCATCGCAGAAGCAACCTTGTGATTTCACAAGGTGGTTATAAAATAAAATAAGAATTATATTTGAATTTCTGTTTTATTTATTATCCGCTGTGTGCTATTGGGTGAGTCGAATAGACCACCCTCTTTTCTAACCGAAGTGTCGTAAAAGATGATTAAGGTAACTTGACGTCAAGCAGGCGGCTCGTAAAATACCTAGCCAAATCATGTTACAACATGTTTATGACATGTAGTGCCAATCAGTGTCCTGCTCTTAAGCAGGAGGATGATCATGTGAATTTTTTTATGTAAATTGCAATAATACTGAACTTACCTTTTCAAAAACTAAAACCCTCTGTTCCAACAATATGTGCTAAGAAGAACAAGTACTAGCCAATTTAAACTAAAAGCAAGAACACCCATTTATTACACTGATAACTTAAGTTCTAACAAAATAAAGAACTACCTCTAAATAAATAAAAGTCTGGCAACGCAGACACGATGCTCGGAAAATACAACCTCATGAAATAAATAACAGCAATGCCCTCTGAACTATTACCAATATCTACCAAGAAATTGGTATATCGTGTACGCAATAAATAATAAACCCGCATCGATTTCACCAGCGCTTTGTAAATAAGTAACTACAAATGGTAGGTGCTTCGGTGGGGGAATTAGGTTCCCTCGATATAACATAATTGCTGAACCTTGTAACTGCCGTGTTGATATTAGGGCTGATTTTCCAGACACAAATATTTCTCTTGGAGCAAACTCTATTATATGCACACCATTGTAATTTAGTTCTTATAGTAAGGTAATAATGACCTGCCGTGTATCCTGCTGAGTAGAATAGACCACCCTTATTTCTTATTGAGGTGCCGTAAAAGGCGAATAACATAAGTTGACGTCAGGTAGGCGGCCAGTCGTAAAATACCTAGCCAAATCATGACAACGTGTTTATAACATGTTGTGTTAATCCCATTTACAGTGGGATAAGGGCAGGAGAATGATGAATAAATAAATATATGGGACACACACACACACGGTCGTCTGTCCCCAAAGTAAATAACTTAATAAATTAAATTTATTAAATCAAATAATTTTAAATGAATATATTTAATTTATATTTAAATTAAATTTATTTATAAGACGGTACCTATCCATAAAAAAATACGGACATAGAATCGTAGGTATAAAAATTTGTATTTAATTTTAATATTTGTCGTTTTTTTAAATATAAGTATGTTTGGTTTATTTATTGATTAAAATCACAATAATGTTTTATAATAAAAAAATAAAACTCGAATATCAGTTTTGTAATAAGTATAACACAGGTTTATGAATGTTTAAAAAATGTTAACGAAAACTGACCTATATTAACTAAAGAAAAATTCTGAGTAGTCTCATTAATATAACAAAAATTATGCTCCAATTCATACTATATCTCACAGAATAATTCATCATATCAACTTAGTGGAACATCCACTGCGACAATGTGGACTTATGATATATGACCGAACAAATGTTTTAAATATTCTATTTGGGAGTTTTAAAAATATTCCACTTTAAAATGGACAGCCGCTGTTACAGAGGGAACTTTATAAATTAAAACTTTAACAGCCAACGTTTTTAATGGCTCTTTTTTGTCTGTATTTGATAAACTCATTCTATAAATAGGTGTTTTATATTTATCTCTAGAGAGTACTCATATACTGTTTTTATAGTTTGAAGCGAACAAGTGATAAGATTACCATTTTAACGATCATTATATTGCGTTACAATATGATTTTTTTATTTCGCGATTTATTGATTATATTCACCACAACATTTTTAAGTGTCATTTAAATTCTTTAAATATATATGTTGCTTTTTTCGACGAAACATAAGCAAACTTCTAATTAATTTGTTACAAAGTAACAGCGAAAACATTTTGGATACACATATTCTCCTGAATGCTACTAATGGTTGTTTTAAATTCCAAATTTTCATCTGAAATCGCGTAACGCTCTTAGCGCTTGAAGCTAAGTCTATGAACACTTCGTATTGCTAGAACTGATTGCTAATTTAAGAAACGTCTAAATAGATTTTCAGACGATGATTTCTTTGCCATAACATAGCAAAAGCAATTTTAGATGTCACTTAATCACTTAATCTTTTGACGGAAAATTAGAAGTAGCATAAATCCTTGCTAATATTAGCTGCTGGGATAAAATAAAATTTACAGTGAACGCTATGAGTAAAACACAATATAAAAAGTAAATTAAAAATTTAATCTTATCAAAAAAAGTAAATCCTTGTAACATTTGTCAAGGTTTTCGATGTCGAACCATTTGACATACAAGTATGATCCATTACTATTTAAGAACATTGATAATATATTTGACATGTAAATAATATGTATGAATTTTATGACGGACGTCCTAAAACGTGATCGATGATGGATAAAATAGACCATGTTAATCCGGTTAAGGATTGTATTAAAGATAAAATAAACACAGCTTACGAGTTTGAAGTCTATATTATGTAAAGTAGACAATCTTTCTTAAAGATTTACTGTTTATTTACATAGTCCTTTTTTAGTAAACGTAACATAAACTAGCTTCGTTAGCAACAACCTTTGACTATTTATTTTAAGTCTGTTTGAACGAAGATTGTTTTGGATTAATAGCAGCTCTGAAATGGTGAAATAGTTAGTTTACTTCTTTCTAGTACTCATAGTAGTAATAATATGACTAATGAATCTAAAACATCCAAGCTAATATTATAATTGCAAAGTTTTTTGAGTCTTACACACTTTTGTCACTCTATTAGCCAGTCGTTCGTGGTAAGCGATGAATTGATATGTTTTTTATACAAATAGTTGAAAGGCTGGAGAGCGACATAGCCTTCTTTTAATCTTTGTACGAATATCCAAGAAATCACGGACAGAAGCTAAAATAAAAGATATTTGCTGTAATCCCATAATTGTTGGATGCATACGAATTTGACGTAGCGTTTCTTGTGACGCACTTGTGACGATCTTGTGAGTATATCGGGATGTTGTACGTAATTACTTCGTTATAAATAATCGTCCAGCTGAGCTCACGGGCTGTAACCAATCGAATTGTCTCGCCAAGATAAATGATTACTCGCTTTCGTTTTAAACTAATCGTTGCATCTGTAATTTCTCAATCGACGACAGACTGAGACGAATTCGTTGCGACACGCCGTTATTTACGTTTATATTACCGCAGTAAGTAATTATTGCGATATTATAGCCCCAGTCTGTCTTCTAGTCTCGCTCTTTAGTTTTAATTTACCGTAAATTTTTAACGATACGTACTGACGAAACGAGACATAAAACTTACCAGTGTCAGTAAACTTTTCATTCTATCGGACCTATGGTGTTCCTAGCTAAATATGCTGTTAGCCTTAAATATTTTTACTACGTTAGTCAGAGAAAAGAGTAAGTGCAGAAGTATCGTCGAGGGTGTGAAACATGGAGAGTATAGAGCAGAAGCTTTAGTAGAATCGGGAAATGTCTCTCTAAAACTTTGTGATTGTATTCGGGTATGTAGCAATATTAGTTCGTAAAAACCCCTGACATTCGAAAGAGCGATATTTTTTTTGGTAATACAATATTTTTCAATTTAATACTAAAAAGAAAATATTTCTAAAATTCTAGATAAGATAAATTGGCTGCGAATCTGAGAGACAGAACTTTACTGAAAATCTGAATTTAAGCGCTTCTTTTGTTCCACTAGAAGTTAGATGTAAAGGTTTAATTTCTCTGAAATAGAGCTAGCAAAGCACAAAGCGTTGCAGTACTTTGACCGCTTCGAATTGCTCCGGCTGCCGATATTAAAACTTATAATTAATAGTGGTCTCATGCGAATTAGTCACAATGCAAAATGCGGTGAACGTTGAAACGTTACGTAATTAACAATAGAGCAATTAAGTTTGGCGGACAACGCAGCTCGGTTGGAAACGAATGCTATTTCGCGGCGTGCAGCCGCAACCCGCGCAGTTTCGCTCGGATGGTGGACAATTTACTGATTCCGCTGACACAGCTTTTGCTGATTCCCACCTTTTCCCGATATTTAGAAAGATTGCACATTTTACTTACAACTGGATTTCGTGATGAATATCGATTTCCGATAGCGCTCCGATTTACATGCTCGTATCTAGAATTGAATTTTAAAGTACGTACAAAAGGTTGAAATGGTTACTAAAAGTTCTACATTCAAAATTCTTCTGTTTCAAGTGCCTCTCCGACTGGCGAAGTTTGGCAGTCAGCTTCTTCAATATTCCTATCATACATTCCCTTACGTTGCGAAGCCAGGATTTCGTTCTGCGTCCCATACCTGTTTTATCGGAAACCTTTCCCATTAAGATGAGTTGCAGAAGTCCATATCTGTTATGCGTGAGCACATGCCCTAGATATGCGACTTTTCTCATCTTAACTGTCTGAAAAAGTTCCCAGTTTAGATCAACGCATGTCAACTATCACAATCTTGATTTTCTGTGTCTAGCCGGATACCACACGACGGGTCAACTTACCTTAGTCGCCTCTTACGACACCTCGGTAAGAATTGGGGATGGTCTATTCAGCCGGATACCACACGGCATATATTCAATATATATATTTAAATTATCGAATTTAATAATATAAAGAAGATTTTATCTTTTTTTTACTCTGGAACTTATGTTCGGAATGTTTTTAAGGACACAACACTAATAACAGTCTTATTTTTAGGGGACTACCTTTTCTCTCATCTGTAGAGAAAGCTACAAACTACGGAAGAAGTCAATAGCGTCTACAACACTAAAGAATATGGCTCTGATGTATGTTCGGAATTTAAATGATTATTTATACAATTTGTCTATTTTACTATTGTATAAATAATTCGGAGAAAAGTTGATTACTTTCTCGTCAGTTCACTACACTAGTAGAGTTAACCGGCATGACGAATGTTCTCATCAAACACACTATTTATGGATGTAGCTTATTGGAGCTAACGATGTGAGGCATTCAAGTTCTCGACGTATTTACACACGATTAGGGCAACTCGAATAAATAAGAGTACTAACACACAAGCGGGTGCGGCGCGTTAAAATAAATACATGTTTAAGGATTTTTACATATCTAACATTGTTATTGTTGACAATATTTAAATATGATATTTGACCAGTTTTTCTAGATTTATACTTATTATGGAATCATTCGAATCAAAGTGCGATATAGTCTTGCACTTTTTTTGGGTTCGGCTTTTGGGAGAGTTTCATCCACCGAGTTGATAATTTCGTAATTTCTTGAGCTAATTAAAATTCAGTACTAATATATTCAGTTTTAAAATACTATTTACCTAACAACATTTTAGTTTACATACTTTAAATCACCTAATACATATTTTTGGCAGAAAACATCATTAAAAATTTGACAGATAATCTTAGTAAAAAATGATCCGTATACAATGATATTTTATTATTCATCTGTCTAGGACAAAACAGGTTTAAATTCAATAAGTGTATAGTAAGAACTGTTTTGAGTTTCTGTAGGTATATTTAGTTTAAACATTGAGTAAATTATTTACAAATTATTTATTGTGATTTCTAGAACACTTTTAAGAATTTAATATTTCTTATTTGTTTCATTGTTGTATTATATTTTGATCATTTCATGTTATTTTATTGCTTCCAGATATCTTGATAAATAATAGGTAATCGATGGGTCTGTAATAAAACTTTTTTATTTCTAAGATGGTCCTTTAAATATTATTTTGTTGTGTGATAACGTGCGGCTCGTATTCAAGTATGATAAAACCCTTATTGTGTCACATGTAAGCCTATTCCCGAAACACGCCACGTGGCGTTTATTGTCGATGGCGTGCTATTGCCCTAACCACATTCCGCTAATAAAAACTAACGTTCTAATTACACGGGCCCTTTATTGTGTGCTTATCAATGAACAATGACAAATTGTAAAACACAATGTTTTCCGTGCTTTAAGCCCTCATTACGGTGGTATGATACTTTTACTACTTTTATTTGATAACGATTTGTTATAGTAAAGTAATAGGTAGCGACTATGAATCTGTATATTTTGTCTATTATTATTATGGTATGCGACTGAGTAGAATAGACCACCGTCATTTCTTACCGAGGTGTCTTAAAATGCGTCTAAGATAAATTGACCCATCGTGTGGTATCTGGTTAAGTAGAATGGATCACTCTCTTTGTTATCGAGGTGTCGTAAATTACGACTAAGGTAAGTTGACGTCAGGCAAGCGGCCGGTCGTAAAATACGACTAAGGTAAGTTGACGTCAGGCAGGCGGACGGTTGTAAAATACAAAGCCAAATCATGCAACAACATGTTAATAATATGTTGTGCCGACTCCACTTAGACTGGGATAAAGACAGGAGTATAATATTGATGTTATGAAATTTTGAACAGTTACTGAAAGTTAGTTTATAAATAATTGCTTTACTTTTGATAAGAGGGAATGTCATAAAATCCAAAAACACATTTTTTTACAAGGGGGTGAGGGGTGTGAGGGGGTGAGATCGGGTTATATGGGGTTCTTACCTACTAAAACCCCCTCAATGGTCAGCCTCCACATTTCCATAGAGGATCTGAGATCTGTAACAAACTGCACCGGTGCCTATCTAGTGCCAGGCACATCTTTGAAATATAGTACAGAACTTATGACTGTAACAAGTTCCTTTTTCTATCGGGTTAAAATAAATGACCCCAGCCGCAGCAAATTCGCGACCCTAGATGTCCCATCATTCGGGACTATTTCTAATTATTAGGGCGGTTTACACGGAACTTTCGTCTTCGCGAAGGATCAGCTCTTTCCACATTACACTCAGCAGTCTCCTTCCTAGCCCTGCTAGTTTCACATTAAGGGACTACCACCAACACACCTACTAAATAATATGCAACATTAGACCATCCTTCATACATAATCTAATCTTGTATTATTCGAAAAACATTATAAATTACTTAAATATCATAGTGTGGAATAACAAAGGCACGTAAGGCAAGCGTTGGCGAAATTTAAAATTTTTCAATAAACAAACTTAGCCTAGATATTACACACAGCACTCGAGACCGGTGAAATAAATTGAAAAGCAAATAAAGGCTTTACGTTAAAAACGATGGGAACTTTTTCAATTACAAACTTGCGTGGCGCGCGCATAATATCTTGTATGGGGTTATTGAACTTTGTAATATTGCAGGTCTATGTTATTAGTCTGAAAACGGTATTGTTAAAACTACCACTTGAGTTTATTTCCTTTATATTTTTAAATATTAAAGGGGTTTTTTCTACTTTTTCTATTAAGTACTATAAAGCTGCTTTAGCTTATTGCTTTCAATCGATTGAAGTGGACATGTATGTCCTTCAACGGATTTTACGCCTTTCAAACAATCTTATTATTCTTACAGTACGGTTAGTGATCGTTAGAAAATAATGTAAGGTCTGCTCTTCTAGTTCGAGGTTGTATCAAGGCTGCATTTATCGCTGCGTGATCGATCAATTCAACAATTCAAATCCCATCTAAATGTTAATTATACACGTTTTTTAAATTACGATTTTCTCTTAAAATTACTCCTTTGAATGTTATATACAATAAAGTAGCGGCCCATTACTCTCCCACTGCTGGGAATAGGCCTCTTCTCTTTTTTTGGAGAGAAGGATTGGAGCTTAGACCTACCACGCTGCTCCAATGTGGGTTGGTAGGTTACACATATCCCCAGAATTCTCAAGAAAAGAGATATGCAGGTTTCCTCACGATGTTTTCCTTCACCGAAAAGCGTGTGATACATTGCAATTATCAATTAGACACATAAGTTTTAACAGAAAAACTCATTGTTGTCTGCCCGGATTCAAACCCGTGACCTGCTCGAAAGAGTCGCACGGTGTTAGTGCTGGGCTATCACAGCTCCTTAATATAGAATATATAAGTTAAATAAAAGTTATAGAAAGTCCAGCAACGCAGGTACAAAATGAGCGGTCTCATTGTGACAGCTAGTTCCGTTATCGGACTCGGATAGGACTCGAGAAAATTAAATCTCTATTAAAATTTAAGAAAGGGACGAAACTTTTATCAGTTATGAACTTTCGTGACATTTTGCGAAGAATTATTATCGTCTTATCTCTCGCGCAACTCCGCAAAACGAATTCTACTTGGGCGCTATTTACGCTGCAGTTGCTTTCAATTAAATAGATGAATTTCTATATACACTTTTTAAACTGTGTTCTTCTGCTTCATGCAAGTATTTCTTTTTCTAATAATCATTCTTTCACTGGATATTAAGTCATAGGAAATTGTGTATGTGAACTGGTGCAGATTTGTCAGATTTGCACACATCTTTATTAACTTCAGAATCTTTGTAGTTTATATAAAATTAAAATAATACAAATCTTAATAATCTGATTAGGTTTTTAAATAATTAACATGAAGAAGGTCATCGGTCCTTTTGTAGATATAAATCCTTTATATATCCTTATATATAGATATAAGGGTGATTGATACATTAAATTTTTCTGTAAAACAATCTTTATCAGTAGGTATTTAAAAAGGAATTTCTTTTCTTGATTCTGACATGGAAATCTTATAACGATATAAAGAAGGTATTTAACTTCATGTAAAAAAAGTATTGTATAAAGAAAAAGCGTTAAGCATGTCTCATTTTACTTAAGGATCGAAATCGAATATCGAGTGAAAGAAGAAAGTAACGAAATATGATAAACGAATGCAAATACTGTTATTTGCCAACTTGAATCAGGTTTGTCTAAAGCAAAACAACCCGTCACAAATATTGCTGGACCGCAGTGGGATACAATAGAATATGAGGGAAAATAAAAAAAAAATATTAAAATTTCGCAGTCGCAATCCCGGCTATCGCTATCAAAGCACGTCCAATCAAAATGGGACGTGACAATGAATCAAAACCATTCCGATCTGTGAATAGCTCGCTAACTTATTGGCGGTTCTTTATTTGTTGATTGCTGTTTGACACCTCAGCGGGAGGGGATTCGGGTGGTATTTTTATTTAATTAACTTATATTGGGCGCCCGTTTGCGGGACACGTGGAGCGGCAAGGGTGTACTACAATACTGACTAATTTACGTGCGGTTTCACTCAGTTTTATTTTTCCACAAACGCTTTCCCCGCTCAGAGCCCCGTTTAATATTTACGAAATTCGTTTCATAACGAAACCGGCTAAGCACGGGCGGGGTTGAATGAGAGAATATTTTGTGACTTGTGTGTTAATTTTACAAATGACGAATTTGCCTTTGACATTTGGCTATCCCGATTTCAGTGCCATAATAGTAATAACTAAATTAGAACAATATTTATAGTACTAATAACTATATTTTTAATAGAGCAACCTAGTTTCTTGCTGGCTCTTCTCGGTTGGAACAGAGTTGACAATAAAAAAGCACTTGTTTACAAGTTTAAATAACAATTCAAAATGTAATATGATTTTCATTATTCTATTTCTTTACTTTGAACATTTTCTTAAACATTACCTACATAGATTCATTTACAATAGAAGTACAATGGTACCAAATATTCCGCGAATTTTCTGGGAAAAAAGAACTTTATCGTTAAATCATTATTTCATTTTAATGGAATGTCAAACTCATATTTTGCAACTTTTAAAATCTATCATAAAATTTAACATTTTTGTGAAATTTGCAGGTGTAGCCATTTTTATTTGATCTAGATAAAAGCGCATAGATGGCACTTCTTAAGATCTTTTATTATTTTCATAATTGGAAAGACTCTTCCGTGTCCCTCTTGAGTTCGCTTGCAGCTTAAGTAGGAGCCTAGCGAGAATCTTAAAGATAATTATCAGTACATTTCAGACAACACAAGTGCTTTTTGTTTTAAATCTTTGACTATAAGAAGAAGAATAATAATAATAATAATAAGAGAAATATCTGAAACGCTCCTATAATATTTTAATGACCGGTCTACTAAATTCTGTCCCTGCTACCAAATCTAACTATATAGGGAACTTGATAGTATGTCGACTGCTTAGAAATAGAAACTATAATCTCAAATATACCCAGGTTGTCTATACTATAAAGATTAAGAGTTTGTTTGTTTGTTTGTTTGATCGCGCTTATCTCAGAAACTACTGGACCGATTTGAAAAATTCTTAAAGTTTAAGATAGTCCATTTATCGAGGAAGGCTATAGGCTATATAACATTACGCTAAAATGAATAGGAGAGGGGCAGCAATAAAAATATTATGAAAACGACAAAAAGTTTAAAGCTTTCCTTACGTGCGCTAAGTAAATGGTGAAAGTTATTTAAAAATCATGTATTACATAATTGTTCCCCTCTTAAAGTTCTAACTGAAAATCCTCGACAGCATATGTCTAGCTTTTAAGGTAAAACCCACTTTAACCATTTTTATGGTCATCAAAATTAATCTTTCCTCGCAGGCGTAGCTGCTGACAATTGCGAGTGTTTAATAGGATATCACGCAGAACACCTGGTTCAACCTGGGTGACTAAAAGACACTGCTACTTAACTATAGACCGCTAGATTGTATAACTACCTCTTATCTTGTATATTTCTCTATCTTATATTTCTATTTTTACATGTGGTGTACAATAAAAGCTTAAAAACATAAATGAACACACAGAACATTACTCATTCACTCGCACACAACACACATATGACGTCCTTATCACAACAAGAAATAAAATTAAAAATTATTTATGTTGTTGTTAAAAACTTAACTTATTTTTGATCATTAATTGCTTAAGACCTGTGGATTTTGTAACAATAAATAAATAAATCCTAATACGTGTTTTTAATTTAACTGTGATGATTGCCTAAGCTTGTTGCCATACCCTAATACAATGTACAAGAGCCAAAAGAATTTTGTAAATAATTGTAATTATTTATCTTATTGCCAAACAAAGTTTATCCATACTAATATCATAAGTCCGAAAGTGTGTCTGTCTGTACGTATACGACCTATTTACATTACGGGTTAAATTTGGTGCAATTGAAACTTGTACATAGGGGGAGAAAACACTCTCCAGGAATACGAAAAATAATTTAATACTATATAATTGAGGGTATTTTAACACTATTCGACAAAACGAAGTTGCGGTTGTTCGTAAATATTTCATAATTCTTTTTATTTCGTATTATCTTTTTGTCTATGGGCATTTTTTTATTCACCGATATGTGGGTAGTAATGAAAACGCCTCTCGCCGATCGGTTCGTTTGTCGCTGTGCGAGTGTCTACGTGAGCGCGGAACCTTCGCTAATGGC
Source organism: Morpho achilles (assembly GCA_947086495.1). NCBI lineage: Eukaryota > Metazoa > Arthropoda > Insecta > Lepidoptera > Nymphalidae > Morpho > Morpho achilles. The sequence goes on from CAMTZB010000019.1 coordinate 12,683,487, forward strand.
CGCTTGATCGCTATATATTTTTCGCATCAAATTCATTGTAAAACATTAAACAATTCGTCTGGAACTTGCAATATTAAGTGCAGTGCCTATTTTTTAAAGTGTCGTGTCGAGTTTCGGACACGTAATAGTGTTACTGTTCGTTCGAGTAACATTCCCCTGGCGTCACAAGAAACGACCGGCCGCAGGCGCATATCGAGGTCTTCGAACCTTCCAGTACATGATGGCAGTACAACGGCATCGAAAGGTGGGTGGTGATAAGTTGTTAATACCCATCGGTGATAATTGTGCATTGCCCAGAATGATAGAAAATAGTCAAAGCCTTAAACCTCCCTATACAGTCTACTTAAATCACCTAACAGCGACCTAGGATCCACGGAGCAGGTTCCTTTTAATTAGTGAACGCGGTCCAGCGGTTACCACTTATAGGCAAGAATTGTACAAAACCAATAAAAGTTAGTACATTAACGAACTATCATGAAAATTCTATATTAAAAATTAAGTGGATATCAAAAAACAACCAAACAAATTACTTTCTATGCACTTTTTTTATTTAGGATCCAATGATTCCCAGAGGTGACATGGAAATGTCAATGGCGATGCTACAACACGTACCTTTTGCTGCGAAAATTAAAAATTGTACGCTCAAAACAAATAAAACGCAACAAACAATGTGGGATAAAATTTTAAATAGAATGAAAATAAATGTTTTGTTATATCGTATAATACGACGAAATAGTGTCACCTATGCTTAGAAACTGTGTTAGCCCAGCGGTGAGACTGCAATTCTTCCCAGAGGGTCACAAGTTCAAACCCCGGCAGGTATCAATGAGTGTTTCTGTTAAAACTTATGTGTCTAATTGATAATTGCAATTTTTTCACACGCTTGAAGAAAAATATCGTGATGAAAGCTGCACATGTCTAGAGAATTCTAGGGATAAGGGTAATGATAAGGATAATGACCTAATAATCCAGGCAGACATAATCACAGCGGTTGTACTAATTTAATTAATTACATTTGGAGGTATGTAAGAAAGAGTTTTTGCAGCGGGAAATGTCCGATAGAATATTTGTTCCTATACATATACTACGCCTGTTTCTATATATACTACGTCAGAATATCTTACAAGTATATATTAAATTATATACTTTTAAGATATTCAAATTCAGAATATATTAAAATTATTGCCATTATATTATTAACGAATTTTCAAAAAACAATTCTCATTTAAACTGATTCATTAATTCTAATTGGAGATAGATACTAATCCTATCCTATCCTACTAATATTATAGATACGAAAGTTTGTGATGATGTGAAGAAAGTGTGTTATGGATGTATATTTGTTACTCTTTCACGGTGAATCAGCTGAACCAATATATCTATGAAATTTCGCACAATTATTCCTTATACACCGGAATAACATATAGACTATAGAAATCCTGTTAATTCTGCAGGAATAGGATGACATTGAAAAGCGCCATCTATTGTCAACCTATCGCGCGAACGAAGTCGCAGGCAAAAGCTAGTAATTAATATAACAATATTATATCCGAAATTATGTGAATAGCATACAAATTTGAACCAATTTTTTATGATTTTATTATGTAAATTTTTATTACTCACATATTTTCAGTAAGGATAAGCATAGCAACGTTAAAGTTTTATTAACGGGTTTACGAAATAATGAAACTATGCATGTTTTGTTGGTCAAATTCCATGATATAAATAAGATTAGAACAGGTGCATCGTTATAGAAAGCTTGTATTACAATCGCCACCACATCACTGTATAACCAATATTTTATCTATTTTTAACAATGCTTGCACTACAGAAAACATTCATATAACATGCTTTAATAAAAAAATATTAGATTTATAATTAATAGAATTTACAATAGAATTATTTTGCTATAATCCGCGTTTGTTAAGATAATCTATTTAAAATGCTAAGTGTATGAAGCAGGCAACATTCACATACCTTACACCTGCCTCAACACACTCCACACACACTCATCGTTCTTCAGTTGCGGGGCAAAGCGGTCGTAGAGATAGTGGTAGTTAGTGTGTGTATAGTGCTTGTGTTGTGTGTTGGTGTTGGCGGCGTTTTGTGATACGTGTAGTGACTTGTCCTGCATGTAAAAGGTATGAGAATGTTGTCTGCTTTATACACTGAGTATTACAAAGACTCCCTTAACAAACGCAATTTTCAGGAAAAGTTTTGTCCATTGTTTAAAGAGTCATAATAAAGACGCATTGTAACATTATCGGACATCACTAAGCTACAACATTACAATATTAAAAACCTAAAAGATATATGAACGAGCAAGTTGTTAATAAACTTAAAATCTTTTTATGCAACAAATGATGATCTTAGTGAGTCCATGTGTATGTGTACATTCGAAATAGGAAGTAGGTCTTACAAGTTGCATCTTTGTGAATTTTCTTTTGTCTCGTCTAGAACCACTCAACAGATTGTCACGAAATTTTAAGCTCGCGATTCAGATTTTTCCATTTAAAATTGAAACCCGTCGCAGCGTGTCTTTGCACGTGAGATCATCCACATGACATATATTGTAGCGCTGGCAGTGAAATAAGCATTGTAAAAATTCTTGAATAGCGTAGATATGTATATAATGCATAATTTTTTACCAAAATTCTTAATATTCAAATTTCAATAGCAAAATTGAAGCAAACGACAAAGACTATACCCGAACATACAAAAAATTTCGTAATTTTCAGTCCTTAGTTTCAATAGAAATTATACCGGAAGTGTATACTTTAGGACCTTAAGCGGCTTAAATTTACGTTGTATGTTGGCCTGTTAGATCGATTGGGCCCCATATGTAATTGGCACTCAATCAAGGGATTTTATTCAAAGAACTCAGGCTAACATCCCAAGCATTATAAAGCTTCAAGTATTTCAAACGACCGTAACATTTATCAGATTATATTCGTATATCATTAATTAAAGCCAAATTACTGCGATGTCCGCAGTACAAAAGCTTGAGATATTGTTGAACTAAAGTGGAATAAAATAACGACATATATTCTGACTAATTTCGTTTTAGTAACGACTTTTTCTCTTTTGCTATATCAACTATTTATTTGCCTTAATAAAGTCGCCATCTTTCTCATGTGAGCGCTATCCTATAAAAGAAATGAAAAGTTAAATATCAATATGAGTGGGTGTGACATAATTTTATTTCTATACATTGAAAACAATATTTATAAGTTACCATTTCGAAAGCCTCTTAGAAATAGCTTATGATAAAAATATTTCAATCGAAACGTTTTTTAATTTTTCGCTTTGCGTATCTATACTTATATCTATACTTATATATAAAGCTGAAGAGTTCGTTTGTTTCTTTGAACGCGCTAATCTCAGGAACTATTTGACCGATTTGAAAAACTCTTTCAGTGTAAGTATATAACTTATAACATATATGACTATATAACATCACGCTGAGATGAATAGGAGAGGAACAGCAATAAAATATAGTAGAAAACGGCAAAATGCGGCTTTCCTTGCGTTGTCTGAGTAAATAGTGATAGATATTCAAATATCATGTATTACAAAATTGTTTCCCTCCAAAAGTTCTTAATAAAAGTCTACGACAGCACATGTCTAGTTTTAAGGTTAACGCATTTTAACTATTTTTATGTTTATCAAAAAACTATTTACTACGGTTTTAATCTTTCAACACGAGCGGAGTCGCTGGCGATTGCTAGTAACTTATATATCCCGCCAGTGATATAAACAGATAAGATCATTTAAACAGTATCTGAATAAGAAAAAAAGGGAAATATTTATTTAAATCAGAATTCGTTCGCAACATTTATTGCCTGCTATTGGCAGAGAGTCGCACGCGAAAATTTATCGGGCACATGCAATGCACAACATTTGGTGAATTGGCGTTGCGACGCCGAAGTCGGCCCTATTTGTTGAGTGCATATAATTTCGCTTCAACGAGCCAACGCGTGCATGCGACATGCTCGTTTTGTTTCCAACTTCAATAAGAGTTAGCGCAACGCCAATGCCAAGAGACAATATTTTCTACCAGCTACGCATATATTATATATTATATCTAGCAACCTCCAGCAGCTCCGCCCGCGTGGAAGGATTAAAACAGTAATATAGTATTTTGATAATTATAAAAATGTTAAAGTGGGTTAACTTTAAAAGCTAGATATATGCTGTCGCGGATTTTCATTTAGAACTTTTTGAGGGGAACAATTTTGTAATATAGGAACTTGCACCGTTTACGTAGCGCACGCAAGGAAAGAAGGAGGCAGGATTTATATTCATCTTAGCGTGATGTTATAAAGCCTTTTTAGATAAATGGACTATGTTACACTCAACGAATTTTTCAAATCGGTCCAGTAGTTCTTGAGATAAACGCGTTCAAACAATCAAACAAACAAACTCTTTAGATTTATATATTAGTATAGATAGACTTTTTGTATCGCATTTGTATAATAAATTGCAAACGGCATTACTAAAATAACTAATAAACTACTCTTAAATATTATAAGGACAACAATTTTAATAAAAAGATCGCTTTACATTAAATGAAGGCGTAGTTCGTACAGAGTTTAAAAACTTGTAAACGAGCACAGTCTTAGAACTCGTTGCGGAAACTTTTATTATTCCGAGATGCAATAAATGCCGCGATCAATGGAACTCTTCGAAAAAGAACCGGTTCTTACTACTGTACTATTGCACAATTTAGATATTATGGTATAAAATTTAGCGGTGAAGTCTTACTTTATGAATTGTAGGGGATTTATTTTAAAAGTGGAAAAGGTCATCAAAAGGTTGATATAAAATATTGAACTGAATCATTATTCTCCCATTATGCCACTCTTAGTGAGATCGGCACAACATGTTATAACTAAAGATGTTGTCACATATTTTGCTAGGTATTTTACGACCGGCCGCCAGCTTGACGTCAACTTTCCTTAGTCATCTTTCACGACACCTCGGTAAGCAAGAGGGTGGTCGGTTCCACTCAGGCGGCTACAGCACGGCGGGTCATCTTACCTTAGAACCCTTTTATTTCGGTAAGAATGAGGATGGTCTATTCTGCTCAGACGGATAACATATGGCGGGTCAACTTATTTATACTGCTCTCTGTATTTCCCAGAACATGTTTAAATATAGATTTACTTTTATACAAAACCAACTGAGTTATCATGAAATGTAAATATCACTTGACAAACTAACAGAATTAAAATGAATCACCTCACTTTATAGAATTTCAAATTGAAATCACCTTCACATTTACATTAATTTTACTCTTGTATCAATTTAACTGTAGTGTATACTTGTGGAATAAAATATTTGTTTCTATAATATGCAGGATTACGTTATATCTAATCATCTTAAATATTATCTAATAATCTTAAATATTTAAACAAGCTAATCTTGTGTATATACTATGATATATAAAATTAAAATTTCGGAAACAGCTCCAACGATTTTCATGAAATTTAGTATGTAGGGGTTTCGGGGGCGATAAATCTATCTAGTTAGGTTTTATTTAAAAAAGTCGTTTTATCCCTGTATTCATGCATTAAAACACTGCTAAAATATAAATGGAATAGAAAGATTAATTTTGTTGTGATTCGTAATAGCTTACTGGTAAGGGATGGACTAGAGAAGTCATAATATCCGGGATCAAGTGCCAGATATCACCAGGTCACCGTTCACCAAGGTACGAGCAAATTTATAACAGATTTTCAATGTAATCCTGAGAGAATATTGCAGCTATAAAAATTTAATATGAAAGTTAAAAAAGACTTGTAAAAGTGCCCAGTCTTAGAATTCGCATCCGGAAGCCTCTCCTATTCTGAGAAGCAATAAATGGCACGATCAGTGGCGTTGTTTGGAAAAGAAGCGAGTTTTTATTGCACTATTACACAATGTAGATATCAAATAGTGAAGATATATTATTCAATTCGAACTACTTTGAAGATGAGGCATAACAATGACGGATTGTTTCCTTCATTCCATTCTAAAAATCAAACGAAAGCGTATAATAAATGCAATGATATAAAAACGGCACAAAAACACCTCCAGACTATTTCATGCATGAAGTGAAATAGTTGTAATTATCTTATTCTTTAAAAGAATATATAAGAAACTAACTGTTAAATAGTTATATCCTTTTACCTTTTTATTTCTAAACTGCTGACCTGGTAAAGGTTTTAAAGAGTATGCTTGACTTAAGCGACGCAAGATTGATTGATGAATCTATCGATGAATGTTTGGAACCAAACAAATGAAAGGGGCAATTATGTTCACTAAAACATATAGTTAAATAAACCAAAAAAGCGAATAATTAAAATAAAAATAAAGAATTTTGCTAAAAAGTTAAAAGATGTAAATAAACCTTCACAAATTAAAGCAAACATACAGGAGTTGCGTTAAAAACCATTTTCGGTGACATAAAAGTGACCATAGCAAAGCAAAACCTTACAAAGTCGCCACTAGCACAAAGCGGCTCGGATCTGAACCCTCGTTTAAACGCAATTTGTTAGAGCCTATTTAATTTTCATCCACCAACGTTTCATACTTTAATTAACCAGGAGGTTGTTTGTTCAGTAACGTTTTGAGTGGTCGAGATTTGCTAGAAATTGATACAAATAAAACTGCCGTTAGAGTTTCTCTTCAAATTGCTTTATGGCGTCTTATTGAAGTTTTTGTTTGATTCTTCAGTCTAGTTTACAAGAATGAAAGAACAAGGAACATTAAATAAACAATTGTATCTGTTTGGGATAATTTCTTAAAATTGATGGTATAGTAATAAATTTTAATACACTGAAGTTTAGTCCCATTTGATTCTCAGTTTTATTAAAACTTCAGTTACTTTTCAAAAAAAGAACAGAATAGAAATTTTAAAAAAAAGTTACAAGTTAAAAAAAATGTAAATAGCATGTACATTTATTAAATATCTTTATATACTATATAAATTAATATCCTCGTGAGGCATGTTCAAAAGATTTGCAAACTAGTAAATATAACGTACAGACCTATTTATTATATTACTACAATTATTGTAACAATAAAACCATAATAACGTAAAAATTACCTATTTATGTTTGGCAATGGAGTATACAATAATATAGTCCAATAACATTACAATATAATAACAGTTTCTATTCAAATTGTTTATGTCCGTGAAAGAACAAAGCAGCTTCTGATTTGTGGTTGCCCTTGTGTTCAGTGTCTTATTCCTTGAGTATTCTGTACATAGACAAGCCGTAAGTAACACTGTAGTGATGTAACCACGTAGAAGGTATAAGCAGTCTTACACAATTTGTAAATGTAGTTTAGTTATATTTTAGCAATCTTATTTATTACTGAAGCCAGACAAAGTTTAATTGCAATGTTACATGTATATAGAGCTATGGAAAGATGGAGGCTCCAAATACAGGCAATACTTGTTTAAATGGAGGTTCTTTTCACTAGATTCAGTTTTAAGAACATGTAAAATTGTTTGTTGTGAAAAAATCTATTTTATTCATTTTACATATATCATTCATATTTGTGTTGATCTTGTAAAATAAACATCTTTTTTTAGATTTATTATGTATATTACAACATCAATTTATCAAAGCGAAAAAAATAGCAAATACGAGTATTTAATCAAAAAAATTTCAATGGCAAATTGGCAATGAAAGAATTTATTAGAGTATCAATAACTTATTCATGTTATAGGTTTCAACAATATATTATTACTATCGGATTTTTTCTATCTAATATCCATATAGTACTAAAGGATCGAAACTAGATAGACTAATTGTAACGTTATACTTTTCGAAACTTAAAATATCTTCAAATGCTTCAAACTACATTTAATCAGTGAAATTCATTCAATATATATAGGGGAATATAGCGAAAATTGTTAAGCAAAACACAAGTAATATTGCTAAAATTGGAACACCAAAGGAACGCGTTAGGTACTAAAATGGCAAACGTGTTAGCTAGCAACGTTTCTTTAATGACTGACGCTAACAGTCACATCGCATTGCAATAGTGCGCTCTCATTGGCTGACTGTCATATCAGCAGCGCCATCTCTTAGCAGCTTGTTTCATTGTAATTATTTAAAATATATACAAATGTATCGATGTACGTCGCAGCACTATATTTCATACGAGCAAAAAGAACGTTTGGCGTGTGCCCAACCATCTGTAGGGCGGCTTGTTTCATACGTCACATTAATTAAGTATTAGATATAATCTGCATCTAAGATAAGCTCTCGGATAGTTAACATTATTTTGAGTATCGGGCAGGTGTTATTTAAATTCAAATTATTTTTATTCGAGTTATGTTTAATTTTGACATGTGTATATGTGATGACAGTATTTGCGGTCCGTAAGAAGATTATCAGGGATGAATTTAATCGTTTCTAATTTCAAAATTCAATATTAATCAAAATTTGCTTTCCGAGTTGTAAGTTTTTTATTAAGTCAACACAATTATGATATGAAACGGTTACAGGGATGTACCATAAACGTTCATTAAAATAATCCGGTAAATAAATTTAAAATAGAAAACAACCGTTTGAATTTTTTTGCATGAAACTTATGCAAAGAGTATATAATTTATAAGTTTCTTAGAGGATAAAATGATATGACGAATTTAAGAATTCTATATACTTAACATTATGCAGTTTCATCAAGTTTTATATGGAACATTAAAAAGGTTTCTTTCAATGTACGTTTCCTTGTAAAATAGCTGCATTTTCTTTGGCAGCCTTCTATGAAGAATAGGCGTAGGTAAACAGCACGTTACGATTTATGCACATGATATGACGAATTTAAGAATTCTACATACTTTTTTCTAATTAACATTATGCAGTTTCATCAAGTATTATATGGAACATTAAAAAGGTTTCTTTCAATGTACGTTTCCTTGTAAAATAGGCTGCATTTTCTTTGGCAGCCTTCTAGGAAGACTCGGCGTAGGTAAACAGCACGCTACGATTTATGCACAGTTTGAGCGGCTTTCGCTCTTTGTTTCGTGTAATGACCCTGCTTTCATCTCGGCCTCAATGGCGGTCGCAAAGAATTCAGATACTGGTCGTCGTAAGACCGTCTCAAGATTGATACGCGTACGTTTATTAACGTCTAGCCTTAGTCGGACTTTTTAAATGTTAATAAAAAGACCGGATTCTAAAATTTTGTTATAAAATAGTTGCATTGTAGTACATTCTATAACGATATATTACCAAAATTAATAGCATATTATAATTCCCCTTTCATTCATTATACATATGAATATTTTAATACTTTATTATTATTAATTTTAATAAAAAAAAATATTTAGAATATGCTATATAAATAAATATAAATAGCATATTTTAATCTGCTGTCATTTGTTATTGAAATTAAAAATTCTCACTTTTATATAAAAACAAGAATTCTTTAAATTCTATCTAAATCCTATTCGTAAAAATTTAGGAATAAGCACTAAACACACTCACTACAACAATCTCTACAATTTTTCCTCCGCAAACAAAGCATCATCACAACAAAATCGTAATGCCTCCTAAAAATGGCGTGTTGCTGTTATTGGCGATATTTTGTGGTACGTGTGGTGACTGACCCTGCATGTATAAGGTATGTGAACATTGCCTGCTACATGCACTTAGCACAACATAGATATATAACAAAATAATTCTAACTTCTGTAATATGGAATTCCGCAAAGTAACTTCTGCTTGTATTAATTATTTAAATGAAATAAGTAATCATTTATCAGTAGTTTATAATAAGAAAACAGTAACAAGTAAAACTTCCGACAAAGTTGCTACTTAGTGACCGAACACGCAGCATCTCTGAATGTTGTTCACGATTTTACAACTGATATAAAATTAGATCACGAAAGACTAATTCATCGTATAACTCAGGCTGTAGTGTACACAGTACGTGAGAGATAGAAGGAGCTTGTAACGTCACTCTTGCCCGTTCCCACTGTAATGACCCTATAACGGCCCGCATTATTATTTATGTTGTGTAGCTGAGAACGGCATAATAGTACAATAAGAATGAAATAAATTCTCGCAAAGTTGGAGCTCTTAGTATCGCAAGAACCGCGATAGCGTTTATTGAAGCATGTTTAAGAATTTCAGAAATAACTTGTTTTATATGTGCAGCGTGGTTCTTCTATAACTTACTTAAATATATTTTCATGTTTGTTGGCGTATCTAATATATCATTTTCTCCTACATCTTAAAAATGCATTCCTTTGTTTTGATCCATTAAGCTCCAGGTATTTGACAAGGTTAATATCAAATATTATTTTAAGAAGACAGATTTCTAATTTATTTTCTGTTCTTTTTTAACTTTTCCTTTTAACATCTATTTAAATATAGAATTATGATTACTTATTATATTCATATCACTCAATTTACTCAACCGGTCTTCTGAAAAACAGTCCAGCTTTAAAAATACTAGTTTTATGATGCCATTAAAGATTTTGAGCTGTTTTCGGCATTTGGGACTCTCAACTTTACAACTGATCTCGAAAGTCCTACTCACACTTCGTCAATATGCTTCCGCGTTCAAGTATCGTAAAAATACCTAGGACTAACTTATATTGTCAATTCTAAAGATACGTGACATTTATTTTTGTATTATATTGCTTTATTTTGCCTTCTGATATTTCTCTATAGAATCATTATCTTCCTGCCCCTATCCCACTCTAAGTGGGGTCGGCACAATATGTTATACACATGTTGTCACATGATTTAGCTACGTATTTTACGACCGGCCGTCTGCCTGATGTCAACTTACCTTAGTCGTATTTTACAACACCTCGGTCATCGTACTCAACCGGATACCACACAGCATAATACTTCTATGTGGACTTTACTTTGGTTTACATTAAAGTCATTTAATTATGTACTTAATTATTACTAATAACTGAGTTAATTGTAATAAATTATAAAGATTGATTAACTTCCTTAATTATACGTAATTGTACTAAAATAATTCATCAATCAAAAATAAAATAAATTTTACTGAATATAAAAGGAACGGTACTTTAAATGTGTTACGCCGTGAAGGCATTTCATTTTTCAAACCCGCCTTTCACGTTGAAACAATAACAAGCTGACTTAACTTTTTCACTGCAAACAATAGATTTAGATCGATAGGTCTTTTTATTCGTTCGGTCAGATGGCGTAGGCAAGCGACGTTACTTTATTGGTGGCCAGTGACCGATTCGTGCCATCGATTAGGGTAACCATACGTCCTGGCTTACTAGTCGAACACAGGTCCCTATTTCTTAAGATTGTACTAATAGCTAAATTTTATCCGATCCCAATCGTTTTTTTAAAGTGGTTTTGCGCTTAACTTTTATTATAAATTGATGGTATTTATCCAGTCTTAGATTGAAGACTGTTAACCTGAAACAGAAATAATATTTATTGTTTAAATAAGGTACTGGAACTGTTATTGAAATATCCTTTTTTATTGAAACCTGAACAAAAATTGGATCAAACACTTTAGTGTATCAATCGAGGCAGAATTGAGCATAACAGGGGCTCAAGAATATTCGCAAGAAATTTGTCTATTGGGCAGAGGCAGTTGACGCGATTGAAGACCGATACTGGTAGTTGGAATGGGGACCCCGTACCGGAAAACGCAGTGTCGGTAGATCCCCCACGAGATGGACCGACGACATCAAAAAGGTCGTGAGGATCCGCTGGGTCCACGCGGCACAAGATGGTGTGGTATGGAGATCCCATGAAGAGACCTATGTCCAGCAGTGGACGTCCATCGGTTAACAAAGAAGAAGAAGTTTTGTGAAAGAATAACTAAAATACATCCATACTTACAAACTTTCGCATTTACAATATCAGTAAGATTATTAATTTACGTAATAAAATGGTAGATATTCTAATAATATAATGTGTCCTATGTAGCAATCATATAAAAAAATCTTCGAAAATATCATTACTTAAACAAAGATTGACTCAGAATCAAATAGAAAGCAAAAGCTACTTTTGTAAATATTTAAATAATCACCTCAAAGCTCTAAAAAGGTTTTTGATAGTAAAGTTGATAAACTTGTAGCCAAGAATTTATAATAAGAGTTAATTAATTTAATAATAAACTAAATATTTTAAGTGAGCTTTTAAAATATTATGAAACATAATTGACTGTTAAATGTTTAAATGTTTTCTGTTATTAATATGTACCTATTTAGGAAATGTATTGAAGATTGAATCTTTAATATTGAAATGAGTTAATCTTGTATTTTTTTTTGTAAATGAAAATTATGTATTTTTTTATCGGAATCTCTGAACCGGCACCATCGAATTTCCTGAAATTTAGCATGCACGAGGTTTTGTGAGGGAAAAAGCGAACTAGCTAAGTTGTATTAAAAAAATCATTTTAACCCTGTTATTGCGCATTATAAAAATACAAAAATTTAAATTGAATATATAAAATACTATTTTTGCCATAAACTGTCAAGTCACCGTAGTTTATTCGGGGAACGGGTAGTCTCTAGAAATGAACATACCTAGGATCGAGCCCCACCTTTTTTTTTATTTTTTTTTTATTAAAAAATTACCGAACAAGGCTCGGTCAACCGGGTACTATACATAAAGTCCAATAAAAGGTATGGCTGCAAATTCTCAAAACATTAGTAATCGATTGCAAATTCAAATATAGATTGAATTCCACTGAAAATTCAAATATAGATCTAGTTCGATTGAAAATTCAGCCTGTTAATTTCATAACTGTAATATCATTTTTAACTTGTGAACAGGAAATTGCTGAATCGAAATTGTGAGGTCATCTCTTCATGACGTAAATTTAATAAATGCCATATATGTTAATGTCCTATTATTTGATGTTTCATTACACCAAAGACCACATGGGTAATAGAGTGATAATAATTCTCTAGAAGAATGGAATCTAGGTAATATGTCCTGTTTTTATTAGGTCAAGGATGGCAGCCCTTGATCGATTCTACGATTCTCGTGTTGCTTCGTCCACCGCAAATAGGGTCTTGGACTGAAATACTGGGTTTAGGCAAAACATTCGCTTTTTCGGGCATTCGTATTTAGGGTTTCGTTTGAGTTTAGATTTTAGAGCAGGATTTCTATTTTGTGTTTAAGAACAAATGTATTGTATAGATTTAAGTAAACTATAAAAAAATGATAACTGCGTCCAATCATTATCATTTTCCTGGCCTTATGCCTTTCTAAGTGGCACAACATGTTATAAACATATTGTAACATGATTTGGCTAGGTATTTTACAATCGGCTACTTGCCAGACCTTAACTTACCTTAGTCGCTTTCTACAACACCTCGGTAAGAAATGAGGGTGGTCTAATCTACTTAGCCTGATACCACACGGCGCAACTTACCTACCTTACGTCCAATACTAACAAAAATACATGTTGGTTTATCGTTCGATAAAAAAATATTAGTTTGAATAATTTCTGAAGGATTTCAGAACGGTTCAGAATTTCAGGTCCATGCATCATCAGGGCATGTTGGCTACAATTATTGGTTCCTATGACGTTCTTTGACGTTCAGCTCTGAATGCTACTTAATAACAATAATGAGAGAAACAAAACTAAACGCAAATAAAATAAGTTATGACAACCGTAACGAGATAAGTTAAATTGCATTGCATCAAAAGCGCTTACAGCGTATTACAGTTCAGTATAAAATAATCAACTGATCCTATTGAACTCCTTCCAATAAATAATATAAAACAATGTTCCTCCGGCAACACGTGGAGCTATGATAGAACTCATAACATCATGAATATCGAATGAACTTGGGTCATGACAATATTGCGTACCTACTTCATTATCACTCGTTATTGGAAACTCAATAAACCTTGGTATAAATGCATTTTTTCTCTTACCTCCCGCTATTCCCACGGGCGGAGATATTCCTGCTTGGTTGTCTGCTTATTTTATTGCGAGCTTGGATAAATATGAGACGCTGATGCTATTTTATTATATTAACGCATACCTTGGAATTGTTTTGAGGGGCAAGGAAAAATATATATGAATTCGTACGTGACTGTAACGTGGCCATTTGCAAAAGTTTATGTTATAGATAGTTTTATTCCTATATTATTCCTTGCACTAGGTATTGCCCCTTACATATGTTTTTTATAGCATATGTAAGTATAACCTATATGCAGTAGAGTTCTATGCTGTCGTAACTGATTTAGAAAACTATACTACTGTGATCTCCTTGATTTTGACTCTTGTATAATTCTTGCTATCCACCTTCAAATTATCATTCATGTGTTTTGTGCATTACTCTGGTGTAACTACTATCTGTAAGAAGATGTTCAATTCAATAGTTAATACCAAAATCAAGGTGTTAGACATCGACAGAATTGACCTATGCAGTAATTGTTTGCTTTGTCTGTCCTATATAGAAACTTGCTACAGTTGCAATCGATTTTGTGAACTTTATCGAAACTTCTAGACCTATCCGAACGTTACATTTGAATTCTAAATTGGATACCATAATATATTTAACCTTTGTAATAAATTGTCTGATTCCAAATAATATATTTTATTGCTTAAATTATATGTATAGATATAAAATTTCATGCGAAATAAATAACAGCTAACTTTTATTGGAATACTGGGGTTGCTCTATAAGGAAAGAGTAGACATTTCATCATTTTCTATCATGATTACAATATGAATATAAATATTCAAACAATTACAACAATTTTTAAATATAAACTATCGTAGTAAGTATTTATAGTTAATGTATAGAACCGGCTATACTCACGTCTTATTTTATCGGGTTAGCCCGACTAGTTTCGAACCCATCCGGGGCACTTATTCATGAGCTCTTTACACAACGATATCGCGGCGGAGACTGCGTACAGCTCACTGGGTTTGAAACTAGTCGGGCTAACCCGATAAAATAAGACATGAGTATAGCCGGTTCTATACTTTAACTAATTACAACAATCTCTAGACAAGAGAGAATATAAAAAAGTTTATTTAATCACAAGTACTAGTATACTATTACTAATTTTACGATGTACGTATAAGTAGGCCGACCAATTGAAATACATTGGGGACTTGTTACAAAAACGCTTAAAGCACTTTACACCAATAACTTTAGCCCCGACAGGAGAAAATTAGCTAGCAATTTTAATACGAAGTAAAAATGGAGAAAAAGGCACGCAAGCCATTAGAGGACCCTAATGACTTTGATCAGATGAATAAATGATTGAATTTTCAATTAAGATTAGAGACGCGACAGAAACTTCGACTATTGTCGGTCTTAGTGGGTGAGAGAAAGAAATATTTATAAGTTTTGATTTAATTTAAAAAATATATTTATGAAAAGGAACAACTACATAGACAAATTGAATTCATAATTATAAAATGATTTAAAACTTGAAGTAATTTGAATTGATATGTGTTTTTGATAGTACCTTTTAAATCAAATCTTCAATGCCACATACACATTTCAATTCCTGCTGGAAAACTCGTTTCTGAGGCTTCACTGTCCGAAAATGAGACAGTTAACTGATATACTCGTGGGAATACCAAAAATTTATTATTTTGTTTACTTCTATTATGTTTTGTGACATAATATTCTTACGGTTAAAGAAGGAAATAAATTGTTTTATAAAGAATTACTTAATCAAGAATTTATTGAAATATAATAATAATTTTAATTTACTTTCTTAATTACATTTTTCATTTACCAATTTTCGGTAAAACCCTAAAATTATCCCGGATTAAATCATAATAATTTTGTCTACTTTATTTTACGAAATATCTACCGTAAACTAACCTCTGTATTCTTAAATTTTTTACCTTTGAAAAAAGTGACTATTGCACTTGTAAAAACACCGTAAAAAATTTAATTCCG
The DNA here is from genome assembly GCA_947086495.1 of Morpho achilles. Classification (NCBI taxonomy): domain Eukaryota; kingdom Metazoa; phylum Arthropoda; class Insecta; order Lepidoptera; family Nymphalidae; genus Morpho; species Morpho achilles. The sequence goes on from CAMTZB010000019.1 coordinate 12,699,378, forward strand.
ACACCCTAGAACAGCTACTCGTATCTTAGAAGAAAACAAATTTTTAGTGTTCTCTTTTAAACAAATGTAGTTTATCATAACTTTGTAAGTATCTAATATAAATGATAAAAACATTTAGATTTCAGTCCCATCTAGCAATTTTTAACAGAATAGTTCTTCTGCGCCATATATTTACGACGTTGCAGAAATTTAAAACATACTAAGCTGTTAAAGAAATAAGAACGATCATATAAATTTTGAAAGCAGTCATTTCTTGAGGCACGTGCGTTGTCGGAAACAACTGCTTCTTGAATTGTGTTGCAGTTGAAAATTTAAATTTACACTCATTTTTATTACCAAATGCTCTTAAAATATAAAAGACAATTTCACAAAAAAAAATGTTTTATTTTACAAAAGGTTCTCTTAATAGTTAATTAAGTAAAGATCTTAAGAATAAAGACTTTGTTAGATAGTGATTAATTAGTTAATATTTACTTCGTAAAACTTAGGACTGAACAATACGCTTCTCAAATAGAAAGTCACAAGCAAATAAATTTCTAATTATGACAAAATTAAAATATTTCGTCACTGAATTTTAAGAGTTGAACCATTCAACAGGTAGAATAATGAAATAAAATACCCATCTGAGAATTCAAAAGTTTCTTAAAAACAGAGCACTGGCTAGCAAGTATCTTTTTCCGGGACCGCGGTGAACATAAAAACACGAATTATTTTTAGTAAACTCAATTCACTACCGTTTCTCGTCATTAACTTTGCAACTAAATTCATTATTTTAGCTTTTCTCAAAATATATTTTTACTTATTATGTAACGCTTTTATGTGGTTAGATGAATTGCACATTAGCTTTAAAATTATTGTGAAAATAAGTATATAACATATTGCAACAAGAGGTAATCCGCAGTTCAGCTTCCGGAGATCAATGTTAAATATAAATAGTTCTGTGGAAAGGCCATTTACTATCAACCACAATAAAATTATGTGAACAAAAATAGCTTTATTTATATTTAACCAATGCTTGCTTAATACGTCATCCATATATTACAATACTAGCTGTGCCTGAAGCTTTGCCCGCGAGCTATTCACAACGGCGAAACAATTTACATAAAACCGTAATATATTATTAACCTAAACCTTCCAGCATTATTGCATTACTTTTTAGTAAAAACCGTCCAAAAATCACATACAGACAGATAGCTTTTGGGGACTTTGTTTTATAATAATTATTACAATAAGATAATTAAAGTAAAAAAATTAACATTATGAGTTCAAAAGCAATTACAGAACCTACTTTGATAGACGATATACGTTTGTTGATATACGTGTGTACGTGTTTATGGAATGCCTTGGTTGCTTTGACATTATGGCATGTGATTTATATCTTATTGTGTACTGAATTACAACGGGACTTACTTCTAAACCATGAGAATACCTTTGATCTCACGCCAGACCACCGCAAGCAACTAAAACTTTCAGAATACACTAGTTACGATCGTTTTTTGATACAATGCTGACTGAGCTTACGTAGACATGCGTCTAGACTGCCTTTTTGTTTATAAAACATTGCTCTGAACATTCAAATTATTATAAACTATTTCACATAATTTAATAATTTAATATTGGTATATAATTTAAGAAATTGTGTCGAAATAATAAATTATTAAATATATGGGACAATTGCAAACACTACTGTCCGCCCCCAAAGTAAGTAAATTAATATTTGTGTCAGGTGACAGAGAAGTGGTAAATATATACATACATAATTTTTTAATATATACACCTAGATTCGAAGAACCAACAAATTGATTGAAAATGTTGGCGCTTGGTGGGAATCAAACCCGCGATACACGAAGCTGATGGCAGGATCTTTGCCAACTGCGCAAACGGGTCAGTCAGTTATATAAGCATTAAATAGAGAGATAGGTATTTTTGTGGAATACCTTACTACCCGTACATTCCTTAATTATCATTTTTTTTGTAATTTGCTATGATCCGAAGTAATGAAATAAATCTATCGACGAATGGTAAAAACTCCACTATAAAGAAACAGTTATACTGATTAAGAGTTTAGTTCATGATGATGCTTGAGATGCCCGGTGGAATGTATGATGACTATCTGAATTTCTACTGTTCTATTTGTCTCTTTATATACTGTTTGCTGCATGTATTGTAAGAGAGAGGATAGTACATCGACCTTCAACATTACATATACAAAACTAGAAATAGAATCTAATGTATACTGTCCCCTACGACCCCCGTCCAAAAAGTACCAGATAGCGATATCTTTGAACAGATAAATTTCATAATTTTATGAGCATGTTGACAACAGAACTTAATAAAAGTACGATAAAACTTTCACGATAATACCTTACGGTAATTATAATAAGTCGCAAGTCTACGCACCAATTTATATATATATTAATGATGTAATTATAGACAAAGTGAACATTAACAAAACATCGACAGATGTATGTTGCCGGCCATGTGCCGCGTGTTGAATGATTGATTGATGACCTTTTATATTTAAAAATATACCAAAGGAAGAGTAAAAGGATCAGGTTTATTACTTTAAACATTACTCGTAGACAATATTACGTATATATTACTTTATTCGAAAAATGTGAAAACTTTATGACGTAGCAAGATCCAAAGCTGAGTCCCTTAAGAATTGTGCATAAACAATCTTGGCTTACGTGTAAGACAAAAAGGAAAAAATATTTTAAATAAGTAATTGAATGTTTAGATTTTTTAAAAAGTTATTTAATTTGTTAAAAAGGGCGAAATCCAATGGCGGTACCACAATTATAACAATCTTAATTTTATAAGTAGAAGTAAAATTTAGGCTTGCATCGTTGGCTTTTGCGATGAAGTATTGTATATTAATTTTATTAGAGCAATATTATATTTTGGTATAGGAAATAACGTTAAGTTGCATGTTTAAGCTTATACGTCACTGGCATGTGATGTTAAGCTTAAAAAATGAAGCAGCATAAAAAAAATTTCAATGCCATAGATAATGTAAACGCTTATTATTCATGGCGACATCTATCAGTATTAGCAATGGAATGTGAACCAAGCCTAGGAAACTATTGAGTAACGCCATCTAGTATTTGCTGTGTAATCTACTTCGTCAACTGCAGCAACTGCAAAGTGCATCATTATGGCGGCATGTAAACTGAAATGTATAGTAAAAACTATTTATAAAGTGTACTTTATGCCTTTCTCTTTCTGTATTTAATGACTGTATAAATCAGGACATCATGTATCTAAATAGAAAATTTCATTAATTTCATAATAAATATTGAATCGATTTTAATTATAAATTAATTACTTTAGATAAATTGTTTATTGAATTTTAAACTATTTGTTGTACTGAGTAGCACTGCTTTGTATCCCTTTACCTAATTAAGTGCCGAAACTTACTATCCTATGACCAAATTTGTCAGTATCTATCAAGTTTTGAAAAATCTACAATTATTGTAAAATGTACAATGTACAAAATATATAGGACATTATTTTTTAAGGTACACAAAAATTTTGATGATAATACAGAAATACATATTATTCATAGAGTTTGGCCGTGTGGTATCTGGCTGAGTAGAATAGACCACCATCATTTATTACCGTGGTGTCGTAAAAGGCGACTGAGGTAAGTTGACCCACCGAGTGGTATCCAGTTGAGTAGAATAGATCACCATCTTTCTCACCGTGATGTCGTAAAATACTACTAAGGTAAGTTGACGTCAGGCAGGCGACCGGTCGTAAAATTTATAGCCAAATAATGTAACAACATGTTGTCGTGACCCCACATAGTATGGGATAAGGGCAGTAGGATGATGACATATTATTCATTGAGTTCCCATATATATTACCAAATACACCCGCTCGTCGTCTATGATATTTTTTCAAAAAATTTTTTAGAAAAAATAGGGTTCTAGTTTTTTGGCCAGTAATAGCGAATACGGACATCATAGCAGGGTTGGTTTGCGCTCGGAAACATCGCCAAATGGCCTTTGTCGTTTACAAAAACAACTGATCCGACCCAGATCTGCTTTGGAGCTCGCTTCCTTTTTCAGTTGACAGGATAATTATCGAGTGCAGCGAACAGGTTGGTTGATATAGGTAAAAAATAGGTAGGTGAATGTTTCTATGTTGTCACTATCATACTTTCCCCCCCTTCCCTGAATTAGCGACATAATAATGAAATTCAATAATTTAATAACTTTGACTGGCTCGTTGGTGCAGTGGGTAGTGACCCTGCCTTCGGCACCACGGGTCACGGGTTCGATTCCCGCCGAGGGCCAACATTTTCAATAAATGAATTTGTTGGTCTTTGAGCCTGGGTGTATATTTGTATTTAAGTATGTATTTAAAAATATATAAGTATATATTCACCAGTTGTCTGTCACCCATAACACAAGTATTAAGTTACTTACTTTGGGGACGGACGACCGTGTGTGTAAGTGTCCCATATATATATTTATTTAATAAAAAATACTTATTTTTCAATAAAGAATGAGTTAAACGAACAAAAAGCGATTTAGTTGTCCTATTCGATATTCCATAAAATGATTAGCTATTTAGAAAGCAATGGCCAAGTACGTTTTTCACAGTTACCTATCAGTCAAATAAAAATTTAGCCTATGAAGCAAAATTAAAAACCCCGTCACTTGGGTAACCGTAATCTTTGGATAACGAAGTAAAAAGTGAATTCTCGAAAGTTGTTTGTAAACATTGTGTAGGATTATTCACCCTTGCAAAAGCTGATAAGGTGAATTTTAAGGGGCGCTGAACTGTGATTAAAACTTACGAGTTTTTAATTAATAAAAGATAAAAAAGGTGAGAATTGTTTTATGATAAATTAAAAGAAGCGTAGATTATTTCGTCGATCGTTATGTACTCGATACAATTGATACAATGGATAGTTAAAATTTAAAATCGATCAAATAAGTACTAGACTTTTAACTATATTAATTCATTAGTGCTTAACTGATATGCAGAAAACTGACTGCTGGGAACTGAGGACCTGAGATCTCAAGATCACATAGGGGGTATGCATGTGTTCTACGTTCAAGTTTGGACACTAAATGGCTCTTCATGTTGATGATTAATAGTAATGTGAGCAGTTTTTACTTTTTATTACTAAGAACGTTAAGGCTCACACTAAAGACTGAAAACGATTTGAAGAAGTAATTGCACAAAGACTGTAGAATAACATAAAGTCAAAGATTTTTCACATATCTCTCAGACTAATATATGTAAGAATGTAAACATGAACATCAAAATTATTTCTATCCATCATACATCCTTTTAATTAATATAAAAAACTAAAGTTTATGACATACATACGTACATTCGAAAATTATCAGACTAGTTCGTTATCATCATCATCATTCATCTTCACTTATCCCACCCTAAGTGATTATTTTGAGACCTGCCGCCTGCCTAACGTAAACTTACCTAAGTCGCCTTTAATGACACTTATGTAAGAAATGAGGGTGGTTTATTTAGTGAGCCGGATACCGCACAGCACTACTAGCTCAGTGAGGTAAATTATGTAATTTTTAATAGTACTTTCCGGGTGGGGAGGGGGGGGGGGGGTGGAATTGCACCCGCTTGCACCGCGCTTCCATTGCCCATGATCTTTGGTTTTCAGTATTAGAATATAGTGTATTAACAATATGAAACTATATATCTACAAAACATTTTTATTTAATCAATTTATGGGCTTAGTATGTCTTGTATTTTGGGCCAGCTTAAAAATATTTCAACTAATAGTACAAAGTATTGCAGTAGTTAATTGAGTCAATATGTAAATAAACAAACGGTATCCATTCAATCATTCCTGGACTCAAAGGCTAGTTTTATCGTCACTGATTGTTTGCCACAGTGTAATTTGTACCCAATTTAATTAAAGCTAGTTTCGTTTAATTAACTGTTTGGCTATCCGGTGCACTGATTTGCAAAATAATTTTACAAACAATAGCATTATCTAATTGTTTGTTTAGTTTTTGATTAACGATATTTGGGGGATAAAATTTTGATACAGTAATACAGTTTTAAGCTGAAAATACTCCCATATGTTTACTCTTATATACTAACAATATAAATGCGAGTGATTCTGTCTGTTTCTGGAAGATTATCGATAATTTTAGCACAATTAAAGCCTATAAACTGAGGTAACATATATGATACAAAAAATCCCGTTTTTCTTACGGGAACAGGGCAACACATATATTTTTGATTATTAAGTTGGCGCGGACATAGATTCGGGTACCATTGGCACTTTGATAAAACTGTATGCCAAAAAATAATCGAAAATTGCTTTACAAAAATAGTGACGCACACTTTTGAATACCTATTTAATAATTTGATCCCACACGGCGGGTGAAATTACCGTAGTCGCCTTTTAAACTTCGGCAAGAAATGAGGGTGGTCTATTTTACTCAGCCGGATACTACACGGTTAAAAAACCTTTATTAAAAAAAATCATAACGCATAATTTTGATTTATTAATTTCAGACAAATTGCAATGTTGGAAATCATATCGTTTTCGGACGCAGTGCGGCGCGGGCGTCGTGAGACTGCCATTTATTGCGGTCAATTTGGCGTAATGTAATCAATTGCCGAACCAATAAAATAAATCAGACGGGACAGTTTTAATTGATACCATTCACTATTAACTGCGAACACCCGAGCGCACAAGCGCCTCGGTTACAAAGAAATTACTTCAGCAACTAGTTGCACTAGTAAAGACCTTTTACAACTTTCAAATACCATCTAGACATAAACAGTGGAAATCTTCTTCTATCTCTCTGTCTACAATAATAATACATGTAATACAATAAATATTTATAAACAATTGTTAAAAATAAAAGTAATGCGTAAAAATAATAATTTATACCGAAAATTGACAAGTAAAGAAAATAATTAAAACTCGGTACCGTACCTGACCTACCATAAAATAATAAATTACTAGAGTTGCACAGAAAATGCTAAAATCCCTTAGTAGGTACTAAATATATAGAACACAGTTATTGTAAATATAAATTAAGAAACTGTGAAAAGCGAAGTATATAAAATATTAACTGTCTCTACTTTGTATCAGCCGTAAACAATGTTTAGTTAAAATATGTTTAGTTTACATATTTAGACCATACAAGATTATTAATATAATAATAACATGTATAGAACTCTGTTAAAATACAAACACAATTTGTAATAGATATAAGAGTCATGATCCTCCTGCCCTTATCCCACTCTAAGTGGAGTACGGCACAACATGTTACAAACATGTTGCAACATGATTTGGCTACGTATTTTTCGAACGGCCGCCTGCCTGACGCCAACTTATCATTGTCGTATTTTATAAAACCTCGGTAATAAATGAGGATGGTCTATTCTAGTTTGCCGGATACCACACGGCTATGTAAAAGATATAAGAGAAAAAAATGAGTAGAAACCAAAATTGTGAACAAAGACTGAGTCCCAAATCAGAGGGACTTGAATTTAAAAAAATACCATCCCATAATACTTAAAAGTGCTTAAATTGTTACCCCTCTGATTGGTTTCAATTTCGTAAATAATATACTTCATAAAATCTTAAATCAATTTTCTGTAACCTTTTACTTCATCCATTCAATAACTAAGTTAGAAGAAATTCTCGTTAACTCCAACGTGAAATAAAAAGGAAGTTTTATTCTGATATTAACTTTATAAACTTTATCCATTAATGAGTTCATTAACGGAAACCTAAAGTACATTCTATGACATCTGATAGTAATTTTATTTATGGCACTCGTACATTGTTTTTTCCTTCTCCGTCCTTTTGTTTTTCTTTCGTCCTGCCCTTATCCCACTCTAAGTCGGGTCGGCACAACATGTTATAAACATGTTATCACATGAGTTGGTTACGAATTTTACGACCGGCCGCCTGCCTGATGTCAACTTAACTTAGTCGTATTTTACGACATCTGAGTAAGAAAGAGGGTGGTCTACTCAACTCAACCGGATACCACACGGTGGTTCAACTTACCTTAGTGGCCTTTTACCACACCTCAGTAAGAAAGAGGGTGATTTTACTCAGCCCAATGCTACACGCAAGCGGCCGGTCGTAAAATACCCAAATCATGGGACAACATGTTTATAACATGCTGTGCCGACCCCACTTAGAGTGGGATAAGGATAGGATGATGATTCAGATCAATATTTTATATCAACCTTTGATATAGTTTTCCACTTTTCAAATGAATCTGGAGTAATGACGATCAATATCGAAAATCCGATCCATGACTTTCAATACTATTTACCAATTGGGTATCTATTTAAATATATTGCCCAAAAAGTTGTATAAATCCGTGAGCCCGTTCAATAAACGCGTGGTAATATCGATAGCCTCGCCTTCATTTTATAACCACCCTATTTTGTACCGAAACTATCAATCATTTTATTAATTCCGTTATTTATCTATGCCATTACGATATCGCGATGTCATTCGTTCATGTAATTTTATTAAGTGGCCTCTTTATATTATATTGCCCAGTTTTTATTTACCTTAGTCATTGCTGCTACGAAACAGTTATTTATCATCTGAGGTACATATTTTATGATATTAATATCGTGTTTTGTTAAACGTTCACTGCATACACTGTTGAAAACGTAAATAAAGCTTTCGGAACAGTACAACCGATGATTTCTTATGTTTTAAACATGTTTTTACATGATTTGGCTTGGTAATGTACGACCGGCCGCCTACCTGACGACAACTTACCTTAGTCGGGTTCTGTGACACCTAGGTAAGAAAGAGGGTTGTCTTTTCTGCTCATACTGATACTACACAGCGGATCGACTTACCTTAGTCGCCTTTACGACACCTTGGTAAGAAATGAGAGTGTTCTATTCTACTCAGTCGGATACCACACAGTGGGTCAACTTACCTTAGTCGACTTTTACTACATCACGAAAAAAAAATGAGGGTGGTCTATTCTACTCAGCCGGATAGCACACAGCCGGTCAAATCACCTTAGTCGCCTTTTACGACACCTCGACAAGAAATTAGGGAGGTCTGTTCTACTCAACCGGATACCACACGGCACCAAATTAAACAAACATGAAGGAATAATAATTTAATTGTACTTGAAATGAAGATGTAATTTTTTTTAGGGGAACTTAAAAAAACTTAGGAACTTTCGACCCAAATCCAAGTATGTTTGTTTAAATAACAACCACACCTGTCCGCTATAAACCTAAATAAGGAACAGACAAGGCGGTAGACTTGTTTCGGTATAAATAGCTATTATTGGTGAGATAAACTAAGCACAGCATAAAATAAATACGTCAGTTTTACACTAATGTCATTCGTGTTAAGCTTAATAGCATTTCTTACAGTTAAAGAAAAAGGACGAAAATGGGCAATATAATTCAAAATTAACTAATAATGTAGGAATTGTAAAACATACAAATGACCATGCAGAAAATCAAACAATATTAGAACTACAATTGCAACAATAGAGTCCACAGCAATAAGAGAAGTGTAAAGTTCTGAGCTTTCATGATATGTCAAAATAGGGTAGATTCAATTAATAATGCATTTATTACTGCGTTCAATTTATAAGCGAACTTGTTTCAGATCCAAATCAGTATTAATATATCCCATATTTGTGGCTTTAGTTTTTTTATAATTTTTACCGATAAATCACAGAACGACTTAATTTTAAAAGGTTTCCTGACTGAATAATGCTATAGAATATTGACTGAATAATACTATAGAATAACAACTTCAAAACTATACATCAGAATACTCGGTCATGATATTTATTCAATTCGATAGCAAGCGTTTTACGACAACCTTTTGTCAAAATATACGTCAACAAAGCCTATTTATGATCAAATACTAAACTAACCACCAAGACTGATTGACTAGCAGACTACTTTAGTCTAATTTATGGCACGATCGTTACTGCCGCACATTAATTTTACACCAACTAAATCCGACTGATCTACAATTTGTTTCTTAAAATAGTTTACACGGAAGACATCACCAGTTGAGACAAAGAATAATAGGTTTACGGGAGAGATTTCTTGTCAGTAGGTATGTTGTTCCATGTTATATGATATTTCATTAATACTTGGTTTTCTAGATGGATTTTAATACCTACATATACTAATTAGCTTACAGTCTTCCAACTATTACTGTACTCGAAAGTGTTACTATACTTTAGTATCGAAAGTGTTACTATACTTTATTATTACTAATAGTGTTAGACTGATCTGTATTAAAATTCTGTACCTAAAGTTCAAAAATTAATGTATGGATGGCAGACAAAACCAGAACATTATAATGCTAATAATAATTCGAATAATAAGGCAAAAACCCCCTTTTTTCATATATCACGTTAGACACTGTTTCATTGTGAAGATGGAAATACGTTAGATTGAAGAAATTATTTCATGTAACTTAATTAGGTAATAATTGATGTTCACGGTGTTGGGGTAAACAAAGATATTCTAACAATGTTCGTAATAATTCTCGATGTTTTCCGAAACTAAGTAAATGAAATGGTTCTAGCGTTTGGGAATTTGTTAACCTAATAGTTAAGTAGGCGATTTATAGTAGTATTTTACAACCTGATAAATTAAAATTGAGATGAATTTAAAAAATGCCGATGACTAGATATTATAAATTTAAATGACACTTGAATTGGAATCAAAAAGCAAAGAAATTGTTTCGTTGTTAATAAATTAATGTTGATTAATTATTTACACATTCACTGGCCAATAGCTAGAAGTGAGATGACCACGTCGTTTAAACCAGTAAACTAAGTCCAAGAATGTGTAGCGCAGTTCAAAATAATTTGTCTACTTTACTGAATATGTGAGCAATGAAATGATCCAAGCTGGGAACTAATTAACCCGCCAGTTGACGTCTACTTAAATTTCAGCTGATACAGTTGAACAGTATGAGCTGAGAAAGCATTTTTTGCATTTCGGTCAATCGATAAGGTTGCGCCATCTACGAGTAATAGTGTATTTTTGTTTACTTATTAATCAATGCGTCAGTGTCACACATATTACGTTAATACCTTTTCTCTTGCTTACGTACACTCTGGCCCAAAAAAAACCACATCTAGCCCCTTAATCTCATCTAATTATACATGGACTAGACAATTAGGTCAACTACATTACCGTTACGCAAATTGTGTAATTGGTAAAAATCATCGCATAATCAGATCTCGAAGTGCCCATCTTTTTAGATATGTTCTGCTGGTCGTAATTTGTTGGTCCGAGTTTTTGATTATATCATATCCGCAAACTACAAGTTTCTACAAATGCTAATATAATATAATCGTCTATTATATTATATTAGCATTTGTTCTATAAGATTCCAGATAAACAAAACAAAAATCTGAATTGTGAATTAAGTAACATTTCATAGTACTTTATTGTACGTTAATTATTATTAATTATTTACCTAAATAAAGCTAGCTATTTTTATTTAACGATACTTGTTATTAGTGAATTTTCTCTTATATTAAATTAAAAGTGTTAATCAGTTTTTTCCAGATCTGTAATAAAACGAAAACCAGATATGTTGCATGCTGTTTGCAAATTGTTTATTTATTAGATAATAATTGGTTATTCGGCGTCAGATAGTCATTTTCTAATACCGTAGCTAAAACAAAGGCATTAGACGCCAATCTATATGACAATTAAGGCAGCTGCTTGAGATTATCATATATAGACAGGCAGATATGTAGACATTTCCTTGACTCAATTTAATCATAATTCGAGAGTTAAATATAAGAACCAATTTTAGATGTTCTCAGAAGATATTTTCCAGTACATAAAATATCACTGATTTCTGTGCTATGTGAGACATCGGTTTCGAATGGACGACTCCACCTACTTCTACTTCCCAGTTAGTAATTTTGGTTAGTAAGCTTTCCTGCAGATCTCCTTGTTACTTATTTTGAAATGTTATATGGACCATATTTCCTTCTTTTATATACTGTGTGACTTTGAGTCATTGATAGCACAGATAGTTTAAAGACAAATTCGAGGGAACCAAAGTCATAATGAAACCTCGTTTTGCAACTGAAAACTGCACAGCAGATTCAACCTTCCACCTCTTTAATAATCTACCATCCATACTTTATTTCCCTTGTATTATAAACGTTTTACTTGTCATATCGCGCTTGTAGCCTCGGGGATCGGCAGGGTGAACAATGCGCAAATTTTCGGTCATAAATATAGTCATAGAGCATCCGCTTATCTTTTGTGATCGTTTTATAAGAGCAATATAAATTATCATTGGCTACAACTTCCTCAAAAACAATATTTCATTTTCCTAGAGAGCGTAATAAATCACTATTAAATGCTTAAAAAAGTTTTAATGCACACCTGGATGATATTTTTTGTTCAAGAACAGTCTAATGCGGATTTACAAGGTTAACGGCTTAGTTAGGAAATAATTTATTTACAGATTATGAAGTTTGGCTATAACGTAAAGTAATACCAACCCGAGTAAATGTGGGTACGTCATTAGACGTACTTAGCCATTGCCTATAAATCTTGTCCGAATTATGAATGGTATTAGTTTAGGAAATTAGTCATCTGTTTTAAGCTAGGTAAAGACATGCAATATAAAATTTACTTTTTGAAAATTTCGACTTAGTGTCAGTAAAAAGTACTCGCTAATGCGATTGTTCATCAGGTAATGTCTAAGAATTATAATTACAAAAAGAATTATTTTTATTAATATTCAAGAAGAAATCTTTGTACGGTTAATTCACAATAACCACTTTTAGGGTCAAAATTTTAATTAAATAAACTGATTCCGATACGGGCGAAGCATCGCTATAGTTATATATATACATACATTTGCATTGTGGAATTATCTTTGAAAGTAATCTATATCTAATTAAGTTATTTGATAAGTAAATAAATAGCCAACATTAAGGTTACTGCAATGTGTAATAAAGATAAGAAAATATTTTCATAAAGTATTCCTCAAATACTTAAGTATATTATAATGTTAGAAAAATTTCGCTACGCTGAAGAGGGTCAGTGGCCAATTCGGCCAACTGGTGAATTCTGGCGATTGTGATGATATATGGGGGCGCATTATTTCCTGATCTTTTCTCTTTCTAACTCCACCATTCATACTTCATTTTGGTGTGTATTATGTATGTTTTACTTTTCCCATAGCGTTAGATGCCTCGGGCATCGACAGAGTAAAGCATTACGCAAATTTACGGTAATATGTCATAAAACATCGCTTATCCTTCGAAATCATTTTATAAGGGCAATAGAAATTATTTTTTGTGTAAGCGGCTCACAAAGAAGATTGTTTCTTAAATATTACAGCGATGAGGTTATTATAGCAAACAAGACTTGTATGAACGAGTGAGAAAATGTTTTTCTACCTTGAAGACGAGATGTAATCTTTTAATTTATTCGGTTCTGAAATCGTTAGGTAACTTAATTTATAACGCGGAAAACGTAAAGTGTTTGATAGGATTACAAAGTGATTTTGTTAACTTTTTTATTTTTTTGCTTTAACTTTTCTTCAGTTTTTTCCTTAAGGGGAGTGGGAGGTACTTAGGAATGAATTTGAGCTACCAAAAATATATTTTTATAATAAAAATCATAAGGACTATATATAACGAGAATGACACTAAAAACAAATGTTCTAGAGATTAATTATAGAGAGTCTTAATCGAATGTCCTACAAAACGAGTTTAAATTTAATTTCTCGAGTTTTTTTTATTTATAACTTTCATAAAGTAGCCGCAATTTAATTCACATTAACTTAAACGTTAAATTATCCCTAGCTACGTACGTAAGTGTTTTTATCTGTTCCCGAAGGAAAAACAAGATTTTTGTACTCTAAACGTCTGTTATATTCTGCAATTGTACCAATTTCATCGATATTAGTCCAGCGTATTATCCGTGATGACATACAGAAGGAAAAACAAGCAGTTCACATTGATAATAATATTAGTATGAATGAATTTTATTTAAAAGAAGGTACACAAAAAAAAAGATTACAATAATCTGTTGAATAACACGTGACGGTTGGCAGAAAGTCATTTCCATAGCTTAAAATTCAGGAATAAAATATGAAATCGAACTCAGATGTAAACAACACGACCTTGTAACTCCTTGATTCGTATTATTGTCATTTACGTGAACAAAATGCGAAACATTGTCGCGAATATTTCACTGATTGGGTAAGAATTTCCTAAGCAAAAATGGGGGTATGAATTATATCTATATGAGTTTATAAACCACCCTCATTTCTTACCGAGGTATCGTAAAAGGCAACTAAGGTAAGTTGATTAGCCGTGTGGTATCCGGCTGAGTAGTATAGACTACCCTTATTTCTTACCGAGGTGTCGTAAAAGGCGACTAAGGTAAGTTGAAGTCATGATAATCATCATTAATCTCCTGTCCTTACCCACTCTAAGTGGGGTGGGCACACCATATAAACATCTTGTCACATGATTCGGCTAGGTATTTTACGACCAGCCGCCTGCGTGACGTCAACTTACCTACGTAAGAAATGAGGGTGGTCTATTTTACTCAGCCGGATACCACACGGCGTGTCAACTTACCTTAGTCGCCTTTTACCATACCTCTATAAGAAATGAATATGGTCTATTCTAGGATTAGAATTTATTCATTTTTTATTTATTTATTTGATACACCAACGATATACGAGGTGTGTTCAAAAAGTATCGCGAATTTTGAATTTTCGCGAGTTACATATATTCCAATTTCGATTTTTTTGTGGCGTTATGTTGGTACATATGTCTCTCACTTATGCTGACAAGTTGGGCCATTTTGAATGTTCGGTTAATTGTTGACAGCTGATTTGCTTGCACGTGTTTTGGTTCGTCTTCGATTTTTACCTATTCAAAAAATGGAACAAGGAACCTGTATCGATTTTAGTGTGAAAAACGAAATTAAGTGTGCGGATGCATTCCGAGTGTGGACTGTGTCATATGGAGAAGCTACTTTGGACAAAAGCAACGTTTATCGGTGGTACAAAATGTTTTTAAAAGGCCGAGAAGATGTGAATGACGAAGAGCGTGCCGGACGCCCGAGCACTTCAACAACAGATGAAAAAATTGATGAATTGAAGAAAATGGTATTGGCCCATCTTCGAATCATCGATAGAGAAGTTGCCGAGAACCTAGGCATATTGATTGGCTCGTGCCATTCGATTTTAATCGATAATTTGTGGAAAAACAAAATTGGCTTTTGCACCTCGATAACGCCCCTGTTCACACATCGCGGCTTGTACGCGACTTCTTGGCCAAAAACAACAGACCAATGATACCGCAGCCACCGTATTCCCCAGATCTGGCCCCCTGTGACTTTTTCTTGTTCCCGAAACTGAAGAGGCCCATGAAAGAACGACACTACGCCACGATTGACGAGATAAAGACGGCATCGAAGGAGGAGCTGAACAAGATACAAAAAAATGATTTTTTGAAGTGCTTCGAAGATTTGTAAAAACGTTGGCACAAGTGTATAATATCCCAGAGGGATTACTTTGAAGGGGACAAAATAGATATTTACGAATAAATAAATAATTTTTGAAAATACACAAAATTCGCGATACTTTTTGAACACACCTCGTATTATAGATACATTACCAATAAATTCTTATATTAATTATAGTTCCATTATGATTATCATTTACAGACGTATTCAGCATTGTTTTTATTTTTTGTTAGTTCTTAACTATTCTATTTTAATTGAATGCGATTAGTGAAATTATCAATCATTACTTTTGTATGACAGACAGGGCAGACACCAATGAGTTTTTCTCTTAAAAAACTTATGTGTCTAATTGATAATTGCAATTTATCACACGCTTTTCGGTGAAGGAAAACATCGTGAGGAAACCTGCATATCTCTAGAGAATTTTGGAGGTATGTGCAACCTACCAATCCGCATTGGAGCAGCGTGGTAGGTCTTAGCTCCAATCCTTCTCTCCCAAAACGGAGAGAAGAGGCCTATTCTCAGCAGTGGGATAGTAACAGGCCGTTACTTACTTTTGTATGTAGATTTGGATTAATATTTAATAAGAGGGCAGATATAATAAATTTAAAGTATAACTCAACACCATGAACACGATAGTCTATATCAACTTTCACGTGTATTATTAATCTTAATACAAAGTTTTTCATTTTACGGCGACCGTCTGTCTGGCGCATTGGATAGAGTACCTGTATGTTACGTCAGTGACAAATATATACCATTTGTCGCAATCTATATGTTCTGCATAGCAGCTTGTCATTTTGTACAAAAGTTTTGAATATTAATATTTTATATATAAAACTAAGATATATATTTAATTTTTTTTTATTAATAATGCTGGTTAACTGAAATTGGAAATAATTTGATGTAATGGAGTGATTATTGAAATAAAACAATAATCTTAAATAAATATGGCTATGGGACAATTCCACCGTGTGGTATCCGGCTGAATAGAATAGTATCACCCTCATTTCTTACCGAGGTGTCGTAAAAGGGGACTAAGGTAAGTTGACCCACCGTGTGGTATCCGGTTTAGTAGTAGTTTAGTTAGTAGTTTCTTTTTTACCGAGGTGTCGTAAAATACGACTGAGGTGAGTTAACGCGAGGCAGGCTGCTGGTCGTGAAAACGCAGCCAAATCATGTGACAGCATGTTTATAACATGTGCTGACCCCGCTTAGAGTGGGATAAGGGCAGGAAGATGATGAAATATATGGGACAATTATACACACGGTTTTTCGTCACCAAAGTAACTTAATACACCCAGAATCAAAGAACTAACACATCGGGTTTAGAAAATGTTGGCTCGGCGGGAATCGAACCTGTGACTCCCAGCGCGGGAGGCAGGATCACTGCGCTAATGGACCAAGCCAATATATACTAAAATATATACCATTAAGTCATAAGTTTCAATGGCTATGATTAGAATCAGCATTTGTTGTAATGCATAATGATTACTAGCCATGACTGTAACAATATTTTGACGCTCTCTGCTAAATATTGTCACAGTCATGTCTGTTTTCACTGAGATAAACGGCTTACTTAGTTAGAACTAATTTTGTTCCACTTCAAAATTCATTGTAAAATAATTTTGTTGGTCTCATACCTTCCTCTTTAAATGTAACTTTCGACGCCGCTTATTCCGTATTTTTCTAGATACCGCTGTGAGTATATATGTATATGGTGAGTAATAATGTTTGATATAATGATATAAATTGTTCACATCCACCTAAATTACCATATGGGGTTTATATAATGTTACCAGCAACAAAACAAAACATCAACTAAAAAGTACCAAATGAATACACTATATCTAATCTCAATAAGCAAAAATTCTGAAACTAAGCAATAAACATCTTAGTTTAAAACTTAAAAAAAGGAAAATTTAGAAAACATAATATATTAATATTAATATATTAGTATTACCTTCGAAAGTATTTTAAGTAATAATACTTAAAATACTTTCGAAGGACAATGGTGATAAAAATGTCAAATTTACACGTGTGTGTATAATTTAATACATATTTTAATTCTTAATAATCTTGTATAGGAATTGTACGATACATTGCAATGCGCACTATATTTTCTATTATCCTTTGTTAAACTATTCCAACATATATAAGTATTTATACGTTAAAATTCTGACTTAGAAGCCGTGAAGGCGAATAAAATTGATACCGCTACGCCGCAGGCGACCCGAGAAAAAGCATTTCGAAATAAATGACTTTTTAAATTTCATCGTTGCACACAGTTTCTCTATCAATTGTCGAGGCTCGCAACGTAACTGGATTTGAGTGATAGGCGTTTACGAAGTAAAAGATCATATTTTATGTAGTACAGCTATAGTTAGGTGTGTAATAAAATTTAGTATTACTTTGACTCAAAGACAAAAATAGTTGACACTGTGTACGCAATTGAAAAATGGGTGGTCGCATGTCCTTTAATTAATACTTAAAACTTTAACTTTATATTTATTCGTATTGTAGTCTCGTTATATTTTAAATTTATCTATAAATGATACATCTTTATTAATTAGAGACATTACAACATTATATATAACAGTATAATCAAAATTTTGAAAAGATTTCGATTCACCATTTTATTGTTTAGTCCTTATTAAACCATTCTATAAAGATTGCAATTCGAGTGTTTAAACCCGTAAACCTTGTACTCATCATTTTAACCGCTAGGCCCTCAGGACATCATAACGGGAAATTTCGATATTAAAAGCGCTTTGAACGTGATAGGGCGTAGATATTAAGTAATTTAATTATTAACTAACGTAGTTTCCGAGATATTAAAGGAACATGCCGTTGTACCTGGAACTGACATGTGCTTTCACCCCGTATGAACTTATATACACGTTACACTTATGAAAATTATATGTTCTACAAATTACGCAACAAGTGTAAAGGTATTAAAAACTAAAGGCATGTTCATCTAAGTGATTTTCTGTGCAACTTGCTGTTTCGAATACAGACTGTAGTTTGTGTGATAAACGTATCGTTGTCATCATAAATCCATTGGTCTGGAACTAGATACGAGGGGCTTTTCAAGGAATTTCAACGTCACAGTGTCTTGTGCTGCTTAAATCTAGTGAGTCCCTGACTGTCTCAATTAGGTTCGGTCTATCAACAATGTTTTCCTTTACAAGATTGCGATTTGTACATCTTTTTATCTCGAGTATCATCGGTTTCTCATAGTACGTTCCCAAAGGTTATTATACAAAAATATTTTGTACGTTAAAAATAAATATAGTTTAAGATAATTGCATAAAAATTATTAGTCTACTAGTAAAGTTAATTCCTTCTTGATTCGTTAAAAATTTATAATAGTAGTTTCAAAGTAATATTTCATTTTTTATGTTGGTTGCAAAACTTACAATAGATAGAGATCGCATGCTATCAGAAATATTCCATAAAAGCTTTATTATTTAGGTATATATAAAAAAAAGTCTGTCATGAAATTCTAAAAAGGTACTTAAGGGCAGGAGTTCAAAAACTACATACTTTATCGGTTCGACGTCCTACTAAATGCACTATCCTGCCTATCTACCTAATAGAAAAATGATAGTGGAATCGTAATTTCACAGTCTATTTTATGTGTTGCATAATATTTTTATCAAGGACTTAACGAAGATACAGAGGATAGCAACACTAATGATCACAGGTGCAGTGAGAATCCCATCCGCTGCACTAGAAGTTCTGGTGGGACTCTATCCTCTAGACAATGGTATAAGATGAAAGTGTTCCAACAATGGAAAGGAAACTTTACAGATAAAGGTCATACCGATAAAGAAAAGATTTACGGAGAAAATCTGTCTATGGTCGTCAGGAGAAGTGACTTGATCAAGAAACAGAAAATCTTCGATAAAAAATATAGGATACATATAGGAGTAAAAGAAGACTGGGAAGTGGAAAACAGCGCGAAGAGTCAGACCATCTGCTACACGGACGGGTCTAGACGAGAATCCGCGAAGCTGGCGGGAGCTGGAATTGTCTACGGCACCTCGTCAGATTTACACCAGGTCTTAAATCTGGGTAAATATACAAGTGTCTTCCAGGCCGAAATGATGGCCATCATGGAGTGTGCCAGGAAACCAAAAGAATCACAAATAGCATTAGAACATAATATAGTTATATATAGCGATAGTCAAGCAGCTTTAAAAGCACTTGACTGCATAGGAACAACCTCAGCTATCGTGAAGAAATGTAAGCGTGAACTAAACGAATTAGCTGAGATAGGGGAAGTAACGATTGCATGGGTTCCGGGACACTGTGGCCATGCAGGGAACGAAAAAGCTGACGAATTGGCAAGAAAGGGAGCTAGTCAAACATTCGTAGACCAGAACCCTTCCTCCCAATTGCACATAATATAATAAAGTATGTGATAGAAAAAAGAATAGAAACAGAATCTAACAAAAGATGGAGAAACACAATGCTCAGACAAGCAAAGTTGTTTCTTAAATCGTTTAACATAAGAAAGTCTAAACGGCTGATGTCTCAGAGCAGGGAAAATGTAGCAATTGTAACAGGCATTACAACTGGGCACTGCCTGTTAAACAGACACCTGTCAATAATGAGAATAATAGAAGATGCTGCGTGCCCAGAGTGTGGAGAGGAAGAAACGAGTCTTCACCTTATGGCTGAATGCCCTATGTACTCGCTGGTAAGATGGGAGATACTAGGTAAGGATGAAATTGAAGTTGAGGATCTGATAAATATCTCCTTCAGGGATATTATCAGGTTCGTAAAAGCTACGGGTAGATTAGAGCAGGTGACACAGTCGGGATAGCAGTGAAACCCTTGTCCCAACATGGGGAAATGGGTGGAATAGTCCAGAATAGGAGCTGATCACCCGCCCTGCACCGACAGGCGTCCCCGAGATTAGATAGATAGATAGAATATTTTTATCCTGACTATATGGACTATTCCCAGGTATTGGATATTGAAAAAAGTATATGAACAAAATGTAATTGCGATCTAAAAAACGCACCAGAAAGCGTGTAAGTGTAAACCCAGTGAAAGATTACGCAACGTCGAACAGATTTTAGACGAGTACAAAACGCAGTTTTGAATTCAATTTCATGAACCACTGGCACGGTAACGTTAAAACAAATAGATTTAGCTCGAAACTTCGCTGAGATTTTTATGAAATATTCATCGTTTTAATATTTTATTCAACGCTCATTATGATTTCCTGAATTATTATTTTAAGGAATTTCAAATACAATTTAGAACTCTCTGGAAAGAAATAGTTTATGTAAAGTTAGTTCATTTAATATTACGTCGTTACTATATGCCATGTAATTAGGGCTGTTTCTCATTTCTTTATGTAAAATGTGACCACCGTTATAAAACCACGTAATTAAAAATGAGGATAGTTTTTTTAACAGTAACTTATAAATGCAACTAATTTTGTATCTACCCAGGGACTGTTAATAATAACGAAAAATTTAAACCGTCATCGATTAATCAGTATATATACGCCATTTATTAATTTTAGGATTTAACTAAGGAATTGAAACTCTCATAAAGCTTTACGATTATTCTACATGTTCTACTAAGTTCGATATTTCCATATGAATTCAAGTATGAATAAGTTATCAACGGTAATAAGGCGGACTACGATGCAAAATACAAATAATAACTTATAATGTTCTTTCGCTGTACTATAAAAACTTCTTATATGGAATAACATTACATAAAAAAAGGAATAATTTCATATATAAAATCATCATTCTCCTGCCCTTATCCCACTCTAAGTGGGGTCGGCACAACATGTTATACCTAAACATCTTGTAATATTATTTGGTTAAGTATTTTAGGACCAGCCGCCTGCCTTGTGTCAACTGACCATAGTCGCCATTGCAACACTTCGGTAAGAAAGAGAGTCGTCTATTCTACTAAGCTGTATTCCACACGTAGAGTCAACTTACCTTAGTCGCCTTTTACGATGACTCGGTAAGAATTGAGAGTGGTCTTTCTACTCAGCTGTATAACACACGGCTTATGAATTTATCTATCAATGATATAAAAAAAATTATTGTCAAAACTACTTTGTCGCATAAGTTAAAAGTAGTAGGTAAAGTTAAAATAAACACCATTCGGGTAAACAATGGTCCTTTACCAGTTAATTAGTGCCTAGCACCGATACCGGCTATTTGCAAAGCGCTCGATGGTATCATTTTTAACCGTGCATCGTAAAATAAAAATAATGGTCCGTAACTATGAGTAAATATGTATGCAAACATGCATGTACAAATTGCTCGCGGATCTCATTAATGTCACTCAGGGTGGTATGACGGGGACTCCGTCTCGGCGTTTTGTAGTTAGTAAGTCTTTAGTCAAAACCTGCAGCGTTCTCTTATATGGTAATTCATAATCTTTGTCGTTTTACGTCACAAATTTCACACTCTTGCATAGATATTAATAATTGTGTCAGAAGTTACAATAAAATTATTTTGCTGTATTTTTTTTGCGTTCAATGACGATTCAACAATACTGAAAACAGTCAGTCTCAATAAAGAATATTTTGAATATGAATTTGACGTTAATTATTTATAGAAGTAGGCGTTACTTTCCGGAATTCCATAGTACAGAAGTTAGAATAAAATTATTTTGCTTTAATCAACTTTTGTTAAGATAATATATGTAGTGATAAGTGTATGAAGCAGACTAAAAGTGGGATAAGGACGGAGAATGATCTAGTAGTTGTATGTACTTGATTGTTGTTGTCAATTTTGATAGCGGAAAATAAAAAAATTAAAAACGTCAAATGTGGTAAGAAATTCAGGGTTTAAACAGGTTTAAGAAATACCTCAAAATAAAAAAAAACTACTTGGTACACAGCTCCATATTAATGGGCTTAAACATGTCTCTCTCTGTTTTTTTAAAGAGGGATTTTCACAAGTTTATTTTAATAACTAGTTGAGTTTATTTTTTGACTTAATTGAATGTAAATGTACGGAATTCTTGACTTTATTACGTACAAATTACTATAAAATTTAATTGTGTATTAATTTTGGTTACATTTAAAAATACTTAGATTTATTCCATGAAAGTTCTGCAGGAATCGGATCATGCAAATTTCCGAGCCATATTTTACGGAATTATAAACTCTTATTAGGTTTCGCTTTACGCTGCATAAGCTCTATGCATCTATTCTCGCAGATATTCGAGGACGAATAATAACATTATGTTGGCATATAAATTGCAAGGATTTAATACAGTCTATATATAAGTAGGTACATGTTAATGACGTAATTTATTTTCAAGCAGAAGTTAGAATTAAACGTATTTTATGTTGTGCTAAATTTAGTACTAGTAGTATCTGAAATAAATGCATATTATGGTAATTCTCAACGTGTCGCACAATTAAAGTACTAGGTATCCAGGCAAAAGAATCATCCCAATTAGTGGAAACAGGGGTTTGACAATGGATGACGCAGACTTGGTGGTACCCAACGAAGAGAATCATCATTCTCCTGCTCTTGTCCCACTCTGAGTGGGGTCGGCATAACATGTTCTAACCATGATGTTACATGAGTTTGCTTTAACTTCAACTTATCTTAGTCGCCTTTTACGACACATGATTTGGCTTATGTTTTACGACACCAGGGTATGATATCCCGGTGCTCTATTCTACTCAGCCGGATATCATACGGCAGTTAAACTTACCTTGGTCAGTTTCTACGACACCTCGGTAAGAAGTGAGCGACGACTTTAAAAGATGTACAAGATTTATACTGAAATTTATTACTTGTCGAATAGTTGTGTCGCTTGTTATATGTTTTACACATATCCAAAATGTAATAAATTTTTCTTAAACAATTTTTAAACTATTTAAAAGTAACGCTACTTTATCTTGCTTCTTTTCGCTCGCTTGGTTACTTTAAATAAAGAACGACTTTTAACAACACAATTTTTGCTTTATATTCACACTACAGTTTAAGACATTCATAGAATGTCGCAAGAAGCTAAGCTTGAATAAATGGGCGTTTTAAAGTTGCCTAATCCTTTCAGTGAGCCTTCATTACATGTACACATTTAATACTCGTACAGAATTAAATTGTAGGAGACAATTTTGAAAGGCCAAATGTAGAGAATATAATGTAGTATACAGCAGACAGATAACTTATCTACAGTTGAGACACAGAAACTTCACAGTTAAAATCCTTTTAACTGTGAAGTGTAAATTTCGTCAGTTTCACATACATTGCTGCTCCAAAATAAAGCTAGCATTCTCGCATTTACACAATAAAATAGTAAGTTCGTCTCACGCCTTTTCTCTCAGAAACCCAACAGACTTGAGTGCAGTATTATAATAACGAAACGTACATTTCTCTCCAAAGCAGACAAGGCGATGCTACTAAATAGATACAAAGCCCGCTCTTTCTTGACACTCTAGTTTGCTGGACAACTTTACGTCAGGAAAATATTTAAATGGTGTTATTATTTTAGTTCAAAAGAATTTAAAATGTCAACTGTCCGCTCACTTGTTAAACTCTTAAAGCTGTTCCTTGACATTTAATTAATTTTAAATGTTTATTCAAATAACTGTTTTAACAATATTACAATTGCTAATGACGTCGTTTAAATCGATTGACATCCGTTGTCGGATTTAGTCAATATTAGCTATTCGTGAAGGTTAAAAATGATTGGGCATTGGAATTGTCGCAATGATTGGCAGTTAGGTTATCAATTGTAATGCTAATCGTATTACTTTGATAACAATGTTGCCTGCTATCGATCAATGTAGTTTATATCACTTATTAGGAATAGTTACATCACTATAACTAAGTCGATAGAACGCCTCTAGTTCGTAGGCAGTTTGCATTACTGGCTGGCGAGATAGGTTCGTAAGGAGTCAAATAAACTAGCTTAACCCATATATCCATGTATGTGTGAATTTCTTTATGAAATTGGTTGGGAGAAAACAATATCTTCTGTTGTCGCTACATGTGTCTGTAAAATAGTGCCAACTATTAAAAATGAGACGTCAGTTTTCTATTAATTATATTAATATAGTTTTATAACACCTCACGCATGATATTATATTCCTTCCTCGATAGATTTCTGGAGATTAGCGCGTTCAAACAATAAAACAACAAATAAACTCTTCAGCTTTATAAATTGGTATAGATAAATCAAACTTTTCATAAGGATAATCAAAACTGGGTATTCATATGCCCGAAGCGATATTATTATAAAGAATGTAAACTCCAACGTAACTATCTAAAACTAAAACTGAACTTATCCATTCAAAACTTTAGCCGTCACTTTCAGTTAAGTGTATGACGGACAGGATAATCTGCAAGGAAATGGAGTTTCCCAGCAATCGACCGTTGCTACCTATTATTTAACCACACGATATTATACGGACGAAATTATATCGAATACATTTACGGTTTAACTCTCTTAAATCGTTACGTACATAGCAATTTAATTGTCTTATATTATTATGTGTACTGTATTCCGAAATATTCGTCTTTGTCCCATGTGATCTACCTGTATATAATTAAGATAAATAATACTGCAAAATAATTAAAAAGGTAGCCATTTTCATGAATTTTAGGAAAAAAATTGTAATTTGTAAGCCTTTTATTTTTAATTCATACGCATCTGTATACTCAGAACTACGAATTTATGTAGCTTTATATCAAGATAACCAGAGATTTCTATAATACCCCTTACTTTTCCACGTTGAGGATTGTTCTGTTTCATTTGATAGAATATTTCACGTTTTTCAAGCGCGCAACATAAATTGATATCATTAAATACGAATATCAACCAATTTATTGTAATGTTCATTAATTTAATTTTTTTTTTAAATATTTTTGGCAACCACAAATATTTTTGTAAGTACGAGTACATCTCTAAAAATTTTATAATTTAACACGAAAGTATATAGGGCAACTGTTAAAGTATGTAAAAAAACTCGTTGTTATTATATCTTCTATTATTACGACTGCCCATAGAGAAACGTTTATTAGAAATGACGTAAGAATGACACCTATAAATATACATATATGTCATCAGGTCATTTGTCTAAAAAATATGTAGCAACAAAATTTTAGAGATTTGTTAAAATGTACGGTAAAATGACGCCTAATTATACAAAGATGTCATCACTCCATTTCCCTCTAAAATATATTTGTTTCAAATTTTCCTACTTTAATACGTAATAGAATAGAAGCCTAATATAAATCAGTAATTATTTAAAGATACGTAGGTATTTTTTCGACATTTTTAAACCATAACGCATGTATGAATTATAAAATAGGTTTAGAAAATGCTTTTGTATAAATCTCATAGGTCTTGAAACTTGAAAACCACGAATTTGTAACTATCACATGTTTTCCACTGTATTAGTAGGTAGGTAACGGTTATTATGATAATAGTAATTATAAATATCACCACTTATCCCACCCTAAGGGGGTTCGGCACAACATGTTATAAACATGCTAACATGATTTGGCTACGTATTTTGTGACCGGTGGCATGTTTGACGTCAACTTACCTTAGTCGTATTTTACAACCCCTCGGTCAGAAAGAGGGTAGTCTATTCTACTCAAACGTATACCACACGGTGGGTCAACTACCTTAGTCGCCTTCTACGACACCTCGTTAAGAATAAAGGGGGATCTATTTTACACGCGACATCTAAATATATCGTTGAATAATAACGTTCAATAATAAATTTATCGAACGTATTCGAAATCTTTTATCGTCTCATCCGACAAAATCTGAAACACTAATAATAGGCTATTCTCGAATATAGCTGACATATAACTTTTTGTAAGTAAATAAATAAATAAATATATTTTTTATGGTAAATATTACCTATAATTAAATTATAGGTTCATTGTAAAATCGTAATCAATATCATGCGTTAAAGGTAGTTCGCGCACGGCGTCGTCAATAATTCATGCGGGAGGCACGTCGTGGCCGCCAGCCGTTCCTAATTGATTCCTGATGCGGTCCGAGAGCGATCGCATCACTGCTTCCTTGCGTTACTCTCATGATAGCATGTGCTTTATTACGCACTATGGCTTACTAATAAAAAATACATCCTGTTTTTAAGCTTCGATTATTTTTTAAGGTTATTATTTAAAATCTTCTTGAATATGTCTGTGGATGTTAGCTTTTGGACATTTTATATACAGAGTGGACTAAATAGCAGAGACAAAGTGTTACATTGTTGTTAATAGCAGATTGTAAGTTTTATTAAAGCTAACACGTCACTCTAAAGTACTTTTATATTTTTTAATTTTTTCGGAATACGCCCTTAGATTAGGGTAA
Source organism: Morpho achilles (assembly GCA_947086495.1). Lineage (NCBI taxonomy): Eukaryota > Metazoa > Arthropoda > Insecta > Lepidoptera > Nymphalidae > Morpho > Morpho achilles. Next base: position 12,726,225 of record CAMTZB010000019.1, read on the forward strand.
GTTATGATTTAATTACCTAATGCTTCAATTCATGAGAATAAACCCAATTTTATGTTATGTAATTTTATTAACTTCATCATCATTCTCCTGCCCTTATATCACTAACATGTTATAAACATGTTGCCACATGATTTGGCTAGGTATTTTACGACCGCCTGTCTGACGTCAACTTACCTTAGTCGCCTTTTGCAACACCTCAGTAAGAAAGAGGGTTGTCTATTCTACTCAGCCGGATACCACACGAAGGGTCGACTTACCTTAGTCTTTTTTTATGGCACATTGGTAAAAAATGAGGGTGGTCTATTCTATTCAGTCGGATACCACACGACGGGTTGACTTACCTTAGTCGCCTTGTACGACACTTCGGTCAGAAATTAGGTTGGCCTATTCTACTCAGCCGGATACCACACAGCTAAATGTAACTTTATTAATTTCAAGGGATTTAAAGCATATTCCAACGTGCAAAAACCATTCTTGTTTTACTTACTTCTTATAAACGCGGAGCTTCCTTGACAATAAGCTGAATTATTATAAGTCAAATAAAGTAAAATTCGTCCGACTTAAAAAAACCATATCATCACGCCTTGTTATTTTTATAATTTTTAAGCTGGATGTTTTCGATAATGCTTTTATACTAATTAATGTAATAAATAACTAAATAAGTTAATTTTTAAAAGTTAACTAAGTAAGTTTCAATAGCCATTAATTCAAAAAGATAAAATTAAAAACTTATATTATTAGACATAGATTTAGAGAAATATTGCGAATTCCACACATTCATATAAATCCTGCGTGGTTTTCGAAAGGTGTGTTTATATATGTTTATTTTATATCTCATAATTTGTATTAGATAGTAAATTTAAAAAAATAATAGTAATAATAAAAATAAAATTTACCAATGAATAAAATTAAAAAAAATAAAACATCGTGAAATAACTCGTGCGAGTAGACTGTCGTGGCCACCAATCGTTCCTAATTAATTCCTGATGCGGTCCGACCGTGATCGCATCACTGGCTACTTGCGCTGAGAGCAGAAGAGCTTGGTCCGTCCGCTTCATTACGCACCGTACAAATAGCTCTTACTGAAAATAAGGCTTATTGGATTAAGATTTTTATTTACTAAGGATTGATTAATATTCAGATGTGTTAATCTTGTATGTATTATATATTACAATTTTCCCGAAATTCAGCATGTAGGGGGTGCATGTTTTCGGGGAGAAAAATCGATCTAGCTAGGTTTGAAAAAAAATCGTTTTATCCCTGTTTTTGGGTATAAAAAATTATTAACATTTAAATTCAATATAAAACACTATTTTTGCAGTAAATTATCAAATCAGCGTAGCTTATTCGGGGGACGGGCGGTTTCGTGAAATGAAAATATCTAGGCTCACCTATCCAATATTTTTTTGAAGTTTCTTTTATTTATTTTGTAAAAATGACCGAGCAAGCCTCGGTCAACCAGGTACTAAGTATAGTTTAAGAAAAGATTATCTACTAACGTTTTATGGATACATAACGCACTATATTATTTTTTGTTTTGTAACATGTTAAGAATTTTTTTTATGGACTTATTAAAAAATTTGTTGCACATATTTCCAAATGATCCAATAAAATATTTATTCCATTTTTAAATAAACTAGCTTCTCCTACATTTTGTTTAATTTTTAAGACATTTCTATTTTCTTACAAGTTAGCAATTTGTGACTTGTCTACTATATCATGTTACGGCAACTTATGATCTTATACTTTAATGCGTACGACATACACGAGGTCACAATATGCTTGTGACTCCAGTATAGTGACTCACCAGAGTTAGTAACACATTCGTTTGTATTCGCTTCGTTGTTTGTGTTCGGTATTCGCTTAAAAAATGAATCTGCAATCCATTATAGACCTGTCTACAGAAAGGTTTAAATTTAACGTAAGAAATATGCTTATACGTAAAGAATATTACAAAACTTCAGATTATTTGCATGATAAAAATGCCTGAGACTTATAATATTAATTTAAAATGTTTGAAAGATTGACCACAGAGTTTCTTGGTGGTTCTTCTCAGTAAGAGCAACATTCCGAACCAGTTGTAGCTTCATTAATCATATTGATTATTGAAGATTAAAAGTGCTTGAAAGAGCTTATTTAAATAAACATTATTTTGATTTGATTTGATGCATTAATCTTAGAAAATAACAATGGCTTTAGATAACGAGTAAAAAGTATTTTAATACGTAAATCCATAGGCGTGGTCTTGTTTATTCAATTTACGTATTTATACGAGGTTCATGGTAAAATCAGTGTTATTTTAGCACCGAATTTTCATATAAACGAACTTTATGCATATAAATGTCAAATTTGATTGTCCTGCGTTGGAAGTATATTCATTGGATATTATTCCCTATGCGTATAACACTGAAAGTTAGAATAGTATTTAATGTAGTATAGTTTAGGAGATTTTGTAAGTAATACGCTCTAGTTACGACAGCTTATATAAAACATTTTTTTTTATTCTAACATCAAAATTGATTACGTCATAGAAAACAACATTTTTATAATCTTTAAATATTTGGCCATGTTAATGCTTAAAGTACCGGTTGTGCTATTGAACACGTCATAATTTGCAGACAAAACCATATGAATATGATAATAATTTTATTTCCATTTATTTTAATTGCTACTGGTACTTAAAAGTATAAATATAAAGCCAGTCCCAGGCTAGATTTATTCTATTCTTTTCCTATTTGTGCATCCGTACAAAAATATACGTAAAACAAATATTATAGTTCATATGAGAAGCCTGCTACGAGTCAGAGTATAAAGGATTTAATTGTTTCTGTAAAAAAATATCATCATTCTCCTGCAGCTATCCCACTCTAAATAGGGTTGGTACAACATGTAAACATACAACATTATTTGGCTAGATATTTTACGACCGGCCGCCTGCCAGATGTCTCCTTACCTTAGTCGGTTTTGGCGATACCTTGGTAAGAAAAAGGGTGGTCTATTCAGCCGGATACCAAGTGAGGCAAGTTGACTCTTCGAGTCAACTTACCTCAGTCCCCTTTTACGACATCTCGGTAAGAAATGAGGGTGGCCAATTCCATTCAGCTAGATACCACACGGTAGTTTTACTTACCTTAGTCGCCCTTTAAGACACTTCTGTAGGAAATGAAGGTAGTGTATTTTACTCAGCCGCATACCTTACAGCTTCTATAAAAAGTATAACAAGGCCAAAATATTATATTGTAATTCTAGAATAAGCAAGTCATTGTAATGACATAATGTCGCAATACATTGTTCTTTTTAATTTGTTTGTGTACAATACAGCGTTACTTTACTAAAAATTATACATGCACGAATTGTATCGGAATATTTCGCGTGAGCTCCTAATCTAAGAATATAGCACTTATTGATTATCGAATTTGATCATTTAATCATTGCTATTGTAATTCGACACTATTGGAATCGTAATAGACAATAATTTAACATGTCATATTAAAATTCAAATATTTACGTATTTTGTTTTGACTACTATGCGATTTCAACCTCAAACTTCCTCGGGCTATCACAGGTATATTGATTTGATATTGGGTTACGTGTCACTAACTACCGTGATGAAATTTTTGATATGTTTTTCTTTTTTATTTTCGTGCTCGAGCACCTAGGCCGCGATAGCCTCAAGCAGCATGTTTCAATTTGTATTTGCATTTTCATTTTATACTATTTCCTTTAATAAGGAAAAAATAGTTCCTAAAAGTTCGTTAGACATATACTTAGAACATCTTTGGCATTGTTTGGAGTAGTGGAGTAGTAATAATAAAGCCCACTGGACGATGTACAGATGAACATCGTGTAGATATTATCAATCATATTCTCTATATGTAACGAACAATAATTTTCAAATATTTGTCTTTGTCAGTTGAAATATAAAAAATAATAATACCTAATAGACTAATATATATCGAAGTACCTAATACTACCTAATACCTAATACAGTTTATTTGATAATGGTAGTGTTGTAAAAAGTTATATACAACCATTTGCAACAATACTTTTTCAACAATAAGAACCTATTTTGTCTTTAACATTTAAATTTTACTTGATATACCTACACTTTATAATAACTACTACTACTACGACTAAATAACAGGACTTTAACCCTTTAAGAAATATGTACCAATCAACCTTTAGGAATTGAAGAAAGTTAAGCCTATATACTTGTACGCACGTACTTGTATTACAGAAATCCTAAAATAATAAGAATATTCATGACGTGGAAACGTTTAAATACAAATGAAATCGAAAAAATCAATTAAAAAAAAACTGTGGACCCACTGTTAGCAGTCTAAATGTATCTCAGCAACTATTTAGAAACCCTTATAGCATCAAACGATGTTTTCTCGTAAGCGATGATGACTATAATAAATAAGTTAAACCATGTATGTGATGAACATTCAGTAAAATAAACAAATAAGTTTATATAATTTCATAAACCACTAATGTATTTATTCAACAACAGAAGTAATTACACACATGTAATGATATCCTTATTTAATTAATATTCGTTATAAGTTTGTAAACCATATTTGTCATGCGGTTGTCTCATCTCGGCTGTAGATTAGTATGTGCTGTCACGAACTCGGCGCACCTCAAAACTAAGGATCACATACTCGGAAGCAACTAGTTTTCATACCACTTGTGAATAGCGGAGTTTATTTGAAAATTTAAACTTACATTTTGTTGAGTTTATACAAGAGCAAATTGTTTTATATTATTCACGTTTCACTACCGCGTAATACTAAATGTTTTAACTTTATTTTTAGTAATATTTATATTTGAAGTGAACATTTAAGCATATGTCTACACTTGACGTAAAATTATCTTGACCTGAACACTATCTTGATTGGCCAGTCTTCTTCAAACTTATGTGGGGTTCTTATTCTACTGATGCATTCTTCATTCTTCATTACGGGGATTATTATCAATAACTAATTGTTGCCTATATGGTTTGGCCACGACAACATCAGAATAACATTTAATTTTTAATTTAATAAACATTCTGATGTTGTCGTGGAGTTCCCTTTCATTAGCGAATCCTGGCAATCAAAAATTGCAATTCAAAAATACATCAACTTCTTCCTTGCATTCACCACACATATGGAATATTGTGCCTGCATTTATTTTACCAACCAATAATTGTATTGGTATAATTAAAATGAGAGTGATTAGGCATTTTGTAGGCAAGCGTCGGTCTTTGACTGTTCAACGCTTCCTATGAGGCAAGATTCCCATTACAGAATAAAAAAACCTAATAATTTAGGTCTAATCCTTTATAGCCACAAATTATTTATTATGCTTAGCATAATGCGGAATTTTTTATGTAAAATTATTTTTACTTTCAACATTACATAGATATTACAATTTAATATACAATTTATAAAATAGTATTTGCGTGGGATTGAATGTCAGCCAGCGATAAAAATATATGGTGGATTTTCTTTCATAAAGTGCTTTTTACGAAGAACTAAGTTTCAGTCTACATATATAGCCGGCACGCACAAACATCTTTGAAAATGTAACCATTTATCACAGGGCTGCCTGTGTATGTGAAAATCCCTTAAAATATTGAGTGTCAAAGAGAACGTTTTTGTTCATAATACTTTTTTATATTACTAAAAGTATAATTTATAACGTAACTAGAGTAAAAGATTCTAAGGCTGTAGAGGGTGACAAGTATTGTATTTTAAGCACTTTTAAAATATTGAGTAAATTCTGTTTTTATTGCAAAAAGTGGTTTACAATTTGATATTTATTATTACTTTCGTGACATGATATTCGTATAATATTTTAATATAAAAAAGGATGTAACATTTTTTTGTTATAAAATATTTTTTAGTTTAGTTGTTGCTTAGTTGAATTTTGTAACGTTAGGTTGCTATAATAATTTAATTTTCATACATTTCATTAATATAATAATTTCAGTAAACTATGCAGCCATGTTAATTTATGTTATTTATTAAATATTTATGTTATTTATCAAGTTCACCTGACTAATTACGAGCTTACCCTGGTTTCAACTTTATGAACTCATTACGTATTATTACAGCAAAAGGAATGATATAAGGTTGTTAGCTTCAGTAGATCAGTGAACGGGCTATGAACATCGTTTAATTGAGTCTATTTATTGTCTAATATCGGTAGGATGCCATTACCAACGTAGAAATCAATTTTGTTCGCTTATATTAAAAAAAATCCTGCCTTCATCATGAAAAAATGTAGGTATGTATGAAGAAAATACAGCTATATTAGCTGCTGCTGCTATACCGAGTAGTGAAAAACGTCACATACCTTTTTAGTGGATATTTAATCTCCCTCTTACTTTTTTACATAGTGGCCAACATGTGCAAAAAAAAAAGAATTAGAGTGTGAAACAGCGGATTTACCTAATATTTTTATTGACAAATTAAGCTTAAAACTTAATTTTAAATTTGTTTTTGGGTGACAACCCTACATACTTAAATGTAGGCTTCACGTCCGAAAGAATAAGTATGCGAGAAGCTATCCAGATAAGTTTTATCCAATTCTTTAACTTGTACTTATATAAGAAATCGCTTCATAATAAATTGCTATTTGAGATTGAAGTTGACTGTGAAATACGGCATATTGGTAAAGTTTTATAGGACACGTCACAGGTGTGATCGGAGAAGCATTTCATAGCTATAATATAATATATTTGGATTAAAGACAAGAAAAATTTCTAATATACAGATCATAAGTAGAGACTATATTTATAAGAGATACTAAAGTGAAATATTATGATTTATAAGGAGTACATCGATCTCGTCATGATTTCTGAATGCCGTGTGGTATCTGGCTGAGTAAAATAGACCACCCTCATTTCTTACCAAGGTGCCGTAAAAGGCGACTAAGGTAAGTTGAGCCGTCTTGTAGTATCCGGCTGAGTAGAATAGATCACCCTCATTTCTTACTGAGATGTAGTAAAAAGCGGTAGGTCGCCCAGCCAAATCACATCACAACATGTTCAAAACTTTTTGTGCCGACTTTACTTAGAACGAGAAAAGGGCAGGAGAATGATGAATCTAATGAAAAAAAATATTTCAACGAATTTGCATTACTATCGTAGAAGAAAGGTTAGGATTTATAACCTGTGCCAGAAGACTCCATTCTCCATTTTAATATCTATTATGATATTACTAATGCCATACATTTAACATATGAGCACGAGAATGTGTATAGTTGAGTGTGTAGGTGTGAGTGTGAGTGTGTATAAGAGAGAAAATGTGTGATTGAGAAATGTATGAATGTATGAGTATAAAAGTGTAGTCTATAGATGTCTTTAATATATAACTATAATTTGTTTTGTACCTCGTTGTGAATTATTTTAAGGAGATACGCAGACAAACCGCAATATTTTCAATTTCACGAAACAATTATTCCGCCATGTCATCAATCGGATTCCAGCTTTGATTGCGCGGCAAATTCGTTTTGTTTGGACACAAAAATTGCAATATAAAGAGCTGCCACATCATTCCCTTTTGGTTTAACGTAGATTGTTTCCAAAATGTAATATTGTTTGCAATTCATTTTGAACAGGCGTTTGGCCACTTTTAGTCCATTTGTTTTCATTCGATGCTAACCTGATATTTTAATTTTATTGTAACAATGTCCATGTAAATAGAAAAACATATTTTTTTAAAGATTATTCGCAGAGTTTCTTGTTGGTTTTTCCTGGTAGGATCAAACTTCCGAATCAATGGTAGTTTCTTTAAAACATTTGATGATGTTATAGTACAAAAACAGTATCCGAATAAAGAATATTGAGAATTTGAATTTGAAATAATGTCCAATCCTATTAAAATATTTTATTTATTCAATAGAAAGTTCAGCCTGCGTTTGCAATGTAAGCGGAAAAACCGTTATTATTTACAACATCACATTAGAAACCTCAAAAATTATGGTATTTTTCTACTCAATATTGAAAGTTATTATACATATAAACCTACCTCTTCAATGCTTCTATCTATTTACAGACAGAAAAAGCTACTTTGTTTTATACTACGTAGTGATGAAATGATTAGACTTATTTTCTAAGTAAACTTAGTTTATCTACAATAAGTTAAAGATGGAATTATCTCTTTTGAAATTTAATATCTTACAAGTAATAGGTCTGTTTTTACATTAAACCTAGCGTACGAAAATATACAATAAATGTAAGGTTGAAGTCTTTTTGATAATCAATCACTTTTTGCCTTGTAACACCTATTCTCGTAGAAAATACCAAGACTCTACGAGACATAGAAAAATGAGTATAACGTCACCTATTTTAGTTAACTTAAAAGTAATACTTACTTATACCACTCTAACTGGGGTTGGAACAACATGTTATAAGCATTGTCACATGATTCGCCAACGTAATTTATGATCAACCTACCTGACGTCAACTTACCGTAGTCGCCATTTCCGACGCCAAGGTAAGAAAGAGGGTGTTCTATTCTACTCAGCAAGATACCATACTGCGAGTCAACTTACCTTAGTCCCCTTTTACGACACCTCGGTAAGAAATAAGGGTGGTTTATACTATTCGGCTGGATACCACACGGCGGGTCAATTTACATTAGTCTTAATACTTTAATACTTTCTTATAATAACGTATTTAATTAAAGCGTAAAATAATATTTAAAACCACAATCTAAATGCATTGAATTTTTATATACAGCCTAAGTATTTGGATGAAAATCTTATTAGTCCCTTTTTATTTATCCGCTGAAACCTTATTTGCATGTAATTGAAGTCGTCGGATTTATGAGGTTGAAAGAAGAAGTTAGCCTCTTTAAAAAAGGATTTACAAAATGTTCATCTTAGAATCTCAGGAGGCACCGAGCTCTCATTACATGAGGAAGTAATCAGGCAGCCTCAAGCTAATCTTGATGATAACTATTGCTACTACTGCACGAACATGTTTACATACACATGTATGTATACACGTACATGTTTGTAAACATATAATTTGTGTACTTACATGTTTAATTCATAATCGCGATTAGTGATTTATAAATAAGCTTACACTCATCCTATCCTGTCCTACTAATATTATAAATGCGCAAGTTTGTGAGTATGGATGTATATTTGTTACTCTTTCACGGCGGTAAGTTGACGTCGGGCAGGCGGCCGGTCGTAAAAACGCAGCCAAATCATGTTACAGCATGTTTATAACATGTTGTGCCGACCCCACTTAGAGTGGGATAAGGGCAGGAAGATGATGATGATGACACCGGAAAAACATATAGGCTATATAAATCCCATTAATTCTACAGGAATAGGATTACATTAAAAAGCGCCATCTATAATCGACCTATCACACGACAACCACGTGAATGAAGTCGCGGGTAAAAGCTAGTATAATATAAGAAAACGCTTATAAAATATCGTATCAATCCTCTTTCTACATTTATTATTCGAAATAGCAATTTCTTTATTTAATATTAATTCAATTTGTGCCAGTAAAAAGACAGTAGTGAGAGCAAATTGTGCGTAATTGTTATAAAAATCTTTTCTCTTTTCAGGAATTTTTCGATTATTGTCATTATGTTTACGAATAATTTATAGAATTAGGCGTTACTTTGCGGAGTTTTATAATACAAAAAAAATGCTTATATTATTGTTGTATTTGGCGTTTGCGTGGACTATTGTGGCGTGATAGGTTGATAATAGATGATAGATAGATTTTTCAATTTCATCTTATGCCTGTAGAATTAACAGGATTTCTATTCACAAACTTTCGCATTTATAATATTAGTAGGATAGGATAACATGGAATAGGATGAGTGTACAACACCATCTTATACCATACCACACGGATACCACACGGCGGGGCAACTTACCTTAGTTGACTTTTAAGACAACTCAGTAAGAAATGAGAATGATCTATTCTACTCACCCGGATACCACAACCGGTCGGCTTACCTTGGTCGCCTTTTACGATACCTCGGCAAGAAACAAGGATGGTCATGGCATGACACAACTAACTTTATATTTTTACTAAAAAATATGTAAAAATAATTTTTTACATGTATATAGTTTTGAATTTTTTATGCGTAATATTAAAGTTAGCAATAATTCGTGATATTTGTTTGTTATATAAGGAGTATTTTGTTACAATGTTGTATACTCAAGAAATAAAATATTAACAAAAATAAACATAATATGTTTAAATGTAACACTAAAGTAATCCAAATCTTGTAAGCATTAAAAAATAACGCAGTGTTTGATATACTGCATATAATATAAATTTATAATTTTATTAAAACGTTATAATAAATTGTAAGCTTAGCTGTTCATACCCGTTATTAAATTATCTTTTTATGCGGAAAAACTTTTGCAGAGCTGTCCGCGTTGTTGTCAAGTTCGAAGTCATAAATAAAGTGCGAGCGCTTTAGCCGGATGAAGTTAGCACGAGGGGGGTTAGAGTTAAAAAGCGGTGCAATTCATGCAGCGCAGGTGACCAGCGCTGAAGCGGCTTATCGGGATGTTGCAGACCGCAAGCACTATGGAGTCAGGAGTATGCATTCGCCAGCGCCTCTCGTACATCCGCTATCTCGTGCGAACCGCGTCGCGGATAATCGTCTCATTTATAAAGTTTAGCGACACAAAGCTGTGCGAGTTTTTGATTGAAAACAAACTTAGAAGGGACAGCCTCATTTGAATAAGTATTCTGAGAATAAAGTGTGGCTTTATGTTTTCCTTTAGGTGTTTTTTTTTTCTCTCTTTGTTATGCAAAACAATGTTCCACCTTGTTTAGGTACTACAACACGCTTTATTTTTGAGTGAAAGACTCTTTTGAAGTTAAGCTTTCCTGTATAAATTATTTTATTTTCACTGTATTATTAAAGAGACAGCCTTTTGTTACTTTAATGGTTGCTGCGACTGTTCGCCGCTGAGTCTTAGTTTTAATAAACTAGAATATATTTTTCCTCTCAAACATGAATGCGATGTGCAAATAGAGATAAATAGATAGAGAATCTTTATAAATGTGCTGCCAAAGGAAATAGAGCTCAAAAATTATGTTACGAGTAAAGACTTATATAAAGATACGAAAGGATTTAATGTTATTATATCTTTGGAAAAAAAACTATTATTTGAGCGAATTTTCAAATATTTTTGTTTAGTATAACTATCACACTCTTGATCTCTTAGGTGCAAATGCCCAGGTTAATATTAAAGCTGATATATGGTATTATAGTGTTCAAATGTCATATGTAAATAAGCTCGTTTAATGATCAAGATCTATGCCGTTACAAGAACGATAAATAGAACATATCCAGAGTAAGATTTTTGAAATCTTAATTCAACTTCTTTTAACTAAACATACACGTTATTACACTACAACATTTAGAAACGTGTTTTGCTACATAATTAACGCCATTGACATAGTCTAATTATCGGACTACCGCTACTTCGCTAATATGTCCCAGAGCCGTTAATGTATGCGCCCAGTTAGCCGATTCGCGCGAAATTTGTCTCTTCAGCGACAGTTACATTTTACGTAACCCGATAATTGTGTGTGCTCCGGCGATCACTGACGGATATATAGCGTAGACTGCAGACATATTAAGTGACAAATGCGTTTTCCGATGTGCAACTGACATAACATTGTCTCTATGATTAATTTATTGAATATGGAAATGAAGGGAATTTACACTCGGGTCTTCTCGCCAGCTTATACTGCGGGTTATTTATGTATATTATTTATCATTATTATCATTCTCCTGCCCTTATCACACTCTAAGTTGGCACGTTTTGGTTAGTTAGTTTACGGTCGGTTGCCTGCCTGACATCAACTTACCTAAGTCACCTCACACGACACCTCGGTAAGAAATTAGGGTGGTCTATTCTACTCAACCGGACGTCACATGGCGGGTCGACTTACCTTAGTCGCTTTCTAACACACCTTGGTAAGAAAAGCGGTTGCTCTATTCTATTTAACCGGATACTGTATGGTGGGTTAAATTACCTTACTCGCCTTTTACGACACATCTCGGTAATTAAAGAGGGTGGTCTATTCTACTCAGCTGGATACCATACGGCGGGTTAACGTAATTTAGTCGCCTTCTACGACACCTCGGTAAGAAATTAGGGAGGTCTATTCTATTCAGTCATATTATTATAAGAAAAAAAGGCTCTATCTCTCTTACTGTCTGTTTGTCTGATACGCCTTCACGGGTTTTCCGCTAGAGCGATATTGATAAAATTTAGTATAATTAAAGCTTAAATGGGTCAAAATAAAATAATTAAACATTTTCGTTTTCCCTTCACACAGGAAAGTCGAACAGGAAAGCACTCATAGTATACAATTAAAAGTTTTAAATTAAAGTAAAGTCGAGTAAATTTTAAGGTACAATTAATGTACGAATAAAAAAATGGCGACTAAGCAATGTTGATACGGTCAATAACTCACAGTCAAAAGTGTTATTTCGTCTCTTGGTGCAGCTGTGGAACTTCTAAAACATCCTTTCATGAAATCCGTTTCTAAAAATCTGCAAAAACTATATCAAACTATATCAAAAGATTTAAGGGAATGAATTGTAACTTAAAAACATGATGATGGTAATGTAATAGAAATTTAAGATACAATTGTAAATCTAGATTAGCTTAGAAAAAATCACACGAATCATACGATAAATAATACAAAAAAATTACAAACGTGACAGTAAAAGGATGTTTGCTTTTTATTCTAATTGACTTCCACGTAACGTTGGATTAGGTTTGATTTGATGACAACCATAATTGAATATAATTCCCATAACAGACTGTTAATCGGGTTATATTTTATGAAGGAATTTATGTCTCTTAATTTTGCTTTTTGTCACCGGATGACTTTTCTAGCTTATCAAATGTATTTTACCTTTTTAAATTCATCATTGGATTAGTGTTTTTTAGTTAAATTACATATTTTATTTATTTATTTTTATTTTTATATATGGGACACTTACACACACGATCGTCCGTCTCCAAAGTAAGTAACTTAAAACTTGTGTTATGATAGATAGACAACTGGTGAATATATACTTATATATTTTTAAATACATACTTTAATACAAATATACACCCAGGCTCAAAGACCAACAAATTCATTTATAGAAAATGTTGGCCCTCGGCGTGAATCGCACCCGCGACCCGCAGAGCTGAAGGCAGGGTCACTTGCCACTGCGCCACCGGGCCAGTCAAGTCAGGATTAGGTTTGATTTGATGACAACCAGTAATTTAGAATAAATAAGCTACATTAAGTGCATGTCTTAGTTTCACATGGGGAAGAAATAAACAGTTTTCATGTCATTTCAACAATGATTGAATATAATTCCCATAACAGACTGTTAATCGGGTTATATTTTTTCAAGGAATTTATGTCTCTTAATTTTGCTTTTTGTCACCGGATGACTTTTCTAGCTTATCAAATAGGTATATTTTACCATCAAATTACATCAAATTATTATATTACAATTACATGTGTTATTATTTATTATTATATTATTATTTATAATATACACGCCGTGTGGTATCCGGCTGAATAGAATAGTACCACCCTCATTTCTTACCGAGGTGTCGTAAAAGGCGACTAAGGTAAGTCGACCCGCCGTGTGGTATCCGGCTGAGTAGAATGGACCAACCTCATTTCATACCGAGGTGTCGTAAAAGGCGACTAAGGTAAGTTGACCCACCGTGTGGTATCCGGTTGAGTAAAATAGACCACCCTCTTTCTTACCGAGGAGTCGTAAAATACGACTAAGATAAGTTGACGTCAGGCAGGCGGCCGGTCGTAAAATACGTAGCCAAATCATATGACAGCATGTTTGTAACATGTTGTGCCGACCCCACTTAGAGTGGGATAAGGGCAGGAGGATGATGAGGATGATGATTTATAAAATATATACAAATTTCATATATGAACTAAAATATATTTTTATTATTTTATTAGTGTTTTTTTATTAAATTACATATAAATGATTTACTCCATGGCAGTGCAAAATTATGAGTTGCGCGAGTGACGATGTAAAAAATTATTGTATAGTAACTAATACAATTTTCAAACATGCTCAAAGCAAATAAAACGTACTAGCGATCCGGGCACGCGTCAGTATGTCAGCTGTCGAAACCCAACTGCCTGAAACCAAACTGTCATTGAAAGTTTAAAAAAAACGCTCCGATCGCCATCAAACACAACTATCTACTGGGTTATTTAAGGGATAGTCTGAAAACTTGATTAAAATCGAACGGCTACTAAAGTAAGTTACCCGCTATGTGACATCCGGCTAAGTAGAATAGACCACCCCCATTTCTTATAGAGGTGTTCAAATGCCACTAAAGTAAGTTGGGCCACCCGCGCCGCGTGGTATCAGGCTGAGTGGTACTCCACTCATTTCCATCCTCATTTCTTACCGAGGTGTCTTCAAAGGTTACTAAGGTAAGTTAGGTTAAAGTAAGTTACATCGATACCTTGTCCTTGCCATCGGCAGCGTGGTGGAGCACACATGACGTTTTAATCGGTACGAGTCCGACATAACCGCCGTCTGTCCCCGTCGGGCGGCGGTACCCATAAAGGGGTATTTTGCTGTATAAAAAACAAAAAAAAAGTTACCGACGTGAGGTAGGATTATCTAAAATCGATTATTAATTAAAATCGATTTCGGAGTATAAGGAAATTCTTTTTTTTATAAAGATATAAATATCCGATTAGCTTATGTGCGTGAAATTTGTCTAATCAACAGTATAGTGACATTAACGTTACCCGATAATTGTGTAAACTCCAATTATTACTGTATACTGTAATAACGTGAGCTGCAAACATATTTAGCGCGTATAATGTGTTTTCTGATATGCATGTTATTTGCTATTATGAATCACGTCACAAATTTTTGGATACTTTATTTAATAGTGCGTCTTATTTTTTCTTAATAATCTTAACGTATAATGGACCATCTAAGGACTAAAATAAGTTGACAGGCATGTAGGTGGTCGTACAATAACTAGCCAAATCACATCACAAAATATGTTGTGCCGACCCCACTTGAGAGTGGAATAACGGCAGATGAATGAATGAATAAATTTGACTGGCCCGTTGGCGCAGTGGGTACTGACCCTGCCTTCGGCTATGGCTTCGCGGATTGCGGGTTCGATTCCCGCATTTTATTCCCGATTTACATTTTCTATAAATTATTTTTTTATTCTTCGAGTCTGGGTGTTGTATTTGTGTTTTTGGATTTAGGTATTTAAAAAAATATATAAGTATATATTCACCAGTTGTCTGTCTACCATAACACAAGTATTAAGTTACTTACTTATTGGACGGACGACCGTGGGTGTAAGTGTTCCATATATTTATTTATTTTAATTTATCTTTATTTTTTTTTTATCATTTTAATAATTAGTTACTGCTAGGTCGGAGATAGGTCACCTAAAAGAGACGTTAGGAACCAAAGGTAAGTTAGGAAAAATGGATTATTGAAAAATTATTTTATCGTTACTTTTGTAGATCACAGTTCAGCAAAGCCTTTTATTATAAATAATTAAAAAAATCGAATACCATTTTCTAAAAAGACGGATCCAATAATGGCTGTCCATTCTGACAAACAAGTTACTTACGGCCAATTTTAAGTAATATTTAATGAGAGGGCCGTCGGTCGACACTGACGCTCTAACACAATTAGAAAAGATCAATATCAACCGTCTTATTTATTCAAAAGTTGGTATACTGTCGTGAAATATTTATGTTGGTACTGCCCTACTGCAATACGCGATTGATAGGTCAGGTCACTTGTTATGTTCCTTCGTCATCATTCTCCTGCCCTTATACCACTCTAAGTGGGATGTCAACATGTTATAAACATGTTGTCACATAACTCGGCTACGGATTTTTACGGCCGCCTGCCTAACGTCAACTTACCTTAGTCGTATTTTACGACACCTTGCTAAGAAATAAGGCGGCCTATTCTATTCAACCGGATACCATACAGTGCGTCAACTTACCTTAGTCATCGTTCACGACAACTCGGTACGAACTGAGGGTGGTGTATTCTATTAAGCCGGATATCACAAGGCGGGTCGACTTACCTTAGTCGCCTTTTACGACACCACGGTAAAAAAGAGGGTGGTCTATTCTACTCAAGCGGATACCACACAGTGGGTCAACTTATCTTAGTATCCTTTGACGACAACTCGGTAAGAGATGAGGGTGGTCTTTTCACCTCAGACGGATACCACACGGCATACTTGCTATGTTGTGTGGTGTGCCGTAGCTAACTTATCTTTTAAATAATTTAGCATATTTTATAAGACAGAATGTTGAAATGTCAAACAGATAACTGCTAGTTCTACCCGATTTATAACTTTTTTGGGTTCTATAAATAATTAGAAATACAAGAAGTCGTACGATTAGTCGTCTGGTAGTAGGTACATGTTATCAGTAACATAAGCAAGTAATATTGGCAGTTTAAAGGTGTTCACACGCATAGGGTGTGGTGGGACACTCCCAACACACTCGTAAGGTGTTACATTAAATTCCATCACAGCGACATATTATTCTTTGAAGGTATATGAATGGAGGTATAAAAATGAATGGGTAAGCCTAGTGACAAGTAATGTGTACAAAATTGTGTGTATATTTCGGTTTGAATTCCGGTTTATTTCCACTAGTGTTGCTACTTATATGATTTTCCTCTAAAAGCAGTAATAAAATACATCAGGATTAGTTGTAGTATAGGTGCCTAGATTTCATGCATCTCCTTATTGATTTTTGGTGCGAACGTTAGGCTTGGTTAATCGTAAAATACGATAGGTAAGTTGATGTCATGCCAAGTCATGTTACAATATGTTTGTCTCTTGTTGTGCTGACCCCACTTAGAGTGGGATAAGGGAGAGAAGATGATGGTAAGCTTTGCTAAAAATACATTACATGGTCAAAAATTATTAATAAATTAAAATATAACGTTTACTATATATAATACAATACAGTAGTTAAAGATTAAAAAATTAAACAAATTTAGATTTTTTTTTGGGTGTAACGATAGATTTACTGGAGAATAACAAATCTACAACTAATAAACGAATAGAAAAAATTGTTTTGGTTTACAATAATAAAACCTCTTATCTGACATTCAGGATAACTTTTGCTCAAAACTTAAGCTAAAGCACCTTAATCATCGATAGTCGAGAAAATCCAATTATCACTTGCACAATGGGTCACGAAACAATCTGAACTAAGAAAATTAATCTTCCGAGTCCAGAGAATGCTGGCGGTGCAAACTTCGACAGTGAATTTATAGTTCATCCAATTTGACCCATAATAAGTCACTAAGACCATTATTATGGCAGACGTATCAACACCATAAATGTGTTAACCATAAACCGTAAAATCTTATAGTTATAACGCATTATGGCCCAGTAGATAGAAACTGTGACTTTAAACAAGGATTCGCTGGTTCAAACTTACGCATGCATCAAGGTTTCCACATCATTATCCTGCTTTTATCCCACTCGTAAGTGGGGTCGGCAAATATTATAAACATGTTTTCACATGATTTGGCTAGGTATTTTACGACCAGCCGCCTGCCTGACGTCAACTTACCTTAGTCGCCTTATACGCCATCTCAGTAAAAAATGAGAGCGGTCTTTTCTACAAAGCCGGATACCACACCGTGAGTCAACTTATCTTAGTCGCCTTTTACGACACTTCGGTAAGAAATGAGGGTAGTCTATTCTACTCAGCCGGTTACCACACGGCTAAGGCATCAAGTTTCCTATGAAAATCCATCCATCCATCCATCAGCCTATCGCAGTCCACTGCTGGACATAGGCCTCCCCATGTCTGCGCCAGACATCCCGGTTCTCCGCAATGCGCATCCACCTGGCCCCGACAATCTTCCTGATGACGTCACTCCAGCGAGATGGTGGACGCCCTACGCTGCGTTTGCCAAGACGCGGTCTCCACTCCAGGACTCTTTTTCTCCAACGGCCATCAGTCCTGCGACAGACGTGACCGGCCCACTGCCACTTCAGCTTACTTATTCTGCTAGCTACGTCGGTTACTCTGGTTCTCTCGCGGATAATCTCATTTCTGATTTTATCTTTGAGAGATACTCCGAGCATAGTTCGCTCCATAACACGCTGAGTGACTTTAAACTTGTGGACTAGCCCCGCCGTCAGTATCCACGTCTCGGCGCCATACGTTAACACAGGCAAGACGCATTGGTCGTAGACTTTGGTCTTCAGGCATTGCGGAATCTCGGACGTGAGGACTCGACGAAGTTTGCCAAATGCTGCCCAGCCCAAGTGAATTCTCCTTTCAGCCTCTCTCTCGAAGTTATGCCGGCCAAGTTGGATAGTCTGGCCTAGGTACACGTAATCCTGCACAACCTCGAGGAGGATTCCGTTAACTGTCACTGGTCTTGGCACGACAAGATCATTGAACATGACTTTGGTCTTGTCCAAGTTTATGCCAAGACCAACTAGCTGGGAGGCATCACTCAAGCCATTCAACATTTCGCGCAAATCCTCCAGCGTCTCTGCGAAGATGATGATGTCATCCGCGAAACGAAGGTGTGAGATGTATTCTCCGTTAATATTGACACCTCGTTCAGTCCAGTCCAGGGTTTTGAAGACGTCCTCCAGCGCGTTGGTGAACAGTTTCGGAGATATTACATCCCCCTGTCTCACCCCGCGCTGAAGGTGAATAGGTTTTGTTCGCTGGTCCTGGATTTGAACGGTTATTGTTGCCGTGTTGTATATACATCTCAACACCTCGATATATCGCCAGTCGATATGACATCGCTGCAAAGACTCCAGAACAGCCCAGGTCTCGATGGTGTCGAAGGCTTTCTCGTAGTCCACAAATGCCATACACAGCGGCTGGTTATACTCTTGGGTCTTCTGTATAATCTGCCGAACAGTATGGATGTGGTCTACGGTGCTATAGCCTTTTCGAAACCCAGCCTGCTCCGGCGGCAACACGATTCATTATGACTCTCGAGAACAACTTGTACACGTGGCTCAGGAGCGAGATTGGTCTGTAGTTTTTCAGACGAGTTTTATCCCCTCTTTTGAAAAACAAGACAACCACGCTCCTAGACCACGCTTCCGGTGTAGTGCCTGTATGGATAACGGTATTAAAGAGCTCTGCCAAGGCTTGAAGGACAGGACGTCCAGAAGCTTTTAGCAGCTCAGCCGTAATCCCATCATCACCGGGGGCTCTTCCATTTTTAAGTTGCTCGAGAGCCATACTAATCTCGCCACTCTCAATGTCCGGGATGTCTTCTGTATAATGGCGCGACAGTGGTGCTCGTGGATCCTTGGTATCCCGAGTCGTAGGCTTATGTGCACTCGACGAGTAAAGCAATCCGTAATATTTCTCAACCTCGTTCTGGATCTCAGAGCGACTGACAACTGTCCTGCCTTCCTCTGTTTTAAGCTTCGCGAGATGACTTCTTCCTAAGGGTTTCTGAAAAACTTTCGACCCCCTATTCTGCTCAATAAGGGCTACAATAGCCTTTGTATTTGAGCAGTGGAGGTCTCTGCGTACAAGTTTTCGTATCCTCTTAGAAAGGGCTCTCTGTTCTGGCGAAGCGACTTGAGCGGACGGCATTTCACGTCTCTGTCTCATCAGATCCAGGGTTTCGGGAGAAAGTTTGGACTGCTTGCTTCGACTCGTCGGCGGAAAGTGCTTTCGACCCAGTGTACATACCGTCTTCACCACGTTGTCGGTTATCTCGTTCACATCGCTAGTGGTTTCCAGACAGTCGAATCGATTCTGGAGTTCCAATTGAAACTGCTCGGACGTATAATGTATTTGGGCCAGCGTAGGTCGGAGAGTAGGCTTCATCATACGGGACCTTTCGGCCTTGAAACACATATTCAAAGTGCCTCGTACAAGTCGGTGATCACTACCTGTATTAAACCTGTTGACCACAGAGACATCTCTAAATATGTGCTTCTTATCCGTCATGATGAAGTCTATCTCGTTCTTTGTCAAAGTATCGGGGCTTTGCCAAGTCCAACGTCTCTGAGGCTTCTTTTTGAAGAAAGAGTTCATTAAGAAGAGCCCTTGCATTTCGAGGAAATCGACTAGCATTTGCCCCCTTTGATTCCTGTGCCCTAGTCCATGCGATCCGATTTTCGATTCTCCGCGTCTTTGTAGTCCCACTTTAGCGTTAAAGTCTCCCATAACAACGTTGTAGAAGGCTGACGTAGTGCCATGCAGAGCTTGAGATATATCCTTATACATGGCTTCGACCTCGTCGTCAGAGTGTGCAGAGGTCGGCGCATATACCTGTATCACTTTCAAGGAGTACCTGTCGGTGAGTTTAAGTACAAGGTACGCTACCCGGGTCGACACACTACTGACTTCCACAATGTTGTTAATGAGAGTCTTGTGAACTAGAAAACCGACACCACCGTGGGAGACCTTATCGCCTTCACGGAAGTAGAGTAAGTGACCGGAATTTAGGGTTATCGTATCCTCACCCTCTCTTCGGACTTCAGATAACCCAACAATACTCCAGTTTATCCGACTTAACTCTACCTCTAGTTCGGTGAGGTGATGGTCCAGCCGTAACGTTCGTCCATTATACGTTGCCAAAAAGATCGTTGGTTGGCAGCCTACCGTAACCCGGTGATTCTTCGCACCCTCCGCCCCACCGTTACCGCGATCGCTGCCGTAGTCGGGAATAGTGGGGCTGCCGGGAACTGAGGGGCGGAACTTTCTTGACACTTCCATATGGGGGTTACTGCCCATAGTCACCACGCTGGGCAAGCGGGTTGGTGACCGCAGAGCTGACTCATTCGACACTAGAGGCGCTGCTGCCCACCTCTGGTCTGGGATTTTAAGTCAGCTTAATTGGATGGTTATACCGCCATCAGTCGGTCGCCATAGCCTCGTCTGTTATTGGCAGGGGGCACCGCGTGCAGGTGAGGTTGGCATTTGGGAGCACTAGTTGTTATGCGTACTCCCCTTGCCCCCCTATGAAAATATATTTGCTAAATTGATATTAAAAATTCAACATGCGTTTTACGATTAAAGAGATCGTTACAGATAAATTCTTATCAAGGGAGATAGAGTAGATAATGTATTTATCTGATATAAAACATTTTAGATCATCCTTCAAACAGTACATAAGAAAGGGAACTAATACGGCTCTCAAGTAGCCAATATAAATACTCACGTCAAATGGCTTTCATAAAAAATTTAAAAACTATAGTAAAGAAGAAATCAATTTAAAACTATCCAAAAAAATGAAGCGGCATCGTTTCTATAGACCAATTAAAACAAGCATGACCTTAAAAATCAACGTTATTGTATGCTAGGGCACGTTCATTCGTGAAATTGTTTGGTTTCTGCTTGTGTTCGTATCATAAATGTTTCACCATTCCCGATGTTAAATCCCGAATGAGATTTTCACGTATTGATGATGTCCCTACATTTCGACCGAACTGCGCGGCGGCGTAAACACATTGTTTGATTGGAATACACAAAAAATGAAAACTGCACATAATAAATAGTAATAACCTTTAAATATTCTAGTGACATTGATTTTAACCGGTAACGTTTGTTAAATACTAATGAGATTCAAAAGTTTGCATAGAATTTTTATTTGTACCTGAATAAAAAAGGCAATTGTAAATGGAATTTATAATAGACATAAATTTATTAGTTGATAAAATTTTCCTGTAGGAGAGTTGATGAAAATTTCACGACACCACCAAAATGTCATCGTACCTACTTAACATAATGGGAGGTAGAGTTACTCTTGAAATATGATCCATTCTGATGTATAACGCAAATATCAAATTAGTGGTTCGCTGTCCCGCCTCATCCCGTCATTCCGGCACGTTTAATATTTTAAGCATTCCTCTCACGCCCCGTCTTCAACGGCCGTCCTGATTGCCGTTAAATTGAACTAAAAACTTCTTGAATGCTCCTAAAACGTTTCAATTATATTCGGTTATTTTCCCCAAAAGTAAATGTCAAAGATTCCGCGTGTATTAATTTTCTGTAAATACTTTTGGCACTGTTATAAGAACAAATATCGTGGAACAAATATTTTAGCCGCACTGACATACAACCTCCTCAAAAACACATTTAACCCCCTAAAGTAGCGGAAGTCATAATTTGAATTTACATTTGCAGATTAAATAACTTTATATGATGAGTAGCCCGTCTGGTAGCAATTTATTACTAGCCAAGCAGCACGAATAGCGCTAAGATGTTTTCAATAGAACGCCAACAAGGGGATGTAAAGTTTTGCAATAGTGCGCTCCGGGATCGTGCAATTATTGCCAACCGAGTCCTGATTGAATTCTTAGGTCAAGTTGGCGTTGAAAGTTTGCATAAAAGACCCCTTGCAAATTAACAATTTTCCTTGTTAGCGATTTTTGTTTTATGTATTTTCGAGTTTCTCTAATTAAAAGAAAACTAGAAACGTTTCGACTTGAAATCGTCGAACTTTGTTCAACGGATCCATTAGGGTAGGTACGATTTAATTTGTTACAAAATTCAACGTAAACTCTGTAAAATTTCCGTTAAAATTGACCAAGCGCCAACATTTCGTTAACACGCATGTCATGTCTGGAAGTTCCGTCCGTGTTTTGGTAGACTATTCAGAATTTAAAATGGATTCGTTTATAAAGGCATTTTCTAGGGTTCGCATTTTCAATGAGGGAGAGACGGCAGGTGAGTGACTTGTTTGCCGGTGACCCGGCACACAGCGAAACGGTTATAGTACAGGGACAGTATAGTAGACGTTGCTGACGGCGACGCCGAGGCACCCTCTATAAATCAGTAGCCGATTGACGTTTCCCTACAGGGAGTGATCTATTTCACCGCCTCGATGATACCTCACTTACCAAGATTTTATCTATCAATAAATTTAAAATATTAAATGTGAAAAAGGTAACGGTTCAGGTTTATTTACTCATAAATTTCAAATACCAAAAACATTGTTCCTAAGTTACATTTATACTTTTGTGTTTAATTTTTAAATAGATAATAAATTACTTATTTACTAGAGTTCGTGTTATTTTTAATGCATTTCAAACAAAAATTATTGAACGTCTTCCGACCGTTCCTGTATTGGTACATACAAAATCACAACATAGAACCTTAAGATAAACTTCCCAGTTTAGAAAACTTAAATTATTTATGTAGTATTGCTAAGCTAATAGGGTTTTTCACGCGTGGCTATTTCCACACCAGGTAAGCAGTACCCTATATTTATTTCACTTTTCACAATACACTTATAACATTAAATGCCATAAAGAGAGATTAAGGCATGAAGTATGAAGTAAATGCCAAAAAAAACTATAACTTCATATTGGTAAACACTAATTTCCGCAATTCTCATATTATGTTTGACCAATAAGGTTTTAATTCTGATTCTATTTTGGAACCCGTGAATATGTCTCGTGGGCTAGAATCTAGGTAATAAGTTATTACCAATATTTTAACACAATAATGCAATACAGGAACTCGAGAAATTGTGAAATTGTTGTTTCAAAACAATAATATTTAATCAATCGTAATATGAAGAGAATGAACAATAAATGACACAGCTCACAGAAAAGCTCTTGTAAAAGACCTTGTAAGTATAGTACCCAAAAGAATGTTGCCACAGTCTCTAAAAATAATTTGACGAATTTGAATTTCTCCAATAATAATTTTTCCTTGATGATGTCCGTTTTTTATGTACCTATGCAAATCTCCATAAAGTATCTCAAAATATTTTATTCGTAAATTTGTAATTAATTATTCAAAAATTTATAATTAATGTGTATTTATTTTGTTACAGGTAATATAACAAACAAAGTAACCCGTCCCGTAAGCAGTTTTGGAACCAGAAAGTGAGAACAATAAAATATATAAATTATAAACATAACAATTGCGCAATGGAACTTTTTCAATATCATTATCTCTTCCATATTATCTCTTCCAGCCATAACATCAGCTTACACTAAAGGAATAGAATGAAACTAAAAAAAATATTAATATGTCATTATTAAAAGCAAAATTTAAGACATATTATCCTCTTGCCCGTATCCGGCGCTAAGTGGGGTCGGCACAATATGTCATTAACAACATATTGTCACTTGGTCTGGTTACGTATTTTACGACTGGAAGCCTACCTGACGTCAACTTACCTTAGTCGTATTATACGACACCTCGATAAATTAATGATACAGTAACAAATACATTATTGTAATTTTGTACTTGTAATAAACTTATACTTGTATTTAACCCCTACAATATAAACTAATTTTTCAATCTTATTATGGTACATCACATACATTTTGAACTATATATTTAAGTTTTATCATATTTCTTTAAATTTTAAATATAATTTACTGTAGCATAGTTTTTTGGATAAGTTGTGACTTAAAACAAGTTTCATGTCAAACAAGTCTAATTTACAATTCGTATTTATCTTAGATATTTAGATATTTATCGTATTTATTTTTAGATTTTTAGTCACGCAATTAGCGTGACTAAAAATCTAAAATCAATACATTGAACTACTTGATGATCCATAACGAAAGTCCCTGTCTTATATAGTTATAAAATATTATATTTATATTGTTTTTATCTGTGCAAAGTATTTTAATCTGTCCTCAAGTGAATGCAGACGCCTCATTGTTACTTATTTTCCAGAGCCCATCTTATTTTTTTGAGAAAGTCCTCCATTATTCAGGGTCAGGCTTCCAGGTCCTTTGGCGTATATTAATATTCACAAGATCCTCAAAGTTCATCAACCTCGGCCTCTAAAGCGTGAATATTCAATTTACACGTTGCTTTTATTAAGTCTTGTTAAATATGTGCATTTCCTCAGTTCCTTATATAATAATATTAATAATAATCATTTATTTGCCATAATATGAGTGGTTGACATTTTATAACGTACTAATGTATTCTACCGTTATACAGTATGCAAAAAAAGAAAAAAAAATCTATTATACAAATTATCTTTGATCATATTGATTTATGATGATTGATTGATGAATTATATTGGTGTGTCTGTATTTTGTGATTTTGACTTTTATTCATAATGTAGTATATTTTATTTACATCATTAGTATTAGTCATAATGTCAGTTGACATATAAATTTTGAAATATGAAAATATGAATGAAGATTTTTAAATTTAAACTATCGTGAGTAGTATTCATAGTTATTGTATAGAACCGGCTATACTCCGGCTATACTATAAACCGGCGATAACGTCGTGTAAAGAGCTCATGAATAAGTGCCCCGTATGGGTTCGAAACTAGTCGGGCTAACCCGATAGAATAAGACGTGAGTATAGCCGGTTCTATACAATAACTATGAATGAAGATGATGGTATCATCTTCATTCTTCTGCCCTTATCCCACTCTAAGTGGAGTCGGCATTAACATGTTGTTACATGATTTGGCTAGGTATTTAACTACCTGCCTACCAGATGTTAACTTGCCTTAGTTGCCTATTACTACATTTCGTAAGAAATGAAAGTGATCTAATCTACTCAGCCATACTACACGGCAAGTTAAAACATTACCAATGATTTTAAATATTTAGAAATAAGTTATCAAACCCACTATACAGCCCTATTGACGATTGGCAGTTTTAAAATATATTACGAACCAGCACTAGAGCTGACGATTCAAAAGTGCTTGTTTACAAGTATAATTGAGTAAAGAATATTAAGTTAAAGAAAATGCCTTGGTATATGTACGTTTCCAAATAACTTTAATATTCTATATTCTATTTAAAATTTTTCTGCTTTAGTATGTTTTATTTGTTATTATTTTGAAAACATGACAATCTTAATAATTTCTCAAAGTTCAATTAAGACCGATTCCTTGATGTGTTTTTTCCTTGTGTGAAGAAATCGATTTGTTATAAAAAATCGGTTAAGCGTCCATTCACTTCATATGACCATTACTCAAATTGTTTGATCTTCTTACAAACATTAGTAGCTAGGCCATGCTACAGTTGATATTAAATAAAACATTATTAAAACATTTTGCCTCAGAACTAACGCAAACAAAACTTAAACAAGTTAATTCAAACACAATAAAGCCACACGAAATCTGATTTAATATAACAAAGCTTATTTTAATATTTAAAGAATATGTTAACGCAAGCATAAAATAAAATGCCGAGTTTCGCATGTGCAAATTTTCCATTGTTAGCCTGACAAGCTCCTACGTCAGTGGAGGGTTGGTTTAAGAAAACTGAATTTTGTATAATGGAAGCAGAATTAACAAATACCTCGCCTACTCTTTCAGACTAGCTACTATGAGGTACTATGATACGTCATGCGATATAATTATTCTTGAAGAAAAAATGTTACTGAAAAATGGCACACAACGGAATAAAGTTATAAAGTTTGTTGCGATTTCGTTTAATTGATTGATGTTTAAACAACTGAATAACAAATAAAGAATGTGAAATTAATTTAATTCTTATTAATTAACAAATTTACAAAATTATGGGCTTTATTGTCTATGCATGTAATGTATATGTCTATGCATATAATGTATTTCAGTGACAAAAATTTCCAATCTTAAAATTCACTTAAGAGATAATGAAAGAAACGTTTCTCTTGTCACCTGAGGCAATCAACCGAGGTGTTAAAGCGGATTTTTAGGATATTAGCGTTAAACTATAACGATAAACTATTAGGATAGCGTCGATCGATAGGACCCGATTTTATTTGATTGGGCGTCATCAACCCTTGTTTAATATTTGTTCTACTAGAAGAAAGGCTTATAAAATTTAGATTCGACTTCATCATAGTAATCAGATAAGAAATATAAATATAGCTATTGTTTATCTAATGTAATTGTTAAGTTTAACTTAACATTTTTGATGCAAGATATTAAAGTAGCGCAATAGCATCACATATATGTAAATAACAACAAAATTTTTTGTAGAACAGCGATAAAAGAAGCAACAGGACAAAAGAAAAAATAATAATTACTAGATATAAGTAAGTTACAACAGACCTTGAATTTTGATTTCTCAATCAATGTTTTCAGTGAATACTATTTTCACTTCAAATCAAAGGTTGATCAGAGTCTTGTCGTATTAAGGAGTTAATACACATAAGCTTTATATATTCCTTGATAATTCATAATTTTGATATCCTTATTATTATAGATTGACTCATATTTTAACATAAATATCATAATATTTAAAAACAATTTATATAAAACATGTTATATGTTTTACGAGGAGTTGTACGCAAAGCAACGCAAAACTAGTTATTACAATATTACGTTAGAATTTTCTGTAAAATCTTTATTGGGACCTAAAGCAATCTTGTCTTGAGGTTGAATGTAGAAATATAATTTCAATCGGACGACAATCAGGGGCCGTTGAAAATGGAGCGTGAGGTGACTCTCTAAAATATTAAATATACTCGGCAATGTAGCCTAAATAATATTATACAGCAATAATTTTTATTTTAAATTTATTGAGCAACTAAAATCACTTATCTAGTAAAGAAGTGGCATAACACGCAATCAAACATGAAGTGCGTTACGGATTCAACGGTTTAATTTTGGGACCCGCGAAAGACTGCGCAGTGCGGCAAAAACGCAATTGCGGTTGCGGCGCGTAAGTTGGATTATCGCGCGACTTCTCCGCTATCACTACTATGTATCACTATTAGATAAAACACCTTCCTTATCTTTTTTTATTACCGAAACTAATTATAGTGGAAAATGGCAGTAATTGTACATCACATTTAAAATTGATTTTGATTTTTTGAAGAGACAAATTTTTATTTCTATTGTTAGGATCCAAAGTAGGATTTAAGAAAAGAGAACTAAATTAATACATTTGTAACCAAACAAACAAGATGACCGACGTGAACACATTAAATAACAGAGCTTTCGCACGCAAGTACCGATCGTAAAAGAGACCTCTGTTCTTGACCTGACCACTTATATACTCTAGATGAGAGGTAATTATGAAGTGTTGCTAGCAACAATAAATTACAACACTGATTAAAAATGTCGCTGTCTACACGGCCTCTCCTGACCGCATGTCGTCCTCGACCATAACTGTCTCCGTACCACCGGACCAGCATTGTTGGCAGCGACAGGTGTAGCTTCATGAGTGACTGATGGAAGCGTGGATGAGTCAGATGCACTGACTGATGACGCAAAGGCAGTGTCATAGTCCTCATCTGTATTTAAAAAAGGAATCAGAAAAATTTCAATTAAACCAAATAAAATTAACATCCTCTTTTCCACTACCTCGTCATTCAATTAATTCATACTTCAGCTTTTTTACTGAGCAATCAATCTCATCTAACATTCTTCTCTAAATAATAATCGAGACGTCTCTTTAAAATTTCAAACCATATGCCTAGGACTTTTACCCAACCATCGCCATGGATAAACATGACTCGGTCACGCGACACGCGCGCTTCGCCCGACGTAATACGTCACAGGCCACCTGATAAACAGGCCATAGACTGATCGTTCGATCAGCCTATTCAGCAACTTGGGACCCACCAAGCGCCAGGGTGTAGCAAAATGCTCGGGGTGACTAGCTTCCCCTCACCCTACATGTCAGTGGTGCACGCCGCCAGAGTTGAATCACCCAATGAAGGCGGCGCATGGCACACCACTCTCCTCTCCACGGCTCCACGTACGCAGTCTGCGTAGCCTCGCCGCAGCCTCCGCTAAGCAAGCGAAGTGTACAGCGGTCATGGGGTAACACCTTTACCGCCACGTACTGACCACACATGCCGGGATTACCACCACGAATGCCGGCATCAAGTTTTCCTGCAGACTGAGAAAACTTTATTACAACCTCATAGTCATAAATATTAAAGTAGCGTTGTGGCTGTCGATGTTGATTTACACGAGCATCCAACTTTAGACAGATTTAAATACACCTTGAATAACCTCCAAAACCGAGGAACTGTCTCCTGTGCCTCACGGAGCTTCTATTTTACTCGACTCGGCCTTACCTGACCACGACAAACTAAATTTTGCATAGCCCCTTTGACATGAAACTACACGAGATTAAATCCTCGTCAGATTACCCATTTACCGGTCTGGCACGGTCAACTTATTCACACTATCCCAAATGTTATTAACAGATTTATGAAAAGCATGCGCAAGATTAGATGCCTCTGAACAAGTTGATTCTAAGGAGTGATGTAGGTACATGCGGTCTACTCAAGTCAGAAGTACCGACGCAGTTAGGGGAATTAGATCGCTTAAAATGAAAGCAAACGCAAGTCTCGCGACGTCGGGATGGTACCTATCATACGAGCGATAACGAAATTATTGATGTAAAGTGGAACGGTTTCTTCTTTATATATCAGACCGTGAACTATAATACAAGTGGGATCCTCCTTTCACACGAGCGGGAACACAAACTATGCGTGAGCTAGATCGCAAAGTATAATAAGAGCTGTCACTACGTAAACCTTTTCGCGAACACTTATCAGAGATGCGTTTAATATTACGACCCGAATGTTGTCGTTCTCCTTCAGCCGAATAAGACTGATCAGACTGGTCACTTGAGTCATTTACTAAATTCTGCCGCTTCCGGCCGCTCGCAACACGTTGCAAGACGTTATTACGCATTTTAAACCAACCCTCTTTATTACACTTTCTTCGCGATAAACACAAAACACAATTTTCGATCTCTCTACGTATTCCAAACGAGAAGCGAATCACGACTATTTAACTTAGAACGCACTATTTCACAAAATCACGTAAAATACGACCAATTGTAACGAAATACACAAATACTTTACAAAAATACGTGCAATTCAATCGAAAACAAAAAGTGGGTATGTCATAAATAAACAAAATGAAATCTACCAAATTCTACCACACTTTTCATTTAATTTATGCAGTGAGCTGTGAGTTCTTTATCCCGCTTCGGATGTTAGGATCCAAAGTAGGATTTAAGAAAAGAGAACTAAATTAATACATTTGTAACCAAACAAACAAGATGACCGACGTGAACACATTAAATAACAGAGCTTTCGCACGCAAGTACCGATCGTAAAAGAGACCTCTGTTCTTGACCTGACCACTTATATACTCTAGATGAGAGGTAATTATGAAGTGTTGCTAGCAACAATAAATTACAACACTGATTAAAAATGTCGCTGTCTACACTATATATTTATACGAAAGTCTACTAATAAAAAGATGAATTTTTAATTCCCACATACATACTTTAATATCAAATATACAATGTTTTAAAGAAATTTGTATTGGAAGCAATTTAATTCTTCAACAATTAATGTCTTACAACAGGTTTCTTAATAAATAAAAACATTACAATTAATGAAAAGAACGATAAATAATTTTATTTCCTTTTTTATTACCTTCTTACTCTTTTAAAAAGCTAAGTTTACCTTTAATGCCATTTATAGATTAAGATGAAAAAAAGAACTGTCGTATATTTTTGAGAATACGTTTATGTTTTGACTGCGGTTGCGGTTGCGTTTTGAAATGTAATCTCACGTCTCACTACACGTCACGTCTGCGCTTGAGCATTTAACGAGGCTGAATAGGCTTTTACTCTCTGTCCAAGACACTGAGTTGTTACTAAACTTTTTTATACATTTTTGATAATTACTTACAGCCTTTGTTTTGTATTAGTAATAGCCGGCTGAGTAGAATAGACCACCTCATAACTTACCAAGGTGAAAACGCAACCAAGGTTAATCAACGCGCCGTGCGGTATAGGGTTTAGTAGAATACACCACCCTCAGTCTTACCGAGGTGTCGTAAAATAAGACTAAGGTAAATTGACGTCAAGCAGACGGCCGGTCGTAAAAACGCAGCCAAATCATGTGACAGCATGTTTATAACATGTTGTACCGACCCCATTTAGAGTGGGATAAGGGCAGGAGGATGATGTTTTGTATTGATAAAATATGCATACATTGGCACAGAATATATTTGTGTAGCGCAATGAAAGGAATATATGGAAGTTTATACGAGTACTCTACAGCTGCAACACAAATACATGTCCACTGGGAAATTAAAACACTTTTATTAATTGTAGATTTAATGTTTAATAACGCTGGAATACAGCACAGCACCAAAGTAAATAAAACGAATAGCTCTAAATAGTACGAAAACAACGACGGTATTCAAGATCCATTTCAATTTAAGGGTATGCACAGAAACTTATTCGAACTTTAGTGGAGTTCACAAGAAACTCTGTCTTCCCCCTTTCTCTATTAAATCTGTTAGACATACTTTCACCAACTTGATGTTTTCAAAACGTTCTAACAATTAATTATGTTTAATTAATGTAACGTTTGGTAAGCCACACGTCAAGCGGAACATCTATTACATTAAAAAGAACTGTTTATTACTTAGTGTCAGTTTTATCCTTTGTTTCTCCTTCACATCTTAATGGAGCGAAGAATAGATTAGCATTTGTTTTAGAATAGAATAGAATAGAATAATATTCCCTTTGTATAATAGAATAGAATATTATTTATTGCACCATATAAGATCTATAATACACAATGCAAATAAAATAACAATATAATCTAAGTGATACAATAAGAGTTTTTTTCTGGTTGGTTAAAATAAATAAATTTCAAACCATATGACATTGAAATTATTTATTTTGATGAACCTAAGGGAAATAGTATTAAATAACAAAAACTTTTATTAAACATTTTGTGTTAAAATTTTCAAATTCAAATAAATATTGTTTTGTAATTTGAATAATTTTTGTATTCCAATTATTCTATCGATGTGGTAGATGTCTATTATGCTGCGGTCAACATTTGGCATAGATACGTAGCTTATTAGTAAAATAGATGAAATATTGAAACATAATTAATGCAATATATATATGTTTAGTATTAATTTCAAAAAAAAAATTAGGATAATAGAACTGGAGTTCCAACGTAAACTAAACCTGGTGCTAACTGTAAAGTTGCACTCAAGAAACTCGCAAACAATCGATGAAATCAGGCGGTATTCTACATCGTATAGGATTAAAAATATAGTTCTCTTTAATCTTTACTTTGTAGGCTCTCAATTGATGTAAAAAAAGGCTGATACAGAAAGCCTACTATACTGTTAAGCATTACTTATATGAATTATATTTTTAAAAATGCAACCGCTGAGTTTCTTGTTGGCTCTTCTCTGTAGGAACAACTTTCCAAACCAGCAATAGAGTTAACGATTCAAAAGCACTTGGATACAATTTTACTCAAATAACGAATATTTTGAATTTGAATTTGATGTTGAAGAGAAATAGTTAGAAATATATTAATTTCGTTGAAATCTTTTCGTTGCATTAGCTCTGATTATATACAAATCGAAATTATACAGTGATGCAATACGTCAATCCATTCCTCAATCGAATTCGCAGTCATAATGAAGCAATCGATCAGAATACAAAAACATTCCGCATCGCATATTTTATCTTTAACAATCCATGCCTAACCAAACCAATTAGCGAAAAACCTTTACCAATTTAGACCAATGTTATAAATTTGGCACTTAGCCTGACTCAAATTTTTGCCGCTGTTAGCGAATGAACGATCCATGAAAAAACATAAGCGCCTGCATATATTTTTATTAGAGTAATATCGACTGGACTACATTAGTTGTCACCACATTGTGCAAATTCTTGAAACTATGAACACATGACATGATTTGTATAGTACTAGTGTGAGTTTTTTAAGGTATATATATTATAGGATAGATAAAACTCGTATATTTTTGTTGTAAGTCAAATAAAGGTTTATGATATATTTGAGATATTATACGGTCTTATTAGTATTTAAAGTGGCGTGTACTTGCAGTCAAAAAGGTGAGAAGAGGTCTTGCTCGTTTTTCACACATCTTGATTTGTATAATAGCATAAACATTGAGGTATTGAATTTGAGTAATTTTTATATTTTTATTAAAAAAATACTTTATAAAAATATATATTCTTAACAGATACATAGAGAGTTCTATCACCTTAAAATTACGTTAATTGCGCAATTACTTATGTTTTGGTCGATTTGTTCAAACGTAACAAAGAATTATCTTTCCATAAGGGTTCCATTATACTATAAATTGGACCTAATCGCCCAACAACTCAGCTGAAAATGATCATAGTAATAATATTATTATATAAAGTAAGTTTATTATATTAATATAATGTTTGATTATAATAAATGCGATACCCCCTGGTTTCGCATGGTTAGTAGAGCATAGAGCCTTGAGCAAGACCAGCCCTTGAATTATTTCATCGCACTCGTCAGCATTTATTATGCGATAGCAATCATATAGTGTTTAATGTTAAAGTATTTCTGTAAGTATTATATTACTTCAATAAGTAAGTCAGTATAAATTGCCGTAGGGTTTACTTGATGTCTATCGGGCGCCTACTTTATAAGGTCCCCGAGGCGGTCGATGCATCGTCAAGCGAGGGGCCACTTTTGAAGAGGCCCCGATCTAGAGGTGGCGATCTCTGGGGTTCAGAGTTACTGCTGGCAGGGATGGGGGCAATTTATATAACGGAACCCTGTCCACCACCCTAGAGTGGCGGAGCACACAGGTCGTTTTAGTCGGTGCGAGTCCGACATCACCGTCGCCTATCCCCGTCGAACGGCGGTACCCCTAAGGGAACTTTTCCTTTATAAAAAATAAGATTTTCTTGATGTAAAACATAGCTATCGACTTTTTATACGCTTCATAAAATTTAGAAAACAATCCAATGAGTCAATAGCTCTTTCTCACCAAAGGGAGCACTTTAAAAACAATGAAAGTACTGTAAATCTTGACGCACGATAGCGAAAAAGTAGGCCACACATCAAAGCGATTGCAAAAAAAGCGTCACGGAGAGGAAACATTGTAAAAATCACGACGGAGTGTGAAGTGTCATCCTCGCGTCTGAATCGAGTGGCGATCGCTTGTTTTTCCCACTTTTGATAGGCGCGAGCGGAGTCTTTCGAGTACCCTCTGATTTCGGCCCCATACCAAGCTGTTTTTACGAGGTCAAGAGAGCCTCCACAAAAAAAACGTGCCGTCATAAATTATCCACTGACACATTCAGATTCTGTCAAATTTATACGCTGTATATTATTTTATCATGGTTTTATTTTATCGCGACCCAATATTTTTTTTACACATAACGAATTTTTTAAATAAATACGCCGTGTGGTATCCGGCTGAGTACAATTGACCAACCTCATTTCTTACCGAGGTGTCGTAAAAGGCGACTAAGGTAAGTTGACCCACTGTGTTGTTTCTGGTTTAGTAAAATAGACCACCCTCTTTCTTACTGAGGTGTCGTGAAATACGACTAAGGTAAGTTGACGTCAGGCAGGCGGCCAGTCGTAAAAACGCAGCCAAATCATGTGACAGCATGTTTATAACATGTTGTATGTATTATGTGGCCGACCCCACTTAGAGTGGGATAAGGCCAGGAGGATGATAAATGTTTCAAATAGATAGCTTATTTTAAACGAATGAATAGTTTATTTTAATAAGTAGAATAGACTACCCTCATTTCTTACTGAGGTGTCATAAAAGGCGACTAAGGTAAGTTGACGTCAGGTAGGCGGCTGGTGTCAAACTAACTAGCTAAATCAACTAACAATATGTTTAAAACATGTTGTGCCGACCTCGCTTAGAGCGGGATAAGGAATGCGAACGATGATTATATATTTACCAGTTGTAACATATAATTAATTTGCTTACCATACGTATTAATTTGCTTACCTTGGGGACGGACTACCGTGAATTTAATTATATCATATATTTATTTATTCTTTATTAACAATATTTTATTATTTATTTTTATTATTCTATATTTTATATAGAAACATAAATGAATTTATACAAACAAATTATTGGATTGTAAATGTTATTGTAATTAATATAAATTTGTTACAAAAAAAAAATTGTTTCCTGAAATCCTTCCCTGCTCTTGCCCCGCTCTAAGTGGGGTTGACACAATATGTTATAAACATCTTGTCATATGATTTGGCTTCGTATTTTACGACCGGCCGCCTGCGTGACGTCAACTTACCTTAGTCGTATTTTACTACACCTCGGTAAGATAGAGGGTGTATTCTACTCAACCGGATAACAAACAGTGGATCAACTTACCTTAGTCGACTTTTACGACACCTCGGTAATGAATGAAGATGGCCTATTCTACTCAGCCGGTTACACAAAGTGGGTCGACTTACCTTAGTCGCCTCTTACGACACCTCGGTAAGAAATGAGGGTGGTCTATTCTACTCAGCCGGATACCACACGGCTAATCTCCTGTCCTTTCAATATCATTAAATTACTAAAGAAGATGATGTGGTATTCTTAATCAATAACAATTAAAGTACATGCTGTACGAATTCAATTTAATAGCACACAACGCCAAAAGTTCCATACAAGATGAACTTTGTGGAACTTTGCTCCTCCTGACATTGTCAACTAATCTCTCGACCGCCAGCACTGAGACTTGGGTACGGTAGACGAAACAGACTTGTGTATATATTTGAAATTTTAGTATACAAGACAATTTTCATTTTGTAGTGAGTTTGTTTATATAATCCTATTGTTTTCTCTAACCAATCTTTTGTTTCGAACTATAAGGAACGGCACTAGTAATTGACTATGAACTAGTTGACCCTTTTGTATTAAATTTTAAACCGTTTTGTTTGTTGTACCTAATAAAAAATAGTTCCTGGTTGACCGAGAATTGCTCGGTAATTATTGCAAAATAAAAAAAGAAACTTTAAAAAAAAAGAAAAAATAATAGCTACCCTATTATTTTTGATGGGGTTTGATCCTAGGTATTCCCATTTCTCGTGACCACCCGTTCCCGGAATAAACTACGCTGACTTGACATTTAATGGCAAAAATAGTGTTATATGTATTCAATGTTAATTATAGTATTTTTTAATGCCCAAAAACAGGAATAAATCAATTTTTTAATAAAACCTAGCTAGATCGATTTTTCTCCCCTAAAACTACTGCATGCTAAATTTCAGGAAAATCGTTGAAGCCGTTTCCGAGATCCCGAATTTTTTTATATTATATATATATATATATATATATATATATATATATATATATATATATATATATATATATATATATATATATATATATATATATATATATATATATATATATATATATATATATATATATATTTAAATATTAAAGATTATTTTATAATATTAAATTTTAAATATTAATCAAAAAATTTTTGATTTGAAAAAAAAAAGAATAATTTGATTTTGAATCAATGGGCTACAGTTCTTAGCCTTTTAGCCTTTGGCAGTTGTTAATAGATGGCAACAGGTAATTACAAATACATATATTTT
The DNA here is from genome assembly GCA_947086495.1 of Morpho achilles. Lineage (NCBI taxonomy): Eukaryota > Metazoa > Arthropoda > Insecta > Lepidoptera > Nymphalidae > Morpho > Morpho achilles. Next base: position 12,762,595 of record CAMTZB010000019.1, read on the forward strand.
TTATAAGCTACAACAAACAAAACGCTTATAATTCAAAATTTCATACGAAACGGTCAACTACTAGTCCATGGTCATTATTGCCCTTACCATATTTACAATGTAAGAAAAGTTTGATTACGCTTCCCGAGTGCGTTTACGTGTAGAAACTTTTAAAAGCCATATTCCAGTTAAAGACTTATAAGTTTATATTATGATTCCTTCTTGGAATTGATTTTAATTAGTTATGTTAAGTTGAAATATTAGTAGTACTAATCTGCTATCTACAGTCTAAAAAAGTGTGGGATGAATCTGATACAACGTGAGATATCCCAGTTAAAGTATTTTATTTGCCTTAAAAGTCGCCACTTACTTGTAATTATTTTAACAGCATGGTTTGTAAAAAAAATATATGTTATTCGTCGATTTCTTTTTAATTACTTATTTATAATTATTATTGCCTAGATATGTTTTTATTATATCTATCGAATTTTTATGTTTTTCATTTATAAATTTAATTCTTATTTCGCGACTTATTTTTTTCAATCATGTAGAACACTCGGTTAATCATAACAATAATTTTTAACAAAAGTTATCAATTTTTCAGTAGTTTTATTGGGTTTTGTGCTTGCTCGCTCATATAAAATATTAAACTGACCTACCTATATTTAATTAACTCTACCTTTTCTTTTTATTTACAACTATCAAAACCAACGCCCGAAGTTAGAAGCAGATTTATCTCTTCTTAACTATTCGGCTTGGACGGTTCCGACGTGACTAATAAACACACATAAATTTATCATTATTGATTTTGACTGACAAGATATCCTTATAATGGTAAAAAATCAATCAAAAAGGATATGTCTTATCCTTTTTGAAAGCTTTCCTTTTCACGTTTTAAGTGAAGCTCGGGTAGAAAATCAAGTCACTTTTGTTTTAAATATATACATTTTATATGTAACGGAAAAAACAAATACCGGAAAGGTACGCCACGCCTTAGTTGTTCCTTAGCGTAATATAAAACGAATAACTGAAACTCTTCGTACATGTGCGTAAGATGAGTACACAAGATTTTAACTAAATATTTATATAATAACGAACCGTAGATGAAATAGATCATATTACATGGTTGCATTAAGTTCAAATTAAAAAAGTCATCATCTTCCTGCCCTTATCCCACTCTAAGTGGGGTCGGCACAACATGTTATAAACATTTTGTCTCATTATTTGGCTGCGTTTTTACGACCGGCCGCCTGCCTGACGTCAACTTACCTGAGTCGTACTTCACGACACTTCGGTAAGAAAGAGGGTGGTCTAATCTACTATACCGGATACCACACGGTAGGGCAACTTACCTTAGTCGCCTTTTACGACACCTCGTTAAGAAATGAGGGTGGTACTATTCTATTCAGCCGGATACCACACGACGTTAAGTTCAAATTAAAAAAGCAAATTTCTTAAATTTAAATATGCATCGAAATATATTAAAGTCGTATGTCGTATCGTCGTAAATTATTCTCCCTATACCAAGTAATTAAGATTCATTTTTATTTTAATTCATTGTACTTAATATTTACTTCTTTTTTAATTTTAGACTGGTCGGCTAGAAGAGATTCCGATTCCGGAATAAGCCCGCCGTTGCACATTACGCGTATGTTGTTTTTTACCATTTTTATATTAATTAATGCATAAACAACTTACGCTTTGTTATAGGGAGACTTATTTCTTTTCCGAGTAACGGTTGTAGGGTTTTGCTAAAAATTTAGATACAGTGGAAAGCAATTATTTAGATAAACAGTTGTCGATAACAAACTAACTACGAAATTTACGTAAACCAGTTTCCCAATCATCAATTATCTACGAATATAAATTATACCTCTCATTTATCTGTTAGTATTCCTCCCATTAAATTTTCAAATGCTACAGATCAGAGCGACAAAAGTCAAAGCGTCTCATTGTTTGTAATGCAAAATAATTATTTTCAACAACCAAGAGTTTAACTTGTTGCTTTACTTAGAACTGTCTTTTAATATTTCGCTGAAACTCCCCAACGCGGAATATTAATGAGTTGTGTAAGATTTTCATTTAGTTGATTACATTTCGGCGACCATTCTCTTATTACTTTACAAGCAAATGCACGCAAATATGTCTATATATATATATATATATATATATATATATATATATATATATATATATATATATATATATATATATATATATATATATATATATATATATATATATATATATATATATATATATATATATATTTATTTAATAATACTACTATATACATATGTGGTGATATAGATAGCTGTGATAGCCCAGCAGTGAGACAGTGCAACTCTCGATAAGGTCACGGGTTCAAATACCGGTCAGTTTCTTATGTGTCTAATTGATAATTGCAATTTATGAAATGATTTTCAGTGAACGAAAATATCGTCAGGATATATGTAATTTACCAATCCGCATCAGAACAGCGTGATGGGTGTTGGTTCCAAAACCTCTGAACAAAACTTAGAGAGGATGTCTATGTCCAACAGTGTGATAGTAATAATCTATTTTAATTTTTAATACGTGATGATCATCATCCTCTCCTGCCCTTATCCCGCTCTAAGTGGGGTTGGCACATCATGCTATAACATATACATGATGTTACATGATTTGGTTACGTATTTTACGACCCGACGCCTATCTGACGTAACTTATCTAGTCGTCTTTTACGACACCTTGGTAAGAGATGAGGCTGGTCCATACTACTCACCCGGATATATATATATATATATATATATAGATAGAATATATATATATATATATAGATAGAATATATATATATATATATTCAGCATGTAGGGGGTTTTAGGGGAGAAAAATCGATCTAGATAATTATTATTTAAAAAAAAAATGTCGTTATATCCATGTTTTCGGGCTGTAAATTTACATTTAATACAATCACAATTTTTCGCTGTTAAACGTAAAGTCACGGAAGTTCATTTGGGGTACGGGCGGTCAAGAGAGGTGAAAATACCTAGGATCGAGCCCCACCAGCCTGCCTATTAATTTTTCTTTTCAATTTTTTTTATTTTTTTTTTACATAATCGTAAAAATTACCGAGCAAGGCTCGGTCGAGTACCTGGGAACTTATTAGTTAAACAGTGCGGCGCATATAAAATATTTATTTATAGAATTGAAAATGTTACCATTTTAGTCTTCATACGAAAAAAAATTATTCACGTCATCAGGTGTTGAGGGTCCGTGTAACATCAAGTTATAATATTATACGTATGTAATATGATATTCGCGATCATAACTCTCAAGTTTACGACTGACGCTGAGGTGGAAAGCTTATGTTTATGAATCTTTAAGTATCTCCAAATCCAGTAAGGTGTGTATCGTATTACCGCCCCATAGTAACACAGTTGAATGTCATTCAGTTGGTGGTAAGAATTTTATTTAGACAGTGTCAAGGGTTTTATTGGACATAATTTTTACTGTGATAAGACTTTAGATTACATATTTATAAGGGTCACACAAGCTATTTGTTGATAATAACACGTTAAAATATAATTTTGGATTATAAATCATTCCCTTACCTTAGCTGTGTGGTGTCCCGTTGAGTAAGATACAACAAACAATCCACCCTCTTTCTTCCCAAGGTGTCGTAAAATACGACCAAGGTAAGTTGACGTCAGGCAGTCGGCCGGTTGTAAAAACGAGGCCAAATCATGTTGTATGTAATCATGTTTATAACATGTTGTGCCGACCCCACTTTGAGTAGGAGGATGATGATGAAATTCATTCCCTATCTAGCTAATAAAATCCGTTTCGTAATGCGAGCCCTCGGATTATTTGCTCCGTTATTAATTAGTAATTTGCTAATAGAATGATCTAGTTATTATTTCCTAGTTAGAAACAAGTTTTTTATTATATATCTGTGTCTAAAATGTGCCATTAAGTATTATAAAAAATATAATACAAAATGATGATAAGGGGCGGCTAAGGTAACCTGACACCAGGCGGCTGGTCGTAAAATACCTAGCCAAGTCACGTTTTTTTTTAAACAGGAAAAAACCCCTTATGGGTACCGCCGCCCAACGGGGACAGTTATGTCGGACTCGCACCGACTAAAACGACCTGTGTGCTCCACCACGCTGCCGATGGCGAGGACAGGGTATCATTGTACATATTGCCCCCATCCCGCCGACAGCTCTGATCCCAGAGAATAAACACCTCCGGGTAGAGGCCCCTCCAAAGAGAAGCCCCCCTCCGCTAACCGGTGCATCGGGAGCACCAGATGCACCGACCGCCTTGGGGACCTGTAAGCCAGATGTCCGATATAACCCCGTTCGGAACGTCCGAAGGTCCCCTGACAGGGCGGCAGACGATGAGCTTAGGCAAGTCGCTATCACCAGGACTCGCCAGCAGTAGATTGGATCCAGAACAAAGTTCCTGGAACCGCTCCACCGCCTCCCTCCACCCCCCTCTGCAGAGCAGAAGGAGGCCATTGCTGCCCGCGGTCGCTCCCTGCCCACCGTGTTTGCTATTTCACGGTCGACAGGGAGAGACCGCGCCCTAAGTAGGGACCCGAACGCCATGGTGGGCGTTTCCGCCCCCACCGGGTAATTTTTTATAGAGGTTTTCTTCCTCGCAACCCGAAGGTTCCCGTTCCCATTGCTGGGCTTCCGGGCTTGGGACTCCACCCCAACCCCCCCGGAGTCCCCGGCCCGTCCAGATTGCCCTCTGCTAATCAGAGGGACAACTGGATTGGCCACTCCACAGTGGTCCGATCGCCAAGACTAAGCTTGCCCAGGGTACGCCACGAGGAGGCCGACCACTTTGGCACCCCACGGTATAACAAGTTGTGTTAACGCCACTTAGGGTGGGATAAGGGCAGCAGAATGATGATGATGATAAATAAAGCTCAAACTGGCTACCATAATTTAGAATATTATTGTTGGATAGAATAAAAAAATAATTAAATATATTTTTGGATTATAGAAACAACAGATTATTGTCTTCAAAGTAGTTGAGATTTTGGCTTACATAACTATTTGATATGATTTGTGGCATACATTGATTACATTTTCCTTCAAATACATGTAATGTCATGAACATTACATGTATGTAACATGATTTACCATGTAAATATCAAATTCATTTAATCGTAGATAAAAAAATGCAATGGAAATTCTTAAATTGTATCTTTATTTTAATAGAAAATCTTAAATGAATTTTTTTTATATATTACACTATTTTTAATTCACTCTTTGCACAACCAATGTCGGCCAAATTTAAAACCTAATGAAAAACAGATAATGAAAGACGTAATTTATATTCGCGGTTAATCGCCGTTCTATTTTCAAATGCAATTTATAGAATAATTTATGCGCTACATTATTGGGCCTCCTACTAATATTGTCTGCTCCCATTCAGAAGCCAGGTTTGCGATGTCTAAATGAATGGATGCTGCAAAATTAGCAATGTATTGCTGCCAGCTCATATCTCAAAGGAGACAGCCGCGTTTGTTGACAGAGATCAAGAGAATTACGCTTTATTATATTTAGCATTATTCAAAATATACAATTATTTTTTGTTTTTTAACCTTGTTTGAACATTACCTGATTGATAAATAATTAGTAATTTTATAAATCCATAGTACAAATGAAGTTAAAGAATTATTTCGCTATGAAACGCATTTGTTATACTATTATATATTAAGCTATCTGATTTTTGCATTGAATTGTATACACCATATATTTTTTATTTTGTTGCAGTTAACATTCTTAAAAAAATTATATATAATATTCAAGTAGCCTCAAATTTTATTTATTAATAAAACTTTATTAAATAGCATCTTTAAGTAAAACGTTGAGGAAATTATGGGCATTTATTATCAGACCTTATTATACATAGAACAACAAGTAATTATAAATATTCAATCATAAATGACCAATTATATAGAAATAATTACTTAAAAAAATAACCCCACCTTGTAAGAATTATGTTTCTATTGAACAAGTATTTTAGTATTTGTTAAATTTTATTAAAATTTATTTATTCATCTAACGTCAAAAAGTAAGCTCTTAATGAGTTTAGAGTTTGCTTAAATTGTAAATACAATGAGCAATTGTTTTGATGTTAGTCGTGCCGAGCTGCGACAGATAGTGGTTAAACCCGTGAAAATTATTGGGCTGTGGAGACAATCTCGCTACTAAGTTAAGACGTAGCTTATATAATAACATCGGGGATGATGTATAATCTGTGTTGTCTGCCGTACACATGCCTCGGTGCTGGCGGTTGGAAGATTAGTTGACAATGTCAGGAGGAACAAAGTTCCACAAAGTTCATCTCGGATAGAACTTCCGGCGCTGTGTGCCCTTAAATTGAAACTGTACAACATCTGCAGTGCTTTGATAGTTATTGAGAATAAATTACCCATCATCTTCTGTGGCAAGCACCATGTTTCGAAAGTTTGGCGCATGTCAATATCTTGTTAAGTTAGTAACAATATTTTATAATTAAATCAGATTTCGAGTGGGAAACACTTAAATTATCTTTAGTCTTCATCTCTACTTCAATCAGATTGTCAAAACGATTTTTGATTTCTCCTACTTTTATCACTGGCTGTTTTAATATTGGCTGATCACTTGGGTGTGTTTTTATTTATTCTATCGTCCACAATAAGACTATGGGACAAAGGTTCTGGGCACGTTTAAAACTATGAATTACTAATATGTCTTGATCAAAACTTGATATTTAAATAAATGTAAAAATAAAAATAAAAAGTATTTTGCTTTCTCTCTTGACCTCATAAAACATTCGGGTCATCATTCTCTTACCCTTATCCCACTCTAAGTGGGGTCGGCACAATATGTCTTCTTCTTGCATTCTCCTCTATCATTCGTCAACTCTGGTGTCACACCTTCAATGTGCATATCATATCGTAAAACATTCGGATGTTCGACAAAAATCAGAGGGCATCGAACATAGTGCACATTAATAAAAGATAAAAAAGGATTCAAAAGGACCATAACATTTATGATTTTATTGTGATTACACAGTTTTAACGATCACCCTACCTTTGCTGCGATTTTTTTAATAAATTTTATATTGGGTTTTCGGAAATGTTAGTTCTCAGTGGGAATCAAACTGCGAGCCGCGTTACTGGAAGAAGGGTCACTACCACCTGCGCCAATGTATATAATGTATATCAGATAAGAAAAGTTCTTTCCAAAAGTATACTAAGTCAAATTTATGTTTACATTGTTGTCACATTTTTCATTGTTGTTGATTCAGTGTTGTTAGAAGTCATCCAAAACGAACGTAGAGAGTAAGAGATTCACAGATTTGGACGTGTGGCAGTACGTGGCTGGCGCCTCGCCAACCACAATACACATTTAATGGCCTGATTTTATACGCAGGACACCATTTTAAAGTAGTGTATAAACGTTAAAAGTATCATTAAGTCAGTATATTTCCTTTGTTTCGTTTTGTTGTGGTTGAATAACTGCGACCGTTTTTCGGTTATTTAGGACATACGATGCTTTTATATACATAAAAATCGAAAGTAAGGTAACGGCCTGTTATTATCCCTGAGTATAGGCTCCTGTCTGTATTGGGAGAGAAGGGTTAGATGATTTGTAGGTTACAGAGATATGCAGGTTTCCTCATGATGTTTTCTTCAAAAAAAGCATGTGATAAATGAAATTATTAATTAGACACAAGAAACAGTAGACACAAGACACATTAAATACCAGACACATTAGACACACGATACATTAGACACAAGAAACATTAGACACAAGAAACATTAGTCACAAGACACATTAGACACAAGACACAGTAGACACAAGACACATTAGACAAAATACGCATTAGATACAAGACACATAAGACACAAGACACATAAGACACGAGGCACGTTGGACACAAGACAAATTAGACAAAATTATCTATTCAGAACAGAAAATTCATTGGTCCTGCCATGGTTTGAGCCTTTTCCAGAGAGTCGCATGGTTTCGCCGCTGCTAGCTTGATATGCTGAGCTATAGTCCTAGTCATATTTATATTACAAATTCTAAAGTCTGTTTGCGTGTTTTTACGGTAGTTGGTTGGAGCAATTTTGATGAATTTTATATGATTCGACTATATATATCGGTGTAACATATAGGATAAAAAAATTCGGATTTTTCCTTCGGGAACAGGTAACAGCACTAAGAGAGAGAAAAAAATATTATTAACATGTGTGTGATCACACTCACGTGTCCAATAAAAGTAAGAAATTATTCATGAAAATATATCTTCCTAATTTCACTCATTTAACTACAAATAAAGTAATAAAAAAAGTAAGTACAATCCTTGTAAAATTCAATTAACAAGTTTTCAAGCGCCATTTATAACGGCAGTCACGAGTGACTTATGTTGTAGCCACGTTGCAATTTAATTTAATGATGTCTGCAGGATAATTTTATCATAGGTATCAATTGTTTTTTTAAATTAAAACAAAATACCTAAATAGGGGTTATGACCGTATTGAACATCCCTGATATGTATACTGAGTAGGAAGTAAGTAACGGCCTGTTAATATCCCACTGCTGGGCATAGGCCTCCTACCACGCTGCTCCAATGCGGATTGGCAGGTTTCACATATTCCTAGGATTCTCTAGAGATATGCAGGTTTCCGTACGATGTTTTTCTTCACCGAAAAGCGTGTGATAAATTGCAATTATGAATTAGATACATAGGTAAGTTTTTTTTATAACAGAATAACTCATTGGTGTCTGGCCGGGTTTGAACCCATGATCGTCTCTAGATCGCACCGCTGGGCTATCACAGCTACGTATATACTGACTATTAGTTTTTAAATATGAATAGCTTTAAAAAAGAGGTTTTTTTTTTGAATTCTGTGTGCTTAGTGCGAGTATTTTTAACGTACTCGATCGCGTTAGCGTAACATTAACTTCAATGAAGCTACAACAGCAACATCTAGTGACCGCTATTCCAGCGACAAACACTTTAGTGTTATGCTAATGCGATCAAGAATGTTAAAAAAACTCGCACTAAGCACACAGATAAGTGCTTGAGAGTGATCGCATCCGAAACGAAGTTATCACTAAAAAATATGATAAATGCTTTCATCGTGATATTAAGCGGGGACAGAGTTAAACCATAGTATTAAATAAACAATATATGTGGCACTTACACAAACGGTCGTCGTCCCCAAATTAAGTAACTTAATACTTGTGTTATGGGTGTCAGACAACTGGTGAATACATACATATATAATTTTAAATACATACTTAAATACAAATATACATCCAGGCTCGAAGAACCAACAAATTGTTTTATAGAAATATACTCTTTCTTTTGTCACAAATTTAGTTTTAATGATAAATGTACTTATGTAATTCATATTTATATTTTGGCTGTACATAAAATAATATAAATATAAATGTATTTTTTTTACTATCCAATATAAAAAGTAATACAATGATTCAAACATGTAACGAAATGGTATAAACCTTGAACATTTTAGAAAGTTTAAATGTTCTTACTGGGTTTAATTTACCCACTTAGGCAGAAACCTGTTTCTGCCTAAGTGGTCTTAGTCTGAGTTGAAAACTCAGTTTAACTGACTGACTGACTTAAAAACTGACTTTACACCTAAGTAAAATATTTATTTACAAGGAGTTTGTTTAATATTTTTTTATATGATACTCCGTTAATAATTTTATTACATACATGCTTTATATAGTCATATACAGTTTTTATGAGACTTATAGTTATTTCGTACGGCATCAGTTCGCTAGTTTCCAATTTTATGGTGGTTGAGCAACTGCCGTAGCAAAAGGCTCGCCAGCCTATGTATACTGTATAACCAAAATACAGAGATTGAAAATTTTTGGTTAGTGACTCGCTTGCGGCAACACTGGTTTCATGGCTTTTAGAATAAAATAATTAAAAATTACAATCTCAAAATCTTAACAGAAATATATTATGCATTCTAACGAAGGTTAAAAATAGTTCAAAAGGGGAAGATATCCATCATAATTATGAATATATTAGTCTCTAGAGTAATGAATAGGTTTTAAATATTTTAGCTATTTATAGCTTTTAATATTTTAGCATACGCTTATTTCGTTTTGCTTGAAGAGTAAACGTGTACTTAAACGAAAAGTGGAAAACCTATTATGAGTTTCTTAATGTGATATTGACTCGTAAAAGGGCTCCAAAATGGACTTCTCTCATTTCACGCCAAGCTTTAAAGCATTATTCCGTGAGGGTAACAAAATATTTGAAATGCCAAAATTTTAGAGAGGATAAAAAGTAAAGAAGGTCTTCTTTGATAATGTATTCTACCATAAAGGGCAGCATAAAATCTAGATCCATCATTGTATGCAGCGTGAAGACAGATTTTATCAATATAAAAATCAATCGAGAAAAAAGATTCGAAGAAATTGGAAATTAATCGTTAAAGAATTACCAAATAGCGTTTGTTTACATAATTATCGCACAATGGCCGAATGAAATACGAATTAATTAAAATATCCAATCCTCATAATTTGCTGAAATACATTTATTAATTCACAGTTAGACGGTTTTGATTCGTTTTACCACCGACCACGACAAGTTGGTGCCTACTTTTGCTGAATTTCGCACAAAAGTTAGTAGATTAAAACTGCCAATTAGGGAGCATTTGAAGTCCAAGCTGTTTCAGAATTTCCGTAATTATTCTTCGATGAACAATTACTGAAAGGACGAGAAGGAATATTTAAGAGTATTTCATTGTACAAGAAGTTGTTTGTGATTAAATTTTATTTTACTTATCCATTCTATCCATACATCGATCTAGCTTCAAAGGGGATGCACCATTTTTCCTAATTACTACAGTTTCTTTTACTTCCACCTGCCCTTATCCCTCTCTAAGTGGGGTCGGTACAATATGTTACAAACATGTTGTCACATGAATTGGCATGAAGTCGCCTTTTATGACACCTCGGTAAGAAATGAGGGTGGTCTATTCTACTCAGCAGGATACCACATGGCTTAATTTCTTTAACTTCCATGAGCATAAATATATTGGTAAAATACCCATAGGAACCATTATAAATGGGAATGTCTGTCTGTGTGTCGTTCTGTTACGGTTTCGCGGCTAATGTGCTGGAGTAACATTGGTATAATGCAATTGAAGCTTATATACCAAGCAAATACGTATCGAATCAAAAGTCCGTTTTTCCTTCTAGCACATTATAAACTAGATAATACATAATTGAGGGCATTTTACCATTCCAGTGGATTCGCACGACTGGCGGTCACAGCTTGTATGTAATACTATAAGTGAAACAATCAAACTTATATAAAATCTATGCAAGATTTGCTTATACGTTCCTCTAAGTACCGGTTAGAAAGAAAGTTCTTTAAACCTCATAGAAAACATTACCATAGTTATATCATAGTTATTAATATAGTTTCAGCGTTTACATACACCCGTGTTACACCCTTGAAGAGGCTAGTATGCTCGTTCATTTTTCAGGGTAGTATAGCTATAACAGTATACCAATTAGAGTACACCGTAGAATTTTTATCTCAGTTTAAACCTACTCGAATGTTAGCAGCAGAGTCTTCGCGCTTACTTCCCGGGTGGGGGTTTCTCTGTCCCCGGGCATCTCCTCGCGGGCACTTAAGCCCGGTATGTGTTCCGGCCGTGGGCCGAGGTCACCCAGGTGACCTAAAGGTGTCGGTATTTGGGCCGTAAGCCCAGTTCACCTAGGCGACCTAATATATGTCTTGTTCGGTGGGGAGGTCTGGGAATGGTAGCTCCCAGACCTCAAAGTCGTCGTAAGGTGGTGTCATGTCCGGTGGTGTCATAGTCCGTGGTGTCGCCCTCTCGCCCGTCGCGTCGTCGTCGTCGTCGCCGTCGTCATCCGCATCAGAATGTTAGCGTAGCGTAAATTGTGTGGCGCTTGAACAGTGGTCACTAGATGTCGCTGTTTCATCGTCATACAAATTGGCGTTACCCTCGATCGAATAGGTTAAAAAAACTCGCACTAAGCACACTTCATAGAATGGTATACATGTTTTCATGAATTTATCACTGTTCTAATTTTGGCAGGCGTCCACTAACTAAAAACGATATAAACATTTATTGCATTTACATTATGAAATATAACATTGTTCAAGATCATGGAATGTCAAGACCATAAAATAAAATGTAAGTTAAATTAACAAGCAAAACTGGGAATGGAGCTCGTATTCGAGAGGTTATTATTTTGAATACGTGCCAAAAATAATAATTAAATATTTTCAGAATCCAGCCACTCACTATAATTGATTTTACTTTTGGCGAGCAAACGTTCGTATATATGATTTGTAAAATTTAAGATTTATATCTTATGAAATGGTTTGTTGGTTTTACTATTTATTTAAATTTCATAACTTTAAATCTTTAAGCATTTCCTCTATAATAAGTGTTTTGAAATCGATCAATATATTTATAAATTTTAATATAGGTAATAGATTAATGTTAAAGCGATTTTTTGTAAAAATATTAAGATACTAGCTGTTCAGCTACATGTTGCTGTGGTCCAGTCTGGTTTCGTTTTCTTACCGAGGTGTCGTAAAATACGACAAAGGTAAGTTGACGTCACGCAGGCGGCTGGTCGTAAAACGCAGCCAAATCATGTGACAGCGTGTTTGTAACATGTTGTGCCAACCCCACTGAGAGTGGGATAAGGGCAGGAAGATGATGTATACACTATTTGTATTCTATTTTTAGTAGAAATAAACTTATCCGCACAATAAACAGAAATGTAAAAAATACTCTCTGAACATTTTATATCAAATAACGCTTTAATAGACCGCAAAATCCCAATCGATTAATTCTAATCATTTATTAATTACCCAAAAAGCAATTGAACGCTTTTCCATTGGAGCGCTAACTAGCCTGACCAAATCCTTTAAACAAACAACTGTTATTATTTACTACCGAACACGTTTTATATTTAATCACGCTCTATCACAATAATCACTTTAGTCACTTCATACTTTGTGTGTATCTCGTTGCTTAGTTATTGTTACCAAGACTAAAAGTGTACTACTAAATACTAACGCCCACTGGTAAAAACAACATATGATATATATAATTCTTACAGATAAATATAGAGAGTAATTTAAAACTCTCAACTCGAAATAAATAAATAAAAAAATAAAATTATTTATTGCCATTGCATTTTAAGTTTTTGAACAGTTGGCTGAGTATTTCTGGTAAGTACGTAAATACTACTAACTAAAATACAAATTAACTAGAAGATAAAAATCATAAAACATTAATTTCCGAAAATTATATAGTGTAAAGCGTATTTACAGAGGCAAGTGCTATATTGGTTCTATCTTGGGCTAAGTTCTATCTTGGGTTGTACCAGTAATTTTTCATTAGTCAGACAGGCGGCCGGTAGCAAAATAACTCGCCAAAACATGTCACGACATGTTTTAAACATATGATGCTGACCTAACTTATAGTGGAATAAGGGCAGGAGATCGATGATGAAGTTATTTTAAAGCCGGGATAGGCAAATTTCTAAGAATAAAAAAAGAAGAATAAAGGTGAAACTTAATAACAAGAAATTTTATTAATTTGGTTTGACTAACCTCGAAGAAACCTAGTGCACATTGTTAACAAAATTTATTCTTATAAGAATTAAAGAGATGTGTATAAACAACGTAATAATACGTCATCATCGAAGAAGAGGCGGCATAGCATATTTTGTCATGCGCAACCACCATTAAATTGAACCTTGCCGCTTTCTGAGCCAATTGCAATACAAATTTATACGTAATCATACCTACATATATTTTACAGGATATTTGAACCGCTGTTTCAATTCAGGGAATTTCACATTCTGAAAAGTCATGTCCATTACCGGCATAATTGACAGAGGTAAAAAGCATAATTAAAATTTCTCTTACGTACGCTTTTAAATGTAATGCGAAGGTGCGATACAAGTAATTTTAAAATATCTGTGAAAAAGCTTACTTTGTATGAAATTAATTTTTTTTAATTTGTGGGACATTAAAATTTTATGGATTACAGACGATATGTTTGTAATTCCGTGACATCCATGTAATTAATATGTTGTATAATATGCTATTTAATATTTTTATCATTTGGAGTCGACTTTGATTTAAAGAACTCTATGGTTTAGGCTTGTAAATATGTCTAGAAATGTCACGTAAAAAATAAATGAAACCTAAGCATTTCTATATTTCCACCACAGCTAAAGGCAAAGAAAAATCTCAAGTCCGCCTATTATATTAGATCGTTAGATGGTTTGGCATTTCAAAATTGTTTTTCAGAAACTCTATTTGAATAAAGTACACGGTTGAATAACTATGGAAGTTGATTATAGTACGCTACGACTATGGGCTCCACTGAGAATACGTGAATCTAAATTCACCTAAGTTACTGCCACTAACTTGTACGTTCTTCATATTTTTTCTAAAGTAGGTCTTAGAGAAGATAGAAATAAGTAATTCAATCCATTTAAATTTATAAATTTTCTTAATTTAATTATATAGGGCGTATTACAAAAGTCTAAATCATTTCTCTATGTATGAGAATTTATCTTTCGTATATTTGTTGTGGCTGTGAAACTTGAGTGATATTTTATTATAAATATTTGGATATGGAATTTTTGAAATAGGGTGAGTTTGTTTGTGTAATATCTTAGTCTTATTTTTATAATGCAATTCTAATTAAAAAGGGCGTTTCCAACCATTAAGCAAACATATCATAATAAGTCACAGCTAAGCGTGGAAAGTTTAATAAATAATATCATAGTTTTTCGATAAACAACATGATCGCATCAACTCATGCAATTTTCATTTAATAATTTTAAAGAATATGGGTTTACCGTTTTATTTACGAAGAAAAATACATTATGTATCAATTGGTAACATGTTGGAGTTTCAGTTTAGTGAGAAGAGTGGGCAAATAATTCAGGTACCTACTTGTATTTGGTTGAAAATGCTACTCGCTAGCCAAATGCTAATTTTATGGTGGTTGAACAACTGTGCCGAATTCACCCGGACTGTCCTCTACAGTATAGCTTTGTAGGCGTAGTTCGAAATGTGTACAGATTCAATACTTATTCCATTTATTGGATTTAAGGAAAGTAAATATAAACCTAAATATAGACTGTACGTAACGTAAAATTGCGGATTAGTTATTGTTTTTTAGTTCAATTTATTTAAACATCTTCAACTTTTGTTCAACGATAAACAATTTTATGAGGCTAATATTTATAACGGTTTTTGAATATTTAATTACTTAAGATTGAAAATTGAACGGTACAAAACTGGATAATACTTGCATTAAATTAAAATTAAGCTGTTTATTTTCCAAAAGTGATGATGCTGATGAAGGAAGTGAATAATGCAATAAAGCTATAAGTAATTTAATTATTTTTTTCATTTGGTATTACACTTTTATTTTCTTGCGTCATTCACAAATATATTCATATTAAATATGTGAGCTCAATAAACTTTGTTTGAAATGTTAACATTTGTCCCTCTCTCTTCAATATATGTAGGTCAAATTTTAGATAGGCTTCTTTAAAGGATTTGCAGTACGTTAATCATTCATGTGTATTCCTTCAACCTTTTTGAGAATGTCTGTTCACCTAGTAGTTCTTCTATTGCCATACAACATGTCATGACCGATTGGTGCATCACGAAAGATCATCATCATCAACCTGTCTCTGTCCACTGTTAGACATGGGTCTTTCTGTTTATGTCATGCCACTGAGCTCAGTCTTCAGCTCTTTGTTTCCAACCGATACCAGTCACTCTGCCGATATCGTCGCTCCACCTAGCCGGAGGACGTCCTACACTACGTTTGCCAAGGCGCAGTCTCCACACCACACGAAAGATATAGGCATCTAAATTGTCTATTAAAAGTTTAATTGTTGCTCGACTTCTTCTGTCCAAAGAAAGTGAGACCTTAGCTTAGCAGCGGAATAATGAGTTACCATCAGAGTAGTATAGGCTGCAACTTCCTTTATAACAACTCTATAGCTATAGAGTAATAAGTAAGTAAGTTTAGCCGCAGATATTTCTGAGAGTTTAAATAAAACCTAAAAAAATTTATCATTGAAATTTTTTTAGCACAGCGTCAGTAATCCAGGTACGTAATACTCGTGTACATTGAAACTACCCCTCGCTAGCCAAATGCTAATTTTATGGTCGTTAAACAACTGTGCCGAATACACCCGCACTGTCCCTCACAGTATTGCCTTATAGGCAAAATCTAACATGTGATTAGAAAATCCGATAATACAATGCTATGAGAAATGTATGAAGGTTGTGCAAAATTTTATTTTCATGAAGTTTTGTATGTAGGCGGTTTTGGGGGCGATAAATCAATTTAGCTAGGTTTCATTATAAAAATGTCGCTTTGTCCCTGTTTTCAGACATTAAAAAACTGTTTGAAATGAAACAAAATTATTAGAAATAGAAAGGTTAATTTTGCTGTCACTTGTAAAGTTCAAATAGCTCAGGTGGGAACGGATGGATAAAGAAGTGAAAATAAGAATCAAGTCCCAGATATTACCAGCCCTTTCTTTGATTTTTCGTTTTTTTATATCGTTTAAAAAATTCTGCGCAAGGCTCGGTTATTCAGGTACTAAAAGAAATGTGTATCAAATAATAGAAAATTATTTTATATGAATTTAACACCTATTAAGGAATTTATATGAAATTAGTCGTACACATAAAAATAAATAAAATGTAAGTATCCAGTTGCTTCATACACGGTAGAGCTGATTAATGGCAAAGTGGACATGCAATCGTTACTTTTCATTAATGTTTCGAAGTGCGGTACTGAAACCGGAGTCTGGTCAGATTAGAAAAGTTCAGTCCGAAACAAGTCTAAAAGCGACTTTAAAAGCAGTACCCAACATTTGGTTTTAGAAGCGCCGCACTTTCAAATTGAAGGCAAGTTTAAATTGGAATGTATCCTACAATAAGCCTCTTGTGATTGGCCTGTTTGTTCTTAATTAGTATTAATCGAAAACCCTCATAGAGTAGAACTTAATGTGTAGTGAAATATCACCTTAGATAATTTTAAATAATAGGTATTGTGTCTTAAATAAGAGAAACAAATTAGCATTTACCGTATATTTACTTATGATCTTGATAATTATCATATAATCTGGTTATCCCATTAAATAAAATAAAATTTATTACATTTATCGAACTAGTAAAATACACAGCTTTGATTGCAATAAAAATTTATAATTATGTAATGAGTGACATATTGAATTAATTGAAATTCAATATTAAGTTTGAAATTAAGAAGCTTAGTAGTTTTTTCTAAATATATTTGTTTTGAAAATTTATAAAATGAATTGAGGCTTGACTATATTTTTACTCGAACTCAATTTGATTCAATTAGTCTTTCATAATCTTTTTAAATCTATACTAATATGTAAAGCTGAAGAGTTTGTTTATTAATTCCAGGAACTACTGGACCGAATTAAAAAAATATTTCATTGCCTCTATCAATATTATAAACTAGCAATTGCCAGCGGCTTCGCCCGCGTTAAAGATAAGATTAAAACCATAATATAGTATTTTTATAACCATAAGAAATGGTTAAAATAGGTCAACCTTAAAAGATAGACATATGCTATCGCAGAATTTTATTTAGAACTTTCAGAGGAGAACAATTTTGTAATACATGATTTTTGAATAACTATAACCGTTTACTTAGCGCATGCAAGAAAAGCTTTACATTTTGCCGTTTTCGTAATATTTTTTATTGCTGCTCCTCTCCTATTCAGCTTAGCATGATGATGAGGAAGGCTATAGGCTATAGCCTATAGCCTTCCTCGATAAATAAATAAGCTTAAACTGAAAGTACTTTTCAAACGGTCCACTAGTTCCTGCGCGTTCAAACAATCAAACAAACAAACTCTTCAGCTTTTTATATTAGTATAAATTAGTATAGATTTATAATTTACTTATTATTTTGGGAACAGGCGTTACAATTTTTCCATTTTAACCCCTTTGTGTCAAAATCTGAAAAGTGTACAGATGTAAAATATTTCAATCACGTAAATTGGTACAGCCATGTTGGTATGCCACAACGTTTCAAATGATCGTAAGTTAATTTTTAAATATTCATATCATGTGTATCAACAATATTAATCAAAATAATGCATCGGTTACTGACCGGAAATTATGTAAAATAAGCCTAAAAACACGAACGTGGGAAATCAGCATATTCATTTTCAGGGAGCCGTCTCACCCCATCCATTAGCAAGTAATGCGACCATCGCAAATCCAGACTTGTAGATTCTTGCACGTGTTTAGGATAAACATTTGAGATTTTTAACAAACTAATCATCATCCTCCTGCCCTTATCCCACTATAAATGGGGTCGGCCCAACATGTTTTAAGCATGTTGTCATGATTTGGCTGCGTATTTTATATTATAGATGAGTAAAAATTTCTTCCAAGTATTTCACTACCGAACTCTAAAAATATGATATTAAATACATGTATACGTCCTGTCACAGCAAATCTCTTGTAATATAAGTACTCAAAATGTATTCTCATTCAGGGTACACTCTGAGACATTTTGGATGAAGGCTCCTTAAGTCATTCGGAGGGTACGACTCTTATCGTTTTACTTTTATGAACTGGGAATCAAAAAGGTTACGTTACAAAACGCGTCCCTTCCATTGTGAAAGTGTTCGGAATGTACCATGTATTTTGCTCTAGAAAATAACTGACGTTTTATAGAAATGGTTAATCTGATACACTTTAAGGCTTTTTTATTTGTTGCTAACATTGAACAATTAATTATTACACCACGAACTTCATATGTCGAAAGTTCATTTATTAGAAAACTTTGCTAATACTTTTTACTCTCGCAACGAAGAAACAAAAGCGTGTACTTCTTTATACCGTCGTCTCTATATATACTAGTACAACCTTTTTCAAAATTTCTGTCTGTCTCTACATAATTCCATAGTAAAACTCAAACGGCCAAACGGTTGTCAAGACTTTTACTATAAGATAGAAACGGTATAGATTCAACCCAGATTTTCGAGAGAAATCTGAAATATATTCCTAGAAATAAAGAGTTAATAAAAATAATATAATGTTGATTCTCTAACTGTTGACTTTTTTTAATTAAATAACGAAACACTCGAATAAAGGAAAAAAAACTGTTATTGCAATTCTAAATATTATTTTTCCAGAATACGAACTTCAATTTACCGATTTAATATCGGAAGTTATCTGCATTTTATGAAATTGGTGTTTTAGATAATGTTTCAGATGTTTAGATGTGTTAGATTCAAGTATTTCTAACACTTTATAAACTTAACTGATATACATAGACTATCCATTTTACAGCACATTCCCTAAAATGACTTAGTAATTCAATAGAAAACACAAATATTTTAAGTCAACATTTTGAATAAAGAACATTTCTATATTTATTAAAACCGACATATTATTTTTTTATGTAACAACCTTCTCGTAAGTAACTTCTGCGGATGTGTAACAAAACTCTTCGTGCCAACAGCCTCTTCCTTTTTGAGATATTAAGTATGTTCACACATTTTTCTTTTTGTTACAGAAAGCCTTCGAGACTACTTTAACAAATTTGGCGAAATCTCAGAGGTTATGGTTATGAAAGATCCCACAACGAGGCGGTCGAGGTATGTTGCTTTTGCAATGCATCATACTTATTATTAAGAATACGATCTTCCTTTATCTTATTTAATTTCTTATAAATATATTGAATGATCTTTAAATTTTAAAGTCCTATTTGTGTAAGCTTGAGTATGCTTGATAAAAAAACAATGACAGTTGGGTTTTTCCTAGTCATACATCAAAATAAAATAATTCGGCAATTCCTTAATGATTTCAGTGATTCATTCAAAATAAGTAAGTAAGTAGCGGCTTGTTAGTCTCCCACCGCTGGAAATAGGCCTCTTCTCTCCATTTTTGGAGAGAAAGATTGCAGCTAAAACCTACCACGCTGCTTCAATGCGGGTTGGTAGGTTACACATATCTCCAGAACTTTCCAGAAATATGCAGGTTTACTTACGATGTTTTCCTTCACCGAAAAGCGTGTGATAAATTGCAATTATCAATTAGATACATAAGTTTTAACAGAAAAACTCATTGGTGTCTGCCCGGGCTTGAACCCGTAATCTCCTCTAAAGAGTCGCACGGTGTTACCGCTGGACTATCACACCTCTTTCATTCAAAATGACTACTCCAAACTTTCAGAACCAGTGGCGATGCGCCGGTTCATGACCAGCCTCGAATTGTTCCATGAAAAAAAACTCCCCGCGTCATCTTTCGCAAAACTCAGTCCTTTTTATCTTCGATGACATTTATTTTCCGATCTAACGATATCGAGTATTTAACCGCACTGCGAATTTTTTATTCCTTTTCCTATTTCTAGTGAGTTCAAATTAGAAACTGTCTTTTGTACTGTAATATTTAATTGTTCTACTTTTGCTTATAAAACAGCAAAATATAGTTATACTTTATTAAATGTGCCAGCGGTTTCGCCCGCGTGCAAAATCAGTGTATACCACAAAAATTCTCCCGAATTGTAACTTTGAACATAAAAGTAGTTATTGTGAGTTAACCGTAACATATAAAGATATGATATTGCGCAATTTTTTTGTAGTATTTTTGTAGATCTATAATTCTCTAGTACATTACTTTGGTGTAGCTGATTTGGGCGCCGTGTCTAAAGCTCCTAGACGAGATTTTTTACAATCGCGTGAACCCTTCAAGACAGTTTACATAAAATAGTTATGTACTATTAACTTAAAGCTTTCAGATAAATTACCGAATATTTATCTTTTAGTAAAAAGACTAAAGAAAAACGAACACATACAGACAGCCAGCTTTTAGAGAACTATGTTTTATAATAAGTATAGATTTGTAAAGTACCATTACGTAGTAATAATAAATGAACATCCAACATAATTCACATATTTTGATAAAGGTCGAAAGAGCACACTTGCCTCTACAGTATCGATTTTAATTAACAGCGAGTGAAGGGTATCTGAAATGTTTAAGGGCTTATTATGTTGTTTTATCAAAAGTTTCGAATGAGCAATGATCCCTTCCTAATATGGGGTGTTTTACATCAACGAAAACTGTAAAGGAATGCTTTTACACATAGTTTGTTGGCCGTGGTTGCTCAGGTCACGGTGGCGTGAACTGGTCAACTCCAGCTAAAAGGTTTGCAAATAAGTTTCATTCTATAGAAGCATACTCGTTTAGAAATTTGCGGTTACCTTTGAATTGTAAGCAGTTAAATGTCGGGCTTCAAATTTAGTAACTTAACAATAGAACTCGGAATTAAGCATTCGGACGAATTGAATGAGTGGAGATTTCGCTATCAACTTTACAGTTTGCGAAACCAAATTCCTTTAATAGCTGTGTTGGTCTGGGCATCGCTCAGATATTTCGTACCGTACTGTTGAGATTTGGATCGTTCAACATTTACAAGAATACTCGTATATTGTATTCGGTGCGTCGGCATGGCGGTTTCACGGAATCTAAATTATTTACTGCAATTAAGTTTCATCAGAAAATTTTGAATATTTCTGTACTTCCGTGCAATGCAAAAATGATATCTAATTACAATAAATACATTACTTCTCTCTTCTATTGTAATGAAATCATATTTTAAATCGTGGTACAAGTTTTTGATCGTGATACATTTTTGTTTTTACGGTCATATACTATGAAGTTAAAAAAAAAAAATAACAAATTCAAGCTATTTATAATCTCTTCATTCTGGTTTTAATGAATTAAAAATAATTCATATTAAAAAATCATTCATTAGTAAGTGAAGGTATACATGGTGAAAGATTTTCCATATATTTCGTTAATGCCAAAGATATGTGTTAACTGCTACCCCTCATTTAAGGGACGCTTAATGGGGTGGGTTTTACCTTCAATCTTGCTTCTAAAGGAGAAACTAATGCGTTCTAGCATAGAACTTGCGCTTTTGTATGACGGATCATATAAATCAACTTCGTGTAAGGTATTCTTTATCCATATGAACTAAAGCAAAACACAAAAAAGTTAATTAAAAATGTATCTTAATTCAAGATTTAATAACAGTAACTATCTTTAGAGCAATCAAACCGCTATATAAACAAACAGAGAGATTTAGCAAGTCCCAAGACATGAAATAAGTTGTCAAAGTGTCGGGATAAAGTTGCTCCGTTAACAGCGTCTCTCTTAGGTAAATCGTAGGTTTCACAACTCAATATTAACCGCGCCTTCATCCTGAAATAATATCCCTGGCTTCGATATTGGAGCGGATCAAATCGGAATCCTAACGTAGCCCCCAGCCTGCTATGTTGAGATCTTTATACTACATAAAGAAACAAATTTAATACGTGTAACAAAATTATAGTTTACGACAAAAGTTTTCATTAACTAAATATATGTTGTATATATGACTAGCTGACCGGATAAACGTTGTTTTTCCATATAAATTATATCTTATTCATTTGGATAAGGTTTAATATCATGTTTATAAAAAAAACCTTCGCAA
Organism: Morpho achilles; assembly: GCA_947086495.1. NCBI lineage: Eukaryota > Metazoa > Arthropoda > Insecta > Lepidoptera > Nymphalidae > Morpho > Morpho achilles. The sequence continues at coordinate 12,785,180 of CAMTZB010000019.1, forward strand.
ATAATGTATTATTTTAGAACTATTTTAATAACCATGAAAATGGTTAAATTGGCTAAACCTTAAAAGATAGACATATGCTGTCGCGGACTTTTAGTTAGAACTTTTAGAGGGGAAAATTTTGTCATACATAATTTTAGAAAATCTTTCACCGATTACTTAGCATCTTTCAATTTTGACGTTTTCGCAACTTTTTACTGCTCCTCTTCTATTCATTTTAGCTGGATTTTACATAGTCTATAGTCTTTCTTGATAATTGGACTATCTTACATTTAAATAATTTTTCAAATCGGTCCAGTAGTTCCTGCGCGTTCAATCAATCAAAAAAACAAACCCTTCAGCTTTACATATTAACATAGATAACTTACCATAAATGCAAAAGTACTTTATCTAAGTGTAGGAAGCAAAAACCCAGAAGGTATTTAGAAAAAGTATTCTATCATCACTTTTGTACTATAGAATTCCACAAAGTAACACCCAGTTCTTTATTCTCTATATTTTTTTATAGTTTATGATTTATCCAATAGCTTTATAAAATCATTTAATTAATTAGTTGGAATTTCTCATTATTTAGTGATATATGGGATCCGTAAGCAGCTTATACAGAAACTTTATTTTACGGTTGCGAATTATTTAAATTATTCATCAATGACATATTTTGAAGTATATCGCTCTTCTGATCGGGGACAATTTTCTGAACCAGTGGTAAAGAACTTGTTAAAGTCTATTCGAATAAAGTGAATTTAGAATTGGAGTTTGTGCCTCGATAATGTCCTTAGAGTATACCTCTGTAGATACAAAAATACATACTATAAAAGGATTTACTTCGTTCGGTAGAGCCGTGTTTTGTTTTATTTCTTTAGATAGTTTACTTGTGTATTGTTTTAAGTTTTTTAAAATATTTATATTTCTAAAGATTTTTCATTATATTGTTGAAGTAACACCTTTTATAAATAAGTGTTGATAACCTCCTACCTTATATGAAAATCAAAAGGCCATGCTGATGACAAAAGGAGTAAATATATATCCTAGCCTTGTAGTATCCAGGTAGAATAGACCATCCTCAATTCTTACCGAGGTCTCCTAAAAGGCGACTAAGGCAGATGGCCGGTCGTAAAATACGTATGCAAATGAAGTAACAACATGGTTAATACATGTTGTGCCAACCCCACTTATGAGTTGCGTAAGAGCAGAGAAATGGAATAAAACATATATCCATTTAGTTTGTCGATTTGTATTTTTTTCTATATCAATATCTGTGTAACAATTTATAAAAAGCAATAGTTCTTGGGATTCAAACCTCTGAAATAAATGTAAGCAACATAATTCACGTACCGACCCAAACTGATAGCGCAGAGTCGGTAGACCGAGAGATATTTCGTGCAAACAAAAAAAGAGGAGAGATAATGTTTTGTGTTGTTTTTCGGTTTTAAATCTTCCGAGACAATATTCCTCGTCTTGGGGCAGTACGAAACTTTTTAGGTCGACACCTTATCGTAACCGTAAATCAAGTGGACATCGGCAAAGGCCAAGAAGTACCGCCGGTGTCCTGAAAGTGATAACAGTTTAGAAGTTACCGTCGTAAACAACGATATTAAGTGACAGCCTAACTACTTTAGTTGGATGTATAATTTTTTTGTGGTGTCCGAGTTTTCACTTCTGGTCACTTTTGTACATTGAAATATTATGAAAACTTTACTGCTTACGCTTTTATTTATGCACTTTACTTTTTCCAAATACTATCATTCTCCTGCTCTAATCGTTTATTTTAAAAATAGTAACATGATGCGGCTAATTATTCTACGATCGGCCGCCTGCCCAGCGTCAACTTACCTTGGTGGTGGAGGGTGGTCTATTCTACTAAACCGGATACCACACGGTGGGTCAACTTACATTAGTCACCTTTTACGACACCTAGGTATAAGGGCGTTTATTCTATAAGGAATAAGGGTGTTTATTCTACTCGGCTGGATACCATACGACGGGTCAACTTACCTTAGTAGGTTTTTTACGACACCTCGGTAAGAAATGAGGGTGGTCTACTCGGTCGGATACCACTTTTCACATATATGGTAGGTATATAATCAAAACTATAACAGCTTGCGAGAAAAAACTACTGAGTTTTTGTAGGATGTCAACAGGGGAACCATGGAATATCACGACTACTCCATTATCCCAGAATTTATTTTCAGAGAAGCAGGTTTCCTTTATGAATACCGTATATTAATTTAACACAAATTTGAAAACAAAACTCAGGGCGCCCTATGATGGATTCGAATCCACGACTCCTTATTTAGAAATTGTCAATCACTACAGGTGCGTATAGGGCACAAAATTTTGAGTTATTCTATTAGTTATGCCAGTTTTATCACTGGCAAGTCACTAGAATTTTTATTTTATATTAGAATTTTTTTCTTATATATATATATATATATATATATATATATATATATATATATATATATATATATATATATATATATAAATACGATATACTAATATCGTATAAAGTATTTCCGAGAAATTTGTGATTATTTTCTAAATTTGGTTTACTATATGACTAGATGGAACAAAGTTATAAAAAAATACACCTTAAAAAATTATGAAAGTAAAATGTAATTAATATTACGACATAATTTAGTAGTCAACGAGCAAAAAAAAGAATAAAAAATGTTCGAAAGAAATTACTTTAATTTCGTCATTGGCGCATTTAGTATGTTTATCTATAGATATTATAAAATCCCCAAAAGCTGTCGATCTGTATGTGATCGATTTTCTCATTTATATTGCGGATGGAGGCGGCGGGGTGGATCCGAGAAGTCGAGTCCTTGGATCCAATCCGCCGCAGGTGAGCGGGGCGGGGCGCAGGCGACTCGCCGAAGTCCGTCGCATGCCGCCCTAACGGGGACCTCCGAGCGATCCGAACGGGGTTTATCGAACGCTCGCTGGAGTTAGGTCCCCGAGGCGTTCGATGCATCTGGTGCTCCCGATGCATCGTCCAGCGGAGGGAGGGGCCACTGTGAGAGAGGCCCCGACCCAGAGGTGGCGCACTCTGGGCTACAGAGTTGCTGCTGGCGGGGGCAATGTCTTCATGGGTACCCTATCCCCGCCACCAGCAGCGTAGTGGAGCACACAGGTTATTTTAGTCGGTGCGAGTCCGACATAACCGTCGTCTGTCCCCGTCGGGCGGCGGTACCCATAAGGGGATTTTTCCTGTATAAAAAAAAATAAATTCTTCCGAAAGGTTTACAGTAGGTAAGGTTAACAGTACATTACCAATTTATCTAAATTGTGTTGAAGAGGTCGCGTGGTTTAAAAAAACTCGCCCCCTGGGAGCTATAGTCGCTTGCACCGAGTAAACCAGAAGAGATACACTAAAGTAATGTACTAGACAATTGTAGATCTACAAAGATAATACAAACCCTAGAAAACATGTCCCTATCTCTTATGGTTAACTTACAATAACTACTTTTATGTTCAAAATTTCAATTGGGGAAATATTTTGTGATACACTGACTTCCACGCGGGTGAAGCTGTTGCCACAGCTAGTATTGTATAAAATAATGACCAGAATTCGTGTTTCGATTTCCCATTACAAGTACTGCTAGGTGTTGCTTGTTAGTAAAGTTGAGCGGCCAAAAGTGTCCGCACGCACGATCCTTACCCCTAATTCTTCAAGTTTAAGCCCGTTACTTTACTCGTGGACTTTACCCAACTACAGTTTATGCAAGCAAAGTAAATCAATATCTAAAGCCAATGAATCAAGAGTAATATATTCGGGTACATAATAAATGTGCGCTACCTGAAGGCAATATCTGAAAAATTTGCCTGCTCGATATTGCTTACAAGGGAGTTTCCTTTCTCCCCAAAATTTAATGCGTCGTTGGCATTTTTATAAAAAGAAGTAGGTAAGTGAAATAATTTGCGGTCGGTGCTTTATTTCCTTTTATTTATTTTAATGGTAGGTCCCATTCCTTTTGTTTCTTTTCTTTTAGGCTTAAAGGGAATGAAGGGTCTTCGCGAGAAAAATGTGTTGAATTCGGTTATACCATCATTATACACAGCCGAATACAAGAAGAATAATTAGTTTCATTTTGATTCGTTCAAATTTGATCTACTTTATTAATTAGAGAATTCCGCTTTACAACATTTTCTGCAATAATTTTCAACAAAAATAGTCAAATTCCGATTTTATACGCCTATATGTAAAGTGTTGAAACGTGACTTTCGGTAATTTATTTTACTCGTAAAAACAAACCCTTTATCATAATTTTATGGACCAATTTTTAAATCTTAAGATACCCCTTTCTTGTTGGAGGGTTGAGCTAATGATATGATTTATAGATTGCGAAAGTATTTCTAATTCGCTTCATAAAGTTTTAATTTAGTAATATGTACGCACTAATGTGCGTAAATTTAAACTTTAGCAAATTACAAAACCAGTTTACTTCATAGAAATGCGTAACTTTAGGGTTTCTGATATGTGCCCGGCTGAATGGAAGTTTATATCATCGTTGGGGCTTACATCGGCTTATACGGAGCGCGTCTCCATTCACGCCCGTTTCATTCGTTTCGCTTTCCACTAAAAATCTAAAATCAATAAAGGATCACGATATAAATGCAAAGATTACCGGGTCTGCCATTCGCGTAGCGTGAAAAATGTACGCCCCATTACATGAGCCGGCCGAAATAAAACCGCGAATCACTATGAGACTCTAAGTAGCACCATAAAAGAAAGATCCTTCGGCGGAATCGCTTCAGCAAACATCTACTGAGAAGCGAGTGGTGTTAAATGAGAGGGATTCCGCGCGTCCCCCGCGCCCCGCAGACGTCGCCTTTCCGTAACGCCATATCTTAACAGATGCGCGACCGGCTAAAGTGCTTAATTCATGCTCGAGAGGACTCACGACTCGACGAGCTATAGTTGAATTGGATCAACGTGTTCGTAGCATATCATATGAAATTTAATAAAATCGCTATTGAGCACCGTCTACGAGGACTTTTATCTGGATAGAATTTGCATTAATTCTATCGAGTGCAGAGAATTTTGCATATTTGTAGAAGTTCTTCTACATTGGAATATTTTGCTGATAATCTTCGAACTAGGTTTTTAATTATGCAATAGTAAGCGCAACGTTCGCTTCAAGTATCATAGAGGCTGACATGATACCTATTCTGAGCGTAACTGTGCATTATTCTTGTTGATTGCACATTTGTTTTGCGACTCTGATAGGTTTATTATGGGTTTTGAAATGGTTGATTAACAGGATGTGACAAACGCAAGAAATATTTTTTTTAATTTTTACTAAAAAGTGAACATTTATGCTTAATTAAGAATTTCTTTTTTATGAATGTATAGGTTGTTACTGAAATTCTGGTAAATTTTACTATTTTAAGCAGTTGAAAATAAAAACACCTTGAAATCATTGTAAAGGTATCATTTGTAAAGTTTTAGCATGTAAGTTATATAAGATAGATATAAACTCCGTATTTTTGTTGTAAAAAATTCAAATTAAAATATTTATTTTCGATTCAAGTAAACTTTTAAACAAGTGCTTTGGGATCGTCAACTCTATTGCTATGTATGAACTCATAATATCATCCCCCAGCCCTTATCCCACTCTAAGTGGGGCTAGCACAACATGTTGTAAACATGCTGTCTCATGATTTGGCTACGTATTTTGCGACGGGCCGCCTGCCTGACGTCAAATTACCTTAGTCGCATTTTACGATACCTCGGTAAGAAAAAGGTGGTCTATTCTACTCAACTGGATACCACACGGTGGGTCGACTTACCTTAGTCGCCTTTTACAACACCTCAATAAGAAATGAGGGTTGTCTATTTTACTCAGCCGGATACTACACGGCGGGGGGTCGATTTACCTTAGTCGCCTTTCACGTACACCTCGGTCAAAAACGAGGGTGGTCTATTCTACTCAGACGGATACCACACGGCAGGATGACTTCTTTAGTAATTCATTAAGTTCAAAATATCAGAAGCTATTAAAATTTAAAATTATAAGTATAAAAATTAGTGAAATCTGAGTGTGCTAAAAAGTTTCTAAATTTTGTATGCGGTAGCGTTCATTACTAGTTCGATAATCGGTAGGAAGTGTGCGATGCATAATCAAGTAGTCGAGCCGGGCGAGCCGTGGGGATTGAGGGGGGATAGGGGTTAGTCGTAAAACTATTACGGCAACGTTCTGTGGAGCACGCCGGCTTCATTAATCGGCCATCGTATGAAGCTATCCCCCGTTATTATGATACGACGGTAGGCCGCGCCGGCACGTGTCGTATCGCTCCGGACGAGCGCTGAATGCAATCTTTCAAGCTGCTACTAAATTTGTAAATGTTCACGTTATCAGAGCGCTGAATTTGTAAATGTCCTTGTTATCAGGGAAGTAAATTTAAGGTCGTTAGTTATACATGACCTACATGACTCTTAGTTTTATTGCACGACATTTGACGGAGCTATAGTTTGCGGGGTTAATTTATTTTACCTAATGTGCCCGCCATCATGATGTCTACGATCTTATATTAGCGTTAACTGTCGACAGACCTACTATTACGATTATCAATGAAAATCAATCAAATTATCTTATATGGACATCTTCTTCACGGTATCTTCACATTACACGATCTTGTGCCGCTTCGATCCAAAGCCTCCTCGCGATCTTTGTGAGGTCATCAGTCCACCTCGTAGGGGTCTACCAATGCTGCGTATTCTGGTTTAGGTTAGCTATTCCAACACTTTAGGGCCCCAAGGCTCAAGGATTCTCCGCGCTATGTGCCCCGCCCATCGTCAGCTGAGCTCTGTTCATGGCTTTGGTTCTTCTAAGGATCTCCTCATTTCTGGTTTGATCATGAAGAGATAATCCAAACATAGCTTGCTCCACCGTCTAATCAGCGCTGAACTTAGGTCCTATATCGGCATAGAAGAGACAATTATGTCTTCTGACTACTGTTAGATTATTGGTAATGTATTATTATTGTTATTGGAAACGGTAGTAGTCAAGTATTTTAAGTAATATTTTGTGTTATAAGAATTTCACCGCAAATAGTTAACATTCGTGATAAGAGTAACCGCTGAGTTTCTTTCCAGTTCTTCTCAGTGGATGACAGCGTTCCGAAATAGTGGTAGAATGGTCCTGCCATAAAAATTTCAAATGATTGTTAAATTGACCTGTAAATTCTTGCTTGGTCTTGTTGATGTATTATTTGGTAGCCGTTTCTACGTGAGATCGCTAAAGTCATAAGTGCAATTTCTGACTTAGTTAATACTATTGTATTGCTAAAAGATAGCTTAGTAGATGATTATTTTTCAGAATATTCGAATAAATAACAAATCCTTTTTACTACATCAAAACAGTAGAGCATTGTGATAATTATACGAGAGAAAATGCTTTTCAGAGTTTACAAATTATTGAGTTACAATAGTCTCAGATACATTCTATCGATTTTCAGGATTATTCCTGAAAAGCGGTAGACTGTAGAATGTATGGTAGTATATCGAACTTCAAATAGTGATGCGGTAACCAATCTTCATGAGTGCTAAACTTGTTGGAGCGCTGGACGAGCAAGCTAACAATGCTGTTGAGTCACTGCGCTCACCACTGTAAAGATACTTTCAGATTGGTCATCAATTTTACATAATTACATACAAATAAAGTAAAGAAATGCGTTTAAAGTTGATTTGCTTATTGAGTGTCAAAACATGTCGGGATATGGAAAAATTCCTTACTAGTACTTACAGATTAGTGATAGCCGAGCGGTAAAACCGTGTGACTCTTTCGAGGAGGTCACGAGTTTAACCCAGGCAGACATCAATGAGTTTTTCTGTTAAAACTTATGTGTCTAACTGTAATTTATCACACGCTTTTCGGAGAAGGAAAAATTTGTGAGGAAACCTGCATATCTCTAGAGAAATCTGGGGAAGAAAAATATGTGTAACCTACCAATCCTCATTAGAGCAGCGTGGTAGGTCTTAGCTCCAATCCTTCTTTCCAGGAACGGAGAGAGAAGGCCTATGCCCAGCAGTGCGATTGTAACAGGCCTTTACCTTACTTAACTTTTTAAAAGTAAAGAAATGTGTTTAAAATTGTTTGTTTATTGAGTGTCAAATCTTGGGAAAAAGCCTTACTAGTACTTACAGATTGAGTATATTTTTTTATAAGTAAATAATATGAATTAAATAAGGTAAAATATTGGTTTCGGAAAACAATATTGCAACATTTCAATATTAATATTTAAATATTAATAATAATAATAAATAATTTTAATATTGAAATATTAATATTCCAATATTAAAATTAATAATAGGTATATCAATATTTTTTCTCTTCTTTTTCAATTAAGGGACATTAACTACTTGGTCTCTCATACAGGAAGCGGTTAGTCACAGGAACGCTAACTCATTGCTTAATATATGACTAATGTCATGGATTTAATTGATTTTAATCATATTGTACTATCGTAAGTAAAGTTAAAATTAAATAAATTTATTTTACATTTTACAAAACATAGAATTTCGGTATTATTCAACTACGTACACAGCTTGACAAAAAATTATAATAGAACATCCAAATGTATACAAACAAAATACGACAAAATCGCAAAAGGCTTTGCTATTTTGTAGTAGGTATCTCCTGACGATGCTTCGGTTGCGGGGTAAAACTATCATTGGGATTGTCGTAGTGAATGTGTATAGTGCTTGTATGGTGTGCTGTATAGTGCTTGTATGTGCTTGTATGGTGGCGCGTTTTTAACAAACGCGGATTGTTGTCGCTGGTTCTATACATTAACTACGAGTATGAATACTACTCACGATAGTTTAAATACAAAAGATATGATAGGTTTTTTAAATCCTATCATATCTTTTGTACTATGGAATTCCGTAAATTATTTATACCTATATAAATTGCCATACTTTTTTCTAAAACTATTTGCAATGTCGACTGTGCTCAAACCCTTACAGTGCCAGATTGAGTCGGTAACAAGACCGTGTACAGTGCGTCGCTGCAGTTCGCTACTCACTCTTATTGCCTATTTGGTTGAATTTACCACCGGATTCAGTGGCGTAAGTGGGTCGTTAGTGTAACCAATTTTCTTGTATAATACTGATACATTTGTGTATCCTGTATCTATTGGCGATATGACTAGTAAAATTAAATTGTATTGTACTGAATTGTAGTCAGTGCATGTACAAACATGAATTATTTTGATTTAATTATTAAAATTATAATTATAACTGAAACACTAAGACAAAAAGACACTAAGAGCGGTGGTAGCGGCATTGTTAGGGTAACGGACTTTCGATCGAGAAGTTGTGGGTTCGAATCCCGGCCATTATACTAGCGACGTGAACCCAATCCTAGCACAAGCAATTTGTGATTTGTAGTAATGTAATTTGTCTAAATGTTAGTAATTTGTAACAGAAATTGTTAGTAACCTTTTTTTTTTAAATGGGGAATTAGAAGGAAGTATAATATTATTTATATTGTTTTATATCTATGTTTCCTTAGCTCACTTAAAGAGTCCATTTAACATCGAATCAGTCATAGTTATATGTATATTGAATTGTCATAGTTAGAAGTTATTAGATTCATCAAATTTTATATTTCAAATAAATTTTTGGAGCGTATATAGATGCTTATATAATAAATAGGATGATATATTTGATTGAGGCTTCAATTTCATTGAAGCAGAATGAATTCGAGTACCTACCTTATTTGCTGCACGCTTATATCCGTTGTCTTTAAGCGAGACGCGTAGCTTCGTTAATAAAACATTTGCCTAAAAGTCACCAAAGTCTTATTAAGATGGTAAGTACCTTAAAATAAAGTCTTGTACTATTTATTAATAGCTCCAGATTGCTATAATACTTGATGGAACTGAGATGTATACAGACAACATCGTACAATTAGCATTACATAGATTCTCTTAACAAACGCGGATAAGAGCAAAATAATTCCATTTTAACTTCTGTACTACAGAATCCCGCAAAGTAACGCCTGCTTCTATAAATCATGAGATGTATAAAGTAAGTAAGTAACGGCCTGTTACTATCCCACTGCTGGGCATAGGCCTCTTCTCTCCATTTTTGGAGAGAAGGGTTGGAGCTAAGACCTACCACGCTGCTCCAATGCGGATTGGTAGGTTACACATATCCCCAGAATTCTCTAGAGATATGCAGGTTTCCTCACGATGTTTTCCTTCACCGAAAAGCGTGTGATAAATTGCAATTATCAATTAGACACATAAGTTTTAATAGAAAAACTCATTGGTGTCTGCCCGGGTTTGAACCCATGATCGTCTCTAGAGATTCACACGGTCGCACCGCTAGGCCATCACAGTGAGATGTATACATAAATATTATTGCAATTGAGAGCCTTTTGTGGTCATAATAGCCGAAATTAATATTTTGTAACTATCATTCCAGTATTTCGTGATAGTCAATTGAAGTCGATTGAAGTTGTCTAAAAATAACATAAAAAATCTATCTGAAAAACTAAATGTCAAGCCAAGTAGTGTTGCGACACTCGTGTGCGTGCATACAAGGGGATTTCTAACATATATTATTTTATGCGGACATGCCGTCCGCGGCGTGCCAAGGATTAACCACTGCATTTCTGGACGAGAACAAATAGACACTATTACACACCAGTGCTTGATTGATTTTAGCGTTAACATACGACATTCCGGCTTTTATTTGTCACTGATTTTCAGAACAGACTTACTAGCTTAGCAGCCTATTAGGAGGGTGTTTATTTTTCCATACCCGATTCTTTCTAATTATAAGTAAGTGCAAAAAATATCAGCTTGAAATACTTTATCACGGTTTTCACACCGTAATAAGGAAAAATACCGCATCGTTATTAACAAGGCTGCGGTCCAGTTCCAACAGTATTCTTAAGCGCTAATAGGTAAGATGGACTCGCCTGTGCTGCTTCACCTTACTAGGGTGCATGCGAGGCAGTCCTAAGTCAATTCACCCATTCTTTATATAATATTTTTATTGTTATTTTTTAAATTTTATTTTTATTTTTCATTGTATTTTTATTTTCATTATTTTATTTTTTCGTGTAAATTTTTGTTTGGCCATAGATGCTTTGAATAAAGAATTTATTATTATTTGGTAATGGAATTTATTTTATCTTGGGGTACTATTCTTAGTAATAAAGTTCATTGCGCTGGTTCTAAACAACTGTGACATTTTTATTATAGTAATTATGAAAAGATGTAGATATAGCATGACATGACAATGAAATGTCATCCGTTGTGATTAAATTATCCTCATTATTCGGGTCTTTTAGAAAAAGACAATTTGACTACTGGCAAATGTTTTTAAGTAATTAAAATATACCTTTAAATTTCGAATGAATGAACTATGTTTGAAATTTGTTCTAATTTTAAAAACAAACTACTATTAATAATCTAGAGCTACTAAGATATTTGTTTTATGATGAGAAATGGTTCAAAACGAATCTTTTTTTAATTTAATTGTCTTTTGTTGTATATTATAATTATGAGTAAGGAGTTTTTATTTTTCTCGGTGCATCTTTTTTTTAAAAGCCTAATTATTATTATAGTATTGTCTAGAACATATAAGCCGTGTGGTATTCGGCTGTGTACAATAGACCACCTTCATTCCTTATCGAGATGTCATGAAAGGCAACTAAGGTAAGTTGACCAGCCGTGTGGTATCCGGCTGATTACCTTCAATTCTTACCGAGGTGTCATAAAAGGCGACTAAGGTAAGTTGACGTCAGGCAAACGGACCCCACTTAGAGTAGGATAAGGACAGGAGGATGATGACCCTACTTGGTTAATGGACTTTGATACAAGGGTACAAGACCTTCTGGAGAAAAATCTTTACATGCGATCTATGTCCAGAAGTGGACGTCAATCTGTTAACCCGACGTAGTGTACCTACAATTTAATCATTTAAACAATCTTATTCGATTGGAGTAATGCCAATAGAAACTTGTTAATTTCACTAGTGGCTCGTACAAAATGAAAGCGGGACTTATATTTCCAGCTCATGTATTATGTATTAGAGTGTATATAAGCAATCCCACTATTCGAAGTCTAGACGTGGTGTGAATGAGATGAAATGAAATATCGACTCAATACAAACTGGTTTTCAGATTTTTATTGGAAATTTCAAGGCGCATCCCTTGAATATGCCCTCGGATGACGTGTGGAGTTCAATTGAAACATGTTTACTTTTTGTATATGAAGCGACCGGCGCTTTCTATAAATATTTGTAGTTAAAAAGAACGTCGCAGGGTGCGAGGTATTCGGTTTCTTCCAATTCCATTTATACATAGGTGTAAAGAAATCCTTTAAGAAGATTCGCTCTTATTTTATTTAGGAATATGCAATAGTTCAGAATTTATAATAAGAAGACACATTATTTCTTTAAATTTTTTCTTAAGAGTTCTTTTAAGAGGTATAATATGGGCTCTCTAATAAAAACTATACAATGACTATAAAAGTATAGAGGAAATATGAAACCTCTCTGTGAAACTCTAGTGTAGAGACTCATAATATTTTTGTGCTCACAAGAAAGCTAAACGCGTTGATGAATAAGAAATGAGCATTTTTCATTAACCAAGCCTTATGTTATGTATTATGGTATTTATTATATCTTAGAACTGTATTAGTAATAAATAACAGAAGAGAACAGAAGAAGCTCCAACTAAATTTATTTATAGACAATAGAATCTATACTTATTATAAAACAAAGTGCTCCAAAGCTGTCTATCTGTATGTGATCGATTTTATCAAAATCTACTAACTACCTAATCTACTACTTTTATCAAAATCTATAAGCTGTGATGGCCCAGCGGTGCGACCGTGTGAATCTTTAGAGACGATCACGGGTTCGAACCCGGGCAGACACCAATGAGTTTTTCTCTTAAAAGTTATGTGTCTAATTGATAATTGCAATTTATCACACGCTTTTCGGTGAAGGAAAACATCGTGAGGAAACCTGCATATCTCTAGAGAATTCTGGAGGTATGTGTAACCTACCAATCCGCATTGGAGCAGCGTGGTAGGTCTTAGCTCCAATCCTTCTCTCCCAAAACGGAGAGAAGAGGCCTATTCTCAGCAGTGGGATAGTAACAGGCCGTTATTTTTTTTTTTCTACTACTAAACGGATTTTTGTATGGTATTTATTAAACTGTAGAAAACTTCTTCCGGAAAAAGTAAAAGGTTTGTAAAAAACGTCGCCTATTGCGAGCTTTAGTCGCGAGCGCTGCGTAAACAAGCACAGATACACTAAAGTTATGTACTAGAAAATTGTAGAACTTGAAAATTACTACAAAAAAGTTGAGGACAACATGCCTCTATCTCTTATTGTTAACTCACAATAACTAATTTTATGTTAAAAAGTTTAATTAAAAATATTACGATATATATGCGGGAGAAACTTAGTGATACACTAATTTCCATGCAAGTGAAGCTGCAGCTGCCTGTACTGCTTACTAAGCAATATGATAATTAGAATTTATAGAAAAGAAGAGTATGATGGTAGATATTCAAATTTGCAGATATAAATAGTTTCAACTGTTTGTGTATTAAATCTTTGTATTTATAATACGGATGAGGATACTAAGCCTCAATATTAGTATCTGACTTCGGGAATAACTTACCAATATTTGATACCCTTGGCCTTTAGTTTATGTCGAGGCCGACAAAACTTATAGGCCTAACCTTTTTCCTTCAACCTTTTGACTTAAAAAAGCCACGGAGTCCTAAAGGTTAGTGCGCGGGAACATTAACAATGGTTCGGAAGTCGAATCTCTTAGAAGCATATAGTAGCTTAAAAAAAACTTATTTATTTCATTGAAATTATCAGCTTATTATTGAGTAGAATAGACCACCCTCTTTCTTATTGAAGTGTCGTAAAATACAACTAAGGTAATTTGACGTCAGGCACGCGGCCGGTTGTAAAATATGAAGCGAAATCATGTGATAACATAAGTTATAACATGTTGTACCGAATCCATAAGGGCAGGATGATGATGAAACTATCAACTTATGCCTTGTATAATTAATTAAAACATCACCAATGATATCACCTGCTCAAGCCTGGTCAATATCTGGAATATGTATTACCTACCTTCCACTATAAATCATCATTGAAATTGAAGCTTGGGTATTGTAAGCTATATTTAAGCTATATTTATTAAACATACTAATTATCTCACCATACATTGCCTATTTATATTTCGGAAGTATTTTGCAGTTTTTTCGATGGAAACTTCCAGAATTTACAATTATCGTAATATTTCAATTAATTCAATTACTGTCGAATTGGCGCATTCGGCAATGACCCTGGCTTCATCTCCGGGGGTGGTTGGTTTGGTTCCCGCCAAGGGAAACATTTTCAATACACACAATTTTCAATATACAATTGTTGGTTTATATATGTATTTAAGTATGTATTTAAAATTATGTAAGTAGAATATTTACCAGTTGTCTGTGTCTACTACAATCTCAACAATCGTTTCGCCTAAAGTGTGAGAACGGTTTTTCCCTTTACATGTAGCATTGCATAGATTTTCTTGACAAAAATCATAACTTTTCATTAAAACACTTTTTTAAAAGTTAACTTGCATAAAGAATATTTGAAATTTTGATATTCATACATTGATATTATTTAGAAAATATCGTTTTTAGTAATAGCTTGATACATATATTATACCTGAACGCTAAAAAAGTCTTGAGTATAATATACGATTACGTGTCATAAGTTTTATATTCCAAAACTTTGAAAGTAAATTCAAACATCCATCGATAAATCTTGGCGACGCTCGGAACGATTTCATTTTCGAATTTCAGGAGCGATTGCCTCCACTGTTAAACTTTGCCTGAAAAATGTTCGCGGACGATTGACTCGGTATAAACGAAAATAAAAAGTTTTGTGTTAGAGCAATAGCGTTGTACATTGCGCATATAAACTAAAGAGAAAGCTCTAAAGAGGATCACAATTTAAAACGCTTCCGGATTTTCCCAGACTTAAAATGTGACCAAGTTTTTTTCACCAGCCGGCTATTGTAAAACTTCTTGATGAACTTGTATTCAGCTTAACATTTAAACTTAACTTTGCATTCATTTTTACTTAACTTTTTTAAACTGTTGTAAGGGAAAATAAATTCTATGTGAATGCTTGATTTTTTATGTGAACTCAATAATAATAATAAAGACATGTGATAATTACACAGTCCATTCCTAAAGTAAGTAACTTAATGCTTGTGTTGAGTGACAGCCAGCTGGTAAATGTACTTATATAATTTTAAATTAATACGTAGATACACCCAGATTGGTAGAAAAACAATGTTATTTTTTTTAAATGTTTAACTACGGCGGGACTCAAACCCATGACCCCAGTGTCGAAGACAGCGAAAACCTTAATACTTTCTCTAGTCTGTTACATTATTATTTATATGAATTTAATCATTATTCGCTAATCAAAAAGCATCCCCCGAAAGTGTGGCTTGGTCAACGGTTTCTGACATACACATCTGTATGTATACATCTGTATGCCCATTCTTCTATAAAATTGTAAATCAGATTAAAAAAAAACTAATTTTATGTGAAAGTAAACAAAATTCATGGTGCACACGTTTAATTCAGTTAGTCTAGTGTGGTGAACTGCGTTCCGTATTATCATTACTAAACAGCTCTTATTATTCCACGATATTTGGCTACAGGGGCCCCACATGAGCGCTAATGGAATAAAAAGTAAGGTATCAAAGTAAAAAGATACAGGGCACCATCCGCACCGGCGCTTCGTGCGAATTTCAACTGAAAATTTTATACGTTCAATCTATTTTGAGCGCCTTTATTTTGTGTCTCGCCATCTCGCCTTTGCGCGAAAGAGTTTCGTTTTTCAATTATTGCCCACTTGTAGAACGGAGTTCGATATGAAAACAAAAAACTTAAGCTAAAAATGATATTTTATTGACACGCCGCTTTATTCGATGTTTACTGCACCTCGATTTGTTCTCGGGTGAGATCTGCGATGTTCAAAGAAAATTATTGACGGAACGTGCCGGGATAGAGTTGTTCTCTGGAAAATGGGAGAATATAGCACAAAAGCCCTTGGGTAAATCTTTGTTAGTAATTGTACAATTGCTTTTAACGCCCTGTGAATATTTAAGTAATTGTTGTGTCAAATCTTCTCATCACTAATTACGCTTTTCGCGGACTATTAAATTATATCGCATCTCATTACTTTCATTCGTACCAAGCTTTAGGGAAATTAAAGTTTTAAAGGCGAAATGGGCCTTGCTAGATAAAAGTATTAGCTTTGCGTCCGTCAACAAAATTAGCCTTCAAATTCTTTAGTAGACTAAGTGAGATTAAGATTTACTAATTAGCTAATTTAATTTTGTCGTGTTTTTTGTCGTAAGGACAAAGCAAATTAGGTTTCGGTGCAATTATTGAAGCAACATTTTAGACTGCACAGAATATTTTTAAATTAATTCCTCTTTTTGTCCTGCTACCATTCTTGTTCTGGGCTCGTTTTTTATTCAATTGGTGTGTATAGATATACGTATTCAATGACTAATAAAAAGTCTACTACTTTGTTTTATTTCAATTTTGATAGGTTTATTATGTTATATAATAGTTTAATTATAACAAACAAGGCTATAATCGAAGTCAATATATACTTCAGCCTCCAGGATTGTTTTAAAATTTAGTTTTTTCCTCATATATTTAACGATTTCATATGATTTCAGATAGCTAAGTATATCAACTAAAAATTGTCAAACATTATAACAACTAAGTTTTACCCGCGACTTCGTTCGCGTGGACTGTTGTCGTGTGATAGGTCGATAATAGACGGCACTTTTCAATGACATCCTTTTTCTGTAGAATTAACAGGATTTCTATAGTCTATATGTTATTCCGATGTATAAAGAATAATTGGGCCAAATTTCATCGATATTGGCTCAGCGGATTTGCCGTGAAAAAGCAATAAACATACATCCATACTTACAAACTTTTGTTTATAATATTAGTAGAATTAAGAAAAACGTATAATCCCAACTTTATTCCGTAGTGTATCAAACCATATTGCAAGTATTTATCATAATAAGCTCGATAGTTTTGGCAAGTTTATTACAATTAATATCTGGGTGACCGATATATATCTGGTTTTTTAAATTTTTTTTAAGTTTAAAAAACTTAAAAAAAAGAAAAAACAATCTTTTAGTTGGGGATCGATCCTTGGCATTCACATTTTTCGTGGCTGCCCGTTCCCCGAATAAGCTACACCGACTTAATGGCGAAAATTCAATTCAATATAAGTTGTTAGTGTTTTTTTAATGCCCAAAAACAGGGATAAAACAATATTTTTTTTACATAAAACCTAGCTTCGGAATACATTTTAACTCATTAAAATATTAAAGATAAGATGTATTTTCACTATAATTCTTAGTTTAACTATTTAACTTCTTCTTGTTCGTCCATAACCTGGTAATTAAAGTATATTTTAAACTGAAAAAAAAACTCTGTTTGAATGTCACATAGCAATGCGACGTGCGACGTAATAACAGCATTTTCATTTTTAAATTATGAAATACAAATACCTACATGAAATTTTCATAAATTAACCTTATCGCGTGTAATGTTTATGTTTTAGACTATCGCTACCTAATATTTATGTAAATGCAGCAACCCTTTAGCGTAAATTATTTTAAACGTTTGTTAGCGAGCCACTTTATTAAGTTTTTGCAGGAAAAAATTTGTAAATGTGTTTCATTAATTTCCATATGCATGAAAATTGCTTTGACTTCATGTGAAGACTTAATTAAAAAAGAAATATTTTTAAACAGATTGAATTTTTCATACAAATAGTTGACGTAAACAGGTTTAATCGTCATAATGACAGAAGTTCTATCGAAAACTATCGTGATGTGTATTTTCTGAAATGCAGCAGGTTTTGGGGGAGAAAAATCGATCTAATTTTCGATCTCGATCTTGTTTTAAAAAAATGTCTTTATATCTCTATTTTCGGGCTCTAAATTTTTTTTGAAATTTACGTTGAATACAATCACAATTTTTCGCTGTCAGACGTAGTCACATTAATTCATTTGGGGAACGGACGGTCTAGAAAGGTGAAAATACCTAGGATCGAGCCCCTGCTACTCTATTATTTTTAATTTTTCTTTTCAATTTGTTTTTTAATTTTAATTTTTTTTACATCATTTTAAAAATAACTGGGCAAGGCTCGGTCACCCAGTTACTAGTAAAATAAATAAGTATAATTAAAAATTGATCTATCTAATGATAGATCATTTTTGGTTTGTTTGGTTTTTTGGTATAGAAGGTCCCACTGACGTGATTCCTGTTTCTTTAATTTTGAATTTAGCCCGTTCACTGTTTTTTTAGTTAGTTGTTGGAAATGCCGCCAGCGACATTTTTGTTGCAAACTTTTCTGAACTTAAACGAAAAACTGTTTGTGTGCAATTTTACTCAGATACTCTGCTTGCTGAATTGAAAGACATTTTGGTCTAACAAGAAATTAAAAGTTTAGTGTCGAATGATTTAATAATTATAATGAAAATGTTTTTCAATTTATTTGTGAAGTTATAATTCAAAAAAATCAAAATAAATACTTTTTAATTATACGCTATATGGAAAGCTTGCTGTTTATGTAGCGATAAATTCGTACTATTCTTCGCGGTATCTTAGAATCACAACTCGCGTCTAGTGAGTTTCAGTGGATGGAATAGATTCTTTTTAATATTTTACTATTTTTTATTGAATACGTATGTTTTTTACAACTGATTGGACATTACATCATTATTCTCATCATTCTCCTGCCTTTATCACATTTAATGTAGGGTCGGCGTATGTTTCAAAGATGTTTTGGCATGTTTAACATGATTTAGCTAGGTATTTTACGACCAACCGCCTGCCTGACGCCCTTACCTTAGTCGCCCTTTACGACTCCTCGGTAAGAAATGAGAGTGGTCTATTCTAATCAGCCGGATATCACTTATAAAATTAGGCGTTGCTTGCGGGAATCCATAATGATAACGCAATTAAATTCATAATTACTTTAGATTCTTTATCATAATTTATGAAACATGCTTAGTTTACGGCAAAGCTTTGAATAGAAGGCATACTTCCTGAACAAAAGACTGTTTCCTGTAATTTTCTGCAAACTTTGTTAGATTGACTTTAATTGGATACTTGATATGACACTTCCAGTTGCAACTGTTTACAAGTACGAAACTATTGAAGTGCAAATTAACTAACAAGTAATTTATCAGTATTGACTTGAACAATATTTTTATATAGTAAAAAGCTAGTAGGGTAGGTCCCATGTGCGTAAACAGGTTTATTCTATATAAATACAAAGGTTTCCTTACGATTTATCCTTCAACAAAAATTGCTTAATTAAATGAAAAAATTGATTTGTGTAAATATAAATATTGTAGAATTTACTAGGGTATAACTAGGACTGTAGTATATATATTCAGGAATGTAAATTAAATTCAATTAAATATAAACGTGTAAACTGCAAACATGCAAATTGTAATGGACTTTCCTCCTGCATAAAATAGGGAAAACCGTAAATGCTTTGCGGCTGGATCGAGGGGATACGATTGTTCGTTTTTATCCTATTCGACTATCGCACGAACAAAGAGTGCAAGTTAAGCTGAAAAACAGCCCGCAGACTTACAAAGCTTTGAATAAAAGGTGCGGGTTCTACGAACTCTGTTTCTGTGCCCTGTAATTTCAAGTTGACAACGTTCGCTCTTACGTCAGGAGTTTAGTTGGCAGTGGGAAATGCCGCCAACGCTGTTTTTGTTGCGAGTTTCTCACAAGTTAAACGAAGAAACTGTTTGTATGCAGTTTGATCGAGATGCGTTGCTTGATGTCTTTATAAGTTCTTCTTACGTATATTTCTTGAAAAAGTTGTTAGTTTTTTTCATAACACGAAAGTCTTATCTTATTTGCTACCTACTTAATTTTCATAGAACTTTGAACATTTAGAAAAAATTCCGAAGAAGAAATTCCGAACTTGTAAGTATGATTTTCCGAAATTGTGAATTTTCTCTGGTCATCTGTACCATTTAGACTCAAAACACTTTAGATACCGCCGCTAGGAAAGGAGAACTTTTACCAAAACTACTGGCGTAAATTTTCTCTCCAAAATACCCTTCGTATGCCCACGCCAAAGCTTCTGGCAAACATACGAGTAGGATAAGAAAATTGAGAGTATTTTTACTTTTAAGTTGACATGTACGAAGTCAGTGTTTACAGCTTGTAGTTGCTCATGAATCAAATGTACACAAGGTATATTATATTAAAGTGTATGTAAATATGTTTAAATATATTTTTTTTAATTTTAAAATGTTCTATAAATTATCAATATTTACTTTAATTTACTGATACTTCGATTAAAATGACGATATTGTTTGTGTACCGAAGAACGAACCAGCACCAAACCGCGAGTCGATCAATGCAATACGATTACATTTTGCATAATTGATGCCCCATTCACGGCAACGGAATATTTATTCATATTCATGAATTTTACAAATTTTTCAATTTGTTTCACCAGAAAGAGTATTTCCAATGCGTATTTGTTTCGATACAATCTGTATAAAAGGTTAGCAGAGTCGTGCCTGCATCGACCTCCGATAAAGGTAGTCTCTAATACGATATTGTTGATGCAACTGCTTTCCCACTAGCCGTTATTGCTTTACACAATACAGTCTATATATTAAAATACAGTCTATATATTAAACTACTGGATGTCCTGAACGTTTAAAAAAATGCACTCCAGAGTCCGTGTATAACGTACTGTGACAACACAAAAGGCAATCTGCCTAAGCCGTAAGATAGCAGTAAGATAAAGGCAGTTTAATTTAGGAAGCTCACTGTGGTTCGTGCCATGGTGGACAGGAAGCGATCGTGGGCAGCGATGGCCTCCTTCTGCGAGGACGTTATCTCGCGGAAGGAGGCGGCGGGGCGGACCCGGGAAGTCGAGTCCTTGGATCCAATCTGCCGCAGGCGAGCTGGGCGCAGGCGACTTGCCGAAGTCCGTCGCATGCCGCCCTAACGAGAACCTCCGAGCGATCTGAACGGGGTTTATCGGACGCTCGCTGGAGTCAGGTCCCCGAAGCGTTCGATGCATCTGGTGCTCCCGATGCATCGTCCAGCGGAGGGAGGGGCCACTTTCAGAGAGGCCCCGACCCAGAGGTGGCGCACTCTGGGATACAGAGTAGCTGCTGGCGGGGATGGGGGTAATATCTTTATAGGTACCCTATCCCCGCCACCAGCAGCGTAGTGAAGCACACAGGTTATTTTAGTCGGTGCGAGTCCGACATAACCGTCGCCTATCCCCGCCGGGCGACGGTACCCATAAGGAGTTTTTTCCTGTTAAAAAAAGTTTAATTTAGCAAGAGTTTAAAATAAAAGTAAGTCTAATTGCGTCTTATAGATTATAGAGAATTACTGGACCAGAACTCACAATAAGGCTATAAAGTGGATTGGTGGTTCTTCATAAATATGCAGGTTCCAATCATGGCTAACATTACTCGTTGAGTAGTAATACTACTCAAAGAGTAATGTTAAAAATAATCGCAAACAGTATAAGAAACTACTTTTACACAATTCTTAGCTACGAAAAAACGTTTTTAAATATCACAAGCCTAAAAGTCAATATTATTGTTTCTTATACTTTAGACTACAGAAAATGACAAGCTCAGTTTTTTTTTATTGATATAAATTGTGCAAAAAGTGTTCTTGACTTAGCCTTGTTATAATATGAAAAATTGCAAAGCACAAATGTAATATAAACCAAGGCTGCTCTAGTTAGCGTAGCGATTTGTCAAAGCTTAGATGTACAATCATCCTCCTGCCCTTATCCCATGCCTGCCATCTAAGTGAGGTTGGAACAACACGTTATAAACATTTTATATAATTTTACTAAGTTTTTTGCGACCGGCCGCCTGCCTAATGTTAACTTACCTTAGACGTATTTTACGATAACCTGATAAGTAATAGGGATGTCTATTCTACTGAATCGGAAACCACACGGTGGGTCAAAGTACCTTAGTTGCCTTTTACGATACCTTGATAAGAAAGGAGGGTTGTCTATTCTCCTCAGCCGGAAACAACACGGCGTAAAGCTTAGATGTACAAACTGAACGAAATATAAATATATCTCTTCTCGTCCCGCTCAGAGGAATCTAATTTATTATTGCGAAACAAAATACGATTCGTTACTATCGTAACTCAAGTGACATAGAAATCGTTCACAGGAAAAAAAACTGTAACGAATCTGATTCCCAGCGGCACCGGAGCCTTGGAGGTAATGGGAGATTGTAAAAGGGGGCAATAAAAGCTTAGTATTGTGTGTGGGATCCATAGGGGACTCACTGTATTGTGTTCGGTCCGCAGAGGCTACCCAAGAATCGTCTGACCACGGCCGCGATCAAATTGTACAGAAATGAAATTATCAAGGTACGCTGCCGATTTTCCGAACCAATGAATCAAGATCCAATTCCCTTTTGTAATAGAACATCGTCGCGAGATGCGCCCATAAGAGTTACACTATCCACTCAGTGGATGCTTAGCTACACTTTGTGTCACTTTATGTATGATAGCCCTTTTAGTTCAAACGACTACCTCTTTGAGATTTATACATAAAATTCGAGCACATTTAATCCATCGATCTTGTTAAGTCTCAATGAAAGTTAAATAGTTTTATTGATAGCTGTATTAATATAGCCGATGTTAATTTTAATTAAGATTTCAATTGATATCTACAATTTATTATAACAAATTTATTTTTCGTTAACACTTATTGAATAAATAAGAAGCTTTTTTCGCAAAAGTCCCCAATTTATTCTTTTTCAACAACTTTTCTTCACTTTTCTCTTTTCGACTCCGCGCACAAATGACGACTACGTCAAATGGGGCTACAACTTTCCTCTCCTCTCCGTTCCGCTCCTCTCTGGACCGCACCTCTCCGCCCGTCAGCATACTTCGCCACAATTAACTTCACGTCTCTATGCTACAACTTCCGCTCTCTCTATTTTCCTTCCGTTAAATTATGTACACTATAATACTGCAATATTATAGTTACATAAATATTTTATTTATGTACGAAGCATAAACTAACAACCAACAGTTCTCCACCGTTCTGTTTAGTGCATCTAACTACAGGATTGATTCCGACGATCGATCAATCAATCAATCTAAAGGACAACAATTGAGATCTAAAGGTGTTAAAGTAGCGACGCTACACCGGAAAATTCTGCAGGAAGACTGAACATTAGGTGGTAGGTATATAAATGACCCCAAAAGGGTTTAAGAAATCCATTATTGTAAAGCGGCAAGGCCTGGAAATCTCTTGAAAGAGTCTAATAAGTCTAATAATAATAAACGTCTAATAGTTGACAGTCATGGATTGAAAAAAGAGAGTGTATAGTATATAGAGAGAAAGAAAGAGAATATATGTCTTATATCATATATATCATAGGAGATTATAATGGCTCTGATATTCTATAAATACTTTTAATTTTACTGTGACGAGTTTCACTCAGTTTCACATTATAAAAGATTTATATTAATCTTTTATGGCGGAAAACTTATCCATTATAATATCTATAGATATTAAAATGGACATAAAAGGTTCGCGCGTTATCAATGATACGTTATTGGGATATAAAAGCGGTTTATTTGGGCAATAACATTAAATGTAACTTCGATTTTAAATAAAATCACTTTAACGTCAACAACTGTTTATTTGTTTAAAAAACATTGAATATGCACAGCTTAATCACATGCACAGATAATAACATAAGCACACACACACATGGAATCTTTTTGTTCATAGTATTAATGTACTGAAAAAGTTGCAATAACTTACAGAAAATACTTTTCTCTTTCAAATACTCTTTCATTCTTCCTGGCACTCTAAGTGGGGTCGTCACAACATTTTATAAACATGTTATCACATGATTTGGCCAGGTATTTTACGACCGGCACCTACCTAATGTCAACTTACCTTAATCCCCTTTTACGACACCTCGGTAAGAAATGAGGTTAGTACTATTTATTCTATTCAGCCGGATACCACACGGCATGCGTTGTCGCTTTATATATTTCTTTTAATTTGTTAGCTAGACTAACAAACAAAGCAATCGATAAACAATCACTATGGTTATTATAGATCCAATTTTTCTTCAAGTAATGTAATTTAAAACAAATGTAAGAGATTTAAAGCCAAAGCTAAACCTGAAATTACATATTTTGTTCATATCTTACGAGTCGTCTGAAAATATACGTATTTTAGTAAGATTTCGTTCAGTTGCTCCGTAATCTGCTTCAAATTGACTTTTCCGGCGTAGAGCTGACGAGTCCCCGACGGTAATATGCCATAAACGACCCAAACGTATTGGGCCCAGTGCTCGAAGGTTGATAAATTTCGTTGATATTTGAATGCGTTATATTCCTTTCAGGTTATAGCCGACCCCTTTCTTCAATAAATACACTGGGAGTTATTCCGCAGCCCTCACTAATCCTCCATTAATGAAAAACTTTATAAGGCACTTTAAAGAGAGAGGTCACTGCAGTATAAAAGAAGTCACCTAAGTTTCTTATAAAAAGATTTAAGTTATAAAAGAGATTAAAGATCCATTATAAGATGAACTTTGTGGGCAATCCTGCCCCTAGGAATTCTTATCTTCTTCACCGAAATTTCTTTATTTGTTTTCTCTATCTCTTTTCAAAGTAAATTGGAAAAATTCTTTCCCATGGAAAACTTAACTTTAGTATTTTTCATGACCTTAATGACTATGATGCTCTAAATAAGTCTTCTTGGAATAAAAATCAACTGCGCTGCTGGGTGGCAGATACAGGGTTCCGTTGAACAAATATGCCCCCATCCCCGCCTGCAGAAACTCTGAACCGCAGACGGCCCCTCTGGGTCGGGGCCTCTCTCAAAGTGACCCCTCCATCCGCAAACCGATGCATCGACCACGTAGGGCACATTTTCTGATGGTCGTCCGATAAACACTGTTCGGAACGCCCACACCCATCTGCCGTGGATCGGATCCAAGGACTTGACTTCTCCATTCCTCCCCACCGCCTTTTTCCGTGAGATCACATCCTCGTAGAACTCCTTCTACCACCACTGCCTACGATTTCTTCTCTTCCGCCATGGCACGAACCATGTTGGGAAAGGTGGCGGCTAGCAACGGCCCGAACAGCGCCTGTCGTGGGGTTTTATTTTTCTCCTATTAAGGTGTTAGGTGAAGAATACTTGACCTCTTTTAATTGCTGAGACTAATGTATACTTCAGGTCTCTGAGCTTTTAGATTAAGCTTGATATTTTCATGATATTCAATATTTTACAATTATTGCGCGCTACTATTAGATTATTATTCATTAAGGCGCATTACACAATTAAAATTTTCATTGGTTTGTCCAATTAATAAAGAAAAAGTGCGATTAAGTACGCCTTAATTCTAATAAATTTATGAGACGTATCTTCCTTGTTCGAAAAACTTAATCATATCTTTGGTACTGATATTAATTCAGACCCGATAAAATATTTTTCACGAAGTTATAACACTAAGATTTCCATATCTCCGCTAACTCAGTATAAAGTAATTCCAGCGATTTAGAGATAAATTTGACGTCATTTCCTCTCTTCGCGAAAAATTATCAGGCTTCGACTTTGGAGGCCATTAAAAATTAATGAATAATGTTATCTGATAATGATTGTGGAAAGTTTAATTAAAATTACCTTCTTGTCACTTTGCCGAGTTGTTAATACGGCAAACTTTCAATTTTATACCAGGGAAGACTTTTCTTAAGACAAAAAATTATAATATCATAAAATTGTGTTTGAAAAATTGATCTCTTTTTTGTATAATTATATTTTGATGTTGAATCAGGCGTTGCTTTGCGGAATTCTATAGTACGGAAGTTATGGTAGAGTTATGCTATAATTCGCGTTTGTTAAGAGAATCTATGTAACGCTATATCGGAAGTAGACAATGTTCACATACCTTATATATGGACCAGTCACCACAAGTGTCACAAAACGCCGCCACCAACAATATACCATTTAAGCACTAATAGTGATATGCGAGGTACAAAGTTTTTGTGCAAATGAAAAAAATAATGCTAAACTATAATTGCTTGAAATTTTGTTACGAGTAATTTAACTTATGCCCCAAGATTTGTATCGTAAACCGTGTAAACTCTTAAATTAAAACCAATATATAATATATTTTTTCAAAACCCTAAAATAACTCGATATTGTAACGATTTGGCTGTTAGAATAAAAATAAATTTCAACGAATATTTTCAGACATGCTCATCTCACTACAAAAGAATACTTATGAGTGGTAGTAAAAGCCAAAAGGCAAATATAAGAATTTAAATCGGAAAGAATGAAACATTCAAGAAATCGTGATAAGATCATTCAAAGAATGAAGGATTGAGAGCTTTGTTCACCTTTGAGCAAAATAAATATCTATTCATATACACTTTGCTTGGTATCTTCGGCTGATGCATTTTATACAATAATAAAGGAATAAGAGAGTATTTTTCGAAACGTACAAACTGTTTTTTATTAATGCGTTGGAATTGTTTGTAGGAAGTATTGTAAAATCAGTTGAAATGGAACACTATACACTCTATATTAGGTGAAAAAGCCTGACCTGATATCAGGGATCCCTGATATATTATGGACAAATAACCCCTTTTCGAAAAAAAGCTACCTCTGACCTCCATAGAAAAATTACGTAACTCTGGTTTTTACCTATTGTTACAAAATATTTCTAGTTACTATCTCACCGCTGGGTATTGGCAAAATGATTTTTTTGGTATCAGTACATACTCCAAATATGGTAAAGAGTACGTTTACAATTAGAAAAAAAGTAATAAATTTACATTTGACTTTTATTAATGTGATACTAATTTACAACCTGTTGTAATATTGAAAAATACTTCTTAAAAAAATATTTATTTATATATAATAGGAACAAAGTTAATGTACAGAAACCGGCTATACTTGAGTCTTATTTTATCGGGTGATTCCGAGTACTTTCAAGCCCCATCAACGTAAAGTTGCAATTAAAATTTTCATATAAAAGTGAACTAAAATTAAGTTCCTCCACCATTAATCCTTATTTACGACACGCTGTACGTACACCATTATGCAATATTTACCGTGTATTAAAAAAAGCCGTCATGAGCGGGTAGGGTGAGTGTCGCAGTAATTGCTGGCAATTTGTAATGGCCGTCTGATTGCCAGGCGGAACGTCGACTAAACTGCGCTATTAATTTCGTACATTTGATTAACGAAACTACTTGTTATGGTAATGAACGCAGGGAAAGAATGCACGCTAACGTGCTAACGCGACGCCTTGTCGACACGTTGTCGGGCTTGCAATATTTTCGCTTCGCTTGTAATTACTGGCACGGCGCTTTAAAATTTAAACCTTATTTATAGATGGAGCTGACGTTTTCGAATATTTATATTTTTTCACTTGAATGGATTAATATAACAATTTTGTTTAAGTAATAATTAATATAATTATTCATTACATTTTGTCGCATTTTATATAAATTCATATTATTATACTAGTTTTATCCCGCGGTTTCACTCCCGTACATACCGATCTCATGGCAGCGGAAAGTTTACTAAGTCGAACTATAGATTTATTTTTGTTAAATATATCATCAATAGTTTCCGCAGCACATTCGATGACAGATTTTTACGACTAATTGTTTACATTAATAGATGGCGCTATTTAGTGTCATCCTATTCCTGTAGAATTAACAGGATTTGTAAAGCCTACATGTTATTCCGGTTTATAAGGAAATAAAGGAAAGAAAGGAAAAGGACGGACAAACTAAATTTAACATAGGTACGAGGTCAATTATTCGCAAAACTTGCTTTTGAAGATTTTGGTATACCAGTATTAAAACTTTTGATTGACATGTGCTCATAAAAGTAAATATCAAAAAATATTTTTTCCTTTACGATTGGCTGTTGAATTAAAAGACATCAATAATTTCATGTATGTTTTACATTAAAAAATGTCTAAATGTATGACTTAATATTCTCCTTTAATCTTTAATAAGATGGCAACGAAGCCTAACCTATTAGACCTTTCCCATTAGGCGCTACGGGGTATACGTTGCAGTCAAATTCGTGACTCGTCAATTCCGTTCCAGTATCGATTATATCTCAGACGGACGGGTGAAAAGTTTCTACACGGAAGGCAGTGCACGCACGCCAGCCTATATGGAAATTTGGACTATAACATGCTATAGAGGGAGAAATTACAAATAGTTTCTCAAAAGTAATAGTAAAATTATTTTGCTATAATCCGCGAAGAAGTAAAATAGAAATTATATATAAAGCTAAGTGGACAATCGGTGATCATACCTGATACATGCAGGATTCGTAAAAGATACATGCACTTTATTTCAATACATTCAAAGGGACGATTTGTCTTAAAAGATCACCAATTTTTTTCGTTTTTTCTATCTTTTTTGTTGTTAAGTTATTCCTTCTATTTCTATTTCGAGGATTGCCATTATAATTCGATTCCAGCCGAGGGCCAATATCCATGCATAGCATCCATGAAAATAATAGAAAATTACATTAGATCATTAACATAAAGGAAGACAGTTCTTTCTTCATAATCCCGAAAGCCTTGCAACGGGCTTTAATAAAATTTACAATTTATATGGAAAATGTGAAATGTATGGATACGTTATGAAACATACCGTATCCTGTTAGCCTGTTGAGCAAACCTCACAAACTCCGATTAAGGATGTAACCTTTGCCTTATAGAAGTACTTTTGAATTTATTATTATCTTAAGAGCGAAGTTTATAACTAATTGGTTTTGATTTATTAACGAAAAGGGTCTACAGCAAAGTGATTTTATGCGTTAATTGGGACCTCAGAGTGAGATTTACAATTACATGGGGTCCTATAAACAAACTTGATTGCTTTACAAAAACTCAAATAACTAAGGCAGTGTCTCAAGTAGAGGTTCATTTGAATATCAAAGACGAAATTCAAATTACGACGTTTACAATAAAGGCTCAGCCGGTTCGGTATTACGAGTTGATGTAAATTTCCGATACTCATTTTGAGGATGAAGTTCTGATGTCTTTGTCGCGGGTCGCGATCCTTCAATTGCACCAGATTTATGGGCTAATTTGAAATTTTATCGTTGGACTTTTATGTTTTACTGTTCTTATTATAATTTGTGACGTTCTATTCAAATTATTTCTTCACACAAATGTACTATGTTCGTGTTTCTTTCGAATACTTCTTTCGTTCCAATTGAGTAGCTATAAATTATGAATTAATATCACTGGTTAGAAACAGGTTGATGGAGATGTTTACTCTAATATAGTATCTGGTAATCCAGTATCTAGTCGTTACTACTGACAAGATGGTATTTCATTGACTAAGCAAGACAAACGGTTCTATGTCCTACTTCTTTACTTTATAATCTATTGCGTTTTAATTAAAAAAGAAACTTAAGTTCAGAAAGAAATACCTGCTACTGAAGCAACTGATCTACAAGAACTATTTGCGTAGTTATACGTTGTTCAGTTATCAATTTTATCAACTTAACATCTTTAATTCAATATTAACATCTTTTTACTACTGGCAGATTTAAACGATCATATAGGAAATACTATTTATTAACTAAGTTACGTATGTTGTCGCCACTGACTTCCGCTTTGTATTTTATAGCAACAAAGTCATGAAACAAGAGTATCGCGCCCTTTTTGATTAAAACAGTGGCAGCACTGTGCCGTTGTTGTTACCGGTTTAGTCTTCTTATTGATAAAACGTTTCAGTGACAGTCAGTCTTAGTTCGTCATTCAAGAGAAGTGCATCTCGGAACGGGAATTGTGATATTCCTATTATATCGTGTAATTGTATATAGTGTGCGCTAACACGTACTTCTTTAAATTTAAGTTTAATTGAAATTAAACAAATTTTGCACTGTACCATATCACAAAAACACTTGCCAGGAGAAAATAGATTCCACTCACAGCTTAACCGGGCTTAACTGGTATAAATCGTAGATTACGAAATAAATTATACTGTGTGGCCTCTTTGATACTAATGGCAATTTATAGTTTTGATATACGAATATATATGAGTGTAATCGTTAAACTCGTCTTGATTTGCCTTTTTGATTATTGATTTTGCCAGTTTCTAATATGCATTCCAGATAAACCAATTGGGTTTTTTTGGTCGAATACAGTAGGATTAATATTTTATTACCAACTTATCTGTCTAATTCGATGGTTTTTTAGGAATATCTTAAAGATTAATAAATTTATATAACAAAAACACAGATATATGTATTCAATTAAGCATCAATAGTTTTGACGTTATAATACCATCGCCATTTTACTATTTTAGAATTTGATGAAATACCACTATACTCGATGAATATTACGTATTTGAAACAAATGTTTTAATGCTTCACTTCTTTCTTTTTCATCATTCATCATTCTGCTGCCCTTATCCCACTTTAAGTGGAGTCGACGGATCATGTTTTAAACATGTTACATATTAAGGCTAGTTATTTTACGACTGGTCGCGTGCATGACGTCAACTTACCTTAGTTCCCTTTTATGACACCTCAGGAAGAAATAAGGGTGGTCTATTCTACTCAGCTAGATACCACGCGGCGGACTTCTTTGTTTTTCATGCATACATTATAACTATGATATACTCTTTCGGTATTTGTTTTTGGCTTTTTTGAATGGATATCTCGAAAAAGCGAATAAATGACAAGTATCTTCTGGCCGAGTTTCCTCCACCACGTATTACTCCATCATTATCCATCAGTTACTATTGCAATTAAGCGCTCGCCTACTGCTTAATAAATTGTGTATAAAGTTTATATGTATCGATATGCAAAACAAAAATGAAATAAAATGAAAATTCTGAAAACTGGAGACATTTATACCCAGAGGCTCGAAAGGCTAATGACGAGTGACATATCAAAATAAAACATAACAGGTTAAGCTGGCCTTTGAAAGAATTATTCGCTTGGCCACTTTGACAGTTTGCGATTATTTTTGCCGTTTTAATAATTTCACGTTTATATTATAAAATACTAAAATTCCTTTAATATCCGTATTATATCCTATGATAGCCATGTGGTATCCGCCTGAGTAGAATAGACTACCCGCATTTCTTACCAAGTTGTCGTAAGAAGCGACTAAGGAAAGTCGACCCGCCGTGTGGTATACGGCTGAGTAGAAAAGACCTTCCTCATTGGATATAGTAACTACCATGTACAAGTCGTGAGAGAGATATAAAATGCTGAACTTATTACACACAAATACAAGCCTATGTTCATTTATTATTTCGTTCCATTATCTTCATTTATTAACAGGTGAGGAATAATGCTTATTTTCAAGTCTTATTTCTTTTACTTTCTACTTTCATTTAAATTAAAACGAAGTCAACATTGAACCGAATAACTTTAAAGAAATAGCTGAAGCTTGGCTTTATCTGTCCCTTCTGACCTACAATTTATTCGATGCTTTTACGGTTGACTTAAATGCCAAAGCAAGGCGCTTTAGTCGCAAATCAAGTCGCTCCTTTTTTGCGTGTGAATAATGTTTTTGTTAGCTTTATTTGAAGCAAATGTAGCTTTAATTTACTGCCCGTGTAACCAGTATTAACACATACTCGTATTTTGGTATTTTGGCAGCCTTTTTTCAAATAAAAATACAAAGTATTGCTTATTACAATTTTATCAAGAAGTTCTAAAAATTTGCACACATTGGAAGAAGTTTTATCTCAAAGAAGATTTTAATTAATATATACGACGCATTCATCATTGTCCTTCCCATATCCCACTCTAAGTGGGGTCGGCACATCATGTTATAAAGACGTTGACACATGCTTTGGCTACGTATTTTACGACGAGCCGCCTGCCTGCCTTAATCGCCTTTTGCGACACAGTGGTAAGAAATGAGGGTGGTTTATTCTACTCAGCGGGATATCACACGGCAGATCAACTAACCTTAGTTGCCTATATGATACCTCCGTGAGAAATGAGGGTGGTCTATTCTATTCAGCCTGATACCACACTGCTTTTAACTAAGATGGGACTATTGGCAATAAAATAAATTCATCTACTTCGGTAACGTGGTATCAAACCTAAAGCGTTTATAATATATTGCGCTCCTTTAATATAGTCTTAAATATCTCCAAAAGTACTACAAATCCTATCAGAACACAAAAATATAGAACAAATCGGCACTTAAAAATAAATTAAGAAGGGCCCTTGTTTACATAGGTACAGATAAAATACTTTGGAAAATATTAATTTATTTTCAATTTTATTGCTTGATGCCCATAGGTATCATATTCTTTAAAAAAATGCATTCTTATATTATAATAAATATTTTTAATTTTTTTGGAGATTTTGAAAAATACTCGAACCTGTAGAAACATATAATAGAGCTACCTATCTCGCAAGACCGATGTCAAAACTAATTTTCATCAAGACATTATTGTTGCCTGGATATATTTTATTAATCTTAATACAAACGATGACTAGATTTATTAAATAGCAAAACAGTCAAAAGCTTTTCGAATAGAATGCAATGCATCAAAGTTTCTACCAAATGACAAATGATAGCACAGAAATAGCAGCAGAGCGATAAACCTAGTATCAATCATAATATAATCAAAGTTAATCTTTCAAATGGAAGGCTTTGTTCCCTCATAGATATTGTGGACTTATTACGCAGCACTAACGGTCACAAGCCTTCGTTTTATCATTCTTTGCATTGCTTCCTGTTGCTTCATTTTCTTTGAAATATTCCGCTAATTAAGGAAAGAGTCGAGGCTGGATATTTCCTAGTTAAGCAGATCTTACTTGGGAAAAATGAAAGTTATATTCAGATTTTACTTTTGTATAATTGTTGTTTTTTTAAATTTGTTTGCAAAATAATTGTTTGCATTTGTCTCTTTAAGATTTATGTAGCAGATGTAAATCGTTAGCAATACGATATCTTCTCATATACTTTATACTTTGCCTTGCCTTACGTGGCTTGTGGTCAGAAAGAAAAAATCTTCATCATCTCTTCCCCTTATCTCACTTTAAGTGAGGTCGTTACAAGATGTTATAAATATGTTGTCACATGATTTGGCTACGTATTTTATGACTTGCCGCCTACCTGACGTCAACTCAACTTAGTCGTATTTACGACACCTCAGTAAGAAAGAGAGTGGTCTATTCTACTTAACCGGATACCACATGGCGGCTCAACTTACCTTAGTTGCCTTTTGCGGCACCTCGGGAAGAAATGAAGGTGTTCTATTCTACTGAGCCAGATACCACGTGGCTTTCAAAAAGAAAAAATCATAAAACCGGAAAATGGATCATGGAGTCCATGTAGTCTCGTTATACGACATTGTCTATGACTGAAAATAGTTTTATCACAATGTGGAATTCCCACGACTACTGTGTGTATGTGTGTTTTTGCTAAGAACCAGCAATTACTTACCGCTGCTCTTAATTAAGTACGTGCATTATACTTATTTCTCCTTGTGATTTAAAATTAAGATAATTCAATGTTGCACATCCTTATTTTTCTAACTTGACAAAATCTATGTGAATACCATATAATTAAATCTTATGGAAGAATTTTAGGTAACAACTTTTAGAAAATTGACAGTATGGATAATATAGAATATAGACCCTGAGAGCATTAAAATTCGGAGAGTTAACCCCTAAAATCCCCAACGATTGTTTTCAAGTCGTCGTTATACCGATTTGTTTCAATTTACAGTAAACCTAAATGGTTATACCATGCTTGTTTCCGAAGATCAGATAGGTCGAGTGGCTAGCGACTTCAGATTCAAGGGTACTTGAGACCGGGCAAGCTTGCATGTAGAATGACGAATATTGAAGATATGAAAGTGCTATCTTTTACAATTTTCGTCGCCATCTTTAAAAATTGCAAGTGATGAAATTTAAATGGTTCAGCATTTGAGAGCTCTCCGAAGTAAGTTCGAGACTACATTTATTAACTGGCTTAGTTAACAAATTCATGTATATTGACGTCATCATCCTCCTGCCCTTATCCCACTCTAAGTGGGGTCGGCACAACATGTTACAAGCATATTGTCATATGATTCGGCTACGTATTTTACGACCGGCCACCTGCCTGACGTCAACATACCTTAGTCGTATTTTACGACTCCTCGGTAAGAAAGAGGGTGGTCTATTTTACTCAACCGGATACCACACGGTGGGTCAACTTACCTTAGTCGCCTTTTACGACACCTCGGTAAGAAATGAGGGTGGTCTATTCTACTCAGCCGGATACCACACGGCGGGTCGACTTACCTTAGTCGCCTTTTACGACACCTCGGTAAGAAATGAGGGTGGTACTATTCTATTCAGCCGGATACCACACGGCGTTCATGTTCATTGACGTAAGGTGATGTAAATTGTATATGGTTAACTTGATGTTATATTTTGCGACTATGGATTCAAGCTCCAGTTTCCATTGGTCTCAAATTTCTACTCTAAGCTTTTTATTTATAGAAATAACTAGACTTTTTCAACATAATATCATAGCGTAGTGATCAAAGCTAATTTCTATTACTTAAAATGTAAGCTAAGTCATTGTATGCTTTCAAAGATATTGGTTTAATATCGATATGCTAATTCTCAAGTAATTGTATAACTATATTAACATTATAATGCATATCTTGTTTTTATGATATTAATTTAATTATAGAGACATTTACCTACTTATTATAAAGAATATGCCAACGTAACATCAAGTGAAATACGTCGCTCATGGGTTGCAATAGTAGCATAACTTAAAAACCACGTGTTTTAGTGTCTAGGAATTGGTTTAATGTTAAAATACACATAATTTTTAGCACCAATACCAGTAGAACTCATAATTTAATATAAGACGTTGGTTTAAGTAAAGTAAAGCATTTTTTACACATTTTCCTTAACAATAAAAACTTTAGACTCAAAACATGATTTTTTTAAGTTGTGCTACTATTGCAGCACATGAGCTACGTATTTAACTTTTATAAATACAGAGATTTAAACGTAAATTAGTATTTGCTTATATTCACGAAACCAGAGTTTTGCATCTATTTAATATGGACTAGTTTGCGTTCAGGCATCGTGTGCCCCGTGTATGGTAGCTATGAATGAAATCCGAGCTATTGTTATGTAAATATCCAAGTTTGGTTTGGCAGCTCCCGCGCTAGACAAAGCGAGCGACGTTGACGACCGACATCGGTTGTTGCTATCAGTTTAACATCCAATGAAGCTAGATTTCCGTTTTCCTTTGGTTATTATTATTAATAATTATTTGGACAAAAATTAGTTTATTTGCCATTGTAAAATCTGACTAGATAGATCAACATTAGGTATATAAGAATATTTATAGCATAAACCTAATTTCCTGTGTTATTAATTTTATGTAAAGAAACTTTAATTCAGATTTCTATTTAGTCCTTTATATAGTTGCTAGAAGATGTCAATGATCATCCTCCTGCCCTTATCCAACTCTAAGTGGTGTGCGTGCAACATTTTGTCCTATGCCGCCGTCGGCCATGGGCCGCCTTTCTGGCATCAACTTACACCTTACTTTAGTTATTTAATCGGGTACCACACGACCGGTTGGCTTACCTTAGTCACCTTTTACGATACCTCGGTAAGCAATGAGGGTGTTCTATTCTATTCAGCCGGATCCCACACGGCTTTGATACAGGATGTCAATAGTTTTGTTAATAGCATTTTCTTATATTTCACTATTATTATGCTATTGAATAGCACTTTAAAAATTTATGGACGGTTCTTAGAGTACTTACTATCTTTACTGTTAATATTAAATGCAAAACTTTTTCTGCAATCATTTCTCATCTTTTTCACTTTTGTAAATACTCGCTTTTCGTGCCTTCTCCAGATCACTTGCTTGTTAAATAGCTAATACTGTTTTATGTTCGGTGGTGTAGTCCGCAATATAGGCTCTTGTTTTTTTCATAGTACTTACATAGAGATTTCACGATATATTATCGTATAATTGAGCTGCCACCTAGCGTCGAGTAGTATAACTAGCTCGTAGTTTAATTGTTTGCGATCTTGATCATTGTACCGAATCGGAACCTTCTTGAAATAATAGTTTTTATATGTACATGTATGTATGTACATACTTTATTTATTTGAATTCAAGCCTAGCTGCTTTGAACGCGCAACTTAATAAATATTCATTTCATAATCTACATTCGTAGGAGATTAGAAATGAAGAAAGAATATAAAAAATATTGGTTTCTTTAAACTCGGATATTCAATTAACATTGCTAAGTGTTTGTCAGTGTTCGCCCAGCGTTCGCAAAAGTAAGGTATTATGTAAAATAGAAACGGTATTCTTGAAAAGTAATAAAAATTTATACGGAGGATTTACCGGAGATAAAAATTATTTTTACCCGTAGTTACAGAGTAGACAAGGCTGGTGCAGGTATATTACAAAATGGCATAGAATTACAAATAGCCTTTTCATTTTTTTCTCTAGGGGCATCTCGGTATCAGTCA
Source organism: Morpho achilles (assembly GCA_947086495.1). Classification (NCBI taxonomy): domain Eukaryota; kingdom Metazoa; phylum Arthropoda; class Insecta; order Lepidoptera; family Nymphalidae; genus Morpho; species Morpho achilles. The sequence goes on from CAMTZB010000019.1 coordinate 12,821,814, forward strand.
GATGCATGCCCTGCCTTGAGATGCAAAGTGTGAGGCGAACGAGAGCTTTTTATATTTGCGGCAGCCACGCTCGGATTTGCATAATATTGCTTCCTTAACATTTGTACTGTATCATATTGTGCCGAGTTTTTTTATACTTTTTGAGTTGAAATACCTACGTAATGTTAAAACGAGAATTTTTCAGTTCCAAAATTTATAGTTAATATATTGTAACTAATGTAATTGCAATACTCATAGTCAATGTAATTACGATTGTTATTTCTGAAAACTGTAAAGTACAAAGATTTTCTTTTATATTAAACAAAAATTATATGACATAAATAAATAATAAATAAATATATGGGACACTCACACAATGTCGTCCGTCACCAAAGTAAGTAACTTACGTATACTTGTGTTATGAATGACAGACAACTGGTAAATATATACTTATACCTATAAAATTATATATTTTAAATACATACTTAAATACATATATATATACTTAGGCTCGAAGAACCAACAAATTTTTGTTAGAAAATGTTGACCTCGGCGGGTATCGAACCCACGACCCGCGAAGCAGAAGGCAGGGTCACTACCAACTGTGCCAACGAGCCAGTCAAGATAAGTTAGTTAGTTAAGTTGTAACTGTGTTAGCCCAACGGTGACACCGTGTGACTCTTTCGAGGACCTCAAGTATTCAAATCTCGGACAGGCAGCAATGAGTTTTTCTATTAGAACTCATAAGTATTAATAGAAAAACTCATTGCTAGACACATATGTCTAATTGATAATTGCAATTTATCATACGCATTCGATGAAAGAAAATATATATATGCGAGCAAACCTGCATATCTCTAGAGTATTCTAGGGATATGTGTAACATATCAATCTGTATTGGAGCAGCGTCCTAGGTTGTGGATCCTTCGTTTCACAAAGAGAGAGGAGGAGGAGAAGAGAGGAGGCCTCTGCACAGCAGTGTCATAGTAACAGGCCGTTATTTTATAAAAGTATATCATAATTTCCGAAAAGCAGTACTTTTTAGTAGTAGTCTTTAGCAAATATGAAATATATTCATTAGCAAATATTTTCTAGTGAGCATATGTATTAAACGCTTTTAAGTTAACAAAACATGTATATATTGTCAAAAGCGAAACTTCGAACAAAGAACCCATTAACGCTGAAAGTATGTAAAATTGAACTGGCCGATTTCGTTCGGCCGTTATCTTTGGCTTTAAAAAATCTAAAGCTAATATCTAAGTAACTATTCAATCTGCATAATATTGCTTCCTTAATATGCCAACCGCAGTGAAGGGAGAGGTGAAATTGCTTTTTTCTCAGTACGGAAAGTCAATGAATTTAAGTCAATGGTAGATAGTGGGGTCTGAATATTTGCCTAGTCAAATGTGATGGAATGAGGCCGTGACGCGATCGTTTTCTTTGAATTTGTAAAATATTTTTTAGCACTGTCAAAAAGCGTATCTGGCTGCCATCTATATAATTAATTTAGATTTCGTTCAGGGTCATAGTTTATTATAGTAAGAGCAGTTGATAAATCATACTAATATTATCAATACAAAATTATTTCTGTCTGTTACGTTTTCAAGAATAATCTACTGGAGCAATAGTGATGACGTTTTGTACAATTGACGCTTATATACTAGGTTATTGTATATAATAAAAAAATCCCTCATTTTCTTTGATAACATGAAACAAAACATAACACATAATTGAGGGTATTATAAAACTTAGTTGAAAGTATAATGCGAAGAAAATCACGGATACATCTTTTGATAATTTAGTTAAATCTATTTTTTTCCTACAATTGCAATCAATATTAAAAACAATGTTCAATAAACATATGTCTGTTAATGGTGCTTGGTGATCAAAAATTATAAGAGACATCCAGAGAAACATGCTGAAAATATTTTGAAACTTGCATTAGAATAATAAATGGCAATGCGCAATTTGCGCATAGTAACTGTATATCTATATGTGAGGTATATATCTATTAACTCATATTATCAAACTCCTAGTTTTATTAGTTGCTACGAGTTTTATCAAATGCTGACATGTGTTTAATGATTCATTTGTACAGTAAGTTGCTCAAAGTCATATTCATTCATTCATTTGATACGAGCTGGATTTCGAAATCAATTAAATGAAAAAAGTAGGCATTTATTTACATGTCGTGATAATATAAATATAATATAGAAAGTATGAATTTTTTCTTCTCCTTTATAAACGTATATTAACAAGTTTTAAAAATACCACAAACTGCGCTTGTGCCAGTAAGTAACGCAAGATAATCATTATAATCATTTCAAATATAAACAATATTAACAATAGTTAATGTATAGAAACCGGCTATATTCACGTTTTATTATTTCGGATGCGCCCGACTAGTTTCAAGCACCTATTCATGAGCTCTTTATATAGCATTACCGTGGAGGAAAATGATATATAAATAAGAAGAGATTATAGCCAGTTTCTATTCTATTAACTATGAATAGCACTTACGATAATTTAAATTAAAAAAAAATCAACAATAGTCAAAATCAAAACAATATCAATAATAATCTATATCTAGATATCATAAAATGTTTCATAGGAGCTGCTGCTCTTTTCAGCGACAGGTGACGGCGAACATGAAGGTACCGTTATTTGCTCCGAGTTTATTTATTCGAAACTTCTACCCGCTTTAGATGACCACCATCCACTCACAACCTGTCACCGTATTTTTCGACCCTTTATTTTCTCTTGACAAGAATATTCCGAACGTCCTCCCGATATTACATTCCGATATGACTTTTTACTCGTGATACATTTTTTCAATTGTCTCGTTGCGCGCCTCCGCAGTGCGAACTAACGGAATAGAATTTTCAAACAGTTTTGATTGATAAAGGTAGACAGGTTTTCGCTTTCTTTGTTTGTGAAATTAGATTCGGGAGGTAGCGTGAAACTTCAGTTCCACTTGATTAATGATGATTCGAGGGGGATTCGAGAAAAAAGAAACGATTTAAGGTTGCCGGATTTCTATAGAGAACGAATTAGCCGCGGATTCTTTTTTCGGTAGGTTAATTTCTATCTCGGAGCGAATGTGCTTAGATTTGATGCAATAGCGCGATATTATCCAATTTTCCGAAACAACGCTCGGGCTCTGTTAATATTTGATATGTTCTCGACTTTTCTCGAATTTAACGCAGCTATTAAACAACGCGGGGCGAAGGATTATATGTGAATATTTAAAATGCTATATTGGTTCTAGCTCAGTGAAGTAGCATCGGATTCTGACTTATATTTATAACATAATTATATTATATTTATATGCCAGGTTATAGAACAACATCAACGCAACAACTATTTGACCTAACTTACTGATTACATATAACACAAATGAGTGTGAGAGTTTTATAAATAAGTGCGACATCATTTTTTAAAATAAACACATTGAGCTAATATAAAGCTGGCTTAAGTCATTCAATATACTATACAAATTTATATAAGCATCATTCGTCATCATCATCCTCTTGCTCTTATCCCACTCTAAGTGATGTCGGTACAACATGTTCTAAGCATGTTGTCACATGATTTTGCTACGTACTTTACGACCGGCCGCCTGCCTAAGGTTACGTTACTGATTACATATAACACAAATTAATGTGAGTTATAAATCATAAATAAGAGCGATATATATATATTTTGAATAAACACACACAAAGTGGTTGTTGTACGTAAGTCATTACAATACACTATATAAATTTATTTACCAAAAATTTGAATTTAATGGTGGCTTAGAGATTTTGGAACTCCAGAAAAATCAGACATAGTTGCATGCCGCAGTTTGGAAAGCCATTAAAATAGAAGGATTACTTTTATGGCACGGTTAGCTCGCTTGAGATAATATCGGTTATTTTATGGGCGCAATAAAGGGTATTCGATTTTAGCCAGCCACGTGTGTGATTGTATAATAGACGATTTAATTTAGTGCGCAGCTTAATCCACAACAAATTTGAATCCTTTTCACCGAAAAATAATATAATAATATTATACACTTACAAAATCTCTAAGCTTATATCACTATTTATTAGGGTTCATGTTCTTGTGTGGTATCTAGCTGAGTAGAATAGACCACCCTCATTCCTTACCGAGGTGTCGTAAAAGGCGATTAAGTTAAGTTGACCCGCCATATGGCATCTGGCTGAGTAGAATAGACTACCGTTATTTCTTACCGAGGTGTCTTAAAAGGCGACTAAGTTAAGTCAACCCGCTGTTTAGTATCCGGCTGAGTAGAATAGATCACCCTCTTTCTTACCGTATCGTAGAATATATATCGTATCGTCGAGGTATCGTAAAATACGACTAAGGTAAGTTGACATCAGGCAGGCGGCCGGTCATAAAATACGCAGCCAAATCACGTGACAACATGTTTATAACATGTTGTGCCGCCCCCACTTAGAGTGGGATAATGGCCGGAGAATGATGATTAGTCAATGGAAATAAATTTGAGTTATGTGAATACAATTTATGTGACCAAATCATGTGACAAAATGTTGTGCCGACCCCGTTAGAGTGGAATAAGGGGAGGAGGATGGAGATGATCTAAATATCTTTAAAAATAACTCTAGATTATTAATGATGTTGAATTGCTTGGATACGATGGGAGCATAGAAGTGTATGGTAAAAAATACGTACCATACGACGTAGGACAATACCTCCTTTGCAAAGCCAAGACCGTGACGTGACGGTCAGGAAAATTCAGTTATAATCATAAAAGTACATTTCAATCACAATTTACACTTATTTTTAATTGGAAATGGTTTGATTTACACGCACAAAAGATTCAAATGAATAAAAACTGTCCAAAACTTTACATTCAGACAATCAGAAAGTGGGTTAATGAGATTCGTTCAAGAAAAACATCTCGTTAGGGCATACATTATTCAAGCTTTCTCAAAGTTATTCCGTGTTCACGCGTTCATTAAATGCGAATAAAGTTGCAATTCGCGTAAGCCGCCCGGACCTGACATATCAAGTTATCACCCCGCGAACTATTCCCAAGTATTTGGGGACTACAGAATAGACTTCAGTCTTGTTATTTAAATTTATCACTCAACTTTTCATCATCCTCCTGCCCATATCCCACTCTAAGTGGGGTCGGCACAACATGTTACAAACATGTTGCCCTATGATTTGGCTACGTATTTTACGACCGGCCGCCTGCCTGACGTCAACTTGCCTTAGTCGTATTTTACGACACCTCGGTAAGAAATGAGGGTGGTCTATTCTACTCAGCCCAATACCACACGGTGGCTCAACTTACCTTAGTCGCCTTTTACTACACCTCGGTAAGAAATGAGGGTGGTCTATTCTACTCAGCCGAATACCACACGGTGGGTCGACTCACTTTAGTCGCCTTTTACGACACCTCGGTGAGAAATGACGGTGGTCTATTCTACTCAGCCGAATAAACACGGCGGGTCGACTTACCTTAGTCACCTTTTACGACACCTCGGTAAGAATATTAAATAAATAAATAAATATATGGGATACTTACACACACGGTCTTCCGTCCCCAAAGTAAGTAACTTAATACTTGTGTTATGGTAGACAGATAACTGGTGAATATATACTTATACATTTTTAAATGCATACTTAAATACAAATATACACCCAGGCTCGAAGACCAATAAATTCATTTTATAGAAAATATTGGCCATCGGCGGGAATCAAACCCGCGACCCGCGGAGTTGAAGGCAGGGTCACCCACTGCTCAAATGGGCCAGTCTAAGAAATGAGGGTGGTACTATTCTATTCAGCCGGATACCACACGGCGTTTATCACTCAACTTTTATCTTCTAAATTTATTGTAACAGGTAATATTTCACAGGTTATTAATTACAACGCTGGCATCCTCGGTGTAACTCTTATTACATTATGTCAGATGCAAATTGAAAAATTCCCCGGGCGTGTGTCCCGTCTCTCCGAAGTATTTTGGCAAAATTATTCTCATTCATTAAGTCGAGAAGTGGAGGGTGCGCGAGATTGTCGACGTAACATTTACTTGTGAGTAACGAGGTGACTTCCTGTTATTAGTTATGTCCCTATAATATTGCTTTCCTTCTGCTTTTTGTTTTCGATATCCTTAAGATTAACTTGCTAACTTATACCATTACAGACGTTGTAATGCTTTAATTATACGGTTGTTTGGAAAAAAACTATTCTAATCATAATTTGAAAGTTGATATGTTGGCATATCTTGTGCCTTCTTCTTTAATGATAAACTTCTGTTCTTAGTGTTAAGTATATTTAAGAATTTAGTGGCTCCCTATTTGATGTTGTCACCTAATTTTAAGTTTCGCATGGTATAAAAAAATCAATATTTCAGCTTAAATACTCTTTTTTTATTTAAATTACTGGCTTGTAGGTGGCGTTGGCCTTCAGCTACGCGGGTTGAGGGTTCGATTCTTGCCCAGAGCCAATATTTTCTAATATAAAATTTGTTAGTTTTGTTATTATTTAAAATTATATATGAATATATTTTCCACTTGTCTGTCACCAATAACACGAGAATTAAATTATTTACGTTGGAACAGATGACCGCGTGTCATATATATTTATTTGAGATTTTACTTTGTTGGAATTTAAATAAAAATAAAGTACTCAGTTAAGAGATTTTTACAGCAATTGCGTTCATTTAAGTAATAACAGAATGAATACACTGTTCACATAAAAAATTAACAACGATGTTGAAGTAAATAAATGTTTGGGTTACACTCATATAGAAATAAAAATAATATAATACGCATTCGAATTGGGTGTATATTAATCTCGGTTTAATCTTGTTAAGGTGTATTGTAATTTATCTAATTCTATGACATGAGCTTACCAAATAACATTCCCAAATCTCTACGCAGTATTCACGTCTCTTAATACCAATCCATTAATTAAAACTTATTTTGTTCCAAATACGACACCTCTTCGTCGACAAATAGCGTTAGCACGCGTAATCCAAACTAAAACTTAGTTATTGTTATGGAACATATACGAGATTATTTTATCATGGAGGTAGAGAGATATGAAACTTATACGTACTTCAACCTATTAGCCTTAAAATTTGGATAAAACGATGAATCATGAGCTATGTCGACCTAGGAGTTCGAAACTATTAATTAACGCTAATTTTCAAATACCTTTTTTGCGGTGTGACACTACAAAATTTTATATCCATAACAAATAATGCGAAAGTCTTTCTGTTTGCATGTTATTTAAGGCTATAATATTTTTAAACTTTAGGTTTTTTACTTCAATAGAATGCGATTCTTTCTAGGGATCACGGGTACAAACCCAGCAATGAGTTTTCTATTTAAATCAATGAGACAGGCAGCAATGAGTTTTCTATTTAAATTGTTTTTCTATTTAACTATTAAAAGTTATGTGACTAATTGATTTAAATAGATTGCTAATTCCAATGTATCACACTCTTTTCGGTGAAGGAATACATCGTAATAAACCTGCATATCTGTTGAGAATTTTAGGAATTTTGTAACCTACTAATCCGCATTGGAGCAGCGTGGTAGGTCTAAGCTACAACCTTTCTCTCTAAAAATTAGAGGCCTATGCCCAGCAGTGGGATAGTAACAAGCCGTTAAATTTTCTATTTAACTTATGGATTCTCAACAAACAAATTGTATTCGAACATAAGAAAAATATGGTTTTTAACTTCGACATCATTTCATAAAGTCGTTGAATGATAGAAAATCTCTCAAAGGATGCGTTTAGTAAGAGACAAAGTGTGATTTAGATCTCTTTGGCGAAGCCCTTTCACGGCTACTATTTACTTTACACACAGAGCCGCTTCCAGTCCGTGCACTTAAATCCTTTGCTCAATATGTACGAACCGACTTTACTACCTGCATAGATTTCTTGCATCGGATTCAGTGTCTCAGATAGACTTTGTTTCCTTGTTTAGCTTATTTTAAAACACATTTTACGTCTTGGAAAAGAACTCCTATTAACCTTATTTGAAAAAATAAGAATGTTCTCTAATACATAGTCATTTGTATGATAATAATTACGCCGTGTGGTATCCGGCTGAATAGAATAATACCACCCTCATTTTTATCGAGATGTCATAAAAGGCGACTAAGGTACGTCGACCCGCCGTGTGGTATCCGGTTGAGTAGAATAGACCATCCTCTTTCCTACCGAGGTGTCGAAAAATACGACTAAGGTAAGTCCACGGCAGACAGGCAGCTGGCTTAAAATACGCAGCCAAATCATGTGACAACTTGTTTTAACATGAAGCCGACCCCACTTAGAGTGGAATAACGGTTTTGTTAAATAGTCTTTCACTTAAAATTATCTTAAACGTGAATATCTCTAACTAAATTTAAAAGTATTATTACTATGTTACGTCTCTCTAAAGAATCAACTTAGACCAGGGCCATTACTGCTCGAGTACGTGCCCCCGACATTTTAAGATAATTCCTTCATATAATATCCCATACTTAAGTCGTAATGAAGTTTATTCTACTCCAGTCTATCGCAACGAAGCGTAGAATGTAATCGGTTAAAAACTAATAGAGCCCCCCTCGCTGCGTATGGAAATGCCTCGTTGGAAACAGTTCTTTGATAGCGAGCCTCTTTCTTGTCAAATTAAAAGTGAGTTCAAGCTGGGCGATTTCGAGAAAATTAAAGGGGCGTCTCATTTTCAGGGAATACTCTTTACGGGTAATATTAGTATGATTGTGGCTCGCTCACTGAACTTAAGTATCTACTTATTTTGTACTGAACGTTTATTTTAATTAAGTGGACGCCTTATCAAGGTGTAACAAGCGAGTGTGTGTGGAAAATCATTTATTTGTCTGCATACCTCGTCTTGACTTAATTGAAATTCTTGTTTGTACTTCGGTGTTAACATTTCTTATAATTACGATAAACGAGATGGCTTAGATATTTAACGCAGAACGCAGACCTATTAAGACTTGAACTTATACTGTAATCAAATGATATCTAGTTTAAATGAAGTACTATATTTTATGAGCTATATCTGGGGAGTCACAAAGTCAGCTTAATAATAAAAAATACTGTTACAATCTAGCGCTTGATTTCAAGTTAAACGGCTTGTGATTGCAAATTTCATATGAATATGTTTCAAACATTCTTACGTAGATAACTATTAATACATAGTTATCGTTTTAAGTATTTGGCTTCAATTACCCCATTGCTGGGCAAATGTCTCTTCTGTCTATATTCATTTGCTGTTGTTTGTTTATGCCTGTGATTACGAAATCTATCAAATACAGACACATTATTTTGTGAATTTTATTTTATAATATGTACTAGCTAGTTACACCCCAGCTTCACCCGCGTGAAAATCAGTATGTTACAAAGTTTTCCCAAGTAAATCCCAAGCCCGCGGGACTTCTATGATTATATGTATCCTATATGTTGCCCACCACCTACTCTATATTTCAGTGAATATTCCTTATTATTAATAGTTTTTAGTAAATTAATCACATACAGACAGAGAGGGAAATTATTTTTTAAAGGGAAATTATTTTTTTCAAATTCAAAATATTCTTTATTCAAGTAAGCTTGTAAACAAGTGCTTTTGAATCGTCAACTCTAGTGCAGTTTTGGAAAGCTGTTCCTACCAAGTTGAGCCAGCAAGAAGCTCAGCGGTTGCTCTTTAAAAATATGATTCTTACTACCAGTTTCATTTAGTCAGTACTGTCTTATACAGGTTTGAAGAGAGGTTATATTCACACATTCTTATCATCTAAGTAATCCTCAACAGTATGGTAGGCTTTCTGTATCAACCTTTTTTTAACAGTGTTTTTAAACTGCTGTAATGGCAAGCTAAAATTGATTGAGGAATTTTATTATAGAATCCGGCTGAGTAGAATAGGCCATCTTCATTTCTTACCGAGGTTTCGTAAAAGGCGACTAACGTAAGGCGACCCGCCGTATGGTATCCGGCTGAGTATAATCGACCAACGTCATTTCTTACCGAGGTGTCGTAAAAGGCGACTAAGGTAAGTTGACCCACCTTGTGGTTATCCGTTTTAGTAGAAGAGACCACCCTCTTTCTTACCAAGGTACCATAAAATACGACTAAGGTAAGTTACCGTCAGGCGTCAGTTTATAAAATGTTGTGCCGACCCCACTCAGAGTGGGATAAAGGCAAGAAGGATGATGAGTATAATAAGATTTTCAGTATTCTATAAATTAATGTCAAATTTATTGTACCGTTTACAAATATTGCGCTGGGAAGCAAAAGGCAACTGGCGTTAAACAGACAGTCTTACCCTGTCTTAAGAACTTGTCTCTTCGTGGATTATAAACTCTTAGTTCCCTCTACTTGCACATATCAAGCTTATTGCTGTCCCCCTTAGTTTCTACGTTGGAACGCTCGCAAAACGCGTTCAACCGTGATATTGTCCTTTTCAACTTTAAGACTAAATGTAATATACTTAAATTTGAAATAAATTCTCAAGATTTTATCTTTTAAAGGTTTAATGGTATATGTCGCAATAAACAATATTTATGTACCATCCTCCTGCCCTTATTCCACTCTAGGTGGGGGCTCAACCGGCCGCCTGCCTGACGTCAACTTACCTTAGTATTTTACGACACTTCGGTAAGAAAGAGGATGCTCTATTCTACTTAACTGGACACCACAAAGTGGTTCGACTTACCTTAGTCGCCTTTTAAAACACTACGGTAAAAAATGAGAGTGGCCTGTTATACTCAGCCGGATATACCACATGGCATAAAAAATACAATCTTTAATATTTAAATGAGTTAATCTTGTATGTATATATAAAAATATATTTTCTGAATCTCGGAAACAGCTTCAAAGATTTTCCTAAAATTCAGAATGTAGGGGGTTTTGGGGAAGAAAAATCAATTTAGCTAGGTTTTATTTTACAAAAATTCATTTCCTGTTTTTGACTAAGAAAAAGACTATATTAATAAAATCTCATCAATACTCTATCTAGCCACTTGTAGTCACAGCAGCAATCCGAGAAGGGCAGCTTCTCTCTGCCCCATAACCGTAGAATAAGGAACACTTGCTGAAACATCTACTTTAACAAACCTTTCTCCTTCTATAAAACCTTGAAATTCCTTTAGAGATCGCCATTGGTCACATTAAACAAGATTATACCTTCTAAGCACCATTGACGTCATCTTGCAAATAAAATTCGTGAATATTAATAATCGTATTTTCAAGTAAAGATAGATCACACCATGTATTGCTAATTTGAAATATGTGCTGCTAGTGAAATTCACAATACAATATTATTCAGTCAATGTTCAAACTTATCTATTCTATAGATTGTATTCTATACAGGCAGCGCAGATTAATTGAGTCAAACATTGACAGGTGAAGTGAATACGGTGCTCGCGTGGAATGAAGGTGACATATTTAGTGAGATATATAATACTAGCTTTTACCCGCAGCTTCATTCGCGTGGCCTGTAGTCTAGCTTCTGCCACTTTTTAACCCTACAAATATTTCAATTACAAAGATCAGATCGAATGAGACTCATAGTTTAATGATTTTAGTAAATAACCGTATGACTTACATGAAAAACAATAAAATAGCTAAGTTAAATTTATCCAATAAACTAAAAACTGAAATATATAAAAGATTCTTAAAATAACTATTTTGTCGTAAGGCAAAAAGCGTAATATAGATCCTATTTCTTTAATTTACAGATTTGACCTTGACACATAGTGAATAAAAAACCTTGATATATTAATAATAGCCGGGATTTCTCAATGAATATAAATAAGCCAAACTTACTCAATACTACGAACTTATTAAGTTATAGAAGACGTAAAAATCGATCGTAAAAGTACATTATTTAAAGAACTTAAACTAATTATACTTTAAATTAAAGCCGTTGAAACTTGTCTATAATAGTTCTGAACTAACAAAAGACGTTGAAAGGGCAGCGCAGATACACAACAACAATAAAGTTGGTCGGATCTGCTGACCATTGCAAAAAGCACATCGTTCGTGGCGTCCTGAACACAATACAAAACTTAAATTGTTCGTGAAAGCGTTATGCACTCGACGGTTTCAATTTCCTCGCGAACTAGCAATTGCAGATGTTTGGACGATCCATAAATATGATTTGAAAATCGTTTTATGTATGAATCGTAAACTTTTATCTCCGCTACCATTGAGGATTGCTACATAAACGTTCTAGTTAGCCCTTTACAAAAGCTTCGGACATTTTAACACCAAATTGTATAGCATTCTTAGACCACATATTGCTAGGGTGAAATGATCCTTCCACACGCTAACTCTGTTTGTTAAATAATAACATTCCTAATAGCCTTATTGCGTTATGTCTTCGATGTAGTAATATATAAAAATAGATAAACAATACTTTTATACCTCTTTGCTTAATAAATATGTTCTTTTACACCGTGTTAGAGATCAGCTCGAAGTCAGTGTCGAAGCTCAGCTTCGTCGTAAGCTTCTATTGGTGAAGAGAATATTCCGCAGGATGTACTTATATCTGATATGTTGTAAATATCAATTTTATAATAACGTCATCAACAAATAATAAATGTACAAATTCAAATTTTTCTTTATTTAAGTAAACTTGTAAACAAGTGCTTTTGAATCGTCCACTCTTCTGCTGGTTCGGAAAACTGTTCCTACCGAGAAAAGCAAGCCAGGAACTTGGCAGTTGCCCTTTTTAAAATAATACTTATACCTAACTGGTTATCATCTAAATAATCCTCAACAGTATAATAAGCTTTTTGTATCGTTAATAAATAATAGATGATTTCTCCTGAAATGCCACTAGCTCATAATTACAAAAAATGTTATCCAAGCGTGCGGCATAAAATATTCCAGTAAGGATTAAGCTAAAGTTGCAAACATTTTAATATCAAACCGTCTGGTGAATATCTGCTGGTGTAAATTTCGCCGGGGTGAAACGGTCTTCGTGCACGCCACCTTCGGTTGGTCAAATAATAACATCCTTAATGGCCATATTGCCTAATGTATTTTAGCTAAATGGAATGGTGTTGCCGTCGCACGACACTTCCCATTTCAAGCTGCTAGTGATTTAGACTGTGCTTAGTGCACGAATCGCAACTCGAGCCACGCTCTCTGTTCTGTTTATTTAAGATATTCCTCTACTGGTTGTATTAGTGATAGCTTTAATTTTGTTCTCTTCATATTTTGTTTTGATATTGAAAATGTGAATATTAATCTGTATTTTTTTTGGATATGTTGTTATTGTTTCATGTATGTTTTTGGACTTGACAATTTGTAGGACTGACAATAAAAGTTCGTGGTATGGGCATGTGCGGTTTAATATTTGGATAAGTTTTGAGGTGATGTAGCTTTTACTATTTCATTTTTAGGTATCCAAGAGAGGGAATTATTAATAAAGTTTTAGTAAAATTATTAGTTTTATGTATTTGTGATTATTATATCTCCTTTTCATTTTTTAAAGAAAATTAAGCGTATATATATATATTTATTAAAGCGTCTGCGTCTAGGCGTAACCATTCTCTCCAAATTGGAGAGAATGGTTGAAGCTACGACCCAACACGCTGCTTTAATACAGATTGCTAGGTTACACTTATCTCCAAAGTTCTCAAGAGATATGCAGTTTTCCACACGATTTTAACTAAGAAACGTGTGATAATTGTTGTCAATTAGACACATAAGTTTTAATAGAAAACTCATTGGCCTGGGATTGAACTCGTGACCGTCTGTAAAGTCGGACTGTCCTACCATTGGGTTATGATAGTTCTTTTTTAATTTATGCTAATTAAATAAATTTATTTTAACACAATAAGATCATATTTTTTATCCCATCTGAATTCAACGTTTCAACATTAATTAAAACAAATCATTAATCAACATTAAGGTTGTAAAAGACTGACCAAAATAATTAGTCCTATATAAAATACTGGCGATGCTTAATCCGCTTCACTGTAATGTAGTCTAACTAAGCACGACTTATCTAATCAAAACAATGTTAATCCTAAATCTACAACAAACGTTTGTTTAGCATTCTTAATTCCACGCAAACTTGTATTTAACGTTTGTAATATTTAAATTAGAATTCCCACCTCTAGACTAATTACACTATCATTAATAACATCGGCGTACGAAATATAAATTTGAATAAAAACGAAAACGTGACGCGGAATTATTAAATTCTATTTACTGTAAAGCGGATAACATTTCTGACGATTTAAGGAAAAATATTTGGAAAATTATTTAAGGTACACAAAAACAAGATTTGAATTTTAGACTTTAAGTAAGCAAATAATTTATATCAAGGTAATATTTTGTTTCTAATTTTAATTCTTTGTTACAAGATTTGAAACATGTACTTACAACCTCCTTCATGTAATTAGTCAATAATATATAAAAAAAACATTGTCGCCGTCAATATCACATTGAGTTGTTGAGAAAGAATAAATGGGTTGACTTTTGAGGAAATTGCTTCTTATTTATTGAATAAGTGTAAAGGAAGAATAACGTTGTTATATTTTTCTACTGTATTATTTAGTAATACTATCATTTACTGATTTATTACTTACGTCAACAGTAACATGGTAATTTATACAAAATATTCAATTTAATATGGATAATTATACATTCTATTATATGGATTACAAATAACCCACATAAATAACCCACAGAAGGGCGGGATCACTTTGGCACAAGTTGATACTTTTATAGGAATTTTAATCGTAGGTCATTTGTGTACTCAGTTTTTTTTATTCCTATTTGAATATAACATGATTTGATAATAATTACTTAAATTAGACACAAAACACCAAACAAAGTAAGTGATTAAATTAAATAGTCCAATTGAGTGCGGCATGCGTTTACAATACACAAACCATTAATCTACTACCGAAGAGCTTTCAGTTACCGACCACAAATTAATCACATTACCGAGTAGATTACGAGATTATGTATCGAATAAACATTTTTTAGGTAAAACTTTTAAATGGTGGAAAAACACTGATTATGACCTAAGTACCTGGGTGACCAAACCTTGAATGGTAATTTATTAAAAGATAAAAAAAATAAGGCGCCGTGAGACTCGAACCCGGGTTTTGAACATTTTCGGTCCAAAAACAGGGATAAACAACTTTTTTTAAAATAAATCTAACTAGATTTCTCTCCCCCAAAAATCCCCCACACGCTGAATTTCAAGAAAATCGTTGGAGTCGTTTCAGAGATTCACAAAATATATTTATATATATACATAAAATATTAACTCATTTAAATATTAAAGATAAGAAAACATTCGGCGCGTAGATGTAATGAGCTATAGAACGTCTTTACGTATCTACGAAATGAGTAGATCTATTGAAAAATGAGATCAAAGAGCAGTGATAACCTAGCGGTAAGACTGTGCGACTCTTTCGGGCAGGTCACGTGTTTAAACCCGGGGCAGGCACCAATGAGTTTTTCTGTTAAAACTATGTCTAATTTATAATTGCAATTTAACACACGCTTTTTGGTAAAGGAAAAAATCTTGAAGAAACCTGTATATGTCTGAGAAATTCTGGAAATATGTGTAGCCTACCACTCCGCATTGGAGCAGCATGGTAGATCTTAGCTCAAACTCTTCTCTCCAAATACGGATAGGGGAGGCCTATGCTCAGCAGTAGGATAGTAACAGGCTCTTAATCTACTCTTTATGAAAAATAAGAGCCACTGATTGACAAAGTTTGACAAATACTGAAGTTAATGTAGCAATTTGATGGGGCATATTCACAAGAACCAGTTGATGGTAAAATGTCAGAGTTTGAAATGGTAGCCATGCATCAGAAGTTGCAGTAGACAAGTTCAAATAGATCACAGAAAGTCGCCAAATTTAGACTCGTGATTATTCTCTTAACTAATATAATCTTAATTATATCTTTGAGTAAACACCTTCTAGGCATAGTTTCGCTTGACCTTAGTTAGGTATACTTGTTTTTCAACCATGAAGAGATGGCTTTTCTGTGCACGCATTTTTATTCTTTTGGTTGCTGCTAAAAGAGTAATTAAAACTCTGTTATAGAGTTTCTAACCAGTGTTTGAAGCCGCGAATCGTAAGATATATGTAGTTTTTTACGTATGACCATTACGGCTTTAACCGTAAAGCATCTTCTTAAAAGGCTAGAATCTTCTATAAGAATTAAAAGTATAGTACCTTTAAGTAAATTAATTTAAATTGTTACATCCATAATTGTTACATAAAATCCTAACTTTTTCAGTCCTAAATCTAAACTGTCTCAGCTATGTTATTCCAAAGTTTTTAATATTATTTGTCTTAAAAATTTGAAAAATGTACGTAAGGTGCTTACAAAATAAAATAAACCAAAAGAATGTCTACTTTATATTAACCACAGACGACAATAAGTTAAAAAACTTATGTTGTAAGGAAGCCCTAATGTACTTTGTAACTTTGTTGCTCTCATTTGGTACAACGTCCGCAACGCGAATGTGACCTGACGGGATCCTAAAATTTAAGGCAAGTTTACAAGCTATGACGTCTCGGAAAGTATCTATGGAGCATGTAATGTCCAACATTATAAATAAGAATGTTAGTTTGTTCTTCTTGGATTTCCGAACAGTGCAATGATGTGTGATGAGTGATGACTGATGTGAGATTTGATATGAAACTAGTAAAAAGTCTAGATAGTAACTTAAGCTACATTTTGTCTTTACACTTAAAGTCGCTGGCAGAACCTAGGATTAATATATATCCATGACGCGAACAGATTAGTATATAACTAAGCTTGTTTGGGTATTGCTTCGCTATGCGATTTTGTCGTGGAGTCTATCTCCTGATGATGCTTCGGTTGCAGGGCGTTCGGTTGCGGGGAGATTGTTGAATTTGTGATAGTGAACGTATGTAGTGCTTGTGTATTGTGGTGGCGGTAGCGGAGGTTTGTGCATGTGTTTTACGAATCTTACATGTATCAGGTATGAAAACGGACTCTTCGCTGTACATTTAGCATAAAATATTTTCAATTTTCTTCATCGCGGATTATAGCATAATAATTTTATTATTACTTTTGTATTATGGATCTCCGCAAAGTAACGCCTACTTCTGTAAATTATCCATGACGTGCTTTAGGTTCATAGTTGCTTTACTTAACGCATGAAATTCTATTCGTGTCAGAGTACAGAGATTTAGCGGTTGGTGAAACTCATATTTGTGTAGCACTAAACTATTAATAAGAATTAATTTATTTCATTATGCAAGTTTGGCAATTCTTGTAACTGAAAAGATTTTATTTATTTATTTATAATGAATGTGGGTTAATACATTAAAGTTTTAGTTAATACTTACTACTCTCATTAGTAGGTTTCAGTAGTGCTAACTCCGTAACACTGATAAAGCTGCTACTCGTCAGTTGTATTTGGGTAAGCTTATACAGGTTTTTCACTGCCTTATATATAGATAGAATCAATAGAGCTTTGACAGTTTACAATGCAAGACAAGCTTCTTAAGCATCTTATTGTTTATAAAATTGGACTTATTAATGTTCGTAAATAATATTTCAGCTCGAAGATGTAGTTAATTTATTGCTGTGTAAGTATTCAGATTGCTCTTAATTTTCTTAAAATTTATCGTACATGATGAAAAATGGGAGTGGTAAGAGAAAAAAATATATCGAGAAAATATTCATGAAGCGATGTTCCGTGTTACTGACCGAAATAAATGACAAACTCATAAATTAAAATCAAAATAGACACGAAAATTTATTTATCTAATGCAGCAAATAAATTTAATACAGTACAGAATGCTGCATTGTTTATTCATAAATTATTATAATAAATTGACACCAATTGTTTTGGCGGCACGATTTCATTGCACTCAAAACAAAAATTAATATAATGGAATAGATGATAACAATTTGTAATACATTGAAATAGGAATAATACGTTTGGAAATTTATTTGTCACGAGTAGGACGTCACAAAATAATTATGTAGAGTTACATAAATATTGAATAGGCAATGTATTGACGATATTTCAATTAATAACGTTTGCCATTCTCGCTCGTTGTATTTGTTTTGTGGTTAAATTATAATAGTGGTGCTGATAACAAACTGATAGTAATAAGCTAAATAGGTAATAGCAAACAGAGAATAATGGCACAATTAGACGGACAGAAATTTATGATTCTAATTTGTATCCCCCTATTATTGGAGATAGCGATGAGGTTCACGACCGTAGGAAAAAATCTCAGTATCAATCATATTTACCGTTTAAGCATTTCGTATCAAAATTAATGGAATATGATGAAAAAGACCATTTGTAAAATCATAATGCTGTCGTTCTTGCGTTTATTATTATTTTTAAGTTAGATGCATATGCCTTGCTACCTTTTAATGAATTACTTTTATCAGTATTTAACTATCCCATATATTTTTCTGGTCATCACAGAAAGGAGATTGTTGTACACTTTCGTGGGAAGAGTCATTGCGCACAATAGGTGATGGAATTAGCATCTAGCTAATGTACTAGAAATGAGTTACTGCGCCGTGTAGTGTGACTGTGAAATAGGCTATCTGATATCGATTCAACTTGTTTCTCAATTAGGAGTAATATTTTTTAAATATAACTGCGATTAAAAGTGATATAAAGACATATTATTTTAGCGATCTTATCATCATAATATCACATCAACGACATAATCATATGAAAATTCATTGATAGCACCTATTAGGAATTATTGTCATGTTGTAACTTATAACAAACGTAAGGAAGGCATATAATGTGGGTCGGTGTATCTGAAGCGGTCGATGCATTTGGGGCTCCCGATTAGCGGAGTGTGAGGCCACTTTTAGAGACATCCAGTTCATAGCTGCTGCTAGTGGGTTATTAGGAATTATTGTCAGAGTGTTATTTATATTTTCAGTAGACAATAATTGTGTGTAAATTAACCCACATGCAAATAGTACCTTTAAAGTGTTTTTTAGATTAGATTAGAGAAACCAGCTTTGTAAGCACCGAAACTATAACTTGGTACTTTGTGTGCTGTGGAAACTTTTTGTTTTATAAAATGCGAATGATATGCAAATGTGCTTTTACATAACATATATATATTTAAAAAAATCTTTATTAAAAGCAAGATTTTCATAATAATATTAACTTAAATATTCTCATAATATTAGTTATTAATTTCTATAGACAGCCGAAAGATTACTTATTCTAAATGTTTACGGTGTTTTTTAGTAGCCGAATTTTAATGTTATATTTCATATCATCAAAATTTAGCTGTATTATATAGGCAACATACATGTAACTGTTTTCACAAGTAAACTTTATACCGTTTGCCCTATATTAAAGATCATATGGATTTGGCAGCGAGCCCATGACTTATTTTGAGTCTGATTTAGATAAATTCCCCTTTAGAGTGATTTTCGATCGACCTGGAGATGAACTAGATTATAAATATTGAGTAAAACGTGGAGTAAAAAAATATATTTATACAAGATACGTAATAAGTAATAATATATTACAATAATACATGCTAAATTAAGTTTTTTGAAACTAAGTCTACTACTTATTATAAAACAAAGTACAAAAAGCTGTCTGTCTGTATGTGATCAAAGTGTGTGACGAGGTTTCGCGATTTTTATGAACTCACCTGCTAGAAGCTTTGATCAAGTACGCCGCGTAAACCAACAGAGATACACTAAAGTAATGTACTAGAGAATTGTAGATCCACAAAAATACTAAAAAAAAAGTCCGCGACAGTATGTCTGTATCTCTTATGGTTAATGATTTCACCGCGGGCGAAGCCGTAAGCACAACTAATTATATTTCAAATCTTTCCAACAAATCACAGAAGAGACATTGTGACGAGGCTTCTTAACTAGTTTTTTGTAACATCATTAATTTTACCATATTTAATTACCTAAATACTATCGCAATAGTTTGTTATAATCAAAATTAATATTTATTGATACATAGAATGATCCAGTGAATAGCACAGACTACATAGACCTTTAGTCTTTAAAAACATTATTTATTACATTTGAGCTGTTTATTACCGCGTATGAGGTTTTGGCTCTGATCCAAACTTTACATTGACCGTGAATTGGATTCATTCTTTATCGGAACGATCTTCAGCGTTCCATCACCTGGAGATCTGACTTATATCTACTATATTAGTTTTCTGCCAATATGTAAACCTATTTGAAATGAGAATTTCTAACCTCACAGATTTCCATAGTACAAAGGTTAACCCCCATCAACGAAAACCTATCGGATTCTTCAGTGAAAGAATGCGAGAGGTCATCGTTAGTTAGTGTTAACAGCTCATGTGTAGAGCTAATATTATTTGAATCTCTCTCGTAGTATATACGAATGAGTATCAGCATTTAAATTGTTGATTTTCTGTTTTATATCTGTACATACTACGCAATTTTTTATGGCAATTTTAAAGTCCTCAAATGGAACAATCATTTAATCTCATAGCATTTCTCCCAGAAAAATCAGATCAATGTGATGATAAAAAATTAGACATAGTAGGTTAATATAGGCTACTGCTAATTGGAGGGTTGCTGCTTTACACCCAAAACGCTGCTTTTATTGACAAATTCCACATTCGAGAAATTCTTCTGGGATATACAATCTGCATATATTGTGATGTGATGAGATGGTTTGTTATGTTTCAATTTTTTATTCACTAAAAAGCGCATAATAATGAATTGTAAATATAAATGGAGAATGTAATTTTTATAGAAGATGTTTAGATCTATGCTTGAAGTTTCATCTATGACCCTCTAGTAATGATCAATTATTCTCATAGTTAGGCCATTAAAGCTTTAGAAAAAAGTGTATGTATATATATCTACGAACATTTGTTAAAAATAAAGGACAAGCAGTTGTGTTAATATGATATATTGACAGATTGAATCATCATCCTCCTGCCCTTATCCCACTCTAAGTGGGGTCGGCACAGCATGTTATAAACATGCTGTCACATGATTTGGCTGCGTTTTCACGACCGGCCGCCTGCCTGACGTCAACTTACCTCAGTCGTATTTTACGACACCTCGGTAAGAAAGAGGGTGGTCTATTCTACTGAACCGGATACCACACGGTGGGTCAACTTACCTTAGTCGCCTTTTACGACACCTCGGTAAGAAATGAAGTTGGATATTGACAGATTGAATGACTGCTAATAAACATAATCATCCTAAATAGATTTGTATTCAATGAAACGAAATATTTACACGATCTATGCAATTATTAACTAAGTACACACTGGCCTCTATCGTGGTATCCTTGTGCTCGTTTGGTAAACAATACCCGGTGCAGACTATAAGCAAATAATATATGATGAATTATTGAGCTTGTTATATTGACAATTGTGTACTTACGCATAAATATAGCTGAAGTTTATTGCTTGTTTATGTGTATCTTATTGATGTTGTAACTTATGACAAACGTAAGGAAGGCATATAAAGTGGGTCGGTGTATCTGAAGCGGTCGATGCATTTGGGGCTCCCGATACATTGATTAGCAGAGTGTGAGGCCACTTTTAGAGATTTCCAGTTCATAGCCGCTGCTGGTGGGTTTGTAGGTAATATGTTCAACCTGACTTACCCTGTCCCTTGCATCAGCAGCATTATAGAGCACTCAGGTCTTATAGTCGCTGAGAGTCCGATATATCCGCCGCTCTTTACCATCTGGCGGCGATGACCCATAAGGAGTTTTCCTGATTCTAAAAGAATAGACATCTGAATAGAATATCCTAAATTCAGTCAAAATCAAAATCATCCATCACCTTGCCCTTATCCCACTCTAAGAAGGGGGGGGTCCAACATGTTATAAACATGATGTCACAAGATTTGGCTATGTATCTTACGACCGGCGGCCTGCTTGTTGTCAACTTACGTAATTCGTATTTTACCACACCTCGGTAAGAAAGAGGGTGGACTATTCTGGTCAACTGGGTACCACACGGTGGGTCAACTTGGCTTAGTCGCCTCATAAGATGCCTCGGTAAGAAATCAGGGTGGTCTATTCGATTCGACCGGATACTACACGACGGGTCGACTTACGTCGACAATAGTGGCCTTTTACGACACCTCGGTAACAAATGAGGGAGTTATATTCTATTCAGTCGGATACCACACGGCAATTTTTTTTCTAAAATTTACATCTGAACACAGTATCCTAAATTTTGTCCTAATTGTTCTTAATGTAAACAGTAAATACTTGGTGACAAATCTATTGATTTTATATTAAACTTTTAACAACGTAAAATGCAAAATTGTCTTTGTAGCAAAATGTATACTGCAATTTCATTCCAGCGCAACTTTTAGCTTCATAAAAGAGTTAGTATGTAAAAAAATGTTCAAGTTATTTGCTATTCGATTAACCCTTTTGTGCGATTTTATATAAAATGGTAATTTTCTAACCAAAAGACTGAAAATCTGTTTATATATTTTCATATGAGAAACAATAACCAAATAAACACAACTTAAAACAGTAAAATTCAGTATAATAACAAATCGAATATTTATTTCTTGCATATACGAGTATTTACATGTATTTTGACTAGTCCGATGGCACAGTTGGCTTTGACTCTACCTTTAACTTCGCGGGTCGAATTACTGTCGGGTTCGATTACCGCGCAGGGCTAACATTTTCATTAATTGTTAGAGTCTGGGTATATTATGTATTTAAAATTATAAATGTATATAAGCCATACCATTTGTCTGTCACCCATAAAATAAGTCTAAGTTACTTACTTTGGGTATAAACGACCGTGCGTGTAATTTCATATATATATTTTATTTATTTTAAAGTTGTCTTGCGATCGAAAGTTATCTCAATCGACGACGTCCAATGTTGAATATATGTCTCTTTACAGTATTTCTACATCGACCAGTTTTGTTCTGCTTGTATCTACAACTTAGGTCGTTTATTAACCAAGTGGTGGCATACAGTATGTGTTTCGTCGCCATTTCCAAGTTGTTTATAGATTAAAACAACTTTTTATTGTGTCTATTTTAACTTTTTTTTCAAAAATTCAAACTTTTTGTGTTCTTCTGAAGATATTCTTTATTTCTGTTTCTTATAATTACAGTAAATTGGCTTAGCCCAGCGGTGACATCCTGCGACTCTTTCACTTCAAGGGTTCACCCTTGACCTTCTCGAAACAGACAGACCCGGGACATGGACCAATAAGTTTTCTATTAAAAACTTATGTGTTTAATTGATAACATCGTGAGGAAATCTGGATATGTCTAGAGAATTCTAGGGATCTGTGTAACCTACCAATCCGCATTGGAGCAGCACAGTAGGCCTTAGCTCCCATCCTTCTCTCGGAAAATGGAGAGGCCTATGCCCAGCAGTGGGATACTAACAGGCCGTTACTATAATTACGTTACAGGATTTACTAGATATTATAATTAAATGATATTTATAACTAACAAAGAAAAACAATCAATGATATAAAAACGCTCTATACTTGAAGGGTTCGAAAGAGGCGATTTTATTATGAGCAATCTCTTACAGACAAGCACTATTGAGAGTTTCTTTAACTGAAATGCGAGATAATATAAACGAACCAAAAACAAAATAAAGTATATACTTTATAGAAACACCTTCTGTTAGTTAAACATACTAAAACAGAACACAATAAAGTTATGCGGCTCTTTGGCACGAATGTCAGTGCTTGCTTTCAGCTTTGCGAGTCGCGAGTTCGATTCCCGCTGAGTCTGGGTGTATATATGTATAAAAATACTTGTTTAAAAGTATACATCTTCATCTTCCTGCCCTTATTCTACTCTAAGTAGGGTCGGCACATGTTATACGTTTTCACATGATTTGGCTTCTATGTTACTACTTATATAATAAGACCGTCCGCCGGCCTAACGTCAACTTATTTTAGTCGTATTCTTCGACATTTCAGTAAGAAAGAGGATGGTCTATTTAACTCAGCCGGATACCACACGGCGGGTAGACTTACCGTTACTTACGTATTTAGCTTTGCAAGTGATTTTCTTATGCTATGTTGAATTTTATTTGAAACTTTTAAATATTTTTTATGTCTCTCAGACACAAAAATATTAGTTTAAGCTGAATAAATACTATTTCTTGGCAGGAATTGAATTTACATGTGATTCCACGATGTTCAGTCACGTTGCTAGGGCCAAAGGTTCTACTGTAGTTCATAATATAACGAGAAGCTTATCGGCTCCGACACATGCCGTGTTTGTTTATTGTTTAACTATATAGACACTACTTGTGTTTGCTCCTGAATTTCGCATCAGTACCCACAAAACATATGACTTAAAGCTATATATATACCCACTATCAAATACTGAAAAGGTTGATTTTCAAATTATAAATAAAATTAAAAAATAAATATTTTAAGGTTACAAACAAATAAGTTGGATATGTTTCTTTTTTATAAATTTTGGTTACAAGTCATCATTGCGCCGTGTCGTATCCGGCTGACTAGAATAGACCACCCTCAATTCTTACCGAGGTGTTGTAATAGGCGAGTAAGGTAATGTTCGGGCAATATTTTCCACCGAGGGTAATCGGGTCCTGTTGCACCTGAGGTGTGGGTAGGTGACCAATTAAAAAAGAAGATCGGTCGGCCGCGCAACACGGTGCACGGGCCTCTGAGTGAATTGCAATAAATATCGGTGTTCAGTGGATTATCGTATCAGTATATAAGAAATATAAAGGATAATTCGTTGTTTGTATGTATAAACTATATTCAAGAACAATTAAAGTTGTGATTCCACGAATATAGGTGGATTAAGTTTTATAGTGTGGTTATACTCCGGCCGGAGCGGCGTGTACGCCATAACTTAAGAAGAAGCCTCTAAGTCAAAGGTCAGTATTCCTTGATTATTCGGGGTGGAGAAATTGCCTGTTGTCTGCCTATCCTACCTATGCTCACCAACTGCAGCCATCGAAGGCACGCAGTAGGCGCAAACGGGTAAGTTGACCAGCCATGTGGCATCCGGCTGACTAGAATAGTCCATCCTCATTTCTTACTGAGGTGTCGTAAAAGGAGACGAAGGTAAGTTGACGTCAGGCAGGCGTCAGGTCGTTAAATACGTAGATAAATAATTTTATAACATATTGTGCCGAGCCTAGAGTGAGTTAAGCGCAAGAGAAAGGGTAGTAAATATAATATATATTTTAAGCTAGCAACCATAAATTTGTTAAAAATGGTTTTTATAAATTTTGTTTACAAGTTATCATTATGACCAAAACGAATGATCAATCAGTATAATCGAACTCTCAATTCTCCATTAGATTCGAAACATATTATACTAGATTCAAAAACGCATATAAAGTTACTAGTAATTCAGCCTTTTTGGTATATAATTCGGTTCTTAATGAAAATTATAATTGTGAAAATATAAAATATATTAAAAAGGTTAGCAATTTTGAATTTTCATCTATCATGAGTAGTATTCATAGTTATTTTATAGAAACCGGCTATACTCACCTCTTATTCTATCGGGTTAGTCCGTTTCATCCGTGCATCCGATGACGAAGACCAGATTCACAGGAAATCCCCCTCCACTACCACTCACGAGTCGCGTCCAGTGATATCGTCGTGTAAAGAGCTCATGAATAAGTGCCCCAGATAGGTTTGAACCTAATCGGGCTTACCCGATAGAATAAGACGTGAGTATAGCCGATTTCTACACATTAACAATTTCCAAAAAATGTACAACCACCGAAACAGCTATCTTCTTAAACGTAATTGTTAAACTGTTTAACTTTTTATCTACTCTTAAGAACACTCTTTAGAAACAGTTTTGTATTATAGTTTCCTTATAAAATTTATTATAAAATTAAAGTAGATTAGATTAACGCTAACACCCTATGAAACATCAAAAGCTTTACATCATTCTGCTTTGTCAGCTTCTTCAACCATAACAGATAACACACCCTATTTACCCTATTATATTTGAATAATTTATAGAATTAGGCGTTACTTTGCGGAGATCCATAATACAAAAGTAATAATAAAATTATTTTGCTATAATCCGCGATGAAGTAAAATAGAAAATATATATAATGCTTAATGCAGAGTGGACAATCGGTTATCATACCTGATACATGCAGGAGTCGTAAAAAAAAAAAAAAACACATGCACACACCTCCACCACCGCCACCGTGATACACAAGCACTATATACGTTCACTATCACAAACTCAACAATCGTTTCGCTCCGCAACCGAAGCATCGTCAGGAGATAGACTCCACGACCAAAATCGCAAAGCCGATTTTGCTTTGCGATTTTGGTCGTGGAGTCTATCTCCTGACGATGCTTCGGTTGCGGAGCGAAACGATTGTTGAGTTTGTGATAGTGAACGTATATAGTGCTTGTGTATCACGGTGGCGGTGGTGGAGGTGTGTGCATGTGTTTTTTTTACGACTCCTGCATGTATCAGGTATGATAACCGATTGTCCACTCTGCATTAAGCATTATATATATTTTCTATTTTACTTCATCGCGGATTATAGCAAAATAATTTTATTATTACTTTTGTTTTCTATTATATTTGCTCATTGTCTTTTATTTACGTCAGGTCACAAAATGCAGTGAGTCGGGGCTACGATGAGATTAGGCCGTCTAAATTCGGGCTTAAATTTTAATCGCTGTTTAAGGCTTACCTAACGGAGGCACTGAATCGCTGCTTTACGAAGTATATTTTGGTAGTAGTTGCTTACTTGCGCGAAGGGGTTTAATTATGTAAAGCTTTACAATGTCAAATATGTACGCAAATATTTGCATATCGTTTATTAATTTTTGGTTATATGGCTCTATAAAAAAAGAAGCTGTGTGATGTTTGGCTGAGTAGAATAGGCCACCCTCATTTCTTACCGAGGGTTCGAAAGAGGCGACTAAGGTTAGTCAACCCGCCGTGTGATATCCGGCTGAGTAGAGTAGACCATCCTCATTCCTTATCTAGGTGTCGTAAAAGGCGACTAAGGTAAGTTGACCCACCGTGTGGTATCCGGTTTAGTAGAATAGACCACCCTCTTTCTTACCGAGGTGTCGTAAAATACGACAGAGGTAAGTTGACGTCAGGCAGACTGCCGGTCGTAATAACGCAGCCAAATCATGTGACAGTATGTTTATAACATGTTGTGCCGACCTCACTTAGAGTGGGATAAGGGCCGGAAGATGATGATGGTTCTATAAAAACTGGTTATATGCATGTCGTGCTTAAGTATCAGGTTAAGTACTAACTAGTTTCCAACCCGTCCAAGATCCTTACTCATGTTACGTGTGAAGTTGTATGTTGAAGTTTCATAACTACAAGAGGATAATATCAGATGGGTTCAGAATAAGTCAGGCAAACCCTAAATTTATGGTTGACCGTAGCATTTCAAAATATATGGTGTAGTTTAAAATTAAAAAATATATAAATTAAAATATATATATAAATATTGAAAAATAAAGGTTTATATATATTTTTAAATATAAATGTTGCGTATGTTGCACTTCATATCAACACAATGGTAACAATTTGAGGTTTTATATTATATTTCATTCGTTAACATATCGAAATAACTTTTCAAAATATCAAACGACATGTCAGTTTGTTTCTTCTTTTTTCAACCGATTAACCCTACTGCTAGCATAGGTCTCTTCAAGAGATTTCTGTAACACATTACTTGTGTTGCCTTAGAACCCAGTATCTTATATGTATATCATAATCAATTTAGAATCCTTTATACATAGTAACAATTATGCTTATGAATCAGATTGATAACGTAGATTTTTGAAACATGAACGTATCTTTAACATAGTTTGAATTTACCTAGGTAAATTTGCAGCAATTCAAAAATTTATACGCTGAGAATTTGCGGTCATAAATGCCAAAATTATTTATAAGAATATCCTTATAAAGCCTGAGCTGAATAAAACCTGAAATATTGACCATAATAATAAATAAATAAGAGAAACAGTACTTGGGTAGTGGTTACAGAAATCGCGTTGAGATAGACGCGTTATTTTTCACTTGGCTTTATTTTTACGCGGAGCTACATCGACGGGCAACATCGAACGGGATCCTAATCAATTTAATTTATCAGGGTTCCCCCGAGGCGGCCATTCACTTCATTTAATGCGCGTATTTTGCGGCTGGGCTGATTGTTTTGAACCATTCAGCTGTACGGTCCATTTAGATTAATTATAGGATTACTTAATTTCATTGTGAATTATGTATTAAGCTATCATATTACAACAATGAAATATTTGTGTTCATAAATATATTTCAGAATGATGATACTCATTGTTTTGATTTTATCATGTTTCTATGATTACCGTTAAGACTTTTTCTGTCGAATTAAAAGATGGGTGTGCTTTTTCTTCAACCAATGATATCCTTATAGACATCATTGACATTAAATTATTGCTTTAATCAGTGTTCCGTATTCAATTAGTAATTGCAGTAGTATTAAGATCAACTGCTTATAAAGCCTAGGGTATATAATTAGTTGATCTAATTTCTATTGAACAGTAGAGAATTGTTATTATAATCTTTTGAATGTGATTTATCTTTTGAAATGTTATTTTAAAGCTTTAGTGGATAAATGGCGCGCGTTCTCTACCAGCCAACCTTAGTGTCAAACTAAACACCCAAAATTCTTAAATCGAAGCAGATAGTAAAAAATAGACATGACATTTCCAAAGTTCCATTGTAAATGCAATCTATCGTAGATACAATGCTCATAAGAAGTATTAATTATCACGAGGAAAGGAAAGATGGCAATCGAAGGCTGAAATGAGGGTAGAATTACGACAGTGGCAGCATTTGTCTCGGCAACTAATAAAGGAGACAATATTGCACTCGATACGTATAAATGTGTGAGCAACATTTGGGGCGTGATATTAATTCCGCCAGTAATTGCGATCGGTTTCCACCCCGGGCTGCAGCCATGAGCCATGAATACGGGAGTTACCGCTATTTGTTCCTGACTTTGCGGTTTAGGGTTTTACCTCGAGCCCGTCCTATATTTATTTTCTTCGAGTTTTGGCCAAATACAATAGTCAAGAGGAACATCAGAACCGTTAAAATCGCAAAACTGGTGTGCCACTAAATGGCCAATATAACGATACTATCGTCATCTAACAGGATGATTAAAATTTCATAAGGTCTGTTAATTAATGTTAATAATAATTACGAGTTAGGGGTAGTGTTAGTTTTTTTGTCCTATTTTCATGTTATAATGTTTGTATCATTATTGTGCCAATTTTATTTGTGATAAAAAGTAGTTGCGAGACAGGCTAAGTGTCTCAGGCTATTTTTTAATCTAGTAATTTAAGTACATGCAAACGACGTCAAGGTGAGAAACGAGGGATAAAAGTGTCTTTATGTCCGAATCGACAACTACAGCGTTTAAGTAATTAAATAACAGATTAGGAGATAGAAGAACAACAATTTTCTAAAAAGATCATGGCGCGAAGCTAAAGTGCTTATGAATGCCATATATATTATGGAAAACCGAAAGATAGTTGTATCCGTAGGTTTTACAATTGCATCGGAAGACGCAGAATTGATAAATCTCCTTTGGGTGGACAAAAGACCTTAAAATTCGCAAAGAAAATGCTGGAATGCTGATCTTAGAGCACAAGTTCGTATTCACTTTTCTTTGAAGTACCTATGACCTATATGTGTTGGGTAAAAAAAGAAAAACATGAAGAAGAGTAAAAATTAATGAATTTTAGACCTTGTTGAGAAAAGTCATTTTAAGCTGTCAAGTTATATAACTTAAGAACTTTTGTTACAAAATTACGTCTAGTTATCCAACTTCATATAAAGTGTCCATTGTAAGAGGAATACTTTCACGTACAAATTCTAACACGTAAAATTCACTGGGTGGGAGCCAAGATGTAGGCATAATGTCCACATTTAGAGATCTTTGATGTCAAATGCAACTTGAAGTACCTTTTGTAAGTATCAACTTTTATTCAATGGGGATTTTTAAGGAAGAGCTCTTTAATAAAAATTTAGAAAAATTATAATTAAATTAGTTTATAATAAATAAAGATGAACTCGAGCTGTATGAGAACAAGCAGTGGATATAACTTTAATATCAGGGCATTTAATATTCAGTGCATCACTTTATTTTCCTAGTAACATAGTAACTCTTTAAATATATACAAAAATACACTTAAACATACCAATATATTTTGGAATTAAAATGAAATGAATTTAATAATTTTAAAGATTTTTCTTGCTTCTCATTGTTTTAGATACTACTTTCACATTCATATTTCGCAGTTTGTTAGAAAATTGAGGTGTTTCTTGTTCGAAGAAAATAAGGCATCGTCTTTTTAAATATAAGTAGGACGTAACTCCATTCGGCAAAAGGCCTCTCAACTCCACGCCAATGTAGTGCTACCAAATTGAAGAGACCTTCCACTTCTTTTGTATCGGCAAAAGATTGGTAGAAATAGGGGTTAGCGGAAAGATGCGGTGGGTCGATTATTAGTGGTCGTGTTATACACAGTCAGCTCGATGTGTGAACGGAGGTCCTCGTTATTTTCAATTTCCATATACAAGAGCCCTTACTTATAGTACGTTCTCGTCTACGAGTATGAGGGTGTATTAAGCCATGAATCTTATAAAGGTTCGAGTAGATTTAATACGCTTAGGCAAATATATTTTTCGTGATTATTTTTTAGAGAAAAACTGTGTAATCAATTTATATAGTCGACACGAACGTTGTGTTTTGAAATATTACTTTTGACATAGCTTAACGAATTAATATTGTAAAAATAATACTGAGGATAATTTTAAACCATTTTTATTTCGCGTTGTGTGAAATTTATAATGGAAGATGGTGTTATTATAACACGTTTCTGGCAACACCAAAGGCACTCACGGTAAGGTAGCGAGGGGTGGGTTACAATGAGAAAATTGTATTTCCATTTTTACAATTTCAATTTAGTATTAATTTGAGTCCGGGGCCCGGTCGGGAGCGCCGCCACATGTAAAATATGGATCGGCTAAGTGAAATTAAAATGCTCTATAAATTGCGATTTTTGCAAGTCCTAAAGTGGAGAAGGCTTTTTATTATTTATCGCCCGAGCGCTCGTGGCCGACGTCGACTTACTGAAAATCGCTGTTATTATTCAATTTACTTGTTTAAAGTTTTTACTTTGATGCCAGTTTTTATTTTTTAAGCCTATAAAGACCTTCCACGTCTTTTGTATCGAATGAAAAGTTTATAAAATTTAAACTGTAGTTTTGTACTGAAGTTTCAAAAATATTTCGTAGTTAGTTTGATGTTACCTATTTAATGAAAATTAAAATAATGTTTTTAATTATATGGACATTTGTATTAAAAATATGTTTCAATGTATAATTCTCAAGTGCTCATCATTGGGAACAACAAACAACATCCTTACGTATAAAATATTTTTGTATCTTATATATTTAACTTTATTTTCCAGTATGAGATAAGGTACCGTGCCTTTGGCACGAGATTACAAACTGTCCTGTCCCGTAAAATGTAAAGACCTTATATTCGAGCAAGAGTGTGCAGAGAGTATCTGTGAAAACAAATAACACATACAATCTTTTAACGTCATAGCTTAATGGTTAGAGCAGCCTTTTAATTATATATTCGAAGTCTTCTATTCATTTTAATTTGATAGGAGACATTTAGAATGTTCTTCAAACGGTTAAAAGCTTAGCTAATTATGATCTATTTTTATTATTTATTATTAGGTCATCGGCTTATTATGTTATAAAAGTAGGTTGGTTACTGGAAATGATTTCCTGGACCTAAATTTCTTTAGATAATTTATGAAGTACTTTGGAATTGACGATATAAAGGGACGCTTGTGGTTACTTTGTGATTCTTGAATGACGAATTTTTAATGAGGGTATAAAGTATAAAAATATAAAAGGAGCTTATTAATGTGTGGAGCTTTATATCGCACAGGATTATGAATAAAAGTATTTTGAAAATTTCTTATCAATCGATGCATCAGTAAAAAATTAAGAATATTTCTATTATAATATTATATATTTTTATTTTTTCTTTCTCTTTTCTGACAAAATGTATGTATACTAAAGAAATAAAATAAATAAATAATTAAAGTCCGCAAGAAATACAATTTGTATATTATTTTATAAGGTAATATTGAAATTTCTTTTTGTTACAGGGGCTTTGGGTTTATCACATTCGGAGACGCAGCCAGCGTAGACAAAGTTTTAGCGCAAGCAACACACGAATTAGATGGTAAAAAGGTACGAACTTTTCATATCTTGTTTCGCTTAACACAAAATCTTTTGCAAAGTTAAAATAACTTTTTTTTGTTATTATCGGATGTATACATTTATTATAGAATTCATTCATATAAACTAGGATCAAAGGTTACAAGTTTAATTATAGAAAATGTGAAATAGAAAACATTTGTCTTAAATAAGATGGATAGTTTTTTTTTGTTTCTTTTAATCTCATTAGATATATAACAAAACTGAAAAAGGAGCGTACTTGTCGTTTTTTATTTGAAAAAAAAATGTCTGAGTTTAAAATTAAATAAAAAATGTTTTATTTTTCATTATACTCTTCTAATTAGACGGTACATAAACTTTAAAGCTTTTCCAATTCAAAAAACTATAAATGTGTAGTGGACATCTAAATTTCGATTTCATTACTTTAACATAGTTTATTGTAGGAAAGATTTATATTTTTTTGTCAATATTTTTTTTTACGACCACTTTTGAAATTCACTTCATAAAGTACATTTATTTTAATATTGAAGTCAATTTATGCTGTGTTTATATGGGCCTTT
Organism: Morpho achilles; assembly: GCA_947086495.1. Taxonomy (NCBI): domain Eukaryota; kingdom Metazoa; phylum Arthropoda; class Insecta; order Lepidoptera; family Nymphalidae; genus Morpho; species Morpho achilles. The sequence continues at coordinate 12,854,618 of CAMTZB010000019.1, forward strand.
AGAAAATCTCGAGTTTCTTCTGATATGAACTAGTATTTATAAAGATTATTGATTTTGTCATTTTTGAATGACATTTTACTTCGTCTTCTTGACATGATCAACACAATTACCTACTTCTCTTACAATGATATTTTGTACTGTTAAAAAGTTATCTCTTATCTAGAAAATGTGCCAACAAATATTAACTATGGACCGTATAAAATGAGAAGATTGTGCACATGTCATATAAAATTAAACATCTCAAAGGCATGTCTCAATTTCTAAGCGTTATGACTGCAGGGAATAAGTTCTGATTTCTTGAGAGTTTATTGTCACATTCAGAATGTCATAAATTCTTTGTCCTCGGGCAAATGGCCTCTGCAGCTATCATAAAGCGTAAAATCACGGATGTCTTATGTTTTTCTCTACGTGAATTTAGAATTGTCATGTATTTACGATTTCTATTTGAAATGGATGCTATATTTTATACAGCGTTGAATTATTAAGTTTCTAGAACATGTTTATTTTATTAGTAGGTACTAAGTAATTTCTTAATATTTTTTTCAATAGTCATAAGCATATGGTTAGCATTATTTTGCTTTTTCTTCAATTAGCCTCTATTAAACGGACAGTTCTTTTAACTACAAATTTAATTAAATTGCAATTAATCTTCAGCTTATAGTTTCATTGACATTTCCACCGTATTGCGGATTTGTTTTTAATTCAGCAATGTTAAATGAGTGAACTTATCTAAGATAATCTACATTAAAAGTAGGAAAATTTGGATTTAGGTTTCGATAGGAGTTAGTGTCTTAGAACCATTATGCTATTATTATGAACTATTCGGCTGGCCCGTTTACGCAATAGGTAGTGATCCTGCCTTCAGCTCCGCAGGTCGCAGGTTCGATTCCCGCCGCGAGCCAACATTTTGTATAAAAGGATTTGTAGGTTCTTCGAGCCTGGGTAAATATTTGTTTTTAAGTATGTATTTATTTAATATATATTTTTATATGTATATAATCACCAGTTGTTTCTTACCCATTACACAAGTATTAAATTACTTTGGGGATGGACAACCGAGTGTGTAAGTGTCCTATATATTTATTATTTTCGTGGAGTTAGTTGGTTTTAAATGGTGCTTTGAGATTTACAATAACTTATTATTTACTTATAAAACTTATGTTATTTTTGTAAAGTCAAAGTATGAATTTACACCTAAATAACTTTAAATTATTTAGTAATTAGGTAGATTGTTTATTTATAACATAATTTTGCGTTTGTGTTCATTCATAGTTGCCGCATCGTTTCATAAAATAATTGTAACAAAATAACTTTGTTTCCGACCGATTGTAAGTTTTATTTGATGGCCTTTTCTTTATACAAAAAGAAACTATTATTTCAGTATTGCACGGAAAATGTAAGCGGGAATTGTTATTTATCCAATGTCTAGTCATTTATGTAGATAACAATCATCTTTATCTCGGGATTCGAGACACATTACGAGCTCTCATCTATGCCTCGTATTCTTTTATGTGCAGATGGATAAAAAAGCGATTCCTATAGCTCGCCGCGAAATAATCTAGATAAATTACAGTGCTGTCGTTGTTTACTTTGATTAAATTGTAGTCGACTGGTGGAAGATTAGCGGGAGCCTTGCAAATTGAGCGAAAAGAACATTTAGGCCATTTACTTAAAATGAATGCAAGATAAGGATTTTTGAATAGAAACTATCATCATTCTTCTGCACTTATCCAGCCCTAAGTGGGGTCGGCACATTATAAACATGTTGTCCCATCATTTGGCTTCGCATTTTACGACTGGCCGCCTGCCTGATTTCAACTTACCTTAGTCGTATTTTACGACACCTTGGTAACAAAAAGGGTGGTCTATTCTTCTCAACAGGGTATCACACGGTGGGTGAATATAACTTAGTAGCCTTTTACAATACCTCGGTAAGGAATGAGGATGGTCTATTCTACTCAGCCGGATACCAAAAGGGGGGTCGACTTCCCCGCCTTAAGATTACGATTTGGGACGTTTGTATACTCTCAAAGGACCAAATACTAAGTGGTCATAACAGTGCATCATTTATAAACATTAAAAATATATTTAATATATTTGTATTAATATAAAAAAAAGTATTATGCAAATAAATAGTTTAGACTTAAACCTTAGTGAGACAAAATAATAAATAAAGGTCTTAATTTACCAAAAAGAAAGAGAGAGAAATGCGTAAATAAGTAACAACATTTTTCTATTAAGAAATTTTTAGGTTTATTGCTAAATGGTTTATAAAGATCATTAAATCATTTAAACAGAAATAATACAATTATAATTCTTAAATATACATTATTGCATTCATATTTCAGTGACTATATATCTGAAATGAAAAATGTTTTAGCAATATGATAGATAAATATTGGGTCTTATTTTTTTATTAAATTTTTAACAATAATTGTATAAGTAATAATGGGTTTCAATGTTGTCTTCAATATAATCAAACCTTTAAACATAAACTTTTCCCATTTATATTTTATTAAGAAATACTGAAACTTTAGTTTTCCTATCAACTTTGTTCCAAACATATATCGACTGGAAATCGCTACAGGCGAATACACCTAAGTTATCGTATGAGAACTTTTCTTTACTTTAACTATTAGCTACGAATGAATTCTGAAGTATTTGTAAGTATATAAAAATAATATGTACTCAAAGTATTTCAGCGATCATATTAGCGATTGATCGAATCCTCGAAAATTACTTTATACCGTAATGTACAGCGTGTTTCAGTATGAGTATATTTAGTTAACTTTTTTTGGTACTTATGAGAGATTAGAATTAAAAACGTGTCATCAAAAATGTATTACTTTTTTTATACTCAATTCATCATCATTCATTATTCTCCCATTCTAAGTGGGGTCACCACAATATGTAATAAACAGATTAAAGGATTTGGTTAGGTATTTTATGACCTGCCTGACATCAACTTACCTTAGCCGCCTTTAACGACACCTCGGTAAGAAATGAGGGTGGTCAATTCTGCTCAGCCGGATACCACACGGCTAGTCACATTTTACGACATCTCGGTAAGAAACGAGGATGGTCTATTCGATTCAGTCGGATACCGGATTACGGAAATATTAATTATTTACTACATTTATAAATAAAATACATTAAATACTAATTTTGTATCATAAAAGTAAAGACTATTGCAGTACAATTTAATACCAAGTTAAAATAATCAACTTTTAACTGTTAGGTATGATAAATTCAAGCAAGTACACTTAATATTTATTATTCATTTTCATAACATCGTTTTATATTTATAAAGTACCACATTTTACGAACAACTCAGAGAATTATATTCCACTTCAACGTGATTATTCTTATAAGATTTCATATCTATATCTTTAAGGTTTCAAAAGCCTTAAAGTGGCCGTTCAAGGAAAATTGTGTGGTCGTTATTTCTTTTTATCCTAGAGCGATGGCGTAATAGAAAGCGATATTAGATAGGACGATAAAAGAGCATTGACGTATCCTGAATGTGACACAAATACTTCCCATCACAGCTAAATGGCATTTACGATCCGACATTAATAAATCATGTCGACTTTTAAAATATGTAGCGGCGGAATTTTGCGAAAAATTAAAATTTTCCTCTACGCTGGCAACTTTCGATATTTTACGTGGTTTTCATATTGGCGGTGTTTAAAAATGTGATGTACTTTATACTTTACGGTCCGGCTGTTGCGAATTTCGTTTCTGCTTATAATAAATGCAATAGTAGGCGGTGAATTATGAGTTAATGAACAAGTAGCGGCCTGTTACTATCCAACACTGCTGAGTTTGTCTCTTTTCTAGAAAGAACTACTTGAGGTTAAAATTCAATGCGGATTGGCAGTTTACGCAAATTACTGGATTTTTTCTAGTAATTCACGGATTTCTTATCCATCTTTTCCTTGACCACTAAAGGTATGGCGAATTGTAAAGACCAATCTAGCGTATGAGTTTTATTAAATTCGTCGGTCTTAGAAAAGTCATAAAACTTGTAGGTAGGGCGGCCTAGAGACTATATCTGAATGCCAGCGTTGATCACGTGCTCTCAAAACTCAGTTATCACCGATTAAATAATGACTACTTCTTGATAATATTCTTTTACATGGAGCGGTAATAGGCTGTCTTCCGTAATTAAATATTATTAACATGAAATAACATTTGATTTGTAAACCCAAATCAAATACCTAATTCGTAAAATAAACACATGTATTCAGGGACTAGAGATAAATATATCATATTAAGGCAGTAAAATATTGATAGGTTTACAAATGTTGTTTGATTCTAATTTCTACTGTTATTTTAAATAGTGGTGGTCTGTGATTGCTGCTAACAGAAATCTCTTAGTAAGAATCTTTCACTAGAGAACCAAATGAAATCAATTAGATTCGTAGACTATTGTCATCAGTTGTGTTTAAAGTGTTTAGTTGAGACTAAATATAAGCATCATCATTCTCTTGCCCGTATAGTAAGTATAGTAACATGTTTAAAACATGTTGTGCCCCACTGTAAGTAAGGCACAACATGTTTTAAACATATTATTAGTTGATTTGGCTAGTTATTTTAGCCAACCGCCTGCCTGACGTCCTAGTCGCGTCTTACGACACATCGGTAAGAAACGTGGGTGGTCAATTCTACTCAGCCGGATACCACACGGCGGGTCAACTTACCTTAGTTGCCTTTTACGACAACTCGGTAAGAAATGAGCGTGGTCTATTATACTGAGCCCGATACCACACGGTAGATTAAATATTAGCACCACAGGTTATAAAGACAATATTGAAGCAATAAAATAATATACTTATGTACGATATGTTTTCAGTAATAACAGAATAAATCAGAGATACCGATAAGCGGAAAAAATGAAGGTGTCTACGTAGCGATGGTCTCAGACGTGTTTACAAGTTTTGCAATAATTCAAATGGCGTACTAGCAAATTTATGCAGCTGCACGGTAACATACTTCAATGGCTGCATTGAAAAGCATTTTATTTTCATGGACGACGGCGACTACCTAGCTCATATTTTCGAATTCAGTGTGCGCAGAACGTGTTAGGTGGTAATATGAATTTATGATCATGGCAAATTAAATGCGTTAAAGTCGAACGTGTTTCGACGAAATACGCATCGGAATTTAATTAAGCGCTTTTTACACTTGACTGGCCAATGCGGGTTTCGTAGGCTGAGTACTTATACACAGTGGCTGTTGCCTTTTTTAATCACGCACGTACGTGTAAATATTTAATTTTCATAAGCATTGGATTGCTGGAATTTACATATTTTCACAAGGCGTGAAAGCAAATAATAAATCGTTCGAGTGCTCTTTTCTCATTTGTACCTACTTTGGTATATGTGGCTTTTGCCTATGATTTAGTTTATTCATACTGAAAAAAATTAAGTTTTTATTTGAAAAGTTTTAAGTTAATTGACATATAATTTGATCGAAAATGTATATGTAAATAATAATTGTAACATATATAAATAGATCGTTTTCTGTCTCGTAGTGTGTTTAAGAATAAATCGTCATTTACAAATAATCATCGTATAATTTAACCTGTCCAGCTACTCGTTGCTGTGGCATAATGTGATTTCAAATTTCCCTCGAAACGGAACCCAACAATAAAAAAAAACACTTCTATCACCACCAAACTTTACAAGTTCATTTTCTAGGTCATTTTATAGAATATCTGAAAATTTCATCAAAATTGGTTTAGCCGTTTCGGCTGCCATTTCGGTTAGAAGATTATATAAAATGATTCATATATTTTTGACTTATACATTAAATAAACATGTACATTCAACAACTTCATAAACATTGTTTCTATGTTTATTGGTTATGAACCGCATTCCCATCAGCATGGCGCGCATCGTAATCTGGTTCTTAATAAGGAACTTTCCCCATTCAGTGGTAAAGTCTAGAGGTTATTACAAGAACACTAAATGATTTTTATAGTCCAACAATTACGTCCCGGCAATATAGCAAACACACATTTGTGGTACTATCTACATAATGTAGACTCGACGTGTTTTTGCGCTGGATTACCCTTTCAAACAAACCGAGCGGCCCGAACACCAAATAAAGGGAAACACTAACCGGCGGCCGCGTTATTCTTCCAAAATTAACTCATAACGCCAAGAGCTGTTGATTTTTTTTTTCGACCGTAATCTGCTTTAACGGGCACGGGGCCAGTAGCTTTAGTAAATCGGCCGCACGCGACTACCGCGAAATGGGAATCTTTAAATGCTATACGTACATTTTTAATGCCGTTTTAATGCCACGCCTCGCCCGATTGTGGCAACAATTAACGTTATAACGGGTTCATTAATGATTCAAAGCCGGGTTTAAAATATGCTCTTATACAGTATTGTGATGGCTCGAAGTTTACTCTGGTGCCTTATGTACTTTAACCCTTAATAGGGCAGAGGTAAAATTTACTGAAATTTTTATTTTTATATCTTTATTTATACTTCTAATAGGCGTCGTTTTAACATTTATCATAAAAAAATAAAAATATATAATCAGAAGTACGCGAAAATTCGGTGGTAACCATTTTACCATTGCCCGTTTATGTTATGGTCTTGGTGGTAATTATTTGACCTTAGCCCGTTATGCTAATGACTAAAGCTGCTACCGTATAAAGTCTCTCCTTCTTCTGGAGCAAAGTAAAAGCTTTTGAAGCACGGAGTAGGACATAAAACTACGGTGCAGACATCGCAAATAATCCTAGATCGTTTTTGACTATCTTTCGTACTGCAAAATCGACCTCCACATGTTCACAGTATATATTAGGGATAGTCATCTCTCTCCAAGAATCGTCTTTCTGTGTTCGTTGATTTTTTTCGAATTGACTATGCTGTTAGTCGTTTTGGTGGCTTTTACAGCGTCACCGGGCGGGACGGGCGAGCGCAGAAGCATCGTCGAAGTTGTGAAATGCGTAGAGTAGAGCGCAGAAGCTCTACTGGCGTCGGGGAACGTTGTCCTAAAGGTGCCTCCTGTGAGGCCGGATCGTGGCTTAGGGCGACGTGTAGTGGAAGGCTAATAGTATGACGATTAGTCATTATGGCATCGGGAGTATGGCGACTAGCCACAACCGACCGATGTCAGAAAACTAGGACCTCATCTTTGGCGGCGAAGACGCTGTTTGCGTGTATTATGTCTGTGCTTGCCATTGTTCAGGGTTATGCAGGACGCATTTTGGAAGTCCATATTTTCGGTGAGTCGGCCTAACAGGGATGTAAGTGGAAGCCACTGTTATAAGTGGGTTCTCGTGAACCTCGACTTTCTCAAAGTAAGACTTCGAAAAGCGCTTAAAGAGATGAGCAATGGTGGGGTGGTCGAGGTATCTATGGAGGTCAACATTCCGTATGAACCTTGGACAACCAGTAGCTGTTCGCAGAATCGATCTGCAGTCTTTGGAGCGTGTGTTCGTTTGACCATATATACAGATTTTGGGTTTAGAGCTGTTGTTAAAACTTTTACAAGTTGAGTGAAGAAACAACGGCTTTAGTTTTATACATGAACTTTTTGCAAATCGCTTTGCTAGATTTTTTGGCAGGAGTACGCTATAGTCCAAAAGTAGTTCGCCTGAGACTCTTTCGTCGCTAGTTTCAATAGCGGAAAGATCATCTTCAAGAATACAGGCTATATAACTTTCAGATAGAGTATTTTTTTCTTCGACATGCTCCTAAAGTATCAAGTACATGAACGAGTAGAGGTAACTATATTACCACCAAATGCTACTATCTTGTTGTAGCTGAGCAATGGTAACAGTTTTACCACCAAGTTTGTGAAAATTTTTCAATTAGTACGAGTTTCATTTCAAAAGTTATTTTACGAGTCATGCACGATCATAATAATCAATTATCCTACCAAATATCACAAAAGCATTTACCGGAATCTTAGTAGAACAAAATTTCATTTTTTTCGCGACGAACACTCCCGATTACGAAAAAAGGTCGTTATTTTTTTTTGAATGTCAGTAGTTAGTAAACCTTTACAAATACCGTAATTGCCAGTACTAAAAAAAGTTTAAGGGGTCTTCATACATTAGAAATATTTAATGTTTTTAATAGTACAAAGAACGGCTTATGATCTATGGTAAAAAAACTTAGGTGGTAAACAATTGTCCCTTGCCCTATTAAGGGTTAAAACGTAACCAATCAAAATTTTTCTCCGTAAAGAGCATTTATTACTGAGAATCAATTATTTCCCCTAGAAATTAATAGCAATTTAAATTTTTCGAGAGTATCGCATTTGTATTCGATTTTTCTTTAGTTATTTTTTTATTACCATACCTGAATAACTTCCCGACAGTTAATAAACTATGTACGAATACAGGGCTGAAATAAAACGTATTTAGGCGGTAGCTTAACTCTAATTTAAACTATTTTCTTAAATGTAAAAGTATTACACGGGTAAGAAAACTAATTAAAGCAAATTGGTAATGCCAAATCCATACACGGAGTTATAAAATATTGGTGCAACAAGGATTAATTAAACCTGACATTTGTTTTGGACTGAACTTCTTTGCGTGGACGGATATTCTTCCACTATTCATCGTATCCATATTGTAAAGGTTCCTCTTAGAATCCTGAAAGAGCTATATCATTATTTTTATTAAACTGCTCTAAACTATCTATCAAGTACATGTGTAATTTTTCAATTACTTTAGCAGAATACTTAATATCTTAAAAAGTAATATATGTAAGTCAGAGGTATTCGAGTGTATTATCTTGTTCACTATATTTTATAAATAAAAACGCAGAACCATCTACGAAATTTAATAAAAGAATGAAATATATGTATATTAGAGAGCGTAGAAGAAAAACAAACGCTTTGCATGCGACCCCAAAATAATAAGTTCAAGTTGAGTATATGTCCCGCGCCCACCTGAAGAGATTGGGGGACAGGAATGCTTAATATAGAGTCCTTTACTACCACGGGGTCTCCCAATAACATCTCCGACCTCGCTTACGTAGACAAATTTCGTTTGTGCTGGTTTTACATTTAATATCAAGTGCATTCGTAGAAAATTTCAGAAAGTTTGCACAAGTTCTCTGTAAATTTATTGCAGTATATTTAAAGTGGATTTAAACGTTTGCTAAGGCATTGAAATTTTACGAATTGCGGAATATATCAAGCCTCCATGTTTACATTTGGCTGACAGGCGTATTCATTCTATGCACGAAAAGTTTCCCGCAGTCGTGCCAGTCCGGAGCAAACTTCCCGGACTCGGACATCAGAACCCGGCTTGGATACAGTTGCACAATGGAATAAAGTAGCATCGGAAGCTCGTTGGAGTTAATAAATAATACAGAAACGGAGTGACATGCGCAGAGTGCAGCATCAAGCGCCCTAAGTCTGTTTTGACTGCAAATATCTGCACCGGATGTCGGTCCGTACTTCGGGCATAGATCAGAAATACTGGATAAATGCTGGATAAGTTAGGCACACTTCACAGTTTGGTATCAATTTACTGCTACAATCACATGCAATGAGTGTTGAGACTCATTTACTATGCATCATACTTTATATACTTTTGAAAATTAACAAAAAACCGTTTTTAATTTAACACTTAAAACACAAATATTTATCAATATGATGAAAGTTTCTCATTACTAAATTATTGGAATTATTTATAAGACAACTTAAGACTTAAGTCAGGCAGTCCAATAAAATATTATTCATCATAACTTTTAATTACAATTCAAAGCTTAGTGGTAAGAAATAAAATAACTAAGTGTTATGGCTAATATAACTTATCGCGATAGTTTGCGGGGACTGAATAATATTTTAATATTCTATAATGTAATAAATCCTTAAAAATGTAACTAAGTATGAATCGATAGTCATTATGCTAAATGCCATATTAAATATTAAGTCAGTTTCCTCCAACTTCAGGTACCTTACTTCGCTTTTGCAGAAGGATGCAGAAATAGCGATGTGGAAAATAGAATGAATGCAGGATGGATCAAGTGGTGGCAGGTTTCAGGAACAATATGTGACCCCGGGACACCCCTTAAACTTAAGACGCACATTCATAAAACCGTCTTAGACCCGTCATAATGTATGGATCAGAATATGTGGCAATGAAAGAAAGTTGCATGCAAATGATATAAAAATATTAAAGTGGGTATGTGGTGTGACAAAATTTGTAAGAATACGAAATGAATATATAAGAGAAGGTCTAAAAGTTGCGCCCATTACAGAAAAGATGAGAAGTGCGAGATTAAGTTGGTACGGCAATATAATGAGAGGGATGAAAATAATGTAACCAAAAGAGTTTTAAATATGAATGTATGACTACAGGGAGGTAAAAAAAACATGGATGGATTATGTGAAGAATGATATGTATATAAAAGGAGTGGCACCAGAGTTGACGAATGATAGAGGAGAATGGAAGACGAAGAAATATTTGGCCGATCCTACTCAGAGTTGGATAAGGTTGGATAAGGGTAAGAAGAATAATGATGAAAGTAAATTAAATACTAGCTTTTACATGCAGCTCCGTGTGCATAATCTGTTGTCGCGTGATAGGTTGATAATGACGCTTTTCAATCTCATCCTATTCCTGTAGAATTAACAGGATTTCTATAGCCTATATGTTGCAACGGTGTATAAGGAATAATTGTAGTTCAGCGAATTGGCCTTAAAAAAGTAACAAACATATATCCATACTCACAAGCTTTCGCATTTATAATATGAGTAGGATAGTATTAGCGTCATTTCTAGTTTTTCTATAAACTTGTATTATAGATCTAGATCTTGAAGGCAAATAGTGGTTAATCTTCCGATTATTGGCAGCAGATAGCAAGTCCCTCGAGAATGTTTTGTCGATGGTACATTTTTGGTTGGCTACTTTACTCATTCGCTAGATTTATTAGCTCCAGTACATATTAAAGAAAAGTATGGCAATCATTATGTACGCATACTTGCATAAGAAACATTAAATCAAATATGGTTTTGGCAATTTACCGACACCATATGTAACTACGTTAAAATATTTAGTTCTTGTAATTTACGAGGTGTGGTATTAGTATTAATTTTGTTTTATTCAATAGATAAAATATTTAAAGACATAAAAATGCAATATTTTATGCAATTTCTTACCGAGGTGTCGTGAAATACGACTAAGGTGAGTTAACGTCAGGCAGGCGGCCGGTCGTAAAATACGTAGTCAAATCCTGTGACAACATGTTTATAACATATCGCACCCCACTTAGAGTGGGATAAGGGCATGAGGATGATGATAGCAAAATAATAGCCGAAATTATAGAATCATACAGAATATAACTGTTAACAATTCAATTTTCCCTTTTTCCATTTACATTTTATGTATCCCTATTTAACAGAAAGTAATATCCCTCAAAGTGATAGAAAATTTCCTTCGACTGCACTTAGGTGAGAGCTTAGGCCCAAACACGGCAGTATGTCGTTTCCCACGCGATCGTCCATTTCACGTTATATTACCACATAGAGATTCGGAAAGTTTTATTAGAATTACACGTCTTAGTAATACTTTTTTCACAGACTTTTAAAGCATAACTCTATTATGCCGTTCACAATAAAACACTTAACAATACATAAAATACAACAAAGAATATTTAGCAGTGTGTATTTTCATTGGGAATTGAATGTTGTAAAAGATTATACCTTACATAGAATCAAATAAATCATTTATCATGATACCATCAAAAGAGCTCTTGCCACCATCGACATTCCTGCTCTTCTCGAGCCTTCCGGGATATGTCGGGATGATGGCAAGAGACCAGACGGCTTGACGCTGGTTCCTTGGGAACGGGGACGGGCCCTAATGTGGGACGCAACATGCGTTGATACGTTAGCCTCGTCCCATATCAGGGAAACAGCGTCAAGACCTGGAGCTGCGGCGGAAATGGCCGAAACCGGCAAACGGCGGAAGTATGCATCTCTCATCGAGAGTTATATATTTGTGCCGTTTGCAGTCGAGACCCTAGGGCCATGGAGTCAAAGTGCAAAAAAATTTTTATCCGTTTTGACACCTCGGTTGATTGCCTCTTCAGGTGACAAGAGGGCTGGCTCCTTTTTCGCACAAAGAATCAGCTTAGCGATTCAGCGCGGAAACGCTGCCAGCATTTTTGGGACCATTCCACGTGGGCATGATTTGTATAGTCCTAGCGTGTAAGTAATTTAAGATAGATATAACTTGTACATTTTTGCTGTAAATAAATATAATTTATCAGTTGTTTTAGGTCTCAAATTAAAATCATATTGCATTAAGGGTATCCAGCTGAGTGTAATAGACCATATTTCTTACCAAGGTTTCGTAAAAGGCGACTAAGTTGACGTCAGGCAGGTGGCAGGTTGTAAAATAACTAGCAAAAACATGTAGAAACGTGTTATACCGACCGATGTCATTTAGAGTGGGATAAAGGTGGCAAAATGATGATTTTAAGCAAAGAATGTGGAAATGGGGGGAGTTTTAAGTCTAGTAAATTGGGATTATCACAAGATAAGACGACATAATTTATAAGAACGGAGAACGGTTTAATTTAAGACATGCTTGGATATGTTAGCATTGTCCCATATCAAAGAAACGACATCATAACCTAGAGCTGTGGCAAAAATGACTTTATACGACAAGGAGAACGAATGCATCTCTGCTTGGACTGTAAATAATTATATTGTCTGCAGTTAAAGTCATGAAAACTAAATCTGAAGTGTAGCAAAAATTAAGTTTGATTTAGCACATGACTTTTGGACAGTAATGTAGGCTCACTTTCCACGAGAATAGTCAATTTAGTGATTAAAATGGAATACGTTGATAACATCTTTGGATTCATTCTAGTGATAGCTTGTAAGTAGAGACTTATTTTGTCACAAATAAATTCGTAAAATAAAAGAATTTAAGGATTTTAGGATCTGTCGTGAGATACCAAAAAGTTTTAGAGAATAGGTGACCATGTAGAGAAATGTAAACTTCCTCCGGGTTCGCTTAGATGTGAGTATAGTCCCAAGTGGACCAGTGTTTTGGTTCCCACGGAGTGACCTCGTGTTCTGTAAAAAGAAGTTTTATGCAAGAACTGTTACGATTGTCTATTTCCTATAAATACTATCATTAATTTATGTACTTTCATTTGTGATTTTAAGTCTAAACCTAAACAATTAAGCATAATGGAAAAAAAATTCCGTTTATGATTTGTTTACCTTGGAAAATTCATAGAACAGAAGTTACAATAAAATTATTTTGCTGTAATCCACGTTTGTTAAGAGAATATATGTAATGCTTAGTGTATGAAGCACGCAACAATCACATACCTCATACATGCAGGACAAGTCACCACAGGTATCACAAAACGCCGCCAACATCTATACTCATTACAACACAGCATTACGATTTTGTTCATGGAGCCTATCCTCCTGATGATGCTTAGGTTTCGGGGCGAAACGATGGTAGATATTGTGGAAGTGAGTGTATATAGTGCTTGTGTGGAGTGTTGGTGTTGCGGCGTTTTGTGATACGTGTGGTGACCTATACTGCATATGTAAAGTATGTGATTGATGCCTTGTTCATAGACTTAGCATTACATATATTCTTTTAACAAACGGATTACAGCAAAATAATTTATCCCAAAATTTCCGTTATTTCCTTCGCCAAATTACTAAAATGAGGGACTAATCTGTCAGCATGAAACAGAACACCTATAAAGCCCCGTCCGACTCAAACTTGATCACTTTTTTCTCACGGAATTAAACGAGCGATAAAATTCTTGCGACGTCGCATGAAAATGTGCGTTACCTGCCTTGCATATTTATGCGTGCCCTAGTAATGACGTTTGTAGAGCCCTCCCCAGTGAGGTTTCATTACGGCGTGTCTCCGAGAGCGTAAAAACAAACCCCACTTTATAAACAATCTGTGTCAAGTGTTTTTTGATCGTGTCTTATATTGTTTGCATATTACTTTATTAAATACTAGATGTACCTGTGGCTTCGTCCGTTAAGAAGTCAGTGTGCCACAAATACATATTATTTTTAGTTGTTATTTTGAATATAATAGTAATTATTCTAAGTCACTACAACATATTATAAAACAAAGTCGCATTCTTTGTCCATATATCCCTATGTACGCATAAAACTTTAAAACTACGCAACAGATTTTAATGCGGTTTTTTTAATAGATGGAGTGATTCCAGAGGAAGATTTGTACGTATAATAACATTCAATACGGAGTAGAGAAATACTGTAATTTTTGAGGTTTCTGTAAATAATTACATTTTTTTCCGCTTACATTGCACACGCAGGCTAAACCCTACGAGATTTATCAAAATGATGTACTAAGTATTTTTACACCTTGAAAGGTCTACAGAAAAAGGTCTACAGAAAAGTCCGCGATGGTATATGTCTATCTCTTATGAATAACCCACAATAGCATTTTTTGTCATTTAGTTTTTACGAAAAACAATGCCTTATTTTTGAAGCAATTTTTATACACTACAGCATTAATCCTTATCCAATTAAGTACCTTAAATAAATTGTTGATTTAATATAGATCAATATAGCCGTTTACAGCATGTAATTTATGTGAATTTTCGGAGATATTACAGATTTAAAATGCCGTGAGGAGGCCGCGCTTCACCCTATAGCACTTCGAATCCAGCAGCTATATCGTTCTTTCAAGAGTTTGTTTGACGACAAGGAAGCTGTGAATGTTGTATATAAAGACATTCTGTAATTAATTGTAAAAAAAAAATACAGAGGGAAAATGTAAAAGTAAATAAGTAAAAATGTACTATATGAATTTAAATATTCCAAAGATAGCAGGAAATCTTCTTGGTATAGGGAAAGGAAATTGTTTTTCTCCAAATGTAACGCTTGCGGGCCACGGGCAGTAATTAATAAATCAAAACTACTGGATCGATTTTAATCATTTTTTTTACACTGACTGACATGGGATATATATTTTATACCCGTGCGAAGCAGGGGCAGGCCGCTAGTAAGCCATAAGAGATAGTGACATGTTTTCGCGGACTATTTTGTAGCATTTTTATAGATCTGCTATCTTTTAATAAATTACTTTAATTTTCTCTGCTGGTTTAAAGGGCGCACGTTAATAACGCTCCCATCAAAGGAGTTTTTTTTTACAACCGCGCGACCTTTTTAACACAATTAAAACAATTCTTTTACTAACAATTTAAACCTCCCGCAAGAATTGCACTATCGACTAGTAAATACGGTACAAAAATCTGCTTAGTAAATTTTGAGAAAATCGATCACATACAGACAGACCACTGTTGGGGGTCTTTGTTTTATAATAATTATAACTATAGATTATTTTGTATTCAGTCTGTTAAAAATATTCCATCTTATCGTGTATCTATCTAGTAATAGTACCTCTTGATTATCTTCCTTGACTGTGTTATAATCACTTTTTAAGGAGCTCTTAAATAAAGGCACATACATACTCGTACATTCTAAGAATGTGGAGACATACATCGTCACTAAACATTAACTCTGGCTTAAATGTGTAATATCATATATCACAGGCGCGGAGGGTAAATATTGTTCTTAATTTAATTCTAGTTAGTGTAAGCGCACATGGGTGATATGGGAGTGGATTGGAGTGGAATGGAGCACAGCGGCATCGGGCGGCAAGTCGCGTGTTACACATCAAATATTTCAGACGGAATGCCTCAGAATATAGCAATAGACCGCTTCAAATCTTGAGCCAACTCGAGTGTTGCACCTGCAGCCAAATTCAGTCCAATTACGAGAGTTAGACCGCGTTGACTGAACAGCAAATGATGCGGTAGCACTTGACGGAGACCGACACTTGCGAGTCTGTAAATAAATCCAGTTACAGTTTCCTGAGTGCGTCATTAAACGTCCTTGCCTACGCTGCGCAGTATAAGTATTGTTAATTATCGGGACTTTAACAATACTCCCGTTGATTGCAATTGCATGTACACAACGAAAGCGGCATTCCATTATTGCATTTACGTTGCGAGAATGAATGAAATGAGACTTATAGTTTGCCTGGTCTAATAAAATATTAACGGGCTTTTTTAATGTTTGCAAACGTTAAGCGGTGTTTTTGAAGTTTGATAGCCTCGCGTATTACGTTTAATATTGATGAAAATCAAATCAAAATATTTTTTATTCAAATAAGCTTGTTTAAACACTTTGGAATCGTCAAGAATCAATATGATTAATGAAGCTACATACATAATCATTCTCCTGCCCTTATCCAACTACATGTTTTAAACATGTTGTTACATGTTATGGCTAGTTATTTTACGACCGGCCGCCTGCCTGACGTCAACTTACTTAAGTCACCTTTTACGACACCTCGGTACCAAATAAGAGTGATCTATTCTAGTCTACCGAATACCACACGGCGTGTCAACTTACCTTAGTTGCCTTTTCCGACACCTCGGTAAGAAATGAAGGTGATCTTATTTATGTGATATTTAGCCGGATTATTGAAGCTACAGACAATAAAATAAATTATTTGCTCGTACTCAGCAGAACCTGGTTAAAAAGAAAATTATTTGTTCCATTTGGAAAACAAATTTAAGAAAATGCAGCTCTTGCAAGGAATATTATACTTATTGAAATGACAATATATGACATTATCTGTTCAAGCTATATAGAGCTAGGATCAAATAGAATCCACACAAGGTATCGGTACACGATCATTGAATCCATTTGTACCGTGTTTGGACGCTTAGGTGCAACTGAATCGATACCGAAGCTCAAATAGTAATCCTACTCAGTGTTACAATGGCATTATCGCACTCATATGATTCTACGAGTGAACACACCCCTTTCAATCGAATAAATCCTTCGTAGCAACTGATGCGCATTTACCGCTGGACATAGGTCAAATGAACCATTAACGCTTGAAAAATAATCATGAGGATCCCTTGGTGCAATTAGTTAAAGGAATTGAGATCTGACTTTATTGCTGTGTCAACGCTTTACGGTAAAAATCAGTGGATTTTGTAGTGAGCACTAGAACAAGAAATTTACAAATGACAAAAAAATGTTAAAAGAACACAATATGAAGTACATTTGCTCTTATTTTTTCCCCTTCGTGTATCAAGATGACAACTTAATAAATATAAATAAGAAAATTTGAAGTTAGTGTAATAAACAATGGCGGCGTGTATTTATTGGTATGATACAAAAATTAAACGTTTTAAGAGCTAATATTAGTAACTGAAAAAATATCTATAATAACAATCTTGAATTTGATCATAACATTATTCATCATCCTCCTGCCCTTATCCCACTCTAAGTGATGATGATTTGGCTGCGTTTTTACGACCGGCCGCCTGCCTGACATCAACTTACCCCAGTCGTATTCCACGACACCTCGGTAAGAGAGGGTGGTCTATTCTACTAAACCGGATACCACACGGTGGGTCAACTTACCTTAGTCGCCTTTTACGACACCTCGGTAAGAAATGAGGTTGGTCTATTCTACTTAGCCGGATACCACACGACGGGTCGTCTTACCTTAGTCGCCTTTTACGACACCTCGGTAAGAAAAGAGGGTGGTACTATTCTATTCAGCCGGATACCACATTGATCATAACATTATTATTATTAAGTATTTTATTTAAAAAAAATTGTTAACGTGTATCTTCACTCGGTTGACTCAATAGTCCAACCCGGTCATTATCGCTACCATTATGGTATAATGTAAAATATAAAATAGGCGTATTATCTTTGTTAAAAAAATCACGTCGAGAAAAATGAATCTTTAATAGTAAATAATAATTTAACCTTGGACACTAGTATATCAAAGTCACGGTAAGCTTCTAATAAAAGCAAGAAGTAAACATTATTATCCTTCGTTGTCTATTGACTTAATATAAAATTTAACGTAATCGACTTTATGTCGAAGGTATCGTCCATTATGCGACATGCTCTTTTTCAACCAGCAATGATATCCGACTAATGTGCTTTCTCTTGCAATCTTTTCTTGCGATGACACGCTAAAATTACCTTTATATATTGAGAATATATGATATAATGCAATGATACTAAGGTACGTTTTAGACTGCATTACAAGGTATGACTTAAGATAATTTCGAAGTTAAAATCCAATGTCAATCTTATCGCTAGGGAAGTTGTAGGAAGGGGGAGGTCGACTAAGGAGGGTGCGCCACTGCGTCGATTGTAATCACGCAAATGGTTCCCATATCAAAATGTCACATTCGTATGATATCGATGTTTCGTTGTCAATTTTGCGTGGCTCGGTTTTGGCTAGGTTTTTACGTAGCATGGTTGAAAAATACAAAATGTATTCACGATAATCTGGCTTACCATGTTTGTTTTGCCAGCTCATAATTTGTTTTATTGTTGACAACAAAATAGGATTTTAGTCAGTTGAGATACGCAGTTCACTAATTTTTTATCGCTCATGATTTTGACACTTTTGTTTGATTTTGCCTAATTGATTGACTTACAGTAATAGTCACAATGAAGGACCGCAATCTGCATTCTCAACGATTACTTTCGCCCGGTAACAGAAGTATCGTCAGTAAACAGGCTTCACCACAAACTCACAAAATTTTTAGTTTAATCATCGTTGTTACAACTATTAACCGTGAATATTAAGATATTTAGTTATAAGCAAATATTAAACGGTTTATTTATACCTAAGTTATCTGAAATAGGAAATTTTATGGTCATGCTGATAAGATTTAGAGCATCCTTCCTGCCCTTATCCCACTCTAAGTGGGGACGGCACAACATGTTATAAACATGCTGTAACATGATTTGACTACTTATTTTACGACCGGCCGCCTGCCTAACATCAACTTACCTTAGTCGTATTTCTGAATATAATAATATTCAGCCGGATTCCACACGAGTGAAAAGATTTAGAGCATGCATTTTATATTGTTGTACATATAAATCAATAAAGAATGTGTATGTATTTTACAAACGTAAAGTAATACAATGTAGTTCATTCGACAATTATCGATTGGGCTATTTTAGAATAAGGCATTTTATTATTGATCGTTAAATGAGAATTAAATAACGCGCAAAACCAGCTATTTATAAAACAACTTTGTTGCTCCTACGTCTCAAGATGAAATTGTTAGCAATGAAAGTAAAATTTAAAAATGTCTGAAATCGGGAACGCGGTGGTCTTTCGATGCTTCGTTTTATTTTTCTATCGGCACAGGCTGCAAGCTAGCCACTGACTGCGATCGCTTCCATTAAAATAACTCGTTAAAATTTATCATCGACCCGCTTAATCGCTTTAGCGCCACCATCTGGGGTTTTATGATTTTTCTGCTTACTCTCTGTACTTTCGTGGTCATTTTACAGCGCTCGCAAAATTGCTTACATGAAACTCTAAATAGGTTGATAACTCAATTACTTGTATGTCTATTACTAAAACAAATTATTCATGGAGTTAGTAAACTATATAGTTGTGTGCCCAGATATTAGAAGTGCGCCTTTTTGGAGGGATCACGAGTTCATACCCCAGGCAGGCACCAATGTGGTTGTCTGTTGAAACTTGTCTAATAGATATTTGCAATTTATTGGAATTACACAGTTTTCCTTATAAGAAAACATTCAGCGCAAAAATATAATGAGCTATAGAACGTCTCCACGTTTTTACCTAATAAAGGCGTCTATTGAAAAATGAGATGAAAGAGTGATAGCCTAGCGACTCTTTCGTGGGGGTCACACGTTCAAACCCAGGGCAGACACCAATGATTTTTTCTGTTAAAACTAATATATAACAGATAATTGCAATTTATCACACGAAAACATCGTGAGGAAACCTGCATATCTTAGGAGGATTCCTGGGATATGTGTACCCCACTTACTATCCGAACTGGAGCAGCGTGGTAGGTCTTAGCTCCTAACCTTCTCTCCAAAATTGCTGTGCACCAGCAATGCTGGTACTAGGGTGTTTTATCGTTAAAAATATTAAAGGAACAAAATAATATGTAATTTAATAATTAAAGTTGCCGTTTTAAGTGCGCCATAAGTGGTATATGCGTGACATACATATTACAATGTCGTTATAAAAATGAATATTCTCTTGGGTGAAAATCCAATTTAATCATATTATACGGGATTTTCTGCAGCTGCGTTATTCCGTGGTGCACTCAAAAGATAATTAAATAATTAAGAATGTATGAATGACGCCGTAAAGCCGTTTCTCTGATATTGTAATAATGCAGTCCTCTTGGGCAAAATCTTTTAAATTATTCTCTTATACTTGGTTCGCAATTACGCAGTCTTGGATGCCTATGAATCTTGGCATTCAGTTTTCTACCAAATTAGGAAGAAATTATATTTTGGTTCTTAGTTGCTGAATAATTAGTGACTTAATTTCATTTTAATAAGATCTGATTCCAATTATCCATCATTCTCCTTCCCACATCCAGGTCTGAATGAGGTTGGCACAAACATTTTGTAACATGATTTGGCTAGGTATTTTACAACTGGCCGCCTGCATGACGTAAACTTATCATAGTTGCTTTGTACAAAACCTTGGTACGAAAGAGGGTGGTCTATTCTACTCAGCCGGATAACACACGGCGGTTTATATTACCTTACTCACATTTTAAGACACCTTGGTGAGAAAGAGGGTGGTCTATTCCACTCACCCGTATACCCCACGGCAGATTATCCAATATAAAAGATATAAAAAAATATCAGGTTACGACTTTAAAAGTTGCCATAACTAAAAACTTTATCATAATGCACAAAAGGAACAAATCCCGAAACGAATTTAGAAACTGGTCGACAAAACAGCAAATAAGGGTGGAAATGAAACGTTTTACCTCTAAAAATGTCAAAGGTAGCTTCTTTGGGTTTATATTTTGCGTTTATAACGGTCAGCGGTACGTCGAGATACGAGAAAAAAGAGAAAAGCGACCGCTCGTTGCCGGAGAAAATCTGAGGGCTTAAACAGTGCCATGTATGAAATAGTACCGCTCGGTTACATGAAAAAGACGAGAGGAGAAATCGAGTGACAGGACCACGGGTGGAAGGTTTTCGATGCTTTTTTGCAGTTGGCATTTTAGACTACTTCCACGCAGGAAATAGCAAGTTAAGGTACCCTTCCGATTTACATATTAAACGCAGTCTGTCTACACTAAATTACAATCTAAATCACATATTATATTTATCTCCCTCCTGGCTCTCTCATTCAACATATGGACCTCCAGTCTGAACATAGGTCTTTTCACTGGATCTCCCCACTACACTTACCACCACACCACATTATAATTTTGTTACTTTATTTATGTTTGTATTCAGATTATTTGTTTAAGAGGAATGTGCAATATCCAGACAAGTCGTTAAGGCTTAAGGAGACTAAGAAACAAATTGTAATAACTATTAATGTATTTGAATAAATAAATATAAAAAAAACTTGTGCCGCATGGATCCAGGGGTCTACTGTATAATAATATAAGACCTTCTTTATACAATATACCTAATAATAATATTTATTGATGCATGTAAAAAAGTGGACATGATATGTTGGAACCCTGGCCCCAAACTAGAAGCCAAGGCCCCCCCTTAATAATAGGTAGTAAACACTAGTGATAGAAAAATTAGTGACAGTTAGTTATGTGAATTTATTTTTATTTTAGTACATTATTTATTTATGATATGTTGTAATGGTGTAAGTAAGTATGAGTATATGTCTATATTTTTTTTGTGTGTGTGTGTGTATGTGTGTGACTAAGTGAGTGAGTAAATCAGGATTATATAATTTTTTTAAATAAATTAACGGCTCACTATCCCACTGGCAAAGGCTTGTCTATTTGAAGAGAATGGTTGAAGATAAGATTCATCATGCTGTTCAATGCAGGTTAGCAAGTAACGTATGTACAAGGAGTTTGCTGGAAATAAGCGAGTACGAAAAAGAAGAAGAAGGCGGGTACTATTTAATTTGATTTACCGTTCAGTGCATAATCATCGAAGAATAAAGTTATTCTATTTTTATACACGGAACATGTTACTTTATTCTTCGATGGGGCGTATTAATTGAAAAATGTTTATTAAGCTCATAAGTTTTTAAAAACCTTCATACTTAACTGCCCAGTTGTGAATCCGAGATACCCTGGAAACTGTAACACACTCTCACTGTTCGACTATATGACGCTGTTTGCGTCTACTACTATACTATTTATTTACTTCAGAAAGTATATGAAAAGTATACAATAACATATGAGTGGTATATTTAAGTCGATTGCTGGATTACGAGGATTACAATACTGATTGCTTACTACTTTTAAGTTTCATTATATAATATACGGCTTGCAATTTAAGAATTTCTTGCTTCTTATTTCTACTAACCAAGATTGAGATGTATTGAAATTTTATTTTTCATATATAAAGTACAGGAAAGGAGGTGTGAAGTTAAAAAAATGCTTTTTGAGCGCTTAAGTGTCTTTCGTATACTCATTAAAGGTGCATAATATTCGTGTTTGCCATTCAGTATATCCCGAAAAAATTAATAGATTTTATTAAATTCAATCCAAAGTTCCCAGTACTAAATAAGGATTTTTTAATATAATTATTTAGTAGCATACTCTGTCATGCGTTGCTACTGCTAACTCTGTTTTTTCGAATTCTCACTCTGTTTGACATATCGTGCCCAATATGTCCACAGGTGGGCATAGGACTCCTCTCTCCGTTTTTGAAGAGAATTGTTGGAGCTAAGACCAACCATGCACCTCCACAGCGGATTAGTTGGATTACACATATCTATAGAATTCTCAAGAGACATGCAGGTTTCCTCACGATGTTTTTCTTCACCATAAACTTTTCATACTTGATACATGCAGGAATCGTAAAACCACATGCATAAACCTCCACTACCGCCACCACAATACACAAGCATACTACATACGTTAACTGTCACAAACTCAACAATCGTTTCGCCCCGCAACTGAAACATCATTAGGAAATAGACTCCACGACAAAATCGCACAGCTTTGCGATTTTGTCGTAGTGCTTGTGTATTGTGGTGGCTGTGTTTTTCGAATCCTGCATGTATCAGGTATGAAAACGGATTGTCAACTCTACATTTAGCATTATATATAATTTATATTTTACTTCATCGCGGATTATAGCAAAATAATTTTATTATTACTTTTGTATTATGGATTTTCGCAAAGTAACGCCTAATTCTAAAAATTATTTAAAACAGACTTATCAATAAAGCATAAAAGATACAAATCAAAAAGCTGTGATAGCTCAGTGATAAGACGGCTCTACATTAACATTATATATAATTTCTATTTTACTTCATCGCGGATTATAGCAAAATAATTTTATTATTACTTTTGTAAGTGTGTTTTACTTCAATGATATTCAGAGCTAAACCCTAACAGGGACAAAACATTCGCTTGGGAATCGGAAGTCTACCTTTTTCAACGGGTAGCTGCATGCGATGCGAATTTATCGCGCCCGCTTCCCGGTCGGACGTGCGGCCATGATTAGAGGGTGGGGACGCTCGAGTGATTTTTTTTCGTGCTCGAGTCATTAACTTAAAATTAACTAGACGGCTTCTTAGCGCCATTTACGTGGTCGGTCTATTTATATTTTATATTCGTTGCTTTACTTTAAATACAAGCTCAGACACCGCTTAGCAACTTCGCTCGGTACTTAATAAACATGGCAGTATTAGCTATGATATAAAATATTACGGACCTCTCATCACTTAGCTGCATTTTAATTAGTTGTCCAGTCACTATTATAATAATGCCCGAGTGACAATTAGCTCGACTCAGCTATAACGATTATAGAAAAACTAAAGTGTACTATCACAATACCAAACCTATTATTATATTTAACAAAGATCTAACTTTTATATACCTTATCAATTTTACATGTGGCATATAATATCTGACCTCCGCAACCTATTATGGACAAAATCGATAAATTAAATACTACTTTAGGTAAAGATTAAAATTATAATTTTTATAGGCTGGTTTAGAGTGTTTTGAACACAAATTAAAGTTATAACCTTCAAAAACCTTCAATGGCCCATTGAAGAAGCTGGCAATGAACCTGCTTTCAATTCCACGTGTTGCTGGTTCGTATCCCGCCGAGGTTAAACCTTTTCTAAAATGCAATGTGTTGTTCCTTCGATTCTGGGTGTATTTATATATTTAAGTGTGTATTTAAAATTATATATTATGTATAATTTATCAATTGTTTGTCACCCATAACATAAGTATTAAATTACTTACTTTGGGAACAGATGAATTGTATGTAATTGTCATAAATATTTACTATATCTAATTGTACAATCTAATGTCTAAAGAAACTGAATTCAGTATTTAATTCAAGAGTTTATAGTATGCATAATTTTTTGTTGTTGTTACAGATTGATCCTAAAGTGGCGTTTCCCAGAAGAGCACACCCAAAGGTAAGCATTTAATAGTTTAATAGCAATGCAATACAATGCGGACAAACATAAATTGAAACTTTAACATGCTTTATTGAGCTCATTGAAATATTAAATCGCCGCAAGGCAGTACAAGAAACTTACGACATATTATGAATGTAAAGCACCGGCGAAAGCTGTTTGTTTATTTTCAAACATTTACACAAAATATTATTTTAGGCTGGACATAACTCCCTCCCGCTATTAAGATGTTGGCTCATGATGCATAAATAACAAAGGGCTAATAATTTAGTATGCGGACTGTGATCTTGAGATCGCCCGGTCTCTATAGCTCTCTGATTGAATCGCCTTGCTACATATTCAGTCCATTTGCGTTTCCATCTTTATTTTGCATTAATGGTCATTTTGAACGTGAATTCTGAAGTATCCATTTACCGCTATCTCAAAAATGAAATATATTAAGTGAGTATTTATTATCTGTGAAATCAGAATTTATATCAACAAAAAGTATATAGCGTAAGTAAATAGAGCCTATAAGATGATAGTATTTGACACAAAGCAAGTTAAGTACATATTTCTGATATTTCGAATTTATAGTTTTTTTTGCATTTGGTATTTCGACTAAAACTAAAATAAAAAATAATTTGCTTCTCAAATACTTTAATATTCTCGATTCTGAATTCTACTTCATTTATCGTTGATATTTAAATAATAAAAAGGCTCCAACGATTTACATGAAATTCAGCGTGTAGGGGTCTTTGAGGGGAAAACTCGATCTAGCTAGGTTTCATTATTAATTTATAAAATCTGACTAAAATGTACAATTGATTGTAAATGATATTTTAGCTGTCAAACATAGCCCAATGGGTAACGGGCGGACCAAAAAAGTTCAAAACCCGGGATCAAGTCCCATATGTCACGACCGCTTTTTCATTTTTTTATTGCATTTAAAAAATAATCGAGTTAAGCTCGGTCACCCAAGTAAGTAATATTTAATGTATTAAACAATTTCTTTATCTTTTATTAAAACACCATAATATTAAAATTAATTGATAAAATATACAAATATATAATGTACAAGCTAGTTACGAATGACTAATATTAAAATAAATGGCAAAAAAGAAAAAAATTGGTACAATTCTTTGTCCAAAACTAACATACAGACAGACAGACTTTCGCGTTTGTAATATTAATATAGAGTTTAAATAAATTTAAAATAGAAACTATGGCTTCAAGAAATTAAGAAATAAATAAAAATACGCTATAACAAGTTTAGAAACGGATTCGCAGACTTTATCCAAGGAAGTACGAGTATTTTAAAGTTTAAAGAAAGCTGGACAGTTTTTGAACGAATAAAATGAATGTATGAAAGTAGGAAATAAAGACAAAGTTTAATATAAAATGCACGGCTTCTCGACTACGAGATTAAAGCTTCGAAACGTTATATTTCACAAGATAATAATTTTATCTTTTGTTAAAAGAATTAAGGAAACTGCTAAATTCGATTGATATAACTTTGTATTAACTATGAATCATCATTTCAATTTTAAATTAAATTTGATCTTAAATGTTTAATGTTAAAAATTGTGTTTTGTATTGTATTTTTGTTATGTATTCTGGGAATACGCTCATCGAAAACGTAATTTGTGCGTTTTGGGCGGAGTGCACAATTTCCGCTCCAGACAATCGTGTTTTGACGAATTTCCTACATCGTAATGAATATTAGGATTTGAACATTGGAAGGAGATTTTCTATATTGAAACGAGTATCGAATGCATCTCTGTTTGTACATTTCTGTTTACAACCCTTTGAATATCGACCGTTTTTAATAAAACTTAAGAGACAATATTCTTAATAATATTACAAACGGTAAAATTAGGAATTTTTTATTAATCTATTATAAGGCTTATAGTTATAGCTAGTTCAGTAGGCTCTACTTTTTATGGAAATAGTGAAAACAATTATTTTTATTAATTGCAGCTAAGATGCGTTCACGAAAGAATTTATATAATTTTTTATTTTAAGAATTTATTAAAGTTATAAATTTATATAGCGCATCACTACATATTATAAAACAAAGACGCATTCTTTGTCCATATTTCCCTATGTATGCATAAAACTTTAAAACTACGCAACAGAATTTGATGCGGTTTTTTTTAATAGATAGAGTGATTCCAGAGAAAGGTTTGTACGTATAATAACATTCAATACGGAGTAGAGAAATACTGTAATTTTTGAGGTGTCTGTAAATAATTACATTTTTTCCGCTTACATTGCAAACGCAAGCTAAACCCTTCGAGATTTATCAAAATAATGTATCAAGTATTTGTACACATTGAAAAGGTCTACAGAAAAGTCCGCGATGGTACATGTCTATCTCTTATGGATAACCCACTATAGCATTTTTTGTCATTTACTTTTACGAAAAATAATGCCTTATTTTTGAAGCAATTCTTATACAATACAGCATTAATCCTTATCCAATTAAGTACCTTAAATAAATAGTTGATTTAATATAGATCAATATGGCCGTTTACAGCATGTAATTTAAGTGAACATTTTCGGAGATATTACAGATTTAAATTACCGTGAGGACGCCGCGCTTCACCCTTCGAATCTTTTAAGAGTTTGTTTAAAGATATTCTGTAATTAATTGTAAAAATAAAATACATACGTAAAATGTAAAAGTAAATAAGTAAAAATGTACTATATGAATTTAGATATTCCAAAAATAGCAGGAAATCTTCTTGGTATAGGGAAAGGAAATTGTTTTTCTCCAAATTTTACGCTTGCGGGCCACGGGCAGTAATGAATGAATCAAAACTACTGGATCGATTTAAATCATTTTTTTACACTGACTGACATGGGATATATATTTTATACCCGTGCGAAGCAGGGGCAGGCCGCTTGTTTGATATAAAATATTTATCGTTCAAAAATAATGTATATATAAAAACCGGCTATACTCACGTCTTATTGTATCGGGTTAGCCCGTCTAGTTTTGAGCCAGTCCGTGGCCCCTATTCATGAGTTCTTTTTAGGGTATTATCGCGGCGGCAGTTCCCGCCGACACTAGTCAGGCTGACCCGATAGTATGGTATAGTAGATGTGAGTATAATAGTTTCTGTACATAAACTATGAATACTAACCACGATAGTTTAATTTAAAAAACGGTCATAAATATTTATAAAGTTAGTATAAAGTTCGTACTCATAAGAATGTAATATAAAAAAATTGATCACTCCAATCTTGGATTAATACAGGGAAACACACGCCTAAATATTCGTTAGGTACTTCTTTTATATGGGCATTAAACGTGATGGATGGTTTTAAAACATGACGTTATATTACTCTATCCTGGCAGCCCAGGCGGTGTTGCGTGGCCGGTCAAAGGGGATGCCGGCTATGCGAATTACATGAATACATTAAGGGAGCACTGCCTCATACATGTTAGGTACACTATAATGCTCACGAATAAATTTAGAGCATGTTCCTTTATCATAGTATTACTGAACGGTAACTATGCATGTAAATTGTAACACAGATCTTGGTCGATTACTAGTTTTATTGGTTGTGAAGTAAAAAAAAGCAACGCAATAAAAAACAAAAGTGAACTTTGTATAACGACTTACCGTGTATTAAACGACGGTTAAATACATTTTTGGATCGCAGTAAAAACTTTTTATTTGTCTTATTATTTATTATGATAAACGACTCGCAAAATAGCAACATTAAGTCGTCACCCGATAGCTGCCTGAAATTCTAATTTCTGATTATCGTTTGCCGCCGCTCCTGGTTCCCTTCTTACGGAAACAATGGAAAAAAGGGGACACCGTTCGCCGGGCGCAAGCTAAGAACAAAACAAACGAATTTTTAATATCGTCTTTATCGATAATTGAGACTCTCGCGAAAACCTCTTATTTTGAAAACTTTTAAAGACTGAGAAAGAGGAATCGTGAGGGAAAATGGAATTGAGAGAAAAAACTTTTTTCATCTTCTTTGTTTGACATTGACAGTCACTAAACTTTTTATTTTCGCAGTGGATCTATTTAATTTATCTGGGGAATTTAATTGTTCGACATCTGGCAGGAGCTCGACGTGATATTGAATTTTTTCGATAAAACAATCCGGCTCAGCGCGAGGAAATATATTTCGATCAATTATTCGATGTTGTTACAAAACATAAATTTCAGCATAGCTTTGGTTGTTTTACTGTCCATAATTCATTCAAAATGTCTTGAATGATATAGTAGAATCCAAAGCGTGGTTTGCTTTTTTGTCATTTTACAATCCAGTCAATTCAGTTCTCGTAGATTAGAAAAATAGATAAAAACTTTATATGTTTATCAATGGCTATTATTTGTGTATTTAAAGATTTTTTTTGCAAATTGTTAGGGAGCTGTTGAACTATGACCGTTTGGTGTAGAAATGCAATATACCGAAATAACAGTGTATCTGCGATGTTCAATTATTTTTATTCCTGCGTTTATATTGATACTTCTACTTACTTTTAAATCCATAAAGGTCACGAATTAATGATAATATATGTTAAAAAGATATAACATTTTTTTGATATTTTACCTACATACAGTAACTAATGATCCAAATAATGAAAAATGAAATGCAATTATCATTCAGATAGATAACTTAATCTCTTAATAATGTCAAGACGGTATTGTACTGAAAATAACAACTCACCGCAGTATAGCATGCCTGTAAATTGGTGAATTATCGAAAATTTCTACCAGAAATGGTCACGGTTTGGTAGCCTCTAAAATATTTAATTTGACCAAACAGTGCAATGAACTCAGAAATTCCGACTCACGCAATTAGTTAAGATGCCGAACCTTTCATCAATTATAAGGGCTTCTAACGTGCTTTAATGTTACCTAAACACGAGTACAGTGAACGGTAATTTTTTTCAACTTCCAAATACTGATTTATTTGGTCTGTTTCAATTAATGTATAAAAGTAGACATTACTTTTCTGAACTCCATAGTACAAAAGTTATGATAGAATTATTTTGCTATACAAACGCAGATTATAGGTTTTTTCTATTCTTGTTCTTTTTCAAAAAAATTATAACTACTCTCAATGACGTTTCCGCACGCTAAACTCAATATAATCTATGCGACCCTGATGATTCATATTGGAGACCCTTGACCCGCTACTTTGCGTAACTTTGCCTAATAAGTAGTTACAATCATACTTCAGAACATATCTTAGATAAAAACTTTTAAATTTAGATATGCTTTCACAGGTGGCATAGTAATGATTAATTCACCTTACTATTAATATTTAGCAAACATGTATGATCCCTGGTGACTTTGTAAAGCCTTTATACATAGGACCTATAGCATTTTATCATCCGAAGGAAAAACTATTCGTGTATCATTACACAAGATAATATCTTACCTATCGGACGTTTGTAGAACAAATTTCAAACATTTATAAAGTATAGGGTTTAGTCTTCTACAGTTTCCTACGGTTAAAGGAATAGTGGCTGGTGGGGGAGCGGTGGCAGCGAGCAGGGAACAAAGACTAATATGTCATCGCGGCCAAGTTAATTGACGCGGCTTCCGCACCGACGCGGCGGAACGCAGACGTCAGCGTTTCCTTCGTCTACATATTTATATAGAGCGATTGTACGAGCTCGTCCACCGTGATTTGATGCGTGTTCATTTTGAGCTTCCTGTTAAATGATTTAATTTAAATATGTATGTGTTAAGCCATGCAGGTTAAAATATATTTGGTCATCGTTGCTACACACCGGAGAATCAGTGCTACACCAGAAATACACACCAGAAAACATTATGAGGGTTTTTTTTAACGACACTTTTATCACAGCGCAGCGATGAGACTGTGCGACTCTTTCGATGAGGTCACGGGTTTTGAATCCAAGCACATGTCCATGATTTTTTTTAAATGTGTCTAATTGATAATAGAAATTTATCACACGATTTTTGGCAAAGTAAAATATTGTGAGAAAACCCGCATATCTCGACTTTTTAAGATATGAGAGGCCCATGTTTAGCTGTGAGATTTTTTATAAATTTACCTTTATTTTATTTTAAGCAAGCAGTATGTAGTGTGTTCAATCTATCTCCGAAAGAGTTAAGGCTAGCTGTTTTATATTGTCCAGCTGTTATTCATTTTTAATCAATTATAACTTGACTACTATCTTATCTAAGATAAGATATTCCGTTATTGTATCGGTACAATTTAAAGGGATATATATACAGAAGTTCTTCACATACCTTTAATAATTAATACGATTCTAGACGACTCTGTACACAAAAATAATTAATCACAATTTCATAAATGTACTGAACTGTTCAAACCATATTATGTAAATTTTCAATTTTTTTATTACCTTGCCCAATAATGCATCTGATCTTTCATAAAATTTTCATATAAATTAAAAGATCACTGGTAAATATTAATTGTGTATTTCCAGAATAACAAAAGCGTGTAAGGCAATGAAGACAATAAAATATTTCCTTATATTATTACTTGTAATGGGTTCAAAATAAAATTATTCCCGGTTTTAAATTGGCTTTAATATATTGAACAGAAAATTGACTTGAACATTAATTAGTACCATTAATACATCAGAATAACATATAACAATAGTAAAAGGGTCGGTTAATTTAAAAATTATGTCCGTTCGAAGTTCACTCGAGAAGGTTTCAATTAAAAAGCTCTAATCGACCCGAAACGGTCTCCGAAATCGGTAGCATTTGTAATCACCGTTGCGCGAGTTTATATTCCTTAATGGACTTTGCTGAAGTAGTTCCAACTCTCTTTACGGGTAAGATATTTGAGTAAAAACTCCCAGCTACCGCAGATCGTAGTCGGGTAAGTAAAACTCTGCGCAAACTAGAGCGGAGCAAACCACGAAGCGTGTTTGATGAAGATGAGACGCGGTAAAATTGAGGAAAAGGATCTCATACGCCCCATGTTTATTTAATTATTAGTATTATTAGGCAATGATAAATTCTTATAAATAAGTTGACTACCGTTCCAACTTAATCTCTCACTTCTCTCTCATCTTTTCTTTTCTTGAATTTGAATTTGAATTTGAATACCCATTTCCTATTCTATCAAATTTTGTCACACCACACGTCTACTTTTATTTTATTGCCTTACATTCAGATCCATACATTACGTATCCATGCATTATTGACCGTTTTATAAATTTTTTCTTAAGTTTATAAGGGGCATTCGGCGGTCACATATTGTCGCTACTTTATTCATCCCGCATTCATTCTATTTGTCACATCCTTATTTCACCGTTTTTCTATAAACAGTTTGTTATAAACTTTTCACCACCACAATTATAGTTAAAATACTGGTTATAGAATCATGATTTT
Source organism: Morpho achilles (assembly GCA_947086495.1). NCBI lineage: Eukaryota > Metazoa > Arthropoda > Insecta > Lepidoptera > Nymphalidae > Morpho > Morpho achilles. The sequence goes on from CAMTZB010000019.1 coordinate 12,886,406, forward strand.
ATAATTTAATCGAGTTCGAATTGTTTAAGTTCAATTTAAGTCTGGCTTTACGATGGAACACGTGGCGTAGCGGGGCGCAGCAAGACTAGTTGGTGCGATTTAACGTGTTTCATTAAGCGTTTTGTCGGTGTAATCGCAAGTAATTTAACTGAAGAGAGACCGGCTTCCGACTTGTAAGTATTTTGTGTTTTCTTTTTTAATTACTTCGTTTTAACTTTGTAGCCAGGCTTTAAAGGTTGACTGACAGCGAAATAACAAAGTTCTTTGTAACTATTTAGGGTGGATTTAATGAAATTGTAGGCTTTTTATAGGGTATCGCCTCGCGGAATAGGTGATTTGGATGTCTGGTTACACGAAATCGCACTCGTGGCGCTTTTATTGTAGTTTTTATAACTTTCAACACGCCTCTTGGTGTGTTACTTATATTTATTTCTGCTGCGGCCGCCAAAAATATTTTAACGGAATACGTTTATAGTGGTTTGATGTAAAAAATACAGTTATTTTATTTCATATCCAACTCAATACCTTTCAGTGACTTAATATATATTAAGCTCTTTACTCATTTCATACATATATTGGCCAATGAGAAACTTTTTGTCCAAAGCTAAGAATATGAAATAAAATATTCACAACGGTTATTATGGAATATTAGAAATTTATTAAAGCCGAATATATTTTGTTTTCTATTTCTCGTTTATTAAAAAATAAATGTCATTTTATATTACAATAAAAAATTTAACTGTACGTTCATTTCATTATATATTAATATTACATTATAATACAAAAATACACCCTACGTATATTTGTCTTCAAACTCTTTTTCTTTTACATCAAATTCCTATCTTTACAAGGAAGCGGCTATATATATAGAAAGTGAACCTCTCAATACTTGTTATACTTGGTTTCATTTGTTTTCTTCTTCTTCGAACACACTAATGTTTATATAATAACTAAACGGCTAGTGAGTAATTTGCTTAAAGATTCGTAGACAATGAGTTGCTACTTTAGACAAAAGTTAACAGTTGTGTATAGTCGTGAGGTTTTGAATAATACGGGTTGAGTTTCGGACTTTAATTGGCTTCAGTCATTAAAGTAAAGCTCACTCGATCTTTGAATACTCAGGACTTAGTGCCGATCGTTGCAAACGGGAAATCGGGCGCCCAATTGGAGTAGATCCCTGAGGTGGTTAATGCATCTGGTGTTCTCGAAGCATCGATAAACGGCGGAAGAGGTCACTGATTAGAGAGTCCTTACCGAGTGCACAAAGTTAACCTGTCCGACATAGCGGCCGCGCGACCTCGTCGGACGGCGGTACCTTCTTGTTCTCACAAGTTAAGGAGATAAAAATACTAATTTCAATTTACTAGTGTATGTATGTATATTTTTTATTATGTTTATGGTATTTGTATATAAGTAATATATTTCCCAAGCTTGATTTTTTTATGATTATTTGAGTATGTCCGTATTTAGTATATGTAGGTATACTAAAAGTATAGCAATAAGGCCGCCTTTGCATAAATTATCCTATAGAGTGAATTATCTACGTCTTTAATGTTAGAAATCGCTATTTTGTTTCTCTTTTTGGCTTAAATGTGCAATGAAGTTTTATAAATAAATAAAAGCCCCAGTATTGCATAGCTAGGCAAACATTTTTATTAGAAGCAGAGAAATATGTTTTTATAGACACTTAGCACTGGTTGTCATACCATACGCCAGGTCAACTTATCTTAGTCACCTTTTACGACACCTCGGTAAGAAATGAGGGTGGTCTGTTCTACTCAGTCGGATACCACACGGCGGAGGACTTCTTTATTCATTGTTCAACTTAATTGTCTAATAATCGGTGTAAAAGATTTCCCTCATTAATTCTGTCTTCAATTTGTATAAAATCTTTCAGCAATGTCTGGGACTATGCTGCTGTATAATGAAGGTGAGCTCGGGGCATGATGAAACAGATGTAGCGAGTGACTTATGGGCGGGACGGAGCTCATAACTAGCGTCCAGTAGCGCATAAGTCCAGCGACCGCAGAGTGAAGCTGCAGTCGACGCCGCTCGCATTATTCACGGCTATGTTATACGGCGTATTTTACTCCTAATTAACGATGTGCTATTGGACTGAGTTGAAGCGATAGTTAGTGCTTACTTTCTTGTCCAGATATTTTTGTAAAAAAAATCAAGACCAATCTTTTATAGTCCAGAACACGCCTCGCTGTTAGTAAAATATTAGCTTATTAGCTTATTATTTTTCCACTGTTGAAACAGTTCTTATCCACTTATGTTCTCGAACGTCTCGCTGATAGTAAAAAAAGTAAATGGCCTGTTACTATCACACTGCTGGACATAGGCCTACTGTCTCTGTTTTTGAAAAGAAGGATTGGAGCTAAGACCTACCACACTGCTCCAATGCAGTTGGTATGTTACACATATTTCCAGAATTCTCTAGAGATATGCAGGTTTCCTTACGATGTTTTCCTTTACCGCAAAGTGTGTGATAATAGAAATTATCAATTAGACACAAGTTTTAGAAACTGATTGGTGCCTGCCCGGGGTTTAAACCCGATATCTCCTCGAAAGAGTCGCATGGTATTACCGCTATGCTACAGCTGTTAGTGAACTAGAGGTTTATTATTTTCCCACTGTTGGACAAATCGTCTCACTCTTTAGAAAGACGGAGTGGAATTTAGATTCACCATGCCGCTCCAATGTAGATTGGCAAGTTATTTATATCTCCAAGATTCTCTCTAATCTAATCAGAATAGGCGAGCGCTTGACTGCAATCATGCCTGATGGTAAGCGATGATGCAGTCTAAGATGGAGCGCGCTTGCCTAGAAGATGCCTATTCACTCTTGCTTTAAAGAGACCCATATCAAAAGAACTCGGAAATATCGATGCCGGGAGAGAATTCCATTCCCTTGCTGTGCGCAATAAAAACGAGGACGCAAAGCGCTCCGTGCGCCTTCGTGGGAGGTCAATGATGTAATGGTGAAAAAAGTAGCATTGGCAGTCCCCTACTATTTGAATAGATGACCTGAATTTTGTCGTAGAGAAACGCTAGATTTTAGCGACACAAGATCGTTTGGCGTTGAAACCCCTGAAGGGACTTAAATTGAATAGTGGGCGTAGCGTAGTGAAAAATAAGAAAATGATTTGATATGAATTCAAGTCTCTAATTATTTAGACGGAAAATTTTACCGAGTTCTAATATACTTGGGGTACATATTTTAGCAAGGTGAATGTACACCGGAAGTTCTTTCATATAAGGCGCTAGTATGACCATACGTAAATTGTTTCAGGGTCCAAGCTATAAGCTAGGGTGACTCAATAATAATTTAATAATTTGGAGTCTTGTTCCTTTTGAAAATGCCAAATTGTAATTGTCTGACATTGGCCATGAAAAAATAGCCAATACTGGAGTATTCTTATGAAATATTTTTTATACGCATTTTATTTGATTATACTGAAGGATCTAAGAGGTATATTGTGTTATAAGAAAATAAATTAGGACAAGCGTGCAAAGGCGGTCTTATCGCTAAAGCGATCTCTCACAGACAACCTTTGGTGAGAGGAGAATATTATGTGATCGGGTATAGTGCATACTAAACTATAAAACATACAATTAAATACTAAGATTACACAGATATATACAATTATGTATATTATAATACAGCATCATCATCTCCCTGCCCTTATCCCACTCTAGGCGTGGTCGGCACAACATGTTATAAACATGCTGTCACATGATTTGGCTGCGTTTTTACGACCGGCCGCCTGCCTGGTGTCAACTTACCTCTGTCGTATTTTATGACACCTCGGTAAGAAGAGGGTGGACTATTCTACTAAACCAGATACCACACGGTGGGTCAACTTACCTTAGTCGCCTCTAAGGAGACCTCGGTAAGAAAAGAAGTTACGATTATAATACATATATCATTAATAAATAACATTCTAACCATTTCAAGATAAAAACTCAAAGGTGAAAAGATAAGTACTATAGTAGTTTATTAATTTTTAAGCGTCTCATTTCTTAACACGTACAGTTTTATCCTACCGATTTTTCTAAGTTAAACGAATAGTGAATAAACACTATAGTATATTTATCTAAACACATGTATCTATAACAGATGCACACTTCCCTGCATGTAACAGTCAGTAAACTAATTTTTTTATACGACAAATACCAGTTACTTCAGCATTTAAGTTGATTTCCCACTTCGATGGAACTTGTGTAATCAGCTCAAGAAAAATGTATCTAGAACGCGCAGCTGGGTCCAATACATGCAAAACTTTGATTTTAACTCTGAACATCTCGAAAACTAATACGGCACTCACAAAACGTAATTTAGTTTTATTCTAGCTGGAAAGATTTTGTCCAAATTGAAACTTGTTAGGTCTATGTTTCGGCTGTTTTAATTTATGTACTTTAAGCGCATTAACTAGTATTTTTTTTTACTGTTAGTATGTGTATTTTGTCGTATTAAATAGTACTTAAAATAATGGTTGTAACAAAAATATATAGTATTTTTGTAAAGTATATTGTTGATATAAAAAAATGGTATCTATAGGCATAATTTTGTATTTCAGCAATTATATTACAAATTTTAATGATCATTCTCCTGTCCTTATTCTACTCTAAATGGGGTCGGTATTACATGTTTTAAACATGTTGTAACAAGATTTGACTACGTATTTTACGTCCGGCCGCCTGCCTGACGTCAACCCACATTAGTCGCGTTTTACGAAACCTCGATAAGAAATGAGAGTGGTATATTCTACTCAGCCCGATATCACACGGTGGGTCGACTTATCTGAGTCATCTTTTACGACACCTCGGTAAGAAATGAGGATGGTATATTCTACTTAGCCGGATACCACGCGGCGGGCCATCTTACCTTTTAATCTTTACGACACCTTGGTAAGGAATGCGGTAAGGAAGGATTCCTACCACACTGCGCTATATTACAAATTATAATCTGCTACTGAATCTATGGTTAGAAGAGTTCTAAATTGTTTGTTGATACGAGTATATAACAAATGATTAATTGAAAATTATACTTTCTGTTAAATTTCTCTCTATATTCATAGAAACAATGATTAAAAAATATATTACGCCGTTACTACTATAATTCAATTGCGCGATGCTTGAATATTGCTCGAGTTTTAGAAAACGGTCGTGAAAGGAAAAGTTCCACATAGAACCGGGAGCATACTTTGTAAAGAAATTGCATTTAATCATGTCGGGACCTCCACATAACTTGGCTATCTCTCGTGTATTTTATGAATTCCTACATACTTCTTGTCAACAATTACTTTAATACTTTCGTCGCGATGTAAGGTTTTATATGCCTTTAACTATTTTAATTTGGAACAACTCCGAACTTGGGATCTTGGGGAGTGAGATTTTATTTTATAAGGATAAAGTATGTGTGTACTATAATATATATAAGTGTGTAAAATAATTTATTTTCATTTTACGCTTATATTGTTAAGAGAAAATATGTTCAAAATAGTCTTATTTATAATATAACTAGCTTTTACCCGCAACTTCGTTCGCGTGGACTGTTGTTGCGCCTGAATAGATGGCGCTTTTCAATATCATCCCATTCCCGTAGAATTAACAGGATTTCTGTAGCCTATCTATTACACCGGTGTATAAGTATAATTGTGTCAAATTTCATCGATAGCGGATTCACCGTGAAAGAGTCATTACATTACATCCATACTCACAAACTTTTGCATTTTAATGTTAATAGAATAGGATTTGCATTTATCTGTTCAGAATTTACAATAAAACTATTTTGCTGTAATCCATTACGTAATACATTACGATTTTGTTGTGGAGCATATCCTGATGATGCTTCGGTTTCAGGGCGAAACGATCGTAGAGATTGTAGAAGTAAGTGTGTGTTGTGCTTGTGTGGAGTGTTAGTGTTGGTGGCGTTTTATGATACGTGTGGTGACTTGTCCTGCGTGTATAAGGTATGTGAATATTGCCTGCTTTATACACTGACCATTAAATATATTCTCTTAACAAACGTGGATTACAGCAAAATAGTTCTATTGTAACTTATGTACTATGGAATTCCGCAAAGTAACGCCTGCTCCTAAAAATCATAAAGCATTTATTTATATTAATAGCTAGCATTAAAATTGACAAGTTTTGAGTTTACTAACATATAATACTTCTATAAAATATTTGTCTCGTTATAACTTTCACTACGAAAACCTCATATCCTATTGTCCTACATGAAGTTTGAACCATATCCTGCCAAATTAAAATAAGTATAGATTTATTTAGACAAGATAATTTGACGCAGAATCCACTTGTATTTTTTTAATTAATGTTGAGGACTCATCATCTTCCTGCCCTTATCCCACTCTAAGTGGGGTCGGCACAACATGTTACAAAAATGTTGTCATATGATTTGGCTACGTATTTTACAACCGGCCGCCTGCCTGACGTCAACTTACCTTAATCGTATTTTACGACTCCTCGGTAAGAAAGAGGGTGGTCTATTTTACTCAACCGGATACCACACGGTGGGTCAACTTACCTTAGTCGCCTTTTACGACACCTCCGTAAGAAATGAGGTTGGTCTGTTTTATTCAGCCCGATACCACACTTATTAATTTCGAGGATTATTAATGAAATTATGAAAAACATTATCGTTACGTTACTATTTTACACGATAACAGATATTATCCACAAAGGTCAATAATCAAATGAGTCACATAATCAACTATTCTTGACGGAATATTCCTATTAAACAATTTTAAAGGGTATAAATTCCTTTAAGATTAATTTCCGAATTATTCCAATCACTTCCTATAAAGCTTTGAATTGAAAACTTCACAGTGTTACGAGCTGCTTTTGTTTTTTTTATTTCATAAGCCGTATTTGACTGAACACATCACAAGCAGTCCCCTTTTAGCTTGCCTCTTTGAAAGAATTCGCAATTACGTACACATTGATCGCCCTGTATCATTATGTCCGCTTAGTACCCATCCCATGTGACACGGCTTGTATAATTTGCTTAAATAATAGCAATATTAATTAATAACTTGAAAGTCAACACCCTCACCCTGTCATTAGTTTGAACAGAGACGTATGAGTATATCAATCATTAGAGCGTTATCGCGTACGCACACGACGTGCCTTCAAGTAACTTTGTCGTCTCGTGTTTGTGTTATTTGCGATGGTTTTAACTAAACCCACGTCATATTTCTATTTAGTCTTGAGATACTAACGTGTTATCTTTTAACAACATTTTTTTTAGTTTTATATTTATATATTTGATCTCTATTGATGTACAGAGTATGGATCTGGACGAAGGATCTGGAGTCTGGAGGAGTGGATATATGCTTGTTACTCTTTCGCGGCGAATCCGCTGAACCAATGATGTCACAATTATTATAGGCTAGATCAGAAGAGTTCACGACGAGTCGACTTAGCTTAGTCGACTTTTATGACACCTCGGTAAAAAAGTACGGTGGTCTATTCTACTCAGCCGGATACCACACGACGAGTCGAATCAGCTTTATCGCCTTTTACGACACCTCGGTAAGAAATGAGGGTGGTCTATTCAAGTATTAGGGAGTATAAAAATTGAACATTGCAAACCAAGTATAAACGTCAACTTTATCATATTAACTGTTCTTGATTCTGTCAGGGGTCATTGTGATAGCAGGTAAGGGATGAAGACGTATATATATATGTATATAGACTCCCTCTAGCCCAAGCCAATTCGACAAAATCACAAGATTGTATGAATTGAAAATGGGGGTGCTAGTACTAGTCACTATCTAAAAAATTCGTCTTAAATCGGACTGTAATTGGTTAGAGAGAGAAAGATAGAGAAATAGTGATTTTTACATATTTAACTTTATCTAAATATGATGTATAAAATTGTAAAAACAATTAGATTTCAATTTTGTATCGATCAATTATTTTAATAAATGTACCAATGAAATGGTATTTTCGTATACATAAAATAAATTTAAAAATGTGGATAACAAAAAGCCGATTAAAGGTATTGGTAGAGCAAAATGTATTCCAGGCAAACGCTCTCTCCAACAAGCCGAGGGTGATTATAGTCGTAATAAAAATTATATATATTTGTTTTCAGCCCGGATGTGGGTACGGGGTTCAGAACGGAGATAGAACGTAGCTCACCGTTTTCCAGGTCGAAATTCCGGACCGCGAATATAATATTTAATCGCACCCTCCTAGAACATTTGCCGGACCCGAAATACTTTCTAAAGGGAGAGCCGACCGTCAGATTGCATTATTTGAACGACAATTACAAATAAATATGATTTATTTAACTGTAAAAAAAACCATTAGGACTTTACAACTCTAAATAGAAACATTTTAACATAAGCCAGTTATGATTACATTATTTAAACTTAACATTGGAGACTGAGTCAATCTAGCAATATGATTAATAAACTGAAACAAAAAAAAAAGTGTTAGCATGAAAGATACACTCTTATAATTATATAATATTTTAAAATAAGTTAAAGTCAACAAAATAAAAAAAATTATTTTGTTTGAAAAATGTTTTGTATGATGGTATTATATGCTAGAATGTTTTGTTAAGTGTAGAAATAAATGGTTTCCATTTCTTTACAGTTATGTTACAGAGTTGACGACAACGAACTATTTTTTAGATGCGAGATCTTCCTAAAGATTCATGGGTTCAAACCTTATTGACCTTATATGGTTAATATTAAGGCTCTTTACGGTGAAAGTGAACATATAGAAACCAGCATATCTCGATAATGTTTTTAATATGCAAAAAAAAAAATTATAAAAAAATAAAAAAGACCTGTCTTAGTCATATGATAAACGGAAACAACATTTAAAAAAGTCTTATTTTTGGAAAATAAAATAAAATTAAGGCTAGTTAACTTATTGCCGTGTAAAATCGTTAATTGTATTTGTTTTACCATATTCAAAGACACCAGCTCTCAGCCAATCTTCTGTATAGGGTATCAGTTAGGCAAAGTTTTTTTAATCGGTCGGACAACACTTGACGCTTTGCCGTGATGGATGGCGGGACATCCCGGGTCACGTTTAGTCATTTTATTAATGCTAAAATTGGCGCACGGTGACGCGGTTAAAAAGCAAAAAGGAGTCAGAAAGGTGAATAATTTAAACAGAGTTTCCAGTATATTTTCTCCCAACGGAGGAAATATAATAACGTGCTTATTATAACGAGTGATGCAATTACCCGTGACCGTTTATAGCACCGTTTTTAACACTAGAAGAATTGACAACGAATTTCAGTTGTTAAATAAATTTGTGTATTATTTTTAAAAAACCTAATTAACTATTTTGCCAATATATTTATATTTATATAAGTAAATATGAACTCCAATTCATCGTGTGGTATATGGTGAAGAAAAACATTATTATAAAAAATATTTTAGTATAGACTGCATTTTAACCCTTCCAAAAAACCAAGATTATGAGAAATCAATTACTGATACAGTCACATCTATGTAGTGATAATTTGTTATAGTAAAGCACAGTAAAAAATTGTATACTGTAAACGCTTATTTTTGTAACTGTTATTATCATTTATTGGTAGTTAGATAAAGCTTTTATATTTAAGAGTGCGCTTAAATGTAGAAGTGGATGATAGGACGACTTAAAATTCCTACACAATATTTACCTATTTATAAACTTTTTACACAAATTTTCACAGAAACGGGAAATATCTGACGAAATTTCTGTCTAAAGCATAACGAAGCATGACCGGTTAGCGAGTAGCAAATAAATCCAAACGCACCGCCGTACAACTTCATATAGATAATCGGCGCCTTGCCAAATCTTAAAGTCTTTAAGTAAATTGAGTTTAAGAAATGAAAAAACACGCAACGCTTTTCTGCCTCGAATTTTAATTCATTTACAAAGCAAATAAATTTAAAATAAATTCCTATTGCATTACCACCTAAAAAAACTTCTATTCGTAACTATCAAAGATTTGTGAACACTTTCTGTGAACGTTGTATAAGTATTTAGAATATTGTTTATATAATAATTTCAATTTCGTAAATAAGAAACGAGGGTGGCTAAAGACGCCCCCTCAAGACTGTATACTTTTTTTGGTATAATATTATGAAATCAAAGAACCTTCAAATTACAAGTTGCTGCAAATTATTTTCTTAGAATGAAAATGGATTATCCAAATAATAATAACTCTGATTATCCCATTGTTAGTCAAAGACCTTACTTGGAGAAGAAAGATTCTTTCATCATAAAACTCTTGGTTGTCAATTATAAACATCATTTACGCCGATATTTTTTTTATGGAATAGCCAGAGTTCTACCTAAAATTTGATCGGCTATCACGGGTTATGATTAAAAAATAAATGTCTCAATCGAGTGATCCCAATAAGGTGACTCCTGAGTTTACAATGGTTTTATAAGAGAGTTATGAAAAACTCATAACAAAAAATAATATTAATCATTGAAGTAACGGTTAATATAAAGTTAATATTTTCAGAAGAACTATGTAATTAAAAATGGTAGTTGGTTTGTACATTAAAAATAATATACAACGATATTACAAAATTCCTTTAGCTCCATATTTTCCCAGTAAACGGGTGTCAATAAGAGGATGTCGCCGTGTCCGCAGTACTGATGAGGTAGTAAGTTGTAAGGCGGACGACCTATCATACGATGACAACCCATTAACCCACGGTCTACTTGCTGAGTTGCTTGGCTAAAATGTTTTGAGACATAACTACACGGATATTACGTACGTTTAAGTACCAGTGTACTTAATACGCTGTTTCTTAATAACATTACATAGCATTTTAACCGCAAATTTATCATACAGCCATTTGATGGAACTAAATTTCGTAATTGTGCATTATTGAATTCTAAACAGAGTGATAAGCGACACAGATTTACTTATTATTTATTATATGCTCGTGGTAAATGGTTTAGTTTGTACAGCATCGCTCAGTGCTTTAACAAGTGTCACTTTAAAAGTGACTTTAAATCACCAAAATACTTTAAAAAAAAAGATTTTAATGTATCCCTTGATATCTTATTCGTCTTTTTGATATGAGCAACACAAGATTTGCATTGAGTAGATAAATTAAGAATCAAATTTTACATTAAATTGTTATTGAAGTGTTTAAATAAAAATATAAATAATTTTTTATTTGACTACACACCTCATCAATATTAATTAAATTTGTTAATGTTAACCGATTTATTGATTTTATTATATTAACTCACTATTATATTTTTTCTACGCTGTTCTGAGAACTGATATCAGTAATCTTGTTCTTATTTACGTATTTAGTGGACCGTATAATTCAATATTTCCACTAGATAGATCAAGTAACCAGTCATTGACACGTAAATTATATATAACGAAATGCGCTGTATTCCACGAATAGTGTAAATAGTAATACATATAGTTATACTATCAATAACTTTGACGATAAATAATAGAAGATAAACTGATGAGTTTGTAACGACCAACTAATGCTATAAATATTATAGCTCACCTAAATAAAATACTACTGATGTTAATTTTTTGAGGTTTCATTGTTAAAGGTGGTTATAGTACGCATTATTTACGAATCCTTTCATCAAAGCCTCCACTACCGACTTATAATATGCTTATATGCGAAATAACAGTTAATTTCTTTTACCTCGTACTGATTTTATCAAAATTATTGTATGATTATTCATCACCGAATTAATCTTAAAAAAGATTCCCTTTCCTTAATGGTTTTAAAGCGATAAATTGAGAATTGTATAGAATTATGGCAATATTGATGAAACCATGTAAATATTGATATTAATCCAAAATAAAAATAAACTGAAACGAAATGTTATAAAAATTTTGTTCCTATTGAACAAAAGGGTATACAGAATACTTTACTTAACATTCAATTTCATAACGTACAAGAAACTGGTAAGGGCAGCTAGTACGAAATAAACATCACAAACAAAGGCTGTCTTTGTTTCAAAATATATAACTTTGACATCTGCCAAACCAGGAAACACAATCCAGCGGAAGACAGCAGCAAACTCCCGACTCAAATCAAATAACTGTATTGCTTTCAGCTCTGTAAGGCTTCAAGTGCAATAGCGACGCTAGCGGATGTTACCGCTCCGTCTCTAGTCTGTAGTCTATGATATTGCTCCCGCCCTTTACGTGTTACGCGAATCTTAAAGCCACACACACCTACGCAACTAAAGCGTGAGTATTAGAAACATAACTTTAGCCGGGAAGACGTTAGGTCTGTGCGTTTTTTACATTCTGTGTGATTTATATTTTAAGGGTGGTCATCGTTTAAAATAAAATTACTTTAATCTTATCATAATATTATTTATCAGCAGTTTAAGTAGAAATATCGCTAAAGGACATCTGTTTTTCTGAATATTTCATGGCTGTGAATGTTTAGATATATAATGCAAAGTAATCGTTTTGTTGTGATGATTATTGCAAATAAGGCTACTATTTTACGTTCAGATGGTGTTATTTTGTTACATGTTTCTAACACATCCTTCTTGAAATAGTTAGGTCAATAATATGAAAAAGAAAAGTTGTCGCCGGCAATGTGAGAAGTTGTTGAAAAAGATTAAATGGATTGAGTTTTTAAAAAATTGCTTTTTATTTATTGAATAAGTGTGTAGGAAAAATCTCGTTGATATAATTTTATACACCATTATGTGCATTTCTGTATTGAATCAGTATGAAATATAAGAAAAAGATTAATAGAAGATAAAGCGGGGCACGCACGGTGAACGAAATCGCGTCGTTTGTTACCCGCTTGCATGAGCTTCTCCTATCGCTTCCGTTCGTCCGACCAAACTGTTCCAGTTTATCCCTTTAATTGCCGTTTTTTTCTGTAGAGTGCCTTTAAGCGCTCCCGCCATATCTCCTCACGTCGCAATTACGGAGACGTCTTATGATAAATCTGCCGTAATTTGCATGAGATAGCATACGCTCTCAACTTTCACGCCAAGCTTCTTACTCTTGTCGTTTATTAAGTTAAGGGAACGTTTCCAAGAATAAGAAATGAGTTATTTAAGTATTAACTAGATACAGTTAACTTTCATTGCCGTTCTATATGTTTTTGATATCTTAATTAAAGGCGCTAGTTCTCGTTTCATACTAATCTGAGTGTAAGTGCTAAAACGGGACTACTTTTATTATCCACTAGAGGGGACGTAATATTGAAACAATTTGCAAACAAAAATTTTATACCCATGCAAATTTTCTTTGCGAAAATAAGATGCTAAGAGACAAACAAAATAGACAGTACAATCTCCGTGTTGCAACGCGGCGAATCGGTGGCCGACACCCCAAGGTTCCGCAGCTCTTCGCCAATTTCACATTTTTTCCAGATGCCAGTACTACGTCGGTAGAAATTGTAACGTCAGCGGCCCGCCCTGCGGACTGCGACGGGGGCTGTTTGTCGAGCGATGCGCCAAAACATCGCATCGCAATCACACGGAAAAATTATTCCCCGCTAGATTGCTACGCTTCGCTTTTTGAAGTTACGTTAGCAGGTTTTATATTGTGCGGTGTATGAGATAGGATTCGTATTATCTTGTTGGCAAGCACTTCGATAGCCATTTTTGTTTCAATTCCATTCGAATAGAGATTTTGATAGAAAAATAAATGGTTCGGAAATTAGTAATAACGATTGTCTCATTTAGTTCGTCTTTTTTGCCTTCAAACAAAACAATACTTTCATGCACTTGTTAATGAAAATAACTTAGTATCACTTTAGTATAATTGCAAGTATATTATATCACACGATTTCGCGGTATATTGATATTTCTTCAATCATCATTCCCCTGCCTCTATTCCACTTTAAGTGGGGTCAGTACAACATGTTATAAACATGTTGTCACATGATTTGGCTACGTATTTAACGACCGGCCACCTGCATGCCGTCAACTTAGCTTAGTCGCCTTTTACGACACCTGGGTAAGAAATGAGGGTGGTCTATTCTAGTATATTGATATTTCTTCAACGACTGAACTAAAAGCTTTCAGATTTAATACAAAAACATTGATCGTTCATTATCAAGCGAGAGTCCATCAAAATAATCATTTGCTTTACGAACACTGTCGATATGCGACATTCGGTGCGGTAATTAATGCAAATCAATGGTGGGACGTGCGATTGATTCGGGGCTAGCAGAAACCCGATCAATTACGTTAATGAGCCCCGAGGATCCGTATCGCTGACGTTTCAGTATTATGCAAATACTTATGCTTATTACTGAGTAGTAAGCGAGCGAAACCTACAGATTTCGCGGACTAACGTTTTCCGATAAGCGTCTTGAGAACTGATTTAAATTGAATAAGTCCTGAGGTTTGATAATCTCTGAAGATAATTTAAATCTCATTTAAAGAAAACGATTTGTATAATATTATACATTGTACTTGTTCGGGCAATATTTTCCATCGAGGGAAATCGGGGCTTGTTGCACCTGAGGTGTAGGTAGGTGATAAATTAATGTCACACACAAAAAAGAAGATAAAGTTATATACTAATCGGTTCAACCGATAAGTACTACTAGACCTAAACTTATTTGGGTATTGCTTCGCTTTGCGATTTTGGTCGTGGAGTCTATCTCCTGATGATGCTTCGGTTACGTATATAGTGCTTGTGTATTGTGGTGGCGGTGGTGGAGGTTTGTGCATGTGATTTTACGAATCCTGCATGTATCAGATATGATAACCGATTGTCCACTTACATTTAGCATTATATATATTTTCTATTTAACTTCTTCGCGGATTATAGCAAAATAATTTTATTATTACTTTTGTATTATGGATCTTCGCAAAGTAACGCCTAATTCTATAAATCCTTCCGCAAGTATTGCATCTTTAGTAAAACCGTACAAAAATCAATTCAGCAGTTTTTAAAAATTTTTTAAGAAAATTAAAAAAAAAATACAAACAAACAGCTTTTAGGCACTTGGTTTTATAACATGTATAAATTAAAAAAAAAATATTCAGTACTTCTGTAACAAGTAACACAATCAAATATTACGAGTTATATATATTTAAGGCCATTATAGTAACATCGTTTAAGCCTGGCAACATTATTGATGATATTATTCAATACTATAACGAGATCATGCCGTTGATGACGAGGTGTGTCGAAACGGTCTAGGCATTATGCAAATGCTATCAGCACTAACCGAAAGCATCTGTCGGACATCATCCTTATCGGGGCCTAACAAAGGCTCTCTAACGTGATAGTTGCTACTCGTGTTTCATTTACACTCGTTTATTTACCTACAAATTTACATTATATTTTATATAATACTAGTGGTACCTTTGACTTCGATCGCGCCAACTTCTAAATATTATGTCCTAAGATCGCTTAGAGTGGGAATACAATTAAATACAAAAATTTATACGTAACTGTTAGATATTTTACTTATTTACTTATACGACATTTCTTCATCATCATTCTCTTGTCCATATCCCATTTTAAGTGGGGCCGGCATAACATGTTACAAAAATGTTGTCACATGATTTGGCTACGTATTTTACGTCAAGCCGCCTGCCTGTTGTCTACTAACCTTAGTCGAATTTTACGACTCCTCGGTAAGAAAGAGGATGGTCTATTCTACTTAACTGGATACCACACGCTGGGTCAATTTAACTTAGTCGACGTTAACGACACCTCGGTAAGAAATTAGGGATGTCTACTCTACTCCGCCCACATAATCGAAGTTCCTAAAAGCTCTCTGTCTGTACGTGATTGATTTTCTTAAAATCTACTGAACGAATTTTACTACGGTTTTTATTTCAATATAGTGCAATTTTTCTGGAAGGATTAAGTTGATATTACCGTTTAATGCACATTGTAAAAAACTGACCCGCTAGGAGCTTTAGTCGCGTGGCCCGCGTTAACCAGAAGAGATACACTAAAGTACTAGACAATTGTAAGATTGACAAATAAGTCCGTGAAAGCATGTAACTATCTGTTATGGTTAATTCATTGTGACACTGATTTTCACGCGGGTGAAGCTGCCGGCAGCTAGTAAGCAATAGCGCGATGTGTGTGTTTTACCATTTTTTACGCCACAAACGCGTAACAGGCTTACAAAAAGAAAGATAGGTAGACATACTTTCGCATTTAAAATATAAGTAGGTACGAATTTTATATAAAAACAAAACAAAAAATATTTAAATATAAACCATATAATATCCACAGGTACCTGAAGAACGGTCTAAGTTTCGTAAGGAATCGAGAAGGTGAATGTCCTTATAATACGTGCCATCTCAAGCAATAATGCCTTCTGTATCCTACAATTAGCCAAAAGTCTCTTGAGATTGTGGTTATTAGACTAGTAATCTAAACAACAATAGGAACGATAATTATAGTTGAGTTTCACATGGCGGTTATCTCATGGGCAAGATCTAACTAAGTCTAAGGTAGATTTATCCCAGTAAAGCCCAGTATAATAGTTTTCTAGAAATTCCGCTGACACCACTTCGGTGCTTAGAAGGCTATATCGCAATTTAAGTTGTTGATGGGGAATCCTGGATACTGGATACTTTTGATAAAAAGTAATATAAATTGTTTGTGATCTTTTTTAATTCATGCAAATTTTATTCTTATCACAAGTTATTTTCACTGAAAAAAAACATTATAGAGAGTATAGATGTCTACAAGTGATATAAATAAATAAATATATGCGATAATTACAGGTTCGTCTGTCCCCAAACTAAGTAACTTAATAATTATATTATGGGTGACCGACTACTGGTAAATATATATTTACATATATAATTAAATATATTTATATACATCCATACTCAAATAATATGAATAGTTTTCTTTAGAAACTGTTGGCTCTCCGCGGTAATAGGACCCGCGGAGCTAAAGACAGTTTATTCGTCATTCTCAATTAATTACTGATTTATACATAATCGAAGATCATATTCTGTGTCGGAAATAATTTGAAGTTAACTTTTGACATGTTGTACAAAATACAATATTAAAAAATATAAATCATAAATATTTCAATTGTTCTTTTTTTGAATTGTCAATATGATTTGAGGCCTAACGACGTCACAGGGCAGATCGCGAACATAGCTTAAAATCATTCAAGCTTAAACGATACCAAAATAAACCATTAGTTTGCTCGCAACTAGATAATGCCAGTATCGTGTTCAAGCAATATCAACTATTTATTGACTGGAGACAGTTAAATTGGTTATCATAATTCTCAATTATATTTGCAAACGGAAGACGCTGAATTCTTGGAAATAAGAAATATTGCTACGTAAATTACGCGCTCTGTGCACTTAAAGACGTAGAAACGGGTTGGTACTAAATATATCTTTGTTTGTTTGTAGTCTCTTTATAACGCACATAGAAGTATTTAATTAATACAAAAATGTATACGTAACTGTAAGATATTTTACTTTTTATTTCACATTTCACTATCAACATTATCTTGCCCTTCTTATCCCACTCTAAGTGAAGTCCGCACAACTTGTTACAAATATGTTGTAACATGATTTGGCTAGGCATTTTACGACCGGTCGTCTGCCTGACATCAATTTACCTTAGTCGCCTTTTGCGACCCCTCAGTAAGAAATGAGGGTGGTCTATTTTACTCAGCCGGATACCACACGATGAGTCAACTAACCTTAGTCCCCTTATTTGAAACCTCGTTAACAAATGAGAGCGGTCTATGCTATTTAGACAAATACCACACGGTGAGTCAACTAACCTTAGTCGCCTTTTACGACACCTCGGTAAGAAATAAGCGTTGTCTATTCTACTCAGGCGGATACCACACGGCATAATATATAGCTACGGAGGATATATATCTTGCGGATAATAATTATATGTTAACATGAGTGCTAGGCAAAACCCACTTTTCTGGCAAAATCTATTTTGCCTACCCGGTGGATTGGTAGGTCATATTCTAGGATTACTTCCAAGTAATGCAGGTTTCCTCACGTTGGTTTTGTTTTGACAGAACGTAAAAAATTATAACTGTCGATTAAGGACCTGATGATAAAAACCACAACAACAAAGTTGTGTCTGTACCTAAAATTTGATATCACAATTTCCTGGTAAAGACCATACGCTGTTACTTTGATGTAGTCATTTTACTCCAAATAAATATAAATAAACAAAGTCACGCATACGACAAGCTAAATAGTCCAGACATTATGCAAATATTATCAGCAGTAACTGAGAGCATCTGTCAGACTTCGCTATTATCGGTGATTAACAAAGACATATTCGCTGTGTTTATGCTTTCCGTTATTGTCAGATTATTAGCATCATGATAGGATAAATGTATCAACATGAATTAGTGACTATCTCTATTTTCATTTTCTTAAAGAACAAAAAACTATGGAGTTAGACAAGACTTAAATAGACGTAGTATTGATATTTAAATTGGTCTGGATTTCTAAAACTCATTCAAATGTTGAATGAGTTCTATTTTTAAATAATGAAGGCAAATATTCGATATAGGTCTTATTATAGGATTTTGATATCTAGGATCTTGTGCATGGTTTTTTAGGTCGTTTTTCAAGTTACTGGGATATCCGATGACGTTGATATTTTTTGTGTGTCTACATCAATTTAGGATTCTAACGCCTATCTTCAGATAAACCATTATGTGTATTGGTATAAACGGTGTTGTAGGATTCAATCAAATTAAATTTGAACATTGTTCCAGCACTATGCTGATGGTGGCTAAGCAAAAACATATTATCGAAATTACTTCAAACAACAAACCTGAGGAGAACAAATTCTGCGTATAGAATTTTTTTTTTGTACATTTAAGACTATACAAATGAATTTTAGTCAATAAAATTATCAAAATAAGTATTTAGCGAAAGTCATTACTGTAAAATTACTTCACAGATATTGAAATATAGAGTTCATTTATATACAACGCAAATGTATGTCACTTAATACTAAAGCTTAGAGGTAGAACGTCCTTAATTATGAGTAATGGAAGGACACCTTTAGAAATAAACATCAAGAAAAAGTCCAATATTTCTTACAACTACACACACAATTCGACTTATAAAATTAATCTAAGAAAAATCGAACATCCCAATACGCTTTCGTGCAATAAACTGTACGATACATATAAAGGACTACCTCAAGTGCGATGTTGGATGAAATACAGCGTTAGTAGTCATAAAAACTACTTGGATAGAGTGTAAACAAGGGTAGGGTTGGTAAGATATAACCGCAATGCACCAAAGTAAGTGACATGGCTCCTTGTAGGGCGACACTGACGAGATCGTTTATCAAAGTCAATATCGACTGTCGACACTCAGCCACATATTATAGCAAGTACCTATTACTTGCACACGCATGTATATCGTGGGGCAAGTTTCGATTGAATTTTACTGAGTCGATGGTTCATAGAATTTATGACGTTTGGCTTTGTCGTGTGGTTTTTGTATTCTTTGGTTTAGGAAGTATTTACTCACTTTAGGGGACCGAGAGCTACTTACTCATTTCAATAATATAATATAGTAAACCGTATAAAATACTAGATTTTTCCCACAACTTCGTTCGCGTGATTTGTTGTCGCGTGAGTTGATAGATAATAGATGATGCTTTTTAATATCATCCTGATTCTGTAGAATTAACAAGATTTCTATAGCCTATATATTATGTGTATAAGGAATAATTGTACCAAATTTCATCGATATTTGTTCAATGAATTAGCCATGAAATATTCGCCTTTCGCCTTTATAATATTAGTAGAATGTTAAACATTAAAGGAGTGACTTCTCGTAGTGACTATTACACTAACCGAATAGAACCCAAGAATATATGTTTAGACATACTTTTGAATACGACGTATAATAAGAAACCTAATTAACTTGATAATTATTATAATTATTATTATTAAATATTATTATTGATATTAACTTGATAGAATTATAGCTATATATACAAAAAGCAATAATATTGCTATTTGTGTTGCCCAGTAGCTGCATATGATAGCTGCAAGTCAAGCTCGCTAACTTCATTTCAATATTGATGCATCGCCGGTTAATCTGTTGATAGCTACTTTGAATAGTACGCGTGTGAATTGATTCGTTGATTCAGAGGCGCTATGCACTTGCGGAGATTAATGTCCTATGCGAGTTTGACGTTCATATACGTCCTGAGACCCGACAGTTCTCATTGGCTTCAAAACTGTTTCATGTGTAAAGCCACTGGCTGTCCATGGCTTGTGCAGATACATACAAGCGCACAGCGTCTTTGCCGGTAAAGACGAGGTCTTAGATTTTTCAGGTCGAGTGACCAAGGCGCTCAGCCTTCGCAGTTATGATGTTGAGGCTTCTAAAACTCTAAATAGAGTCCGCTAAACTATGCTTTTCAAGAACTTGTCATTCTTATAGAGTCGCTCTCCAAATTTTTCAACAACGAAGCTTCTGCGCTCGCCCCATCTCTCCAGTAAGGCTATAGAAGTTAGAGCTAACAGCGTTAATTAATTTGAAAGAGAAATGAAGTAATAGTACTTAATGATAGTTGCACTTTACAGGTCGGTCAAATTTCTTGATTTTTGGATTTTTATGTCTTTGCTGTACTATTTTTAATAATGGAATGAAAAAAGTAAATCGATTTTTACTTATATGAAAGCAATTCTCGAATGTATTTGACAGGAACAAAATCAGCTAACATGAAACCTTCGAAACAATGCAACGAGCAATACAGAGATAAATCAAATTTTATCATTTCGTACCGACTTGATATTTTTAATATTAAAACGCAAGTCAAAGCGGGTCTGCATCCTATAAGACTGCCGCCTGTGACGGCAACTATTAAAAATAGAGAAACTCCCTAACGTATTTTAGTTGTCATATTTCACGGTTTGGTCGATGTATAAACACGTTCTCCGTTCAATCATAGGCGATAGGCGGCGCCAGTATAGGAATAAATCAAGCCTCTCACTTTTTCACCTGCCATACACAAAAGCCTTCGCACTGAAACTTGATTCGGGTTATTTCTGACGAAATATCAGCCTATTTGTTATACTATTGATAGGGACGCACGTGTGCTGCGTAAGTTTGTACTCGTTTACGAGAGGGATTGGGTGAAAATTGCTTTACTAGTGTGCGATGAATTCGTTGTTAAGGAGTATAAAACGTCGCTCTGTCATGAATTTAGTATATTTACTGAGCATAATGTAGAAAAGATTCTTTTATAGCTACTTTTTATTTGTATGCCCATCAATTGAAATGATTGGTAGGTACCGTTGTCAACTTTTATGCTTCCTTATATAGCAGATCATATTCAGCGAGGGACTAATAATTCAATTATAGCGATAAAGGTCGTCGTATTGGCGGCGATAGTAAAATCGGACTAAGGAAGTGTGAGGCATCTCATTGCGGCATCTGTAAGTGCCTATTTGAGGCTACATATCCACTTACGAACGGCGCGAGCCGATAGCGTAATCCAAATCGACATGTATTGTGCGTTGCGATATTGCCAACGGAATACGGTTGTGCACTATTCCGAATGTATAATCGCCATAAATGGATTTAATGCAAATTTAGCTTCGGATTTAACGGCCATTGGATTTGAATACTCAAATTTTATATTACATGATATTTGGCCATAAATATATTATATAATTTATATTAACGAATATATAGCAGTACTTTCTTCAGCTTCGCATGAAGCTTAAACTTTACTATTAATATTAAACTTAATGTTTACGGTAACTATCAACAAGCTTTATAAACAAATAAAGCTTAAGATTCTTTATTATAGATTGACATTAAGGAAAAAAAATTCAAACAAAAGTTTACTTTTTGTCTTTAGTAAACTCACACTACAGATCAAAAATAAAACATAATGCATAAATTTGACATATATTTTCTGCACAAAAATGACATTTTATAAGTGAAAGGGATAATTAATAAGAGACTTACTAAAAGAAAGTAAAAAATGGTACTCTACGTAAATCTACATACGTGAATTCAAAATTTGTAACTAATAGTTGCACAATATGATAATATTAACTAAAACTAATAACAACTACAATGAATAAAGTAAATTCGGCTGTAGCTTATCGTCAGAAGGAGGTTTGATAATTGAGATTTACAAAAACAGTCTGTAACTGACGGCTATTATCATTCAATTATATAATTTTCGACCACCTGTTCAAAGTTAAAGCCTTTGTACCTTTTGGATTGTTTATGTAAGTGATTCATAAATAACTAGAGAAACTCCTGAATATTTACAGTTTAATTTACATCAAAACACAAACACATGGGTTCAAACCCGGGCAGACACCAATGAGTTTTTCTATTAAAACTTATGTGTCTAATTGATAATTGCAATCTATCACACGCTTTTCGGTGAAGGAAAACATCGTGAGGAAACCTGCATATCTTTAGAAAATTCTAGGGATATGTGTAACCTACCAATCCGCATTGGAGCAGCGTGGTAGGTCTTAGCTCCAACCCTTCTCTCCAAAAATGGAGAGAGGAGGCCTATGCCCAGCAGTGGGATAGTAACAGGCCGTTACTTACTTACATCAAAACAAAGGATGTGTGGTATCTTTGGAGTGATTTCCTTTACATAAACTTCCTTAATGAATTGTTACTATCGATCGCATTAATTATTTTATAAAAGGTATACCTAGATTCAGACCTGCTGGGGTCATATGGTATCACCGTTTGGATTATTTTTTACTAGGCATTATAATCCTGCCATGGAAATGTAGAATATACCACCTTCATTTCTTACCTAGGTATCGTAAAAGGCGACTAAGGTAAGTTGACTCGCCGTGTGAAATGAAGGTAGTCTACTCTACTCGCTGAGTAGAGTAGACTACCTTCATTTCTTACCGAGGTGCCGTAAAATGTAACTATACTAAGTTGAACCGTCGTGTGACATCCGGCTAAGTAGAATAACCCAACCTCTTTTCTTAACAAGGTGTCGTAAAAGGCGGATAAGGTGAGATGACGTCAGCCAGGCAGCCGGTCATAAAACACCTAGACAAATCATGTAAAAACATGTGTATAATATGTCGTGGTGACCCCACTTAGAGTGGGATAAGGGCAGGAGAATGATAATTGTTTGCAATCGTTGCGATTAAATACAGTTGATTTAAGATATCTGCAGAGTGTCAAGTCACTCTGAGAAATATTAATTTTATAATTATTTATACAGAACAATATTTTATTATTAAACTTAGTTAACTATTGAAGCTGTTCTGACTTGAGAAATATCACTTTTATAATTATCTTTGTAAAACAATATTTTATTATTGACCTCATTTAAAAATGAGGTGATGCTGTTCTATGTTACTATTGCATGATTTTAATATTGTTGTTACACTAGATAGTCAAATATTATGTATTACATACAGTTCAAAATTGTCACAATATCACCTTTAAAAAAAACTAATAATAATTAGTTTATTTCTGATATAAAATCAAGGATGATATTTTTATCCTATATGTGTCACGCAATCAGCTTTTATACGAGTCTAATACAAAGACCTTCGTAAAGTATGTGGTTATAGAACAAATTGTACCCGAATTTAATGATTATTATTGTTTATTAGTGTAAGTATTATCATTGACAAGCTATCCTAGTATAATTACCGGCATAGTTTGACCAACCTATCGACTAACCCCAAATATCGGTCACTTAAGAAAATAATTACTAAAACAAACCTCATTGCTGCTCTAATATTTGACCACATTTATAATTAATTGACCTCATTACAATGATAGATTATCCAATTGTACTAAATTAGCAAACATCAAATATACTAAATAATTAATTTGTACACTTTGAAAAATGTTAGCCCACCGTTAAATGCTGACTGTTATTTAATATTCGCCCATCCATAATTATTTACAATTGAAAATTTTCTGCGAATTAAAACCATATTATATACAAATGCTCGAATTAGTTAAATTAACTTCATCGCCAAAACGGTAACTGTTAATATTGATACTGGACATGTCACTGAATTTTCATACCTAATGTGAAATCAGTTTCCCATCTGTTAATGCAGATTCTAATTTGCACTTTAAATATCCCATGTAATTCCAACCGTCTATTAAAATGCAAATTGTCCTACCAATTGGCCATTTTGACGATAATGAATATAATTATATGCCAAAAATTTTGGATTGTTTGGTCTTTATGATAACATTTAATCGAAACTATGATATTAATTTACTTATCTTGAAGGCTTAGACCATTACCGACTATATGTGAAACACTTTTAAAATTATATATTTTTATTTAAGGTCAGTAATTTCTTATATAAATATACTAGTGGCCCGCTCCGGCTTCGCACGGGTATAAAATATATAGCCTATGTTACTCAGTAAAAAAAATTATTAAATACTATCCAGCAGTTTTGTTTTATTCATTACTGCCCGTGGCCCACACGCGTCAAATTTGGAGTAAAACAATTCCCCTGGGGTGCCAAAGTGGTCGGCCTCCTCGTGGCGCACCCTGGGCAAGCTTAGTCTTGGCGAACAGACCACTGTGGGGTGGCCAATCCAGTTGTCCTTCTGATTAGCAGAGGGCAATCTGAACAGGCCGGGGACTCCGGGGGGGCTGGGGTGGGGTTCCTAATGAGCGACGGGTCTGGTTGGGCTTACTCTAAGTCTAGCTGGACATAGTTACGGCCACCGTCGGCGAAACCCGGAAGCCCAGCAATGGGAACGGGGACCTTCGGGTTGCGAGAAAGAAAACCTTTATAAAAAATTACCCGGTGGGGGCGGAAACGCCCACCAAGGCGTTGTGGCCTCCTACTTGGGGCGCGGTCTCTCCCTGTTGACCGTGACATAACAAACACGGTGGGCAGGGAGCGACCGCGGGCAGCGATAGCCTCCCTTTGTTCTGCGGAGGGGGGTGAAGGGAGGCGGCGGAGCGGTTCCACGAACTGTTGTTCTGGATCCAATCTGCTGCTGGTGAGTCCAGGTGTTAGTGACTTGCCCAAGCCCATCGTCTGCCGCCCTAACTGGGGACCTTCGGGTGTTCCGAACGTGATATATCGGACGCCTGGCTTACAGGTCCCCGAGGCAGTCGGTGTATCTGGTGCTACCGATGCACCGGTTAGCGGAGGGGGGCTTCTCTTTCGAGGGGCCCGTACCCGAAGAAGGTGTTTGTTCTCTGGGATCAAAACTGTTGGCGGGATGGGGGCAATATGTACAATGATACCCTGTCCTTGCCATCGGCAGCGTGGTGGAGCACACAGGTCGCTTTAGTCGGTGCGAGTCCGACATAACTGCCGCCTATCCCCGTCGGGCGGCGGTACCCATAAGGAGCTTTTTTCTGTATAAAAAAAACAATTCCCCTATCCCTATACCATGAAGATTCCCTGCTATCTTTGAAATATCTAAATTCATATACTACATTTTTACTTATTTACTTTTACATTTTCCCTGAGTATTTTATTTTTACAATTAATTACAGAATATCTTTATATACAACATTCACAGCTTTTCTGTCATAAAGAAAGAATCTTCATTACACAATACAAACATGTTTTCTTTAGAGGTTACTCTTGATAAAGCGACATATAGTTGGCCATGTAAAAAAAAACCCGTCCAATCGCAGCTAAATTCGAAGTGCTATAAGACAAAGCGCGCAATCGCTATACCCTGCATTTTAAATCTGTAATATCTTTGAAAATGATCATTTAAATTACAAATGAAGAAGAAAATGTCAAAAAAATGCTATTGTGGGTCCATAAGAGATAGACATAATATGTATACCATCGCGGAGTTTTTTGTAGACCTTTTCAAGGTGTACAAATACTTAGTACATTATTTTGACAAATATTGTAGGGTTCGGCCAGCGTTTCCAATGTAAACGGAAAATAAATGTAATTATTTACGACATCACAATGGAAACCTCAAAAATGATAGTATTTCTTTACTGCATATTGAATGTTTATAATAAAAGTTTATAATATGTTAGATTATACATATAAACCTTTCTCTTCAATCACTCTATCTATTGCAAATCGCATCAAAATCTGTTGCGTAGTTTTAAAGATTTAAGCATACAAAAGGATATAGGGACATAGGAACAGACAGAGAAAGTGACTTTGTTTTATACTATTTAGTGACGTTTAGCTATTATAACTAACGACGATATTTCTCCTTTATTCTTATGCAATAATAAAAATCAATTTTCCCAAAGTCAACTCATTTACTCTTTTTCAAAAACTACTCAATGACACATATGACAGCCACAATGCTTTTTCATATTAATGACTAACTCTGAAGGAGGTTGTATAAAAAACACGTTTTAACAGTTGACCATCCTGATAACATTTGCGACCCCGCAAATCTCATAAGCTGACTTCTGGGAATGAATCTACCACTGATTCGGAATGCTCAATACTTGCTTTTTAAATCTGTAAAAGAAAAATCATTTCGCACCTTAAGCTCACCCTCAATCACTGTCATGGCATAACACAGCTCAATAAGTGGCAACCATCTCAGCAGATACACACGTAAACAGACTCGCAAAGATAACGCTCAAAGAACAATCACCACATCTAGGCAGAGTCTAGCTGACAGTCGTTGCAGATGGCCACAGTCTAGAAAACAATCGTTACAACTGGAACAAATCCAGAGAATAATCGTCATTCTAGCTGACAGTTCTGTCGAACAATAGTTACGGGCGCGTCTATGGCCTCACATAGCACATCGTCACGTTGATCTTACAGAGTTAATAAACCGAATACCAATTACCATCATAATATCATCATAATAATCTCTCCAATAAAAACTCCATTTTTTATTCCATAGCATCGCATATCGCAACTATCTCTCAAATTATACGAAATTCGCACTCTCCATGTTGTCTCAAGATATTGATCGTCATTTGTCTTTTCTTTAAACTCTTTAAATTTCCAGATATTCCTTTTGTCCGCTCTATTTGTGAGTTTAGGTTACATCCTCTTCGGAATATAATAAACGACGATATTTCTCCTTTGTACTTATTATATTATTATACTTATTCAATAAATAAAAACAGTTTTCCCAGAGTCAACCCATTTACTCTTTCTCAACAACTTAATGACACATATGACAGTCACAATGCTTTTTCATATTAATGACCAACTCTATGAAGGAGGTTGTATTAAAAACATGTTGTAACACTATTATTTTGATAACTGTCAAATTTTTTTCCATATTAAATCAAAGACAAAATTACGTTTAGCTAGCTGTCATTTATGTTTTGTTATTCCACTGAAATTTGCGTTTTATTATTTTACTGTCATAGTCGTTTTTGTTAAACCACGTTTTATAGCGATTTGAAGGGATAAAATAAATGCGGTCGAACGGGATAAAAGGTATCCTATGTCCGTCTCCTGGTTCTAAGCAACCTCTCCACCAATATTCAGCCGAATTGGTTCATCCGTTCTTGAGTTATAAATAGTGTAACTTAGACCAACTTTCTTTTATATATATAGATTATAGAAAATTTTCATTAAGGCATCTCTGTGATAGTTATATATTTTATATGTTGCAAGGGAAGCCCCAGATTTAGCTGTAAGATTTCGTGATGCAAATCTTACAAACATATGTCTTAATGTCCATAAATGATTTTATTGTTTTAGAAGCTGCTATGTTATTTAATTCTGTTTATATTTTTTATAAAATAGTTCATTATTTTGAATATTGTAAGGCTGAGATAAGAAAACATATTTTGTTAGAATTTTTTGCGTAAGTATTCACGCAGTTTTGAATTATAAAACGTATAGTATTTTGTTTCCTTGATATTGCTTAAATATTGGTGAAACAAGTTTGATTCAAAAATAGGTAATGTTCAATATTTTCCAACGGCGTGGAACTCAAAACGGAGTTTTTCTGCGACTTTTTATGCATATACTACGTCAGTCTGTTCTTGGAAAGTAATTATTACCAAACATGTAAATGGTGACACACCAGTTTTCCTTGATTTTTCTTAATTATTCTCCCACGTTTTCTTCTTTAGTGTACATACTTGCCATAGGTACTACGTAATTTCATAAATACATACCGTGATAAGTTTAAAATGCTCATAATAATAACAACCCAGTTTCTCTCTGTAAACGCATGCACCGCCATTGTTATAACTTACACACTTCAAACACTGTCTGCATACCTATACATACCTATAATGTAACATTATTCAAAATTGTCTTTAGTTCACTGGTATTTATGTAAATTATATGTTTATGTATCAATTATAAACCAATTGTAAACCAATATTCGCTAAAGGCTTTTTGCAACAAGTTGAGTATCTCCTTTTTATCTGTATCACGTAGTTTTTCCATCTATAAAATTCTATTGTATGTTGTTAGGAAGTCTCGAGAGTTTACACACAATTTGATAGGTCCCTCATATTCTCACGGCAGGCGTTTACGTGCTACAAACTGCTTTATACCCTTTGCAAACTATGATACATGCTACTTCAATTACTGATGCACGCGAAAGTTAGTCCGTTGAAAGACTAATCACTGTGCTATTTACGAGCTTAGAAATGATAACCACATTTTTGTTTCAATTTATTTACGATATATCCTGAAGCATTTTAGAATCAGTTCGTAAATGAAGTAGAGAGGGATTTCAGTCACTAATCAAGAGGTGCAGTATCGAACTATCTGAGCAAACGGGTGCTACGCCAATTCTCTGATGGACGATGCTACCATTAATCTTATCTATTCACAACGGGAGCTTTACTCCGGTAGTTGGATAGAATTTGAATACTGTCAATTCGAAGGGCGCACAGCGGGTACGCCTCTCAACCTATGTCTTTGTACTACTACGTGTTCGAAATTCGAAATAGAAGTATATCAATACCAAATTACTGGACCATACTATGCGCAGTTATCCAGCCTACAATAAAATGAATTGCAATATGAAATAACGTGCAGGCTCACTTGTTAGACCCGAGTAACGTTTTCTGGTGAACGATTGCTAATAAATTCTGCGTGTAATGTTCGAGGTTTTGACAAACTGATTTTCTTTTGATTCTAACTATAATGATGTTAACGTATTTGCTTTATTGAATCCTTTAAATCAATGTCGGGAATACGGGCGTATGTAATTTTCAGGGCAAAGACAGGTAAGTGCTGCAACGGGGCGTAGAGAGCCAATCAGTTCTATTTGCATTCCTGTAGTTGCCATTATAGCAAATCTCCCCGTATTTGCAGATTGTAAATTAAATTTACAAACAAAATACTCAGTGTTTGTCCGAAGCATATCGAAAATAACTTGTAAAGTAAAATTATGATTTCTATGCCGTGTTGTATTCGGCTAAGCAGAATAGACCAACCTCACTTCTTACCAAAGCGTCGTAATAGGCGACAAAGGCAAGTTAACCCACCGTGTGGTATTCGGTTGAGTAGAATAGACTACTCGCTTTCTTACGGAGGTGTCGTGAAATACGGCTAAGGTAATTTGACGTCAGGCAGGCTGTCGATCGTAAAATACATAGCCAAATCATGTGACAACATGTTGTGCCAACCCCACTCAGAGTGGGATATGAGCAGGAGGATGATGAGTAAAATTATGATTACTCTTAAACTGTTAATTAAATTTGGTTAATAACGTTTTAAATGAAATCCGAATTATAATAATTTTTATTATCTGTACAAATAAACGTTGGAGCTTCAAATAATGAATATTAGTGGGGACATTAAATATAATAGGTGTTATTCATTATGTACCATTGTAGAATTGAAGACAACAAAAGTTTCCACGGCGGAGTCTATTAATACTGAAAACTGCGCATAAATATCGCGAGTAATTACAATAAGAAGCGGGATCGTGGAAAATCACTGGGTAGCGCGTCGCAATTAGCGGGCGAACACCCAACGGAAATAAATAAGGATATTACCTCCTCCACCGCTGAGCCGAGCATAAAAACTATATTACGTTGAGAATAATCTATTCGGTTAACAATTATTTGTGGGTTCCCATCTGCGATCCCCAAATTAATCTTATCATATACGTTATTAATTTATAAGTAATAGAAATGTTATTTGTTTTTGTATTATTGGCCGTCGCGTGGTATACAGCTTAGTCGAATAGCCCTCATTTTCAATCGAGGTGTCGTAAAAGGTGACTAAGTTAAATTGACCTGCCGTATACTATCCGGCTGAGTTGATTAGACCATCCTCTTTTCTGACCGAGGTGTCGTAAAGGTGACTAAGGTAAGTTGACTTGCCGTGTACTACCCGGCTGAGTAGCATACACCATCCTTATTTCTGACCAAGGTGTTGTAAAAGGCGACTAATGTTAGTTGACCCGCCACGTGGTATCCGGCTAAATAGAACAATGAACCCTAATTTCTTACGTAGTTGTCGTTAAAGGCGGCTAAGGTAAGTTGACGTAAGCCAGGCGGCCGGTTGTAAAATATTTAGCCAAAAACATGTTATCAACATGTTGTGCCGAACCTACTTAGATTTGTATAAGGGCAGCAAAAACAAATAGTTTATGTATTATTATCTTTTGAATGTAAAGACGTTCGACGCGATAACGCCTTATAAAGAAGGATCCGGCTGGCTCAAAACTAGTCGGACTTACCCAACATAATAAGACGTGAGTATAGCCGGTTTCTATACAAAATTATATAAAACATTGAACGCTGCTCATGACAGTTAAATGTCATTTCTCACGACCGAAAAATTTCATTTACCAGAAAATGTCTGAGCGTGGGTATAACAACTAGCAAGCGTAAGAGATTAAAAGATTTGGATCTTTAAATTAAGTATTTCAATACGCCCTTATTGTAGCTTTATTATGTAGCTTCTATAAGATTAATTTTAGTACCACGCATTAAGTTTTTCTCCATTTAGAGTGGAACAGGGGCATAAGGATGATGAATTTCGATTTATGACTTAACGGTAAGAGCAAGAAAATCAATACTAATCCTGTAAATACAAAAGTCTGTTTGTGTGTCTGCTATACTTTCATGTAGTTCAACGGGTTAGCATATAAAATAAGAAATGTTTACGTTTTCCCTCAGAAACAGGAACAGAACACATAGTTATATGATTGAGGGTATTTTAACATTTAAGTTGACTCAAACGGGTACTGCTTGAATACAAATTAAGAAAGCAGCGTACAATTTACGTCCGGCTGAATATAATAGTACCACCCTCATTTCTTACCGAGGTGTAGTAAAAGGCGACTAAGGTAAGTTGACCCGCCGTGTGCTATCCGGCTGAGTAGAATAGACTAACCTCATTTTTTAGCGAGGTGTCGTAAAAGGCGACTAAGATAAGTTGACGTCAGACAGGCGGCCGGTCGTTAAAACGCAGCTAAATCATGTGACAGTATGTTTATAACATGCTGTGCTCACCCCACTTAGAGTGGGATAAGGGCAGGAAGATGATGATGAATTACTTACACTTTACGATTTATCTTAAAATTGAAAAACTAGTAAATAAAAAAAAATAGTTTTTATTTTCAGTACAAACTTAAAGTATCGGACTTTTATCGCTGCACCATTGAGGGTTTCACGGTAAATGGAAGCAATCGGCGCTATATTTTTCTCGTCAGTATCTCTATTTCCAGTAGACTGCAGTCCCCGAACTAATCACGGTCTGGTCCCGTGCCATTTGACTGCCCATCTAGATCGCTGCAATAAAACCATCACTGGCGATACCCTTTTATAGCATTTGCGATATTGTATTTATGTGGTGCGTGATATTATTCTGTACGAATGTATGGTACATGGTGGTATTATTACAACCTTGGCCTACTATTCTATAGAAATTTTCGTGCGTTAATATTTTATTTCGTGCAGGTATGAAAAAATAGTCATTACGTGGATTCAGATACTTTATGAACGAATGAAAGGAAACCATCGTTGTACAGTGATTAATTTCCACTCTTATTAAAAGATATCCTAGGTTCAATTACCAATATGAAATTTATACTAATATATAAAGCTGAAGAGTTTGTTTGTTTATTTGATTGTTTGATTGATTGATTGATTGTTTGTTCTCTTATAATTAACTCACGATAACTACTTTTATGTTCAAAATTTCAATTCGGGACTAAATTTGTGACACACTGATTTTCCATGTAGGCAAAGCTGATGGCACAGCTAGTAATATTTAAAAAAAATAACATGAAATACATAAAAGTTTCGGTATTATATAGTTTCTTCATTCTATTCATTTAGTTAAATGTATTACGAACTCTTTCTACTACTATACTGTACTGAATGTAAATAAAATTAATTAAAACATTAGCTTCCATTAATCAGCACTGATTATAATCCAAATCAAAATTATCTAACAATTAATTTTATACTAAAGCACTAGGAAAATATCTCTTAATTTCTAAGTATAACTAAAGTTACAAGTCTAATTTATATTAGACTTGTAACTTTAGTTATATTTATAGTTATGAAGCGCTGGTAACGGAATAGTTAGGGTAACGGACTTTCGATCGAGAGGTAGTGGGTTCGAATCCCGGCCATTATACCGACGTGAACCCACTCCTAACACAAACATTTAGCTGGAGGGGTTAATAAGTTTACTAGTAATTTGTAACCTAAATTGCTTGTTACCTTTAAAAGTTTATTCAAATGAAATTGTAGTTAGAATTCATATAGACTGATTGAAATTATTTATTTCAGTTTCTTTAATAATAAGTGTACAAAAAGTCGTTTCCTCTGACTCAAATTTAAAATTCACTCTGAAATATTAAAAAGAGCCAACAAATTACTCAGCATCTTCGCCAACTTATTTGCCGGCAATGTAGCGTAGGCACTCAAATTTCTCTACTCTACTCATACTTCAGCAAGGTAACCATTATTAACGCGCAGTTCTCTCGTTTTATTCAACAGCTCGGTTTCTGACGCTGCTACTCGCTAAAACCAATTCCTTGTTACTTGATTTCTGCATTTCGAAAAAGCGTAAATATTTTCCTCTTGGGCGCATCTGATGCAATAAAGAATTCAATCGACACTTCACTGTTGTGCATTTTTTGTTTTGAAATATAATACATTCAATGCATTTAATATTAGCATTTTTTTTAATTCCCGATAACAGGGATAAAACAAAATTTTAAATTTAAAAAGGAAACCTAGCTATATCGATTTTTCGCCCCCGAAAACCCCTAAATCAAAGTACAAGTCTGACTGGCCCGTTGATGCATTGGGTAGAGACCCCTCAGGTCCGTGGGTTGTGGGTTCGATACCCGCCGAGGGCCAACATATTCTATAAATGAATTTGTTGGTCTTTGAGTCTGGGTGTATATTTGTATTTAATATGTATTAAAAAAAAATTCATACGGCTCCACGATAAAATCAGGTTGCGCCATATCACCCAAGTAAGCAGTATTATATAAAAATAGTTCAACCCCCACCATTGATATTGCCTTCAAACACGTGTAGCACTCTGGAATTTTTTTTATATAAGCAAAAGAAAACGGTGGAGAATTTTTTGTTCTGTACGTATATAAGCTTCAATTATAGCAAATTTTGTCACTATCACTAATGATTCTTTGGTTGGTTCAGACTATCATTTAATCGTTCAAAACTTTACTTTAATATATTATATTATTAAGGCTATATTTAATCGGGTATAATCGTTAACTCTCCACCATTTACGAGCATTGTTTTATTTGCGATTCGTTTTTGATATCACGATATGAGCAATTTTGACAGTGACCTATGCTGGATGATAAACAACAAAAAAGGTATGTGTTGGATATATTCCAACAATTGACAAAAATATTTTTAAAATATGTCGCAGTGACAATGACAAACAGTTTAAAGTATTTTGCCGTTTGTATTTGCGAGTTGGTTGTGAGTGTTCAATGGAATTTCGGATAAGTGTGTTTCATACGAGTATCTTCAGTAGCTTAATTTTAATGTCAAAGAAAATCAAAACGTTTGTATTTATTTTCTATCATCAGCCTTTATGTTAGTGGTTACATTGTAAATTAAATTGTTTAATATATATATTTGGTGTTTTTTTTTAAAGCTGTTACTTGTGAATTTTCTAGTACAAAACAGTTTATCTACAGGAGCTTATATGAAATTAAACTATTTTAAACTATCATTTCACCAAGATTCATGAAATCGGTTGAACTATTTTGACACAATTAAAAACACATACTTTTACAAACAGAAACTTACAATATTCGTGTGGAATAGTATACAATTAGACGATGGGGGATAGCTATACCCGGAGTATCTCTGCATGATCAAAACAGAAATCATAAGAAGGACTAAACTGAGGAACATAGCTTAACGGATCACGAAACTTGCAATGGGGGGATACATAGTTCGAAGACCCGATGGACGTTGGGGTCTCAGGGCGCTAGAGTGGCGACCCCGCATCGGAAAATATAGTGCAGGCAGACCTCCCACTAGGCTGACAGAAGACCTCAAGAAGGTGGGGAGCCGCTGAATCCAGGCGGCGCAAGATCCTATAGCATGAAAGTCCTTGTAAAAGACCTATAAAGAATAAAGAGAGAGTATAGAAGGATTAATGTAAATGTTATTATATTAATCCGAGTTATTATCAATAAAATTGAGTAGAAAAATTATTTAAAATATAATGGAACTTAATATGGGTACCTCAAAGAGGCTCGTAGCGGAATAAAATGGTAAAAGCCAATTATTTTACTTACGGTAAGCTGTACAAAAAGTGAAATACACACATACGTATTTCGATTGCCAGTAAAGGCTATGTATATTTTGGGTGTTTTCTGTTATTTTTTTCTTTTGTAGGAGATCGCGCTAAGTGATCACATTTCGATATTAAACCATTTGCCGAAGGCCGGTGCCGGCAACGTATTTCATTTTACTGAGTGTCTGACGTAAGTTTTGGAGACTCGCTTTTTGTTGGAATTATTTTCCAATTCTTTTATTACGTTTATAACGTAGCAGTGCCATTTTTGCTTTTCCTTCCGGTTGGCGCTTGTTTACTCATATAATTTAATAAACATGAAATAATGAACAAATTAAGCATTTAATAAAATAATAGTCCATTTTTAAATTGAAAGTTAAATAATCTTAAATATCTCCTTATGTACATCTTATGGATAAACAAAACTATACCGAAAAAAAGGTGAAACAAGCAATGAAAAATAAATAAAATTAACCAATTAAAAACAATTTTGAACATTGATTTACTAAGAAATCTTATAAGTTGTTTTTTTATGAGCTACGCTACATTACTATGCTGGGTTTAATTAAAAATCATATAATTAAATTCTAAAACAAAAGATCAACATACATGATACTGATTGTAAATTTAACAGAATATTTCTCCAAGTGTGTTGAAAATTGTTGTGAAATTTTTATTTATTATGAGTAAACTAATTTCTAAATTAAATAACATTTTTAAAATTAAACAACAAATGTTCAGTATAATTATTTTCAAGTAAAATTATAAATAAAAACAAAATCTTTCGCACAATCATTGTCGCAAATTTATATCTGTTTATTTTTTGTAACAACAAAGTCGCTGCTAGATTATCTCAAAGACTTTTTAATTCTTAAAGTTATGAATTCTAAAATTGGAAAGAATACGCTTTCCGCTTGGAACACCTTTAAAAATGTCCGCTTCATTTCAAAGTTATCTTATAAAAGTTTAATTTGATTTAAAATAGTTTTAAAGAAAATGCTACTAAAGTTTGGTCCTAAGTAAAATAGAGAGCCAATCTTAAAGGCAAAGCCGTAAGAGCACGAAATGTTATTTTATGGCTTGTGCAAACATGAAATTTAAATCAAAGGTAATATGGGCACGCCAAACCAAATAGTTTTTGCCCTTCGCTAAAAAGCGTGGCTTCCTGTCTGGTTCGGCAAAATCAAATGACTTGCCGAGATGTTATTTATTATTGATTAAATGCTATCATATCGATTAAAATAATATACATACATAATATAATAATTTAATTGTAATTTGTAATATACATACATACAAGTATATTAATATATTTAATTCTAGGATAAACTGCTTCCGTCGTGACGCTCTGGAGTTTTTACGGAAAGATCTTAAATTAAAATAATAATAACAGTTGGTTATAACGACAAGGATGTATTGGTTATTATTTTAATATATGTTTTCTTCTTCTCCTCTTCTTTTTAACACTATCAATTTTAAATAGTTCAGTTTTTTTTTATATGTATTATTAATTTTATTTTTATTTTTAGTTTGTTGTGTTTGGTGTTAAACTGCTTTATTATTTGTCATATTTGTTTGTAAATTAATTGTACACGCCTGTTATGATGTTTATGCTATGTGTCTAATTGTTATAAGTGTTTCTTTTATGTTTAATTACCTAAATGCATAAATGTTGTTGGCTTGTCAAATAAAATAAAATAAAAAATAAAAATATATTATATAAATGACATTAATAATTAATATTGATGACACTCAAGTGAGATGAATAATCAAAATGAAATGTTTCCTATATTCACGTCTGAATCCACATCTTCAGTATTTTATTCTTTTTGTTTATTCTCTCAAGACAGAATCTAAATTAAAGTATATCTTCTTCTTCTACTTAGCGATGTCCCTAAGACCCGGGGTCCGCTTTCCGATTCATTTTCGTCCACTTTGTCCGGTCTTGAACATCTGATTTTCGTAAATTAAATATCTATCTAAATTAAAGTATATATTAACATTTATTTTAAAAATAGAGAATCACTCTTTTAAGATTAATCAGAAAAATTTATCAAAAAAAAAAGACAAATAGTAATATTTAATTATTAAAGTCCTATATAAAATATAAAAAGAGTATCTTATAATCGTATTATATATTTAAAATTATTTAACTTAACGAAAATATACAGATATGATATTAAAATATTTATTGTTATAAGAATAAAATATTTTCAGTAGTAAAAACTACACTCAGTAAAAGGTTAACTGAAAAAAAATCTATTGAAATACACTAAGGCACTTTCGAAATGCAATCGTATTTATTTTATGATGCATTCATTTTGTTCCTGGAAAGTTGTGCAAGTAGTGCCATGGTGTTGCAACAGCGCTGGAATTGAAACTTACAAGATGTTTTCGTAAAGTTTCTTTCGGTATACAACTTTGGTTTCTTCACTCATTAAGCTCATTAACAAGACCCCCAAGTTTTTAATGCCCCAGCTAGTTTTTTACTATTATTTTCTATTCACTTGGAATCTGTGGAATCTTCAATTTCTGTTTAAAAATATTTCAAGAACACTTTTAAATTTTATGTTTTATGTTTGAGGCGACGAATAATAAATTAATTTGTAAAAAATCTGTACTCTGACTTATCAAGCTTTAAATAGTTGATTCGTAGTTTAAAATTTTCTGTATTATTGTTTGTGGATTACCAAAAATCCAGATAAAAATTGCGTGATTTATGAAGTATGCAATGCTTCTACTTTGGAAACATACCTTGAAAAATTAAGTAGTTGGACGATGTACTTCTGAAATACTAAATAAATACCACGGCCGACTAAGACTCAAATTTCCAGATTTTAAATATTACAATGCACTTCGTTGAACTGCAGTGCGGGCTCTGTAAATTCCATTTAGCTAAATAGCTTTTCAGAAAGATAAGAATCTAGCCATACAATACTTCCCTGCTTTGAACGGGAAACTAAGAAAATTGAAAAGAGAGTCCCCTAGTGACTGCAACGTCGATGGTCCGATTTCAAGAAACCTGAGATTTCGAATTACTAACGTCGTAAAAATTTAAAGGCGATAAACACTCGAGTTGGAGTTCAAATGTTAGGAGGAAGTTTTTCCGTCGTACAATCCCTTTGGTCTGGCAATCTTGGTTTTAATAAGTATATAACGTTCCCAAGATGTACCTGTGAGGAGGAGATTTACATAATCATTACCATATCTGGCGCACTGGCGCGCGTATTATACCCGGGAGGTTAATAATGCTATTTTCTCGCCACGTTTTCACGTTGCTATTTCACGTTATCGACCCACTTTATCTGCCTCGTCATTGTAACTAGCCACTCAAGGAGAGAACTTACCTCTATAGAACGTTAGGGTATGATTTTATACAGCCCTAAGTACATCATAACATACTATCAAGACAACTCTTGTCTATTACCTCATTTAATCGTCCTACTAACAAATCCTAAAAAATCTTATTTGCTCAACAATACTAAATAATACTGTAAGAATAAATCAATTATTAGATCAGATTTAAATTGGTTATTTTAAATGTGAAAAATTTCATATAAATAATTTATATAACTAGGCGTTACTTTGCAGAGATCAATAATACAAAAGTATTGAAAATATTATTTTGAATTTTGAGAACAATAAAATTCGCGTCAAACTTTTGAATGCTATATAAAGTTGATAAATTTTTAAAACATAATGTATTCATTTTAAGTGCGCATTAACATGAAATTAAATGAATTACTTTATTGTTTTACTCCTTAACTAATTTTGTACTAGTACAAATTTTTGCAATCGATATAATTTATAAGATTTTTGGTACTTTTAACATAAGAATAATTTTATAATTAATAAATCCCTCCTTTGATAAATCGTATTCATTAGGTACTATATTAGTTACATTTTATGCATTTATTAATGCATTATTAAATTATTAGATGCATTGTTCAATTAAGAATTAAGATATTACTCTTTGACCATATATTTATGTACTACTTTTTATTTAATTACTACACGTAATTGTGTCGTAAATGTAAATATTAAAGTAACGGATGACTTTTGAGTAAGAAAAGAGTTACACGAATCTAAATGAATCCAGCCATCAGGGAATCAGAATTTTGTTTATGGGGGAATGAGCGGTAAAATTGAACTGACAAAAACAAGCAATTGTAAATTACAAATGTCTAATCCAGATGTATGTAAAATAAACAATAATGTTACGCTTTGCGCAAGTGAGTATTCTCGTTACATTGCTTTATCTTATATTATTAAAACCTTTTAATACCTTGTACAGGCTAAAAATGTTTTTAGTATATTACTGCTTGACGTAAATGTTTCAAGAAATGGCGTAATATCCGGTTCTCATCTTCTTTGACCACCTGCTACCTGTTACTTTAAGATATTTGGTAAAACAGATTTTCCTGAATTGCAGACATTTACTTGATTTTCGTTAGCAGTATTTTACTAATCATATACAATATTTTTAATAAAACAATTTTAAGAAGATTTTGGTATCTGTATACTTTATTACATGTAGTAAAATTTTAAAAGATTGCCGTGTAGTATCCGACTGAGTAGAATAGACCACCCTCATTTCTTACCGAGGTGCCGTAAAAGGCGACTAAGGTAAGTTGACCCGCCGTGTGGTATCCGGCGGGGTAGAATAGACCACCCTCATTTCTTACGAGGTGCCGCAAAGGGTGACTTAGAGAAGTTGACGTCAGGCAGACTGCCGGTCGTAAAATAACGAGCCAAATTATGTAACAACAGCTTTATAACATGCTGTGCTGACTCCACTTAGATTGGGATAAGGGCAGGAGAATGATGATGATATTTAAATTTTTAAAAGAATCTTATTATATCCCTTAAAATTTTATGCAAGCTTTGTCAACATGTAAAAGAGAAGATAGACTTCTATAGCAAGTGACTTGTGTTACATTATCCAGAAATTTTTCCATAATTTTCTTTTCTATACACACATTTCGAATTACTCGTATAAATAACAATATAGCATATAAATGAACATAGAATACGACAACGCAAATTGATTTATAAATATGCAACAATTTAATAAAGTTTATAACGATATTTATTTGCCAATAGGTTTTAAAAAATGAAACTTTATCAAATACTATTTTCTATAGAGAACCATTTAGCTATTTTGATGATTTAGTAACTGGGCAGGGATAGTGGCATGCATGAGGCGTGCGATCGTTTTACGATGATTAAAATATGTAGCAATGTAAGCTGGGTAAATACACATCACGGTTTGGGTATTCATATTTTTGTATACATTTCCACGGACGAAAAATATAATGTAAGGCACCAATACGCAGCATACATTACTATAAAATTTTAAAAAATATTAATATTAGTGATATATGATTTTACTACCGATAATAACACCTATCTAAAAAAATTTGATTTTAATGATATCATTTATTTAAATTTTGAAACAACTCCATTCAAACGTCATAGATATTTCATGATTTTTCTAACATGCTCAGTTCAGGTATGATATACAAATCTGGAGTAAGCAATTCCTTAAACCTTAATTTGCCTTCCGTTCCTCATCTTCTAAGCAAGAGTGAATTGGCGTTTTTTTTCCTTATCCCACTCTAAGTGGGGACGGCACAACATGTTTTGTCTAGCTATTTTACAGTCAGCCGCCTGAATGACGTCAACTTACCTTATTCGCCTTTTCCGACATCCTGGTAAGAAGGTGGGAAGTACATTTCACTCAGCCGCATACCACACGACGGATCAACTTACATTAGTAGCCTTTTACGATGCCTCGGTAACAAAAAGAGGGTGGCCTATTTTACTCAGCCGGATACCACACGACACGTTAACTTATCATAGTCACCTTTTACGACACCTCGGTAAGAAATGAGGGTGGTCTATTCTACTCAGCCGCATACCACACGGCGAGTCAACTTACCTTAAACGCCTTTTACGACATCTCTGTACGAAATGATGGTGTTATATTCTACTTAGCCGGATACCACACGGCAAAGCTATTCAATATTCCATTACTCAAAAATATTATGAAATAGCAAATCCTTAAAAATTTCCACTCGGGCGGTTAAATGCGCGTTTCGTCACCAGAATAGGAGTTTTTCAGTAAAAACAGTTACCTTTATAAGGACTTAACGTCGTAGGAAACGGCCGAATAAGTATACGAGGGGGGAGCCTCTTCTCCGTTGATAACAGAATTATCCGAATGGTGCTATCTATCTTTTAAATGTGCACCTTACTTTTGTTACTTTGGGTCGCGACGCGTTGTTCGCGGCGCGTCCGCTTTATCCTCGACGGTTTTTAAGCAAAAAATATACGATCGAGTTATGTTTTCACGCTATTGTGAACTTTTTATTTTCTAGAGAAATTTTTTTGTGTACTCTCTGAGTTTTGCTTTGTATTTAGCTTGTCATAATTCTTTAGTAACCTATTAGACTGTAGCCGTACCATTGTTTATTTTTTAATTCCTTTAGAATATGTACTCTGTATCTAACTTTATTTATTTATTTATCACACATATTTTTATGTATACAGCCAATTTTTATTTACGCTATGTTTGTTAATTGACTTGGATTAACTCTGTCCTCTGTGCTTGTAACAACTGTATCACAGTAGGTCAGTCATTCTCGTCCACACTAAACCAATTTCGAACATTAAATAATGTTAATTTTTTTCTAATTAACTTATAAATTTTAAATATTAAATTAATAATAAAAAATAAACTAAAATGTTTATCAAATGTGGAACAATGGAACGTAGTAATCGGGATTGCTCATTATTCATATAGTAGGCTAGAATAATATGATTTTAATAACTTGGAATTTTATATATATGTGCAATTAAATATTACAAGTAAATACAATTGGTGGTATTTGTTTCTACTCCTGACACATTCACGAGCAGAGTTTAACAAATAAATGCTTATTTATCTAGCTACTAAAGTATGGCAAAAGGGCGTGGCAAGACTAATGAAAAGATTCTAATAATTGTGACATTCAAGAGTTGACGGAATGATAATTCTTAGTAATATATACTCAAGGATTTTGTTTAGGAAGGAATAACCCCAAAAATGGTTATTTTATTAAATGAAGACATTTGTTCCTGTATATAGATACAGAAAGAGAATTTTTATGATACACGTGTATTAATAATGTTACCTCAAAATACCACAAAATTAATGTTTCCTTATAAATAATGTTGTACCACAAAAATAATGTTACCTCAAATTGTATATAAAATTAAATGTACATAATAATATTTTTGAGAAATACTTGATAATGTTCATAGTTAGAATCAATATTTATGCACATACAGTTTCCGTCCGGTTTGAGGTTAAACCGCATAATGCATTAACTGATTACTGCCGCGATCCATCTTCCAACGCGTCCGACGTGCTCCACCCAAGACCTTTTGTGACTCGTTTACATTTAAACTAGTATCTCTTCAGTATCAATAAAACTTAACAACTTTCTTGGCACTTCTGGGTAATGCTATCTTCCCAATACTGTCACATAAAATTAATAAGTAAAAGGTTTTTTTTTTTTAATAAATAAAAGCTTTTAATAAAATTTCCCCAACTGTTGTCCCTACTGTTAACCATTGAAGAGTTCCTCCATATCTGCATTAGCATCAGGTCATGCTTATTATAAGCAATGTCATCGAGACTGAAAGTATGTAAAATTATAGCTCAATCGGACAAGGGGAAGTGGGTCAAATTTAGCTTGCAAGATTCCTCCTTCATATATAAACATAGACACTCAAATATATAATTCTCAATGAAAGATACATGCTTTCACTATTTGTCTAATTCTGAGGCTAACATTAAAACTCCATATAGATATTTACAAAACAAAAATAATCAAGTAGTGGATGCATTATTAAATGGTTTATGAGATATATGAATTTAATATTAAAAATCTTTAACGCTTGAATCATTTGAAACAATTCCATCAAATATTATCTTCAATATTTA
This sequence comes from Morpho achilles, assembly GCA_947086495.1. Lineage (NCBI taxonomy): Eukaryota > Metazoa > Arthropoda > Insecta > Lepidoptera > Nymphalidae > Morpho > Morpho achilles. The sequence continues at coordinate 12,929,035 of CAMTZB010000019.1, forward strand.
AATGAGTTAATCTTGTATATATATATATATATATTTTCAGAATCTCGGAAATGGCTCCAACGATTTTCCTGAAATTCAGCATGCAGGAGGTTTTGGGAGAGAAAAATTGATCTAGCTAGGTTTTTTGTAAAAAAAATATTGTTTTATTCCTGTTTTTGGGCATTAAAAAACACCAACATTTATATTGAATTGAATTTTCGCCGTTAACTGTCAAGTCGGCGTAGCTTGTTCGGGTAACGGGCAGCTTCGAGAAATGTGAATGCCAAGGATCGATCTCAACTAAATTTTTTTTTTTTTAAGTATTTTTTTTGTAGAAAATTACCGAGCGAAGCTCGGTTACCCAGATATTTTTCTTTGTACGCACTATACTTTGTATAATAATACTCTAAAAGGTTATTTTTTTATTTATCAATTTATCTAATAGAACAACTTGAATATTGTAAAGGCAGCATAATGTTAACACGGCTGTAGATAAATATTTACGTGAGTAGTTTTTACTGCTTTCAACATAAAGTTTACATTGCAACAAAATACATATTCTGGGAAGTGCACTGTACGCGCATTGTAATGATCGTTATGCAGCGAAAGATAGGCGCTTCAATAATAACTTTAACGAGAATTTAATTCGGACACTGGATAATTATGTGGGAGCGGTATTAATGACAATCGTGATATATTGCTGTGGTGTACAATTTTATATTCTTGAATTGACATTAATTTATTGAGACCACATGACAATCCGTAAACGAAGCAATGATTGCATTTTTAAGTGACAATTTTAACAATTTATTCGCACATATTGTTCATTTTAAATTATTATGTGGGTGTGTTAATGAGACATTCGGTAAGTGACACTGACTCATTATGAAAATAATATTTCTATTATTTATTTATCCCGATATTTTTATACAAACCATCCAATCACTAAAGGTTAGCTCAGAAAAGTATTTAGGTATAGTTTTCCTACTTAATTAATAATCTGATACAGTCAAGACAACAAATTAGCCATTAACCAAAAACAAATTGACGGTCTTTAAATATAATAAATTCAATTCAGTATATTAGTTAACACAGCATCATTATTATAGTTTTAAAAAATGAATTTATAATATGTCTATTTCATTGTTTTACCCAAATCCCTTTTCGACTCAAATATTATAATCTTGAAGCAATACGTATTGTCCGTAATAATCTTCACTCAAGTTCAAAAGTGCTTGAAAAAGCTTATTTGAATAAACACTATTTTGATTTGATTTTATTCAGTCCCATAAAACTTTTCTTGTGCGTTTCTACTATGTAAGTTTAAAAGCTCTTTACAAATTATCTACCATAATAAATAACACTGTTTTGTAACACTTTACTATGGCGTATAGTTTTTAGAATTAAGCGCTACTTAGCGGAGATCCATAATACAAAAATAATAATAAAACTATTTCGCTATAATTTATCGCGGGTTTATGAAAAATAATTTTATATTAATTTTGTTTTGGGGTAAAGATTACTTGAGGCATTTCCACGCCATGGTATTTACAATATGATTTTTTCTACTCACTGCTCTCTCTACTCTTCGATTCTGTGCGATTTTCAAAATTTCTTGTACATCCGTCAACTAACCTGGACATTTACTAATACTTCAGTTCTGAGTGTTCACTACAAATTTAGACTTTGGGTTTTCAAGTGTAGAATGAGTGATGACGCCTATTAGCTATTTAAATATGATTTCTTTAGTAATATCAACGCTAAAGTATGTTTATCTGTCTGATACGCTTTCACCGCTAATCCACTGGAGGAGCAAGATGAAATTTGCAAATATTTTATATTTGAAGTATACGTAACGTGTTAACATGTAGGATAAAAAAAACGTAACATGTGTTGTGACAGCTTTCCTCCTTGCGGCTCTATTAAATGATTCGTTGCGCACCAATGAATATTTTGAAGAAAAAATCGGGAATGTAAAAACATTAAGCTTTCGTGCATTTCGCGTACCATTACCACTCATAAAGATAACATTTAATATTAAAACGTTCGCTTAAGGCTTTCTATCAAAATGTACATAGCTACCTTTTTTACTCTTAAATGCTGTCATAAAGTTAAAATTTATGTTCACCGATGAATTCTATAAAGATTCGTTTATCTTAGATACGTATTTTACTTATTAAATAAATATATATTACACTAGTAATATCCCGCGGTTTCACCCGCGTAATTTTTATGTTTATTTACAGTTATGTTTATTTCAGTTACATTTTTATAACGGATCCCTATTTTTTTTTTAAATGTTATATAGCCTATGTTTGCTCAGTAAATATGCAGCTTTCCAAGAGTGAAAGAATATTTGAAATCGGTCCAGTAGTTTTTGTGTGAAATATTACAAACATACAGACAATTTTTTTTCTGTTTATAATATAAATATAGATTCTCACATACACAGCTATTCGTCCCCAAAGTAAGTAACTTAATACTTAGGTTGTGTGTGATAGACAACTGGTACATATAATTGTAAAATACATACTTAAATACAAATACCCATACACAAAAAACCAACAACTTTTTTGAAGAAAATGTTGGTCCTCGGCGGGAATTAAACCTGCGACTCGCGTATCTGAAGGCAGCGTCACAGCCTACTGTGCCAATGGGTCAGGCATTAAAACGGTATTGTAAATGACATATACTATTAAGAAAAAAAAATATTTTGAGGTCACTGGCCGCAAATTAATCTAACAATATTATTCGAGCAATCAAAGATGTCTGATTTGATCAAGTTTTGGATCGGGTAAATCGAATAGCATTAATGAATGATCCCAGAGCGCAATGCGAAAGTTTATTAGAAGTTTTCTTACATTTAATAAAATGACTGGTGTTTGTCGAACTTTTCCAACTTACAAATTATAAGTAGGAAACACAAATAATAGTTGACGTAGGACGAGGTATATAGGAGGAGGGTGGGGAACATAGGAATGGGGACGAAGGCGGTAATCAGTCCGGACAGTAATTCGGGGAGCCTTAAGGGTGTGATCGGTTAGCACAGACAAGGGTTCCACTACTTGCATCCTTAGAGAGAAGAAATACTATAGTTCAACTTTCCCAATATTATTTAGTTATGTTGTTCTTTCAGATTAGGCAATCTCTTAATAAACGTGTGTCTGCCCAACAGCTGTTGTCTCATACTTTATGCGTCTCTTGAGTAATTCATATTATGCTGATATTAAAGTTAACTAATAACACCTCATTGATAATCTATAACAATTAATTATGTTTTTTTTAATCGCTATTATATAACAATATATGTTATACCATCTTTTTATGTATCGTGTTTTATATTCTTATCTGTTTATTTATTTCTCATTCGCTTAGACACGTCGCTACATTTTATTGATTTTCATTTCTTAATTATTTATGCCTATTACTACTTTTCTTCTTCTGTTTGTTTGCTTACTGCACCTATTTAAATTTTCCGTTCGACCCTAAGATTTACTAGTAGAGAACATTTAATTTAGTGTTAAGTCCGCCTTTTGTACGTTTATATCTACAGTAAAACTATGTACACAAATGTTTGTCACTTATTATTCTCTATACTAGAGGATATAACCGCCGTGTGGTATCCGGTTGAGTAGAATATACCACCCCCTTCCTTACCGAGTTGTCGTAAAAGGGGACTAAGTTAAGTTGACCCACCGTGTGGTATTTGGCTAAATAGAATAGATCACTCTCATTTCTTACCGAGGTGTCGTTAAATGCAACTAAGTTAACGTCAGGCATACGACTGTTCGTAAAATAACTAGTCAAATCAAATCAACTAACAATATGTTTAAAACTTGTTGTGCCGACTCCACTTAAATTGCGATAAAGGCAGGAGAATGATTATGTACTAAAGGATATACGTAGAGTAGATAAATATATAAAATTTTGAAAACACAAATTTTATTTTTTTTGTGACCCAATTAAATTTTCTTTCAATCTTTTGAACGCAAAAAACCAAGGAAATAATGGCAGCCTACGCAACACTCATCGGTTTTGAGTACACAACCGACCATTGGAGGGCTCTCAAAACTCCCCTAGTCGGCAGACTTCGGATATCTTTGCACCTTAATTACACTCAGCCTGCAAAGAACACGTATCAAACGATGTATCCAAAAAAGGAATAGAAAAATTTTAAGAACTCACCTCTTCACGACCCGTGTGCCTCACAAAAAATATGGTCCACTTAAAAAATAGAATGTTAATATTTTCCAAAAAGTTCTCAATTTGAATTTAAAAACTTTACCTTAAAAACCATATGAACCATTATGATATATGGACTTGGTTTTTCAAAAATACTGTTTTCGTGAAGACATAAGATTAAGAAGAAAAAAAATAGCTTACAACTACCTTAGCAAACACATAATTGGTAGTTATCTTCTAAATAATCATAATATCTAATGTATTAAGATAATTTTACTGAAATGAAAACTTGACTTAATACCACTATTATATATTTATACTGAATTCTTTAATAATCCTAATATAATAATATAATAATTCCTTGCCTGTATATAGCACAAATAATACAATATATATACATATATAATTACCTAACTATTACAATGGAGCAAGAAACTAGCAGTCATACTAAACATGTGTTGTAAACACCTCTTAACAAGATAGTGTAAAACAAACCTTAAAATAATACCGTCAAAAATGTACGTTAGTTATGATCACATTAAAACAAACTCACTTGAGTTCGCATGTATTCCTTACGGAGCTTAAAGCCAAGTAAAGCCTCTCTTATCTGACAACTTCTCCATTATTTCCCGAACTCTCACATAAATTCGAGTTCCTGAGTCTACTTACGCTTATCAAGTCAAAACTACCAAAGTGTATATTTTATTTGTTTCTATTTTCTCCCTGATTGACTCTGTAACTTTTCCGAAGGCTCTAACGGTATGGGTTAGTCTACATTGGAAAGATTCGCGCCCCTGATTCAAAATCAGTTAATGCTAAAGTTTATTTTTATAAGTAAGATTACACGGAGTTCGGATAGAAGTTTTTCCAAGCAGCTTTCTTTCGGAAATCCTACGAGGTATGGAAACGTTGCCTGGGAGATTTGTGGATTAATGCGGAATTGAAAATGTTTATTATACAGAGAAAGATACGCTGTGAAGAAACTAGTGCATAAAAATATCTATTTTGAAATGAATATAACATTTAAATTCAATAACAAATATGTTAGATATTAAGGATTATATAGGCGTTACTTTGAGGAATTTCATAGTACAAAATTTATGATATAATTATTTTATTATTATTAAAATATAACAAACGCGGATTATAGCAAAATAGTTCCATCATAACTTATGTATAAACTCACTTATTTTATTAATAAAGTCACGTGCATCATGTGCTCTTTGAATTTATTATAATGGGTGTAGGTCATAACATAGAAAAATATTAAACTCTTGATGAACCAATGCGTGATTGCGCGATTTCAGGGCTTAATACAAAGAACGGCGTTCTATATTTAAAATGATTAAAAAGGTTTATATGGTAAGCTCCCTTCAAAGCGTGTAATCGGCAGAGTATGTTAAATATTTAGGCAAAACCGAGCATCATCCGCAAAAGGTACTTAGTCAGTGGTAAATATTATTGCATATTAAGGTGGTTTTGAATTTGATTTAATGCAAAAGAAAGTTTAAAATTTTCATCGTAATTAAAAAATTTCGTCTTGTTGGAAAATTTTAAAATGGCTACATGATTTTTAGCGACACCCACTCCGTCATAATACGCCATTAACGCTTGAGCGACGCGGCCTCTAATTCACGTTTAAAAGCCTGCACTCGAGTCAAAGTCAGCTGTAATTTCGTCTAAGCCAGCGATACCTAGTAAAAATCTAATTTGTCAAGAATTATATTGTGGCTACTAGGATATAGCGAAATATTTTTATTAGACTTTTTGCCTTTACTGATTTTTTGCCTTGCGCGCGATAAGACTACGAAAGCCGGCATGTAATCAAAATGATGGATTCTAGCTAAGATTAAAAATATATTTTTAGAATAATTTAAAATAGTAGTAGTAATATAATTGGTGCAATAAATTCTTTCATGTTGTCATAAATAGGGTTGGCACCAAAACAAGCTTTAAATTGAAATTAAAATTGGCAAAATGATTGCAACTGGCGGTAATTTTTTTGTGGTATTCTTATACTTAAGTCAGGTGTCTTTGATGTTATTTAAAATCTATAATATGTTCTCTGTTTTTTAGCTATTAAAGCCATCTGAAGTAATTAAAATAAGCACATACACGAACCGCATACATATATTATTATTCTTAGATATACACTTATATCATTAAGCTTTACAAAGAGATGTTAATTTGTGTTAGTTACAATGAGTTTCTTAGCTTGTCAGACGCAGTTGTACCTTGTTGTAGTTCCAGATCGCTGCACTGCCCTTTAGTTTATTGTATTCTTACATTGAAATTTATTTATTTATATTTATTAATCAAAAAAAAAATTAAAACATAAATGACTGACACAATACAAATTCATAAAAACTTTTTATTTTTTTGTAGAATAACATTTTTTTTTATTATTGATTTGACTGTTTATTTGTTATTATTTGTGAGTCTGTAGATCAACAACAGAATTAAGTGTTACAAAAAGTAATTTCTAAACTGCTAATATGTAAAATTAATAAAGTTTTTTTTGTTTCAGGTAAGCAAAGATGGTGTTAAGCAACTAGTAAAAGAGTATGTAACATAAAAAAATCAACACACAAGCTTCATAAAGTTATATACATTTTTCGAAAAATCTAATAACATTCATTTTAATCAACCCTGCCGTTTAAATTTACAATTCGTTCATAATTTAAGTAAAGTCTCACTTTAATGCTCTACGTTGAACGTTGAATATTTGGAATTCACATATTATGAATTTTTTTTTACCTTTTTTCAAATAACTATGAAAATCTGTTCTATTTGTAAACTAGATCTTACCCGCCACTTCGTCTGCGTGGGCGTTAGTCCTGAAATAAACAGTAGCTTCTGTCACTCTACAATCCTGCAAATATTTCCATTAAAAAATCAGATCGACGATGTTTTAAATATTGCAAAAAAGATATTAATCGATGTTTTATTGTTTAGCGATGATCCTCGATAATGGCTCATCCCTATTTCTAAGGAAAAATAAATGTTGTTTTTATCAAACTCCTGAAATTTGAATCACATGCACTCACCTTTTAAACCTTTCCTGGACATCCACAAATAATTGAAAACAAAATTAGCCAAATCGATCCAACCGTTCTCAAGTTTTAAGGGCTAAGGGTTTGAACGGCAATTCATTTTTACATATATAGATTTTAATGATTTTAGAATTAGGTGTTACTTTGCGGAGATCCATAATACAAAAGTTATAATAATTATTACTTTGCTATAATGATGATAGTAAAATAGGAAATATATATTACGCTAAATGTAGAGTGGACAATCCGTTTTCATACCTGATACATGCAGGATTCGTAAAAATACATGCACAAACCTACACCACCGCCACCATAACACACAAGCACTACATACGTTCACTATCACAAACTCAACAATCGTTGAGTTTGTGATAGTGAACGCCTCAACCGAAGCATCATCAGGAGATAGACTGCACGACAAAATCGCAAAGATTTTAATGAGTTACACGACCTGTATTTAATGCGACGTAAATTCTTGTGTTATTCAAGTTAAAGAAAATCATTAAATTATTACTTCACGTTCTCCTTAAGATTTAAGCACTTTTTTTCATAAATCATATAATGTTCTTAAGTCAGGAGAGGGTCCTTTGTTATGAAAGACGCTTTCATTCTAATAAACGCATCCGCCGCTTGACAAAGTCTTTATTCGTAAGAATTATATCATTCATCCTTAAAATGGATTCCAAAGGAGGGAAGTAATTTCATTTGTGAGAACCTGCTCCTGCTTATAATCCGTCCGAGGTAATAACATTTCATATTCGTAATAGAATCATTCTGCGTCGCCCGGAAACTTTATAGTCTCATTTTCATTGAAAACGTTTAGTAGACATAAACTTGTAGAATAACTTGATGCATAGCTTTGAAAAGGAAAGGGCACAATCTCCGGAGTCCCTCAGTTAATCAACAAGTTCATTTTCCTAAATAAGCCCTGTTTAAAATATTGCGCGGGTACATATTTAATCATTGGATACCATTTCTAAATTGAAATATAGCTGAGTAAATTCATGCTGTAAAAGTCTAGTTACCAGACTTTTCAAGTTCTTAATTATCTCTGTACTTAGTACTCGATGTGCTTCAAATGCATAACCTAATGATTAAAATCTTCGAATAGTTCCTTACGTATGTAAATAATAAGTGAATCTTTAATATTGAAATGAGTTAATCTTATATGTATATATATTTTCGGAATCGTTTTCAACGATTTTCCTGAAATTCAGCATGTAGGGTGTTTTGGGGGAAAAAAATCGATCTAGCTAGGTTTTATGTAAAAAAAATCGTTTTATCCCTTTTTTGAGCATTAAAAATACTAAAATTTACAATGAATTGAATTTTTGCCATAAACTGTTAAGTCAGCGTAGCTTGCTTGGGAAACGGGCAGTCTCGAGAAATGTAAATACCAAAGATCGATCCCCAACTACAAAATTATTTTTTTCTCATTTTTAGTTTCTTTTTTTATTTTGTAAAAAATTACCGAGCAAAAGCTCTTTTAACTAGGTACTACTAATTTAAGTATGATAAGTATAATTATAAATTATTTATAGAATTAGGCGTTACTTTGCTTACGTCCATAATACAATACTAATAAAATATTATTTTGCTATAATCCGCGATAAAAGAAAGTATATGAAAGGCTAAATGTAGAGTTTAGTAACCGTTCTCATACCTAAGACATGCTAAATTCGTAAAAACACCTACTAACCACCACCACCACAACAATACACAAGCACTCCTCACATTCTCTACCACAAACTCAATTGTTTCGTCCCGTTACCGAAGCATCGTAAGGAAATCGACTCCATGACATTTTTTTGGGATTTTGTACTAAACTATATACAATCCCTTTTGATAAACAACTTGATGATGTTAAAATTGACAAAATGAAGCGTTTGTAGAATTGATGCTTATGGAGCCATTGTGGCAGACATCGCAGAAAATCTCTAATTAAATGTAGGAGGATAAGTAAAAAGCGGTCTACCTTCATAAAAGTTATCCTATGAATATTCATTCGTAAAGTAAACTTATGGGTTTGTGTTACTTTGAACATGGAATTTAAATTTCAAAGCATTTTTGTCCCTTCTTCTGACCAAAATCGTGTTTGTTAGTGCTTCGCGAATAATTCCTTTAGTCAAATTATTGAAAATTATTCAAGACCGGATAAAGGCAGATTCAATCATAATATTAGTAGTGCTGAAATTTAATATTTAGGGATGTGTAAATGTAAAATACAAAAGTTAGAGCCCAGACAATGACAAATATTTTAAACGAATAGTTATGCTTGTTATGGTTTTTCCACTAAATACATACGTGTTTTATTTGTAAATTACATTTTAATTATAAAAAAATGTAAGTTTAAATTATAATGAGTATTTTCTGTTGAAATTTTTATGTACAATAAATATTCAAGCAAGGCCCACGCGTTTTTTATTGAAAAATGATCGTGTGAAATCACAATCATTTATTATACAACAATTGAAATAACTTCTGAAAACTTTTTTTAAATATTTTTATACTAGCACTAAACTGTAATTATTGAAAATTTATACATAACCAAAATTGGGACATTGCTCTGCAGTTATTAACAACATATGCATTTGTGGCTGAAAAGTATTAAAAAGTATGATGAAGTTCAATAGTACTTCTCGTAGCTAGTTGCTTAATAGAAGCACAGAGCTTTCGTTTCTTTGGGAAAAAGTATTCGGTATCAGTTGTAGCCACTATCTAATTAGTCTCAAGCTGCCGTGCATATTTCGAAATTTCCACAGCCTTTTGTTAATATCAGGGCTACATAGAGCCGAAATTTTTCAGAACCAGATATACTTATGGGCATCAAATATTATTTTCACTTACTTGGTAGTACTAATATAAAGAAAATATTTTTGTATCTTCAAGGAACTGTAATTTGTTGCGTCGAATACCTCGTTTCGGGGAGTGCGAAGTCACCTCTAGAGGTGAGTCGGCGCCGCTCGAGTTCTCGGTGGGACAAGATTTATGGAAAGACTTTTGTTTGTACGATTAGTTAGGCAGGGGGCTCAGCTACGTTCACTTTCATTCACGCCAGTTATCTAGAATATCGTACTCACGAACAAAGAAGATTTTTCCCGCTTAATTATGCTACAAAAAAACTATATGATTTAAGAAAACACCATTTCCACGGAAAACCAGCTAAAACATCAAATCAATCTTTTCAAAAATGTTTAAAAAAACGTATGTATTATTATTGTAGTATCTAGGATAAAGCCGGTGACTTCAATTCAAGATTAATTACCTTACGAAATATATTACGTATTTTTTGTAAGCGTATTGTAGCAGTTATTTTGAATAAATCAAAGATTTATTACAAAAACACAGACCGAAGCCCACAAACAATTTTCAAACTTTCAGGAGTTCTATAGTACAGATGTCATTATCTTTTTAATGATATTAATGGTTTAACTATGTTGTATATTCACTCAGACTTTCTGATAGTATTTTGAGATTTATATTAGTTCTTTTAAGTAAAATAAATATCAGTAGCGGTTTATCTGAAAGGTACTAAATTCGAAAAGTGTATGTAACTGCAAAGTTGCTCTCTCGATGTCGCTTGGATACAATAAATGGTGTTAAATTCAAAACATATTAAAATTTCACCGTCACGAATATCTTATCACCTAACAAATGTTGTACAAAGGTTAATAATATGACTTGGCGAGTTACAAGACGTCGCTTTGGTGATAGTGGCGTAAAATTTTAACATGTTATCAATGTTTTTTTTTGATGAAGCACTTTTCTAAATGTGTCTTTTTTTTGACAGCATTTTATTTGTAAATGATATCTTTATGGGTGTTTATCACGCGCTGATATTCGGTAAGAACTCGCTGGTGAAACGTGGCTTGTATCATTTTTAAAGATAAGAACTTTGACAAGCTTATATTAGGCCTCAATAACCAATGTGTAATGAAAGGAAATTCTATTATTTTAATTGTTTTAAATGTATGACCTATTAGGTCCATAATGTGTAATCCGCTTTCTACCACTTTTGTCTATCGATGTAATAGTTACCTTCAACAACAAAACAAAAATAATCCCCGCTTTGAATCAGTCATGTATATACTTTCCTTTTGCAATTTCTCGCCATAGACACATCTGACGAGAGTCTTTGTTGGGACGTAGGAAGTTCCTTTGTCTTCAATATGAAAGTCTGAACTGTAAGGAATATCCAGCTCCCGAGGGAGTTGTATGTAGGCATTGTTTAAAAAAAATCTACACTCTGGACTTTTATGTAACTTCGCGACGTGCAACACGTGGCTACATCTAAGTAATGAAATTTGGGTGCTGATTACAAACTTGGCATTAATGACACCATTTAAACGAACCTTAATTTTACATTTAATGTTCATTACTATTTTTTCATATTGCCGAACTTCAAAACAAAGGTAATCTAGTTTAAATTTTGAAAAATAATTATAACTAAGTAATTTGCATGCTTTTTGGTTTTGTAATTGCGAAGCTTTTTGAAATGTAGTAGTTTCATACAATTTCCTCTTAAACAAATAATGCATGGTAATTTGTGTCAATGTTGTATAACTGTTGTTGTATAACTAGTTATAGTTAGGTGTGACATTAGGTTATTTTAGAATAGTATAATTCTATTAATAAACATAGATGTATGACTTTTTTAAGGCAATGGCCGCCTTTTAACATAAAAGAAAATGGCAGATAACTCATAGAATAGATAGTAGATGAAACAATTTTTAACAAATAGATCAATCGCAATTTCTACTTGTCATATTATATTATTGTGAATTTGTTTGTCTTTATACAATGGAAGGCATACATACTTTCAAGTTGACTTTTTCCAACGATGCATGACTCAGTTGAGAGAATTTTCAATTAAATTTTGTTCAGTAATTGTTATGTTATGAATCCAGTTCAATTAGTGTTACGTATCTATACCAAAAACGCGTTTCTTATATCTGGTCACCATTTAAATAATCGAATATCCCATTTGATTTTCAAAGTATTTCGCTCAACCCTTAAGATGTCCAGCTTTGTACATATCTCCTAATTTATGATTTGATTTTATACTAACACTGTAATTGTAGAGCTCACAACTTTTTCAATACGCGTTGAGTATTTTCCAGTTTTATTACAAGGACTAAAATCAGTGATCAATTTTATATTCATTACAAAGGCAATAATCGAGTTACAAGTAGAACTAAACATATCGTATATTAACCGTGTTGTTTAATTACTTAGTTAAAACGTTAACTTATGTTCAAGTTAAACCTCCTCAAAAACTAAAATTACACTTGTTTGAGTAGGAGTACCGCATATATTACTTTTGTAATCCTAAGCTATTATATTTTATAAAGGTCTAAATAATGTAAAGGTCAGAGTGAAATTTATGGCGGTTAAATGCGTATATAAATTTAAAGTGTAGGTAAAACACTTTTGTTATAGCGGTTATTCTGTTAGATTTCTTAATAATAAGCCATTTAGGCCACAAATTCGATTAATTATTTACCTGTTTCTTCTACAAAATCAATAGAATATTTTTTTTATATTTATAGCGAGCAAACGTGAGGAGGGAGCACCAGATGGTAAGATACTATCGTTGGCCGTAGAAATTTGAAGACGACGAATGAATGAAGAATTGCCAGAACTTTCGAGAAATATAAATTTTACATCTAAATTACTCAACAAAGTTATAATACTTTTTTCCTAACACCACATAAAACAGTACATACTTAACAGTTACTAACTATAAGTTAAGGATGAACGTTATTCTACGACTAGATGGCATAAATGAAATTGTTGTCGTAGTATTGCAGAACGTTTAAAAAGTTTTAAATACAAAAATGTATGAGAATTACTGTACTATAACTAGAGGAATTCGTCATTTCTGTGTTACTGCATTTATAGTTTACTTGTAATATCCTGCGGTTACACCCGCGTAATTTTCATATTTTTACATTTTTATGACGGATCCCATTTTTTTTTTGAAAATATAATATAACCTATGTTGTTCAGTAAAGATGCAGCTTTCCAATGGTGAAAGAATTTTTGAAGTCGGTCCAGTAGTTTTTATGTGAAAATATTACAAACATACATACAATATTTTTTTTTATATTAGTATAGATTGTAACTGTAGTATAGATTGATTGTAATGAAATAGCGTCAGTATTGACAAGGGACTAAGTGGTATTATGTTTCTACCACCATAAGTTGGTCGATGTCACACGGTCGGTTTGTCCGCTGGAATTTTTGTGAACTAGTTTAGTGTTATTTTTTTTAAATAAAAAAACAAGATGTGTTCTTTGAACAACGTCTGATATTAAAACCATAATAGAAATCTTAATCAACTATTCGAATGAAGAAATTAATTGTTAATTTTTAAAATTAGAAAAAAACACTTAAGTTGTAGGTTTCATAACGTATATTTTAGATACTGTTTTGGTTGTGGAAAAGGTTTTTTTAATACCCATGACGTATATGTAATGTTTTTTATTACTTATTATTTAAATAGATTAATACCCTCTATTTAGACTATACACATTTTATAAAGACAGTTCAATTTTATTTCTTTACTTTAGCGCTTTATTGCATGCTAACATACAAACTAAACTATGATATAAAAATATCCATGACGCAAAGTCGTTCGTATGTTCGAACAATAACTGTATGTACTACATAAAATAGCAAAATGGGTCGTCTAAGTTTAGCGTAGGCTCTTTGTCAGATTTCACTACAATGTAGTCTCCATATTATTGGCTCAATTAATCATAACTTTGCGTTAGTGAAATTTCTCTGGGCCCATTGGTGCAGGCTCACGAAAGCATGAAATTGGATAGCGAAGCCTCAATGTTCGCTTTAGAAATTAAGACGAAGTTGATTTTGATATTATGACCGGTTTATTTTCACATTAGGAACGTATGTGAGAGGAAGAATAATATTTTCACATAACATTATTATTCATACCATTTTCATGTCAGACACATTTTTTTATTGTTCAAATGCAACTTTGAATTTACGAGAATATTATAATACTTATTAAGTAATTCAGAATTTATCATAATGAGCAAAGAGTGTAGGACATAATAAATATACGGCACATTATAATTGTAGTCATAAATTCTTGCAACATATTCTGACGTAATAAAATTCTCAGTCACAATTAATTACTATTCGCTGCATAGAGCAAAATTAAATGCCCGAACAAAACAAGCGAGACCCGCCATGACAAAATGTGAACGGAGAATTATGATAATAGTTTTAAAGAGTTTAGAAGCACCGAATTATAGTACAAGGTACAACTGGCGCTACGGAACCTTCGTAAAGCTACGCTGGATGCTACGTCGCTACGGCGTAGTCACATCTTTATTTATGCGCTTGCATAATTTAGCATAGTTTTTGTTAGCAAATTTATTATCTAGGTATTTCAGTTTGGTGTTAGATAAACAACGATATTACAGGGACTTTAGTCTGACGTTTTATGACGTTAGTGTTTAAATATTTAATAGAATTAGGCTTTATTTAGCTCATAATTTAGACTTATACTAGATATATAAATATTTTTAGACGTTTATTTCCTCTAACAAAGGCTTATTATAAATACATCACTTTGTATTGAAATATTCAAATTTCATTTGCCTGCAAATGTAGCCGTGTTGTACTCCTGAAAACTATAGTTTGTTTGGCTTTTTTCAATATTTTAAGGTCTTTAATATAGCCCAAATATCTATTACTGGAAGTCAATATCAATAGCCTTGGAATAAAACTAGGACAGTGGGTATAGGCTTTAGAAATTTTTGAGTTAGCAGGGGATGGAAATTGTGGTCGGTGTTTCTTTGTGTGAAAGAATCAGAAATGAAGAGATCCGTAACGAAAAATGCAGTATTGGCTGAGACCCCTTAACTAGGCAGATGTATTTTATGGAAATGCTTTAAAGAGATCCACTATCTATATCTATTAGTAGACATACATCGTTGCAGGGAAGTATTAAAATTACTTTTTCATTGAACCTGAATGAATACTATAAAGGAAGGAAAGACAACTGATAAAATATAATTACATTTTGTCTGTTACAAAAATCTGTTTCAGAAATAGCTTTATATTAACTCAATAAAAACAAGGATGACAGAAACGAGTTAATAAATTTCAGATACAAAATTAACATTTCACTTTAAATTTTACATAATTAAAACTGGTTTACTCTACGTGCGGGATACAAAACAAACTGATTAGGTAAATCAACACTACAAGCGTTTTCGATTACGATTTCAACCAAAACGGCAGCTGCTTAATTAACATAATCCGGTTTGGAAATAAGCAAAGTTAATTTTGTATAAACTTTGAACATTCGCGTTTTAAAATTCCGCCGGCTCAGCAGTCGCGAACGCACCGATCATTTCGAATACGTAGTCATTTTTCAAAAAGCGATTTCGCAACTACATTCATTTACACATAATAATTGTGTTCGGTGGCGGCTGCTGACTCATTATCATATAAATGAGAGAGAAAAAGCAACGGTCGGCCATTAATCAGTGAAATGGAGCAACAGCATTGACTAATACACTTATCAAGTTTAATTCAATAATCCTGAGCGCCCGCGCCGCTGCCGGACTTTTCGTGACGTGAAAAATAACTGGAAACGAACGCACGACCTCACACGCTAATCCCAATTAATTGCAGCGTGCCTACTTGAAACTTACGGGCTTTTTAATTTTCGATGCAACTCTGATTTTCAGGTACGCATCGCTTGCATATGAAATAAGTTATTTTTCAACTCGAACAATTCAAATATTAAATAAAATAAGTACAATACTTTCCAACCAGATTTTATATATTTTTGTCTCTTTTAAGTCATAAAAACGATACAGACCGACATACGGACAGAGTTTCGCGATGACAGTATCAGCATGGGTATAGTTGTCTTAAATATGTAGGTAATGGTCAGTTTAAATCATCATATTATAGAAATCGAGTAATATAATAGAAATTAAATTAAATTAAATTAAATTAAAAAATTATTTATCAGTTTTAACAACTCGGTTAATTGCCTCTTCAGGTGACAAGAGGGCTGGCTCCTTTTTCGCACAAAGAATCAGCTTAGCGATTCAGCGCGGAAACGCTGCCACTTCTTGGTACCATCCCACGTGGGCATAATTTGTACAGTCCTAGCGTGTAAGTAATTTAAGATAGATATAACTCGTACATTTTTTAAAGAAATTTATCTAAACAAAAATATCATAACAATCTCTTCAAAAATCTTAAGTGATAGTGCACATTTGAATAAAATAATCTACTAAATATTTATAGAACTTATTAATGCTAGCAATATTGTCCAAAACCGAGTTTTAATAAACTCAATAAACTAGCTGAACCCCCTCGTCAAACGATATCAAACTTGCTTTAGTCAAAAACTAGGGAAAAATAACGAAACATGTCAAAAAGTCACTCCGATACAATAGCAAAGTTTATTCGGTAGATCGGAAAAACCGTTACAAAAAATATGACGTCTGAAAAATTACACGCATTCAGAAATCATGCGGGCCTTCTTTTGTGAAAAGTTTCGGTGCTTTCAAAGGAGTTTAACTCGTTCTTAAGCCCCCAAATTTCTTTCCTCTCCATGTACATCTATTGTATGTTTATCCTATAGAAATAATGTAGGTTTGTTTTGCGACCGCCGTGTGGTATCCGGCTGAGTAGAATAGACCAACCTCATTTCTTACCGAGGTGTCGTAAAAGGCGACTGAGGTAAATTGACCCACCGTGTGGTATCCGGTTGAGTAAAATAGACCACCCTCTTTCTTACCGAGGAGTCGTAAAAGGCGACTAGGTAAGTTGACCCACCGTGTAGTATCCGGTTGAGTAAAATAGACCACCCTCTTTCTTACCGAGGAGTCGTAAAATACGACTAAGGTAAGTTGACGTCAGGCAGGCGGCCGATCGTAAAATACGTAGCCAAATCATATGACAACATGTTTGTTACATGTTGTTCCAACCCCACTTAGAGTGGGATAAGGGCAGGAGAATGATGATGTAGGTTTGTTTTGCGAAACAACTCAGTTGACGACAAGATAACATAGATGTAATTTAGGCTTGGACATAAAATATGACTGGCTCGTTGGTGCTCTTGGCAGGTAACCTGCCTTCAGCACCACTAGTTACGGGTTCGATTTTCGTTGAGAGACAAATTTTTCTATAAACAATTTCTTGATTTTTCGTGTATGTATATGTATTTAAAAATTATAAATGTATATAATTACAGGTGTCTGTAACCCATAACACAAGTATTAAATATACACACAAGTAAGAAATATTAGTTACTCGGACATACAACCGTGTGTGTTATTATTCCATATATTTATTTATTCAATATACTTATATAATGCATCCTACTTTAAGTAAGATTTTTATTTATAGCAAAAATGTACAAGTTATTAGGACTATACAAATCATGCCCACGTGGAATGGTACCAAGAATGCTGGCAGCGTATCCGCGCTGAATCGCTAAGCTGATTCTTAGAATTTATTTATACATTTATTCGTTAGAATAAATAAGTATCCTGAATGAAAATTCCGTAGCACAAATTCTAAGAAAAAATACTCAATTAAACTTTTTTAGACTATGTAACTTTGCTTTAAAAAAAACCATTCCGTATATTTAACAGATATTTTAAGAAGTAAAGACGAGGTGTCGTAAAAGGCGACTAAGTAAGTTGACTCCAGGCAGGCGGCCGGTCTGAAAATACCTATCCTTATCATGTAACAACAAACATGCTGTGCCGACCCCACTCAGAGTGGGATAACGGCAGGAACATGATGATTCTAAGAGAAGAATAAAATTTCTTGCAATAGTAGGAATATTTGTGAAAGGAAATATCATTATGAGGAATAAATCTTGTTTAACTTTCCTTAAAGGTTTAGTCCAGCTTTCACTTCACAAAACCAAATCGCTAATAAAATTTCATTATAATCGGATTTCTTAAGCCCCCATAAGATATACGGCTTGAAATAATTGGTGCGTGCTATTTTTACAGCGTCTGTGCCATCATTTACATAACATGCGGGTTTAATTTCCTTGCTTTAGAGTTTTTTTTGGTTCTAAATGATATTTTAAAGACTTTGTCCTTACTGTTACCACTAGTGTAGTTCTTCCATGTTCAGCCATAGCATCATTCTCATGCCCTTATCCAACTATAACTGAAGTCGCCTCATGTTATTAACATGTTGTGAAATGATTTGTTCTACTTAGCCTGATACCACTCGGCGGGTCAACTTACCTTAGTCGCTTTTGACGACACCTCGGTAAGAAATGAGGTTGGTCTATTCTACTCCGCCGGATACCACACGGCATATTGCTCAGCCATAAGAGTCATCAAAATGGCGTAAGTCATAAAAACAAACTGTATGCTCCACCACGCTGCTGGTGGCGGGGACAGGGACAGGGTAGCTGCGAGACGTTATCCCCATCCCCGCCAGGTAAAATGGCGTTTTAATGTAACTAAATAAAATTTGTCTATAACATTCGTTGGTATTATCGTTTGGTCAAAATTCGTAATACGATCCCACTGCTGGGCATAGGCCTCCTCTCTCCGTTTTTATAGAGAAGGATTGGAGCTAAAACCTACCACGCGACTCCAATGCGGATTGGTAGGTTACACATATCCCCAGAATTCTTTAGAGATATGCAGGTTTCCTCACGATGTTTTCCTTCACCGAAAAGCGTGTGATAAATTGCAATTATCAATTAGACACATAAGTTTTACTAGAAAACTCATTGGTGCCTGCCCGGGATTTGAACCCTGGACCTCCTCGAAAGAGGCGCACGGTGTTACCGCTGGACTACCACAGCTTGATATAAAGTTACTCAAGTAACATATTAATAAACAGAGCACATAGCAGACGAGTATGAAGAATATACGGCCTCGTATGTAACTTGCTATGTCACCGGTGTGAATTGAGGCTGGATTAATCGAAGACTGCAGTTACGATTAGTTGATGATTAATACTCGCACGGCGACGCCATCTGCCGAATTAATTGCTTCATTTCCCTTAGACGGCTCCGAATGGAATTTTATACAGTCAACTTCAAAAATGTTAGAGCTGCCAATAAATTTACATACTTTGATGAACATTTTTTTAAAGGTATATATCATATTGTAGTTTATTGTAACAAGTACTTATTTGTTTTCGTACAAATAGAAGTAGGTATACTTAATTTAATTAAATTTTTTTCCTCATTTGTGAATAATAACAGTTGTAACATACATCGGTTTTCTGTTATTTATCAGTTGCTTATACAGACAGGATTTTGAGTTATTTAAACTGTTCTAATTGTGCTGAGGGTGGACCTATATTTGAACATATTATTTTCCTTATACTCGTATTTTGTATTTCTTTTTAAATTTTGGCCAAATTTCTTATAGAGATTATTAGAAAAGCTGAAAATAACATTTCAGCTCTTTGAGAAGTGAAACTTTCAAATCTGGTCTAGTCATATATTGAATTTCGTAATTATTATACTTGCAATGGTAGTCTACTTCTAGTATTTATCATTTCCATAACAAGTCTACTTTCAGCATTCACCATTTCCATAATATTTAATAATTAGGCGTTTGCTATATTTTGTAATTTGTGCTATTAATTTGACGCCGCCTGTACCATAGTTCAAACGTTTTTGTCTAACTCCATACAGTCGTTTACGTATTGTAGACTCTGATTTAGCATTTTACACCTGAATTTTGTTTTTTCGATTGGTCTCCTATTTCGTCAGGCTATTTTTAGTCTATCCAAGAGCTTTCAAAAACGTTATTTGTTTTTCCATTTAAGCTTTTAGTTTCCGTTCAACAGTTTTTTGAATAGAACGGTTTAGGGTACATTTAGTTAGAAACAATTTATTCTCAAAAAAAAATAAAAATAAAAATGGATATTAAACGATAGTAATTAGTCTATTTATTATTATTATTTGTTTTTATCAAACTTTTTTGTTATTATTTTTCACCTATATAATGTAATTTTCGAATTCTTTCACTAAAAGTTCAATCAAATTCGAGAGAAAGGATTAAAAACAATTGAAGGGGAAAAATACGAGTCATAACTTAAAGCATTAGATAGTCAATTGATTACAAAAATAAAGATACTAAATGCTTATAAAAGAATTAAGTGTTCTTTAACAAATATCAAAACGATAAAATCAGCTGTCATTGTGGTCGAAGCCTGTTTTTGTAATTAATTCCCACTTGAAAATTTAATAATGTCGGCGAGAAGGCAATTAAAAATGGATTATACGTAAAAATGTACCAAGTGGCTCTTTCGAGTTGGAATCAAACCGGGATAGATTAAGCAGTGGTCCAGGGATTATAGGAGAAGCAAGTGGTAATGAAATTTGCCCGGAGGAAATGGGTGAGACTAGGTTTTAAGCTCTGTCCAGGCAACCACTGATTGTATTTGATGAGAGTTTTATCTGTTTTTCACTATCGGACCCGCCGATCGTCTAATCGAGTCGATTTAAGTTGGGTCCCAGATTATTGCTCGAGTTATTTCAAGTTTTGAAATATACACGGATTAATGGCTTGTGGATATATTTAATTGAATTAAATCTTTTAGCAACTTCTGAGAAAACAAATGGCTAAATTATTTTAGTATTTTAAACATTTGCTTGCGTGTTTTAAAAATTAGAATTTATGGTATATTGGTACCTGCTTAATATTTCTTACTACATCTTTTACGTTTCTAATTGTTGATTTGAATATGTATATATTGAATGAACGCCGTGTGGTATCCGGCTGAATAGAATAGTACCACCCTCTTTTCTTACCGAGGTGTCGTAAAAGGCGACTAAGGTAAGTCGACCCGCCGTGTGGTATCCGGCTGAGTAGAGTAGATTACCCTCATTTCTTACCGAGGTGTCGTAAAAGGTGACTAAGGTAAGTTGACTCACCGTGTGGTATCCGGTTAAGTAGAATAGACCACCCTCTTTCTTACCGAGGTGTCGTAAAATATGACAGAGGTAAGTTGGCGTCAGGCAGGCGGCCGGTCGTAAAAACGCAGCCAAATCATGTTTATAATATGTTGTGCCGACCCCACTTAGAGTGGGATAAGGGCAGGAAGATAATGATGACGTATATATTGAATGACAAAAGATGGTTTAGGTTGCTGCATCTAAACGAATATTAATTATTACGTGAATATATTCTTAATGTTATTTCAAATTATAAATTATTGTTAAATTCTTTGTGAACGATTGAGATAGTTTTTTCTTTGAAAATCTGTACAATTCTAAAAATAAAGGTTTTTATTGAGATTAATCGTTCATATTTATGTAAAAGATTGTTTTCTAGTTCATCATCTCCCTGCCCTTATTCTACTCTAAGTAGGGTCGGCACAACATGTTATAAACATGTTGTTACATGATTTGGCTACGTATTTTACGACCGGCCCCCTGCCTGAGATCAACTTACTTCTGTTGTATTTATGACACCTCGGTAAGAAAGAGGGTGGTCTATTCACACACCCACACGGTGGGTTAACTTAACTAAGCCACCTTTTATGAAACCTCGATAAGAAATAAGATTGTTTTCTAGTTATAATAAGAAAAAAACATGTGTTATTATCGCGATATTTAGTATGACAAGTGTTCATAGGAATTGTTATCTCTTAAATATTAAATTAAAATATCTCAAATAAATTCTATTCGAGGCTTGATAGCTGCTATATTATATTACTATGAGACACAAAACAAAATAGCATATTTAGGAAACTATCGGAAAACGTAGGATTATGTATTGGAAAAAGGAAGTTTTATGTTTTAGATATTTTTTTTATTATTTAAAGTTTTATTTACTCTTCAGACGTGCTGTTGAGCAACGTCATTTTTGCTTCTATAACCCATATGAGTGACGAACATTTTTTTGTTGCTTAAACCAACTAACGTTTACAAAGTAACTATTCGATGTACATAATTTGCCTGTCGTTAATAGTATGGAGTTGACGCGAAACATCTCAAAGATATACAGAGCGATGGCACAAAGCTCTATTGTCCCTGAGGACTGTCAACCAAAGCCCGTCGTTACGTCAGTGCGGATTGTGATTCGATTAGGAACTGGTATTCGTCCGCTTAGGTCTTTAACGAGTTGGAACTATACAATTTTGTGTTAAACGCTTATACATTACTTTTTCAACTATACCGTAACTATATTTTTTAATCTTTAAACATTGTTTCTATAGTGTAGTAACCGATTTAACAGTGTTGTTATATCTAAATTATGTATATTGTTATTATAACTAATATTCGTTATTTTGGATTATTCCTTGCAGCAAAACTGACTCTAAGAACTCAAGATTTGTGTTGTTATATCTGAATTATGTATATTTTTATTCAAAAAGATTTGAAGAAAGATTCAACAGAATTTCCTAATAAAACAAAATAAATAAATAACCTAATAAATGCACTGTATATTGTATAAACTACGCCATACATATTAGTTAAAATGATTCCTCATATTCTTGTAAACTTATACATAAATATTATTTGATTGAAGTAATATTTCACGCTATGTGATGATGGTTGTTCCGCACGTAGCACAAAATTAATCATGGCTGCTATACAAACAAAAGGTGTTTCAGCTCTAGTACTATCACGTAAGATTCCAGCCCTATGTAATCCCAGATTCGTATACTCTGACCCACTCGCAGGTAGATGCACCTTTACTTTGCCGTACACTCTAGACAAAAAAGTCGTAATAAAACATACAGTAATTTTTTGGTGTATATATGTAAGAAAACAATAGCTAAAGTATAGTGTAGTAAATAAACTTTTTTAGTGTTATATGTAAATTAGTGGTACTGTACTGTTACTATTTCACTTATAGATCTAACCCTCTCAACTCTCCCAGAAAAAAGAATGTGTTAAGTCCTCATCTATACATTCGTAATATAACATACAATAAGTTTTTGGTGTATATATGTAAGAAAATAATAGCTATAGTATAGTATAGTAAATAAACTTTTTTAGTGTTATATGTAAATTAGTGGTAGTGTACTGTTACTATTTTACTTCTAGATCTAACCCTCTCTCATCTCTCCCAGAAAATAAGAATGTGTTAAGTCCTCATGTATACATTCGTAATATAACATACAGTAATTTTTTGGTGTATATAAAAAGAAAACAATAGCTATAGTATAGTGTAGTAAATAAACTTTTTTAGAGTTATATGTAAATTAATAGTAGTGTACTGTTTCACTTCTGGATCTAACCCTCTCATATCTCCCAAAAAACAATGTGTTAAGTCCTCATCTATATTTATACATTTCTAAAAACCTTATTATACTAATTTAGTCTATTATTTCAATATTCAAGGATTATCGGAAAATAGATCTATTCGGATAAATCTGCCCTTATATTAATGAGGGTTAATTACATTTCTTTTACGTGTAAGAGAAATATAATAAATCACCTTATACATTACTAATTTATATTAATGTTAGTTATTTTCGAAAAAGAGTAAATAGTTATCGTAAGAGAAGTTATTCTTACTGTTATATTTAGGCTAAGATATTCAAGTAATTAGGGCATAAGACTTTTAGAGACCAAATTTAACCAAGTCGTCCACTTATCGTAAAATTTGTACAGAAGGAAATTAAGTAGTATTTATAGTTAGACTGCTTAGCAAAATCTACTTATTATTGTAAATATAATTGATTAGTAATAAGTAGTTTTATTTTATGATATAATTTCATTGCAAATCCCTGAGAAAACATCTGACTATATTTACAAAGTAAAATAATACAATAAAACTAAAGCAAAAGTCTGTTACTAACCTTTATAATGAGCAAAGATCACTTACCCCATCAGGGAGAGTTTAAATTGACCGTTTTTTAGGAATATGCAAGTTTTATTGCGATATTTTCTTTCATGGCAAAGTGCGTAATAAACTGTGAGTATAAAGCAAGTAAATTACACTGGATTTCCATAGCAACTAGAGGATGTTTAAACTCGCAAACTTGTAGTTATGGTCACATGTCACCGTATGACAATGACTACTCATATAAATTCATAACATTTGATCTAAACGTAAGGCTTGCTAAATGTAAGGCAAATTGATACTTTGACAGCCAAGTCCCTGCCCCTACTGCGTGGGGCGCAGAAGATTGTGGCGGTCAGGCAAGTGCGGGGCTACCGGACTATCTCTGGCGAGGCGGTCTGCGCCTTGGCCGCGTCCCCCCCCGTGGGATCTAGAGGTCAAGGTACTTGCTCAGGCCTACCGCCGCAAAGTTGAAGCCCGTGTATCGGGGGGAAACTCTGGGGTGGTAGACGTGGATTGGCGGAGAGCAGGTCAAGTGGAGCTCCTCCGCCAATGGAGGCGGCGGCTGGAATTGCCCAGAGCAGGATTCTGGACAATTTCAGCAATCCAGCCCATTCAGCAATCCAGCCCAGACAGGGAGGGACCGTGGGCAGCGATGGCCTCCTTCTGCGAGGACGTTATGTCGCGGAAGGATGCGGCGGAGCGGATCCGGGAAGTCGAGTCCCTGGATCCAATCCGCCGCAGGCGAGCGGGGTGCAGGCGACTCGCCAAAGTCCGTCGCATGCCGCCCTAACGATGACCTCCAAGCGATCCGAACGGAGTTTTATCGGACGCTCGCTGGAGTTAGGTCCCCGAGGCGGTCGATGCTCCCGATGCATTAGCGGAGGGAGGGCCACTGTTTAGAGAGGCCCCGACCCGGAGGTGGCACTCTTCGAGGTACAGAGCTGCTGCTGGCGGGGATGGGGGCAATGTCTTCATAGGTACCCTTTCCCCGCCACCAGCAGCGTGGTGGAGCACAGTCAGGTTTTTAGTCGGTGAGAGTCCAACATACCCGCCGCTCGTCCCCGTCGGGCGGTGACGACCCATAATGGGTTTTCCTGACATAAAAAAAGGCAAATTGATACTCGGTATCATGTAGCTTTTATTCATAATTATTTATTAAATTCAATTTTTTTTTATTCAAATAAACTTGCAACATCGTCAATTCTACTGCTGGTTCGGAAAACAATTGAAGAGCCAGCAAGAGACTCGGCGGTTGCTCTTTTCAAAATAATACTTACAACTAGTTACATTAAGTCATTACTATCTTGTACAGGGTTGGACAGTAGCTATATTCATGCATTCTTATCATCTAAATAAACCTCAACATTACAGTTGAAATATAAGTATTTTGTATCAACCTCCCTTTAAACAGTTCTTTTAAATTGCTGTTATGACAAAAGTAAAATTGTTTATGGAATTTTATTATAGAATCTTTTACCCAAACCTACAAAGGACTTACAAATGGGGCCGTAAGCTTATGTTAGTATATGTATATTATTAATATACTTATGTCCAATAGCAGATAAATGTCTATAGTAGAGAGTGCAATAATAAATATGCAAAAGGGTCCCTATGAAATGTCTGATACACAAAGAGTTACAAATATTTTCAGTAAGATAACGTTAAATATACCTGAGTCTCGTCTGATGCCTGCTTCCGACCTTGTTTTTCATATCTCTGCTTTCGTGCCGCGTACCGGTGATTATTTTTAATTTCTACCGCTCCGCTGTTGGAAAGCATGTTGTACAAACCGTTTTGTGGGCTTTTTTAATGAACGCCGCCAAGTTACGACTTTGACGTTTGCTTTGACATTACGCTGGAGCCATCAACGTATGTTACTGCCACTATGGCACTCAGTGTCGAATAAAAGCGTTATTATTATTTCTTTATTTACAAGCGCTGCTGCTGGACACGGGTTGCATTTAATTTAACCTTTCCATCGCGCAGGTTTGTTGTGCGAATTTTATTAACATACTAGTCATATCCCGCGCATACCCGCGTAATTTTTATTTTTTTACACCTTATTACATTTTTGTAACGGATCCTTATTTAAAAAAAAAAGTAATATAGCCTATATGGATCAGTAATGATGCAACTTTCCTGGTCAAAGAAATTTTGAAATCGGTCCAGAAGTTTTTGTGTGAAAACATTACAAACATTTTTCCTCTTTATAATATTAGTATAGATTTATATCATCGTATCATATTTATATCATAAATGTGAAAATCTATCTATATGTGTGTATCTTTACACACATATAGATACTATACTTAGGTGTGTCCCCCCCACTCTAAGTGGGGCGGCACAACTTGTAATAAACATGTTGCAACATGATTTGGCTACGTATTTTGCGACCGTTTGCCTGTCTGACGTCAACTTACCCTTGTCGTATTTTACCACTCCTCGGTGAGAAAGGGGGTGGTCTATTCTACTCAATCGGATACCACACGGCTAATCATATCATATTTATTATATCAACAATTCACACAACGATTCGTGATATTCCAAATACATTGTTATCTAAAACGGAACTGGGACATTTTAGCGGAAACGATATAAACCAAAAATGCAGGTAAACGCTTTCCTCTTTAACTGAGTTTTCTATTTAGTGTCACTTGTCTCTTTTAGGATTTAACGATTTTGTAACGATTCAAGTGAAATCTCAGTTTAGCAATATATGTAATAGATATTATATATCGTGGGGATTGAATTTATACTAATGTCTATGAGCAAGCTACCGAGGTTTCGTAAAAAACGACTAAGGCAAGTTGACCCGCCGTCTGCTATCCGGCTGTATAGAAAAGAACACCCTCATTTCATACCGAGGTAATGTGAAACGCGTCTATGTTGATCTGCCGTGTGGTATCCGGTTTAGTAGAATAGACCACCTTATATTTTACCGAGGTGTCGTAAAATACGACTAAGGTAAGGTCAGGCAGGCGGTCGTAAAAACGCAGCCAAATCATGAGACAGCATGTTCCTAACATGTTGTGCCGACCCCACTTAGAGTGGGATAAGGGTAGGAATATGATGATGATGATACTATATTTCGTGTTGTTTGAATTTGTACAAATGTTTAAGAGCAAGCTACCGAGGTGTCGTATAAGGCGACTAAGGCAAGTTGATCCGCCGTGTGCTATCCGGCTGTGTAGAAAAGACCACACTCATTTACCCAGGTAAACCCCATTTATGTTACCCAGGTAATGTAAAACGCAACTAAGGCAAGTTGACTCGCCGTGTTCTATCCGGCTGTGTAGAAAAGACCACACTTATTTACCCAGGTAAACCCCATTTACATTACCCAGGTTATGTAAAACGCGACTAAGGTAAGTTGACCCGCCGTGTTCTATCCGGCTGTGTAGAAAAGACCACACTCATTTACCCAGGTAAACCCCATTTCCATTACCCAGGTAATGTATAACGCGACTAAGGTAAGTTGATCCGCCGTGTGATATCCGGTTTAGTAAAATAGACCACCCTCTTTTTTACCGAGGTGTCGTTAAATATGACTAAGGTAAGTTAACGTCAGGCAGGTGGTAGTTAAAACGCAGCCAAATCATGTGACATCATGTTTATCACATGTTGTGCCGCCCCACTTAGAGTGGGGGGACACCTAATTAAGAGACACATATAGACAGATTTTCACATTTATGATTAACAAAATATGTAAGTAAAAATGTCTATGGGTTATACTCATATGTGATTAGAGTTGTATCGCATTGGTCATTGCTCTACGCATTTTGATTTTAAGCAACAGGCGGTAGTGACTATATCACTCGATATAACTTCTTTATTGAAATAAGACAACTGGGGTTTCATGTGTGAAAAAAGGGCTTCACTTTTTCTGTCCTTTGTTACTCGGATATATGGTTGAAAATCACTATCGTCTTCCTGCCCTTATCCCACTCTAAGTGGGGTCGACATAACATTCTATAAACATGCTGTCACATAATTTGGCTGCGTTTTTACGACCGGGCACCTGCCTGACATCAATTTACCTCAGTCGTATTTTACGACACCTCCGTAAGAAAGAGGGTGGTGTATTCGACTATACGGGATACCACACGGCGGGTCGACTTACCTTAGTCGCCTTTTACGACAACTCGATAAGAAATGAGGGTGTTACTATTCTATTCAGCCGGATACCACACGTCGATGGTTAAAAATCACCATCGTCCTATAATACACCCTTTTTATATGGGAGTCACTAACACTCCTAATACGGAAATTTGTCACTAATTTCATTTTAGGAAATTGTGCGTGACCTTAAATAGCTTTAAATGATTAGCTTCAAAATATATGAATCTAATAATTTTTGTTAAAATTTGAATTGATAAATATTTGGTATAGTTATTTCAAAATTTAAAATCAAATCCTTAAAACTCGAAAATATATCTGTACACAATATCTGTAAAAAGATAAATTTATTTCACACAAAAGACTGCTAAGTTAAAATCAACATTTATAGGAATTATTGTGATAACGAAGATGTGGAAAGCAACTTTGACAAAAGCCATCAACTTAGTCCATTTTATTTCTAAGAAAAGCAAATTGTATAAAATTTAAATTTTTGAACGTATATAATAACGGTAAATGACAATTGTAAATACTTATATTCTTAAACAGTCAGAGACGGTCAGAAAGACATCAAAGTTTTTCAATTCTATGCCAAGCCAGCGTCGCATTTATCAATGTCCTAAAACTTTTATTGCAACGTATGTAATAGCTCATAAAGTAATCTCAACAGCATAGCTTTTCACGAACCAGAAACGAAACCGCATACCGACCACCAAAACAATTTCAAAATGGAACAAGGGTGCCTCATACTTTGCATGAAAATACCGAGACGTCAACGTTTACAAATAACTTCTTGCTCCCGTCGAGGCACTTTTTGTTTTCCTTTTACGGAAAGTTATGACACAAATATGAAAACATTAAAATTGAATCACAGCCAAATAACATGTTAGATGCGGGGATGCAAGAAGCTAAATTGTAACTGCATACCAATTCGTTGGGCCACGAAAAGTCAATGCATGGAAGGCATCGGCTACGGCGTAGGCATCTGCTACGCTTGGCGTATGCGCTAACTTACGTGTATAAAATCACCAATCGGCCTTAAAAATTTATCCTAAATTTTTACCTGTATTTTTAAAAATGCCCATAAAATGGATTTAACAAAATAAAGTTTGAATTATTGAGAATTTATATATCTAAATTTAAAAGAGAGCAGTTTATATTAAAGATTTTTTTATTGATTTGGAAAAACAAACTTTAACATCATAATGTATGTACAAGATATTTCTAAAACGTGCATTATTTATAGATATTTACATAAAGATTTTTTTTTCATACTTTGTTGGAAAATGGGGAAAAATTGCATATTTCTTATATGTCAGGTATCAAATATGCATCATTAACCTATCCATAATTTCGATAAATCAATGCTAATTGGAGGTAAGAGTTCGACAGCCGGTTCCATCGCAAGAATATTTCAGAGCCGCCGCGGTGATAAATCAAACTCGAAACCGTAATGAAAGCGAACGGATCGCGTCGCGAGGAGAGGGAGGAAAAAATATCACGGAAAAAATCAGGTGCGTCCCCCGGTCGGTGCCGAGAGAAAAACAGTCGGGCGTCGCGGCCGGGCCGGGGGGGCGGCGGCGTGGCGGTGGGGTGGGGGTGGCGGTCGATGCGGGGCGGGCCGTGCGCGCGCTGGCTGGCGCGTGGGGCCGTTCGCGTGGGGACTCTCCGCTCGCTCACTCGGCCGCGCCGTTCCTCTCGCGCCGACGCCGGCCGCGCCGCGCGTTCTCATCACGTGTCCGCTCCGACTTTACATGTCCAAAGTGCTCAAGTCAGTGCTCCCGATCGCAACCGCGCGAGTGCTCCCGCAGCCGATCTCCGAGCCGGAACCGACCCGCACGCCGCTCAGGGTTAGTACGCGTCCAGCAGGCCAGCTTTCGTGATCGATAGCGCGCGTTGCGAAAAGTTTATTTCGGGAGCGTAAAGTTTGTCGAGTGGAGTGCGCGCCTTGGATGCACTTCGCGGGGCCACGAGTGGCCGCCGTCGGCCGCGCGGCGCCGTCGTGTCGCTCTACGGTCTCTCTCGACCCTCGATAAAAACAACAAACAGATTAAACGAGCTGACCGTGCGAAAATATTCAGTGCGAAAATCACCGGTTACGCTCCATTCGAACGGATCAAAAATCAGCGTACGGCCGTAATGTTTTGTATTAATGTACGCAATTTTACGATAAGATAAGAGCTGCTACACTAATAGCAAGAAATAAAATTGTAGGATTGCATGTAACGGTGATATTAACTGTATATTGTTCAAATGTTGCTAGTTTTTCTTAAATACGCCGGTAGGCTGTTTTATGGCAAACTAAATTTAGGGGGTGGCCTTAATTGACATGTTTCCGTCAGTGCGAGCGTTGAAAAAGTTTAATATCTTTTCTAGGATAAAATAAAAGTATTGCGCATTTTTTATGAAAAAATATAAAATAGGTATTATTAGGCTATAATTAAAAGTTTAAGTGCTTCCTTAAGTTTTTTCAAGATAACAGGTATGTACGATGGTACCGAGTTTTACTAGAAAATTCCAACACTTTAATACATGTATCTTCACTATTAGATATTTGGTAAACATAATAAAAAAAAATTAATGCTATTTAGATAACTTATTAAAACCAGCTGCTAATATTCAAAGTGTTGAGTACAGCTTGACGAAAATTTCAATTAAGACGGAAAAAACAAATACTTTTTTTTTCAATTTTCCTCCGAAATCACCTGTAGCGTTGCTGTTACTTTTGTTTCTTTCACATCACTCATACAGCCGGTCGAGCAAATTCAACCGCATTGCTTAAATACGCGCCAAGAAATTTCTGTAACGAAAATATTTTTAGCCAAGTGTTATTCGTGATTTATCGCACAGGCGTTCGATTAATTTTAATACATGCACAATCCATTTCTGCAGTATTTCATCTTAACGGATGCAGTTATTATAAAGAAATTTCATTTTAAGCTACGAGATTTTAGAATGGCGCTGAATTTTGTCAAGTTTCACAAATATCGTAATTTTTTATATATATAAATTTTAACTCATAATTAAAAGCTTATAATTAATTAATATATTAACGTTTATAATTAATATTAAATCATAAGAAAAATATATTCATTGCATAAAATATAATTATTACAAAAATCAATTAGGTTTCTAATCTGAAAATAGAAAATCCCCTCAATATATAAACTTATTTCACATTTAGCGTCTAATATTTGTTTTGCGTGACTACTAAAAGTCAATCGGTTTCTACTCTATCAACATTAAAAACAAATTCTATTGTATAAATGCATAGAATACGTATTCTATGGACTTGTTTTGAAAGATTATTTTCATAGAAATTGGTTTAAACTCAAGTTATAAAACGTAAATGTTTAACAAAACAATGTTACTCTCGGAAATATTAAGTTTATTTTTTCAAAGATAATTTTCCACCTTAAGTGTGTTCAAATGTTACTATATTACGGCTACTCCGCTGAACCAATATTAAAATTTGGCACAATCAAAGCTTGTACACCAGGATATCTGATGAGAAGAATTCCATTTTATTAGGAAATATATAAATAGAGAAAAGAGGAAATATATAGATAGAGTTAGGTAGAGTTCCTTCAAACTCGTAAGTCAAAGAGATATATACTTTGAGCTTTTTATAAAAAATACTCATGTACTTAAGTTGCTCAATGATGCAATCCAAAGTACGCAATACATGCGATCCACTTTTGAATGTATTTATTCGCATTCAAAATCATTATAGATAATATATTATATCCTTTTCTTTATCTCGCACCAGCTCTATAATGTTCTGACAACAAACAAAATCACAATTGTTCAAATGCATACTCGGAGTGGCTGCAAAACAAACGAGAGACTTAGTGCTTATTAATAATTGTTAGACATTAACGATATAAAGGATAGTCGTGTGGTATCCGGCTGAGTAGAATAGTACCACCCTCTTTTCTCACCGAGGTGTCGTAAAAGGCGACTAAGGTAAGATGACCCACCGTGTGGTATCCGGTTTAGTAGAATAGACCACCCTCTTTCTTACCAAGGTGTCGTGAAATACGACAGAGGTAAGTTGACGTCAGGCAGGCGGCCGATCGTAAAAACGCAGCCAAATCATGTTACAGCATGTTTATAACATGTTGTGCCGACCCCACTTAGAGTGGGATAAGGGCGGGAAGATGATGATGATATAAAGGTAGACGGTAAATGTATAGTTTTACATAAGTAAATATATAGGTTAAAGTATGAATCTTAATAAAGGACTTTAAACTTTTGTTGATTTTTCATAAATAATGTCTATGAAAACTGGTTAAATGATTTGAGTATGAAGACGCAGTTATTTATACTAGCTTTTTACCTGGTAGTTTTGGTACCTGGGTGACCGAGCTTTGTAAGGTAATTTTATTAAAAGAAATAAAAAATTGCAATTCAATAAGTATAAAATAAGTCTTTTTTTTTTAAATAAAACCTTGATAGATCGGCTTTTTCCCTCTGAAACCTTAAATTTCATGAAAATCGTTATATAAATACAGATGAACTAATTAAAATATTAAAGAAAAGATTAGTCAATAATATCTAATAAGATGTATGAGAAAGAAGATGATAAGATGAATTTTGAAATGCGTCAATATTTCAATGTCAAAGAGATCTCTAAAAGATGTGATGATTATGCGTATATGTACATGTACGTTATATCATCACATAGTAGTATTTTGTAAAGAAAATTTAATAACCAATATTCAAATATCGGATTCCGCGAAGCTAGATTCCAGAGTTTTATTATTGAAAAAAGTCAAATATATAAATATATGCAATTTCAAATTATATTACAACAAATAAAATCTTAGATTAAAACACCACTATACGCCCGACGGCATGATGTTTAGTCACAATTAGACCACCAATCTTCACTTTAGGCAGAGTCAAGCCGAGTTTAGGCTTTTTAAACGTCATTAGGAAGAAGAGAACGTTTCTCTTCTTAAAGGTCCTTCTGGTTTTTCGGGTCATCCTACCAAATGCCGTCGTAAAAGCCATGGAAAATTTTATAGTTATAAACGCCTTTTTTGTATATTTCACTTTTTATATTTTATTCGTTATAGTCCTGCGTTTGTTTAAATATATTTCATTCCATATTTTTTTCGCAAACAGATTAAAAATTTCCAGTGTGTTTAGTAAAAATATAGAACACTTAATTTTTTTTAAAATTTAGTACATACATTATATAAATTTGAAAACAAGGAAATCTTAATAATAATCAAAAGTGTAAGTACAAAGACTTAAAATATTATAAACGATCGTTTAAAATTTTGTTCTTTCAATTCATACATAAAATAGTTGAGGTAAATATACATAATTTGCACAATATATAAGTACAAATAAAAGTACCATGTTTATTTGGTAGTAAAATAGTTTTACCAAAACGAGAGCGGGGGGGGGGCATTATCTGCCAGTGAAGAAGAAACAGGCCGCTATTATAAGTAAACAGTTTATGGGTTAAAAGTATATTGATTTATATACCCATATGTATTAAGAATTACATTTTTAAAAGAGCAACCGCCTAGTTCCTTGCTGGCTCTTCTCGGTAGGAACAGCTTTCCGATCCAGCAATAGAGTTGACGATTCAAAAGCACTTGTTTACAAGTTTACTTAAACAAAGAATATTTTGAATTTGAATAAGAATATAAAAATGTTTTTTTTTAAATCCCAAACATGACTTATAATGACGATAATCAATATAATGGCACGTGAGTATTCAGTATTAGTATATTTTCAATTCTTTCTCGTAGCAACTGTGCAAACAAATATAATTTGCGAGAAAATGAAACAAAATTTAGAACTAATTTGAAGTAAATATATTTTTTTTAATTTTGCAGTAATACAGTTATTAAGTGAGTAGTAGTAGTAATAGTAGTAAGTATTAAAGTGTAATATTTATTGCATTCAGTTCGTAATTACGAAAAATGATGTTACTGATCTATTTAACCTACTAAATAATATAAACAGAAATACAAAACAACTTGTAGCTTACATTCACAACGGTTTATGAAATTGTTTAAATCGCCGTCAAGTTTAAGAAACTATATTCTGAGTGACGAAGACAAAGTAGTTTATCGCTGAGGTTTAATTTTTTATGAAGAAGCAGAAATTTGAAACTTTTCTTTAATTTTGCGCTTTTCCTATTAGTTTATTAACCTTAATGCAAGTTTGTTGTTGGGCACATCAAATAAAAATATAATTTATTTAATAAGGTGAAACATTGAATCATTTTACAAGCTCACATATCATTTAGTCTATGGTGTATCATATTCTCAATGAGTCTAAGACTGTAATTTGAATATTTTTAATAGCACTTATTACATAAAATTAAGTGTGACATTTGTGTTTCAACACAAAATTAATATCAAAACGACAATTTGGGTTTAATATATAAAGTTATGGATGATCGAGACTATAATTTAATATGAGTTTATAAAGTAATGAAGTAGAAAATTGTTATATTTCGTAAAAGTTTAATCAAAATTTACGTGTTATGTATAATATTATCATAAAGTTACATTATGTGTCGGTTAAGTAAAGTGAAATCTAATCAATTAATTGAAATAATTTTATAGAATTTATCTTCATATATCAATATGGAAGTGTTATTTGGTGCTGTAGAATTCATTGTAACAATACTAAATATTTAAAAACAAGGTATTTTCAAATAGTAACAAATTTAGTATTTTAAATGAAGCTACAACCAAACACAAACCATATTTAGTAAGAATATTAATATATTAAATTTGAGTTAAGACTGAGTTCCAGTATATTTTATCCTTAGACACATCGGCAGCCCAAGATTTACGAACTTATTACAAATCCAATTAAAATACAATAATTTTCTCTAATAAACCCCTTTCATATAGTTTTACGCTAATTTATAATGGTTAAAGGTTTTATTTCACACAATTTTTTAAACACAAACACTTTTGCCAGTAAAAATACTCGCGAAAATACGAAATATTACCGTAACAGGCGAAACTGGTAAAAGTTTAGTAAAGCCTAACAGCAATCCGATGTTTCTGTCCTAGTGAGGAGCAAACAAGACTAATGATGGAGTGGCGACAATGATGATAGATGAAACTTATAACATACGCAGTTAGTCACAATACGATATATCATTCCCCCTTCCGATGCGTGTAACTTGCACTAAGTTGCTACGGTGATCCGATTACAAGTAAAACTCGCGACGACGCTGAAATTTCTTATTATATTTTATTTTAACATCAGCCGATGTCTCTTTCACGGCGTGTGGCAGGTCGAATAGAATAGACAACCCTCTTTCTTACAGAGGTGTCGTAAAAGACGGGTAAGTTACGTCAAGCAGACGGCCGGTCGTAAAATACGCAGCCAAATCATGTGACAACATGTTGTGCCGACCCCACTTAGAGTGGAATAATGGCAGGGGGGTGTTGTTCACCTGAAAGTTCATTGCTTCTTGAAAGTTCATTTTTATTTATATAAGGATGCATGCAGAGAATGTTCTATATTACATAAAATTTCTATAATACGCAAGAAAATATATTTGTCAACTTTTATAGCCTTATTACTTTAATCTTTACAGTGGTTATACGTCTTAAATCCGTTTGAATGAGTAGTATATTTAAGTTCAAATTGATTTTACCGTTTAAATAACTAGGTATCGACGACATTATATGTCTGGAATATCAAAGGCACAATTCCAGTTATTCCTTACGCAAACGCGTATTACCAACGAATATTACACACCCACGCTGTAATTTTGATCTGTAATTATATATTTTCGTGTAAAATTAAACATGTAATGAGTTTTCAACAATATTAACGTAACGTAGAAGTGCGAACCTCTTTAAACAAGGGCTGAAATAAATGATAGAATAATATGCCGTCAAAGATAAGTTAATTATAGCGTTTAACTAAACGGATCGTTTGACCGCAAGGCTCACTCTTGGTATTTGCTTTCTAATTGACCTCTCTGTACAACTGAATATAAAACAAGACGGACGCCTTCAGCTATTTAATGAAGTAATAGTTCTTGTTGTAAATCGTTGTAATTACAAGCTACAGTACAAGATAAGTAGTTTGTTTGGCATGTTATTATAACCGCTGGTGCCTTAGAGAATTAGGGGTTGCTCTTTACTAATTCAACAAACTTCATATACATCGTTACTTGAGTTCTTCGTTTTTCGTTCAATAATTAAACTTGTAAGTTTATTATGACAGTGTTAGTGTACTTTTGATAATTAAAAGCTGTAAAATTGTATACTAGTGATTATCTTGTAATGGATTTAGTTTGTTTATGAAAGTGGTGGATGTATTGTTATATTTATGAATTAAATAAAAAATAAGCAATTTTGTGTAAGCAATGAAAGTGAACTTTTAAATAGGCTACATATATAGATATTATCCTATTTCTATAGCTCGCTGTGTACAGGGTTAAAAAAATTTAAAATTTTCGTTTTCATAATTTTAAGTATGCCACACTATTTAAGTACTTTACAATTATAGCTTATTTGTAAACATTAATAAATAGACAAAAGTCTTATTAAAGTCTTATTAAAGTAAGTCGTAAATTAAAGTTTGAAAAAAAATTTATTCCGCATGACTTTGAATTTAAATAGTTCGAAAATGAATTTAATGAAAATAGGGAATTTTGTGTCAGCAATGAAAAGTAATTTTTTTTTGTAATAAATAGGGAACAGATATAGATATTATACTATTTATAAAAAAACGAACTACAGAGCTCGCTTTGTATAATTTAAAAAAATCTTAAGTCTCGTTTTTAAAATTTTTAGTACTTTACAATTAAAACTTATTTGCAAACATTAATTAATAAACAAAAGTCTAATAATTAAAGTTTGCAAAAAATTACTCCGCTTGATTTTGAATTGAAATAGCTTCAAAACTGTGATAAAATGACCTGCGCTTTTCTTGTACTAAAGTACATATTGACAATATAAGTGTTATACACTCTAATTTGTTATTTCTGAAAAAATCATTAAGCTTTCTATGGACTTTCTATTACATACTGTTATACCTAATATTTATTTACTAATGAATGTAATTCAAAACAACTACTAAATATTTTTGTTGCCTAAATCCATCAGAAAATTAAAGAAAATGTCAATATTTTTTTCTGGAATACGATATGCTTATACAATACCACTTAAAAACCGGTGGCTGTAATTTGACACAGCAGTACTTACTCGTATTAACTGTCAGACATCTTACTATCTTCGTGGACCCCATGCCGGTAGATAATGGAGTGTCCAAAACCGATAATAAAATATGAGTCAAGTTACATAAGTTGAAATAAATTTAAAACAGTTTATATTAAGCTCTAAAGCGATATTTCTATTCATCAAGTTAAAATACCTTAAGGGTTTATAAAAATATATAATTTTCTTTATTTAATAAAGGATTTAGTTTCAATTCCTACCCAAATCTCATCTGCAGAAATACTGGCGTGTGGTATCCGGCTGAGTAAAATCGACCATTATGAATCATCATTTCATACCGAGGTGTCGTAAAAGGCGACTAAGGCGACGTATGTTGATTTCAGGCAGGCGGCCCGTCGTAAAAAAATGAGACAAATCATTTTACAACATATTTATAATATGTTGTGCCGACCCCACCTATTATGGGATAAGGATAGGAGAATAATAATAATACGTTAAACTAACAAAATAGAGAATATGTACACACACCCAGTACGTGAATTAATCAGGTAATAAATTCATTCATATAATACACGTACCTCTAACGTATAAATCAAATTTCATCCCGTAGATTATATATTCAAAGTAATCCGCGGGTAAATTTAGGTATATTAAAACTTTTCCCGACGGCTACTCTATTGAAATATTTCCTTGATCACATATAATTAATCGTATTAACATATTTTAACTCATATTAGAGTTCAACTCGAGCACTCTCACCTCAGAGCAAACTTTCATACTTATGTAGTTTCAATACAGTTGTAAACTTTCTCTATGATGGTAGAACATTAATTACGAGACGAGAGAAGTCGAATAGGACGCTGTATGAAGTTTAAACGCGTAGATTTACGATCAACCCTTTAATTAAACGAGTATTAGGGAGACAGAGTGTATAGACTACCCATTTGGTATAAATTTGTGTCCTTTGCATGAAAACGGTGTTTGAATAACGAATTGACATGCTCCTGCGCATTTTAATATTACATTTATTTGACTAAAACACTTTGATTTTAAAGAGATCTTAGTTACTAAGATCACGTGAGCACGTAAATTAAGTTGGGAAATAAATAAAAATTTATACGGCTTACACTGACTTCTAGATGAAAAAAAGTGTTTCCAAAATATTAATTATTTTTGAGTATGAGTAAAATTTAGTTATCTAAACTAATATATAAAGCTGAAGAGTTTTGTGTTTGAACGCGCTTATCTCAGGAACTACTGGACCGATTTGAAAAATTATTTAAGTGTGAGATAGTTCATTTATCGAGAAAGGCGAAAGACCATATAACATCACGCTAAGATGAGTAGGAGAGGAGCAGCAATAAATAATACTTCGAAAACGGCAAAATTTAAAGCTTTCCTTGCGTGTGCTAAGTAAAATCTCTTATAATTAACTCACGATAGCTACTTTTAGATTCAAAAATTTCAATTCAGGAAAAAATTTGTGACACACTGATTTCCATGTATTTGCTTTCTCATTTAAAAACTTCATATTAAAAAATTTAGCTAAAGACAATAATATTTTATTATAATAAATATTTCAATAAAATAACACTTTAACCGAGGTATTAAGTGTAAAATTATTATAATTTTATCGCATAAGCGCTGTTAGCATCATTTGCCGCTACAAAAACGTACCCAATTTTCATACACCGACGTTTACAAGTGAATAATTATAATCCTAATGAAAATTGTCTTATTAAAGCGTTAATTTAGCGTTGCACGATAGACGGCCTTTATTTTGCTTTATGCTCACAAAGAGCAATCGATTTTAGAGTTCGCTGGATTGAAAATTATATGAGAGCCTTAGAGAGATGGGTGCGGGTGCGGTCGTGAGCCGCCAATGCGCTTGTCTTTCGGTTCAGTGGGCTTTCTTTAAATTGGCGACGGCTCCGCTGGCCGCACCGCTTATTGCATCTCCAGCCCGCAGCGTCGCGACGTCCACAATATTGCCTCCATTCAACCTTTAAGCAAATACAATTTCACAGTCTGTAAATAAAATACCTTCATAGGTGAATCTTACTTTGGAAACAAAAGACCTGAAAGGAATTGAATTTTTATCGAGCGCCCGCCTTGGTTATTAACGGTGCTCGTGCTTTATTCAAACGTTTTCGGGGAAATTTGTGCGTGATAAAAACTAATCCTTCAGAGCTTGTCAGGAGACATCGTATCAGGCTTTCTTTATTCATATTCGTGCCCCGTATAGCGGGGTCGAACGGATAATAGAATATCACATTACATAGTTTTTATTTTGACGAGTGTACGCCAAGAAAGTTGCGTGACGTTAGAATTTACATCATGGAACCTTTCAAATAATAATGAGGTCGTCCTGTTCGATATCGTGGCCTGATCTATTCCACGGTAATCGGGGACGATCCCTTTATACTTTATCATAATACATATCGATGTTATTTGGGTGAACTTTATTGACTCGTGTAAAATACACCTGACAACAAAATATGTAATATGAAAAGCTTTCTATAAATTATGTTATGATGATAAAACTTTTAAGATGCTTTAATGCTAGATGTATATAGATTAATAATCTAGATTTCTATTAGAACCTAAAATGGATTAACTGATTAGTATAAACGTAATTGGTTTTTCTAATATATAAAGCTTGACTGCAATCATGTCTGATATAGGGCAATAATGCAGTTTAAGATAAAATAAATAAATTGGCCAAAAGCCCTATATATATATACACGCTTTTTTCTAAATATGCCAATATTATGTATAATAGGAAAGATAAATTGTGGAAGAGTATTAATAATAAATAAATTAATTTTACAAATCTGAACCGCGCAATGTAAATTAAGAAGCGCTTTGTCTTCATAAAAATCGATATTAGAATAAATTATATTAATGCTTCTTATTCTTATTATTTTCAAGTCTTTTTGTTCAGTTATCGTATTTAATGAATAATATTGATTCCATAAAACATTTTATATACTCCAATATTTACGGACATCATAACGAATTACCTAAACCTAAGTAAAATCTAATAAAATAGTAAAGCATCGTAATATTTGAAAGTTCTATTTATATCTATGCTAGCTATGTACATACAAAATAATTATCCAATATTTTTTAAATGAGAGTAGCTTTCTTAAAATTCTATTGAAGTCTAACGGTGACGTCAAAATATCTTATCGATCTTTATAAGCTTTACATGAAACAAACGAACAGTAGAAACCCCTATGGATAAAGGTGTACTATCAGAGATGTTATATTTAATGGTTGTCGAGAGCTCACATCTGCAATGCCAGAACGGTCGGCCTAAGCCTATTGTCGCGGTAGACAGGGGCATCACGAATTCTGGCCACGAACTATTCCTCAGTTTATTGTAATTTACAAAACTGACGGAAGCTTTGCTGCTATCGCTTCTGTACGTTCAACGATTTATCGTCTACCCGATAAGGATTTACGTTTAAGGATATTAAATGGATACTTTTTTAAATTTTACGTAAAGTAATCTTTTTTACGAAAGAGTATTTTAATAAATGTAAAATAGGTTTTGAAATGCTTCTTATGTTCTAGGATAATTTTGATAATTTGAAAAACTCCAACAGTTACAACACCAAATAAATTTTACAGGCATTTCAGAATTAAGGAACAAAAAGTTTTAAATTTTATATTATAAAAAGCAGCTTTTGGGTATATAAAAATATGATATCAAACAAAATTTTTATACTTATTTGTATTCACGACGTATTAAACTAGTTTCACAAAAATATCGTTATATCGTCCAAAATAGAGCCTTAATCATGTTAATATTTTACAGCAATATTCAAACTATATTCTCAAAGGCGGAGCAGAAGCTATTACAAATGCATTGAGCAGTCTGAGCGAGTGACAGGGCTGGGGAGCGAACCAAGGCGTTATAGCATTATATCAATCACTATTGCCGCGAAGCAGCCCGATCCCTTGGCACTTGGCCTAGATTCGAAATTACACAAATTTACGTAGTGGGTCTAACCGCCGGCGTTAGCCGAGCTCGGGGATTAGGCGTTCGGCGCGGCTTACAACGGATAGCCAAACCCCAATGCCACGCTCAGCCGACCCGATCCAAGAAAGATTTCCCATTCTATTTTTTCCATTCCATTTACAACTCTCAAATGAATGCTTGTCAACGCAACACCAAAACCGTTAATAGGCAAGTTAATAAGTAGAAAAGTTTGAATAAACTCCTCTTAGCTTTTCAATGTGGCAGCCGCCAAATGCGAGTGTCTACTTTAGTAAAAGTTACTGTTAAGTAGGATTTGTGTTAGACTAACGCCCCTCGAAAGGGATTATAGAAATATAATATTGACAACACGTTTAAGAAATGAAAACGATGTTAAGTCCATTCTATGAGAGCGACCAACAATTTTTTTTTATCTTAGCATAATAGTGATAAATAAAAGTAAAAATTAAAATAAAAGTAAAAATTTGTCTATTTTAACCAATGTATAACAACGATATTTTTCCTATACTCTTATTCAATAAATAAGAAGCAATTTTCTCAAAAGTCAACCCATTTATTCTGTTTCAACAGCTTGTCACATATTGACGGCAACAATGTTTTTCTATATTCTTGACCCAACTATTTGAAGGACGTTGTATCTGAAATATGCTGCAACATGTTCATGAAAAAGAGACAACGGTCTATCGTTGTATTATACCAAATTTAATGGTTCCCTGTAACCAAGTTAAGCTTTATGCTAACCTATTGCTGACTTTATGATTATATCTTCACATACTCATTATCTCTTTCATCATTCGTTTAATGATTGGATTATTACTGTAATAACTATAGTTCATTCTGCCGTCAGCTGTATGTGTTAAAACTTTTATCTATGTGTTAAATTTTGTTTTAAGTCTAAGGACAGAAAAACACATAAGTTAACGCCGTGAGAAATAAGTTTCTGTGCCAAATATACGACAACCCATGAAATAGATGACTTCTGAAACAAAATTACTTTAAAATTTAATCAATTAAATGCATAAACAAATAAAGTTTCGTCCCATACAAATGATAGAATGGTAATATTTTAGTGTCCCATTACGTACAGCTTAACCTATTTAATATTAAACATGCGTAATACCCTTCACTTATAACTCTCGGCGCAATTCTTGATGCTGGCTTGCCTCTAATTCCTACTTAATTAGTGTCACGCAAGTTCCTTAATCCTGGGCTGGAGGATACGCCTGTTCTTAAAATGGAGATTAGTCGAAATATCTCGAACTACACTAACCGCTCGTTTATAAACCCGCATCTACAATGTAATTTCCTTATTATGCTTAGCAGTGAAATATTATTTAGATCATTAAAAAAGCAAATGCGCGGAAAATTTATACATTAAATACACCTACATTATATCAATAAATAAAGGCACCTGCGTCATTATAATTAAGAGGATGTGAAACCTAGTTTCAACACATTTCACATTAGATTTTAGTATAATAAACTAATACAACACTAATTTATAGAATTAGGTGTTACTTTGCGGAGATCCATAATACAAAAGAAATAATAAAATCATTGTGCTATAATCCGCGATTGTCACGGATTTTATCGCAGATTATAGCAGAATAATTTTATGATTATTCTATTTCTAATATAACACTATAAAAATAAATATAAGTCATGGTTCAAAGTGTCCTAAGAAAATATAATAAATATAGATTATGTGTTTGGAATCCAGAAGTAATCATATATTCCTTTACGAAGATACTTACTGTATTTCTGCTCAGCATTTCAAAGTATAACAATATTTATGAGTTATGTAGCAGCGTGTCGGCACGAAGACTCAACTGCGACGAGGAATTCTAAAAGAACCGAACATAAACATAGTATTTGGGAACGGAACTCTTTCCGTGGTCGCGTACGACGGATATGCAACAAACGCTTGCATACTGAATGTTCGTGCCTAAAAGATACTGCGGACTTTGCCTACATCGGATTACATGAAATTTAAACATGTGCATTTAATATGCATTAAATCGTATAAAACCGAAACATTACTTTACCAGCTTTTAGGATTTCTTTCATGCTGCAGTAATGACGAATCCTTTTGCAGCGAACTCTTACTTTTAACTACATTCTTTGCCGTATTATAAATTTATCACTATTAATAATTGCTTTGAAAAATTATATTCAGCAGAAAATTATATAACACGTACTCCTAGAAAAAATTAATCAAGTCGCGACAAGTTAAACCTGCAACGTTCCATTCCATGTTAATCTCATTAAAATTTTAATCATAATTTTCTACCGTATCGGACGTCAGAAAATTATTTCTAGACTGTCTCCCGACGTGTCTGTC
Source organism: Morpho achilles (assembly GCA_947086495.1). NCBI lineage: Eukaryota > Metazoa > Arthropoda > Insecta > Lepidoptera > Nymphalidae > Morpho > Morpho achilles. The sequence continues at coordinate 12,972,681 of CAMTZB010000019.1, forward strand.
GACAAATTAGTTGCGTTACGGATTTATTCATGTCAATTTACGAGCGATTTTATTTTTAACGAGACATCAAACATTATCGAGGGCCCCAATACGAGTTGCTCAAGCGCCTGTTTACAAATAAGAAACGTCGAGGAGACGAGTGCGTAATAAATTTTATAACACGGAATCGATTCGGATTCGTACGTAATAATAATATATTGGTTCGAATATCGGAATGTTTCGGTGCGCTCGGCCCGCATCTCAAAATAGACCCTCATCAAAGACAAGCAGTTTTGCAGCTGTAAATCCATTTCAGTGTTGCTTGTCCGCATTATAAATTGGAGCGCACTGTGTACATGTGCAAGTTTGTTTGGTTGGTATTTATACTGAGTGGGCGCGGGGCGTCGCGACGCGTCCTGTGACCCCCGCTTTTATATCATTCACATTCGTTTGTGTTTTCTATTACCGTGTCCAAAATACTATTAGCCCAACTGGATGACGTTGTAATTAGATTGTATACATTTGCAAAATTAGAAACAAAATATAAACGCGAACTCAGACATTTCAAGTTATTTTCAGTTTAAATACAATTTGGCTACCGCTTATTTAATACTACACTTGTATTCATATATTTGATATAAAGCCAAAAAATGAAATACAATCCAATTATTCTTTATAACAGCTTTAAAAATACTTAGAGGTTTGTATTTCAATTTCACACTTACTTCGCCAGAAAAAAGATGTTTAAATTAAACTTACAACCCTCAGAGTATTAAAGGGGATTAGTTCCCCAACGGCATTTAAGGAAAAAAGTTTTCGTTATGATAGCAATATTTCCATTTGAATTTTTAATATTAACGAGAGCGGGTATTATATTTTACAATGTCGGCAGCGCCGCTAAGTACTCGTGTATGATAATTCGAGTCAGATTGCATTTGAGGAAACGCCGGCTCCGCTAAGCACTAGACGACCGCACTGCATAGATTTGCATTTTACGGTTTTGATACGTGAGCGAATATTCAGTACGGTGTCGGCGTAGGTATCTTTTCAATTCGACGCGGCGAGCGCCGAGTGGCCGGTCGAGAGCGCTCGACAACCGGCGCGTGCTCGAGTGCCCGACGTCATGCGCCTGCGCAATACCTCCCGCCCCACACCTGACCCCGCCACCCTTTCTCTCGTCAGGTTATTACAATTAACTGCAACCCAACTTAAGCCTCAATTTGGCACTAGCTGCAGATTTACTGAATATGAAATTGTGTTTTTTTTTATACGAAAACAAAAATATTACCACTGTAAATTTTATTCAAATTATGCTAACAAGCGCATCCCATTATTGTAGATTTTTTGATGTTTTAACTACACAGTTCTAGTTTCTATCACACGAAATTCAAATTAAATAAGAGAGAATAATAAAAGCGGAAATTGCAGGATGTAACGTTTAAGATTAATTTTCATTTTATTTATGAGAAATATAATATTGGAACTTACCCAACATTACTTACTGATAAAATAATTTTTCGTATCTTGTTTTTATTTACAATACAGTTTATATGGTTCTGTACCTAAAATTGGTTCATTTTTGGAATATATATATTAGCATGATTATGAGGATAGCAAACATATACTCGTAAATGACTACGTCAAGTTAAATGTGAGGACTATACCTTTTTATCAAAAAATAAAGAATATACATATTTAGTTCGCGTATGCCACTAAAAATTAACAAGCTTTCGGTAATATAATAGCAACTTGATAGGTTTATTTTGGTGACGGAGTTATCGACGTATAAGCTACTTTTTTACGACAAATCTCCTGACTGCTAGGTATAGACAGACGAGGCATAAACCTATGTTACCAACCTGAAATAACTTCCTATTAATGGAAAAAATAGGCAAGAAACCCAGAGCACGAAGCAAAGAGATGGTTGGATTAGGTGTTCAATTCACTAAACATGAACATCTGTCATGCTTTAGTCTTCATATTACTAAATGAGGTGATGGAAACTCGATATGGAAAAATATAAGGAATGTGAATGAAGAATAAGAAATGGGTGGGGAGAAATTGAGCAAAAGATCAGAAGAGAAGGTAGTAACATTAGCGTATATTTTTCGGCACAGAGACAAATTAAAGAGCAGCGATATTAAAAAAATATAATATCGAATAATAATAATAATAATATAATAATTCTATATTTTCCTCACCATAAGCTTACTATACAATAAGTAAAAGTTTAAACAAAAAAAATATATAAGAAAATACACTACATACATTAACTAATTTTAATAATACATTTTTGTTACTTATTAATAATATAACATTACTTACTTATTCGATGTCTCTGACGGCCACCACACAATTTTGTTATTACTTTTAAATATTTTTTTTCTAATTTTGGGAATATATACGAAAGTAATTTAAAAAAGTTTCATGTGTCAAGTCGACAATGCGTATCGTCTCAAGTGCTACGCTCGACAAGTTTTTACGTCTCACTACTCGTAAAACTCATGTCTGTCTGGCAGACTATCTTTTTAGTGCTCCTTTTAATCAATTGAAGGATGCAGCTGTGATTTTATATTCGATTCGTTTAATGTATGGAAACCACATAATCGTTTTCTTCCTCAAACAATCTCGGTAATTTGGAATTCTATGTGTTTGAACCAATGTCAAGCTAACTTTGATTTCTCAGCGACCGGAACAACAAATATATTGGGCTTAGCTGTCCTTTCAGTACTAATACTGACATCACTCCCGTAGAGTATCACCATTGATTAATAAAATAAATATAAATTCCAATTTTATAGAACTAGAAAATAATTATTAGTGTTGCTTTACCTACCTTATCTTACTTAAACCAGAAGCACTTGGCGGGCTAAATAATTTCGAAATTAAGAATAAATGTTTATACACTTCTTAGTGCGTTAAGTCATTGCCTGTTGTATCTTATAATTTCAGATAATTTATAATGACATTCGTATTTAAAAAGGACTATTGTTTTAAAAACAAAAAACGAATATGATCAAGACTGTCACTGTTTGGTTTCTTAATAAAGATTTCGCTTGCGAATTCTTGAAAGGGATTTATTGGTAGTTAATTCTTTATAGTATATTTATTTAAATATTTGTTTTTAATTAAAATAATAACTGGGGTACCCTGTAGCTTATTCTTTTTCAATGAGCTATAGGTTCATTAGTGACATCTAACAAAACGGAATTTGCTGGTAGGTGATTCTTTATAGTATTGTTTATTGATTCAAATCCTTGATTTCAATTCTATTATATCCAGGGTACAACTAATAATTAACGAAATATTTCAAATGATTAGTAATTTAAAGAAAAAACAATGCCTCAAAATTTTTAACATAACTGTAATATTGTAGATGTACTTGTTTATATTCGCAAACATTATATAAACTTACTACAATGAATGTGGTGAAACATATTAACACGGCAATGTTTATATGAAATTTGTGAAATCTGACTCTATTGAAGCTATTTAAATCATTAAGCATCTAAGATTAACTCCAGACGGTTTCTATATATTGTGATCTATAGAATGCGACAGCGTAAACAATAAATCATGCGTCAAACGCACTCCGAAAGGGAGAGGGTGTCTCTGCCATCAAGCAAGGGACGGTACTTCAGATCACTCATTCGATCCGACAGTGTATTGAATCACGTACCCGACTTATAGGATACGTAATTAGTACCGTCGATTCAATTTCTTCGTCCTTTTTTTTCTATTTACATTAAACGGAGCCTAAAAACATTTATATATTTTATTGTTAATATAAGTATTGAATGTTTAAATCTGGAAATGTAACCAAGAGGTAAATTCTGTAGTTTATTATCCGTAATATTTTCATATTAAATTACTTGTAAGTTTGATTTGCTTTCACGGCAAATCCGCTAAAGCAAAATTGATAAAATTAGGTACGATTAAGATTTGTATATATTTGTAAATAATAAAAAAATCTGTTTTTCTTTGGAAATAAAGCACATAATGGTAATTTAACATTGTAGTCGATGCTAAAGAAATCACGGATACTACTACTATATCTATATTTTTACCTTTTTAATACACGTTTACGCTCAGATTCCTCACAATAATGTAAAATTTATTTCTATTGAGAGACAACGACAAAAACATAATGACGGTTAGTCTTAATATTAAAATAGGTTATAATAAATAGTTTGTATTTGTTCTGAGAAGTAAATATATATCATTCACGTAGTTAGGATTAAGATATAGTATATATTTCTATCATTACTTTCATCATCCTCCTGCCCTTATCCCACTCTAAGTGGGTTTCGGCACAACATGTTACAAACATGTTGTCACATGATTTGGCTACGTATTACACGACCAGCCGCCTGTCTGACGTCAACTTACCTTAGTCGTATTTTACGACTCCTCGGTAAGAAAGAGGGTGGTCTATTTTACTCAACCGGATACCACACGGTGGGTCAACTTACCTTAGTTGCCTTTTACGACACCTCGGTAAGAAATGAGGGCGGTATTATTCTATTCAGCCGGAGACCAAACGGCGTATTTCTATCATTACTTTGTACTATGGAATTTTGCAAAATTACGCCTACTTCAATGAACCACCAAATGTAAATACAACACAAGTATCCACATTAATAAATATAACATGAAGCTCAAAGTGTATGTATAATTTAATCAAAGTATTATTAGCAAAAAATTAAATTTACATACCTGCATATATTCGGACAGATAATTCTGATATAATGCTGATATAATATTTAATGTAAGAATGATCGAATAAAAATTTCCTCTCGTATGATCCCTATTATTAAATTTCAAAGGGGATTACGATCCGGTAATCTTGATATATAAGGCTCTATTTTATTCAGCAAGCTTGTAGAAGTATGTTTAAAATTTAATGATATCGGTCTTGCTTTTAAAGTTTCAAACTTTTATTGAATGCAACAGTTTATAATTTGAAGTAACGGCCTGTTACTGATTATAGTTTACCGACCACAAACAGTCATCATCATTCTAATTGCCCTTATCCCACTCTAAGTGGGGTTGGCGAAACATGTTTTAAACATTTTGTTATATGTTTTGGCTAGTTATTTTACTAGTGGGTGCCTGCCTGACGTCAACTAACCTTAATCGCCTTATACGACGCCTCGGTAAGAAATGAGGGCTGTCTATTATTTATCGACCACAAACAGTGTTAGTAATTTTGTGATAAAATTTATTTCTATTATAAATTGTAAAATTAAAAAAAACAGTATAAAATTATCTTTCCATAATCCTCAAAGCTTTTATGAAGGTATCGCAAAGCTTACGTATGTTTTTCTCTTGCATTAATAATTAAACACGCTCGTATTATCATCGCACGGTGTCACTTTCTACATGTCTAATTAGAAATTCTATTTACCATTCAGTACAGTAAAGGATATAATTAACTAATTTCTAACTTATGTGTCAGAGAGAAACAGCGCATTTTCGCAAGTGGTACGCGAGTACATACCTTTTGTATAATTAAACTGCGGGCAAACCCAGTTTAAGTTTAATCCTATAGCCTCTTGACACCACACTCCCACCCAGAGGGGAGCTTATTTTGTTCGTCAACACTATCGACCGATGTGGAGATGTAAACGCTCAACCCACGCTACAAGTGTCATACAAAATATCAGAGTTAGCTAAAAGGATATAGATAGATATAGGCTTCTAGTCAATTCTCCTTGGCATTTAAACGAAAATGCTAAGGAACATTTAACTTTTTTACTAATTGGGAAATAAATACCGTGAAGAAATTTATGGTACTGATTTTTGTAGAATACATAAAAACTTATATCATAACTTCTTACATATATTACTATTTCAACGATAATAAAGTGGAAAGCTTATATTAATCCAAACAAATCAAAATAATCTTTATTCAAATAAGCTTTTTACGTGTACTTTTGAATCGTCAAGGATCACTTTTATTTAATGAAGCTACAACTGGTGCAGAATATTGCTCTTACCAAGAAAAACCAGTATGGAACTTGTTAATGTTGTAACTAAATTAATATATTGGTCTGTACCACTGTAGCCTATTGTTTATGGTATTAAATCAGTCTGTTATAAAAACGTCAAACTGCGTATCATTTAATAGGTTATGGGCCCAGTGATTTTTAGTTTTTTTCTCGCAATTTTCTTGAAAATAAACTTTGCAGATTGAGATAAAGTCTAATTAACGCTATCACTGTGAAAATGACGACGAACTATCTTGTCAGTGTGCCTAAATTGAAAGGACGGGAAAACTACAGTGAGTGGGCTTTCGCGGCTGAGAATTTCTTAGTGTTGGAGGGAATGTCCGATTGCATTAAGTCGGAGATTGTACCAGCAGAAATAGGAGCAGCAGGTGACGCGAAAACCCGAGCAAAGTTGATCCTGACAATAGATTCGTCGCTGTATATACATATTAAAAGTGTACAAACGACACATGAGCTGTGGAAGAAATTGAAGACCCTATTTGATGACTCAGGATTCACGAGGAGAATCAGTTTACTGAGGAGTTTGATATCCATTCGACTTGAAAATAACATTTCAATGACTTCGTACGTGACACAAATCATCGAAACAAGTCAAAAATTAAGTGGTACGGGTTTCAACATCAATGATGAGTGGGTCGGATCGCTTTTGTTAGCGGGATTAACAGAAAAATATTCCCCTATGATAATGGCGATCGAGCATTGCGGCATACCATTGACAGCGGACGCCATTAAAACGAAGTTATTAGACATGGAAGAAAGCGGAAACGGCGACAATAGCGCTTCCGGTGGCGCGTTTGCGAGTTTCAAGAAGAACCGGAATGTTGGTAGCACTGCGACTAAAGACAACGCCCAGATGTCAAAGTCAAAAGCTGTCAAAGTCATAAAATGCTATAAATGTAAACAGACCGGCCATTATAAAAACCAATGTACTAACAACGCCCCAAACTCGGAATTAAATAAAAGGAAACAATCGAATGCATTTAGTGCAATATTTTTAAGTGGACAATTTAATAGCAACGATTGGTACATAGATAGCGGGGCGAGTCAACACATGACTGCGAAAAAAAATAACGTTCTGAATCCATCATATGAACACGAAACAAAAGAAATAATTGTTGCTAATCAAACACGTATTCCAGTAATATGTTCTGGCAATGTAAACATCATTACAATTGCGAATGGTGTAGAATATGACATTACAGTTTCAGATGTATTGTATGTACCAAATTTGACAACCAACTTGCTTTCAGTAAGTCAGTTAATTGAGAATGGCAACAGTGTGGATTTTAAAGAAAATTCTTGCTATATTTACAATCGACAGAAAGAACTCGTTGGAATGGCCGAATTAGTTCAAGGTGTATACAGATTATACATAAGAAAAACAGAACAGTTGTTGGCAGCAACAGCGCTAGCATCAAGTGAAGTCTGGCATCGGCGCATGGGGCACATAAATAGTGTCAGTTTAGACAAGATGAGAGACGGAGCAGTCACAGGAATATCATGTACAGATAGGTCTGTAATAAACAAAAACACATGCAGTACATGCTGTAAAGGAAAACAGACACGTTTGCCGTTCAGACATGTAGGTAAGAGGAGCACTGAGCCTCTAGATATAATACATGCAGATGTTTGTGGACCAATGGAGTCAACTTCTATTGGAGGAGCAAGATATTTCCTCATTTATGTGGACGACTACAGTCGCATGGTATTTGTTTATTTCCTCAAAGCAAAAAGTGAAACCTTTAAATTTTTTAAGCAGTTTAAAAATATGGCTGAAAATCAGAAAGGAAGAAAAATTAAAATTTTGAGGACAGATAATGGCCTAGAGTTCTGTAACAAGGAATTCGAAGAATACCTCAAAGATGCAGGTATAGTTCATCAAAAATCTAATGTTTATACTCCTCAACAGAATGGCTTGAGCGAAAGAATGAACAGATCATTAGTAGAAAAGGCAAGATGTCTAATTTTTGATGCTGGTTTACATAAAAAATTTTGGGCAGAAGCCATAAATACCTCTGTCTACTTGAGAAATAGGTCAGTTGTTACTGGTTTAAAAAATATGACTCCCTATGAGGTCTGGACAAATAAAAAACCTGACTTAAGTCATGTAAGAATTTTTGGAAGTAAAGTGATGATGCATATTCCAAAAGAAAAACGTTTGAAATGGGATAGAAAAGCTAAAGAGCTAGTTTTAGTAGGCTATGCTGAGAACGTAAAAGGTTATAGGGTTTATGACCCAGAAAATAACTCTATCATGACTAGCAGAGATGTCATCATAATGGAACCACACTCAAATGATAATACAGTAGATATTCCAGTTGGGTGTAAAGCTTCAGCGGAGGAACAGGTAATAAAAGAGAATATAGCTTCAGATGAGATAGACTCTGAAGATGAATCTGAAGATAGTGATATTACCTATGTCCCAGGTGATACTTCTTTCGACCGAACAGAAGAAAGTTCTTTTGATGTAACACTTGATTCAGATATTACAACACCGAGCATACACAGTGGGGAAATTACACACAAGAGAAACAGGAAAGTTCCAGATCGTTTCGGTCATAATCATTTGTGTATTGCTGAGCCTATAGGTCAGGATGAAAAAGATATCACACTTCAAGAGGCCTTAAAAGGACCCGAGAGTCACTTTTGGAAGGCGAGCATGAAAGAGGAATTGGAATCATTTAGAAAAAATGATGCGTGGGAACTGGTCGATCAACCTACAGATGCAACAATAGTTCAGTGCAAGTGGGTGTTCAGAAAAAAATATGATAGTGTAGGAAAAGTGAGGTACCGTGCAAGGTTAGTGGCCAAAGGTTTTTCACAAAAACCAGGTATTGACTATCATGAGACTTTTTCACCAGTGCTTCGATATTCCACATTGAGGTTGTTATTTGCCATAGCTGCAAAGCTTAGTTTAGATATACATCATCTCGATGTCACCACAGCTTTTTTGAATGGTTATTTAAAGAAAACTGTGTATATGCAAAAACCTGTGTGTTATGAAGCTAGTACTGAAAATACCAAAGTTTTAAAATTAAAACGAGCTATATATGGCCTTAAGCAATCTTCTCGTGCTTGGTATCAGAGAATAAATGATTATTTAATAAGTTTAGGCTATCAAAAATCAAAATATGAACCATGTCTTTTTGTAAAATGTGATAACAATGTCAAAGTTATTGTAGCATTATTTGTGGATGATTTTTTTGTTTTCTCTAATTGTAAAATGACAACTAACGATTTGATAAATAAGTTAAGTTGTAAATTTGAAATAAAAGATTTAGGCCAGTTGAAACAATGTTTAGGTTTAAGAGTGAATATGAATAACAATATAATAACTGTTGATCAAGAACAATATGTAGAAAACTTATTAAAAAGATTTAACATGTTGCATTGTAAAACAGCAGAAACTCCTATGGAGATTAATTTAAAGCTAGAAAAATCTCAAAATAGTTGTGATAATAATTATCCATATAGACAACTGGTAGGTAGTTTAATGTACTTAGCAGTGTTAACCAGACCAGACATTGCGTATAGTGTCAACTATCTTAGTCAGTTTAATAATTCATATGATGTAACTCATTGGAAACATTTAAAGAGAATTTTAAAATATTTAAAAGGTACTAAAAACTATGGTCTTGTATTTTCCAAAGATGAGTCTTATATTAAGGGTTATGTAGATGCAGACTGGGGTTCAGATAATAATGATAGAAAGTCTTATTCTGGGTTTAGTTTTAAAATGTCAAATACAGTTGTTTCTTTTGAATGTAGGAAACAAAGAAATGTGGCACTGTCTTCAACAGAAGCTGAATATATTTCATTATCAGAAGCTAGTAAAGAAGCAATTTATTTAAAAAACTTATTGTTTGAAATTTTAGGTATTTCAGAACCTATTATTTTATATAATGATTGCCAAAGTGCGCAAAAATTGGTTTTGAATCCAATATTTCATCGTAGATCAAAACACATTGATATAAGATACCACTTTATAAGGGAAGCTGTCGCAAATAATTTTGTTAAAATTTATTATCTAGAAACAGCTGAAATGCCAGCAGATATTTTAACGAAAAGTTTAGGATCTGTCAAACATAAATATTTCACTGAAAAACTTGGCATTCTACCTGTTTCTTAGTATCTGTATTTTTTTGTTGTTGTTGACTTTAGATTATCCATTAATTTTGTTAAGCGGAGGTGTTAATGTTGTAACTAAATTAATATATTGGTCTGTACCACTGTAGCCTATTGTTTATGGTATTAAATCAGTCTGTTATAAAAACGTCAAACTGCGTATCATTTAATAGAACTCGGCGGTCAATCTTTTAAATATTTTAAATTTACATTATTTAACCATAGTCTTGTTTGAAGCTAAAAGGATTTTCAAATACAAGCATTTTTATCATTTAAATAATCTTCATTGCTTTAATCTAATATGCTTTACGTATAAGCACAGTTCGTACACTGAATTTAAACTTTTCTGTTAAATTACTAATAATGTATGTCCTGAAATCGAGGGATTTGATAAAGCCGCCATGAATATTAAATAAATTGTAACACTAACCACTGCTATGTCTTCCGCTATTTAGATTCAATTCCTATCGGTTGAAGAAATAATCCGTAAATATCTCAATAATATTGAATCTGATTTAGTATTTACTTTGGCGAGAGCATACCATCTCCTAAAACCACTCTTAGCATAACATAAGTACGATTTCGTGTTAAAGGAATATTAATGTTATTACAGATATAAACAATTTTCATATATTGTTCCCTGGTACTACATAAATATTAGTATTTAAGTAAATATCGATCGACATTATTGATTTTTCTTTATTGACAACAGGCTTTCCCAACACCTGACCTTAATGTGATCATTCTGAGATGATACAAGTATGGTCCAAATCGAAATAATCATATGGTAACTAAAACAAACTGATAATTATCAAATCTGATACAAGATCGGCTAAGTTTTTCATACTGTTATTATAAGGTATTGTTACCTTAAATACTAATATTAAACATATTAATTATCGATAATTGATTGATTGAAATATGTTTAAATTTTACGAAAATAGAGAAAAAAAATACTAATATTATAATTGTAGAAAGTCCATCTGTCTGTTACTCTTTCACGGCTAATCAACTAACTATATATTTAAAATATTTGGTAAAAATTCAAGCTAATGCTATTTTTTTGGTTTAAACGTAGCTTTAATTTGATATTTACATTAAATATATTTATTATTCTAACCGAGGTGTCGTAAAAGGCGACTAAGGTAAGTCGACCCGCCGTGTGGTATCCGTCTGAGTAAAATAGATCACCCTCATTTCTTACCGAGGTGTCGTAAAAGGCGACTAAGGTAAGTTGACCCATCGTGTGATATCCGGTTTAGGAACAGACCAGCCTCTTTCTTATCGAGGTGTCGTTAAATACGACTAAAGTAAGTTGACGTCAGGCCGGCAGCCGGTTATAAAATACGTTGTCAAATCGTGTTGCAACATGTTTATAACATGTTGTGCCGACCCAATTAGAGTGGGATAAGGGCAGGAGGATATATTAAATATATTTATTATGTTATTCCAAATTCAAGTTTAAAAGTTCCCATCTTACTGCGTAAATTTTTGCTCTACTATAATATTGTGGTCAAACGAAAAACTGTCATTAAACATAACCCTGTACATATTACAGCGGCTTCGGTAGCAGAACATTTGGTTCTAAATTACCTTTTTATTTAGGTTATAAAGCGAACATTTTATAAGTTGTTTAGCTGTATTTATTACATGAGTGGGCGCAAATTTCTTTACACGTAAGTGGAGGTTACTTTGTGGTATTGTACGAAATTCGAGGCGTTATTTTTCGTAAATAATAAAACCATTATAAGAAAACGATATATATCAACCTATTTTTATGGCGAATTTAATATTTTTCATACGTTTTTAATAATTTCGTTGTTAGTCAAATGAAATTCATCATCCTCCTGCCTTATCCCACTCTAAGTGGGCACAACATGTTATAAACATATTGTCACGTGATTAGGCTGCGTTCCTACGACCGGCCGCCTGCCTGATGTCAACCCACCTTACTCGAATTTTACGACACCTCGGTAACAAATGAGGTTAGTCTATTCTACTCAGCCGGATACCACACGGCTAAGTCGAATGAGATTATATTAATTTTTAATTTTTGACCTGTTACTTTTTTGCTACTGGGAAAAAGTCTCCACTCTGCTGTTTGGAGAGAAGGGTTGTTAGAAATGTAATTTATCTACGCAAACGATTTTGCCAGTATCAGCTGACATTTATGTAAAAGAAAATGTATTTCATATATATTTATACATGTATTTTGCTTGAGTTTACAACTATTTGGGCCACGTCAGCTATTAAGTACCATTTTATGAATAATTAAGAAAAGCCATGTGAAATATAAGCGTTTACGCAGGGTTTACTTGATCGCTGTAGCTATTATACAAATACCGAAGGTCACTCAACGTACACCCGATTGCCCAGACCCTCAAAGTAGAAACGAATGCTCTTAGCGACCTTGCGGCGGCTTACAACGTTTTGGCCCTAATTACGCATTCTCGACATTTGCTTAATGTATGAAAATTTTAAAGAACGAACCATGTTGATGGTACTCGAAACAAAATAATTGCTACGGTCGCGCGGTCCCGGATTCGGCCTCCGCATTCATTATTCACTTTTTATTTCGCCCTCCCCTTGGCTTATAATTTGACTCGAAACATAAAATCAAGTTTTATTTGATTATGTGAAGAAAAAAAAGAAGAATAATCCAAATATTTGACCTTTGCATTAAGCATGAGATAAATCTTTACAACGATAGCGTCACAATGAAGACTTTTATCATACTTTTGTTACTGAGTAAAGTATACAACATTCTTTCCGGCTCCTATTCTATCTTTTTTCACACTCAGATCTAAGAAAATTTTTACATCTCACCATATTTTTAAGACAAAGCCGTCATAGTCAATCTTGACAATAGAGCAGGCTCGGTACAAGCATAGTTTTTTGTATTAAGCAAGAAGGGGGAAGCGCGACAAGGCATCGCAGCGTCTCGCTTTCAACCACTCACTAGGCGCGGGTGCATAAAAGAAATAAATAGGTATACCTAGCGTTCTATACGAATGCAACCCTTGTGTATATGGAGTCACTCCGATGTGTTTCGAATGGCTTTCGATGACAAGTACGTCGAGCTATTTCTCTTTTTAGATGGCTAAATGTGCCCATTGTTTCGTGAGCGCTCGTGTAAGCATTTCTGAAGTAGTACGCCCTGGTATGCATCTGGGCGATTTTTCTCTCGCTAAAATAAATTGCTTGACGACATAAGTAAGTCGTCGTTTCTTCATTTGTAACTGCTCACTTTTATTAAAACTTCTTTGAAACTATAAATATTAATACTATAAGATTTTTCTTTAGAGAAAATTTTGAAGGAGATATAAGGGGTCTTAATAATAATATAAAAGAGAATTTTTTTAGTTATTATAATTAAAAGTATAGTAATGATTAGCTGTAGCTTATTTTTCAACATGAAAGTTGACACTAGAAATTTTGTAGTTATTGTGAGTACCATTTAGAGATAGAGATATACTGTCGCGGACTTTTTGTTCGTTTTTAGTAGATGTAGAATTCTCTAGTATTATTTTAGTGTATCTGTTGGTTTAGTAAAGCTCCCAGTAGGCGAACTTTTTTTTTATATGCGCGATATCTTCAACAACAATTAACTTACTCGTAAGACCGTAATGTAGTATTAACATAAACCTTTTAGTAAAAACCGTACAAATATCCGTTTTGTAGAGTTTTGGAAAATCGTTTACATACAGACAGACAGCTTTTGGGGACTTTGTTTTATAATAATATAATATATATAGTTGTAGAGACGTGTATATAAAATACATTTATAATGTACTCCACCTTACAGATACTTTACAGTACAAATTTTCCGTATATTGTCATGCCTTTTCGGCAGACTATCAGTTATATATCAATCATATTCACTCAATTCAGGAAGAATGAAAAAGATTTACATATAATTTATAATTTCTTTTATACATAATATGTGCTTGTTTTTCTATAAAGTTTTCCGATTCTATACGTACGTTTTAATAAAGATAATTCTAGCATAAAATCAAATGACTTCCACAAACTGCTCGCCTCTATTGTACTCTGGAGTAACTAGTTAAGTCGTCCATTGATCAACTACAGTTACGTATCTTTGTATTTTAAATCCTCTCAGCTTCGAATGAACAATGCAAGTCGGAGCCAAGTTTAGATGTTCTAGGAATTATCTATACGACAGACAGCGAGCACTAGATCGAGATAGATTAATGCCGTGCAACTGCTGGTGAGGCGGTGAGGGAGTAACGTCGCGTTAATGCCTGACATTTAGAGCGCGTGTAATTACTAGTTTGCGTGTAATTACAATACGTACTCATTTCACGTCACGCCTCTCAAACTAACGTAACGAATCCTGTAACCTAAGCTTAAGAAACGCCGCCGTCCGTACGATGTATGTATTGTTACAAATGGTACGGATCTGTTGGCAGACGGCCGTATGTTGCCTAATGAGCTGTGAAACAGATAAGGTGCACGAAAAGAGGAGACGGGATCATCCCTCTATCTATGCGGAATGCTTACTGCGACCGAGCGGATTTAATATAGAGAAATAAGATAAATTTAATATCTCAGTCAGTAACAATAAATATTGAAACGTAACATAGGTAAATGTAGTTTTTATATCATTCTCGAATAAATGACCCTTATCAGTAGTTTAAGACCATTTTGCAATACAAAAGTAATAATAAATTTATTTTGCTATTATAATCCTCGATGAAGTAAAATAGAAAATTTATATAATAATTTATTTATGTAAAGTGGACACTCCGTTTTTATACCTGATACATGCAGGTTTCGTAAAAACACAATGTTGTTTAAATTATATATATTTTCTATTTTACTTCATCGTGGATTATAACAAAATAATTTTGTTATTACTTTTGTATTATGGATCTCCGCAAAGTAACGCCTAATTCTATAAATCATTTTGCAATAATTATAATATTGAGAATTTATATAATTTCAATGAATAATGATAAATGAATTCAATATAAAATTTAAATATTCCTTGTTCAAGGCGATTGTTTTCAGTTCTTTTGAATCGTAAAATGTTTTTAAAGAAGCTACCACTGTTTTGGATCTACTAGCGAGAAGAACCAGCAAAAAACTCGGCGGATAATCTTTTCAACCAAAATTATTGCAATTTGATTGATGGTCACAAGTTAATCGTTGTAGTTGCGTAGATGACTGCAGTTAAATATGCTTATATCACTCAAATAATATAATCATCTTCTCAGCCAGATACAACAAGCCTATTTTGGTCACATGATTTTATAAAATCCCTAGATTGTATAAAATTACTATATTTCTAAATTCTACATTCACTTGATTGTCATTTGAAATTGCATCATCCGATAGCAAAAGCGTTACAAAAAAAACTTTGTTCGCGGGATTGTACATTGTTGTCAATCCCTATTATCCCCAAACATTGTAACATCTAAAAAATATACGTTTGAGTATTATAGCCAACCAATACGCATTTCGTTTATGTCCTGAATTTTCAAACCCGCTCTTTTGTCAGCAGTTTTGTTAGTGAAGCTGTAATCCCGAAATACAGAATATTATAGAAGTATTTCCCTAATAAAGAAAAAAGTTGTTAAATAGAAATGAAATATATGGTATCCTTTGAAACTCAAATAATATTAATATTCAATTGTTCTCAATATGTGATGCCTTATTTTACTCAAGCCGTTTTGATACTTAGATATACATACTTTTTATGTAAAAGCATTAAAATGTATTCATCCACTTGTTCGTTTACTACACTCTTTAACAAATGTATGAGTTAATACATACTCTAATTTATTGATCCGCCATGTGGTATTTGGATGAATAGAATAGACTACTCACTTTCTTACCGAGGTGTCGTAAAAGACGACTACGGTAAGTTGACCCGCCGTATGGTATTTGGCTAAGTAGCTATACTACTCCCTCATCTATCACCTATCACCTATCACCCTTCTTTCTTACCAAAGTGTCGTATAAGGCGACTAAGGTAAATTATCCCGCCATGTGATATTCGGCTAAGTAGAAAAGATCAACCTTATTTATTACCAACGTTTTGTAAGAGGCGACTAAGGTAAGTGGACGTCAGGCAGGCGGCCGGTCGTAAAATACCCAACCAAACCATTGAACAAAATATTCATAATGTTGTGTCGACCCCACTTAGAATGGGATAAGGGCAGGATGATGATGATAATACCAATTTATCGATATTTTAAACCACGTGGATTATGAAATAATGATGAATCATTAAGTCGTAGAATATTTCGTCACTGATCTTTTTCAGGATACAAGAAAATAATCCTTCAAAAATTTATATAAATTAAAGGTGACTGTCAACCCGGGCGTTACATAAATACGTAATTTATTCCATTACATTTCATATGTTCAGCATAATATCCAACACGATGTATTTTTAGAATACAGATATATTATTTTAACAGATAAAAGGCTTTCCCTTTGTTACGCTTCGTCGTAGTGAAGAAAACATGTACGCGGCTGTGTTAAATAACGGTGAAAATAGAAAAATTTCGCTAGTGCAACATGCACTGTCAGTGGCATGTTATGAATTGAGTTAGAGGAAGTTGCGAACCGACGCGGCAAAGGGACACTGTATTCCGTAATTGATGTGTGTAGCTTTTCATCGTAGCGGCCATTCGCTGTTTGCTGCCCGTGGTCAAGTTAGACTAAATTAAATTGTTGTATTTTTCACAACAAAATGACAGCGAGTAACCGAGTACGGTTAACGAGGGGGCGGTAATGTCGTTTGTCCGAGCGCCCTGCCCGATGTTTGCGCGACACGTTGGAAATTTTGTATATGTCTGTTACCGTTCTTGTTTGGATTCGCAACATGAGTTATACAAATAGACCAAATATATATATTTTTTTTTATTTATATTGTTATTACTGTTACAAGCTGTGGTTGCATATCAGTAACACCGGGCGACTCTTTCGAGAAGGTCACGGGTTTTAAACCGAGCAAATGAGTTTTTCTGTTAAAAACTAATTGTTAATTGAAATTTATCACACGCTTTTCCGTGAAGTAAAACATCGTGAGGAAACCTGCATATCTCTCGAGAATTCTGGAGATATGTGTAACCTACCAATCCGCACTGGAGCAGCGTAGTAGGTCTTAGCTCCAAACCTTTTCTCCAAAAAAAAAGGAAAGATGCCTATTCTTAGCAGTGGGATAGTAACAGGCCGCTACTTACTTTTTTTTATTGTTATTATTTAAGGCAAATTAATCTCTAACAACCATATGAGCCGTGAGCACAGTAAAACTGAAAACAGGGCCGGGTAATAATGGCTGCCGCTATGGGATACGTCCACCATCACCCAAATGTTGGGGTAGATCTTTTTATCTCAGGTGCTCCTTTCTTCCATATATTTATACACTAGGTACTACAACATCATCTCTTACATTTACTATTCTAATTTTGTGGGCTCAATTACTTACTTAGTGTATAAGCCTTAAAGGTTTATACACTAAGTAAGAATAGTATAGTATACATCTTTCAAATATGAGAAAATATAATCACACAAGTAAAAACGACTTGATATTTGCCCTTACAATTCCCTACTGTATTTAATGTAACCGTATTAACGTTAGTGAATGAACCCTAACAATAAAGAGACAAGAGTATAAAAAGAAATAATTTGCAATTATTTATTTACCGAAGTCTACTTTCCTTATTTTAATTTTGCGAACATGTTTGGTTTTCATTACACTTATATAAAATTTAAATTCTGACACATATTTGTCATTCTTTATTTAATTGATGTAAAAATAATATTTGCTATCCTATATGTCCAATAAATTATATACAAATTTCATATTATTTGAATTGGATAACAAATTTAATAGGTCCAAATTTAGCAGCATTACGCTTTTGTGACTTTCACGGCCTTCGAATTTCCTCATTTTATTCCCTTAAAGCTAGCTAACTTTGAACTTTTCTTGTTAGTGATGTCATTTGTCGTAAAAAAGCTTTTGTACGCGTGTTTATTGAACTTAACATACGGTTACTGGATTGAATAAGGCTGTAAATATATATGGCAAATAAGATAAGAGTTTAAGATAAGCAAGCTATCATTAATCATTACGTCAATGTTCAAACAACCTTAGGATACCGAAGATATATTATTGATATAAGGTAGGGTCTTATTAGGCTTAGGGTATTATTTTGTCCATGAAATATATTAAATTTAAGACTACTAATATTATTATTATATAAACATTCGTGTCACATCGTTAAAAGTGTCGAGTTACCTTTATATAAGGTTCGACGTTTCGACTGTATGACGATATAAGTTTAAAATCTAGGTCTAAATTTAAGGTCTTGTGTGAGTTTGTGCAATTTTGACACGAACGATTGAACGGTTTGTATCAAATATAGCGCATAGATAGGTTTTAATCCATAATAACACTTAAGCTACTATTTATTCCAAATTCATTTTCTTTCTTATATTAATTAGGTTAAAACCAAAGTGTTTCAGAAATATTAAAAAAATCAACAATTACTTGATACATTATTTTCTTTTGCGTTTTGTATTATATATCCTCTTTCTTACCGAGGTGTCGTTAAATACGACTAAGGTAAGCTGACGTCAGGCAGGCGGCCGGTCGTTTAAACGCAGCCAAATCATGTGACAGCATGTTTATAACATGTTGTGCCGACTCCACTTAGAAAGTGATAAGGGCAGGAGGATGAGGATGATGATAACGAGAGGAAATATAATTTAATTATAAAATCTCCGTACACATAATGAAAATCTAGGCAATCACAAACCGATTCCAATTTAGAGCGTGGCAAAAATTGGGTATGCGACGAATAATAATTTTCCCCGTGGAATGAACTGCGTTGTCCACATTTAAGGTAATTGCCAACAGTTTCGGCTGACGTGGTCGACAAACCTGACACTCGCTCCCAGGAGGCCACCCTTTACAATCCCATTAATGAATGCCTCTTATTCAATTTTATTCACTGGTATATTTTCTGTAATATTTGTATCTCAGCGTTGCATTTTTAATAGTGATTGATATGTAGGTTAACATAGTTTTAAGTTCTTAAAGGGTAAATTGCGTTTAACAATTTTGGAAATGCTAAAGTGACTGAGAAATGAAAGTGAATTATTTATATATTGCACAATAAGAATAAAGTGATTTTATTTACATATGCATCCTCCTGCCCTTATCCCACACTAAGTGGGGTCAGCACAACATGTTATAAACATGCTGTCACATGATTTGGCTGCGTTTTTACGACCGGCCGCCTGCCTGACGTTAACTTACCATAGTCGTATTTTACGACACCTCGGTAAGAAAGAGGGTGGTCTATTCTACTAAACCGGATACCACACGGTGGGTCAACTTACCTTAGTCGCCTTTTACGACACCTCGGTAAGGAATGAGGTTGGTCTATTCTACTCAGCCGGATACCACACAGCGGGTCGACTTCCTTAGTCGCCTTTTACGACACCTCGGTAAGAAAAGAGGGTGGTACTATTCTATTCAGCCGGATACCACACGGCGGTCCTTAAGCAGTAGTATTATAGGTATAATTAATTCTTAAAGGGTAAATTGCGTTTAACAATTTTGGAAATGCTAAAGTGACTGAGAAATGAAAGTGAATTATTTATATATTGCACAATAAGAATAAAGTGATTTTAGTTACATATACAAATATTTTTTTTAGTTTGTTAGACAATCGTGTAACATTAATCCCCTTTGAGTATTTTTTACTTACACGACATCCACAATACTTTAAATATTAAATTCGCTCAAATTTAAAAAAGCAATAATGCCATATAAGTAATTATGTACGCGGGTCTTAACGTCCGTCATAGGAGTCTCGTTTCAATACGTTTTTGCGTTTTTCAATTAAGTAAATATACAAATAAACAATTAAATATACAAAGGAAATACACAAATAAATAATTGGAAAAAATATCAATTTTAAGATCAACTTGCCGTGAGATGTATATTTATCAATAAATTTTCGAAAGAATTGTAATATTACCATCCTTCGCAAAGTAAGAAAAAGGGAACATAACGAATGTTTTCTCAGTAATAATTAAAACTTTCAGGGCATATTAAACCTATTCTTAATTAAAAGCGCATTGTCGTATAATTAAACGAACCCAAAGCACCTTGACTTGAAGAGCCAACGTGACTGGGGGAGGCTGTGGGATGTCATACTCAAGATTTGCAGGGAAAAGGCGTGCTTGTGGGGAAAGACTGCCACTTGGACACGTTCACCGAGAAACATATGTGAACGTGCAATTTAAGACTTTATAACCTTATGCAAAAATGTTACTTTTGAATAATGTTTGCATAAAGGCATTTCGCTTACCACGTCATGTGCGTACGTTCTCTGAATGAGGTTTCGTTTGATAGCGTTATATGGAGGTTAAATTATAATTTTCTGTAAAAAACGCTGTTTTATTCCGTACAGATTTTTGTAGTGGGAATTTTGGTTTTATAGAAAGTTGATACTAAATGTCTTATTTTGAATCAAGATTGCCTTAGGGAATGTCGAAGCCTGATTAAAAATAAATAATTATAAGATTCAAAAATCTGGTCTAAGTATAGTCAAGAACCTCCACCAATACGCAGATAAGTAAATTTATTAAGAACATGAATTAAGCAATCACAGTGCATCAATAAGAATTTTCAAAATTGCTAACCATTTCAGTAAGTGGTTTGCAAGTTTAAGCAATAAGATGTTCAAATAAAGAGACGGTAGAAGTGCTTTCCTAAGAATATGAAAAAATAGAAAAAAATATATTTTCTTTTCTACATGTATGCAAATATAGTAAGTAGCTTTTGGGAAAATAGGCGTAAGCTGTGAGAGTCCTTAAGGTAAAGATGACACTGTATGTAAACGATGGTAGTTTATGAATGCTATCAGAAGTTAAGTCCAATGATATCCTCAAATAAAATCAAAATAATTTTTATTCAAATAAGCACTTTTGAATCGTTAAGGATCAATATAATTAATGAGAATTCAACTAGTTCAGAATGCTCTTAGAAAAAAGAACCAGCTGAAACTCGACGTTCAATCTTTTAAATTTTTCAATTTTACATTATTAAATTGCAGTCTTGTATGAAACTGAAAAGATTTTCAAATCCGGGCATTTTTATTATCCAAATAATCTTTAATTTTGTAATATGCTTTACATATAAACATATCTCTTACACTTAATTTAAACCCTTCAAAAGCATAAGTTTATAACCACGATAATAAAAACCGCTCTGTACTTTATCATAAAGATAGTTACTATTTAGATAAATTAATTTAATTTATTAAATAGGGATATTTAGTTACTCATAACAAAACATCTAATAATCTTAAAAGTCATTTTTATCTCGTCCCTTATTCTATTCTACGATATTACGCATAAATATTCAGGAAAATCGGCTTTTCGAGAGACTAGAGAGAGTAGATATTGACATTATAACGTAATCGTAAACGTCTCTGCTTCGATTGATAAAATATTCCTTCGAAAGACGAATTACTTTTAAGCGTTTTTTACTTATATTTATACGGTTTTTAGTAAAATTAAGCTGGCATTTTATATTATTCGAAATGTTTTTTTTGGAGTGAAAAATACTAATATCGTTTCTGTATGTAAGCAGATTCTTAATAAATATTGATTTTATTTTGCTCCCTAATAATGTAGAAATTCGGGGATTTCGTATGATGGAAATAAGACGTTGCAGTCTAAGTCTGAACACGTGTGTTTATTTAGTATGTATTAACGTTTTTATAATGATTTTTGACTTGTGAGTGTCCGAAAAATAGATACAGAACGGGAATTTACACTTTGGCTCTACGTATGAAATAAAACCTTCTTGTATGGGGACTTTTACCCGAAACTGCATGAGTAGTAAAATATATTTACGTTTGAATCTTGTATCCCCTGCTCTTATCCCGATATAAGTGGGGTAGGCACAACATGTTTAAACACATTGTTACATGATTTGGCTAATTTTTACGACCGGCCGCTTGCCTGGCGTCAACTTAACGTAATCGCCTTTTACGACACCTCGGTAAGAAATGGGGTTGGTCTATTCTACTCAGTCGGATATCACATAGCGGGTCAACTTAACGTTTGTATTTTGTAGAGTGAGAGTTATTTGTAACATGAAAATGTCTTTACAGATGGTGACCAGGACAAAGAAAATCTTCGTAGGAGGGCTATCAGCACCCACAACGCTGGAAGACGTAAAGAACTACTTCGAACAATTTGGACCGGTAAGTTCTTTATTCCATCAATAATTAGTAAATCACATCAATTTGGGTCATTATCGACCCAAATGCATCACACTCTATCGTCCGTCAAGAAGCTGTAAGCTACTATTACTTTTGTAAGCTGTAAGCTTTTTTCATGAAGCCCATAGAAAGTGACAAGTCCTGGATCTATAAGTCATCTCGGCAATGTCAGACTTGGTCAATAGCAATAATTTATCTAAAATTAGAAAATGTCACACAAACCGACTCGTTTTATATCACGTTTATGAAAGCATTCATAATCGAATTAGAAGAGTGCTTGGTCATCTTGTCTCTTAAAATGGTCTGATGTTATGACATTGCCAATTCGCGAAATAAAAATCATCTTGAAATTTATTTACACGTTACAGAAAATTTTGCTCTTTCATATTTCAACTTCTAGGCATAATCTAATTTTGGAATTTAAAATATCGAGTGCAAACTTTTATTATAAGTTAGCTTAAATACTTTGTTAATTAAATGTTAGAGTACAATTCTTGATGGTTTTTAAATAAATGAATATATTACATTATCTTATAAACAAACATCCAAAATAATCTTAAAAATAAAGAGTATTATTATATACTATGTAACATGTATATCCTTTGCCCATACGTCATTGACTGTAGCACAAATCAAAGCTATTTAAGCATAATGTTTTATTTTTAATTTTCCTCCAGCAGACATAAAATAGGGGCCGTTTTGGCACCGTTCTAACGGCTGAATTTTGATATTCTCTCACCCAAAAACGAACTTTAATAACGTTGTTTGAAGTTTCTATTCCTACAGTAGAATATCCGTGGCTGTAAGCCTGCGATAACTTGCCTCTTTGTCTGGCAGGCGCGACACAGAGCAGGTGTCTATCTACAAAAGTTTTGCCGTAATTAGCTCCGTATCTAGCATGGGTTCTGACTAAGGAACTTTTCAAAATTCGACATTGGCTACAGGCGGCAGTCATTGTGCCTCTCAAAGTAATCGGGCCGAGCCAGCCGCCCGCGACGATCAAAACCTTCATTACCTATTATGAGAGTTTAGAATAAAGCCAACGAGTTTTTCGGAGTGAATGTGATTGATGCCGAGCGAAGGAAATATCCCGGGAGAGATAAAAGGAATTTAATGAAGAGTCTTTAAGAATAATGATTAAGGGAATGGTTATTCCTTTTGGTCGGCAGCCTAATGATGGAGTCTTTTGAATTACTTTTTTGTGTCTATATAATGTTGTAACCGCAATTATTCCAATTAGAAGAGAAAACAAATAGACGCCAAATTAAGTATGTACTGTAATAATGTATATAACTTTTATCTGTGCTATGCAAGGTAATTTTAGATGATGTATGTATAATAACATTATGGAGTACTTTGAACTGTTAATATTATTTGAATCTGTTTGAATATTTAGGGTTACCTTATGTATAAATAACATGTCTTCACATCATCTTCGTGGTAAGAAAGAGGCTTGTCTGACAACATATTTTATAACATGTTGTGCCGATCTCACTTAGAGTGGGATAAGTACAGGACAATGTTGATGACTGACGGGTATTTCAGTTATAACTTAAATATCTGTCAGTGTATGAACCTATTAACTATGAACTATTAACAAAAAGCAGGTAACATTTCATCGCAATTGCTAAACTTAATAAAAGATTTGTGTTTAAAATTTCCTTGTTGTGATATGAATTATCTCATACTTTCTATTTCACTAATTCTGAACTAAAATTATGTTATTTTTTAACTATATAACTCCAGTAATAATCGTTTTTAATTCATTGAAGTTCCATTTGAAGACTAAGACGAAGATATAGATTTTCTTATCTATTTCTATATGATCCAACAAGACGTTATTAACTTAACCCGTAAATGTAATTGCTATAAGATAGTGAATTGCTACAGTTAATAGGATAATCAAAGCGCGTAACATCGTATAAAAGCCTAAAGTGTATTCCCAACTAAGATAAATAAATGAAAGCCATTATTGAATCTACTTAAAGCGTACACCGAGAATTCTGAGTACAAATTAATTCAATAACATTCAAGCCGTGCACTGTGCTCTCGAGTCGACATCATTTCGTAAGGGTGTCACATTTTGAGCAAGTTTAATTAACAATCTAGTCGCTTTTGTAGGTACCTTCATTAGTGTATTTGTGGATAAACATTGCGCAAACTCGGAATAATCCGAGGTGCGTCCGTGTGCGTGAATCCGCGATATCGCATACTGGGCGCTAAATCATACACGAGTACGGCATTCGTGTGTCACGTGCGATCACATTTACGCTTGGCTATTGAGAGTACCTTATAGGTACGCAAGCCGGCACCGATATCGTACACACACATGCGTGACTCCAATGTCTCGATACCGTGCTTCTCTACGTGCGAGCTCTCCGAATGCAAACTGTCTCAGAATATCAAATGAGCCACTTAAATACTGAACACAATGACTACGCCTACCTGAACCAAAGGCCGCGGGGACGCGTGCACGCAACGCCGTCGTAAATGAAAGCCCGTCGGGTCGGGCGAAGGGTGGGCGAGGTTTAACCCCGGTAACGATTTCCTTCAGATAATGGAGAATTTTCTGATGAAAGCTGCTCAACAGTGCCCTTTCAAGGATTTAGGAAACGTCGGATTTATAGCCCGAACGGTCGGCGCAAATTTTGTTCGTCACGACGCCACGTTCACTGTCGCATGGATAAATCTATACGTGAGGCTTCCTTAACGCATTCTTTCATAGAATTCGTTCTTTTGCGAACTTTTAAGTGCTACTATAACGTAAAGCAGCTAATGAGTTATACAAATATTTTTTAAGTACTTTAATCTGCTTACTGAATACGTTACTAGTAAAAAAAATAGTGGCGTATTAATTGTATATACTATGTATGTGAACGATTATTCTGAAGCAAACATGTCTGCATCACTATTTTGTATGTGTGAATTTTTATAAATGATAATAAATCTGGTCTACTAAAATACGGGTCACTAGATCCCGTGAGTTATTTTTTTTAATAATATACAAATTATAACTAATTAATTTTAATAATTATGAAAAAAAATTATAATTCATGTATAGAAACCGGCTATACTCGGCTTTTTTTATCGCATGAGCCCCACTAGTTTGAAGCCCATACGGGGCCCTTATTCATGAGCTCTTTATGCGGCGATATCGTGGGATCTACGCGTAGCAGCTCGCGGGGCGCGACTCGTGAGCGGCAGTGGCGGGTGTAGGGACGGTAGCGGCAGTACTCATGCGTCTTCTATGCAATCCTGGTTGCTGCTCTGGTCTTCGTTATCGGATGCTTAGAAGAAATTTGTTCGACGCTTACGGTGTCTGGTTCTAACAGGACTTTAGTACTAGGACCTCCGGGGGCGTCGAATAGGGGGTTCGACGCTCTGGCTGGAGTGAGGTTCTTCGAGGTGGCCGATGCATTAAGTGTTCCCAATGTGTCGGTTTATGGTGCAAGAGTCTGTCCAGGACCTACAAGAGTAGCAAAGGTAGGTTGCTAACGAGGGTGTAGAGTAGGGGAGTAGGTGTAGGGTCTTTAGTACCACCGGTAGTGCCAAAAATAGGTTTCCAGGCTTGAGGCCAGTCCACAGTTTCTGTTAAAATTCGGATGCCAGCTAATTTCTATCGCCTCACGTCATCATCATCATCTTCCTGCCCTTATCCCACTCTAAGTGGGGTCGGCACAACATGTTATAAACATGCTGTCACATGATTTGGCTGCGTTTTTACGACTGGCCGCCTGCCTGACGTCAACTTACCTCTGTCGTATTTTACGACATCTCTGTAAGAAAGAGAGTGGTCTATTTTACTAAACCGAATACCACACGGTGGGTCAATTTACCTTAGTCGCCTTTTACGACACCTCGGTAAGAAATGAGGTTGGTCTATTCTACTAAGCCGGATACCAGACGGCGGGTCGACTTACCTTAGTCGCCTTTTACGACACCTCGGTAAGAAAAGAGGGTGGTACTATTCTATCAAGCCGGATACCACACGGCGTATCGCCTGACGTATTTATCGTAAAAAAATATTAACACATATCCACCTATCTGAAGAATAAAGTTAAATGTTTTATGTATTCAACTGTATTCGATATTAATCGTTCGATTTTGATGAATATTTAGTAAGGCCAAAGTATAAACACTGCGTAGACTGATGACACCGTACAAAATATTAATATGTAAATCGTAGTCAAATTCACTTGAAAGTCGAATGTCGGGTGCCAGCATCGAGATGCCGACTTAAAAATTAATTAGCCGAACGACCGGTGTAATCTCTGAAGCCTACACAGATTAGGGGCGTGTTGTTTTCTAAAGTGTATTACAACACGCAGTTATAAGGTGACACTTTATATTACTGTATTCTTTTATGACCTTTGTAAAAAAGACTTCTAGAATAAATTAGGTGAGACTAAAGTATGGATTGCATGCTCATATTAAACACTTTGCAATGTATGATTTGTATGTTCTTAGTGATATGGTCACTTTGCAATGTATTATTTGCATATTCTTAATGGGATAGTATCAGCCTCTTATTATCCCATTGGGCATAGACCTCCATTCTTCGATTCTTCGTTTTTAAGAAGAAGGATTGAAGCTAGGACCTACGCATCTCCAACGCGGATTGGTAGGTTACACATATCCCCGCAATTTTTTATAGATATGCAAGTTTCCTCATGATGTTTTCCTTCACCGAAAAGTCGATAAATTGCAATTATCAATTAGACACATATGTTTTAACAGAAAAACTCATTGATTGCCAGGGTTTAAACCTGTGACCCCGTTAAAAGAGTCGCACGGTTCACCGCTGGGCTATCACAGCTTTACTGTATACGAACTTAGTATACAGTACTGAACGACTTTTTTATACGAATCCATAATTTTGTCTCCACAGTCAAAAAGTAAATTCAGCCCTTGATTTCATCGCGGTTAGCTGATGTTTTTCTTTTTTCTGTTTTCTCATGAAAATGTATGCCTCCTTTATCTGTCTATCATCCGCGCTAAAGCGATCTTATATTTAATGTTAGGCGGACAATTTTTACTGAGATTTTCCTTTGGATATTATTTTCAGATTAGGGAACGAAGAAAAACATTAACAATTTTTGAATACATAATCGTCCCTTCAGCATTCTCCTGCCCTTATCTCGCTCTAAGTGGAGTTGGTATAACATGTTTTAAACATGCTGTAACATGTTTTGGCTAGTTATTTCACCCACCTTAACTTGCCTTTACTCAACTTACCTTAGTCACCTTTTATGACACCTCGCTAAGAAATGAGAATCGTCTATTTTATTCAGCCGGATACCACACGGCGGGTTGACTTACCTTAGTCGCGTTTTACGACACCTCGGTAAGAAATGAGGGTGCTCTATTTTGTTCAGTCGAATAATACACTTACCTTAGTCACCTTATGGTAAATTTAATGTTGATGGCGATATATAAGGCGTATGGGTATTAAAAAAAAATGTTTACAGGAAATTTTCCCAAAATTATTATTCTTGTTATGTGATGCCTTGTATAAGATCAATGTTCCCAGCTAACGATAAAGTTTTGCAACCAATATAAAGTTAGCGGAACGAGCTTTCTCTTAGCGGCATACGCACAAGAGGGTGTCTTTGAGAAAGTTCCGTTGCATGTTTGATTCTCTATTGTCTTATCGATAGAGTAAGCCTATACTCTGAACGCTGAAACTTTCACCGATTACTAGTAAACAAAGTAATAATTATTTATTAATTGCATAATATGTAGGTTTTTACTGCAAACTTTGAGTTAAATATAAATTGAATATTATTTTTTAAAGGTAAACTTTTTTACCTCTCAAACTATATGCTTGTGTTAGGAGTGAGTTTCTGTCGGTAGTATAATGGCCGGGATTCGAACCCACGATCTCTCGATCGCAAGTCCGTTACCCTAAATTTTCCGCTACAACCGCTCTTCACTTCTTAACGGATCATGCTTATTCTAGCGGATCGGAAGAACTAGTTTCGAGCCCATTCTTGGGCCTTATTCATCATCATTATCATACTCCTTGTCTTCCCACTCTAAGTAGAGTCAGTCGGCTGATGTTTTAAGCATGTTGTTAGACGATTTGGCTAGTTATTTGACGACGGGCCGCTTGCCTGGCGGTACCACACGGCGGGTCAACTTACCTTAGTCGCCTTTTACAACAGCTCGGTAAGAAATGAAGATGGTCTATTCTACTCAACCAGATACCACACGGCAAATCCTTGGCCCTTTATTCATGAGCTCATAATATGGCGCTATGCTGCAGGAACCGCAATTACCGTACAATTCGATATAATAAGACGTTAATATAGCCGGTTTCTATACAGAAACTATATTAATTATACTACTATAAAACTATTCACGAATTACAAAAATTAAATATTCTGGTGGCTCCAAGAACTACAATATCGTTTATTATAATTGTCTGAAAATAAGTTTTGGTTCTATAATAAAATATGAAGAGAGCATATTTTGATTAAAGAACTTTTCATTGTCGTTAATTTATTTGTTTTTGAAAAATTGTTGTATATATATTTTTAACTTAAGCAGAGATGTACATATGGAAAGGAGGTAGACAGTTTTGGAATATACGTATTTTTATGCCGTTGTTGTGTTAAATTAAAACTTTCTATCTTATTATATTTTATGTTTGGTATAAAATAATGCAAAGTCAATTACAATGCGCTTGTGCAGTTTTTGATTAACTTATACTTTCAACCTATAAAAGTATTTAAGATAATAAGTGTAGGAAAAAATATAAAGGTACACAAACACGTGAACTAAATACATACATTCTATGGTTTTTCAGTATACACAAGAAATGATGAGCGAAAGCGCTTTACGCGGATTGAATTTTTTGTAAAAGTAATCACTTGGATCTTCTTATATAAACTTGTGATTAATGATCCGTGCTACTCTAATTCGATATTCAGCTACTTTAATGTTTATCAAACATTCCTTCCTCTAGCGGTATCTTAACTAATCTCGAGCGAGAATTGCAACTAAACATCGCTTACTGTCAGCAACACTCCAACTGTAACTGAGGCGGGTCCGGAGTTTGGTTTAAATACCCTATAGGTACGATATCATCGGAGGCCGTATATCAATCAGCTGTTACAACGATCCGCGATTGTCGTTTATCTTTGGGGCCGTTCGGTGCTGTCTATCCAGATTCGTGCATTGTTCCGACATTAGCCAGGGCCACTGAAATGGTGGATGTCTAAAATACTAGCAGTGTCGAGTTCCCGTTTGCCGTGTATCGAGTTCCCGATAGCGTTTCCAATTTCCTGACTTAAATTGCTCTAATTTGGTTATACGCTGACGGTTGATCGAAGGTTCCTAAAGCGCCGAGTACCAACGACATTAAATTGAGGTTCGTTTCAACATTCAGATTAATAGTAGAGTATTTTTTTATCTATGGTTTTTGACCAAATAGGAATACAAAATAATACAATATAAATTAGAAATAAAAAGAACGCATTCTTCCAGTAACTGAAATAAGTAAATTTAGAAACTTAATATTTTTATACACCCGTAGTGTGAAATTTTAAATTTTATTTTATCCATACAAATATTACGATACGGAGACAGTTGATGGGCCAGAGTATGAAAAAGAAATCACGCGATAGTTTTTTCCTCATGAGCTTATGAAATAACAAATCTTAGTTAATGTTGCAAGTCAAAGATACCAGTGATATATGTATATGTATATATAACACAGCAGACTGTTTATCTTTTGTGTTTGTGTCTGAACGTTTTATAAGACACATTTTAAGTGTTGACAGTAGCATGGCCAAAACTGATCAATTTGTGTATCCAAGTACGGATAATTTTACATTGCAACAGATTTTTTCTTTTCATCATTAGACTAAAGTAATACTAGCAATGTCGGAACTCGTAATTCAATCTCATTCATCGCTAATGACAACCTCAAATACATGTAGGAGTTAAATCTCTGAACGTTGGAAACTAAAATTGCGAATGTATAATAAAATTACTCTCTCGTATTTCTGAATTAAGAGCTAGAGATTTTTTGTTTACTCCAATAGTACGAGCATTGGAGTGCCAATATATTAAGCTAATGGCGAACTAATTACGCTCTCGAAACATTTTACAGAACCACACAAGTACCTCTCAAGAAGCACGGCTTTATACATTTCATTTGTAAAAACTTTTTAAACATTTTATTTAGAGAAAACTATTAAGGATTCGTTGGAATTGGAAAATTAGAATGATATTTGTGTAGTTTCTTTATGCTAAAACGGAATTCTCTTCTGAGGGGGATAGTTCATTTAAATATCGGAGTTAGTCATACTGAAATCTGACACATTCTGAACGCAGACTCATACGGCTATTAGATGTCCTATCATAAAGGTCCTGTTTGTTGTTGATATTAGTCCTGTATAGATACAATACAATGAACGATGAATGGAAAGTTAAAACAAAATACCAACATTTTCCTGTGTGCTTTTCCTACATATCCGTCTAAATAAAATTTCCACATAACGTATGCAATAAATATTCAAAAAATATATTCAAAAGGCACAAATTTTATCTTAAGTATTTCGAATTATAAACAATTTGGAATACATTGGATAGTAAATCATTTTAAACTTTAATATTCTGAGAACAAGGTTTATTCTATAACGTCGTTTAGAAATCGGTGAAGCAATGATGTAATAGTTTCCGAGATAGTGCGGGGACGCCACGGATAAACGTACCCCCGGGCGAACGATTTGTATTAGCCGTCTAGTTTTGTACTCGTTATTGCCAATGCTTGCGGCTGTCTCGTTGCGTCATATACTTCAATTTAAAAAAAGAATATCGATATACGATAAAAATTTGTCGGTAATAAAATTGATACGTATTTCGAGACTTCAATGTCTTTAAAATGTTGTCTTTAAATAGAACTTCATCATCTTGCCATAACTTGTGTATATTTATTAACCTTATCACTTAACAGAATTGCTCACTTGCATGTGGAGATTGTTTTATATTTAAACCGATGACTCATAGATAAGAAATATAATTAAGGTGGTATAATGTGAAGTAAATAAACTTTAATATGTTTTAGTAACACATACTAGGGAGACAAGAGAGAGATTATTTGTAGATCTTAGAAGCTGATCACTGGCTTCTGATAAAAATCGAAAGCGTTCACGTCAATATGTTGGAGCACAAGGATTGAAAAGTATATTAAAAAGTAGTGATAAGATATGACAACTCCTTTAAAGCCTAATTGGAAGCCAGTTTAATTTATTTTGATATTCAGTAATGTGGTCATACTTCCGTAGACCAAATATGTACCTTATTGCATTTTGAAGCTCCAATTTATTTCATAAATCTTTTGAGAGATTAATAACAGCCACATCTGCGTAATCAAATATTTATTTTGTATTTTTTTTTCTATTAGACTTAAATCCGAAACTTTAAGTTCAGAGATGTCTTCATTCCCAATCATTTTATAAAAATGCTTTATTTCATTCATTTTTACGAAATTTTCTACCAAATTCCAATAAAAATAAAGTCAATTGATATTCTATAAACACGCATCCACTCCAAGTATTTAATCCTGCTACAATGGACTCGATGAGACGATATAAGCCGATCATTTAAAAACAGTAGCAAATTTTATTTTATCCATATTCACGCGTATGTGTTCAATTTA
This sequence comes from Morpho achilles, assembly GCA_947086495.1. Lineage (NCBI taxonomy): Eukaryota > Metazoa > Arthropoda > Insecta > Lepidoptera > Nymphalidae > Morpho > Morpho achilles. The sequence goes on from CAMTZB010000019.1 coordinate 13,004,741, forward strand.
ATTGATGATGATTGTATAATAATATACTTTTAAAACAGGGTATTTTTTTCTGTATGGGATAGTCGGAAAGACATCATTTTTTATTGACTGATATAATTATATGTTTATTAAGCTTTTTATTATTCCTTTCTTACCGAGGTGTCGTAAAAGGCGACTAAGGTAATTCGACCCGCCGTGTGGTATCGGGCTGAGTAGAATGGATCAACCTCATTTCTTACCGAGATGTCGTAAAAGGCGACTGCGGTAAGTTGGCCCATCGAGTGGTATCCGGTTTAGTAGAATAGACCACCCTCTTTCTTACCGAGGTGCCGTAAAATACGACTATGGTAAGTTGACGTCAGGCAGGCGGCCGGTCGTAAAAACGCAACCAAATCATGTGACAGCATGTTTATAACATGTTGCGCCGACCCCACTTAGAGTAGGATAAGGGTAGGAGGATGATGATAATTATATGTTTATTGTTTGTTTTAAAGTAGATTAAGCGATTTTATTCCATACCATTTCCAGCAACATTAATATTTCTTTGTGGGAGTATTTATTACGTTACATTTATCTTCATCTTTGAATTTTACAAGAAGATTGGGTTTGAAATGAGAAAATCAACGAAGGCATTTGAATTGACTTACAACAGAAACTCGGAGTCGTCGTATTTAAAGCTCCTTCAGGATCGAATTTGGCTCGTTTCACGCATGTGTGCGTATTTAGTATAAGTCGACTTATTCGCAAAGCTGATTTAAGCTGGCTAATTTTCTTTCACTCTATTCTCTTTTACCGTTAATTAAAATATTCAAATCTTCCTATCTCCCATCTTACATAACTTTTATATCTGCGTTAACTTTTCTGTTTAAAAAACACGACTTTGCATGTGATTCGGACTGTTCAAATATTCCTAAATTTTGATTGCCTCGTGGAATTTTGCGTCAGGATTTTGTTGCGAGACCCTCAGTTTTTTGTTCCCATTTCAAAAGACAATTAGGTATGCTAATTCATTTACTCTATGATGGCTTTGTAGAAAATTGCTTAGAAAAGATCATTATTCAGATATTGGTGGCTGTAAGGTGGGTGAGGGGTCGAAGGAGGTTCGAGTATTTAAGGGGCCGACGTCTCATACGGCACTGTGGTTGTAATTAATGGATCGTGCGTGGCCTCGGTGAGGACAACTTAAATACGTATCTATAGATTTTACTAGAACTATTTTATCGACAGTATAGTTTATAGCTGCATTAAATTTGGTTTTACATTATTTCCACTACTTGCTTATGTAAGTTAATGTGACATCATCATTCTTCTGCCCTTATCCCACTCTAAGTGGGGTCGGCACAACATATTATAAATTTGTATTCTATTGTATCTGTCGTATTTTACGACCGGCCTGCCTGACGTCAACTTACCTTAGTCGTATTTTACGAGACGTCTGTAAGAAAAGGGTGCTTTATTCTACTCAACCGGATACCACATGGCGGGTCAAATCACTTTAGTCGCCTTTTATGGCACCGCAGTAAGAAATGAGGGTGGTCTATTTTACTCATCCGGATTCCACACAGCGGGTCAAGTTCCAGCGGGAGAAGTCGCCTTTAACAACACCTCGGTTAGAAATGAGGGTCCTTTATTCTACTCAGCCTGTTACCATAAAATGAATAAATTAAAACGATATATCTACAACGTGTGGTAGCTCAGCCGTAGCACTGTGCGACTCTTTCGAGGAGGTTACGTGTTCAAACCCGGGCAGACACCAATGAGTTTTTCTGTTAAAACTTATGTGTCTAATTGATAATTGCAAGTTATCACACGCTTTTCGGTGAAGAAAAACATCGATAAGAAACCTGCATATCTCTAGAGAATTCTGGAGATATGTGTAACCTGCCAATTTGTATTGGAGCAGCGTGGCAGTTCTTAGCTCCAAACCTTCTCTCCAAAAACGGAGAGGAGAGGGAATCTGTCTATTCTATTCTCAGCAGTGGGATAGTAACAGACCGCTACTTACTTTTTTTACTTTTTTAACGTAAAAATTCACGAACAAGATTCACGGATCTCTCAAGTTTATTGCGAGTTCAAAATGAATCTGCACTTCAGCGGAATGAAGAAAAGGAGAATGGGGAGCGAAAGGACACAGTAAACATAATTAGGTGTTCGGGCAAGTGGCCACCTTGATTAAACGGAACGCTGACTTTTCCTGAAGACGAAAACAATTTAAGAGAAATGCACGTCCATTGTCGAAATTCGTCATGCGGCACTTTGCTTTACATTAGATTTTACTGACATCTGTTTTATAGGAAAAACTACTTTAAATATAACTTACTTAGATTAGTTAAACTCAGTTTGTGTTACGGATTTGCATGTACGATGATGTCAAGTTCTAGGTAAAACATTATCAACCATAATCATCAACAACCTATCTTTGTCCTCTGTTGGACGTAGACCTTTGTCCAACAGCAACTCCGATAGCATGCGGTAAAATAATAAAACGCGGCAGAACCATTACTTAACCAAAATCTTAGAAAAGACAACAGTAATAATAAAATCATTTTGCTATAATCCGCAATGAAGTAAAATAGAAAATATATGTAATGCTTAATGAAGAGTGGAAAATCCGTTTTCATACCTGATACATGCAAGATTCGTAAAATAAATAAATAAATACACAATGCATAATAGGTAACTTACTAACAATAAAGGTACACAACAGTTATATCCTACTTAAAAATAAAATGCGAAAGTTTGTGAGTATAGATGTACGTTTATTACTCTGTTAAGGTGAATCCGCCAAACCAATATCGATGAAATTTATGCACAATTATTCCTTATACACCGGGGTTTTTGCCCCCGTAAAGTTAGGTATAAGGTATATAATAACATAAAGGCTATAAAAATCCTGTTTATTCTACAGGAATAAGATAAAATTTAAAAGCACCATCTATTATCTTATCACGCCACAATAGTCCACACGAACGAAGTTGCGACGCTAGTCATATATGATATGTATAAATGCCAATATTCATATTAATACCATGATATTGTTTCTGATTAAGGCGGCAACAATATACAAAATAACAAACAAAACCCAAAAAACTTCTATTCAAACTGTCTAATAATTCAATATGTTGTACGACGTATCTTACAATCAGAGGTACAAAGACTATACATTTTTCTCTTTGGATTTATTCTTCATAACGTTATAAATACAAGACTTCGGCATACGTATTCCCAAGATGAATAAGTATTTTTCACACGTGGAAACACAAACTCACCGCTTTGTGCTTAAACTATATATCTACGACGTTTGCAATATCTATGCATGAGTTCTCACAACATATGTTGTATTTGTGAAATTTGTTATTGATAGAAATTTGATCATTGTACTTCCTTTTATTTTAATCTGATAATAATGATCATTAAATTGCATAAATTGATAATATGTTAACATACATAGCAGAGCGGTAGTCTTTCCATTCGATTTAAAAAAAAAATCATTATACAATTATTACTCATAAATTAAAATTAACTGCCTGACTACGCCTGGCCAGTTTGTTTTTCTCTTAGCACTTGACACTCGTTAGTTTTAACTTCATAGATATCTATCTAAATTATTAATATAGAGGACTATAAAGTTAGACATAAACCTTTTTCAAATGGAGTATGTACATTAAAAAAAGTTAAAATGATTACAGTAAGTTATCCTTAAAAGATATATACAATAATCACTATTTGCTAATGAACATTTATTAATATTAAATTACGTATATTATTAATATTAAATAAACAACCTGCCTATCCAGGGATGCTTGGTCGTGAGTTTACGAATAAGAAAAACAAATACCAAAAAAATGCCATTTTAACACTTTATTTAAAATTTCCATACAAGTACGCTAAATATTAAAAACGTGCACCCATTTTTATTATTAATGAGTGATATAAAGTAAGTACTGTCTAATGAGTTGAAAGAACCGTAATCTTTGTTCCGACATAATGTCGTATCGTGCTATTTGATACCACAAAAGAAAACAAGAGAAAGCGCGCCCGAAGTAATAAAAAAAATCCTCGTGCGGACGCGCGCAGTGAACGGACGCATATTGTGAACGTTATCGCTGCGCGTATCGTGTGAGACGTAAAGTTCGTCAGTTTCGGTTAACGCCCCTGCACCCCTGCCCCCGGCGACAGTTGTACTCGCCGCGACCCGTGTTGCGGCTCGAGGAAGCGGTCGGCAGCGCATCGCGTGCACCTGCTCCGCCGAAGCTGCCCGGACGCAGCGATCTGCACCGCCTTTCGTTGCAAAGACGTATGCAGACGTGCCCTCAGTGAAACCACCGTTCATTATCCCATTGTGTTTGTAGTCTCCGCCCCCGCTCGCGGGCGCCTAGCTGGGCCTCCCCCCAGGGGTCTCACCCGGCTGGGTTGCACGCGCCGAGGGTGCGTGGAGCTGCACTCGCACAGGAGCGGCTCACTAAGGTACCTCTGTAGTTACTATCCGAGTAGCATTACCCGCATTCGCAAAACTGCGCGACCATGTCCGGTCGGGGGGAGCCCCCCCCGAGGGACCCACGTATTAGAGGGGAGCGCCCCGCGTTCCCACGCGCTGTAGTGCGGCGCGACATACGGGACAACACTACTGTCCCGTTTACGCCGATCGCACCCGCAGCAGCGCCACCATCACCACCAGCGCCTGAACCACTACCACGCTTCCGGATTTCATCCGGCGAGCGAAAGTCGCCAGACTCCGCACCTTTGTTCTCCGCCGATGTAGCTGGGCTTACATCGGGCGGCGAAGCACCGAAGCGTCCGCGGGCTGCCGACTCTTCGCCCGAATCCCTCGAGGGAGACGACAAGCGTCCGAAGACGGACCAGTCGCCGACCACCTCGCTGACAACGTCGTCATCGTTCGACGTTCAGCTAACAGCCGAGCAAAGGACTCGGCCCACTCCACCGCCGGCCTCCTCGCCTCGGGACGACGGTGGCATGCGACCGCTTGCAGAGAGCGCGTCGCAGGGATCCGCCTCGTGGCCTCGAGACTCGACGAGCTACGCCGGATTCACCTCGTTGCCGTCTCCAATGGCGACGTCCCGCCCCCCTACCCCTCAGGCCGGGCCATCCGGCTACGCGGCCGCCGCCGCCGCGCCGCCGTCACCCCGGGCGCTCCAGCAGCGCCAGGAAGAGCTGCAGCGCCAGCAAAAACCGCAGGCCACTACCGGAGCGAAGACAGCGCGCTCCGAATACCCTCCCATCACCGTGGAGTGCCTCCCCAACTGGACGAGGCACTTCACCGCAGTCCGAGAAAAACTCGGACACGCTCCTAACGCCCGCCCGATGGGGAAGGGTGTCAGATTCCTCCCAAAGTCGGCGGAGGAATTTCGGGTGCTCCAGAAGTACCTCCTCGACGCCGCTAAACAGGACCCCAACATCGCGTGGTTCTGTTATAGCCCAGCGTCGAGCCTGCCCAGCAAGGTAGCCATCAGAGGGCTACCACAGGACACCCCATCAGAGGAGGTCATCGCGGCGCTGCGATCCCTTGGGTATCCGGCGACCCAGGCGAGGGCCATACCACCGGTCAGAGGGCGGCACGGCTGCACATACTACGTGCAGCTGGAGCACCTGACCTTTGAAGAGCTCGGTCACCTGTACAGAGAGACCGAGCTCCTGTCGATGCCGGGCCTCACCATCGAGGCCTGGAAGGGCGGACGTGGCCCGCCCCAGTGTCACAGGTGCCAGCAGTTTGGCCATTCATCGGCCAACTGCCACCGGCCGCCTAAATGTGTCCGCTGCGCAGGCGGGCACCTGGCCCAGGACTGCGACAGGCCCCAGGAAGACGCGCCCAAGTGCGCAAATTGTGGTAAAGCGCACGTGGCGCGTGACCGACGATGCCCAGTCTTTCGCCGCGAGGCGCGGAAGCGCGGAATTAATGTCGCGCCGCCGCGCCCGGACGGGCAGGCGAAGAAGAGGGCAGGGAGGGGTGAGCAAGTTCCCCTCCCAACCGCAACACCTGCCGCCGCCATACGAGTCGCCGCAGCAGCGCCCGCCATCCCCGCAGTACGTCCCGCGGTAGCCGTACGCGCCGCCCCTGCCCCCGCGGCACGGCCCACAGTGGCCGTACTTGCCGCCCCCGCCCGACCCGCACTGAGTAGCGCCCCGCCGACGCCCGGCGTGTCCATTCAAGCTACTCGACGGGGGGAAGCGGGAGGGGCTAACATAGTCCAAGAGCCGGCGACCAAACAACCGCCGGCCTATATCCCGACCGCCCTAGCTACTCGACGGGGGGTAGCGGGCGGGGTTACCATAGACCAAGAGCCGGCGACTCTGCAACCGCCGGCAAACGACCCGACAGGCAGGGGGGAGCCCCTGCGACGGAAAAGAAACCGGCGCAGGCGCAGGCAGCCGAGGCCAGCAGATGCTGAGCCCACCGCCGCGTCCACACCGCACCCCAGGCCGCCAACATCAACATCGTTGGCGGCGATACCCGAAACTGCCGAGGCGCCGAGAAGCCGCGGCCACCGACTGGCCACAGAAGAGGCGGAGCTGCGAGCTCCGCAATATCCTACGTTCCTCCCGCCACCCCTCGCGCAGGACTCGGGCATTAATAATATTGTCCGGGTCCTTATTGAGGCGCTTACGGCGGCGCTCACTCATTATTTGAGCAACAGGGACGTAGTCGGCGCCATTACGGCAGCAATTACCCAGTTTGGGAGGTCGTATCAATGACCTCCCTACGAATCCTATATTGGAACCCGGGCGGCATCAGAGGTCACGTCCGTGAGTTAACATTACTCGCCCAGTCGCAGGATATCCACGTCATCCTCCTGGGCGAAACTAAACTCACGGACAGCGTCGAGCTCCGCGTGCCCAACTACTTCGTGTATCGCCGCGATGAAGTCTCTCCCCGGGGCCGCCCGTACAGAGGTACGGCCGCTCTGGTGCGGAGGGACATCATACACGAAGAGCTGGAGCACACCCCGTTCACTAGCACCCGCACACAGGGGGTGCGAGTCAACGTGGGCAACCAGGAGCTCCGCATCTATGCCGCCTACAAACCACCCGGACTGACTTTCTGCAGCACTGATGTCGAGGCAATCTTCGGGCAGCAGGGACCTGCAGTGATCGTGGGCGATCTCAACGCGAAACATCACGCGTGGGGATCGCGAATCATCACTGCGGTCGGGAGGCACCTGCACGAAGATAGCGTGAGGAGCGGGTACGGTGTGGTGGGGCCGGGAGCGCCGACCCACATACCCACCGACAGCCGCTCCCAGCCAGACGTCATAGACATAGTGCTGCACCATGGACTGGACAACCCCTTTGATGTCGAGGTACTCTACGACCTCGACACGCAACACCTTCCGGTTCTGGTCAACCTAGCCACCCAGGGAGGCTTCTTAGTGCCTCGCCCGCCGCGGACGCGGACGAACTGGGAGCGCTACACCGCAGAGCTTGCCGGGCTTGAGCTAGCAGGCCCGATCACTACACCTTCGGGAGTCGACGATGCTGCTGCGTTCATCGCGGAGGCGATCATCGCCGCCAAGGCAGCAGCCACCACCACCACGTCGACTTCACCGGATACCAATCGAAGAAAGGACCTGCCGAGCTCGCTCCGCAATATGCTTAAGCGGAAGCGCACCCTTCGCCGCCTATGGGCCCGCACTCGTTGCCCCAGGGTGAAGACTGACCTGAACCGGCTTGCAGAGAGGATCGCGCGTGCCGTAGTCGCTCTCGACGAGGCGCGATGGGAGGATACCGTCGATCGAGCGACAGAACACGACACAGCGCTGTACTCCCTCTGCAAGAAACTCACCGGACAAGACACCCCCGTTTACCCGCTGCTCGATGCCGCGGGTAAACGCACCTATGCCGCCAAGGATCGTGCAGAGATTCTGGCGGCACACCTGGAACAGACATTTACGCCCAACGCCCCCAACACCTCCAACCTCCATGTCATCCGTCATCACGCGGCTGTCCAGGACAAGCTGGAAAGGTTCCTGTCGGCCCCTACACCGCCGCTCCGGGGAGAGGACTTCATCTCCCTGTCAGAGCTGCGGTCGGTCGCTGCTCGCCTTGATAAGCGAAAAGCGCCAGGCCCCGACGGAATCACTAACGCCGCGTTGATGCTGCTGCCCCGAACAGGTCTCGTAGCGCTCACGAGACTGTTCAACGGAGTACTCCGCACCGGCCACTTCCCAGAGGCGTGGAAGACTGGGAAGATCATCGTTCTTCCCAAGCCGGGCAAGGACCGCCGCCTGCCTGGAAGCTACCGGCCGATCACCCTGCTCTCGCACATAGCCAAGCTGTTTGAGCGTCTGCTGCTGCGTCGAGTCACGCCCCATCTGCCCCTGCGCGAGGAGCAGTTTGGATTCCGCAGCGGCCACTCGACGACGCTCCAGCTGGCGAGGGTAATCAACCACCTGACCAGTGAGCGGAACAACGGGCGCTACACCGTGGGGGTCTTTCTCGACATCGAGAAGGCCTTCGACCGTGTGTGGCACGCCGGGCTCCTGGTCAAAATACTGGACACCACCATGCCGCCTGCTTATGTGCGAGTGCTGGCATCATTTCTACACGGCCGTAGCTTTTACGTGGCAGTGGATGGTGCCGAATCTCAGCCACGCACCATCCAAGCCGGAGTACCCCAGGGCAGTTGTATATCGCCGCGCTTATACGCGGCGTATACGGATGACATCCCCACCCTGCGCCACCATCTGCGGGAAGGGGAGGAGGACGTGCTGTTGTCGCTGTTCGCCGACGACAGCGCGTATTTCGCGTCGTCCTACCATCAGATCGTCGCCACCAACCGCATGCAGCGTATGCTGGACTTGTTGCCGGAATGGCTGGACAAGTGGAGGATGGCCGTCAACGTCGGGAAGACGGCCGCTCTGCTCACCAGCCGCTCCAAGCCGTTACGTCAGCTGACTCTACGAGGCCAGGACGTAGAGTGGAAGACCACAGTAAGGTTTTTGGGGTGTGAGTTGGACCGCAGCCTGTGCATGATCCCCACGGTGAATCACGTCGTGGGTCGAGCTGCCGCTGCTAGGTCCAAGCTTCACGCGCTATTCACATCCCATCTACCTATGAACACCAAACTGCGGGTCTACGGTGCCTACGTCCGCTCGCGCTTGACGTATGCGGCACCCGCCTGGTACGCGTTATGTTCGGCGTACCAGAAGCGAAGACTGCAAGTCCAGCAGAACCGCTGCCTGCGACTGATCGTAGGAGCCCCGAGGTATGTGCGGAACGACGTCGTGCATCGGGATACCAAAATGCCGACCGTGGAGGAGTATGTCCGTCGCCTTGCGCGCCGGATGTTCGCGCGTGCGGACCACAGCGCGCACGTACACCTCCACGGCATCGCGCCACTCCATGCGCGACCACCCGATGGACGTTCCCTGCCTCGCGAGCTCCTACGGTCACCGTCTCCGCGGCCCGATGCGGATGACGACGGCGACGACGAGGACGACGCGACGGGCGAGAGGGCGACACCACGGATTATGACACCACCGGATATGACACCACCTGACGACTACTTTGAGGTCTGGGAACTAATATTCCCAGACCTCCCCACCGAACCAGACATCCCTTAGGTCACTTAGGTGACCTGGGCTCACGGCCCAATTACCGACACCCTTAGGTCACCTAGGTGACCTCGGCCTACGGCCGAAACACAGACCGGGCTTAAGTGCCCGCGAGGAACTGCCCGGGCAAAGAGGTACGCCTCGAGGCCCGTACCCCGCTTACCCCCCACCCGGGGAGTCAGCGAGATGACCCTGCTGCTGAAGTAATAAAGCAGCTCGATTTCCGCTATTTAGAATGGCGAAGAGAATTAAAGTTTCTTTTGAAGGAAGTTCACTACAATATAAACAAAATGTATCCAAAGTAGGCGACTAATAAAAATTCTTCAGCGTGGCCGGGCACAGCAGCCACTTTGACGAAAAAACGATGATGAAGCACGATCATGTCGAGAACTATGCTGACTGATAAATTGTCGAACATTTTTTCGCAAAAAATTCTTTCCTACAGAATTCAATTATTGCGACTCACCGATCGAAAGCTTCTCATTCGTCAGTACGTTATACAGGATGATGTGCTTTATTTAATCGAATAAAACTTTATTAATTTATGAATATAGTTACAATTTTAAATGAATAAATAAAAGTGTCTCTGTGATTTTGCTTAAAGGGTTTTTATATAAACCAGATGTCCATTTTACTCGGAACAATCTTTTTAAAATTTTTATCTGTTTCTGTATCCGCTCATTCAGTTTAACCTTTGAAACGATTTAATCAATTGTGATGACGCTTTTACGGAAACATGTGAGTTTTTGGGCCCTAACTCGAAGTTTCAATAACAGAAATTCAAAGCGATAATAAATATGATTAATTGGACATTATTTTTTAATTTCTTAAAGTAAAATGTACGCATTTTACTGGAAAAACTGGAAAACAGTAAAATGCGTAAATTTTACTGTTTTCCAGTTTTTCTGTTTCTAAAGAAAACAGAGAAATAGTTGACATTTTTCCTTTATATGCGAATCTAAAGTTCTAGGGTACCGAGTTCACTTTTTCCAAAATTAAGAATAAAAAATACACATTACAAATTCTTCACAGGTTTGCAGATGTAATATACTTTATAGTTTTCAAATATTTTTCTTTATACTGCAAATAGGAATTTTCTAAAGTGTTACCAACATTAATCTCATTAAATAAAAACATAAATAAGGAAAACTCGAGTACAAATCAACCGTACTGTAAAAGCCCCATACCAACAAATACTAACTCGATACAAACCGTGATAAAGGTTCGATTGTATGCAGTAAATAAAATATGGCTTGGCCATATTTCCACTTTCGTTTCTTTCGGTTTTATGCCCCTTTTTCTGGGCTCCCTGAAAAACCATTCATACAAAATACCTTTTCGATATTACCCGACTTTATTAGCATTGGGCACGTGTTTTTATACCAAAAATATTTTTCACTTCTGTGGCAATTCTATGAAATAAAGATGGTCACACGGGCTCAGGCTTCGGCTTATTGACATTAGAAAATAATATTCCAAAATTGTTTCTTTTGTTTTGTATAGGATGATTTCTTGTAATAAACCTAAAGAGATTTGTTTTACGATTAAAATTTAATATGTGTATATTGTAATTATATTATTAACATTAATTAATATAACAACTTATAATATAACATACGGTATTTATTACGGTTTACGGTTTTATTTACGGTAATTGCTAACATTAATGTAAATTTTTATTTTAGATAAACTTATTAGACAAAAATAACATTAAGTTTATAGACAAAAATAAAGACATATTCATATTTACTTTTAACGAAATTGTTATATAAGAAGTGTCCCATTGTTTCGTTTGCGCATTTAATAAGTAAATAGTTTCATTTTGTTCATACATAGTTTTTGAATTTGATTGTTATATAAATTTATATTATTTATAAGCGACCCAATTGAATTTTAATTATGCCTTTTTTAGTTTACTTACGAGTATATAATAGACAAAGTAGGAACCCGCATAAGATTCGGGTAATGGGGCATGGATATAGCTACTCTTCGACCCTATGCAAGATAGTAATGACTAAATGTAACTAGTAATAGAGTTATATTTTGAAAAGAGCAGCAACTGCCGAGTTTTTTACTGACCCTTCTCGGTAGGTATAGCTTTCTAAACCAGCAGTTCGAAGCACTTAGCACAAGTAGATTGTAAAAGAAATTGTTATAAGTAAAGAATATTTATTTTATTATATTTAAATAAAGAATATTTTGAACATGAATTTGAACTGAAACAGTATCATCTTAAAATATATTAATAAATAAATGTACCTCGGCAATTATATTATTTGAAAATCCATTCATAATTTCAGTTGCGTAGCCGAAGTAGAGTGGCCACGGATTGGGCTTACGGCGCAAATAAATAGCTTCTTCGAAAGCTACCCTGAAAACAAATTAGAATAATGTGCTGCGATTTCGCATTTCAACAAATGAAAACGTAGAACGGCTCAGTGGATTATTTGGGTGTTTGGATGGACCAGGGTAAATTTAGGTATAAATAGAGGTGATGTGTATACAAAGGCTACAAAGGTTTTCTATTAACTATAAGTAAGCCACTTCATACGCTAACAGAATCAGCGAATTAATTTATATATAAACCTTGTTTTCTTTATCGGGTACGATATTTACGATTATGATGCTGATTATTACACTGTGCTGCGATTCGGCCAAAGATATAACTCTATTGGAACAAATTATGCAGGCGAATATAGGCACATTATTCGATGTAATAATGAGGGCGAATTTTCAAATAAAATAATGCTATCGTTAAGCAATAAATGTCCGTTATACTGACGGTTATGCGTACAAGTGTAAAGTTCACATAAAATTTACGTCATTGTTAATTTAATTAGGTCCAAATATTAGTTAGTGAGTGGGTTTCTTATAGTTTAATGGATTTTACAAATACTTTCGTTTATTTATTACCGTTTTTAAGATTTAGTATTTTTGATATTTGTACTGGAAAATCCAATGTTGGATGTCTATAAAAAAAATTAATTCATAGTTCCGTTAAAAGTTTGCTTCCATTCCATTTCACATCATCATACCGTGCCTCAAAGAATGCTACTGAGATTTTCTTAAGATCGACCTTATTGGGGCACCAATAAAACTGGGTTTTCTGATGTGGAATCACTACCCCAATACTCAACTCTTCTACTAACCCTCGAGTACTCTTTTGCCACTTTAGCTTCGCAGCTTGTTGGTCTGTCGATCACTTTGTTTCTACTAAGAATTTTCCTATTAATTTATATAACAAATTTATTCTGATTGTTAAACTGATGTAAACGTAACCTCCAGTGTTCTCCAAAAAAATAATAAATCCCAGCGAATAGTCCACTTTTCACAAGATCGTTCGTCAAAATGTTGATAAATAAGGCATATTAAAACATTTTATCAAGCAGGAATTGGTGTCACTTTTGAATTATAGGATATTGGATATCTCATAGTGCAACATATGTTTTATATCCTCTACCATATTTCGTAACATCAACTTACGTAGCAATATTGAAAACGGGATACTACGGAGATTCTAATATAACGAAATGTACGAGATAGAAAGGTGCACTCGTATTCATACAAGTGTTAAAAAGTCGTAATAGGATTTCAAATCCAATTCCGATAGTTTGCATTTTTTATTATATTTTTGTGTATACGGGGATTTGGAACTTGTAAAAACGATAGTCATATTTTTTAGGTACTACGTGTTGATCTAACTGATCATTTATTCTATTGTCGCTTTAAAACGTTATTGGAAAATGAATATATTATAATATATACAATTTTTTTATTATGAAATAAAGTTTTTTTTATTATATATAAAATTGCTTTTTAGGTTTTAATCGCACCATAATTTAGAGGCGATAGCAATATCTCAAATTTTTCCATATACTAGCTTTCCTATTTACTAACAACCTTAGCTGTGGGGGCGATTGAGTTACTGCTTATCGTGAATGTTTTTGGCACTCTAATAATTTTAATTTAAGTAAAACAAAAAATAAATAATGAGATATATAAAGTTTTTCTGTATATTCAAGAAATGTACAAGTTATATTTATCTTAAATTACTTACACGCAAGGACTATATAAAGCATGCCCACGTGGAATGATCCCAAGAATGCTAGCAGCGTTTCCGCGCTGAATCGCTAAGCTGATTCTTTGTGTGAAAAAGGAGCCAGCCCTCTTGTAACCTGAAGAGGCAATTAACTGTGGTAATAAACGGGTATATTTTTTTTGCACTTAGATTCCATGGCCCTAGGGGTCTCAACTGGAAACGGCCCAGATATGTATATTCTGTATTATTTCAGGTTAATTATAAATTACTATAAGAAAACTTGATTTAATTAACGGTTAATATCTCATACCGCTTGACAAAAGTGTGCTCTTTCCTTTTGATTGGAGTTTGTGTTCGCCATAATGCAGACTGGCACACATATAGCAGAGAATCTTAAGATATAATGTTTAATTGCACCATAAAACCACTGATGAATTATAAATATCAGTTTATTAATTAACACAGGTAAGTTTTTAGAAGAAAACTCGTAGCTGCCTGGCTGAAGTTTGAACTCGTTCAGCCACGTGCTTGTCATGTTTGTCATTGTCATGAGTAGTCATCATCATTCATCATCACTCTCCTACACTTATCCCACTTTAAGTGGGGTCGCCAAAACATGTAACAAATAGTAAACTATTTCAGTAAATATTTGTTAAAACAGTTATTTTTTGAATGGCCACCTGCCTCCAACTTACCTTAGTCTCTTTTTACGACACCTAATTAAGAATTGGATGAATTGAAGGTGGTCTTTTCTACTATTAAAATACTTAGAAAATATTTCCAAAATATATCAAAACAATTCTTAAACACTTAATTACTTTAATAACAATTATTTTCGTCACAACACACTGCCGCCAAAATGAATTCCCCTTCCATTTTTAAAATCTCCTCTTAAGCTGAGACTACAATATTGAGACTAATGCCAAAATTTATACTTCCTAATACACTAAACTTAATACAATAATTATTATCTTATTGAACAAATGTTAAAATTGCTAACACTACTCAGAAGGATACCACATGGCAGCTGTCATAAGAAATATTAAGATAAAATTTACAACATTAAAATGTTAAATTGAACGAGCGGCATGTACAGTACTCAAAATTTGGCTGTATTTTCCTAGAAGACGTTCATTTATTTTAATATTGGAAGGGTCACCACATCTTCCCATTCTTAACGCTTCGCCTACTAGCTTAATAAGCATGTAGACGTTTGAAGGTTACGATCATAATCTTTGTCGAAAGATTCTTTGATCTATTTATAAATATACCCGGTTTAAAAAAATTTTTTTCTTGACACGTCAATTACAAATCTGTTACTTATAAATTTAACTATCATCAACATTGAAAATACAACAATGTAAAGTAATTTTATACGAATTATATGAAGTCCGAATATTACAATCTTTATGGTATCTGTACACACCGCCGTCTGGTATCCAGCTGAGATGATAGATAGATAGAGAATAGACCACCCTCATTTCATACCGAGGTGTCGTAAAAGGCGAATAAGGTGAGTTGTCCCGCTATGTGGTATCCGCCTGAGTAGAATAGACCACCCTCTTTTTTACCGAGGTGTCGCAAAAGCCGACTAATGAAAGTTGACGTCAGGTAGGTTGGTCGTAAAATATCTAGCCAAATTATGGGACAACATGTTCATAACATGTTGTGCCTGTCCCCGTCGGGTGGTAGTACCCATAAGCGGTTTATTCCTTAAGACCCCACTTAGAGTGGGATAAGGGCAGAACATTGATGATGACGGTATCTCTACACATTTTCATTATCGTCATATTGTTTTTTTTTTTCTTTTTGTTCACTATATTATGAAAAGGCAATAAAAAAGTGTTATAATGGTGTAGAAAAAACAGTACGGTGACCACATATACATCTTTAAATTTCAATATTATAAGTTACCCGTTATTAATTCCAAATAAACCTATAAAACGGATGTTATACGAACGGAAAAGCGCTCTAATAAAGCCTATTTTTGTGACCCATATAAAAAAGTTTACCTGAAATTTCTAAAATCGAACCTGGTTGACAAACCTAAACAGTTGACACTTTACGAATTAGTTCCATTTAATGTTTCGACTGATTTATTTTCGCATACAAATAAAAAGGCTGTTTCAATGTTTTAATTTAAATAGAAATCAAACGATTTGAATTTCACGCTCTTAAAATTCTCTCAATTATCTGTCCGACATTAATCTTCTTTACGTCTTTTTGAGCTTAAATGCTTTTAAATTCGTTCTTTAAAATCAATAAAAGGTCTACTTTCATTATCTTTCGGGCCGTAAAAACTCCCGACGCAATGAAATACAATAAACTGTTGTTCTTCAAACGCAAATGCATCTAAAGTATCAAAAGAGAAATATTGAGTAAGCTATGATACCCCATCAGTGACACCGTGCGACTTTTTCGATGGGTTACCATGATCATCATTCTCCTGCCCTATTCCACTCTAAGTGGGGTCAGCACGATATATCAAAACATGTTGTACCATGATTTTGTAAGGTATTTTATGACAAGCCGCTTGCCTGACGTCAAATTTCCTTAGTCGCTTTTTACGACACCTCGGTAAGAAACGAGGGTGAATTGACCAACGGCTAAGTTGAATTGACCAACTTAGCCGGATAACACATTGCCTCAACTCACCTTAGTCGCCTTCTATACTTATTATAAAACAAAGCCCCCAAAAGCTATCTGTTTGTATGTGATCAATTTTCTCAAAATCTCCTGAAGGGTATCTTTGTAAGGTTTTTATTTCAAGGTAGTGCAATTCTTCCGAAAGGTTTTGGTAGTACATTACGGTTTCTGGTTTAATTAATATTTTTAATTTAACTTTGTGACACACTCGATTTCCACGCGGGTGAAGCTGCAGGCACAGCTAGGTTACAATAAAATACTAAACATTTATGTAAGAATCACAATGTTCACACTGCTTCTAATGTACAAAAGTTAAAACGTCGTTTGCTCGCTCTCTGTACACATAAGGTATTCGCGTTAAATTGTTCCTTTCATGCAAAAATTACGGGCATGTAAATGCAAATTTATAATTGAATTAAATTAATATTTGCCAGTTTAACTCTCGCCGGCGGAATTGCGGGTAATTAAACCAATTTGTATTACTCTTTATTGTTCCAAGAGTTATGCGAAAGATTTAATAGACGTAAAAAATTAGTTATCCTTACCTCCCCGCCTGTGTTGTCATAAAACTACGACACTGAAGCTATCAAAGGCGCTCTAATAAAAGCAGGGTAACAAAGCGGAATACAACAGTACTGTAAGTAGGCTTTCCTACATTCGATTGTAATCCTTATTGTCACCAACAGAAAAGCTAAGATTCTGTAAAATTGAAAAAGTACCGCGTAGCCGACTGTACAGGTCGTAACTTTGTATGCAGCGTTGTTTTCATTGATGACTTTCTCTTCCTCTTTTAATTTACCTCTCACATGCAAATATGTTTCATTATTTTTTCGATAAGCTTTATACTGTGCTGTATAGTAATATATATTTACACATACATTAAAGGATAAAGGAATACTTTTAGAATATTATCTTTAGTCTCGGTTTAGTTATGTTGAATATCTTTTTTAAATAAATAATAACCAATTTCCAATTAACTTATATTACAGTTAACTATTTTTATTAAAGATGCTTTATTAATAACAGTTCGCTAGTTTTTATAATAATACAACTTCAATTTACTGCGGAATAAGGCTAATTAAAAAAATGCTTAGAAATAACTTACCTTTTGAAAAATTTCGGTTTATATATTTTAAACACTAGAAATAAACCCACACTAACCCACAATTAGGAACCGATTAAATTATAACATAAGTTATCGTGTTGCAAAACTAAAGAAGGCAGTAGGCGCGCAAACGAAAAAACAACGGATGTTCGTGTTCCAAATATGGCGACCCCATGTCGAAAACCGCAATGTTCGTAGACTAAAAATCTTCCAAGGTTGGATAGACACAACAAATTTAGATTAGAGCAAGGGATAAATTTTTGCAGAGTGCTTTAGAGAGTTCGAGCTAGAGGTGAATTTCGACTTTAAAAATATTAACTAAATTATTTAAATCAGGCTTGCTATGCAGAAAATGTTGATCTAATCAAAAAATATAGCTTTATGTTTATTTGGAAATAATTTTGACTTCGTTGATACATCATTTGTGAACATAACATCGTAATACACAGTGTATTAAAAGTCCGAAGACGATGTAATAGACGTCAGTGAAAGACAGACTTAATACCGCGTCGCAACGTTAATTGCTCAAATCTCTAAATACTTGCCAGACCTCTGCTTTTTACTCTCGCCCTCTGTCAACCATAATTAGTTTTTTCCCCCGCAGTAATCGCTGTCGGTACAAACATGCAATGCTCTTAATGAAAACACTCGCAAGTGGTCGTGCTTAATGTTTATTTACTTCCACTTTGTTGTAAGATGTTACTTCCTGGCGTCTGTTCATAACGATGAGTCTCACTCTTAAATATTACTAGCTTTAACCCGCAACTTCGTTTGTGTGAACTGTTGTCGCGTGATAGGTTGATAATAGATGGCGCTTTTGAATGTCATCCTATTCTTGTAGAATTAACAGGATTTCTATAGCCTGTATGTCACCCTGGTATATAAGAAAAATTGTGCCAAATTTCATTGATATTGGTTCAGCGGATTTGCCCTGAAAGAGTAACTTACATCCATACTCGCAAACTTTTGGATTTATAATATTAGTAGGAAGAATTCGTATATTTTACTGTTCTTTGTCCCTCTACTTTTAACTCCTCTCCTCTCTATACAAAAACATAGAAAACTTATCTACTTAAAAAAGCTTCGTAGCAAACGCGCTCTTACGTTTGTCATTTGAGATTACAGCGAAATATTATGTAAACAACAGTCTACAATACTTTCTTGACACCATTGAAACCATTGTGATATGGCTAACCATATCACAATGGTTTCGATTCCTATGCATGCAAATTGCATGCAAATGCTAAGAATGAAAAAAATGTTATTGAAATTTCGTTAGTGATTACGATCACGTTCTCTGATCGTTTTGTTTCGCTTGCGTTTTACTTTGATAATATCAAATATTTCAAATCATATTTGAAATTTTAAACAAGAAATGCACACATATAGCTTCAAAATTTGAGTCTAAATTCTTTATAATAACAAAAAGCAAATTCTCAATGCTTTATTGCAGATTTTGAAGCAAAATCTCAGTCCACAACAAACAAATTAATTATACAGCAGTAAGTAAAGCAGAAAAATTATGTACTATCTCTTTGTTTTCCTATTCCCTTTATTATTTTTCAACTCCTAAACGTACACTTCATAAAGAATAGTATAACAATAAAGAGGTTTTTCACTTTGCTTTGGTTTAAAAAATGTGTAATTCTTTATACATTTTCCCTTAAGAAGTAAAATCCCAAGATGGCGTGTTTAAGAATACCGAGAAAAAATAAGATGTAAACACAATATTTTGTCGCTTAAAGGTATGAGATAACGCTGTCGTGTTTACAAAGACGTTAAGTAAATCTCAGGCAGCTGTTGATAGCGCGTAAATCTCCATTTTGCGTTAGTAGAAAACAATATAATAAATCAGTTCCTATTCCTTTCTCCCTAGCGAATTTATGAAGTCATAATATAATTCAATTTATGAGAATTAACACTAAAACGTTGTTTGACATTGTTTTGAATCGTTACACAGTTAGTACATATTTTTAATAGTAGGTACACGAAACAGTTTAGTGGTGTTTAGTGGACTACTAAGTTCAAGAAACAGATAGAAATGGGGGTTTTAGGTCTTGTAGCAGCAACAGCCTAGACAGATAGCCTCAAAAAGGTCCTAGACATCAACTGGATTTAAGCACCATAAGTTTTATGTGGCGTGGAAATACTTTGAGGTGACCTATGTCCTTTTTTCTGCCTTCAGCTCCCCGGATCGCGGGTTCAATTTACACGCATTTTTGCGTATATTTATTTATTATTTATGTCCACCAATCAACGTCCATTGTTTAAAGTGAGGTACAGTCATCGAATGATATGTCATGATAAGCAGTCAGGATGTAACGGAACATCTGGAAAACTACTTTAAAAAATCACGATACAATAGTACGATGAGAACGAACTTTCGAAACGGAAGTATCAAATGATCTTATTCACCTGCTTATTTTGACAAAACTAAAGGCACTATTTAAATAGTCTAAAATAAATATCAAAATATAGTGCACAAGGAAAATTTAATATTTGATCGATTGTAGCGTAAAAATAAAATTTAATATGCCAAATTATGTCCTAAATCTTTTCCAATATTATTCTTATAAACAATACTTATACCTATTATAATTTAGACAATAACATATTATAATTTATAATTTATAAATTGTTTCATATTTATAAAACAGGTTCAATTATATGAATATATTAATATACAAAGTATATATGTATAGGTTCATTTCACCACCTCTTTAGTCAAACTGTCGCCCCGCAGTAGGTGCGATGTGTAGCAAAAAAATGAAGGCAATTTCAACTCACGCCGCAAAAAAAGTAAATTTTTACATTCTAACTCCATAGGACCAGAGAGCAAAGGCCTTTTAGCTTTTTACGTTGTTTGTTTTATTACAAAAACGAATTATTCCAGGTAGAGACACGACCAAAAATAAATATAACTTTCAGCCTAATGAAATTCAAACTTCATAAACACCTTCCAAGATTTAAGTGTGAAGTTTTTTGTATGATATTATAATAATTTTATTTGTCCTTAAAGAACATTACAATAATATTTTTTCATCGCCATTAAAACGCCGAAGGAAAAGTTCTATTGAAACTTTTGATAAATTTACTTGAATTTTAGTGATGATATAATAGAAAATAATTTGTGGCAAAGCTAATCAAAATGTGGTTCACAATTGATATGAATTTAAGTATACATACTATCCACATTAGAGAAAAAGTTGTATATTGCGTGTTCACATATGAATTGTCCGCAATGATCTTTATTTGACAGGGGATGACTTTTTAATATTATGCTATTAACAAGTGTTACAACAAGTTAGTGACAAGTGCGGCGGTCAGTTTGACATGTATAGAAAAATTTCACAGACCCATTCATGCGGAACGATGAGGTCTTGACTTCCCTACTACAACTCCAAAAGTCTAGAGAGACTAACCAAATATATGGACAACATGAAAACACATTGAAAGCGGCCTGTATTATTCTGACTGAATAATAATTCCAAAAACACGGTACTCAGACATTTTTTTATTGCTATGAGGTAGAGCCTATCAATACATGCGTAATACACATCATCATGTTAGCCAGCCCCACCCAGCACCAGCCCTCCACTACACGTCACCCGAAACAAGCCCTCTGCTACACATCACCTAAAACTATGAATTAGCCCCATGGAAAAAAGCCCTTAAAAAAGCCTTCTAAATCGCTGAACTTCCACACTATTATCTCCGTATTTCGCAACATTGGTATTAAAAAGCACTGGAATTGTGATTACATATGACAATATGTTTAAAACAGATGAATCTACATTTCGGGTGAAAAGATTCATACAAAGGTACCAACATCGCTCGCAGTAAAACATTTCATAAAGTAATGCTGTGTAAAACACGATAACTGATAAGAGATGCAATACTCTTTTTCAGAATTTATGCTTATATGTTTACTACGAAAAGTGGAATGCTTTTAAAAAGAAGTTTAATCTGTTCTGTAATACTTTGTTTCCAACCACATTATCAGATGAGTTAGTACTGGAATATAGACTTCTAGAAAAACCTTTATATAAAAATAAATGCGGCCATAAGTTAAGTGAATTAAAAAATAATGTCCTCGAACAATCAGTTACAACTGCGCACCTGTACATTTTAACACAGTTCCCAACCTACACGTCGTACCCACGCCGTTATTTATAGGACGTTTTTATAGTACACCAAGGACACTCCTTGTTTTAATTTCGCTTAAGGAGGAAAAACATTTTCCATCGGCACCGTGTTCTCACCCTATACCGCCGCGAGCCTAATGTCGCGAGGCAACAAAATTTATCACGTCGCTTGTAATTCAGTCGTCGTCACCCCGCGCCGCTCTACGTCACCCCGACTCCCGACACACTTACGTATAACGTTTTCTAATGAAATTGTCCACAAACTCGCTCGCCACAACCCCAAGGCCCGTTGACGCCGCCGGATGAACCGAAAAAAGTATAGCTCGCGTTACTAATGGCTTCATTTATCTCAGTCACTAACACTGATACGCCACGACGATGTTTTATATTTAATTTAGCGCTGTACGGAATAAATTACGGTCGTATCGGCCCTATAAAGGACAAGCAAGGTCTTGAATTATTGGCGGGTTACTAGTCGGGTTGGGTTTTTAGATTAATTTATTAGTAGCTAAGTGATAAGTTATGTTATTTGGTGAATCCAAAGTTACGAGTCTTGGTAACATTGTGTTTGGCAAAAGTTTCTGCATGTTTGTTACGTTCCCCAGAAAGAAGTTGCGAACAAGTTACTACACCGAAGTTTTCTATGTAAATACAAAAAAGTAAAATTGAAATTAAACATTATAAACTTCTTGTGTCCCTTTTTTATTTACAGTTTGAATGCGTAATAAATTTTGATAATTCACTTTAGTGTGTTGACATTTATTTTTTCATAGAGTTTACATATAATTGTGATCCTAACAAATGTTCGTTGTTATCATACTTTATCATTGCTTAAATTGGGTTTCTAAATAAAATAATAATTTAATATAAAGTTAAATTATATTATTTATCATAACTATTAGTAAGAGGACAAAAAAACGCTTTTAACGAAAAATAAAATTTCATTGCTCTATCAATCTATACTATAATTTTGGGTAATAATTATTGCCATTTTATTGCATCTCAATTATGCTAAGAATTCGGGAAGATGCTATATGTATGTTCAAGGTGTTATATGTATGTTATAAAATGGACATAAATTTTAAAACGTTACGATATTTCGATACGTTAAGCTCTCCTTTTCAGTATTAATGATTTTGTGATCACATTTATATTAATAAAAATGTAAATTAGAAAATAATTTTAAAACATACGTATAAATAACCAGAAAAATAATTATGTGGCATACTGAGCACGGCAAATTAAAATAATAAGTGTCATGGTTAAACTTGAAGAGAGTTGTGTTTACCGCGTTCAAGAAACGCACAAAGGAAAACAGTCCTAAAATAAACTTACACAAGGACCGCAAGGAATGGTAAATAGTTTGAACTATGATTCTCCTTAATGTCCGCTTTATGCCTTAACTCGTTCCAAGCTCATGTAAGGCGACTTATCCTACAGGTTTACGAGGAACGATAAACGTATCCTGCCGATGACTACAACCCTTACGTTTGCGCAAACGTATTCAAGACTGTAGGCTTATCTTTAGAAGTATTTCTTCTTGGATTACTGGACTTGCGTTGAGAGCCATAGAATTTTCTTCTTTTTAAGTAAAGCGTAAAACAAAAATTGTTAAGCTTGTGTTTTTTAAATCATCGTATCCGAATTTGAATTCAGTAATATATAGTAACATAAATCAGCTTTTATTTTATGTAGCTTTGTGTTCAAATAATTAGTCCATACTGCTAGAATCTTTCTCAGGTATAGTTTTTTAAACTACGACCTTAAGAATTACCTAGATCATTTTCATTGGCTATTATACGAAGAAGTGATTGACGCTGATAGTATTTTAGATACCTTAACTTATTACAATGACTTCGATAGTTTTAATGTTAATGTTAAATTTAATGTTAATAATTTTCCCGTTGTTTTAATAGTATACATAATATGTCAATCAGTTATAGTATTTTAATCTATATTTTGAAACAAACATTGCATTTAAAGGTTAATAAAATTAATATTTATAGAGTGTTTATTGATCTTATAAGTATAGATTATAAGTATTTTTTGATTAGTTAAGGAAGTAAAAAATGAAATACAATAATTTAACCTAAAGTCAACTTATCCGACCAATATAGCCGTACAACTCGTTAAATTTTACGAAAGTAAGCAAAATTGAACATTCTAAATACGGTGGCACAAGACTAGACAATCTTTTTTATAATTTCCTCTCAGTATCCAGATTCAAATATTCGCGTACATGAAATTAAAGTAAGCCACATTTAAAAGCGTATCGTATAATTTGGCAACTGAGCGTTATTAGATAGTGCTTTGGCCTCGTTAGCTTAATTAGTATAGCTTTGTTAACCTCTACCGATGTTGACATTTTATTTACATCTTTTATATAATGTACACAAGTCTTTATAAGTTAAGTTTCAAATTAATTAGCATTTCATTAATTTATTTTCATTTTTAAAGTATCATGTTATAATTTTATTATTAAATTGTATTTTGTTAACATCATCATTCATCAGTCTCCTCCATTTATCCCACTCTTAGTGGGGTCGCACAACATTTTTTAAACATGCTGTTAGTTATTCTACGATCGGCCGCCTGCCTGACGTGCTTACCTTAGTTGCCTTTAACGACAACTCGGTAAGAAATGAGGGTGGTCTATTCTACTTAGCTTCCAACTTAGTTTCCACACGGCGGGTACAACACATAACAAGTGTATATGTTTAAAAATATATTTAACAAACATGTTTTGCTAACCATTGTTATTATGTACGACATGTCTAAACATTTATAGGTAGGTATAATCAAAAAAGCGTTTTATTACTACGTCAATGCAACTTTTGATGATTAACAGTAGGTACAAATATACAAGATACCTAGTTTACAAAATAAAATCTACCGAGAACACAACACTAAACAACACAATCATAATCACCATAAAAAATATAAGTCTTCATATCATAATTAAATAAGAAAACAAAAGTACGTAAACTCTTCTGAAATGTATACAATTGTCACATTTCCATGCATAAATTTCACTTTCCAAGACATTGCATCGCTTCATTTCGCTAACACAATATTTTCTCAATTTACGACTGCAGTACAGTGATGGATAATAATGTGAACATTTTACGCCATGCAAAACTATTCGTGCAAAAGTACGCTATGTTCGCCGTCTTAGCTTAGTTGCCACAGTTTGGCGAGCCTCACTGTTTCGGAAGCCATGTAAATCGTGGGCCACAGTAAACTTCCTAGATATCCCGCCAAAGGACAAGACGCTAATATATGCAACTCTGCATTCTACGTATTGTTGCTTAATGCAGCGAGTTCCTCGGCTTCACTTATTTATGCGTTCAAACTTGCAGATTTGTAAATTTCCCCTCGTTATGTGTTCTGTGTTCTCTTTGCACCTACGAATACATTTGACAAATCGTATTATCATGTCTGAATAATACAAGTTGGTGTTAGGAATTATCTATGTTAATCTACAGTTTAACTTCTTCTTGCATCGTTATCTCATTGATGAGAATCGTGGCTCTTTGGAGATAGGACATTTTCAATGGTGTAAGTGTACAGTTTAACTATGAGATATTAAAAAAACTAATAGGTTTAAAAGTAGCTGAGAAAATGGTTAAGTATTTTGTTAAATACTATAAATATTCCACATCTGTTAGTGAGAGTAGATTAACAATTCGACCAAGCATTGAATAAATATGCATTAACACTCATGATCCTATTCGCAATAAATTTTATATTTTACTGTAAAATATAAAAATTTAATTACTAGTGTGGTAATGAGAGTTAAACTAGTATGATAATTATTATGAAAGCAAAACTTCTGAGAATTTGAACATGTAATTTGCATAGTGATTTTTTTAGGCTAAAATTATTGATTGACTTTATTTACATATATTGGCTTTATACATACATAGTTACCGAAATTCATATTTATGTGCAAATTGAAAAAATGGCTAATTTTCTTCAATTTTACTTAACTTTTATTAATTCATATAACTCTAAGCAACGAATTGATGCGTTTACATCTATTCGTTTACCACATAGAAGCTGTTTTAGAGAAGATTAAAAAAAGCTGTTAAAGTTTCTTAATCTTTTGAAAATTTAAATTTATAACAATTTATATGCTTACAAATAAGTAGTACAAATATATACATAGAGATTTATTAAACAATAACAAACTCCATCCCTTTATACCTTTGTCTTGGAACCATTAAAATAGAAACACGGTTCCGACCACGCAGCCTAGTAATTTCTTAAACCCTTTTCTCTTAGTTAATTTAAATTAATTTATTCCCCGCCC
Organism: Morpho achilles; assembly: GCA_947086495.1. Classification (NCBI taxonomy): domain Eukaryota; kingdom Metazoa; phylum Arthropoda; class Insecta; order Lepidoptera; family Nymphalidae; genus Morpho; species Morpho achilles. Next base: position 13,030,536 of record CAMTZB010000019.1, read on the forward strand.
TGTTCGTGCTTCTATGCAGCTCATTGTGGTATTTCCTCTACTAAAACTGGGGACGTAGGCTAACCTTATACGTATAGAAACAGCTTTTATTTTTCTATGCAACCCCTTGAGCTTTCTTAACTTACCTATGTAAATAGTCGGGAGTTTTCCTAACAAAACCCGCTGCACCGCAGTTGACTGAAGGATACTATTTGTATTTCATTATCAACAAAAGCTTTGCTGAAAAGATGATACTCAGCAAATTCGAGTTACATCCAAGTGTACACACCGCACTAACGGCGCCCGGGCGAAGATATTTCCCAGTCGTATTTACTCAGGCGTGCCAAAATTGTTTGCTTACATGTTTGACGCGCCGCACGCAACACTCATTATGGCAAACGGGCTTTGTTCAGTCTTAGAAAATATATTGTTATACCCGATAGAGCATGTTCTTTATACGTTTTATTTATCATTGCAGGTAAGTTGCTGAAGCCCTCGTCAGACTAATGGCCCTGGTTCGGTGAGGATACCTCTTTGTGATAGTTTGCCAACATTACAGAAAATGAAATGCGATTATTTGTAGTTTCCTTTAGAATATAAATCCAGACGGGTCATTATTCAACAAGTGAGCGAACACAGAACAACTGTACATTTTATCCGTTGGTATCGTAATGATACAAGTTACAATTTAGTAGCTAAGACAAAGCAGTTAACAGCACTAAACACACATTACGTTTCTTCTGGTGCGGGGCTAGTCGTTACACTTAATTGTTCATACAACAAGCCAGCTGGGAATTGGCTCCAAATGTTTCGTGTCTGGGACATAGTTATACCACAAACTCGACGCCGTAATCGCCCGCAACTTTAAACATAGTTTTAGGTAAAACGAACCCAATTTTGTTAGCTTCATGTGTGATTTTCGCGGTGGGTTGGTATGGCTCGTGAGTACATACACAGCGGTGATGGAAGGCACAATACACGGCCATTTACACCTGCGATTCTTCTTCATCTTCCCTAAACTGGCACACCGCTTTGTCTAAAGTAATTATGCTACATAACGTATTACTCTTTTGGGAGCGAGCACGTGTGGGAAACGTTTAATCACTTACTTTACATTTGCGTACGCAAATAATCCGTTAATTTAATTTCGGCTCGGTATTTATGACGTTTATTTAATTTATTATCATATCAAAGTGTAGGCTTCATTTAGCGGATTTTGTGTGCGTGTGAATAAACGGTAATTATATAATCATGTTTCACCATACACATGGGAAAAATTTTAATGATTTCATAATGGGTTTTGCTAAATGAATCGTTATTTTTTTTCAAGTCATGGTATTCAAAACAGTTTCTGCGTGACGTTCGTGTTTTATGAGACCGCGGTGATTACTGTAAAGTGTAAAGCTCACAAAAATTTGTTTAATGTTGTAGATTGTTATTTACATTTTCAGAGTGGTTTTAAAACATTTTATTTTACTTTAATTTTTTATATTTTACTGTTGCTTAAATAGAATATAATGTATACTTTAGTACAATTGTAACTCTGGACGTTTCTATAATGTATAAATGATCTTCCTGCCTGTATCCCTCACTAATTGGGGTCGGCACAACATATTATAAACCTGTTGTCATATGATTTGGCTACGTATTTAACGGCCAGCCGCCTGCCTGTCGTCAACTTACCATAGTCGTATTTTACGTCACCTTGACAAGAAAGAGGGTGGTTTATTCTACTCAACCGGACAACACACGGTGGGTCAACTTAGCATAGTGGCCCTTTACGACACCTTGATATGAAATGAGAGTGGCCTATTCTACTCAGGCGGATACCAAATGGCAGGTTGACTTACTTTGACTAAAGTAAGTCGACCCGCCATTTGGTGTCCTGTTACGATACCTCGGTAAGTAAAGAGGGTGGCCTATACTCAGCCAGATACAACACGACAATTTATGTAATGTATAAAATGAAAGATATACTTCTACATGCATAAGAAAAGTTGGGAACTTTCGCTTATTGAAGGAATACGATATTGATCATATCTCAATCTCAGTATAAATGGCCATAAAATGCATGGCAGTAGTTCGTACCCTTCGTGAAGCCCTTCACACCATTGATATTTATGCTTTTTCGGAATCCATTTGCAGGGTAAACTTATTTCGAAACTTTTCTTTTTGAGGCAAAAATTCCCGGGATAAATGTTACTAGAGTGTTGTAATTGGCTAAGAAGTTATTACGCTCTCTTTCTTTACGAGAAAAACATCAAGAAATCGTAACCGATCTCGGGGAGTGATTTATTGTTAGGGCGAAAATGCACGGTAAACTAGATCGTAGAAACTGTTTTTTGATTTCTGTATAATGTACGAAGTAAAATCTAATGTTGCTTTTTTTAATATGTATAGTTTATTGTAACTGTAATTAAAATACAAAAACAAATAGTTTTACCTATATTGAATATGTATATTTCAGATGAGTCAAAATGAAGAGATTAACGAATACTAAATTTTATGATATAATATGTAATAAAATCTAAATATAATATGTAATAAAACTTTACTGTAGGATTTATTTAATATCTTTTTTAAATATAGATTTTTTTTAAATTCATTCAGAATTTCATTATAAAAGAATACATAAGCAATAAATCAAAGCTTTCTAAATTCTCCATCTTATGCTAACAGTAATAAAAGGATGCAGTAAATTGACATATTTTACTGGTTGGTTATATTCTAAATAATAAAAAGCTTCAAATTTGTTTATGTTATGGATATAAGCATCAATTGTTTTTACTTCTCCATTACGATGTTAAAACGTAAAGCGAAAAATCAGACAAACAATCATCTTCTTAGTCACTTTTAGTGATGATCTTTTAAGCAAAACCCGACAAACCCTACTAACACATTATTTTAGACACTAAAGGTATCTACATGTAGTTTTATATGTAAATAGATCAAATATAAGCACCTTAACAATGTGAATCTCACTCTTTATTTGGTTTTAGAAACTACCGCAGACCCACCACGAATAGGTTTTGACTTTTATTCCAAAAATATCGTGTACATAAAATAAGGCACAAAAGCCATTTTATCTGACAGCGCGTTGTTTGAAATCATAACAAATAGCCCTTTAGAAAACCGCATCCCGACCCGAACTGTCCTTCGGAAGGGCGAACCCTTTACACATTACAAATAGTCCAAGAGGCGGTGGCCAAATTTCCTATAAATTACATACAAACTCGTATGTGTGTTTTTGATATACAAAAATGGTAATGGCTTATCATTATTATTTGAATATCAATGGAACGTATGAAGTTCGTGACCTAATAAATTAATACTTACCTTGCAAATTACGTAAATGTACTTTACATTCTTGTTCTATAAAAGTAATTCTACATGGACTGTTAAACTGTCTTTGTTTTATTTAGCGTTAACTGAAACTTTTATACTTGAAATCATGAAATAGTTAATCTTTTTTTATATGTACTGTAAAATTGACCTGCCGTGTGGTATCCGGCTAAGTAGAATATACCACTCTCATTTTCTTACCTAGTTGTCGTAAAAGGCGACTAAGGTAAGTTAACGTCAGGAAGACGGCCGGTCGTAAAATATCTAGACAAAACATGTTACAACATGTTTGAAACATGTGCCAACCCCACTTAGAGTAGTATAAAGGCAGGAGAATGATGACATCTTTTTATGTATTACCTTATATTTATTAATTTTATATATTTGTTTCATAAAATCTTTTTCTATGTCTCTTAGTGTCATTGTCAGAGAACAAGCGCAGTTAAGAGCCTGTCATTGGAAACTCTCCCACCCTCAGCTATTCGTTATATCTTAATGGATTACATGGAATAAAGTAGGCATCGACAAAACAAAATGCTTCGAATATCTGACCACATAGTTTGCCGACTAAAACAAAATTTATTGCGTTTGACCTCAGTAATACTTGTCGGAGACATCCTAACCTGAATGTGTGGGGAGATTCGGCCTTAGAAAGCTGGTCTATTCATTATGATTTTGTACGCAACGCAATATTTTATTACTTAAACTACATATTTTCGCGAAATAACTAATAAACTCCTTGCAATTTGCGGAAAATTTTCGTTTATTAATGAACTTTTAATTATTAGTATACTTAATACTTACGTTATATATTACTAGCTGTTAAATAAAAAGGGATATAATATGTGTGGGGAGATTCGACTTTAGAAAGCTGGTCTATTCATTATGATTTTGTACGCAACGCAATATTTTATTACTTGAACTATTTTCGGGAAATAACTAACAAATTCCTTGCAATTTGCGCAAAACTTTCGTTTATAAATGAACTTTTAATTACTATTCAACTTAATACTTACGTTTATATATTACTATAAAATAGAAAGGGATATACTGCGACTTCGTTTGCCTTTAATTATGGACGTATAAATAAATTCTGTACATATGCCAAGAATAATTTTTAAATAATCATAAAACAATGTTCACAAAAACAACCACACAGCGAGTCTCCTTACTTTAGCCGCCTTTTACGACACCTCGGTAAGAAATAAGGGTGGTCAACTCTACTCAGCCGTATACCACACAGCGGGTCAACTTCTCTTACTTACCTTTTACGACACCTCGATAATAAATGAGGATGGTCTATTCTACTCAGCCGGAAACCACACGGCATAGTTTATAGTTTACTTAATATTAATATGTCAAATCATATACGAAAATTTATTTGTGATAGTAAAAACATGGTAACAAGTAGTCATTCAATTCAAATGTAGCGTGTATGATGCGTCCATACATCGCGTCCAGCGTTCAGTATTCATCACATTAAAACATATTTCTGCACCCATCGACGCGATTACCTGCTCATATCCCGTTCGTTTGCCGTTTATTCGAATGCGTTTTACTTTGAGCGTGTTCATTTCACGCTCTTTGATGGCCTATTTAGACATTTGATTTCAACTCTCTCCCATTATTCACTTTCAGAATACCCTGCTTTGAATTAGGAAACAAATGTACTGTTTTACGGCAAGAGTTTTTAATTCTCCTAATGCACGCCCTGCCTCGTTTCTTTCTACTTAAAGTGCAATTTCTCTATGTATCCCTAGCATTATCTACTGGCAGCTTTCTGTCGCATCAACTTTTGTGTTGACAGTTTATTTTAGCCTCCATCTTGAATATTCTACGTTTTACTTTGAAATAACAATTCTGCCTTACTAGGTGTTTATTACTTAAGAAACTTGTAATCAAAAAATTTAAATTAAGTTTAAATGATACTGAGAAAATTTATATTAAACATTAAATAACGTTTCACTAAATAAATCTTGGATAATTCTCGGCGAAATTGAACAAAGAAGATATTACAAGTGCGATTTGCGAGATGCTTAATCAGACTTAATGATTACTATGATTTCCATCTCCCGCCCGACGAAACGAGAAACTTAATGAAAAGTCAAGCAAACTCAGTCGAATACAAATTTTAGCATTAGTATGCAAGAGCAAAGTTTTTATTCAATATAACTTGCAGTATTTAATCTTTCGTTTGTCTTTTTCGCATCAGCAATACACGAGTTGTTGTAACTTTTCATTTGCGCTAAATAAAACAATTGAAATGATTATTTTATCGAAAACCCCTTGTTTACCTTTTAATTTAAATCTTTTGTTACGAAGTTTGTGTTGAGGTAAACAAATTAATGGGAACCATAAATTTGAGGCCCGCTTTCAGTGAATATCATTAACTTATTTGAAATGAAAAGTAAAATATAAATTAAGTTTCTGTAATTTTTTCCAATAAACAAATTGTAAGCTTTCTATAGTTGGAAGACGATGTAATTATTACCTGGGTGATGAGATGTGCTCGGATTTTTTTTTGAATATATTAAAAAAGCAAATTAAAAATTAAAAAAAAGAGATATTATCTGGAATCGAACCTGGTATTCCGAATTGAGACAACCTCTTGCCCAAATGAGCTATCGTTACTTAAAATTGACAGCGTACTTAACATTTGCTTTTCATAAAATTGAAGCATTTTTTCAGTGCCCGATAACATAAATAAAACAACTTTTTTTGTAATAAAACCCAGGTAGATCAATTTTTCCCGCTAAAATCTCATGAAAATCAAAAATTCAGAAACATACATATACAAGATTATCTCATTTACTCGTAAATATTAAAGATTAATCTGAAAACAGTATTTCATTACCGTTACAGTATTTGAGTAAATATAAACTATTACAGTAACCTCGTTGTCATCAGACATTGCCTCAACCCACCACCTAATTCTGGTATGAATATGAAATTATATGTAAATATCAACCAAATGTTACCGCACAACTTGACAACACACAACACTGTAAATATACGGAAACCTTGCATTGAGTATACCAATACATGCGAATTCTAATTTATTAGCTAACGTTTCACGAATTGTTTATGTTAGTCACGAATGGTAGGCGGGTGAGTAAATTATATTTTTATTTTATCAGTAATCCATAGTAATAATCCAGTATTATAAAAGTCTCTCTGTCTGTTACACCTTCAGGGATTTTCCGTAATCAAATTTGATACAATTAAAGCTTACATATATGGGTACAAAAATAAATAATTCAGAAATAAACATAGTAAAAAGGTGACCCAAAATATAGTAAAATATTACCAATCCCCATTCAATTGGTTATTCATTGAATAATATATCATCATCACTTTGTGGAAGTCAATAATACAAAAGCTTAGATGATGACATCATCATCAGGAGATAGATTTCACGACGAGTCTCTTGATGTTAAGGTTGCGGGGCGAAATGATCGTTGAGATTATGGTAGTGAATGTGTGCAATGCTAGTAATGTAGTGTGGGGTGGTGTTTGTGGATTGTATAAGGTATGACGACGAAGAGTTGAATTTTAGAATGACATAGATTTCTAGTAGATTTTAGTACAATTGTAACTCTAGTTGGATGTTTCTATAATGTATAAATCATCCTCCGGCCCTTATATGTATATGCACAACATGTTATGAACATGTTGTTACACGATTTGGCTAAGTATTTTACGACCGGCTGCTAGCCTGACGGCAACTCACCTTAGTCGTATTTTACGACACCTCGGTAAGAAATAAGGGTGGTTTATCTCAGCCGCTTATTACCACACGGAGGATTTTCTCAAATCCCAAATAATATCAAAATAATATTAAAATAACATTTGTAATACGGTGAAAAACATATACACATCTCAGTAAAAATATGGAATGATAATTATACGTAAACAAAGCTTTTATAATAAAAACAAATCGGCAAAGATTTGAAATTGCAGACGTGTTTGAAAATCATACAGGTAGACAGTCGTTATGCCGCGCACTCGTGCAACCGTCTAACGAGTGCGATATCACCCAACTATGTTCAACAGAAGTACTCGTTGTGTTTTAAACTAGAATCCATTTCATGACTGCAAACTCAAATGCGCATTTCCTCGAGCGTATCGCGCCACAATGTTAACTTTTACCACTTAACATCATCTTACTAACGTTTCCTTCGTGTTTTACTGAGGCTATTCATTTAACTCTATTTGCTTTACGCTCTACATCTTTAAAATTTATTTATTTGAATGAGTTAATCTTGTATGTATATATATATACATATTTTCGGAATCTCGGAAACGACTCCAACGATTTTCCTGTAATTCAGCATGTAGGGGGTTTTGGGGAAGAAAAATCGATCTAGCTAGGTTTTATGTAAAAAAAAATTGTTTTATCCCTTTATATTTCATTATGTCTTAATGAAAATTGCTTTTGAGATTAGATTCACTACACAGAGTAGTTTTCTTTATTAAAATAGTCAGCGAGGATTTAATTGAAAAACTGTAGTATATTGTCATCTTATATATAAAAATGAGTGTTTGTATGTCGTTCTGAAACGGCAAGCCCGGTTTTAATGAAATTTTAATGCAATCTTTAGATTGACCCAGCGGATGTTTCTGTAAAGTTTTGTGGAGAAATGAGCGTGGTTTTTGAAACTGTTGAGTTCTGTTTGCATTTCGAAATCAGACTGAGCCATAGCAACGAGTGGCCGGACAGCTTGTAACTATTAATATGTATAACTTACAAAGATATTGGATGGGGGTCATTATTATACATAACTAGCGGCCTGCCCCTGCTTCGCACGGGTATAAAATATATATCCCATGTCAGTCAGTGTAAAAAAAATGATTAAAATATATCCAGTAGTTTTGATTTATACATTTCTGCCCGTGGCCCGCATGGGTTAAATTTGGAGAAAAACAATTTCCTCTCCCTATACCAAGACGATCTCCTGCTATCTTTGGAATATCTAAACTCATATAGTACATTTTTACTTATTTACTTTTACATTTTACCTATGTATTTTATTTTTACAATTAATTACAGAATGTCTTTAAACAAACTCTAAAAGATTCGAAGTGCTATAGGGTGAAGCGCGGCGTCCTCACGGCATTTTAAATCTGTAATATCTCCGAAAATGTTCACTTAAATTGCATGCTGTAAACGGCCATATTGATCTATATTAAATCAACAATTTATTTAAGGTACTCAATTGGATAAGGATAAATGCTGTATTGTATAAAAATTGCTTTGAACATAAGACATCATTTTTCGTAAAAAAGTAAATGAAAAAAACTGCTATTGTGGGTTATCCATAAGAGATAGATATATACCATCGCGGACTTTTCTGTAGACCTTTTTAAGGTGTGTGTAAATACTTAGTGCATCATTTTGATAAATCTCGTAGGGTTTAACCTGCGTTTGCAATATAAGCGGAAAAAAATGTAATTATTTACACAAACCTCAAAAATTACAGTATTTTTCTACTTCGTATTGAATGTTATTATACGTACAAACCTTCCTCTGGAATTACTCTATCTATTAAAAAAAACCGCATCAAAATCGGTTGCGTAGTTTTAAACTTTTATGCGTACATACGGAAATATGGACTTTGTTTTATAATATGTAGTGAAGAATCGTTTACTGCAACAAAGTTAGACTTGTATATAGTAAAGCTCATTGAATCGAAAGCACTTTTATAAATAATTCTTTTTGCTGGAAACATTGCATCAATCCATACAATGTATACATTAATTTAATACTGTAGTAAAACACAATTGACCACTTAGCAAAAATGCACTATCTTCTCAGTTGTTCATGATTTTGTATACAATACTTACTATTATATACTTACTATAATAACTAAGTAGTTACTTAAATATATCTCCACCTTTAATTTCAAAATTAAATTATTCAATTAATTGCCTGTTCTCAACGATACCGCCGTGTGGTATTCGGTGGAGTAGAATAAACCACTCTCATTTCTTACCGAGGTGTCGTAAAATGTGACTTAGGTAAGTTGAACTGCCATGTGGTATCCGGCTGAGTAGAATATTCCCCTTTCTTATCGAGGTTTCGTAAAAGGCGACTAAATTAAGCTTACGTCAGACAGGCGGCCGATCGTAAAATACCTAGCCAAATCATGAACGATATGTTTATACGACAAATTCATTGTGTCAACACCATTTACGGATAAGGGTAGAAAAATGATACAATAGTCAACAAATAAATTAATAATAAATATATATGTGTTATGGTAGATAGACAACTTAATATATACTCATATTATTTTTAAATACATACTTAAATACAAATATACACCCAGACTCGAAGACCGACAAATTAATTTTTAATAAAATAGGGGCTCTCGGTGGGAATCAAACCCGCGACACGCGGAGCTAAAGGCAGGGTCGCTACCCTCTGCGCCAACGAGCTAGTCAATGACAAAAATAATGTTACAAAATTAAGTATTAGCATTAGATATTCAGGTTATTAGTCGTAACAGATTCAAATTGGGAAAAAAGTGGCTCCACCGGCGACAGGAAAGCGACGAAATTTGTATCACTTGTTATAATTACCAGTAAATCATGTTTCCGGTGATAGCGCGTCAACAAGGGTCGCATCAGAATTATACTGTTAGCATTTTCCGCCGTGACACTGTCTCAGTGCTGACGTCTCACTCTGATTATCTTTAATTAAAAAGTTTGTTTAGGCCGCCGCAAAATTTAAAGTTATTAAAAGAAATTGCCCAAGGCGCGTAAAAGTGCTAACTTGGTGAATCGTCATAATTGGATTAAAAGTGGTTACAAAGTTAACCAAAAAATACTCAGGGATTTTTCATGAGAATATTTCCATTGTTTAGCATTTACTGAAGGGGTTTTACGCATCGTATGCTCAAAGAATATTGACAGATATGATCACTTCTCGATTGGAGCTCGGCCAAACGAACGTCTAGATTTTCTGTACGATTTGTAACTCGATACTATTTTAGCTTCCGTTTAGAATAGATAACCCGCTTTAGAGTGTTGTGTCTATCTCATATTCTACATACTTTGCATAATATTTATAGTCGTTGCAGTATAACTTTACATTATTTTTGCGCTAAATTCACGCGAAATTTCGTATAAAAGCTAACGCGAGGTTTTTTTAACTTAAGTTCGGTAAAGTGGTAAAATTCGGTAGCAAAACAGCAAATTTTTATGTAAATATATTGCAAATAGACTATAGTTATATCGATACGTATGTAGAAAACTTGTCGCCGCATGCAAGGGCGGCTCAGTGAGGTTAGAGTGACGCCATTCGCGCAGTATGATTCGTTTTATTTATTTTAATCAAATGTACCCGTCGTTGTTTTGATGCGGCGAGGTTTGCTGTAGCGGCAGTTTTGTGTGCTCTATATTCGCCATGAATTCCGGTGTACGGAGTTGCGGGTAGATGAATATTTCAACATTTTACATATCCGACGAATGAATTCGTTTTTGCAGTGGATATATTTTTTTTTGTTCATTTCATTCAGTTATTTGATACGTTTATGTTTGTATTGCAAGGTACATACCTTTTATGTTAAAATATCTCTATCGTTTCGAGATTGGTAAAAATATTAAATTTTTCAGCCTATTTTTGTATGCATTGACGGCGAGATACATTCAAAGGATATAAAACAGAGATTTAACTTTTTGTTTTACTTTTTTTAATTAATTGAGCGCGTTACTACAAATATTATTTCACTGCCTGTTCAGTTCATTACAAATTTCAAAATTTATTTATGCTCATGGTAGTTGTTTCTTTTTAAATATCTTTACATACATATTAGGTTTTGGCTTATAATATATAATAAACACTGCAAGCTGTTACGAAAACAAATCGATTTATTATGAAAATTTTAATGTTATAAGGGTTGGGAGTAATTGAATATCCCTCTATCTACAAATAAAAAATGAGGATAAAAAATATAAAGGCAAGGAACACAGATATTCAACAAACGCAAGAAGCTGAATCCTATAAACAAACCTATGTCCAGAAGACAAGCATCCATAAGTATCCGATTAAAAGACACATACATACAAATCAATATTTGCATAAATAACTTATTTATTTATTTCTTTTTATACATATATTTAGAAAAGAGAAAGAAAAATTTAAAAAGCACATGTATAAAGGCGGACTTATCCCTTAAAGTGAAAAGATGCTACTAATATGTATAATTACTTAATCTAACTTACTTAATAACTTTATCATTACGATAGGAAAACCTATTCAATATCACCATAAAAATATTATAATATATGACGATTTAGACTGAAACGATTTCTGCGACAAAGCAAAATGTAATAAAGCGATTGCACTAGCTCGAATCCGATTATTCTCGAACACGTTATTAAGAATTGTCGGTCAAAGCTCACAGCGGGATGAAAATCTTCAACGTCGTATTTCTTTTATCTAATTGATTCCCTATCTCTTTGTGAAGACCAGTGCGTGGACTGCGATGCGGTTCGATTGTGCAGAACCAATCAATGGTTATGACGCATCTACACACAAAGCTGAGTGAAAAGAAAAAAAATACGTACAAACCACTTTAATTCTTCTTTCAAATGAAAAATCTTTGATAGACAAATTAATTCTTGATTTACTGTTTCATCCAATAGTCCAACATAATACAAATATTTCAAGACATCTACAATATTTTTTTTTACTGTTATAAAGTACATCACAATGCAGGTACTATATAGTAGTCAATCTAGCCTTAAAGCTATTAAGCAACTTAATTTAAACCTAAACTTATAAATTAACTTATATCTAAGAACAGGTCCAAGATCTTATCTTAGTCTTTCTTACCATAGGAGACACTTCGTTCTTGTGTTCTTTTTAATTTTAATCTACAATATATTTGATTTGTCTTTGAGTCCGGAAGTCTATTTAAAATGTCTTCCGTAGTATTTACTTACTACATCAAGGTTGCTATTAGAAGATCTCCCAATACGAGATTTTTTTTTCTTTTACGCTAACCCGGTATACAAACCCTAATTGTCCCAAATGTCATCAATATTTTTTTCTTTATGTATTTCGTTTACAGAAAATATTACTGTTTTGTTACCTATTAACATAATATGCTTATATTTTTATTTAATGTTTTTATTTAAAAATGTTTTATAATTTTTTGGTGCATGCAGTGACACCTTCATAAGTCGTACATGTTAAATTATTTTTTGTGTCTATTTTTGTTATATAAGTTTTATATGTAGCAACTACTGGATTTCCTAAAAAATAAATAAATATTACTTCAGCAGATATGTGTAAGACAGACAGATTTTCATCTATATAATCCTATACGTATGGATACGCGAGTACGCATAAGGTACACATAAACTAAACCAGTTGTTATATTAAATTATATAAAAGTAAATAGATTTTAACAGTTTGTAACGCAGAAGTTATTTACGAAAGAATTGATAAAAGTTTCTTACACTTTGTGAGCTTTCCATTTCATTGAATTAGAATATAAATTCTGCTTCCTTTGCATTTCTCGCAGTCTGCGCGCGATGTCCGAGGGACGCATCTGCACCAAAGGGGAGGGCACAGTAATCATTTAAAAATGGCGTGCATTCACTGTAAACGCATATCTGCGATTGCCGCTTACGTTCTACAATCAGATAGTCCTCATATCGACTTTTTCCACTTCGTTTATTGCGCCCGGTTCGGGAATAGTTTTTGTTTCTACCGTACTAATCAACGCCTGTACATCGCAATCCGAGTGAGATTTTCCATTTTGCGATTCTCAATAAAATGTTTCCCCATATTGTTACCAGTTGCAGTTATACCAGCTGCTTCTATAGCTGATAGCAATGTATGAATAACAGAGTATTACAATTTTTTTCTTCGTTTTAAAATCGTTTACAGAATTACGAGTTCTATTGAATACGGCCCTAAATAAATTAGGTGTCATAGTTAAAATGAAAAGCAAATAAAAAAATATCATTATTTCAAATATCATTCAATATAGAATTTGATTTATGTACAAATTATATCATCAATATTTTTTTAAATAAAATAAAAATTTTCGTTTATTGTGTTTCAATTGGTAATACACCAAAGTGTTTCTTAACCCGTTATTCTCTCCCGAGACACAGGGATTAAAGTTTTATTCCACTTCTTAGCATATAAGTATTATTATATAACAGGAATTCTATTGAGATATGGTACCTACATATTTCATTAACACTGTTTTACTGTAAAGCTAGCCTTAAAAAAATGGACTGGCCCGTTGGCGCAGAGGGTAGTGACCCTGCCTTCAGATGCGGGTCGCAGGTTCGATTCCCACCGAGGGCTAACATTTTCTATAAATGAATTTGTTGGTCGTCAAGTCTGGGCTTATATTTGTATTTAAGTATGAATTTAAAAATTATATCAGTATATAGTCACCAGTTGTCTCTCACCCATAACACAAGTATTAAGTTACTTATTTGGGGACGGACGACCGTGTGTGTAAGTGTCCCATATATTTATTATTATTAAGCAAAAAATGTTTACAATTTATTTTGTGCTTTATTTTCATTTTCATATCAATTAAAAAGATTACTTTTTAAAGCTAAAGTATGTCGTTGAACCGAAAGTTCGCATAAAGATAATATTTTTTTTAATACCTGTCCATCACAACAATACGTTTGTATAAATGCTAAAGCTTTATTAAATAGATTTATTTTAGGGAAATATTAAAACAAAACGATGAAGCGATAACAGGAATATAATAAATACGTCAGAATCCCTGCATAACTGGCGACGGCGATAGCCCGCCGTCAACTAATTACAATTGCGGTGATTCAAAGACCCTTCAGTTACAATTCCGCTCATTCTTCGAATGATTCGGGCTGCTGCTATGCGGTGCGAATATCGATTTACATGCCACTGTATAATTCAAAGTTTGAATAATGTATCGCCTTTCATTAGCACATTGGGCAGTCCCAAAGCGTATTTGCACATAAATTCCGCAACCTATACTCCTGAGGAGGCTTAGGTGTGAATGAAGGTTTTAAGGCCGTTATCTTTTTTTATTTAGCCTTAGCAATAATAGAAAACAAAGCAATTACTAATACGTATTGGTTGTTAAAAAAATCAATTTGACATTTGACACGTTGTGTACGATGTATAAATGTTATTATTAAATAAGTTTTCTAACACGTTCCCATTAAAAGTTTATAATATTTATAGAGATATTTAATACCAGAAAAACATTATGAATTTTTTGATGTAATGAAGTTTTTTTACTCCTTTTACTACAGCTATTTTAGTATATATTTCATGTTAGTACGGATTATTTACTAAAATTATCAAATTATGCTCTTGATAAAACGATAAATCTCTCTATTTCTTCCCGGATCGATCTAATTTTTGTGATGGAGATATTTGCAGGGGTGGGGAGTGACAGAAGCAACTCTTAATTTCAAGACTACAGTCAACGCGAACGAAGTTGCGCGGGTAAAAGCTAGTTGCTAATATTTAGTACTAACAATACTCTAACTAATTTTTCTCCTACATAAACACTGAATTCATACAGTTTAATATAATAGTAATAACCTTGTATACTTAATATACAAAAACTGTCTGTCTGTATTTGATCAATTTTCTCAAACTCTACTCTACTTTTATACGGTTTATACTAAAAGATTAAAGAAAGTGCAATTCGTTCAGAAGGTTAATAGTGCATTAATATTTATGGAAATTGTTTTGAAAAGGTCGCACGGTTGTAAAAAAACTCTCTTGCACCGCGTAAACCAGCACAGATACGCTAAAGTACTAGAAAATTGTAGATCTACAAAAATAATAACGAAAATACTGCCACAGTAAGTTTCTATCTCTTATGGCTAACTGACAATAATTACTTTTATGTTTAAAAAATTCGGGAAAAATTTGTAGCACTGAGTTTCATGCGGGCGAAGCCGCTGACACAGCTAGTCTCATATAAAATTGTGTATTATACGATTTAATAAATTAAAGGCAATTTTTAAAGTATGACAAATAATAAAGTTTGATCAATTTTCATCCATTTGAATTTAAAAAAGAGTTTTGTCGTTAAAAGTTGTGAAAAATTAAAATGTCTTTGGAAGGTTCATTTATAATTTATGACTCGGCTCTTTGTTACACGTTCGACGTAATAAATGATATTTTTAACAATATCAAAAATTTTAATGGACCAATCAAACTTTTTTATAGTGTTATCCATACTAATATTATAAACGCGAAAGTCTGTCTGCCGTTACGCTTTCACGGCTAATCTGCTCTAGTCATATACATAAAATTTGTTACAATTTAAGTTTATATAACGGATCAACATAGGGTATAAAAATATCTCGTTTTTCCTTCGGGAATAGGAAAAATACAATATAGTATATAACTGAGGATATTTAACTCTAAAATTGACGCAAACAAAGTCGGGGGTACTACTAGGTATCAATATTAATGTAGCTAAGATAACAAACATTTCTCGAACAGCAGGAGTAAGTTGAGGCAAACAAAACTTCATTCCACACTACAACAATAGGATATTACAAGATTAGTTACGGGAACCTGAATCGAAAGCAATTCTGTAAGGGAAACTGCCCAATACTGATTAATTCCGATAATTGCGAGTATCGCACTGCCATTATCTGACTCGCGATCGTTCTTAACATAATTCAAGTCAAGAGAAAAGTTATCTTTATTAGCTATGAAGTGGATACATCGCTCATAAACCGCTGGATTAGCAGCATATAATGAAAAGTTACTAAGTTCTCATTTTTTCATCTTTCAACTTCTATCATTTCTAGTATTTCTAAGTCTGTAATTTTGACATGAAAATTTATTTTTAATACGGAGTTGAAGTTCATAGCTTGAAGTAGAAATATAACTTCTTCTTTTCCAAACGACAAATGTTCAGTACTTAATATAGATATCTTCAATTGCTACGCTAGAAGATCTTGCGCATATCAGTTAAGTATATCCTTGAGTAATCCCTGCGATGTTTTTGAGGTCATTCATCAACTTAGTAGGCTAGGACTGGTCGATGTTTCAAAATCTTGGGTCTCTAATGTTAATAGATTCTTCGAATTATGTGTCTCATCCATTTCCTCAAACCATTTCTTTAACTTTTCAACATGATTACTAACTGACACGATTACTATCTAACTAGAACTTACTTCATTAAGAACAATTTCACTAACACGCGCATATATATATCCATTCTATTCGTTATTATGTTGATAAGTCGATTTATGTCCTTTGTATTTAATCATAATAGGCATCAAGATTGCCTTATTTATTTGATGAATATTACAAGACTTACCCATTTTGATAAGTCTTTTATACCGCACATACCAACTTGTCAATATTTAAATAACTCCCTTAAACATGTACTTCAAAGTAAACCTATTTATAGCTGTCCTTTAAGGTGTGAATTTTGGACTTGTTAAGTTATTGACGCATGGCACAGATATATGTTTCCCGTCTATAATTCAACAACCTGAATTAAAAATCCTTTTTTCAATATGAATAAATAGATGAAAACATATAAAAATACACCATCGGTCCATACTGCAAGCACTTGCCTGGTTTCTTTGACAAGTTAACACCTGAAGCGTAATAAATGTGCAGCTTGAATGTATTAAGTTAACCTGAATAGCAACTCCCTACCACAGAGTAACTAATGTGAGCAGGCGCCGTGCTTTACGCAAAACCTTGAATCAAAGCACGCATACAGATATGCGATCTTGATGCCGAAATGCGCTCATAATGTGTGTATTGGCTTGAATCAGAATTATGTACTCAGTTGATCTACTGTTTCCTATAACGTTTGAGTTATCCAAAATCTATGACTACCTCTTTTCGCTTAAGCAATTCTTTCTTCTCATTTTGAGACAGTCCTAGTTTATTTTAGTGAATGGCCGTTTCAATGCCCTCAAATGTATTAATGTCCTGTGTCGATACTATGTAGAAATATAAAAAAGGTTTATCGTATTTAGTTTTAACACAATATCTTCATTTACCATCAGCTATGATAACAGTCAACCACGGATATAAAACAGATAGATAAAGGTACATGAGAAATAATATAACCCAATGTAGCAGCTGAATTGTTTTGATTTTAATTAAGTTTAAGTGCGCAGTTAAGCCGGACCGCGCAGTAAAATCGAGGACGCAGCGCGTGCGACGCGCTAATAAGCATCGGTGAGCTTAACAGACGTGAACCGTAAATGAGAATCGCCGATAAATTGGACGTTATAATAAACATTATCACGATTGTGTCCCGTTAAGCGTCCACCCCCCTCCCCACGTCACAGGTGTTACCACAACAATGTGTCCGGAATCTCAACGACTTCAATTATTGAGTGCCTACCAAAACCGAACCCTTTTGAGCCCCTCAAGGGGCCGGACTGTCCATTTTCCCGATAACGGCGATAGCGCCGCATGGCATGCCGACAAGATACACAATAAATAAACTATCACAACCCATTTCCTTGTCAGCGCTGAATTTTCAAACTGCGAAAGTGTTCAACGTCAATGATCTTAGACACCGAAACGGTTGGACAGATTTTAATAAAATTTTCATGCTATATATAGGTTAAACTAGCGGATAACCTTGTAATCTTTGTTTGCAAGCGGATCATATTTTGTAGACAGTCATTGACAGTTTTGTTTCAAGGTATAACTACCGATACCGAAACAATACGAAAGCAATTCCTCACTTAGTTATTATAACGCAACATTTTGCTCAGTAGCGGAACTATATATGAGTAACCGACAAAAAGCGCAAAATTTTACGATCAAATGAAAACTTTCATTAAAAAAACATATCATGAATCTCTTTATACTCATATTTACTTATACCTATATAAGTTTTTGCATCACTGCGCAATATCTTTAACAACAATATCCTAGCAGTACTTATACAAATGAGGTTTAAAGAATTTGCCAGTGCTACACATATTAAAAATGTGAATTGAATAAAGTCGGTCGCTTCACGCGAATAAAACAAAAATAATCATGAGATACGTCATGACGGCGCAGGCGACATGTCGCTCAGCACCGATTAGATGTACGCCGGCAAGGGAACGCCTAATCCAATTGAGGGCCTGCATAATTCGCACAACTGCCTACTGTGCTCTATTGTAGTGCATTGAACTAAGCCTGCCTTGTCCGGGTAGAACGCTTAGTCAGTAGAAATTAAATCTGCGTAATTTCTGAGCCACTTAGGTTATTACATCTGAAAGTGCTCCGTTGTGTTACTTATCTCTATTTTCCTTAAGGCGATGATTTTCGTTACTTTTCTCGATTCTATTTACAAAACCATGTCTAGTTTCCATTTAGGTCTATCAAAAGTAAGTTTTAAGTTTTTCATCTGCATTAGAATAATTACAGAACTTATAATTACGTTTAACTGTTTCAATACGTGTGTAATTATATTTTTGACTATGTGTCTTCGCGAAATTACTTTTAGCAATATCATCGAAATTCTATGAAATTGTAAGTGCTAATTGTATATTACCTATGTATCTGAAACTCGTATCAAATATTTGTAAGTTAGTTACTTCTGATTGAAGTATTTAAAAAAAGTATTTCACATCCTTGTAATAGTATTTTAAGCAGAAGTAAAGAAGTAAACGATCCAATCAAAACAAAAAAACTACATATCGATATCTAATAAAACTGAATTGGATGATTACGCACACATATCACGTTGTCACTAATCTCGACTCTTAGCGCAATCTCTGGCCATTCCGACGAGAAAACAATACCACCTTTCACGGAGAACAAAGACGAAATAACAAAAGAATGGACTAGACGAATCGGTGCACAGCACATTATCGCCCTCGGGTCAGGAACACACATGCGACTGCCGCTGACCGGCTTTCGAAGCGAAAACTTTAAAAAAATGAAAACGCTATTCAATTCCAGCCGTGCAGTATTACTGGTGGATTTAAAAGAAAATGATATCGGATTTATGTAACACTACGTACAATAGTTTTATTTTTCAGTTGAACTGAGTCCTTTGTGCGGAATTCACTGTTAAAGTTCACACGTCCAGTTGCGATGCAACTAAAGAGGGAGTTAGCCACTAGAATTTAACTTTTTTTTTGTTTTATGATTGACAGCACACGAGCCGTGTTCGGTCGCGCGTTCCGTGCCCAGCGGGGCGTGATCCACTGCTAAGAGACCTACCTATCTACTGCCTGTTGTGCCCACATTGACACACGTTGCATAATGGAACACTGCAATAAAATCGCGAGCTCTGAATATTTTTGGTCCATTGAACTGTTCACTAGATAATACCATTCGGAACGCGGATTATCCTAACGTGAACACGCGCATTGCACTTACAACTCTACAGATACACTAACGGTTGAATATTTAATTACGTTAATAAAATAAAAATCTTCCATTCTCAAATTCAGTTACAACTATGTGTTCGTCTCGTTAGTACCTTCTACAAATATAAAATTCAATTTCTGAATGAGCACAAAAATCTTCTACCATGTTTTTCGCGTTCATTTTGCATCCACCAACGTAGAATCCTAATTATCTTTCCCAGTTAAGCTTAAGTGAATTATTCCGGCCGCCCACTGTAGCACACAAACAAAACAGCAAGTTCACAACCTCAGTCGAAAATACTAAAACATTAAAGAGAACTCCCGGCACACGTATAATATCCGCTAAGCAGTATGTACGCGGCGAATAAGCCCTGTATCTTAGCGAAGGTAACTGATCCGCGCTTCAGCCGGCTCAACTTTTAATAACGCCCGCAAAATCATCTAATTAATCTGATTACGGACCCACACTAGCGCAACACTCCACGCTAATTCCTACTTCTGAGCATTAAACAAACTTATTTGTCCCGTATAGTGCTCTATGGATTAGCTACAGTTGGCTGCGGCTTACGTGCCAAGATAACGTAAGGGAAATTCCAAAAACAACGCAAAACAGTATACTTATGAAGGAAATACACATTATTCATTTAAAATAAAAATATTGAATAGATTCCATCAATTAAATCATCTTGTTATCTGTTTTTATCAATTTAACCCTTATGTTGGTAACCGGGTACCCGGGTACCCTCTGTGGTGTATTTGTATCAATAATTCGAAGAAAATTCAATATTTTATTTTAATCTCTCGAATCGTCGTTATTTAGCTTAAAAGAAAGCCAGTTGAGAAAGCATTAAATTTAATTATTTACTTATTTATTTTTTAAATAAACTTAAACTTTACCTATCGCCCCATTAGCAACCGGGTACCCGGGTACCCACAGTAAAAATGTAGAAACTATTTTTTATTTTATTTTTATAAATGGATATAACTCAAATTTATTATAAGACATAAATAAATATTATATTTTTGTATGACTAATAATATTAAATCTGTCTGTCGTACTCGTCACATAGCTCTTACGAGTCTTTCGACGTCTTCTAATTAGCAAGGCATTCTAATACACACAGGACAAGATCCTGTCACTTTTTTCTTCCGGTTTTATCATTAGGACTTCTGGAGGACTGGACTAGGATTTATCTCGATTGCTTATGCTAGCGTTGTACCTAGGATACATTCAATAGCCATTTTTTTTGCGAAGCGACGCATTACTCGCGGATTCGCCGCGCGCTGTTCTATCGGCAATGCTACAAGTTCTTCACTTGTCTTCCGCATAAACTGACAACGTTCTGCCGGTCTCTTTACTATCATTTTATTATTTATATAAGTTATGTATGATGCAGGTGAAGAAATGTCTAGCATGTTGAACAACATTGCCATGGGCCATCTCGAAGATCGTTGTTGATCCATTGCGTCAACGCCAGCTTTATATTTAGTATAAAAAATTATAATTTCTGGTTTTCGTTTCTATTCATCAACAACTGATGTATCTAAATGCAGTTTAGGTAAAATAATTACAACTTTTTTTCGGAATATAAGACCACATGGTAATCTTTTCGTGAAATCCAAAAACTTGAATACTGCTCTCGTGTTAAGCTTTGGAAGCAAATAAGACTATTTGCTTCCACAGCATAACAAGAGAATTGTAAGGTTTATTTTATTTAGCGTGCCAACAATGCGAAAATTCCACAATAATATTTTTTTTGCAACGGGTAGAGTAGTAAAGAAGTTATTCATGCATATGTTTCTACTACTATCTCGGTATGGAGCCGCTACTTCTTTCACCACTCTCTCACCCTGGTTTTTTCCCGAGTGTTATCAGTTTTACCAGCGTACATAATTCCTTGCAAAGGATATGCATTTTCCGCATCATAAATCCACCAGATCTTTGTATAATACCTAACTGGTTTCGACTGTATGTATTGAGTGTATCCAGTACGGCCGAAGTAAGAATAAAGCTATTCATCGATGGTTAAATTTACGGTTTTTTTTTGTACATTTACACTAAATTTTAGTTGAACGTCGTGCACACATCATGAATTGGAGCCCCGGAAAAAAAAGACGGGACGTCGCTACTTGGGGTGCCCCAAACTAGTTTCAGATGTAATTCACAATTATACGTTATTATTATATTTTTTTTTTTAGAATCTACCATTTTGACATATTTCTATTATTACAACAGTCACTAACTATACATATTCCAAGGAAAATATCTTTAGAATTTTTTTTCATGAAATAAACACAATTTTTAATATTTAGATCCGTGGGTACCCGGGTACCCGGATGCTAAAAGACGTCGGTAAAGTTGGTTACTAACATAAGGGTTAAACGAATTATTACATAAGTAATAATCGACTTTATTTTTCAAACTGCATAAATTTAACATTGACCGATGTATATTTGTTATTGCATTTGTAATTAGAAGTAACTGCAAGATAATGCATAAAATTATTATTCTCTTGACCTTACCCCACTTTAAGTGGGGTCAGCACAACATGTTGTTCCATGATTTGGCTATGTATTTCACACCTGCCTGACGTCAACTTATCTTAGTCGTCGCTTATGACACCTCGGTAAAAAATGAAGTTCGTCTATTCTACTCAGCCGGATACCGCACAGCGGTTGAAAATTATTGGACAAAAGATGTTGTAAGAGGCATTAAGAGAAATATTAATGAATAATTTTTATTTGCAGCACCAACTTACTTAAATAATTTCAACAGAATAAACCTGTCCCTATTGTTAATATATCTTATTTTATCTTGTAAAATATACACGGCATTTTTGAAATTGTATGTTTTAGACATAGCTGTAAAAGATGACTATCAGATTTCGTTTAGGTATTTGTGCGACCCTTATAATTGTAATTACGTGAGCCCGAAACCTCTCGGTTGAGCTGACTCACACGATGAATGAGTTCTACGACTAATGGAGATCTTATCTTTCCCCAAAGATAGAGTAAGGTGGCCTTTGCAGTATAAATTTGGTAATATATACGCATAGAGACTTATCTCGACCAAATAGAACAGACCAAACAAACCCAGTCCAGATCATAAATAAAGACTGGCTTTGATTTCTGTAGGTGACCCTCGTTTCTTAGGGTCGGAAGGTCCCTTTTAATAGTTTGCGAGGAAATCTTGTTTAATACGCATAATGAACGTGTGATTAGCTTTAATGCCCAATTTATAAACCTTTCTAAATACCTTGTACAGTGTATTCTTGCTCTTAGTGGGATTTAAGTCGTTACTCGGTGTGTTGTTACTTAATAATTTCTCAACAATTTCTAGCTATTCCCGTATCTGAATAAATGATATAGTTAAAACTACAACTTTGCTTCCGTCTTTGTCTTTCGCTGTTTTTTACAAAGAAGATATATTTTGTATAATTACTATGAAAGTATTTTATTATGAAGACAGAAATGAGTATTTGAATATTATAAAGGAGTTATTTAGAACACCTTTGGTTACATTATGAAATATTTTTTATGACGGATATATACAAAAACAACAGTAATCACAAGTGTTGTCAAAATTACGTTTGACATTAAAACTTTTATACTTTAATACTACTCTAATTTTTAAATGCAAAAAATGTAATAGTTTAAACAGAAAAGGATATCTAGTGAATAGTTATCGAGAACTGTAAAATAATAGGAAATACCAATAACTTTCCGATAAAAGCTAAAGCCTATTCGCAGCGCGATCTACCAGAGGAATACAGAAAGTGGCGAGTAGACAGGCAGCTGAAGCGACACGAATGCGACATTTCAATTTGGGCATATATTATTCATGGTAATGCGTTAAAAGCAGCGCACACTTGCTCGCAGAGAGCGAGTAATCGCGGCGTACGTGCGAACACCAGATACGTAATATGTATATTCAATGTTGTGCTTTAAAATTGTCGTTTCGCACCATTTGCAAGCGCCTGGCCCGATGTGCTTCGCTTATAAAGTAACATTGCGAAATGTGGGTCTCGTTTTTATTTATTGTACATAGTACAAAATCGACGCTCTTTACCTATCACAGTAAATTCCCGTTGAAAGCACGCGTTCCATTGAATTCGGGTCCCTTAACAATTTGACTGATATTTTTGAATAATTTAATTGCTTTATTTTATGCTACGTGATTTGAAGAGTGCTATAAAAATTTATATAGACGTGTATTAAAATATAAAAATATTTTTAATTATGAAATGAACATAAGTAGTATAAATAAGAAGAAGGAGGTAGAAGAAGAAGGTATTTAAATTTGTCATAATTTTGTTAGATATTGCCATTACTGCCGATTCCATGATTGAGATTCAAATTGAACGGAATCATAATAGTCATTTTGTTTTCTTAAAAGTTAATTTGTTTGAGGTAAGTCTAGAATCGATTGCGATATCTTATTGAAGTCAATTTACGTAACAAAAATGACATTATTTATTTCTGTTCGGTGATGCTTTAGATGCTGTTAAAGCTAAGCACATATTAATGATTAAGGAAAAGAAATCACAAAAAAGTAGAAGACGAAACTTAGATGCTTTTTCCTCTAATATAGATATTATATTGTAAATATCTATTTATTTTCGACTTAAGCATTAAAATACTGACAAATTTATAATTAAATAGCATTATTTTATCGCACGTGTCACCGTCACCGTGTTAGAGCGATACTATAGTGTCATAAACTTGATACATGCCTAGACAAATAGGTTATGTATCCCCGGAGAACACAATGCTGAAAAAATATAAATGCTGTGGGCCCGAACCTTTTTTCAATTGTAAGAAATAGAAAATCGGTAATCTGCCGCAGCCACCGTTTTATCGGCACCCCGACACATAAATTGTAAGTAGAAGTAATTGTTGAAACTTTAGCAAGGTAAGGGCAAGGAGCCTGGAATTCGTGTCGAATCACCTGCCACCAGTTTTAAGACTTCTAATTTATCAGCAGCGACCGGGTCGATAGGCCGACGTCGTCCGGCGGACGCTGGATAGGAAAATAGCTCCCTCTAACTCGTTACGTTAGAGGGCTGTTAAGAATGGATGAAATTAATTTTGTAACGTGTAATGCTTTTATTTATTATAAATAATATTTTCCAATAAAGTTAATATTCTCAACAATAATTATTAGATTTTTTATTCCTAACAATGGCCATGATTTTTTAAATTCTAGAACAAAATTGTGATGGATAAAAAAATCCACTTACAAAATACGTAATCTGAATGTGCGTATGATATCCTAAAAGGACAATACTTTTGTAAACACATTATTGAATTTAAATTTCTCATATAATAGAAGCATAGAATAAAGGCCATGTTTACAAAACCAAAATTCATATTTCAGCGTGTTTAAATCCCTAGATTCGATTTAACACCGGTTTACGCAAAGCGCCATAATAAAACATTAGCTAAAATATCTGGTCGGGTTGTGCGTATATTATGGTATCGCGCAAAAAGGCGGCTTTTGATTGACGCCGGCAATCGGCTTAATGTAACCTCGAGGCAAGTTTTGTTCGGCTCACAAACGACTAGTTAAATTCAGAGGTCGACGCAAAGCGACGCAATCTCTCACACGTCACGCAGAAGGAGCTTTCCATATAATTCATTTCCCTATTCATATTTGTCTTAGAAGTTGATTCTGGGCACAGAAATAAAAAACCAAAAAAAGGCTCAGGCTGGATGTAAAATGACATGATATTATACGTGTGCTAGTGTTATTGAAAAAGTTTTGCGAAAATATATTTCCCTCTCACTTTTCCATTTATACAAATTGAATCGAGTCCCTTATTTTAGCTATAGAACTATGCTGAGCGTATGGTTTATATTCGTCGTTGAAGATTACGTGACTGGAAATAGTAAAATCGGATGATGATGTTGATAATGTAGGTCGTAATGGGCCATTGCCAATAAAACCTTATAGGTAAGCGATGGATTAAAAGGAACTAGGTCAGGGCAAGGCCCGTGCCTTATGAAAGTAACGTAATTTTGGAAGTTACAATATGCGTCTAAGAAAGCATTGTGTTATCAATGTTATGTTACCACGCCCAGTGCTAGAGTAGATAAAATAAAATTTACCAGTTATAATAGTTTATTGCATTTACAAATGTTCGAAAATGTAACAAAAAAAGTTTACATACTTTTTTGGACACTTATAAGAAGAATAAAAACTTCATAATGTGTATTGTTGTAATAAGTAGATTTGCATAAAAGAATCTTAAAATATTTTTTAAACTTTAATACATGACTTGGATAACTTTACACTTTTATTATGTATAAAACTGCTTTATATCACGCTATCTCCAAACCACGTACTTTTAAATCAAATAATAAATTAAAAAGTGGTTAAACATTTTATACACTTGACGTCATATCGCTTAAAAGTTTCTTCAGAAAATTTCGATAAAACAGCCAGTTCCCCGCTAAGTCCGTTCTGTTTGACACTATCGCGCATTTGCTCTATGCAATTTAAAAATATTGGAACTAATATGAAATACTTCCTTTAAAAGTTGCAATTTTTTGTTTTATATATTTATATATTCGTAGGTAGAAATGATCCCTTACTAAAAACAATTTAGTTTAACTTTGTAATGTAGTTTTTTATGAGACATCATTTACCGTGTTATCCGGCTTAGAAGAATAGACAATCCTCATTTCTTATCGAGGTTTCAAAAGGCAACTAAGGTAAGGCAGGCGGCCGACGTAAAATAACTAGCTTTTAGATGTAACCACATATTCACAACATGTTGTGCCCACCCCACTTAGATTGGGATAAGGGCAGAAAAATGATGAATGATAATTTAAAACACCAATTACTACAAAATATATACTATTTTCGTATATGAAGACGGTTTCATTAATTCAGCTAGTAGCTTTTTTAATTATCAGAAATAAATTTACGTAGGCTTTTCGACCACAACAATGACTAAGTGATAACGTAAAGTCCGAGCAAACACAGTCATGTTTAATAAGTAGATCATTTACGCCTGTCGTTTGCAATTCGCATGTTGCTGGCACAATAGGGGTATTTTATACCCTTTCAATATTATATATGTATCTATAATTCGAGAAAATGGATTCGGACCCTCGAATACAAATAACTTCCAAACTTGTGAAAAGTTATTCTATGCAACTACATTACCTGATTCTCTTGGAGATAATACAGATCGATATCATAACTTTCGCCTGCAAACTTATCGTCAGCACTGTCCGTCTGAAAGTTTCATGTGGCCGATAATTTACATAATAGAAGACGGTAGGTCTATCTCCTATCGGGGTCATCCAAACTTCTGTGGATTAGGGCTTTCACGGGCAGGGCTTATCGGATTTTGAACGAATTTCGGGATGCTTGCGATAGCGACGTCATTATGGATACCCGATTTATATGCAGATTGGAAGTGAAGTAGCGGCTGCGGTATGCAAGCACGCGCTGCCGACCGCACTTCCAAGATGCACCACCCTCTCTAAAATAATAAATCGAGCACCTAACTTGGCTCGTTCTATATTCATCGAACTTTTGATAAATCTCATTTATATCCCATAAAACTCAGCAGTTTTGAAGCACATTGATTTATGAATTTCGCCCAATACGAAGAATAACTGGCCCGACTGGCGCAGTTGCATGCTGCCTTTAACTCAGCGGGTCGCGGATTCGATTCCCACCGAGGGCCAACATTAATAAATATATTAATGAATATTGCTTACAATTTAATTGTAAGCAATATTCATTAATATATTTATTCACGCTGAATATCCACCCTTGACAGCAACATACTGTTTTATTATAATTTTGATGTTTTTATGTCAAGGAAAAGATAATGTTTAAAATAAAATATGGTTTAGTAATAACTAATCTTTTATCTACTACTACTAGACTAAACTTAACTTATGTGCAAATTCCAACGACGTAAATTTTAATCTGGATATTTAACTTAGCCGGGACAATTATAAAAAATATTGATTAAATTCTTGTAGAATTAATTAGGTCTTTCTCAGATTAAATAACAAAAACGATACAAACGTATAGCGCTTACAATAAGACTCTTTGTCACTTTTGAAGCTAAGATCTTTGTTCAACTTTTCCGCTCACGACCCAAGGAAGACAGATTCTCTATTGTAAGGATTTAACAATATCTCGCGGCCCGTTGCATTTCATAGAGTAATAATAAAATATCACAATGGATGTCAACTCTATTCATGATAAGTGCCTAAAATGAAGCGCGTCAGTAGCAAAATTCACGAAATCAGATGACGAATGAATAACTTCTATGAAAGGAGTGGTCTGAACTTGAAACATTGTTATGTCTATTGTTAGGTTCTTGTATTGATTTGTTTTGAATTAATTTACAAAATGAATTTGACATTAGAAGACTTTTAGAGATAATATAAAAACAATAATAAAAAGATTTATATTGTTGTAACTAAGCTTTTGTTTAATCAACGATTTATTTTTCATTGAGTATTTATTTTTCAGATATTTAATGTAGAATCGTTCAAGGCATCAAGTTATTGTATCTGTAAGAGGTCTGGTGTCGAGGCTTTTAAATGGCTAACGTATTAACATCCATAAAAAATATTTTTATATTTTAGTATTTAACGGCTTTTTCAAATCAGTTTTGTTGTAGTTAAAACGAGTTTTGCGCATAAATTAACTGCTAAAACTCCACTTGAGATATTTTGCAGTTTATATCATTTATCTCAATATCGAATAGCAAAACATATTGGCTGGAACGTTTACCACCTGAGCCAATTTAGCACTGCACTGAATTTCACTATACATTCGATTTCCGTTTCACTTTATTAATGACCGCTCTATCTAGGATTTCATCGTATTGAAAACGCGAATCAATCTTGTAAATGTGTTAAGTTTATAAAGGAGATGAGTAAATTGTTATGGTACTTTAAATTTTATTTCTTTATTTATTTCTTACATTAAAATTGGAGCTGTACATAAAATATGGCCATCTGTAGCCGAATTAGTTAGACCAGGGTTTCTTAAACTGTGGGTCGCGACCCCCAGGGGGGTCAGTAGTCTTTCGTAGGCTTTCAGTAGTCTCGCGACCCCCCTGGGGGCGCGAGACTACTGAAGACTACTAAGCAAAAGGCGTCGCAAAGATCTAATACTTTTCAATCATTATTGATACAACTACATGGCTGCAGCTGTCCTTTAAAGAACTTTTCTAACAAAGATTTCTTGATATTTCTCCTCCTAAGTTCCTTCATTACCCCTTTTCATTAAATTTAATTAAATAGATTTCATTAAATTTATGATTGGTTAGTTTACAACAATTATAAATAAAATTTTAAAATTAGTATACACACTAAGTACAAATATAAATACAAATAAAAATCATACAAAATACTATTGTAGTTTTATTATAACTATTTTTTGAAAAAAGTGGCAATGCAAAATGCATCTACGGTTAATATATATTTCATTATATGGAGGAGGGGGTCGTTTAAAATTTCCTAAGCTTGAAGGGGGTCGCTATATAAAAAAGTTTAAGAAGCCCTGAGTTAGACCTGTATTTCGGCATACAGCGACAGACACCAGAGACATGATTAAATTACTATTTATAAAAAATAAAATATATATACTCCATATGTAATAAATTTTATTTAAAGATTAGTTACTTTTATTGCTACAAAAAGAGTACATAGACTTTAGCCTATAAAGTTAAGAGCGGTTATAGAAAAGAAAAGTAAAAAGAAATGTATGTAGATATTAAATAGTGTTTTGTTTAATAAACGTATACGAGTATATGTTAATACTTTATCATCTATACACGATTATTTTGTTTTATGGATTTCCGACTGAAACAAATAGTAACCTTTAGCCTAAGTATACATTTTGAATAAAAGTCATTAAGAAAAACACATTTGTGAATAAAATATTACAATATTAAAAGATAGTCAAGGTGATTTGTCTCTTTCAACGAATATAATACCCATGGAGGGCTGAACCCCTTTGCATGTTTTATACAAGCCTAACAGTCAAATTCAAGTTGTTTTTGTCCGTAAATTTCCACAAAGTTTCAACGAAAAAGTGGAAAAACCCAACACATCATTCATCTTTCACCCGCGCTGTCTATTATGAATTGCAATTTTAAAAGTTGGTAATTAACATCGGGCCACGGCTTAGGCCAGGTCCCAAGTTTTAAGTGATATAAACTTTGAAAAATGCCCTAATCATTAAAAAAGACGGCCTCTCATTTGGTAATAAGCTTAAGCGGGACGCATGGTAGCGAGCTATCGAATTAACTTCTTGAAAAAGAACTGAAACTTGATTTAATAATTTTGTGAAAATTGAACCCCAGTATGGTAAAAGGCGGCTAAGATAAGTTGACCCGCCGTGTGCTATCCAGCTGAATAGAATTGACCACCCTCTTTATTACCGATGTGTCGTACAAGGCGACTAAGGTAAGTTGACGCTAGGCAGACGGCTGGTCGTAAAATACCTAGCCTCATGTGACACCTTGTTTATAACTCTTTCACAGCGAATCCGCTGTTACTAATATTGATGGAATTTGGCACAATTATTACTTATAACACCATCTTCCTGCCCTTATCCCACTCTAAGTGGGGTCGGCACAACATGTTATAAACATATTGACCCAGGATTTGACTACGTATTTTACGACTGGCCGCCTGCCTAACGTCAACTTATCTTAGTCGTATTTTACGACACCTCAATAAGAAAGAGGGTGGTCTATTCTACTTGACCGGATACCACGCGGTGAGTCAACTTACCTTAGTCCACTTTTACGACACCTCGGTAAGACATGAGGGTGGTCTATTCTACTCAGCCGGATTCCACACGGCGGGTCGACTTACCTTAGTCGCCTTTAACGGCACTTCGGTAAGAAAAGAGGGTGGTACTATTCTATTCAGCCGGATACCAGACGGCACACAATTATTACTTATAACATTTAGAGGTAACATATAGGCTAGATAAATTCTGTTAATTCTACAGGAATAAGAAGATATGGAAAAGCGCCATCTACATTGTATTATCAACCTATCACGCGACAACAGTCCACGTTAAACATATTGTAAACAGTATGTGTCTGTAAAATAAATAAAAAATACTTTTATATATTTTTTTAGTACAGTAGAATGTACGAAATCATACTCAAAGCTCTCGTGTATACTGTTGAAATCTTATCAACGATTACGAGTGTCTTGAACCGTGAAGGATCGATGAATAAAATATGAAAGAAGTTTAGGAAAAGCCGAAAACGTTTTCCGTATTTGAATAATCACTTTAACAAACAAAACTGGGAATCCGCTTCATTACTTATTAACCTGTGCTTGCCTAACAGATAAAGTGAAATCTTTGGGGACAGAGAAAACGATGTTGTGCGATATATTTTTAAACATGTAGTATATAGAAAGCGCGTAGTTGGTTTGTCATTTTTTTTAGTATATGCTTAATATGGAAAAGCACTTATATTTGTAACGTTTATTATTACGTGTCTGTTAAAATTGATCCGGCTGAGTAGAATAGACCACCCTAATTTCTGACTGAGGTGTCGTAGAAGGCGAATTAAGTAAGTCGGCCCGCCGTATGGCATCCGGGTAAGTAGAATAGACCACCCTTATTTCTTACTGAAATGGCGTAAAAGGTGACTAAGGTAAGTTGACATGCGGCTGGTTGTAATATACGTAGCCAAATCATATCACAACATGTGTATAACTCGCAATGTATATTATTCGCAAGGTGACTAAGGTAAGTGGACTCACCGTGTGGTATTCGGTTAAGTAGAATAGACCACCCTCTTTCTTATCGAGGTGTCGTAAAATAACTAAGACTAAGATAAGTTGACGTCACACAGGCGGCCGGTCGTAAAATACGTAGCCAAATCATGGGACAACATGTTTATAACATGCCGACCCCACTTAGAGTGGGATAAGGGCAGGAAGATGTATATTACTCGCAAGGCTTGAAGGCTATTTGGTATAAAACTTATAAAAATACTAACTTACAAATACCGAATGTTTGTAAGCAACGTGAACAGTTCGCATTGCGTAAGACAAATTGCAAGAATGTGTCTGGCGTTCATCGTGTTTGACGGTCACGTAGAATACAATGTTCACGCATATGTCTATAACATTCACACTTTTTTGTAGTAAAGCTTGTTCTGTCTGTATGATAATATTTTTTGTACAATTGAATAGAGCTCTAAAATTTATCACTTGGATGTCATTTGTATAACAAAGCTTCATCAGCAAGTACAATCTATCAGTAACTTCTATCGTCAAATAAATATGGCATTTTGATAAAATAACAAATTCATAAAATAGATTTGTCTTTTTAATAGCATGAGATTTACACACTGGTTATTAATTACTACTTGTTCGAGTAAAAATTAAGACTTTAACAATTTACATTGAATATCTTATTTATTGGCATATATGTATTTTTATAAAATGTTATATTGCGTTGTTGAGTTTACGATGAACTATAAATAGCACTTTTGCATAAAATTTTGTAAAAGGGTCACCGAATCGTGATTTGAAACCATCCTGTAATACCTTAACATTTTTTTTCTTGTATTGTTTATCACAACGCATTTTGTATCGACTTTTAACACGATAACGATGCGGTTTGTTAATATTTTTATTGAATGAATTATAATTTAAGTTGAATTTTTGTAACCTAAAATACAGTCTGTGCTTCTCCCTAGCGCTTAGCTTTTAACTTACTGGATCAAATGCTCAAACATTTTAATAGTAATTATAGTAAAATATATACAGTTATTAACAATGTAGGCACTCTTTCATTATCTCCCTCTCCCTTTTTCGTTCCCCTATCTCTGCTCATACAATGGGCAGCTAAAGTTTGATATAGGTCTCTACAAAGGGATACCATACCATACGAGTTGGTGAATCCAGCATTTTAGATAATTTCCACCTAGTAGAGGAAAATCTACCTTCTGTGTTTCTTGATTTTGATGAGGGGTCGATTTTCGTACATCATTCATCATTCTCCTGCCCTTATCCCACTTTAAGTGGGGTCGGCTCATAAACTACTCCATACTCACAAACTAGCGCATTAATAATATTAGTAGGACTAATTGTATAAAGTAACGCCCTGTTACTCCGCCATAGTTGGGCAAAGGCCTCCTCTCTCAATTTTTGGAGAGAAAGATGGGAGCTAACCCATGCTCTCCAATGTGGATAAGTAGGTTACTCATTTCACAAGAATTTTCTTAGAATATTCAGGTTTCCTCACGATATTTTACTAACCGAAAAGCTTAAGGTAAATAATAATTGTCAATAAGACACATACGTTTTAATAGATTCGGGGTTTGAATTCATGACCTCCTTGAAATAGTCGTAAGGTCTCACCGCTGAGCGATCCCAGTTTAATAATTGTTTTTTTTTATATATATTTAACCAAAAGAGTGTTCTCAAAAGCCGCATTGAAGATGCAAAATGCGGAGAATGGAGTGCAAAATCTCAAATTAACCTATTTCATTAACTTACAAAATACATTATGCTTTTCTCCTGGTATGAAAATATTATGCTAGCCAGAGAAAAATCGTAGTTGCAGAAAAACTATAATATAAAAAATTTAGTATATTTTTCTCTTCAATGATAAATGTGTTGAACAATTTTTATACATCTGACCTTTTCGTTCAGAAACCGTGTAATATAATAATGTGCTTTGTAATATAATATTTTATTTCAGATAACTATATCTAAAAATTACATTATGGAAAATTTGTATCTGAAATACTGATATAATTGAATTTTGAGAGTATAATAAATGATAAGTAAATCATATTTTGTGGGTGTTATTTAATAAAAGGTTATAAATTTTATAACCTTTATAATTTTATACATTTATCATTGAAGAGAAAAAATATTTATAGTGAAATAATTTATATTCTAGTTTTAGCCAGGATAATCTTTTTTTGGCTTGTGTACTAACTTTTATATAAAATTCTCGTGTCACAATGTTAGTTACCATTTTCCTCCGAAACGGCTTGACCGATTTTTATGAAATTTTATATGCATATTCAGCAGGTCTGACACTATCTATATAATACTCGGATACTATCATAACATTTTTAATAACATTTCTTTGAACAATTTTTTTTAAAATTTTATACTGTACACTAGACATTCCCTACAAATCTATACTAATATATAAATCTGAAGTTTGTTTGTTTCATTGTTTGAACGCGCTTATCTCAGGAACTACTGACCGATTTGAAAAATTCTTTGAGTGTAAGATATG
This sequence comes from Morpho achilles, assembly GCA_947086495.1. Taxonomy (NCBI): domain Eukaryota; kingdom Metazoa; phylum Arthropoda; class Insecta; order Lepidoptera; family Nymphalidae; genus Morpho; species Morpho achilles. The sequence continues at coordinate 13,064,473 of CAMTZB010000019.1, forward strand.
TCCATGTATCGACAAACGCTATATAACATCACGCTAAAATATATAGGAGAGGAGCAGCAATAAAAAATAAAAAAAATAAAAAATATTACGAAAACGGCAAAATTTAAAATCTTTCCTTGCGCGCGTTAAGTAAACGGTGGAAGTTATTCAAAAATCATGTATTACAAACTTGTTCCACTCTAAAAGTTCTAATTAAAAGTCCGCGACTGCCTATCTCTAACTTTTAAAGTTAACCCACTGTAACCATTTTTATGGTTATCAAAATACTATACTACGGTATTAATCTTTCTATATGGGCGGAGCGATTGCTAGAAATTAATATGGCAGAACAACGTTTGTCTGGTCAGCTACTTTGTAAGTTAATAAGATAGGATCATGGTTCTCACGAACTTATAAAGTAAATTAATCCTATTTCGATATTATTTCGGACGGTGCCCAATCAATTCGCCTATAAAAACAGACGGACGAAGCGCTGCTATCCGAGAGTTCTCTCCTCAGAGAATCATTACGTAAATACAAAATTGTACAATCTGTCCTCGAAAAGGGGTGTTATTTATGAAGGGCAGAGGGTGGAGTGTTTTTGAGTGGCTGTGATGGCCCAGCGGTAACACCGTTCGACTCTTCGAGGAGGTCGCGGGTTCAAATCCGGGCAGACACCAATGAGTTTTTCTGTTAAAATTTATGTGTCTAATTGATAATTTCAATTTATCACACGCTTTTCGGTGAAGGAAAATATTGTACGGAAACCTGTATATCTCTGGAGAATTCTGGAGATATATGTTACCTACAAATCTGCATTGGAGCAGCGTTGTAGGTCTTAGCTCCAAACCTTCTCTCCAAAAACGGAGAGAAGAGGCCTATTCTCAGCAATGGGATAGTAACAGGCCGCTACTTCCTTTTTTTATTAGCTCAACTAATATTTCCTTCTTTAAGTTATAATTGTTATGTCGCCTTTAAGACCAGGTGGTTTGTCCCATTAGACCGCCGTGGGCGGCTTAATACCTTCACAGAATTCAAGCCATCGAGGGAACTTCCACCCGCGGAAATATTTAAACAAATTAAAACTTTCCTTTATACCATTTCCCGAAGTCTCCTTATTCTGATTCGTTTTTATTGAGTTTTCTCCCACTTTCGACTGACTTGCCGAAAGTGAAGCCGTAATTCAATTTGGATGTATAATGTTGTGTGTCCACGCGGATCTCTCAAACGAAAGTTTCTCCGTTATTCAGGTTTGGATTTGGTTTAATTTCACCAGTTTATCGTAAAATATTGTATTTATTATTCGAAGGATCTTATTTAGATATGCCTAAAATAGAATAAAGAATAGAAAGAATAAAGAAAATAATAATTTTACATTTGTTACTCGATTAACAATGATTAACTCTTACAGTAAGAATCTTTAAGTTAATAACCTCTTGGTTTAAAATTTTTATAAAAAATAATGTAACCTATTTTTCTTTCCTATTCTGTTACTGTAATTAAAAAAAAAGACAATATAGTAAATGTTTTTGTGTTTATATTATGTATGGTATGGAACATCTGTGTGTAAACATTGAATAAAACTTAACCCTTCATTTGTGTATTAAAAATAAAGGGTTAATGGTAATTTATGTTAAAAATAAACATCAAGTCTTAGACGTCAACGCTTAAATCAAACAACGCTAAAAATGAAAATTTATCTGTGGATAATTTAGCTGTAGATTTTTATTGTATTATAAACAGATTAAGAAACGGCAGTTACATAATAAATATAGAATTGTATTGTACATTATAAATCCGGAGTTATGCAATCAAAAACTTGCCAACCGCTAAACCTATTTGTAAACCGCTATTCTGAGGCTTTATCACTAAGCGTTTGCAAGAAGCATCCCTTGTCCGATTTCATGTACCTCCATCAAAGGGCTTAAAACTCTCCCCAACAAACATGTCTGAAACACAACAAGAAGTTTTTTGTAAAGTAGAAGCCGGATTTGGAGTTAAATATACGAGTTAATTTTGCCCTGTAGCCATAAACAAACTTTCAGGCTTTGTCTATTTCATTTTCATCCATTTATATTGAGTATTACAGTTATTTTTGACGTATTTATTTCATTTCGTAAATGGGAATGCTAGGAAAAGATTAGTACTACCATTATCATCATCATTCTCTGCCCTAATCCCATTCTAAGTAGCCTAATTCCATTCCCAGTAAACATGTTGTTACATGTTACTAGGCCGGATACAACAAGGTGGAAAAGATTAGTACTAAATTGGATCTTTTAATAAAACTATATACGAAATCCCTTGAAATATGATTTTTATTCTGCGATAAAATATGATAACGAAATCTATAATTGTATTATATATTGACGTAGAAAGTACGGTAAGTAAGTAGTCATTTAATTACTTACGGAGAATAGCAACTAGTTAGTTTTCCGAACCCAAAATCAATATATTCAAGGCAACTAAACTCGCAGACAAGAAGCATTCTTCCAGAAATAGTTCGTATTTGATGGACGCAAAGCTGACCATTACGAGCGGGCTGTTTCCAAACTGCCAAAGTAACCGCCAAAGCGACCAAAGTGAGTAAACAATCGCATTGTTAGCGAATTTCTAAAAACAACTGACAGTTCTAATTTGGCAGGATGAGCAATTGTTATCATTAAACACATTGTTTTCTGTTACCAAACTTTCCTGATAATTTTCGGCTACTTTTGTTCTTTGTTCATATATTCAAAAGCCCACAGGATGCTATTAATGATTTCTCTATTTATAGTAATAATGTGGGGTCCGATTTTTTTATACCGCCAGAGTTATACTTATTTATTCATGTGAGAACACTTATAATGATATCAACAATTCTAACATATATTTGAATACAGCCCATTTTGATATAAAAAATAAAATTGTCACCTTAAAACCTAATAATAAATAGTAATAATATTAGAGTCTGATACGTAAAAATTCTAAATTTAAAATCCCCGAAATTACAAACGAATAAGAAAAGTATTTGTTTTAATTTAAAAAACTATAACTAACTTTACCAAGTAAATGGTATTGTTAATTATTAAACAACAATATTACTGATTTTAAGATTCTCAAAGTAGTCAAATCCAAACCCGCATCAATAATAAATAAATGGTATGTAAAAACATACCATTTATTTCTTATTGATTTATTACTTAGACTTATTATTTTATTACTAAAGAAAGTAATATATATATTATCTAACTAAAAAGCTTTATTGAATGATAAGTCTGAGACGAATATAAGCTGAAATTTTATAGATCATAACCCAGAAAGATATAATCGATTTTGACCTAATTCGGTTATGCGTTAAATACGTTTTATTAGGCTCTAGGGAATGGTGACAAACAGTATCAACAGAATAGTAGCTAAGCATGGACGCGGCATGTTTGCTAACAAATGCGTCATGGCTAGGGTTGCCATCTTTTGAAAACGAAATTCAATTTTCAATACAAAATTAATTTCAAAGCAAAAAACCTTAGAACACATAAGGCACAGATCGCGTGAATATGGTATGTTGGACAGGGGAATTGCAGGAGTGGTGACCAAGATTAACTCGACCGCTTGGTAAACCGCTAAAACAATGAAAGGATGACATTATAAGATACGCAGTACATGGTTGGATGAGGAAAGCTCACAACCGTCGGGAGTGGTGGCGTTTATAGGCCTATATTGAACAACGTACGGGCTGTTATAAAATGCTTAGAACAGCGATATTTTTTATTTAAATGCGCAAAAGCTGTCATAAACTAAGACTTCAAATATACAGTAATAAATAGAATGACTTTTTCTGTCATCATTGCTATAAAACCGAAAATAAGCATAATATTTTATCATATATGTGATCCAATTTCCGATTTTATCTCAGCTTTTCAATTTGATTCCGGAAGCCGATATTAACTAGTAACAGGAGATGAAATAAATTTTACCTTTAATAATATAGCTGGCAGCTCAGTGCGGTTTTTTTTTGCAAATATGACATCAAAAGAGCCATGTACACATAGAATAAAAAACAACGTTTAAATACTAATCCCTTTTTTATTTTACTTTGCTTTCCTATTTTTAAAAGAACTACCTATTTTTACGCTATATGTAAGGCCGGTATGTAAGAGTCAGTTGTGCTAAATTGCATTATAACTGTTACAGCCAATCGTTAATTAAAGTATAACAGAATACAATAATATACATATATAATCTCAATAATACTTGAAATTAAAAGTATTGTATCCTATCCTACTAATATTAAAAATTCCAAAGTTTGTGAGTAAGGATGTATGTTTATTACTCTTTCACGGCGAATCCGCTAAACCAGTATCGATGAAATTTGACACAATTATTCCTTACACACCGGGATAACATATAGACTATACAAAATCCTGTTGATTCCATAGGTTCCACAGGTAGGTTGACATTGAAAAGCGCCATCTATTATCAACCTATCACGCGACAACAGATCACGGGAACGAAGTTGCGGTTGAAAGCTAGTTTTATACAATCGATAAAGGTTATGAAAAGTTGACGTATATATTGACAGTAAAAAAAAGTTTAAGAATAGCAAAGGTGATAGCCCTACATGGTCCGTACGCGTCCGCATAAACTTGCACACGAACAAACAAAACAAACGTAGTGATTGTGCAGATAGTACTGACAAATGCTGGGTTCACAAATAGCGATATTGCATGCTTGCTTTTGATGGATCGTGCTACCGAATGTAATGCTCGTAATTCAACAATTGTTGTATGCCTGTCCGCGATAGCTTGCTGTTTCGGGTGGTATTCAGATATCTATGCTATAATAGTACACTACATGCCAATATGATTTATTAATATACAAAAATCATATATGATTGTATTGTTGTTCTATTTCATCATCATCTTCCTGCCCTTATTCCACTCTAAGTGGGGTCGGCACAACATGTTACAAACATGTTGTCATATGATTTGGTTACGTATGTTACGACCGGCCGCCTGCCTGACGTCAACTTACCTTAGTCGTATTTTAAGACACCTCGGTAAGAAAGAGGGTAGTGTGTTTTACCCAACCGGATACCACACGGTGGGTCAACTTAACTTAGTCGCTTTTTACGACACCTCGGTAAGAAATGAGGGTGGTCTATACTACTCAGCCGGATACCACACGGCGGGTCGACTTGCTTTAGTCACCTTTCACGACACCTCGGCAAAAAATTAGGGTGGTACTATTCTATTCAGCCGGATACCACACCACATATTGTCATTCTATTTATGATTGCTTTTAAATTATGAGTTTTAATATGCCTTTATTTAAAATGCTACCTTCCCCTTTTCGTCATCACACAACTGTTGTGCAGATTAGATATATACTTTAGTGAAAATCAAGAAACATTTTTCTTTAAGAAATGAAAAAACACATTTACATAGTTGAGTTATACGAAAATTGAGGATAGTTTCACCCAATAAAAAAAAAGTAAGTAACGGCCTGTTACTATCCCACTGCTGAGAATAGGCATCTTGTCTCCGTTTTGGGAGAGAAGGATTGGAGCTAAGACCTACCACGCTGCTCCAATGCGGATTGGTAGGTTACACATACCTCCAGAATTCTCTAGAGATATGCAGGTTTCCTCACGATGTTTTCCTTCACCGAAAAGCGTGTGATAAATTGCAATTATCAATTAGACACATAAGTTTTAAGAGAAAACTCAGTGGTGTCTGCCCGGGTTCGAACCCGTGATCGTCTCTAGAGATTCACACGGTCGCACCGCTGGGCCATCACAGCTTTACACCCAATACTTGACGCGAATGAAGTACTTTTTGTGTACAAATATTTAGGAAACTTTGTCCCTGTACACACTCTTAATAAGTAAGTATTAGAAGCTCTAATTACTGAATCAATTTTACTTAGAATCTGTTACAAAAAATATTGTTTAAATTGAATTTGGTAACACTATTTTGACATTATATGATGACTGTTAATATTTTTAGTAAAATAGATAGCTCAAAACAATGTCTAGAAAAATAATGTTTTTATCGGCGACGACAACCGTGACCTTTACGGACATGTACTAATAACCTGACTGTATAGAATAATGAGCGACACTCAAGTTTCTTAATGCTGGTTGAAATTGCCTTTATCTAATTCGTGTCAAGCCTGGCTAATATTGAATCTAGAAATATAAATTTTTTAATGTTTATATAGTTACCTATATTTTTTTTGTGCTCTGTGTGGTATCCGGATGCGTAGAAAAGACAACCCTCATTTCTTACCAGGTGTCGTTAAAGGCGACTAAGGTAAGTTGACGTCGAGCAGTCGACTGATCGTAAAATAACTAGCCAAAATATATTGAAAACATGGTGTCTTACAAAATAAGTAATTGACGAGTATAAATGAGTATTTTGTTCAAAAATATGATGATAATATAATGAGAGTGGTCTATTCTACTCAGCCGGATATCACACCGCTAAATTACTATTTTGTAAGTATTATGAAATATAATTTTTGAAGATTTCAATCGCCGAAACTAAGGTTTTCCTTAACATTTTAATAAAAGTTATTTACAGAGCCATATCAATGAACACACTTGTAACAATTTCCTCTAATGCCTCTCATTCTTACTAAGCAGTCGTCCTATTATTAGGTGTTTTATTTAAGGGGAGACGCCCGCCAGGTCCCCGGAGGCACCTGTCGCATTAATTTGCTACGTAGGCACGTTTAAGAGTATCTCAGTATTTCTAAACCTTAATTTTTTCTCCTTTGCCGTTTACGAGATTTACTACGGTCTTACAATTTTTATACGCTTAGACGGTTTTATTTTGTTTCTCTTTTTTAATTCTCATATTCCGGAACTGGTGTAGAGATAAATGTTTTAAGATTTTAAGAGCACATGGATAAAATTCCATAGTCATTTGGGCCTTGGGTTGAATTCCTGTTATTGTACGTTACATGCTATAGAATATAAACACTAAAGATAACGTAGACGAGCAGATATCTAACCACTCGTTACGGCAGTGATTGTATTGTTATACAGACATATTAATTTGAAAGAAAGAAAGAAATCTTTTTTTCTTTCTTATTTTCTTTTTTACATATTAATTTTGATTATAATGCCAACTTATGTCGTTATTGGCACATTTACCTTGTGTTACACTCTAATATATAATTAAGACATTAAGCTCGGAAAAATTAATATTTAAATCCCATCGATCGAAATGATCTTGTATGATTCTATGGTATAAAATTGTACCCTTAAGTCAATCTCTGTTATATGTGAAAGAGATAAAATATTACGCTTGTTTGTAAACGCTTTTAAACATTTGATTCTAATTTAATCGAAAAAACGTGTAAGCTATGAAACCGCCATAAAATTATCAAATCTGTTAAGTTGTAACAAATTATCTATTTTAATACAGAGAACGTTAAAATCGAAATACTACTTTTGAAGTCCGTTGTGAAACAACATAAGGACATGAGAATGATATATAATAAAAGATTGATTAAAACTCTTACAAGCGGTAAAATTCCGCTACACTTTACAAAAGATATAAATTATGACGACGTAAGCAAAAAGTGAAAACTTGTTTTATACCGCGATGGTTTGACTAAGTAATAAAAATTCCGAGCGTATACACCGTACATTGTCTCCAATTTCGCTCACTCATCCGAGCAACCATGAAAAATATTTCAGCAAGAGTGGAATTAGCAAAGTTCTAGAGAATTCTGCACGAAAACGCCACACATTGCCCGCATATTAAAAGGCGAATTAGACTGGCCAAGCCGCGGTGTGTTCATAAATGTTCTTATTAGGGACCCACTTGTTACTGAACCTACTTGGAGCTACGTGACTGGTGACACTTTAGACGCAGAGTAGACAGAACTTTTAGTCACGCAATTTCTGAAATGATTGACATTGGAACATTTAAGTACGATCTTTGGTGTATGATGTGTGTATATTTGTATTTAAGTATTCACCATAACACCGTCCGTCTACCATAACACAAGTATTAAGTTACTTACTTTGGGGACGGACGACCGTGTGTGTAAGTGTCCCACATATTTATTTATTTCATCATCTTACATTTAAACCATGAAATAATAAAAACCTCAAAATCGCTGTGATCTATTGTCATCAGAAACCAATTCTGGATAAAAATTCTTGCGTGAAATATAAAAAGGATTTTTTAAATTAAAGAAACGTCATCATTCTCCTTGTCTTATCCTACTCTAATTGGGGTCGGCACAACATATTATAAACAAGCTGTTACATGATTTGAATAGGTATTTTACGACCGGCCGAATGCCTGACGTCAACTTACCTTAGTCGCCTTTTACGACACCGGTAAGAAATGATGGTGGTATTACTAAACCATTCTACTAAACCGGATACCACACGGTGGGTCAACTTACCTTAGTCGCCTTTTGCGACACCTCGGTAAGAAATGAGGGTGGTCTATTCTACTCAGCCGGATACCTTATCAAAGAAATATTTCTTAAAAATGTTTATAAGGAATTAAAGAATTAAGATGTAATTTATAGAATTAGGCGTTACTTTGCGGAGGTCCATAATACAAAAGTAATGACAATATTATTTTGCTATAATCCGCGATAAAAATCGCGTAAAATTATAGCAAAATAATATTTTCATTACTTTTGAATTAAGATGTTTTGCTGTAGTGATTCCCAATTGCTAAAACCCAGGGCGCCTGTTCATCGCTTGACATCCATTACTTTTGTAGCGAGTGTATCCTTCGATAAAGTTCAAAATATCAATTCAAATTCAACTTAGAAATATTCCGCTTTCAGTTCAACTGAAATTTCCTTTATATCATCTACATTATTGTTGGTTCGGAAAGCTAGCACTCATCTTTTAATAATCTTTAAAAAAATAATTTCTTATTTGTAATTACATGTTGTTATTACTTTCTTGCAATGATTCGTATAATACACTCCACGAAATTTTGTCATTTAATGGATCCTGGATAGTATGATAAGCTTTTTGTATAAGCATATTTTTAATAGTTATTCAACACTGAAATAATTTATCGAAGTAGGCATTACTTTGAGAAATTCTGTAGTACAATAAATGGAAAACGAAATAATATTAATGTAGACAATCTATTATTCTAGACATTTAAATGTATCACGTGAAAGTGTATAAAAACCTTTGTGAAAACATATTTATTGAATTTATATATTTATTTATTTATATAAATACTTTGAATATGTAACATAATACAGCACTATACTTAGCTCTGTTTTTCCCTTCGAATACACTTAGATCATTCAAACCTTTTGGTTGACCACGACAAATTGTAAATACCTCCCAATTTTATTACCTTAAATTATTAAATAAAATTAAATTATCTAATTTAAACGCGGACAGTTAGCTTCCGATTTTCCTGTGGTAACTGATGTCTTAGAAACATTGAAGACAACATAAGATATCTTTTAATTTTTGTCTTCCTATCACATATATATATAATTAATCGTCTACCTGTATGTCAACTAGCATCTGATAATATGTCATTTTTATATGGCCTAACAGCTACAAATGTCAGTGTGTGGTCATGATCTGAGATGTGATTTTTTAGTTCACTAACTATATTAAATACAGAAAAGTCAACTTTTTATTTGCTAACTAAAACTTTATTTTGAATATAGCTCATAAATCTAAAAACGAATGTAACAATAAGGTTTTATACTTTTCAAAAGTACACGAGGAGCTCAATTTGTACCATAAACTCAATATAAGCAACATCAGCCGCGACAAATAATATACTGCGGTCCACTTTAACTTACATACGTTGCTCATAACTTTACCGTAAAGTAGAACGTAGACGTGACACTAAACAAAAGCTTAGATTAAATATAAACTCGCAAAGTGCTTAAGTTGGGGTAAAAATAATGCGCGTTGTGAACAACGTAACAAGGCGCGAAGTCGTTCGTGTGCTGCCAAAATAGAAACGGTCATAATCTTAAGTTTTACTGTGAATAAACAGTTTTTAGGTTGTATAATTTTATTATAACATTCCTTTTTTTCGGAGTCAGATACTACGTCTTATATAAAATTAACATATAACTTGGTACTAATAATTTTTAGCATAAATATTTCTTTACTTTGCAGTTCTCAATTTTCCGTCGATATTTCAGTCAAATATACAAATTAAGTATTTCAAATTATTTCTTGGATTGATCTAATTAAATAATGAAATAGCTTAATAAATTAGATTGTAAAATATAGTTATAATTTTCATGTATAAGAATCAAGTAAAATGTGAGTTTGATTTAAGTAAGATATAAGATTTAAGTATATATATAAACGCTAAAATTATTTGTATAATTTAAAAAAAAATGTATTACTAAAATGACAACAAAGCTAATGGAAAAGTTTAAGCAAGAAAGTAAGATATTCATTTAATGGAATTAAAAACATACTTTATGAGTAGTGTTCTATGAACGAGATTAATAGGAATAAGAATTATGATTTTGTCTCTAAAGTATTTTAATTATATTTATATTTAACAAGTCCTTTATAAATATAGGCGTATTTCATGTTTTTTAAGGGTTTTTATGATTTATTTTATTTAATTTAAAATTTTTATCAAATTAAATCATAAGTTGCTTATATTTTAACATAACATGACTAACTAAAATCTTGAAACTTTATTTATTTAGTTATGTACCATAAAAAACGTTAGAATAACATAATTTAAAAAAGTGTACAAAAGTTCACTTATCCCAATGACAGAGATCTCTACCACGAAGCTAAGCTACGAAGTGAGACAATACTCTTTAGTTATTCGTTAAATCATTGATTTAGGACTCTGTTAAATAATTAATTGAACTTTTTATAAATCATCCGACTAATTAAAAGATAGATAGATAAAAAGGTAGATCTAAATAAGTAAGCCCTAAAGGCTAAAATAGTTGCGCATCGTACTAATGTACAGCGACAAATTTGAATAAGCGTTTTTTTTTTTTTTTTTTATTAATGCAATAAAGAGATTACAAATAAACCGTAAGAAACTATTGATTATGAAGTTTTGTGACTATATTATAAGTTAAATAAATAATAACCTTAATTAAGAGGAAGTTAATACTGTCTGAAATCTCTCTGTACTTTCTGGAGAAGGTAAATGTCTGTACTTGCTATATTGGTGGCTAACATAAATAAAACAGTAGAAAATCAAAACTGGCAGTGTTTAATGTAGCTCCAGGGAATTCACATTGATCACCGGGCAAACTTCGGTTTTACTGTAACATTAGTCATGGGATTAGCTCGGCCAATGCCAGATAGGGACATTGACGACTCGTCAGAAATATTTAAAAAAATTATGAACTTTATCGACTACCTGATCAAGTACATGTCTTTATTCCTAATTATTTATTCTTATTTTCCTTAAATCAAAAACGTATCCTGTTACATAAAAGTTACAATTTCAATGAAATTATTTCGTTAGTAAATTTTTGATGATAACAATGTTAAATGTTTGAACGCATTGAATGCAACATAACTGTTCTTCCTTTTTTAGGTTCTACAATGTGGAGTGAATTAGGCAAGGATTAAAAGTAGCTGAAGTTAGAATAACAAAGTTTCATTCATTATTCAGCGACTATTTTTGTCTATTTTATTCGATAGTTTGAATAATTTTTTTGCATTAAATACCCCGTAGTTTGTTTAAAAAAAATTATGGGCGAAGAAAAATTACATTGAAATTGTTACAACGGTCATTCCCGTCACGGCAACCCAAATAAAGGCATCGCAATTCCCGGTTAAACAAATCACCTTAAACAAACATTTCTACAAGTAAGAATAATTCAGCAAAAGGTCACCTGTTACGGGTATTCGACATCGATCATAGGGAGTACGTTGTAGCGGGGCCTCCGCGTAATGTCGCCCCGGGGAGAGGCCGACGCTGCCAATTCCGGCCAGACAAAACCCTTGGGCCGGATTGCCATACTAAACTTAGCCGTTTTTTACAAACACACAATTCGCGTAAAGGCTGTACTAGGGGTACTCAACATCTCACACGATGTTGCAAGTTTAATTCGACTTTTTTAATTCAGATTTCACGTATCATTTGTACAAATGTGACACGTTTGCCGTATGAATTTTAGAACGCAATTTCGTACAATAAAGAATGTATTGCCTTTGCGAGCGGGGAGTTTTAAAAACGTAACAATGAACCGAATTCGGTGGCTTTCAGGTCCAAACACAGGCGGTGACAGCGCATCTCCGCTCGCGTGTATTGTTCGTGTCCTAACCGCCGACTTTCCATTTATTTCTCTATGAATACGTTATTACCTGCTCGCCCCCGCTTATCAAAGTTTATTTGCAGCGTGTGGTTTACTCTGTACCGGTGCTTATTCGTTATTACAGCGCCCGAGTGTTTTATTGCTGGGGCGGGGCTCAAATCGCGCACGACGCCCTTGTTTTTCGCTATTTTTCCTCGCGATCTTTTGAAGGATTTGAACTTTATTTGATGTATTTTTTGTTGCAGATCGAGGACGCCATGTTAATGTTCGACAAACAAACTAATAGGCACAGAGGTAAGCCGTAGTTTTAAATTATACGTAATATAAATGTTATATATCATTTAGTAAACTGTAAATAATAAATCTGGGTGTAATTATACATTTTATATTAAAACATATATATATTTTTTTCCTCAACACATATATTATAATACATCATACATACAATATAAAAATCCAGTAATTCTTATAACACAAAACGACTTTTGTCACATCGTTACTTTTATGTTTGCCTATCGTCCAAAGACAAAATTTTGTAGACAATTTATCGCATTACATTAGTTATCTAAACCGCAAAGTCGACGTCCATTAATTAATAATTGTTAAATATAGGCGTCAACCCTACACTTAACCCATGTCAGGAAATATTAAGAAGTAGTTAACGGCTTAAAAATGTCTAATTTGTCAATTTTTCAATCTTAGTCACAATTTTTAAAAGAATCTGTAAGACGCCAAAGCTCAAGAAAAACGGTGGCATCGCAGCTTTAGACCATCGAAGCGAAACGTAGCTTCGAGTCAGACTCGTCTTTAAATAGGTTCACCGTTTGGATATTGTATTTTCTCCCTCGTGTTACGACTATTCTCGACTAATAAATAACAAATCGACGCCCGCATAAAATGTACGGTTTCTTTGTAAAGATTTCTTGCTATTGGGTACAAGCGATAGTGAAAATCTACGTAAAAATGGGCTCACATTTTTATACCCTCTTTTCTTTCTACACAAACTCTATGCACCTTTTGAAAAATTAAATGAATGCTATTTTCAAACACAATATTTTCTCAAAATTGACATAACAGCTCTCACTAAGTGATTAGCAGATACCGTCAAAGTTTACCACAAAGTAGAAACGGCGTGTTTAAAACGATGAGATAATAATTTTTTAATCAAAATTGTATTCATTTTTGTAGAATACTAGAGATAAATTCAAAAAAAGTAATGTTACGATATCAATTTCAGTATTTGATTTTGTAATAGTTTTAAATATTAAGATATCTCTTGTATAGAATGTGACTAAGGATAATATAACAAAAGAAAACAGTAACATTTGGGTTATAATAATGTAAATATATTTTTCATGTTTTATAAAACAAATGGTGCGTCAGAAAGCTACAATCAGGGACTTGTTTATTGTAGAATCAGTTGCTTTCATTATCCGCACAACGCGTAAGATTTTAATTAAAATCCACGAATTCGTATCAAGGGCGGCCATCTTTTGTAGGCAACGAAGGTTCCCTTGTAGCAGTTACAGCAAATATAATGTTAAATTTACTTTTGTAATCCCCATTACACAAAAACAGGTTGACCCAAATATTCAAGCTCGGTGAAATATCGCTGTGCTGTCATTTATGCAAGTTCGCAAAAACGAATCCTATTTCATTATGTGACGAGGGAAACCCGACATTGTTATGATCGCCATAAGAAATGAAACATCTTGTCCCCTCTTCAAGTATCACGCCCTTTGCGTGTCGTTTAGATGATATTTGAGGTCCCTCACTTTGTAATTAGACAAACAAAGAAATAAAATATCTTGTCATAGTATTTTGGCCGGTATATTTCTCAGTCGTAAATACATTATGTTATCTTATAATAAGTTGAGATCTTCTTAATTTACTTACTCTTGTTATAGCGAAACTTTGTGGAGTTGAAAACTTGTTAGTTCTCATTTGAAATTGTCTTAATTATTACTAAATTTACTTTAAATAATATGTTTCATAAGATCCATGAAACGGTAAGTTAGTTACAATATAATTTTTAACATACAGCTTTCACTTTACGATCTCAATAAAGTATAAGCAAGTGTCATCTTCTAGCATATCAGCATGTGAGTCGTCGAATCTCTTCTATAAGAAAGTATAACCAATGCGTCAAAAAAAGGCTCAGACGAAAAAGTGGTAATTATTGTTTATGTTATCACAGAGTATATATATAAGTAAGCCGTTTAATAAAAACATCCAAAGCGCGTGTCTGATATCAGCGTTTGTTATTATCCCCAAAACGTAATCAGTTGGGTCGGGCTATCCTAGCAAGTAATGTAAAAATATCCCCTGTTTATTTGTATCAGAGCCGAGGCTAGAGGCAACCCAAACGCATATTCTGTCTGAATATGAATGCAAACTGCCCCAGCGAACGACCGGAATGGCGAAAATCAAATTAGGTATGGCGTGAATACTTTACGGCGACGTCGGGAAAAAAATTGAAATCAAATATTCATTGACTTTCAACCGGATAATCCGGCCCGCAGCCATTTCAATACATTTTATTATCTATTTTTCGCGGCCCCCGCCTTCGTGACCCCAAGACGACTTCTGCCCATTTGAATTATTAATCCCGAAAATCAAATCATGTAGGCGCGGAATGGTATTGTGCCTTGTTTTGCCACTTCGTACTTGCTTCTCTTGCTATCTAATTGACAGTACAACTTTGACGAAACGAACTTTTATGAGATATATATCAAGTAATAAATATTTACTCCAATATACCAGTGACATTATCTATTACTAATATATAAAGCTGAAGAGGTTGTTTATTTATTTGAATGCACTAATCTCAGGAACTATTGGACCGATTTGAAAAAATTCTTTGAGTGTAAGATAGTCCATTAATCAAGGAAGGCTATAGACTATATAACATAACGCTAAGATGAATAGGAGAGAAGCAGCAATAAAAAATATAACGTAAACGGCAAAATTTAAAGCTTTCCTTGCGTGTGCTAAGTAAACGGTGAAAGTTATTAAAAAATCATGTATTGAAAAATTGTTCCCCTCTTCAAGTTACAAATAAAAGTTCGCAAAAGCATATCTCTAGCTTTTAAGTAAGTCACTGTAATCACTTTTACGGTTATCAAAATACTATATTACGGTTTTATCTTTCCACGCGGGCAGAACCGCTGCCAATTGTTAGTCCACAATAAAATTACAAATCAAGCAGCATTTTCGATACTAGACTTTGCATATACAAAATCGCGGATAGAAGTTATTAAATATAATTTAGTTGATGTTCCTAAGAATATAATAAATAATAACTAATTCTTTCGATATTGTTTTGTTTATATCATATTGAAAATAATTTAAATGATATATCGATTTTTTCAATATAAGTTGTTGAAAAATAAAAAACCTTTTAACCTTTCCAGTACATTAAATATGCGCGAATAATGCGTTTAATAGCACCCTTTACTTTTATTTACGACCTTTCCCTGTTGAAAAAAATAATTAACGATGTCCCCTTGCAAAGTTTTTCATTGTTTTGCCTTTAATATTTATTTTACAGTCCAAATTTTAAATACCTGCGAACGTACCGTTCTAATTTATTATAATTACAGTTTTAGAAATCGGCCATCAGAATTTATGTCATATTAGAAATTAATGTTCAATTAACATTTTATTTCAAGCCTTTTCGTCGAGTTTACGATAATAAATTAATTATATAGTTTGATGAATATTTCTAAAGATTAAATATCTACTACAGTTCTCTCTTACACATATTTTTTGACTTATCAAGAATGTGCATTTTAATGTATAATGCTTATGAACACCGTTATGTATATAGCCTGTTCGTATGCCCGTTAAAGGTATGAAGCAATCACCCATTAAACATCATTTCTTGTGGTTGGTTGTTTTACCAAGCTTGAAGGAAATGGCACTTCATAAAGGTAAAACGGCACGTGGGGTTCATAAATATTAAAGAAAAAAAAACAGGCGGAACCAATCTCGGAAAGGAGGATTCGACCGAAAAGCTCACGCACACCGGAGGGACTTATTTTCACGTCTACGTATTTGAGTACCGTGTAAAATTTTGCTTGCTTAAGAACAGTTTTATCTATATTCCATTCGATAGACGTGCACAAATAAATGTTCTTTGAGTGATTCTTATGCAATCCTTCTAAGTCCAATAAACTAGACTTCTGAGTCTTTATTTTTTAGTCTATAATTTTTCGTGCGTAAAATGCGTACTTCTTATTCAATTATTCTTTAATCATTTAACCTCTCAAACTGATTCTTTTTAATTGTAGTCATTAAGGTACATTACAGTGTTTTGACTGTGTTTAATATACCAAAAGAATTTTAGAAATATACGGTTACGAAAGTTTTTATAAAACACAATAGATTAATTATCGTCATTAGTAAAACCTGAAGACAAAAAAACCCCTTGTTTTTGACTGAAAAAGGACTTTAGAAGTCGAAATAAATATTGCTATAATTTATATTACATATTATAATAAAAGACTATGCCGAAATGGTCTTATATTATGAAATTATATTATATTATTATGTATAAAAAGTAAGCGTGGTAGCCTTGTGGTAGCAGGCTTTATCACAAGCTTTTCGGTAAAGGAAAACATTATGAGGCAACCTGCATATCTGTCGAGAATTCTTGGGATATGTGTTATTTACCAATTGTTATTTACCAATTACAGCGTGGTAGGTTTTAGCTCCAATTTTTCTCTCCAAAAACGGAGAAAGAACTCCTATGCCCAGCTATGGAATAGTAACAGTAACAGTAGTAGTAATTTATGTCTGAAATGGTTTATTTTTAAACAATTTCTAGTCAGCGCAGTTTATTCTATAATATTTTGTTTTATTTAGAAACTCATAGTATGAATCTCTTATTCCATTGTATTAATTAAAATCCACTGAGTCCATTTGAAATAATTTACTATGTAGAGCAAGAATAATTACTAGAAAGGGTTAACGGGAATGACAGCTTTACGTTATTTGAAATTCGGATTAAGGGATGTTTTACTATCGTAGTTTGTTTGATAATTACTGCTATTCGCCTTATAAAACAGACTTCAAAGATTGCAAATTATTCTATAAAAATCATCATTTCTGCACTTATCTCACTCTGAGAGGGGTCGGCACAACATATTAAACATGCTGTCACATGATTTGGCTGCGTTTTACGACCGGCCGCCTGCCTCACTTCAACTTACCTTAGTCGTATTCTACGACACCTCGGTAAGAAAGAGGGTGGTCCATTCTACTAAACCGGATACCAAACGGTGGGTCAACTTACCTTAGTTGCCTTTTACGACACCTTGGTAAGAAATGAGGTTGGTCTATTCTACTCAGCCGGATACCACACGGCAGGTCGACTTAACTTAGTCGCCTATTACGACACCTCATTATTACTAAAATACGGATTTGTCGATTTTAGATGTGTTTATATAAAGATAAAATATAACTTCCTGACAATATTGCTTTAAACAGGATTTATGAAACAGTGAACATCAGTATCCAAAAGTGACCTAAAAGAACTAGCAACTTTTATAAATTCGTTTGTTTTTCAATTTTATTTGACTCTCACCAAGAAATTTAAAAATACAATTCAATGTACAAAACACTTCAATTCGCTATTTTTGTACATGTCGAGCCAATTCCTGCACTCCTAAGCTTCTAAAGAGACTCTGGTGATGCTATCTCACGGTAACTACAGACAAGCAAATTGAAACTCTTTTTCCTAATAATAAAGTTGTTTTCTGTTGTTTTAAAAAGATCTAAATGTGTATTCTAAGTGGCAGCACGTGGCAAGCTCCTTTGGGAATGTTGAGTCTGGGTTTAGATGCATTTTGTAGGGGACCAACCCTCTTTAATATGTGTCGATTACTTTTAATTTGTTCGATACCAGTTTTTATTTTAAATATATAACAGAAAAATTATTAATGAGTAATCATTACTTATAAATGAATTTGAATAAATATAAAATTACATCACAATAGTAACATTTTGAAATTACCATTTATCAATGACTATCTTTAAATTTATGTTCCTCTTGGCAAAAAAAGTAGACATCAAAACCAAAGCTATCTATAACAGACTATGTTGTAATAACCACGAAAATAGAACGTAGCGAAAAGTGAAAAATATATCGAACATAGTTGTAAAATCTATTAGAATCAGCCTCACCTTCGACAATTTTTGTACAATCAAAGACCATTTTTAAAATCACTTCAGTGACAATACATTTTTGTTTAGTATCGTATTCAACACTAGGTTTTTCGTTAAATTAAATTAAATTACGAGCAGGGAAGGCACTACAAAAATGACCTGTGAATAATAACGAGTATCTAGCTATATGATGCACCAATGCAATGTCGCGATTGCACTTCCATAACGGAACTGAGAATATGAAGTTGCATCGATACGATATCGAGTTCCGTTCAAGCGAGTCTCTCGTGGGAGGCCGCGGTTGTGGATGTACCGTGCATCGTGCGAGATGCATACAAGATAAACTTGTATCTAAAACTCATGGGATTATTCCGTAATCAGCGATGCTTTAAAAATGAATAAACAGATTATAGACAAGCCTAGAGTGTAAGACAATGTTTACCTACTTCGATATTGATACAATTCTTTTACATTAGCTTGTGTAATTTTTGAGAATGTCATATAATGTTTTCCTTCGCCGTGTGGTATCTGGCGGAAAAAAATAGTACCACTGTCATTTTTTACTGAGGTGTCGTAAAAGGCGACTAAGGCAAGTTTACCCACCGTGTGGTGTCCAGTTAAGTAGAATAGACCACCCTTTTTCTTACCGAGGTATCGTAAAATACGACTATGGTAAGTTTATGTCAGGCAGGCGGCCGGTCGTAAAATACATAGCCAAATCATGTGACAACATGTTTATTACATGCGTGCCGTACCCCACTTAGAGTGGGATAAGGACACGAAGATGATGTCATATAATGTTTTCAACAATATGAATCATAGAGTTATTATACTTAGGGGCTGTTTCACAAGTAAACTGTCAATTAGCCTATTCGGAACATGTCTGACACATATCTCGGAATTTTGCGTTTCTCAGGTTTCTGATAGGCTTATTCAGCACTTAAAGTCCCTAATAAGTCAACAGGTAGATCGTGTGGCTGTTATTTTATTTATCTGCTGGATAGTAAATACCAATTTCAAAATGCCCAAGATTTTATTTTTAATTTTATCTTTTTAGTCTCTTTTTATAGACATTTGTTTATTTAGTTTTTTTATCGGTTAACTATCCGACACTTTATTTAACTTATCTAACTTTATGTAACTTGTGAAACAGGCCTCTAGTAGGTAAGCCAGCCTTAAAATTGCCATATTACAATAGGAACCGGGCGGACTAAAGAAGTCTAAATACCCGGGTTCAAGTCCCAGATATCACCAGCTCTTTCTTTCTTTTTTTATTTTTCTTGCATTTTTTTTTATATCTTTAAAAAAATAGCGAGCAAAGCTCGATCACACGGGTACCTTAAAGCTTAATGTAATACTTTAGTTTTATATGTTTTTTCATGTATTCCAAATATTCCAAATATGTATTCTAAATATTTGGAATACCAATATTTAGAATACAGTACAGTTTTACTAAAATTTCATAGGTTTATTAATTTGTTAATTTGTCGTATTACTCCTCATCAAAAATAGGTAGCCTTTGGCTGGCTGTTTGCACTATGACCTTTTCTGGGCTATGGCTAGTCTTAAAATACATTCTCGTGTAATTTGTCTTTTGAGTTTGTTCGTGTGTCTTCACTCCAGAAGCTACAAAATGTAACGTGAACACAAACTTACGGAAGATCTTATCCACAACACTCTCACGTACGGAACCGTGCTATTGCACTCGTGACTTCTCATTACTAGTTACAGTCCTGTTTAGAGTCTTTAATCTACCTAAGTTTAAAGTAAGTGGGGCTGAAACGATATAAATAATAATATAGGCAATTTCATCCAATAATTACTATAACTCACACTTGTCTACATTCGTTAACAACCATTTTTTAAATTTGTCGTTATTTTGCAGATTTCCATTAGAATAGAGTAAACTAATATAGCAGATATTAGTATGGTAAAACAATTATATCATAACTTCCTTTTTTCATTTACATATTATGAAAATAAAGTTTGACAAGTTTTGCGATGCGAAAATGCGTTGATGCGCTTATTTTAAACATGGTGTCTTTCTTGATTAATTTCGCCAAGTTACAATCAAAAAAATTTATATAATAAATAGCAGCTGATTTACAAAATTAATACTACCCATAATAAAGTTGTATTTTTTATCGTGCACGATAAGCTACAATTAATGTAACGCCACTAGGTTTCCGTTAATTTGGGACGGAAAGCTCATCATATATTAACTCGCAACTCGATTAATAATGTTCAAAAAGATCTTTATTCGTTTATCTCATAACCTTTATTTAAATATTAACTAGTTCCCAGCAGTATTTCCCCATTGCAATAAGTCTATTTACACGTTAGTGGGAGACTCTACTCCCTGGAGATGGCGGCGAGAAGTGGTATAGAAAATACTAGGAAGCATTTTAACACGTCTCTGTTTTCCGTTAGATATCGCCTTATACGAAGCTGTCCACTTGTGTATCTATGGGTATTACCTTGGGGGTTTATGAGCACGATGGTGGTATGAACGTTAAATATTGTTTAAGTTAACAATGTTGAGAGTTGCTTAGATTGCGAATATAAAAGTAGATTTTTATGATGTATTTTATAAAGTGCATATTAAAAAGCATCTTGATTTTTTTTTTAAATTTTGTATATCTTCTATGTTATAAAACTAAGTCGCCAAAAGCTTTCTGTCTTTATGTGATTGGTTTTCTTAATATCTACTGAAGGGATTTTTGTGCGGTTTTTACTAAAAGATAGTGCAATAGCACGTTACTGTTTTATGTAAATTGTGATAAAGTGGCCGCTTGGTATTGAAAAAACTCGCCTGATGAATAAAAAATAAATGTAGGTATATGGGCCGAGTAAACCAACAGAGATACACAAAAGTAGTGTACTAGCGAATTGTAGATCTACAAAAATATGATTCATTCATTCATTACAGCATGTCACCATCTCTTATAGTTAACTCAGAATAACTACTTTAATGTTCAAAATTTCAATTCGGAAAAAAAATAGTGACTCAGATTTAAACCCAGGCGACGCTGCTGGCATAGCTAGTGTAATATAATATGAAGTACGTTGCAAGTTTTTCTTTGAAGATATATTGTTTGTAATTTTAGAGACACCCCTTTCAGCAATGATTTATTCATTCCATATGTTTAAATTAAATTCATAAATGGATAAGATGGTATGCGCTGACCTGGAAGAGATATATTTAATACGATAACATTCGTGTACGTCATTACAAAACTGATTAGCAGCTATATGTTAGCGTTCCATCATAATATTATGATAATTATGGTGGCCATTTGTATATCCACTCATGGACGTAGGCCTCTTCCCTCTCCTTTCAGTCCCGGCGGTCTTTTCCCCATTTCATCCACCGTGTTCAATCCGTTCCAATCCATCAGAATCCGTGAATCCATTCTTCCATGTTTCCCACCCATGAACACCTTGTCGCCTTATAATACTGTTTTTCAAATACTTACTAGGTGAGGCTTCGAAGAAAATGAGGGGCGGATCGATTTTCCTTATCGAGAATCGTTTCCGCGGACCTTTGACATGTTAATATTTCAGAAAATAATTGGTTACAAATTATTCACTCCAGTATGTTTTTACTCAATGACATACATCGATAATTAACTGTGCAAAGAATATTGGCCATAGAAGTAAATATATCTTTTTAAGATCGCATGTTCATAAAGATCTTTAACCATAACCAAATTACGTTTTTACTTAGCCATTAAATCGTATGATAATTAATTGGTTTAGGCAATGAATTGCAACTTATATCAAAACAAGACATGTAAACTTCATTTCAATGACATGTTAATCAATTTGCTGATTTATTTGTGTAAAGGAACAAATGGCGATAAATCTAACTTAGAATGGTTTGTCGAGCATTGTGGAGTTTAGCACTTCAACAATACATTATATAACGTGTTTCACCAAATCACTTCCTGAAGTTTAGCCATGAAAAGGGGATGGTTAAAAAATAGTGAGTGCGGGAAATGACATAGTGGAAATCCATTCACGACCTCATTGATTGAAAAGTCATCCATTCTTAGACCGGGGAATATTGAGTGCAGCCTTTACATTGTCAGGTTTTCGAACAATAACAGAGCACTCGCCCGACAAATAAGTCCATGGTGTTGTAATTATGGAGGCAATGGTTCGTTCGCTTTGTGCCGTTTAACGACTTCTTTCATTGTTATAACTTACATGGTTCAGGCGTGCGCCCTATAATAACTACTCAATACAATATTATTTACAATGTATAAGCAAATATTCGTGACCTGAAATGTAGGTACGGTTCATAAATCCACAAAAATCTATATACCTCTTGTTGGTACATTTTTTTGCAAATTTTTGCATATTTTCCCATAAATATTACTTTAATAATAGCCTTTAATGGAATTTCAGAATTTGAAAAGTTAGCTTTAGGATTCCCACAGTGGTCTATTATACAATTCTTTTATTGCTGCCAACAAAATGTTCTAGTGATTTGAATAGATATCTTAAATAGATTTTCAAATGCCTGAATCATTTTTATTCTGTTTAATTTTGTAAAAGCAAAATATTATGACCAAAATTTACCATAATTCTCATGTTATATAGGTATGTCTACAATTAGATTTCCTGACCACTATGAATTTGTTTTGGTCTTTTGACTATACTTGAAGTCCATGATCCTTTACTTTACATTAAAATATATACTAGTCATTTATCTACTTCAGCACAAAGAAAAAAAAGTACATATACTGTTTACGATATGTTTGTTTTTTACATTATTTCGCGATGATTTTTTATCTTATATTATCTATATCTTATTAAACTATGGATTTTTGATTTTGCTAAATAAATACTGCTTCTATAAGTTATTTAAATATTGTCCTTTTACTGCTGAATTATTTGTCCCAAAGCATCTTACAACGCACCCCTTTATTAACCATCTTAATTGCTAAGCAAAGTTAATTACGCCCGGTAAAACTTAGCGCCTAAAGATCCGTTAATTTAGAACAGCGTCGTGAAAATCCTTTTATGTCATTTATCTGCAAAATCATTTCTGTGGTAACTTTAAGCTGAACCACCTCTTCCCTGAGGAATATTGCAGAAGTTGTGGGGTGATTTTGAATGGTAGCTCTAATGGTGTTCCAAACTTTTTTTATAATAAAATTATGGAAAATCCTCGGGCTACTTGGAACAATTACTTTTATTTATGACCTGTATAATTTACTGGCAAACGCAATGTCCCTGCTAAGGATAAAAATATTATCATAGGGAATCATAAAAGTATTTTGCTATAACCTGCAAAAATTGAAATCTAATGGCTGAGCTATATTTGTAAGCTTTTGTACTTTGCCATAAAATCCTATAATTAAAATATTTTATCTTACTAATATTTCATGTAGCATATGTTTCCGGTCATATTGTATTTAAAGTTATAGACGTAGAGTTCGAAAGACTTTATAATTTGTTTGTTTAAACCTACTCAATCGCGTTAGCGTAACGTTAATTTGTATGGTGCTAAAACTGTGGTCACTAGGTGTTGCTGTTGCAGCGTCATTCACATTGACGCTAACCCTAGCGACGAGGACGAGGAAACTCGCACTGACCATACTGTTGCGTAGACGCTCTTTATTAATACAAACAAAATTAAAATACAAGCCCCCGCAAAAGTAAACAACTTCATTTCATTCAATCTCTTGAGATGACACAAAAGTAACATTTGTTACCAATTAGAAACGAGTAATATTTTAAGTATATGTAAGACTTTCATTTTTCATATATGTATATTGATGCTTACATAAAGCTTACTTGACAAAAATTTAAATTAAGTAGCTAAATGATAATATCACGTTACTTCAAATCCACTTACTGGAGAAAGGAGTAGCTTAGACCCACTATAAGGATTTTACATAATTCTAAATCCTCCTGAGGAATGCAAATTTCAGCGCGATATTTTCCTTTTCTGAAAAACACATGATAAAGTGTTAATATATTTACTGAGACCTCTGCATCTAGTAAATTCGTGAGTGGTGGGACATAACAATTAAAAATAAAAAATCGTTATCAAAGTCGAAAGTGGCGCTCATCAAAAATGAGATGAGAAATGGATTAAAATGTGTTCAATAATGTATATACTCGTATATAAAATTGATTATAGTTTAATTCATAATACGAGCTAAAGCAAAGCAACTTAACAATGTTTGGTCATAGCGAAGCACGGTACTTTGAACTAACTAACTTTATTGTATCAATGCAGTTAAACAGACAAATAATAAATCACTAACCTTTCAGATGCCATATTCTAATCTAAAGTAATTTCTACAGGCATACGTTGACTATTAATACATCAGCGTGACCACTAGCAAGCTCTACTATCTCATTATTTTATTAAAAAAACTCGGTAGTGCTTACCATTAATGTTCAAAGTACCTTCAAATATAATCTGATGCCTTGCTAATTACAACATACGTCATCATCATTCTCCTGGCCTTTTACCACTCTGAATGGGATCGTCACAACATGTTTTAAACATGTTGTTACATAATTTGGCTAGGTATTTGCAATCGGCCGCCTACTTGACGTCGACTTACTTTAGTCACCTTCTACGACACCTCGGTAAGAAATGAGGGTGGTCTATTCTACTTAGCCGGTGACCACGCGGTCGAACATGTGTAATGTAAAATATATTTTTAAAGTTCGCTGTTTATCTCGAGAAATGTTATCCTTTGTTGTTTGTACAATGAAATGCAGGTGAATAAAGGCCCATCTCATTACTGCACTGACCGCATCTGAGCAATCTAAGTGCGCTTCTGTTGAACATAAAACGACTTGGTGCGGTTTGCGTCGTGTATAAATTTGTCTGGTTCATTTGTACAATTCCTCCTCAGCAAATTTTAGGCCACGATATGTTTGGTCATACATCAGAATCTGTATTAGGCCTGTTCAATTTTTTATTTGAATTCAGTATATAAAGGTTACCTGTAAAATAAATCTTCCCTAATTAAATAAATTAAGTTTACTTGTTAAAGTTGTAGAATAAGATTATATATTATATTTAAAACCATCCAGCGTATTTAAATCATTCTAAGCCCTTATTTCACTCTAAGTGGTGTCGGTACAACATTACGACACCTCGGTAAGAAAGAGTCTGTTCTATTCTATTCAACTGGATACCACACGGTGGGTCAACTTACCTTAGTCGCCTTTTACGATACCTCGGTAAGAAATGAGGGTGGTCTATTATACTCAGCCGGATAACACACGGCGGGTTGATTTACCTTAGTCGCCTTTTAATCCAGCGTAATTAAGCGTTAGCCTTGCATTTGTTATCCCACTCTAAGTGGGGTCGGCACATGTTTTAAACATGTTGTTACATGATTTGGCAAAATTTTTACGATCCTACCTGATCCTAGCCTACCTGACGGTCGTGAGAAATGTGATTGATATATTTTTCTTCTCAAGCTCTTTTTAAATTCATATTCATGGTTAAATAATAATAAATTAACCGATTTATTTAACGCATTAATGCGCGCACCGCTGTAATTGCGGTTATGAATTAATCGAACCCTTTAAATTGGCATTCCATTGCGACGAATCGTGCCTCCAATCGGGCGGCGGGCACAATTGCAATCAGTCTAATATGTTGAACAGTAGGTCCATCTCATTACCATGGGTGACCACAGGTGAATGATGACGTGGCGTGAGTGCCCGCCGCCCGTTTTGTTTGCGGTCGATTTAACGTTCACGACAAATTGCGTGTTTGCCGCCGCAACCGAGAGATCATTCCAGAGCCGAGAGGAATAAATCGACTGATTACTTTTGCACAATTTGGAATATAAAGTGAATTGTTCCGCGCACCGGTGCCGCTTGTATAATTCGGACCGCGCTCGTAATAGTTTCTCCAACATTTTTTTATGACAGCCCCGTAATGACTTTGGAGTGTTATTCTTTTAAGCGAAATAATTACAGGAGCCGTTTTACGCAACAACAATACCCCTCTCGCAATTTACTTTTGTGTACAATGCAAGTAGTTATTTTCTTGGATTCAAGTGTTCTTGGAGTGCTGTGATTGATAGCAGTCCTTGTGTAAACAAAAGTGGTAGCGAACTTTAAAATAAAATGTTTATCCCTCGAATTACAAATGGAAAATACATTTAAAGTTATTTGATGAAAACGAACTCTTGTTTTTATCCTCTTAACAAGAAAGTAATCTGTCGAGCTCGGTCGCGATAAAGGGATTTTTATGTAACAAACTCGCCTCGCGCCTACCCTCACCTAGCCCGAGGCTCTTAAGAAATCCCCTGCATTGTCAGCTTCTTAGGATTCAACATAATGTAATATACATTTTCTCGTATTGGAAATTACAGCTGTATTTTGCTCCTCGGACATAAAATCGACATAAAGACACCGCCTATGGAAGCATACATGAAATCTTATAGCTTTTATATAGTTGGCTCTAATGTAACAATCCACTGTAAGTTTTACTGCTGGCTATATTTATAAACAGAGCAATGTAAAGTGATGTACCTCAAATCCTTTGATCTACAAGAAAAACAAAGGCGCTAATATGGCTTATGTATTCAAAACCAAACAAAATGAAACTAATTGAATACAATGGCGACTTATTAAAAAAAGTTTTTTTCTTCATAAATTCTTTGAATTTTTTTTGATTATCAGATGTACCGGTGACTATATTCAAGTTATGTTTAGTGTTAATAAACCGTTTTTATCTATACTGTTTTTTTTATTCCTGAAGAAAAATAGTTTTTTTTTATCAATACAGAATTAGTTCATATTTACTTTTCGAAATAAACAGGCTGGTTTTAATTGTATAGAATGTATGTATGTGACAAGAGAGAGAGAGAAAACACATTCCTAAACATAAGAGTCGGTCGCCAAAGACCCTTACTTTCATCGGCAGTGTATATAATACATGCAAAGACACGCATATTTTTTATATTAGCGAGTGAAAATTTAATTTTAAACCCACTTTTTTGTACCATTATTGAAATGAATTAGTTATAAACTGATTTTAAACTGCCAAGAAAAATATAACGTAATACAGTAATATCGCGCTTGAGAAATCTTACAAAATGTTAACATTATTTAAGTTTAACAAGTCTTTAATGCATTGCACCTTGTAGAGACAGATCGTACCTATGTGATATAGAACCTAACTTGACATACAACTGGAAACAGTACGGAGAACTTTTAAAGGATTTACGACGTTACTTGAATCTCACTCAAAAGTTTCCACGGCCCGACCGTCTAACTTATGCAAGATATTTTATGTTTTAGTACTAAAAATAGACTTCAAACAGCAAAAGCAATTTCAAATCAATATCCTTTCTAACAATGCAATATGAGACTTTCAATACGTATGAATGTAGGTAGAATGCGACAGGCAAGTTGTCTATTTTAAGTTAATCACACCGATCGATATATGCTTTGTTACGAAGTACTCTGGAGCGGTGACAGCAAATAATATCTGCATATTGCAATATCGCTGTGTCTAATATTCGAACATTGAATATTCAAAACATAAATTGATCATAACAGACGCCGGTGACTTACCTAAACCTTATTGTTTAAAGCTACACTTATGTAAAAAAAATATCTAATTACTAATACAACTATTTATTAAGCAATTTAACTTGAAAATATAGCTATTGTTCTGCGGCTTTACACGTAAGTATTACTTGTATAGTTATAGTTTTAATCTCAATGAAAGAGAGTGTATTTATTTATCAAAATGAAAATGGAACATATCGCACGCTTAGTATTAAAGTGACCGAATTCAAAATAGTAGTTTTGTGGCCAATTGCAATGAAGCGTAGCGTAATGCCTACAAAGCTCGTTTGTGTTAAAGAGACCCAAAACTTGGAAGAGCAAGAAAATACTAGCATTTTTAATAGTTCCCAGCGTGATGTAATAGATGGCATTGATAAACATTACAAGGTAGCTAACTAAATGAAGCTCAATTTTGAATTCGGTCGGTAGAATACTAAGCGTGCGGTATTCTTTACTTGATAATCATCCGTTGTTTGCATCACCGGTTTTTTTGGTTTAACCAACCTCCCTGTTATGTGTAGATGCATATGTTAATTTTTAGCGAATTGGCGAGTGCATTACTGGACGTGACATCATCTCTGTGCTGAACGCCCATTACATGATTCACTCATAGAATTATGTACACTGTATATCGTATCGCGACATACCTTTACGTAAACAGTAATTTACTTTAATGTATTTGTATGATATAATATACCGAGGTATCGTAAAAGGCGACTAAGATAAGTCGAATCGCCGTGTTGTGGCTGAGTAGTATCACCTCATTTCTTATCGAGGTGTCGTAAAAGGCGCCTAAGGTAAGTCGACCCGTCGTGTGGTATCCGTATGAGTAGAATAGGCCATCCTAATTTATTACTGAGGTGTCGCAAAAGGCGACTAAGGTAACTTGGCTTGTGTGGTATCCGGTTGAGTAGAATATACCATCCTCATTTCTTACCGAGGTATCGTAAAAGGCGACTAAGGTAACTTGGCCCGCTATGTGGTATCCGGTTGAGTAGAATAGAACATCCTCTTTTTTAAAGAGGTGTGGTAACAATGACAATGACAATGTCCATAGCATGTTGTGTCGACCCCACTTAAAGTGGGATAAAAGTAGGAGAATGATCATGTATATGTATGATAAATAGTAGATATATTTTAATTTTTATGATTTTATACGGAAATTAGCGACTATAAAGATTGGTTCTCCTCCGCCAGATTGGTCAATTTATATTTGCTATTCAGACCTTTTAACCACAAGAAAATTATACACAAGTGTCGCATAAGGCGGGTAACACGTATGGCACTAAATTTTAGTTAGTGATTGTAGGCAACAGGTGCACGGGATGAGTTCGCCTGAAACTTGTAATTATCATTATATATGCTTGTTTAAACATACTATGTAAGCCGGAAAGGGAGTATTAAGCCGAAGGGTATTTCAGTGCCTATGATAATAAATAACTTTTGTTTTACAATATGGTCTACCAAACATACTCGTAGTTTTGGCAATGTATATTTAAATTCAACTTAATCGAATATTTATTAAACCGAGTGGCTTCCTTTACACGGAGACGGGACTGCTAAGTATAATCATCATCTTCCTGCCCTTATCCCACTCTAAGTGGGTACGGCACATCATGTTATAAACATGTTTCCACATGATTTGGCTACGTATTTTACGAACGGCCGCCTGCCTGACCTCAACTTACCTCTGTCGTATTTTACGACGCCTCGGTTAGAAAGAGTGTGGTCTATTCTACTAAACCGGATACCACACGGCATTCGGTTTAGTAGAATATAGCACGATATTATATCATCACATATATTAAGGTTATTAGTGACTAAAAAGTATTGTATCATGAGTAACATTGGACTTGACTGGCCCGTTGGAGCAGTGGGTAGTGACCCGCGGCAGCTGAAGGCAGGGCCTTCAGCTCCGCGGGTCGCGTGTTCGATTCCCGCCGAGGGCCAACATTTTCTATAAAATGAATTTGTTGGTCTTTGAGCCTGGGTGTATATTTGTATTTAAGTATGTATTTAAAAAATATATAAGTATATATTCACCAGTTGTCTGTCTACTATAACACAAGTATTAAGTTACTTACTTTGGGGACGGACGACCGTGTGTGTAAGTGTCCCATATATTTGTTTTTGTTTTTTTTTAACATTATCACTATAAGGCGTATTTACAATTGCTTCATAATTTCACAAACGTAAAAATTAAAGTTACATAGTCAGTACATGTATGTAGTGTAATGTATATATGACAAGAAATATCCAAACAATGTGTCCATTTCAGCTTAATTGCCCAATAAAACATTGATCGACTAACCGCAGTATATTAATCTACCAATTTAATAGTACATTTTCATAAACGAATTTTAAATTAAACAGTTTAACCGTATGGAGCTGATACATGGCACTTTTTAGGCGAAAGAATTAAATTATTTCATCGGACGTAATAAATGATTGGTACGACAAACGTCAGCTCAAAATATGAGCATTGAAATATTTTGGCGCCAATATCCCTACATTTACACATTTTACTCACTTGTCAATTAAATGTCACACGCGATTCGCTGCGAATTTACTCAGTCGCTCGAATATCAACCGGGTAAATGAAATTTGCATAAAAAACACATAGTTTCACCGCGGCACAGTCGCGCGTAGGGTTCAGGATAAAAATGTAACTCTATCTTTTAATACACCTGAATTTTTTCACCGAAATGAAGCTTTGAAACAATAAAGGTTAGCATATATCATAATTCAGGCGTGGTCTGTTTTAATTTACAAATGTACTGTGACTTTTGTGTTGTTATTAAATTTAGACCGACAGGACAATAATTTCTTTGCTTGAGATTTGTTTGTCACTAGCTATAGCTAGTACTAAGATCACGTCTTTTTCATTTTTTTTGTGTATAGTATTGTGATTAGTTCTTTAATTTGTTTTTAAAGTCTTTTACAAATATATCGCGACTAAATGTCATTCTATGTGAAAGAATAAAACATTCATTATAAACTTTAATGTTGTAAATAGCGCAAAAATGCATATTTTGAATCACGCTATTGCTATTTCTATATTCTATTAGTATAAAAAAAATCGTATTATCTAAATAAAAATTTCAATTAATCACTCAGTTTATAAATAACCATTTCTAACTAAAGAATTTAAATGGAAATTCACACATACTACTTAATATTTATGGAATAAAGGAATTAAACTTTTAAAAATTACAAAAGGAATTAGAAAATAATAATAATAAGATTTTAATCAGAGTCTTTAGTTTCAGAATAATATCACAGAAGTTCCATTAGGTGACTATTTTCCTCTCTTTCTTTCATCAGTGGAAGGTCACTGTTGGGCTTTAACTATTTGCAAGGGACTTCCAAACCTAGGATCTTGTACTACTTGAAACTAACGTCTACGTATTACCTTTTAAATCGATTACTCACTTAGTCGAACCTCTTCCAGTTTTTGGCTCAAGGGCGCCACCTTAACTTCAAAGAACTCAACGCCTATAGTTCTTCATACTTATATAGAATTATTGGATATTAGATTTTCAGAAAATTTTCGCTCTGAGGGTATTTAAAAATCACAGCTCTGGCAAGACGTGATGTATCAATCGAGAATTAATTTAAACTTTGCTGGCCAAAGCGAACAGCGGACGGCCTTAGGGACCAAACGGGCATCAAATCGAATAGACGGTTATTATTGACTGGCATCAAAGGAATAACGACCGAAATAACGATAGCATGTCAATCAAATATACCCTTTAAACTGATTACAATATAAAACAAAATTTGTTGACAACGACGTCTCTTCAAAATATTAAACTCCTTTCAATTGTCAGGAAAACTGGCAGACACTTCAAAGTAATTTGCTAAGTACTTGGTCGAACATTTAAGCCGCTTTTTAATAAGTAATTAACATTCATAAAACTTCAAACATACGAGTAATTAAGAAATCAAGTATGCTTTTGTGAGGAAACACTCAGAACAAGTCTTATAGCTTTTTTTAAAATTTAAACTATCGTGAGTAGTATTCATGGTTAATGTATAGAACTGGCTATACTCACGTTTTATTCTATTGGGCTACACTAGTCGATTAGTCTAGACTTAAACTAGTC
The DNA here is from genome assembly GCA_947086495.1 of Morpho achilles. NCBI lineage: Eukaryota > Metazoa > Arthropoda > Insecta > Lepidoptera > Nymphalidae > Morpho > Morpho achilles. Next base: position 13,096,548 of record CAMTZB010000019.1, read on the forward strand.
GGGTAAACCCGATAGAATAAGACGTGAGTATAGCCGGTTCTATACATTAACTAGGTCTTATAGCCGTTTTGTAATCGTTTTTATTTATCTGTTTGTATTAAAGTATTCTAATTCTGTATCAAACGTAATAAGAGTTTAATGTTAAAGAACTGGTAAAATATCCAATTTGTAAGAAAGGCAAGAAATAATCCGGATTTGGCCTTTCTTTAATTAAAATATATATCTTAAGGGAAAATTGAGAACGCTTATCACACTTTACTACCACAAGCTTATTACTGATAAAATACAAAATATTATGTATTCAAATAAACTTATAAACAAGTGCTTTTGAAAAGTCAACTCTACTGCTGGTTCGGAAAGCTGTTCTTACCGAGGAGAGCCAGCAAGAAACTCGGAAATTGCTCTTTTAAAAATATAATTCTTAGCACTAGTTACATTTAGTCAGTACTGTATTGTACAGGGTCAAAGAGTAGCTATGTCCGCGCATTCTTATCATATAAGTAATCCTCAATAGTATAGTAGTAGGCTTTCTGTATAAGCCTTTTATTAATAATGTTTTTAAATTGCTGTAATGGCAATGCTAAAATTGAGTATGGAATTTTATTATAGAATCTTATATTCAAATCCACAAATGACTTACGTACTTCTGCAAGACGCACAGCAGGAGCCGCAAGCTTATGTCGGTTCCTACTTTGTCTATTTATGCATATTTTTATGCACAAATTAATCAAGTTATTCAATGATATCAATTTTCACCATAACTGCTTCTATTACTTCACGAATATGTCCACATATTTAATTTGTATTCATATGTAACCTTCAGGTTTTAGACCTAACTCAGGTCTAAGTAAAATAGAACTTTATGCATCAAGGAGGTTCTGAAAACAATTGTCGGTTCAGTAAAATGGAGAACTTAGGATTAGTTAAACATATTTCTAATACTTGTGGAAGAAAGTTCGGCTATATCTAGCAGCCATTCTACTCTTACGTTTACCAAGCAATTTTATGAAACAAAAGTACTTATATCTCTCTCCTCTCTCTATTTTTCCTCTGTCTGATCTCACACTACGTCATTTCTTTCTTCTTCAAACGATAGACGTCAACTGCTGGATGTAGGTCTTTTCACCGGATGCCAACACCACACGATAAGTAGCTTGGACCCAACGACTCCCGATGACTTATTTTAAATAATCAGTCCACCTTGTAGAGGGCCTACCAACGCCAAGTTAACCGGTGCGTTATAGCCATTCCAACACCTCAAGACTCCATCAGTTCTCCGCACTATAATTTGATATATATCTCTGTCATTCCTTACCTCAATGTAATATAGTAGTAGTAAAAGTACTCTACATGCTTAACACCATAAAATCAGTTATCAACGTACCTATACAATATAATATAATACAATTAAACCTTTTTTATTTGTCACGTATTTTAAAAATATACATCATTAAAAAACAAGAATAAAGTGATAATGGCGCTGTAAAAGACTTCTCGGGAAAAACAAACACTTCAAAGTGCGTAAAGAATAAGTGTTTTTGTAATAAAAATTAACATTTGCCTTAAAAAACATTATTCTAATCACTCTTAACAATGGCCTGGGGTTGTATTGATGTCCGCAAAAGGACTCTCGATTAATTTCACCCTAAGTAAGAAAATATAAAAATATACAAAAGAAATCCTGTTTAGGAAAAAGGTACAACATTTCAAAAAGGAAACAAATGTTTTGATGCATAACAACTAAGTATCATTATGTTCTGTTGTTATAAATAAAAATATACCACCGTACAACCTTCTTTTCCTTTATTACTTACTTTTCGTTAAACGTTTTCTTTTTGAATTATAACGAAAGATTTTTAAACAAATAAATGATACTTACAATTTATTTCCGTGTTCCTATTGTGCAATATATATTTATATGTAAAATTAAAATCACTTATATGTATTTATACGTGTATTCTATATTCAACATATTAGTTCATACATATTATAATTCGACTATCTAAATGAGCACGCCATTGAGTATTGAAAACGCAAAATCAATATTGAATTCTTTCATTCTCTCCTATCATTCGTCAATTCATATAGAATAATATCTCATGATCAAATATCACTTTTTTTTAAGAATTTTGGCTTGAAAAAAGTATATACAAACATCTCAATGAATTCAAATAATGTAAAAAAACTACATAATCGCTTTAATGGGTAATTAAATTTTTACATACATTTGTATTTCTCCGCTCCGGAATGGTTTATAGCGTTTCTTTTAAGTGCTCAGCAGTTCACGACCTCAAGCAGCTATTTCCGTAGTAACGGTTAAAGTCATCAGTTTAAAATTTAGATCGTAAGGTGCTCACAGACTTCCAAGTGGCTTCTGCCATTAAACATTTACGTCTTTAAGATAACGCCTACTTTTTGTATACTACTACAACATTTTATAGCTCTTTTATTGTTCCCTGATCTGATCGCGATGCGTCTACTTACCTAGTTATTTCACAAACAAAGACGATTACAACATTTGATCGCTGTTAGAAACTTTCCTACTTAAACATAGGTTGCGAAACACCAAGTCAGTTTTACCGGTGCTATGAGTTACCTACACAAATCTATTTAGTTTTTGATAAATGTACGTTTCTTTCTTTTAAAGATAAGAAGTTCAAGATTATAATTCTGACATCACGACGTCGATTGGTTCTTTGAATCACGATATATATTAAATTATTTTAGCAAACACCATCATTGTTACTTCATTCGTTGTACAGATGACTCTGGTTCTTATATGGGTTTCCATATCTGGTTCGATCACCTAGAAATACTACGGTCACAGTTTTACTATCGCTTGAAAGTTGGCCCTAGTCTTTCTTGGACGCATTACCCAAGTGCAAATGAAAATGTAACGATAGTACTTTTTTATTCCTTTTAAACTATTTTGAAGCTTGGTATTCGGTAGATAACAGACGTAACATAAAGCGAAATAATGAATGGACTAGAAAAATGATACGCCTCTCGTTATGAGCTGCGTTCATAAATGATACGGCGAATCTGACAAATGGTACGGCAGAGTATAACAATGGTGGTGCTTCCAAGTGGCCGTTCAATTATGCAAATAGAACGGACGATGTTCGTCCGGCAATAACAAAACTGTTTAACAGCTGACAAACGCCCGCCCGTGTAACATTTTTGTATTCAGTCCTCCTAAGCAATAAAACGAAAACAGGTACATCATCCGCATGACGACATGTCCACCGTTCATATTAAATTAGACCGTTCCCGGCTATCTACTTTATTTTTATTTGAATCCCATGAAAATATGGAATGTGTTTGCTCGTTCACGTTTGGGAGTACGAGGCGCCACCATTTTATGCGAGAGTCAATGTTTATGAATTTGTCAATAAACACCCGGGACGTTACCTTTGCAATTTAGCCACCGCAATATTTGTGACAAGAGTCATTTTTTTTGTTTGTGAACATAAAAATATTAATCGAATGCGGGTGTGGTTTCAAGGACTAGTTATTTAATAATAAAATATATTAACTTTCAAATAGGTTACGCTTTACTACAAAATTATATTTAAGATAATAAAAATTCATTACAACTTTAACTTCCGTAACAGCTATCGAATTTTTACCGTATATTGTAATATGTGTACTTCTAATCTAGTTAAACATTTTAAAACGAGGGACACTAAGATTAAAGCAATCTGATCCTTATTTTGATAAAAAGTTATTTTTTACGATGTCTCGACTTCTTGATTAATCTAAGTATAGTGTAAAGGGTAATCATGCAAGAAATCCATAAAGCCGCCATGAAGCGTGTGTTTCGCACGATTGTATCGATTACTTATGTATTTCATAACGATGTCACGATTTTAATCAGATGTTATAAAGCTTTATCTTTATAACATTAACACATCATCAGAATTATGAGAAAGATAATTACAGGGCAATTAATGGCAGGCGCTAATAATGAGAATGAGATTATAAATTAATCAAGAGCAATTTTTCGTCCGTAACTCCTCATTAAACTGATCCAGCGTTAGGTGCTTTATCACTCAGTCAAATTGCGTTTCGCTTAATTTTCTTTCGCCGGCAGGTGTGTTCGACAGAGTAATTATTTACACCGTCAGCCGTGACGTCACCTCCTAACGTTCTCCACCCTGTGTGTGGTTCTTCAACTAAAACTTTTGTATCGTTGTGTTTTCTAGATAGTTTAGAGCCATAAGTTATTTAAGTTGTGTTAAGTTTTCCTATTTCGTTTTCATTCAATCTTTCTTCTCTGCACATTACGTGTTCTAACATTTTTTTTACAACTGGATATCATTAAATTATAAATATAACCTATACTAATGTATAAAGCTGAAGAGTATGGTTGTTTGATTGATTGTTTTATACACTTATCTCAGGAATTACTAAATCGATTTGAGGAACACTAGAAGGCTATATAATATCAAGCAAAGATGAACAGCAGAGGAGCAGCAATAAAAATCATTACGAAAACGGCTATATTTTAATCTTTACTTGCGTGCGTTAAGTAAACCGATATAGTGATAGTTATTCAAAAATCATGTATTACAAAATTGTTGTCCTCTAATTCTAAATAAAAGTCCGTCACAGTATATGTCTAGCTTTTAAGGTTAACCTACTTTAACCATTTTTATGGTTATCAAAATACTATATTACGGTTTTAATCTTTCCACGCAGGCGGAGCCGCTGGCGATAGCTAGTTATAAATGAAAAAGACATTATTAAACTTGCCAGTAAATAATAATGTTATTGTCGTTAAAATTTCTCGTTCTCACCATTAAAATTAATAATTGAAGAGGCAACCTGTCTGCCTTACCCACATTACAGCCAAGGTCGCTTAAATACTCGCTAAATATCACATCAATTTATTTGTTCCCCTTGTGTTTAGAAATGTCACTGTGGTTGATATGCCTATGGTTTGGTGTCACTAATTTGACATTGAAATATAGGATTAAATTAGAACGAAACGCCGGCGTTACATAAAATGGATTCAGTTTGAATGTTTGTTTTATTAGAAAATGGCCTAGCCGTTTAATTTACGGAGTTTCCCTGAGTTCAGCTTTATGGAGATTGAATACTGATCTTCAATCACTTAAAACTTTAATGGATTGTTTTACATTGAAAATATGATTTCTCACTTACTGACAGCCGAAAATGAATGAAGGGCCATCCAATGTTCTTCACAGAAGGACACTTGTAAAGTATTGTCATGTGAAGTATGCTAGAGAATTTTAACTTTTTGCTCATATATTTTATGTACGCCGTATTTAAATGACCCAAATTTCTTAAATTTAATTATATCTAATAGTGGTTATAATATTCTGAATTCTCGTTTATAAAAATTACACATGTTAAATCGTTTTAGTAACGTGAGAACATGTCTTTGAGTTGACAGTATATCGTTTATTTTATTTTACACTTGTATGTCCAGCTTTGCCGTGCTTAATTTAAAATATATTAATTACAATTATAAAAAAATGAATGAATGAACAGAATATTAAACATGTACTTTATGAAAATTTCACTAAAGTTTATCGTAAAAGATTTAACATAAGTTTGTGTAGAACCTCTTTGTTTTTTGTTTGAGACTCAGACTTAATGTACTTTGATAATCCGAAGATCACGTATTGTATTATTTATTTTGTTGAGTGTATTTGAATTTAAAAACAGTTTCATAAAGATTGAAACTTCTTAAAATGCTAATTCAACAGTATTTTGATATTTTATTGATTGATTCATTTGGTTATTTAAGGTTTAGTTTGAAAATTATAACTAACGATATTTTTATGACTTCAACAGTCAAAACATTTAGTTACATATTTCTAGTTAAGAAGTCAATAAGTCTGTAGGTTAGTAGGTTTAAGTAAAACAATTATATTTTTGTTTAACGAAGTATAATAATAATCATTCTGAGATATTTGAACTATTGAATTAAATTATTTGATTTAATATTATCTGTAATTTCTAAGGCGCCTCAATTGTCACTAAATCCTCTTCTTTCTCTTCTTTATCTGTGAATAGACAAAGGTGAATTATACGAGTTTTATATGCCTTCTCAATATTTATTGTATCACTATTACTTACAGGCCTGCCTGTGACTCCCCTATTCTAATATTAATAACTCTATGTTCGATTGTAATCGAATTTGTTAATGTCATCCTTGGCAAAATAATATACATTATTGACTGACATTTACGCAGGTGGGGGTCTGACATTTAGTGTGCCCAACTGTACTGAAATTTAGCGAAGGAAAATAAAACAATCGATAACAATGAATAACCTTTTACATTTCTGCTTAAAAAGGTATTTGTTCTTTCCGTCACGCGATTCAAGAAAATGTTCCACGTGCGATTATTCCTTGACGTATCGTGTGAAATTCTGTGAAAATGTGGAAATGGAATGAAACTCACGATATGTTGAGATTAGGCATCGAAATGTTATAAAAGCTGGTAAAGTTTTCAGGATTTTTATATTATTGCATATCATGTTTTGCTATGCTAAAGCCGACCTTGATCTATTTTTAATATTACTACGAACATAATATAAACGTTTATGTTATAAAAAAAAAATTATGATCTGTAAATGTCATTAATATTTTTAAACAAACTTTGAATCATTGTTGACTTATTTTTAGCACTTGCTTTGACGCAAAATTACCTTTCGGTGTATTACCACTAACATACTCGTACAATAGGTTGTGTGCAAAACGTATCGAGCAAAATCAAATCATGACGACTTATTCAATCACTTGAATACGTTACATACTAGCTGTCGGGCCACACATTGCTGTAGCTCAATGTTCCGATCGCCACCAAACCTTATAGGAACACCCGCTAGCTCATTCTTAAGGTTATCTGAAAATTTCATTATAAGCGGTCTAGCTGTTTCGGAGTCTATAAAGGACATGCCTACAGACAACATTTTTTTTATATATAGGAAGATTACTTTCTTTTTTACTTTTTGCTTTGTTGTGTGACCACCCTCATTCCTTACCGAGGTGTCGTAAAAGGTGACTAAGGTAAGTTGACGGCAGGCCGGTCCTAATATACCTATCCAAATCGCATCACAACATGGATTACATATGTTTTGCCAACTCCACTTAGACAAAGGCAGGAGAATAATAAAAAGATTGCTTTCTTGTTACTTGATTCTCAGAACTAAATTTATGGTTATCAAAACTATATTTAATAATTTCATTACTTCACAAAACTTTCGATAGATAAATAAATTTAACTAGGAAAGTATATGTGAAACCATTATTTTCTAAAAGTAAATAGCTCACTTTGTTATAACGAAGTTCCAATTCAAATTACGCGGAATACCTTCGTTCAGTGTCTAATAAACTGAGCAATTTCAATTCAATAAAGTCCACAGTGTAATAAACGAGGAAACAACATAAATATCTTGCCGCGGCAACCGCATCGATAACATTCTGAATACACCGGTGCATTTTAAAGCCTCGGACGAAACCGTTTTATAATAAATTCTCCCTTCCAGTACCCTGTGGGATTAATCGTCTTACTTTTCTCTCTCAGCCATAATCCTCACAGGGAATTGTGTAGCCAAGTTCTAAAGAGGTTGTTACTATGAAATTCATATTCGCTTACCACTCGAAAAAGCTTCTATTACTAGATATTGTCGTATATATTGAGATAAACTTATAATAATATAATTAATATGGTATTATATTTTATAAAGATAAACTTATAAAATATAGTACCATATTGAATAAATAAATCGAAAAAGCAGTCATAATACAAAAAAACGCAATTATCGCATTTGACTACTAAGGTTTTTATTAATAATAATTTCACTTTTGAGTTTACTGTATACAAATTCAATACTTTACCAATTAGAAATTAACAAGCTTAGCTTTTTCGTAGCTCAGTCTGGAATTCCCCATTTCATGTAAAAAAAAGTAAATTTACCAGGATATAACTTAAATAGTTACTACATTATTTGAACGGCTGATTATAATCATAAATTATCAGTATTAGCGAAATACCCCTAACATCAAATAACACCTTTATTACAACAAAGATATATATATATATCTATAGCTGATTAGGTAGAAAAAAAATCTCAAATGAAACCGATAAAAGTTTTGATTTTCTAAGAAATTGTTAATTATAATATCATTATTCACGTTATTAAATGCGGGCTCAATCTCAGCACGCGTTTAGGCACAATACTTATTTTTAAACCTGCATTTTTTTTGTTGTTTCTTCTTGCCAAAAACAATAAAATACGTTATAAGTACAGGTACCTTTTATAGAGCCAAAAATTTAATTACAACCGCAATTATATGTCTAAAAAAGGCCCAGATTACTGCAGAATTTTAGGTGTTCTTGGAAACAGGTGGACTATTCATATTATAATAATTAAGGCTTATCTCTACGACCCTTGGCATAAAGATGCTACAGTGTTTTTCTTCATAAAAGAAAAAATCGTTATCAGGGTTCTTAGGCAGTAAAAATATTTTACATTGTGCTTTGCTTATTGTTATTAGTTTTTTTTTTCATAAATACAAATATGTTGTTCATTAAATTAATATCTCTAATATGAAACATTAAAGGCAAATAATGCAAATCCCCTTGTCCTTATTTGAAACTGACATTAATTGGCAGTTGGTAGTACGGGATTAAATTTCGAAGACATACGTTGGTATATAGTTGCGAAGTGTACTCTCAGGATTTACTGCATCACTAGTTGGACTCGGATAACTATATCGTTTGTGAGCTTTAACTTATGAAATGGTCTCTTTGTCCTCCATGTCTTTGTTGACTGAATGCGAATAATTGCGTTCGTTCTGCTAGGGATATGGATCGCGTAGTTTTAATGGAATACCACAGTTTGTATTCTTAGCTAATGGCTTCGGAAAATGACGTCGTTCATGTTATAAAAATACTTGGAGATTGTAGATATCTTCTTTTGTTACACCATATTAAGTGAATATATTTTTTGACATATTCAGAGTAATTTATAGAATTAGGCGTTACTTTGCGCAGATCCATAACATAAAAGTGATAATAAAATTATTATGCTATAATCCGCGACAAACACACCTTAACGCGAATTATAGTATAAAATACTTTTAATATTACTTTGTTTTTATATTCAGAATATTTTTTTTTGACAAATCATCTTTAGGACTTTATGGACAGAAAATTGATTACTTTATATTTAACATCTCGATTTAAATAATCTCTCAACAATTTACAACTAATATTTTATGTTTCCATAATAACTATAAAACGAATATGATATGAAAGTACGAAATGAAATGCAATCCGTTTATGAAACAAATAGAATTAAGTGAGGCTCTCTGCGCCTGGGCGATATTAGATTGGGCAGCTCGCACCTGATGGGTTTACCGGCGGCGACAGGGTTTAGTTGATGTCACAATCGGTCGCCACTCCCGCAGCGGAATTAACCGCCGCCGCTGGCTCGCTCCAAATGTCAGTCTTATTATCATCTGACACCCCGGGATTACATAGGATAAATTGTTTTACGTTTCGAAAGCGGCCTTTTCGCTGGACGTCGACAAGTGTTATCTTTTCATATTAAAACTGAACTCGCCGTGTCCAGTCCGACTTTGCTTTCGGACTTTTTAATCAAAACTAGTTTACAGTTTCATTTAGTCTCTTTGAACTCGCCAATTAAGCTTTTGATTGGTTGCAACAATCACTTACGTATGGCGCTGCCAACTCTATCACACGAACGAAGTTTCACGAGCGGACGAGTGGCAGTACGTCTGCTAATACCATTTTCCGTATGGCTAATAAGTTTAGCATGTGCTATTACAAATCGGACGTCGAGCTTGATGCTTGCTGAGCGCCTCTACACGGCAATCAATTTGTTGCACGTTCGAACGTTTTGATTTACCGAATTTCACAATGACTGCATTGTCCGCGCTGAAGGCGGTGACATTATTTCAGGTACTTAAGTATTCTAAGGTAGTTAATAGTACGATTTCCAGTTCTTCATTTAGTATTCAAGATGCTAAGCGTAAAGATGATTTTCCATCTTTCAATTGTTATCGATACAAAATCGCAATATGTAAATGGCGGGTCGAGCGTTCGGTAGTACAGTCAGGTCCAAAGGTCTTGGCGAGGGTGCCTCTCGGGTTCATTTGACATTCGAATCACGAGCGTCCCGAACGATGTCCCATCTCAGCTCGCTTGCGCAATTGCATTAATTTAACCATTTTATAAGCGATTTAATAGACAATCATCTGATTCGACTGTTAGGGAAACACCAAAATTGTCGTAGAGACGGCGCGGACGTGAAATTTAGTTTTCTGCTTGTTTTTGTTAGAACAATCGAGTTTATTACATTTAATTCTTTTTACATTTAATTCTTAATACGTTTCATGTTGGCAATCATTTACATCTACAAAAATATAACCACTTCTATTAGTGTAATCCTTGTTTTAATTTACTTGCACAAAAGGTAATAGAGTGCGGTTAATCAAAACGCAATATCGGCCACCTCTGATATATTCCCGACAGTATTCAAATCAATCTCTGAACATTTTCAATTTATTTCAGTGTCCTTATCTGTAACAGCCTCAACGCCGAATTAATCTGGACTCTTCCCTCGCGCCGCCGCCTCTCACCGGAAATTAAACGAATTAATGCTATCCAAATGTACATTTTTCACTTTAGGACTCGCGCATTCTATCGATGAATCTTTCGTCTTTTTCATGGAGAACGATCGCCGGATCCGCGTTTATCAGTCTTCGCTTAGATGGAACAATTGATACGTCGGTGATGTACGTTGAATTGTAAATTGAATTCACGATATTGATTCGTCTACGGCCCATTTATTAGGAACGCGATTTGATTATCTAGTCAGTTGTAACCAGTAAATGTGATGCGGATACAACATTGCCATTTGAGGGTTATGAATAAGTTTATTGTACTTAGCAATACAAACTGAATCTAAGCGGTAATAAATCGTAGGTTGTGGATCCCTAAAGGAGACCTATATTCAACAGTGGACGTCAAAGAAGAAGAAAAAAAAACATATATCGTGAATTAGCCTACTGAAAATATACGAATTTGATAAGTTGCGTTTTAGATACCTTTAAATCACCGAGTTTGAAATAAATATTAGAATGTATAATTGCAAGTTCCAGATTACCTAAATTCGAATCTGATAAAAGTACAAAAGTATAAAAGTGAAAGTTAATTAATATTTTTATTAATGACCACTGCAGCAGTCAGGGGTATAGATTATTGCAATGGTAACCCTGCCACCAATTTCTTAATAATTATCAACCGTTTTAAAGTTATGTAAAGTAGTGGCTTCTTCACATATCAATATCCCACTTCTGGGCCTCGATCTTTTCTCTCCACCTACTCAAGAATGAACTTAGACCCAACACATTGCTCTAATATACTTTGGTAGGAAACACATATTCTTGGAATACTCCAGCAATGTCCGTTTTCTTTCAACAATAAACGCATGATAAATCGTAAATATTAATTAGACGAATAAGTTTTTATAGAAAACTCGTGGCTTAGAACCGGCGATACCCAATAAGGGTCACACAGTCTCGCCGTTTAATTGTCACCCTTTATTTAACCCAAATTTTACTAGATTAATTTTCTTCAAACTTTCTACTATATAAGTACCTAGGCCTGGGCGATACGATTGAATTATACATAACTGCGTAGACAATTGCTCAATCGGTTCACCCTCATGTATCCCAGCTTAATGGCGCTGTAAAGCCTAGCGCACACCTGCTACTCGGAACGATACCGCTAATTAATTCAGTAAAGGCTATTACGAATACAACACCTACGATTATTGGGTCGTATCTAAAAGCTGTACGGCCTTCCTCGGAATATATGAATCTGTAATTACCTAATTACAGCTTAATCACAACTTTAATAATTATATACATATATTATTCAAATACAACGATGAATTTTGATTATTATAAAATTATCTACATAAATTAATAAATAAATTAAATATAACATATCACAGGCGCAACAGTCATTTATTGGTTCTAAAAGGCTTTTAGAACCAAATTGCATGCATAGTTCGAATTTTAATTTTTGGGTACTTACTTAGTGCCTCATTTACTTCAAGTGTTCATTTTTCTTTTTTAAATAGAAACAATTTATAGAATTCGGCATTACTTTTCGCAGATCCATAAATAAATAGAAAGAAGTAAATAGAAAATAATAAATAAATACATGGGGTACTTACACACTAAAGTTTTGCGATTTTGCGGCAAAGCTTGCGATTTCTTAAAAATATAAATTTTATAAAAAAATATACTAGTTATTAGTAATATAATTTAATTCATCACGGAAGATAATTTAACTATCCAACTAAATAATATTTATTTAAATAGCATATTATATTTACTTACACTCGTTATATATTCACGACATTCTCTAATAACTACAGAGATCTTTGTCCATCTATTGGATTTTAACAGATCGCCACTTAATAGTGGGATAAGGGCAGGAAATATTTCACCAATTTTAATACGTAATTAAGCTTAATTTATGCAAATCCCCATGGATGGACCTTGAAGAAAAAAGAGCAAAAGTTTGTATAAATTAATTTGATCTTTTCACTGTTACAAGGGTCATTATTTGAGGAGTATGAAACCGTTTGAGTGATGAAACCATAGTACAAATAATATATGGGATTAATTTAACTACACTCATAATTGTACTTCAAAGTAACATTGATATATAATAACATTAATTTAACATTTGTAAATTTAATAATAACAATAATATATAATTAATATATTTAGAAAAAAAAGACTCAAATATAGTAAATTTTTTTGGAAAATGTGATATAAAGTAAAAAAAGTGAAGTAACAGCCGGTTACTATAACACTGCTGGGCATAGGCCTCTTAGCTACATTTTTGGAGAGAAGGATTGAAGCTAACAAGAACTACCACGTTGCTACAATGCAAATTAGTAGGTAACGCATATCCCTAGAATTCTCTACAGATATGCAAGTTTCCTAACGATGTTTTTCTTTACTGTAAAGCGTATAATAAATCGTAGTTATAAATTAGGAACAGAAGTTTTAATAGAAAAACTCATCGATCGGGACCCCTGCCTGGGGTTTTCAACCCGTGACGTCTTCAAAAAAGTCGCACGATGTCACCGTTGGTATTACACAGAATATAAACAAATGAATTCAGAAAAAACGTTTCACATTTCTGTATGAATTTTTTGTATAGTTGTTTGCTGCAAATGAGATATACGCACATAATTTAAAATAAGGGCTTTAACGTACACTCTCGTAACAAGTTCGCGCTGTTCAATAAATTGCTTAAAACTATGTGGATTGTGATTAATAAGATCGTTTAAGCGTATTACTTAAGTGTGAATTTTTAACGAATGAATGATTTATTTACATTCCACTTAATTATATTGAAATCATTTAATATTGGTATTTTGATATCATGTTTCATTGCGAAAAGTCGAATCAAAACGTTCAATATAAATAAAACTGTTATTTCTATGTTATCTATGTAAATAAAATCTCTCAAGGAGTGTTTGTGTTGCTTCTTTACATAATCTTTGCAAGTTTATATAATTATATTTTTAATAAAATTTATGAATTTAACAATTTATTTTATACCGTTAAAAATAACATATTAACATATGTATAGACGTGTAGTAAAAGGCACTAATATTATTATCCGCTATCTCATTATTCGCAATGGCGTACTTAGCTTATATAAAAAACCTATAAAAGTAAAGTATGTCATTTACTTTGATTATTTATCTGTAAAATCCTGAATTATCTGCGGTTTCATAATTATTGAGAAGTTCTTGATAATTATGAAACCATAGATTAATATGATGAATATATGTCTAGTTTAATTTATAGTTGAAGGTATTAAAACATTTATATATAAATTTTAAATAATATTCACAGAACAAGGACATCCTTTAACGCATTGCAGCATTATTGAAGACGCAAGACTGTAGGACGTACGATAAAGTTGCACCGATTGAACTTCTGTTTCAATTTACCGCAACAACTTGAAGGTAGCTCGGAATTCCGCAGAACACCTTAACTGTTATCGCGGTCGGGAGCAGCTGGCTCTCTAACTAACCGTGATTGCCACCCCTCCTTCGCACCCCGTTGTGTATCATTTTTTTCAACCCTCTCGAGAACCGGCTCATCGTCGTCTTTAAATTGCTATACTTAGCATTAAATTGTGAGGCACTTAAAGGGCATTCCACAAGGATTACTAAGGCTAAGCCGTTTTTTGGATTGCTCGGCTAGATTGCCGCTTAGCTGTTTTGTAAATATCTTAAAAGTATCGGTTAGCATAAACTGGCCTGAAATCCGCGCTGACGTTAATGCTCCGGTCCCTTTCGGTATCTTCGAAACGTACGGTTATAATGCCGCCTGTGTTGTGATTTATCTTTTAACATTTTTTCCTTTCTTTTATTGTTCAATATTTTTTTCATTAGGGTGGAGAGTTTCGTATTTAACAACATAACGCCATCTCATCAAGTAAATTATTACTTTAATCTTATATAAAGTTCCGATATGAGTTTACCCGACTCCACTTTTAAACTTTGCCCTCACTGGCGTTCGATGTTCGGTGATTTATGGAAACTAGAAATTTTTAAGTGTATAAAGTATTTTTCATTGCTCCAGCAAACTTTGTTGTCACGCTTTAAGACGATCCTGACTTAAATTTCAGATTTTGCGTATAAAAATCGAGTGTAATAAATAACTCATACGTCATTTTATTCCTTGTTCTATTTCTAATGTTTGATTTTTATTATTCAGTGGTTTAGTATTATAAACGCGAAACTTATAGTTTCTACTCAATTTATGTCATAGAAATTGTATTGGAAAATCAATAAAAAAAAAAACTAAAATTATAAGCACGAGATAATTTGTCTAATTTAACTCCTTTGTCTTCTACTTTGTAACTAACTGTCTTTCTACTTTGTCTTCTTTACCCATATATTTTCACTATTTCATATGTCTTCAAAACACTTTCGGTCGGTTTTTAATAGACTGCCCACCTGATAGAGGCACTGTCAACATTGAGATGTCATCGATGGGAAATTCTACCGGACAGATGACATATGTATGCCAGCATCATAATAATTTTAATATATATATACGGTAGTCAAATATGAAGGTATAAAGCTAACTGGCCAATAAGTTACATTTTGTATCAGATTTAAGTATGAAATTAAAACTTCAGAAGATAGATTTATTTTGTAATTTTCTAAGGTAGCTTATGTTCATTTCGGATCAGTACGGAGACAGTTCTCAAGGTTTTAAAAAGGCTTGATCCTCACAAAGGAGCTGGTTCAGATGGTATACCGTCTTTATTTGCCGTCAAATGTGCATCTGTCTTGGCCCTGCCTCTCTCATTAATTTTTAACAGATCAATAAGTGAAGGCATCTTTCCTGATATCTGGAAAAGCGCCCGTATTGTCCCACTGCACAAAGGCGACGATAAAAGTCAAGTTCGTAATTATAGACCTATCTCCATTCTCTGCGTGTTTTCTAAAATATTTGAACAGGTTATGTATCCGGCGCTAGCAGCACATTTTAAACATATCATCACACCCTTTCAACATGGATTTGTCAAGGCAAGATCTACCGCAACAAATCTTGTATCTTATGTGGAGGACTTGTCTCAGTACATGGATGCTAGGGGTACGGTAGATGTAATTTATATGGACTTCTCAAAAGCCTTTGATCGCGTTCAGCATCACTTGCTTTTGAATAAGCTTCGTATTCTTGGTCTTGGTGACCCTTTGCTTCTTTGGTGCAATTCATACCTAACGGGTAGGTCTTCTAGCGTCGTCTTGAATGGTTTTTCATCGGATCCGTATGTCAACTGCTCTGGTGTTCCACAAGGATCACACTTGGGCCCGTTATTCTTCAATATTTTCATTAATGATCTGGTAGAGGTTATTCAATACTCTAAGATTTATCTTTTTGCTGACGACCTCAAAATATTGAAAAATATCAATGATGCAAAAGACACAGAATTGTTGCAAGCTGATTTAAACAGTATAGCGAAATGGTGTCGAAGTAACTCCATGACCCTTAACGTTGAAAAATGTCATCACTTGTGTTTCACTAGAACACGTCAACGGGTATCAAGAACATACTTTATCAACGACGTAGCGCTCACGGAGGTTGACAGAATTCGTGACTTGGGCGTCTGCCTCGACAATAAATTACGATTTCAACATCATATTGATCAAATGGCAACGAAAGCATTTAAAACATTAGGCTTTGTCTTGCGAAACTGCAAAGATTTTAGGAATCCTCAAACAAAATTAATAATATTTAACGCTCTGATCCGGTCTAGTCTTGAGTACTGCAGCACTGTTTGGAACCCGTTCTATGAGGTATATAATAAACGTCTGGAATCTGTGCAAAAAAGATTTCTCTGGCACTTAACTTTTCGCTGTAACCTAGGGAAAAAATTACGAAGTTATTCTTCAAGACTTTCATATTTTAAAATGGAGTCTTTGTATAGCCGAAGACACCTAGCAGATGTCATGTTTGTGTATAAGTTGGCGAGGGGTGCCATAGATTCGCCAATGACTCTGCGCATGCTAAATTTCGCAATACCTACGCGCATTCCTAGAGCAAACAAACGCAAGTTATTTGCTTGTAAAATATCGAAAACGAATCTGGGGTAAAATTCGCCAATGAATAGATTCATGAGAACCCATGACTTGCTCTGCAGTTATGGTGACTTGGACATATTTCATAGTACAGCTGCAGATTTCAAAAAAGTCGCCTTAAAATTTATAAAACGCCAGCCTAATTCCTTCCACTGATCTATTTTATTTTTATCTTTTCTTTTAAGTATATTATAAATTTGTTTTTAAAAAAATTAAAAAAATGTATTCTTTATATCTACATAACGCAAACGAGTATTTGTATGAAATGGAAAAATAACTGTTGTCAAATTGTGCATGCCGTTGCCATCTATAATTGATATAGCACTTAGTTTAAGTTTTCAACATTTGTATTTTTAGCACTACTTGGTGTGTATATTGTTGATGGCCTTTTAAAATAAATAAATAAAATAAATAAATAAATAAGGCTTTAATTTTGTCAGATGACTGACGATAATCGAATAGCAAATTCAATACTTATATTAAAACATTTTTTGAGCTACCAAACGCTACCAAAAGATGTCTCAATGAGGGGATATCGTGACAGACATAATCATTTAATAAGGTGAAATCAAATTAAGTAATTTTTTCTTTAAACACCAAAATATATCTACAATACTAATCTTATAAGTCATATGTATTTGGTGAAATAGTAAAGAAAAATATCGTTCCATTAACAGATAATCTAAGGTTCCTCAAAATGATGCTTCTGATTCTTGTCTTGTAACGAAGATAAACACACGAGGTAATTTTATAAATTGGTCATTTTCGTACACGTTACCGATCCCGCTTCGGCTATCTCTAGTTATCTTCCCCAATCTTGAAGACAGATAGCGCGGTCAGCACGCAACCGGCGATTGATTAGGTAGGCCCGCACCACCGTGACGGGTTAATAAAGCCTCCTACGCATTTCTGATTGCCTAGTAAACTGGCCATTCTGAGAAAGAATAATATAATAAAATGTTGAAATAGGATCTGTTAAATATATCATTTATCTATATAAAGTGATGAAATCTGTATGTGTGTGCGGAATGTTGTGGAAAAGCATTGGAACATAGATGGAAGTTAAAAAGTTTGTGAAAAAAAGATGAAAAAGAAAAAGAATTTTGTGAAGTAAAATAATAAATTTTCGTAAAATTCTCATTTCTTACCAAGGCGACTAGGGTAAGTTGACCCACCGTGTGGTATCCGGCTGCGTAGAATAGTCCATTTCTGACTCATTTCTTACAGAGGTGTTTTAAAAGGTGACTAAGTTAAGTTGACACACCGTGTGGTATCCGGCTAAGTAGAATAGACAACCCTCATTTCTTATCGAGGCGCCGTAAAAGGCCAATAAAGTAACGGCAAAGGTTGACGTGAAGCAGGCGGACAGTCGTAAAATACCTAGCCAAATCATATTATACATATTAAACAGTTTAAAACGTGTTGTGCGGACCCCACTTAGAGTAGGATAAAGGGAGGAAAATGATGCATTAACTCTTAAACATACTTTTTACAATATATAACAATAGCCAATCAACCACGGGTTTGCATGTAGTAGGACCTGAATTATATCCATCATTGATTAATTGTCGGACGCTTAAGTTTATGAATTATCCATCACTTTGTCTACAGAAAAAAACTGCACGAAAGTCTATTTCTTCTTTCTTTATACATGTATTGTTATACATTTAATAAATATCTCATATTATATCTTGTTTATGTCTATGAATATTAAGGGCTGGTTAGCTCTTATAAAGGTATTTACACTAAACACATTTTAGCACATTTTACCTATATTGCTAGAAATTTCGACCATTCCACCCCAGGAGACTTTATTAAAAGCTTATACGTATCCTTATTTAATATTCAACAGATCTTATTTCAAGAGGTAACACACTTAATCTGAAATCCTCGCCTAAAATTACCGGCACACCTTTATTAATTTGTATACCCAAGACGGTTTTAAGCGAAAGGTGACCCTATTATCAAAGGTGACAAATACTGCACCTGGGCGTCACATTTGAAACGTAATGGTACAAATTATACGAGGATCCGAGCACCTGGCTCCATATTTGTCAACTCTCTTTATAACCTAAAAGGGGATTTCGTGGGTTCGGTATATTTGTTGAATAATTATA
Organism: Morpho achilles; assembly: GCA_947086495.1. NCBI lineage: Eukaryota > Metazoa > Arthropoda > Insecta > Lepidoptera > Nymphalidae > Morpho > Morpho achilles. The sequence continues at coordinate 13,115,360 of CAMTZB010000019.1, forward strand.
ATTAAGACGCAACAAGATTGAAGATTCTTTTAATAACGGAGATTATCTTTTGTCTCTTTACTAAAGTGTAAATTCAGAGATGTATTATAAATTTACTGGCCCGTCGGCCGGATCGGCTGTGACCCCTCTTTCCGTGGGTCGCGGGTTCTGATCCTGCCGAGAACCACTATTTTCTATAACCAAGTCGTTGTTTCTGTGAGTCTGGGTATATATATGTATTTAAGTATGTGTTAAAGATTTCAAAATGGCGAACCCTTTGTTAGTGAATGAATTAACTCAAAAAAATTACTGAAAATATAGCATGTACTTTTAATAGATTAGTTTATTAAACAAGACATAAGAGTTAAACCCTGTTTTAACAAATACCTTAACTTTAAAACTGTCAATGATTATAATAGTGAAATACTCCGTAGCCGTACTATCCGAAGGGCTAGAGCACGTGACTCTTTGTAACAACACTCACTTACGAAACACACACACACACACACACACACAACACACGCAGACACACACACACACAGACACACAGCCATACACACACACAATATGCACCCTCGCACGCTATAATTTAAAAGTTAATCTTACTTTCCGCTGTAAATTTACTTACCTTTTCAATAATTTATTTACTTACCTTTGTTATGGAAGTGCGAGACCATCTGACATAAGTATTTTAAATGCTTAGAAGAAGGTCTCAATCAGTATTTCTTGTAATGAATTATGATAATGAAATAAATATTTTTGTATTTTGTAATAGTCTGTCAAGTTCAACCTCATGACACCTTAGAGGTCCATTAAAATTATTATCTTACAGTCCAGGTCCATTAATTACAATTTACTATATAATGAATGAAATACTTTGATGAAACCACAAAACCGTTAGAAAATTTCTCAAATATGTGTATATGTACAATATGAAATAAAAATGAGACAAAGTTTTGTAGTTTCATTCTTAAGTATAATACTATTTTTATTTCTTAAGCACAACAGCTCAACCAACGGACGCACGAAACGGGGAAAAACATAAAAAAGGCAATTCTTAAAGAGTAAGATTGAATTAAATTGCAATAACTGGCAACTGAGCTGCAATTTTCATGATATCATCAGAGATAAAAAGCAACCATCTGTCCGTTCCGTGATGCCAATTTTTGCGAAATATGCCAAATTGACTACTTGGCTACATTTCTTGCATGAAAATGACCCTCATTATGTACCATATTCTTTGCATTCCCCGCAAGATCTTTCTCGACGACATGCGATCATTCTGCTACTTCACATTGATTTTTAGCATACGCGTTCCGTATATATTTTACTTTATTTTCGGATTGAAGTTATTTGTATTTCAATTAAGAGAGGTTAATGAATGATACTTTTAGTATGATGGTCGAAGCTGGTTACATTTCGAATTACTAAAGCTCCCAATGATTTCTGATTATCCAGGAAAATCTTCCACTTGTGAATATAACCAATCTGTCGAATCAAGCGTTACTTTGCGGAGATCATACAAAAGTAGTAATGAAATTATTATGCTTTATTCTTTGATTATAACCTTTTTTATTTATGATAAGCGTGCCACTCACTTTCAATTTGATTCGCATTGCCTTTTTAATTTATTATGAAAAAGTCATAAGTAATTATGTGAGAAAAAAAAAGAAAATTAAACACCGATAGTAACACTAACTATTAACATACTAAATTTTTGTCGTAGGATGAAAAAAAATGACGTTCAGCGTGAACGTTTAAGAAACCCAACAAAAAATAAACCTGCTTGCCTTGTAAATTATTCATTATAAAATAATGAATAATTATTCATCTATTTTAATAATATTTTGTACTTTCCAAATAGTTTTTTATTGTAAAATTTTTTTTTTTTTATTCTATGATACAATAATTAAATAACATTCAAATTAAGATATGTTAATATACTAGAAAATATGACTAGTACTACTAAAATTAACTGATAACAATGGCTAAGTACTAAATAAGTACATTTATAAAAAATATCTTGAATGATACCGAAATAATTTACTCAAAATGATTTAATAAGTAAACTAATAAAAAAAGCTACGAAATATGCTTCAGAGCCACTACCCATTTCCACTCTAAACCACAAATAGGCACAAAGGGTCAGATTAACAACAAACTCTTTCGCGGTATTCCATATAATCCTATACATACAACGATGTCCATTTAGTAGAGGAAACTTTGTTTCATTGCGGGCCGAATTAGTCAAAGTGTCCTGTGATTATAAAACCAGTTAGGTTACCAGAACAAGTTTCCGAAACGGATTGAAATAGGGTGCTTGCGGTTACAACCAGGTCTAGTGAACACGGTATACGTTTCACAAACTTCTCCAGCGGAATTAGAAAGTCAGTCTACCAAACAAATCTGGATTTACTTCGCTCCGTGGAAATGTCATTTCGAACTTCTCAGACCTCGCTCTCGCTGGACGCATGAGCGGGTTATCCCAAACTAACTTCTAAATCTGATTATACAAAAAGAGTGTTAAACATTTTTTCGCATAAATCTAAACGAATTTTTATTCCTCTATTTTAACTGACTTTGATATTACTGAAGGTAGCTAATGTAAGGACAAGGCGACTTCAGTATGTACAAACTAGCTTTCACCCGCATCTTCGTTTGTGTGGACTGTTTTCGTGTGATAGGTTGATAACAGATGGCACTTTTGAATGATATTATAGCCTATATGTGTCATCCTGGTATATAAGGAATAATTGTAAAAGTAACAAACATAAATCCATACTCACAAACTTTCGCATTTATAATATTAGTAGAATAGGATTCGCCAAGTCCCTTAGTCTGCTTTGAATGGAATATAAGACGTCATGGCCTTAAAAACGTATGACAATTATACCTTCAGCTTTAGAAATGAAATTATTATCATAGTATTATTATTAAAATTATATTCGCTAATTTTCAGAAGAGATTACTTTTAAAAACCCAACAAAGAATGGGACCTGCCTACCTTTTTATAATACCTTGTAATACTAATAATCATTCTACAAAGAGATGGAAAACATCTATGAAAATTATATTATATGTTTTCCAAAATGGTAGGTATGGGAAAAATAAACTTTTTTATATGATGATACAATAAAATAACATTTAAATTTAGATATTTTGATATAGTAGTAAATATGCACATTTATTTCATGTAGACACCCTAGAACCAAGGAGTCTGGAAACTCGTCCCTTTATCAAAAACTGTCTACAAGTTGCGTTAGGCGTACTAATAACGGAAGAATATGCTAGAATATTTGGCACCTTACCTCTGGATCCTATAATTTAAGATCCTGTTAATATTTTGTGTATTATTTTTCTCGATAAACGAGATATTCAATTTTATGAATATAATTTTTTTATATTTATAAATATGACAAAATAATAAATGAATTGACAAATTATAAATTAATCGAATACTTATTTATTTAATTTTACCTACTACAATACACATAAATTTTTATCGGTACTGTAATTCAAAAGAAAAATCATGGCTTTAATAAATATAAAAGGAGCTTAAAATGAAATAAAAACGTAGTTACAGCCACGGTTTAATATATCGTTCTGGTTAATTTAATGAGACATGCATGCAAAGCACGCATCCAAATTGAATGAAAAATAAAAAACAAACGTTAAACAAGTCTTAATAGGGTAATAATTTAACTCTGTACATGTATATTGTAGACAGACAGAAATAATTAACTTGTATTATGTGTAAACAGGAGCCCATCAAGAAGATTGTTAGCACGACAACGTGGCACGAATGTGGGTCACTAATACCACAAGTGCAAGGTTGTTACACCTACAAGTTAATGACGTCACAATTATTTTTACTCGCGTCCTCAAAACCGTAGCACGCTTTACAGACTATAGCAATTAGTCTAACAATCTCTTTTGCGGACACATTTTTACCATTTGTCACGAGAAAAAAAACTCCATATTCATCCTGAATTCTTCGCTCATGCAACTTTTATGATAATCTGCATGCAAGATTTCCGCAAGACAAAAGTGCTCTTCTAGTTGAAGTTGCAACTTGACCTGATATTCGAAAATAAGCCTAGAATTCCTTGACATCTTTTTTCTTACATATTTTGCATCACCTATTAAATTTATAACCCAAGATTCACGCTAACGGCTCAATAAAGAGCGAACATTTATTTGATTAGGTTTACATGAGGGTAGAAATTCATACGTATATGTATGCCCATCTATTTTGAACACTTTAATATATGCAAAATGGGCCGGTAAGCCTCGAAATCCTTTAGTAATTCACGGGGATTACTCCATTAAATTATCACACGATTCAGGAAAACCATTAAGATATTATACTGCGCAAACATTTTTACTTAATATGAACAACAATAAAATTTCATATTGCGATAAAAGGGAATAATTATTAAAACGTATTTGCTTGCAGATACGAGTATATCTCCATATGACTTCAGAAACTATATTGAGATAGTAAGCTTAGTATTTTCTTCAAGCGTACTTCCTTTTATCCCTTAACGTCGTTAGTATTTCACAAAGCAATTTTATCTAATATTCCATATAAAGGTTTCTATATAAAGAAGAGAGTTTATATTAAAATGGAATTTATTTTAAAGTGCACCCATGCGCTGATGGACATCCACTTTGCTCGATGTTACTTATTGAATGTAAGGAATTTCATATATGGTATATAAAATACACATTGACTTTCATCTTTATGTAGTAATATCTTTTATGATAGAAAACCTATCCGAATGCTTACGGAACAATCAGCTACATATACGTAATTGAAAGGTTATTTAGCCGTCTGAGTCCTTTCATATCGGGCCCAATTTTTTGTTACACATAATGTATTTAGGTTTTTGAAGAAGGTATGACTGCTTATATAAATTGACTTGATTTACAAGTATCTATGAGTTTAGCAGGTAGGCGCGTTTTGGATTCTATAACTTTACACATTTTATTCGCATTTTTCCTGCGTATGTTTAACGCAGGATTATATGTTGTTCCTCTTCTTTTATCTGGATCTTCTTGATGAATGGACGTTCATGATCCAATGGATTTAGATGACCGTTGTGAGCTCTTTGATACTAAAGGGGGTGAAGGCGTTTTCGATCTGGATTGGCCACGCTATCAATTGAAAACCCCAATACCTACTGGTTTTTTTGTGAAATGCGCTCATACCGTTATCGCTTCAGCTTTGCGACATAATTAACAGATTCGTTAGTTCCAAAGAGAATATATCAAATACAAGCTCTAGCAAAATGTTTAGTAATATTCAGCAAAAATAGAGCACAGATTTGTTCAAATAAATTACACAGATAAGCCACTACTACGTTTTCGCCAAAAGAACCGTTTCCAGGTATAAAACTGTTTGTCTATGACCCTTATTTTGTTTACGTAATATCACGGCTTTAGTCGCAATATTTATCGAAGCGGCCGTCACTGTTTGCCAACTAGCTACTATGCCACGCAAAGTTAATCTGTCTTCATTTCCTATCTATCAGAATCGCGGTCGAGCCCAGTGGAACGAAGTGGTAAAGCATTAGCTACTATCAGGCGACTGTTAGTGAAAAATGATTTGATACCACACCTTAACTTTCCACAATCTTTCACTGTTTACTTTGTATTTCAGGAATGTTATCTTTTGTTTGTAATGGCTCGCGTGTCTTGCTTACGTGTAATCCGTATTGTGTATTTATCAAGCTTTTCTTTGATTTTAGGCATGTATCTAAGAGATTACATAGGTAGGCGGTGAAATAGTGCGCTCCGCTGACAGCTCAGCATGAGTGATCACCGTTACAAACGCAACTTGTTAAGGCCGAATTATAAGGAACTATTTTTTATATAAATTAAATGATAATAGTCTACTGTTACGCCGTGTGGTATCCGGCTGAATAGAATAGTACCACCCCCTTTCTTTATCGAGATGTCGTAAAAGGCGACTAAGGTAAGTCGACTCACCGTGTTGTATCCGACTGAATAGAATAGACCACCATCATTTCTTACCGAGGTGTCGTAAAATGCGACTAAGTTAAGTTGACTCACCGTGTGGTATCCAGTTAAGTAGAATAGACTACCCTCTTTCTTATCGAGGTGTTGTAAAATACGACTAAGATAAGTTGACGTCAGGCAGGCGGCCGGTCGTAAAATACGTAGCCAAATCATATGACAACATGTTTGTAACATGTTGTGGCGACCCCACTTAGAGTGGGATAAGGGCAGGAGGATGATAAATTGTCTGAATGGAAATATTGTTTCATGTTGCCTGACGTCAACTTACCTTAGTCGTATTTTACGAGTCCTCGGTAAGAAAGAGGGTGGTCTATTTTACTCGACCGGATACCACACGACGGGTCGACTTACCTTAGTCGCCTTTTACGATACTTAGGTAAATGAGGAAATGAGGTGGTACTATTCTATTCAGCCAGATACCACACGGCGTATTTCCATTCAGTCAATTGAGGTCGGCAATTGGTGAGACCAACTGGGACAACTATCCCTGTACACCCCTTATAACTTTGCTATGCGATGCTAAACAAACTGTCAGTATTACAAAAGAATATTATTTGCTTTCTGTAGCTATCTCATTAGAGCATCACAACGTATACAAATCCTACGCAGTGTATAAATCTCTCACTACAAAAACATGATGTAAACAATATAGTTATCTCCACTCATCCGGTACGTAGGATGATGTGAATTTTAATTACATTTTTACGATACTAAAGCGGAGGTACTTAAGTATGTATGAAGGGCAGGCAGCCCTCATTGGAACTTAACGCTTCCGGCGCTCGCATACAAAAACAACACAACCCTTGCTGACTCCGAAAGGCTCATTCAGAGGGATATTGTCGGGTTCTACACTATCTATTTTGTTGCTGCTATTTATATGAAAATTGTTTATACAGCAGTAGGCGGTGGCTTCATTGCGTCTTATGAATGTTGTTTTAGGTTAATCGATTTTGAATTCCAACATTGAATGTTATGCGACTTTATATATAGGAACATTCGTGATTTACGTTATGAAAACTGTATTAAACATTTGCCAAAGTTACGTACTACTGATATATTTTATTTAATTTATGTTAAGAATTTTTGTTACCTGTTATTATTGATACAAATATATCTGGACTCGATCCGGAGTATTTCAATTTCGGAACCGCCCAATTACCTACCTGAGCTATTATATTATATTATAACTTTTTAAACGATAGCAAAATAAATCTTTGTATTCTTATAATATTTTAGTATACACAGTTACTTCGATTTTATCTCGATGTGACCCGTATGTTTATATAATAAAAAGTATAAATTCCGAAAGTTTAAAATCTACCAATAATGTCGCAGTTTTTCATTGCCCAAAAACAGAGATAAAACAATATTTTCTGATAAAGAAACGTAGCTAGATCAATTTATCACCCTCTAAACCCCCTACATACTAAATTTCATGAAAATACACTCAAAACTAGTTGAATTAAGCTTGGTAGAAAATAAGGCAGAATACCTTTCAAATGGGTTAAAGTTCATACAATAACTTAATTGAGTTATACACACACAAATAGAACAAATAGAAAAAAAAAAGAAGTAACGTGATTGTACACGATATACCAGTCAATATATCGTACGATTGTATGTCTAAACATTACGAACACAGAAAGATTCGCAATGCAAATAAGCGGTATTTTCTACTAAATCACGTTTATGGTAGAGCGGTGGCAAATGGGCATTATCCTTTACATACCACAAAACAACATTTCTTTGGCGCGCATTAGTCTTCCTTAGCAATGATCTATATCATCTTTACGTACGCGAAGTGCCCAGTGAGCTCTGAATAAATCACACACCGGAACGCGATGCTTTGGAACGGGGACCGAAAAAACAAATGATTTTGTATGCTTCAACGATCACGAAAACACCATAAACAGAAAAAAAATTAAACGCTAAAATGAAAACCGACAACAACAATGAAACGTGGCTTTCCATAAATAACGAAGCAGGCTTTCGTTACGGATGTGGGTAGATTTTGAGAGTTTATATAGCCGAAGCGTGGGTAAACAACGACAGAGAATTTGAATTATGAGATTTAACACTGAAATTGCTTATGTATTTATTGCGAATAGATTCGATTCAATAATAAAACATCCCGTCGATACTATACATTGACCCGGACAAATTAGTATGCTATCCACAGCACTGTTTTTGCTCCGAATTTTTTTTTGTAAAAAGGAGAAAATAATGATATCGTCAAACGAAGATAAGGCAAAGCGTGCCGCACTGTTTATCACGTCGCAACGAGATTTTTCCAACGACAGTTTGATGACTTTATTAAAATATTAACATATTTTGTTTCGTAATTTACATTTATCTATTTTATTTTGGTCAACAAAATAAAGGAGCTCCTTCGAAATTTTTATTTAAGAACGAATGTTAGTAAATGTAGGGGCCGCTTACTAAACATTAGATACTTTACATGAAGACGACAACGGCTTTATGAATTTTTAGCACGTAATCGGTTTACCTTGAGTTCTGGCAGACAATGAGGGCTCATAGAGTATGCGTGCGACCGGATGCGCCTCGCACGGAGAGGACCGGTCCTTCATACATAGTTTAGTAAAACACCCTCGCTAGCAAATTTAAAATTCACCCCGTAATGACGATAAAATGAACCTTGTGATTAGGACGATCATGGAGATGATTTTGCATTTTTATAAATACATACTAAATTTATACCATTTTTTTTGTATCTGTAGACCGAATCGCATCTTATCAGGCGAAAGCCCTCCATTACGTTTCTTATGGACTCTCTTTACGAGTCCCCGTCGGGCAGTAATAATCTGCATTGTCGTTTACATGGACTATATTTTTTCATTCCTCGCAAAAACACTAGTACGAATGGCTCGCCGGTGGCGGTAGCGTTTGATATGGCGCGTTATTACAAATAAATTTTTTGGAAACACGATATAATCTGAAAATTGTTGCAATGCGAAATTGCGAATTACCCTGCGAAATCATATTCTCTGTTTTTTTTAGTTTATTTATATGTAGTTGAAAATATAAATGTAAAGTCTCTTTTCTCCGTTTTTGTAGAGAAAGATTGGAGCTAGGACCTACCATGCTGCTCCAATGCGGATTGGTAGGTTACACATATTCCTAGAATTCTCTAGAGATATGCAGGTGTCCTCACGATGTTTTCCTTCACCGAAAAACGCGTGATAAATTTCAATTATCAGTTATAAATAATGTACTGTAATATTTCTGTGACTAATAGATTATGTTATTTAGAACCATATTATTTCGATGAAGGTCTATATAATCCAATTGTTTATGGTCCGGTCGGGCTCATTTTCGGTAACCGAAAATGAGAATCTTGATTACGTTCCTTACGGTTCAATACAAAACATTGTTTCACGGTCCACTTAGCGCAATATGAATTAACCCAGTCTTTATTCGCGGGTAAGAATGATATATAAAAGGGGCTTTAATGTAAATCCAAGCTGATAGAAACGAATGGAACAGTGGAACGGAAAAAACAAGGAATATATAGCGATTACGTGCGGTCTTGTCGATCGCGATGAGCCGCGCAGTAGGGGCGATCTGACGATAGCCACAACATAATATAACTGCTGTACCCGTATCCAAGCTCTTATCTTTTGTGCGGTAAGCGCTGCATTTGATCCAATTTGCCAATACAATCGGATCTCGAGTATTGCAATGGCATTATCTCCGTCGTGGGCCGCATGGTCTCTAATGCGATCGAGGCTAAGGGTGAACACAGACATCAAAGACAGTTTAATTTGACATTTATAGAAATGCTGAGCTATATACTCAAAACCAAAGTTCAATCTTTATAATAGTGATTATTGAACTTTAATTTTTTAGCCAAAAGGATATCTAGCGATAGCTTCTCGATGACAACTTTCTTTGAAATAAATTATGATAATCGCAGATTGGTAAATAAGAAAAATTCAGGTAAGGAAGGTTTTGAATAATTCAAAAGTGGCTCCTACTAAAGTAGGGCGTGTTACTATTGCGTCCTAAAATTGCTATCCATTGACTAATTATTAAGTTTTACAGACTGTTACCATATGCAAACTGATTTTATGTTCAAAAATATATATAACTGTATGTTTTCAGATAATTATAGTTTTAGTTTAGCTTTACCCGCAACTTCGTTTGCGTAGACTGTTGTAGCGTGATAGGTTGATAATAAATGACACTTTTCAATGTCAATCTAGTCCTGTAGAATAAACAGGATTTATATCCTATATACTACCCCGGTGTATAAGGAATAATCATGCCAAAGTTCATCGATATTGGTTCAACGGATTCACCGTGAAAGAGTAACAAACATATTCATACACAAACTTTCGCATTTTTTGAATAAGCAAGATAGTAGAATACGAAACATTTTCTGCTAGACTTTAACAAAATTAATCTTCAAGCATTTTCTTTCAATGTTTGCATGTTCAAAGGAATTAAAATTAAACGGTTAACTACCTGCATAGATTTTCACACCTTAATTTGAAAAGTTATATTAGTTCAAATTAAACACGCGCGAAATCAGAAGTTAGTTTTATAAATATTCTGAGCATTTAAAATGATTAAAGTACAACAAGTTAGCACGTTTAGAAAATTAATTTGAAACCTTCTATGATTATAAGAAACGGGGATTTTAGGCTTAATTGTCTTGATTATCAATGGTTGGAGTTATGGCTTAAATAAGGGCATACTTTTGTTTTAAAATAAAAAAAAAACTAGCTGTTCCAGCAGCTTCGCCCGTATGGAAATCAGTGTGTTACAAACTTTTTTCCGAATACAAATTTTGAACATAAAAGTATTTATCGTGTGTTACTTATAAGAAATTTTTGAATAACTTTCACCCTCTATTTAGCGCACTCAAGGAAAGCTTAGAATTTTGCAATTTTCGATATATTTTTTATTGCTGCTCCTCTCCTATTCATCTTAGCGTGCTGTTATATAGCCTATAGCCTTTTTCAATAAATGACTATCTTACACTGAAAGAATTTTTCGAATCGGTCCAGTAGTTCCTGAGATTACGCGTTCAAACAATCAATAAAACAAACAAACTCTTCAGCTTTATATATTCGTATAGATTCCGCAAAGCATCGTTCTATCGTATAAATGCTAGAAACAATCAAGTAATCCATGATATCAAGTCGCTTACAAAAAGAAGTTAAAAATGCAGAGCCGCTTAGGGCTCGCACACATAATTTGAAATCCAATCGACAAACGCTACGCTACCTGGGGAAATCCCCCAAGGTGAGAGGGCGCCGGACACTGTAAAATCTCTCCCCCTCTTTGATAAGATTGTCCAGTGCAACTCCCAATACGCAAAGGGATTGAAAAGTTCTTCTGAAACGAAACCGAACACACTATCCTAAGGGATCAATACGTTCCGAAATATAATATGTGGATAGTTTCGTTCCTTCCGTTTTTCCATTTCTTTGTATGATATTTTTGTAATTAGTTTGACCTATATTCATTGATGGCTCTTAAGAACTTGAGTGGAAAATACAAAAACAATCGGCTTTGCTGTGGAAATATAAGTAGGTAAATGAAACAAAGAAATATCAGACCAATTTGATTGATGCGGATACAACAATCGCTGCTCATTATTATAATTAATATCATCTCTTTTTTATGTTATTATGAGAGCAGTTTTATTTACAAAAATTAAAATTAATTAATTTATTTTATCTATACTTATAACACAATGTCCCCAAAAGCTGTCTCTCTGTAAGTGATTTATTTATTTATTTTACTGATCGATTTTCTCAAAATATACTGAATTCAATTTGGTACGGTTTTTATTTTTAAAGGTAGTGCATGTCTTCCGATAGGTTAAGTTAATAGTACATTACAGTTGTATGTAAATTATGTTGGAGAGGTCGCGCAGTGGTGAAAAACTAGCCTTTAGTAAAAAAAATTGTCTAAAAGCTTTAGTCACCTGCGCAACGTAAACTAATAGAGGTACACTAAATTTATGTATTAGAGAATTGAAGATCTACAAAATTACAATGAAAAAATCCTCGACAGCATGTCTCTATGTAAAATGAAGACATTTTCACTGGAAAAACATTGTGACACACTGATATCCACGAGGGTGAAGTCACTAGCTAGTATTTTATAATTTGACTGTTCTCTTATAATAAAATTATTTTCCAATCCGGCCCAACATAAGAGTAAAAATACCAGAATACAGAAATTAGTCGTAGTAAAGAAAAACGTTTGTAGATAAATTATAAAAAAATATTATGTTCATGGCATCATTTATGGTTTCATGAGTATTTTTAATGCATAAATCAGCACGATCATCGTGCAAGTCTCTACACAATCGTCCGTATTATTACACGTGTATGGCGTGTGGTATCGGGCTGAGTTCAATAGTCCACACTCACTTCTTACCTAGGTGTCGTAAAAGGTGACTAATGTAAGTTGTCCCGCCGTGTGGTGTCCAGCTGAGTAGAATAGACCACCCTCATTTGTTACCCAGGTATCGCGAAATGCGATTAAGGTAAATTGACGTCAGGCAGGCGGTCGGTGGTACAATACCTAGGCCAAATCATATTACAACATGTTGTGCTGACCTCACTTAGAGTGGTATAAGGACAGGAGAATGACGATTTAAAATTGTATATGTATTATAGTTTATTCTCGAAATTTTGGTTTCCCAAACAAGTCGTTTTACGAATCACGTAACAAAAGGATCAAGTGTTAATGTTGTCAAAGAAAATGTTGAAAACTACGCCATGAAGACTTTATTTTGTATAAAAGAACAAACAGCTTGTGTACAATGTCAAGAACAAGAGTTTTATGCTGACGGTATACCATGGGGAATCGAATAAATGGAATTTTTATTTTAGTATTTTACGAGGGTTTATTTACACAGAAAATGTAGCCAATAACTGTTGTTTAAAGATAACTGGCACAATTAGTTCTAAAAAGCTAAAGTCAAATTTTAACGATTTATGAACAAGAAAAGAATTGCTTCTGAATACAGTACAAGAATGTTGTTGGTGTACCTCGGGGACCTAAATAAGTGTGTTTGTGAATTTTTCCCAGTAAACTTGAGCACTTGTTTGCACAGAAAGCGGAGCCGTTTGCTTTGGGAGGGGATCACTAAAGCAATTAGTTTGGTCTACGTCCACTTGGCACTTGTTCTTAAAAATATAATAATTTCAGTTAAGACATTTTTTGTTTGACAAAAATATGGATTTAGATTATAGCGATAATATTTGTAGGTTGGTAGATTTTAAACTTTCGCGATTCATACTAATTAATATATAAACAAACGGGTCACATCGCGATAGCTTCGAGTTACCTTTGTATAAGGTTCGACGTTTCGGCAGAGTTGCATCCACCGTGGTCACGAACTGATTCCTGACTGATAGTAAATGTAAAGTGTCAGAAATATGTATTTCAGTCAGTTTATATAACATACTATTAATCTAAACTTTTCTCAAGAATTTAGTAAAAACAGTACAAAAATCTGTTCTGTATATTTTGGGAAAATCGATCACATACAGACAGATTTTAGGGACTTTGTTTTTAATATTTTTAGAATACTTCAGGTGTACTATGTTTTGCAACAAAATATTTTCTACAATCTATTATAGCAAAATACTGCAGTCTTACGACCCCTCTGTCCTTACACAAAGTGAGCATCATTATTAGTTACGTTAGGAACACATTTGAGAGAGAAAAAACTATCACACGCGCTAACGTTTTTAAGGTAACAAAGGCGTTTTTATTCCCACTCCACAGGGACATTCGATTACACCCTTCAGCGTTTCTAATTTCCTGGTCTTCGGGTGTGCTTAACGCAATTTCCGTAGAGTACCTGAGAATGTGGCCCGCATTGAAACCATTATCTGCACATCGAATATTGTCACTTCTACGTTCACTTACTCGTGATATTACATTTATCACTTATCTGACGTTTATGTTTTTAGTACCTAAGTGACCGAGCCGTGCTAGGTAATTTTTTATTAAAGATACAAAATTGCAATAAAAAAAATAAAAAAAGAAAAGGCTGGTGCCATGTGGGACTCGAACCCGCGTATGTATTCACTTTTTTTAAGTCCGCCCTTTCTCCATTGAGCTATTAGAACTAAATATACTATACAAATGACAGCAGATTAGGCGCTGCATTTTACTTATATTTTGGAATTTTTTTAAGTGTCAAAAATGTATTTTTTTCAGTAAAAAAATGTTTTTGATTTAATTATTCTAACGTATTACAATTATACTTCTATTATTTTATATATGTACGATTTGTAATCTCCCCATTAAGGTCCACTTCTGAACGTTAAATGCCTATCCATTGTTGATATTATTGCTATATTGACTTTAACACAAAAACGCTTCCACCATCAATTAGTATTCATTGAATCAGTAAATCAAAATGATAATATCGTCATGTCATTTTATCATAAAAATGCATGCTGAATAGATTATTTTGCCAATAGGGGCGAGATGTTAAAAATAATGATCTACTTACTTCACTGATACAAATTATTAAGTACATATTTATTGATTTGTTGACTTTTGTATTATATGATTTTGTGTGTATTGTAGGATAGCAATGTTTTGTAATTTTATGATAGAGACTAAATTCTTGTAAAAAGATAAATATTTATTTTATTCAAATATATATTTGTTTGAAGGCTTTGAGGTTCCGTTCCGTTTAGATAAGTTTATATCTAACAGTCACTAAAACTGCGTTGAAATTCACGATATAATTACATTACCCCGTTATCATTTTCAATACAGGGCGAAAAGATAAGACTATATCAAAATATATTTAGAAAAGAAATACAGTCAAAGCGTATTCGTAAAATAACTTTCAAGGGTAAGGCTCAATAACTACATCTCGACATTCCTCAGACCATCCTCAGCCTCGATATTGACATGGCCAGAATAAGAGAAAAAACGATAAATATTTGACAGTTCGCAGTTGGATACTTTCCCTTACTGAATGATTGACAATATCTACAGCGAGCGTTCCACCGATTTGAGGTTGTAAATCTTTGCTGTCATATTAAAGAAATAGATCGTGCCAATCTTCAGATCCGTCAAAGAGTTGTTTATATTTCAGAAAAATGGTAGCAATATCTTTAATATATTGTCGGTCGAGCAACGGATATCTTGTTTAGACAGTATTGAAATTGAAAAAGTGTTTGATAATATTAAATTCCATAACCCGTAAGTATAAGGACTTTATGCAATTAATAAATATATTAGTAATCATTAATCACAGCACAAAATACAAATATTTGTTGGGAATAGGATTCTTAAGCGTTAGATTAGACTTTACAGGTAAATGGCAAGAACAAAATTATATATAATTATATAATTTACGCGGTATTTTCCTTCTTACTTTAATGTGTAATATTTTTGTTTGCTTAATGAACGCACTTTTAATATAATCTTAACGAATTAAAAACAGTTGAGTAGTTTTTAAAAAGTAATAAAAGTAAAGACATTGAAATATACAATAGCCGAAAGAAATATCCTTTTCCAAAGAGAAAAAAATAGAGATTTAGACCTAAATTTGCCAGGTTCTACATAGCCTAAGAATTCTCTAGAGTAACAAGTAAACCAAATATTTTGAACGAAGTAAATATTTTACCGATAAAAAACACAGTTACAAGTCTTAGAAGGGGTTTAATTTTGAAACTCGCCAGACTCAATCGACGCTCGGCGAATCGTCGCCATTTATCATTAGTCTCATTTATTTTTGCGCCTTGGAGATATGATTTATCACACCAAGACTACGAGCGTAGGTTTGTTTTTGCTCTAAAGATATTAATCGTTATCGTACGCGTGCCACCCGTCGTTTGTTTTCGTTATACTGGCACCACCCATTAATTATCAATGAACGTCCGGCCACGCTATGATGAAGGTACCGTTATATCCCGAGCCTTTCGAGGTGACAAGGCTATTGCCATCAACCCTTTTTAAGCCGCCGCATTTAACGCGGAGTGTCCGATGTCATAAAAGTGTCCGATCTGGATATCTACGTGCGTGGATGCTAACGCTCACGATTAACTTGTTTCTCTGGCCGGTATTAAAAATAAACAAAGGCTTTTATCCAATTTAGCCGTTAATTTTTAAAATTCTAAGCGCCAAATCCCATACAATATTGTTGAGCGTTGATTTTTTTAACAGATAAGCGCTCTTGATTGTTACGGTCTATCTACGGAATCGCTTTCAATTGTTAAAAATGTGCAAAAAGAAATATCGGCGCAAATATTGCGCGACACATTTTACCGCACTAAGCTTTTAAATTGATTGCGTCATATTTTGCTGGTGCAACGAATAATATAAATTTTATTTTATTCGATAGATAATGATGTATCGAAATTCAATACGTTTCTGAAAAAAGTTCTTCATCGACTGAGATTGAAATATCTATATTCTAGCTATAAGATACTGTAATGTATCTTATACGTTATTATATTATACGTATATGTATTCATTATACGTTACTTAAATCTGTTTTATATAAAGGACTAGTTATGCCAGTAGCTTTGCTCGCAAAGAAATCAGTGTGTCACAATTTTTTTCCAAATTGAAATTTTTAACGAAAAAGTAGTTAAATTAAATTGTAAGTTAATTATAAAAGATTACTTAGATTACTTAGCGCAATCAAGGAAAGCTTTAAATTTCGCCGTTTTCGCAATATTTTTTATTGATGCTCCTCTCCTATTCATCTTAGCCTATAGCCTTCCTCGATAAATGGACTATCTAACATTCAAAAAAATTTCAATTCAGTCCAGTAGTTTCTGAAATTAGCGCATTTAAACAACCAAACAAACAAACTCTTCAGCTTTATATATTAGTATAGATTTGCTGCGTTCCTTTTGGACATACCGTCATTCAATATTATTTTTATTTTTGTTAGTTTTTTATTCTATATTTATTTTTAAATATCAATTTTTCATCACTGAAAAATCGGATAATCGTTATATTTTAAAAAATGTGTTTTAATGAAAATTGACGTTTCTCTCCCGCCAGTGCTGCCATCTGGCGCGGCGCGTCGTCAGTGACGTATTGATAGATGGTATTAGTCAGCGTTGATTGATCGCTGGCAGCTCCACGACTCCGTCCATCGAGCATCGAACCATCCAAATATTGGACGAAGCGTGTATTTTAACAAATGGCTATTATATTTTTACTACTATACAATACTTGTAGATGAACATCGTCCTATTGGTATTATTAATCTTATTTTTGTATAAGTTCATGAACCTTTATTTCTTGACCTCGTATCCGTCTTTTCCGGAAAGTATAATATATATCATTTTTTCAATTAATCAATTACACAATACTTTTTGTAACTGCAATAATAGAATGCCTAGTTAAAGGAAAGCAGAACCAGTCTATCAAATTTTAAATTTGAATTTTTCGTAACTCCTAAGTGAAATTCATGAGTAATATATATATATTTTTTTTATACACAAAAATAATAATTTATCAATAATATATCCAGACTCATGGCGTATATCAAAGGCGGTCTAATAAGATATTATTTTGAATGAACTTAACATTTTGTTACACGTTTAAAAAAGACAATATTGAGAAAAAACAGAAGCATTACTAATAACGTACATTTAAACACTTTCAACATATATTAAATAAAAATAAAATAATTTATAGAATTAGGCGTTACTTTGCGGAGATCCATAATACAAAAGTAATAATAAAATTAATTATTTTGCTATGATCGCGGATTATAGCAAAATAATGAATTTTATTATTACTTTTAAAAATAAAATTTTAATTAATTAAAATAAAAGAAATTTTTATTCATTGGTAACCTATGTGGAAAAAACATTACTATAATTTGTGACATCAATACTGACACTGCCGTTTAGCATGACGTGTTACCCATAACGTGTAGTTACATGGTATTAGTCAACGTTAATTGAATGTTTGACGGCTTCGCTACATATTATAGCAGCGTGAAATAATATTTTACGTCATATACATATTTTTTACAGAAAAGACAATTTATTTACTCGAAATAAAAATGATTTTCGAACTAATATTTGAAAATTATTTTTGTGACATTATGAAATTATTAAATGTCACATTTAAACCATTTCGTAACATGTTTTATTCCGTAGCGGTTCTACGTAATTTCACTTTTAAGTCTATCAAGATGGCCGTTTTTTAAGATTGTGATTATTGTCGACTATATTTATAGCCAATAATAGGAAAAGTTATATTTTAATGCTGTTCGGTGCTCACTAAGAAATACTATAATAGGCGCTAATTTGATTATATGTTATAATACATAACATAGTGCTTCATCACATATGAAGTCTTGAAACAAGTATAATTTTCATAAATGCATAATCCCTTTACTGATAGTAAATCAAATTTAAGTCGAAATTATGTCAAAAAAATTACCCATGCACACCATAAATAAAAGTATTCGCAATATGGGTAAAAGAAATCACTTCTATACACACAATATAGTGTTCAATAATATGAAAACATGTGAGTCGATGCGATTACAAGCATTTTAGGCTATTGCTAGTTTTTCTTTTTAAGAGCACCCTCTTTGACTGATTGATTCACTTACAATATGATTTTGAAAAATTACATAATTATAATTTAAATTTTATGCCGGTTCGCGGGACACTTGCGTACAAAGATTTTTTTACTATTTTAATGTTTACAATATAAACTTATTGCCTCTTTGAAAATGATTAACAAACTGATACGAGATAAACTACTGAAAATTGATATTGAATATCTTTCTCGTCGGTACTCCCATTAGGAGTGACACGTTGATAGATGATATTGATTCATTGATTGATCACTGACAACTCTGTAACTCTGTTTGTCGCCAAACATGTCGTGAACGAGTTTTGACTTGTCCATAATACTTCGTGTATTATCGTATACCTTAAAAGTATTTCTAATATAATTCATATCATATAATAAGCCTGAGTGTAGTTCAGTTCTTTATTGATTGTTATAATTGAGAATTAGTATATTTTTTCATTCCATCTGCTCTACGTTTTTGTTATAAGAGTTTAAAAATGAGAAGGTACATTTTGAACGAATGTCATCTTGACCTACGTGTAAATTGTATTTCACTCTCTCTGTCTCTCAATGATTTTTCTGCGCTCACTCGCCCGATACGCCCGGTGCGCCGAGTCAAAAGCTATCAGTAAATCTGGAAAGCTACCAGTGCACTGGTAGCTTTTTGAGATAGCTTTTCCTATATTTTTAAAGATAGCTATTTCGGTTGTTTTTTTATGACTTTATGCTGTTAGCAGCATAAAGTCATAAAAAAACAACTGCGATAACGCCGCATAAAGAGCTCATGAAAAAGGGCACCGGATGGACTTGAAAGTAGCTCACCCAATAGAATAAGACGTGAGTATAGCCAGTTTCTTTACATTGTAAATACCACCAAAAAAAACTTTGTTTAATAATATACTAGTCCATTACACTATCATAATATTAGTCTATAACATTACTTTTGAAGGAATATTTGAGTTTTTATTTTATTGACGATAGACCATTTTATGATTATACCTATTTGCTATTTAGTTACACGTGCCAAGATTAATAAATTTGAATTGATACTCAGCGCACATTATTCAGGTTGTTAAGGTATCTTTATTCCCATAATTGCTCAAATTCTCTTCCATAATTGCTCACCTGTCGGCGGTAAGAAAGATATACATTCTATTTCGTTATCCTTATTTAAATAAGGTCATAATTGATAAAACATTATTCGGTCGTTAGAATTTAAATTGGAAGACGCGTCTAATTGAAGATTGTCGGCAGGCCGGGAGGGGGGCAGACCACGGGAACGCAATTTCAGCAATTAATGGTGCGCGAATAATCCACCTAAGCAAGGCGACGGAAGACGTCGTGGGTCTCATCTACAAACATATCTTACCAACTATTCTCGAAATTTCAAACTAAACTTACATGACTTTAACCTAATGCGGTGATCGTAAATTAGGCATGATTACGCGATTACACAGAATAACTTGATTTAACATGTATATTATCGTTTTATATTAACATTTTTATATGGCTAAAAATTGTATTAGGTAAAAGTTTTAAAAGACAAATAAATTTCATTAATACATGAACTTTATTATCATCAGTTAACAAACAACAATTTTATTGTTATCCTTTGTAATTACATGGTTAAAGGAAAACTGTGTAGTATAATTAGCCAGTTAAACACTCAAGAACTTACGATGTGATAAAATAAAAATAAAAATACATTTCACAAAACCTTTAGTCAATAAAGATGAATTTCAAAGATGCGATCAAGTTCAACTTAAGAATGTATATCATACTCGTATATAATTATGCCTAGGAATATGGTCTGTGGCTTAAATTAGTTAATCAATTAAATTAAGGCATTAATTACAGAAACTGACAGAACTCAATTACACGGCGGAAAGTAGATCGAGTTATCTTAGTAGAGCCGTAGGACACGCCGGTTCATTAGCCCAAGCATATTATCGTGCCTTAATGATTTCACGCTCGCTCAACGTCGTTCATTTTGACAACTTTAGGCATTTGGTGTCCCCACGACACCGATACGACATTTCCAAGATGACATTTACTCCTTCTATTAAATCGTTGCATGTTTCTAATACAACCTACTTCATAGAGTTGGTGATTAATATGAAAAAACATTGTGGCCGTCATTATATGTCATTGAGTTGTTGAAAGAGAGTAAATTGGTTGACTTTGGGTAAATTGCTTTTTATTTATTGAATAAGTATAAAGGAAAAATATCGTTTTAGTTATAAAATATATCACTTATAGCGTTATTTCCTTATTTACATTATATACTACTTTATTACTACTAGATACGACTTTTTGCGATTATAGCTATCCAATCATAATTAATACTATAGATAACTAATTATTAATAGTATATAGGAATATACAAATAATGATTCAATCCGTGATACAAACATTTCTTCAACATGCTGTTTTACACCGGTTTATTATTCAAAAATGTATTTCTAGTTACTTTTTGGGATATTTACGTTAATGACAATTATTAGGTTTAGATATTTTTTCTCTATTAGAATTAGAAGTTACATTTTTTATAAGAAACATTTGCTCAGTCCATTTTGAATACTTATTTTTAAACACTCATGATTCAAGTATATAATTTGTAAAAAGCCTCTTATAAGTTACTCGATATAATACAAAAATGTGATAATGTCTAAAAATTGCATAATCTGGAACTTGATCATGCTCTAATGCTTGCTGAGATGCTTTATTCGTAAATTAAAACAAAGCCATTTATTAATAATTTAAGTTATAAAAATAATGCATTATAATTGATTTTATATTGATTGTATTGTCGAACGTCATCGACCCTGTCGCTAATTGTAAAAAGGGTTCCCAATGTCAGAGTATTCTGTAATCATATCGTGAATTATGATTAAAGTTTAAGTTTTATCTTGCATGATGATTACCCAAGCAGAAGTTTCATTCGAGCGTTGTGTTTAATCGATACGTAGCATCTAATCTTTAGAAATTAGTCCAACTTTGATTACATACCGTAAGCCTGTATTTGATTACGCGCGGTAAGTGTTTATATGAAATAAACGAGGTTTGTTATGATATAAAGTTTGTGAAGTTGCAAAGTTGCAAAGAAATAATTTAATAAATAATTAAATGAAATGAGATTAATTAAATAATTAAGAAATTACCTTAACCGTAAAACTCTTGACAAGACAACTTTTAAGACAAGCAGTGCTTTAAAACCTCTTTAAGGTGTAATTATGTAGCTTCAATCTAATCTAATTATTATACGATAAAATCTATTTCAAGAAGGTTTATATATAACATGTTGTGCCGACCCCACTTAGAGATGATTAAGGGCAGGAGGATGATGAATTCTACATCAAGAAGGAAATTAATCTACATAGGCAGTCTTACAAAGATATTAGCTACCTGACAACAAACTTAAAATTTTACGTAACATGAAATAAAATCGTCTAAAACACAAAACTGTACTTATATTTGTATTAACGTGTTACGTTAAGCAATAGGTTTACTAATTGTTAACAAAAAATTTGGTTAATATTTCGTAAATTACTTAAAGCAATATCTCTTACAAATCGTGCTCTAAGTAGGTTTGAAAAATATCCGTATTATAACCTAATTACGGATTAAACAACCGACGAATAAATACCTCGCTGCTTAAATTATCTCCCACTGTTTATACGCAGCAGTTACGTGAAGATTATATCCAAAGTAGATTTAGTAAATGAAATAGCTACGTACTTTAAGAACAAAAGCAAATTAGCGTATTACACCGACATCACAACGGTAAAGCGCGTGGGAACGATTCAGGTGATACAGCATTACTTTATTTACTTACTCCAAAGATACAATTCTCATACGAAGCAATGTACCGTGCAACGTTTATGTCGAATAAGCCTTTATTTTATCCTTACAACACGAGCCCTTACGGTAATCCTTGAGGTATATAGATTTTGATAATGTGCCGTTTACGACGATTCGCGTGTTGTGAATTCGTAAATTCCAGTGAGTTTATTTTACTTTTATCATGGCTCCTTCACCTTTTAAATATGGAAATTCTTTTAGAAAAATACGTATAGGGTTTTTTGTAAAAATTCGCCTTAATGTAATGATTTACTTTATTTAATAATAGTAATATGTATGTTCTCCTCTCAAAGGCTGAAAATCTAAGGTTTTAATGGTATGTTGTTAAAACGAATAATAATTCATTGAGCATGTCTAATTGTGGTATCCGGCTGAATAGAATAGTACCACCCTCATTTCTTACCGAAGGGTCGTAAAAGGCGACTAAGGTAAGTCGACCCACCGTATGGTATGCGGCTGAGTAAAATAGACCAACCTTATTTCTTACCGAGGTGTCGTAAAAGGCGACTAAGGTAAGTTGACCCACCGTGTGGTATCTGGTTTAGTAGGATAGACCACCCTCTTTCTTACCGAGGTGTCGTAAAATACGACTGAGGTAAGTTGACGTCAGGCAGGTGGCCGGTCGTAAAATACGTAGCCAAATCATATGACAACATGTTTTTAACATGTCTTGTTGAACTTCACAAATGTACTTCACAATTCGATTTTTACAAATGAATTTCAAATCTTCTTTTAATATGTTAATATATTGCCGTCATTAAATAATATTACTCAATAATATTAACTAAAAAATGCTAATGTAGAAGCTTGGTTTATTTTGTCAATGCTTGTAGAATTGAAAGCTATGTAATAGAGCGTACTAAGCCGTATTCTCGGGGGAGACATGTTGAATTACTAAATTTTATTTGAAAGAGTGGATTACTTTTGGGTAAATTAGATAGTTGGGCCGATGACACTTGCTAAAAAGAAAGTCTTCTTTGTAAAAAAAGATAGTACATAAAGAGCAATGTAAGCTAGCCTATGACTCAATTAAGCTATACGCAGTGGTGTGTAGTATTCTTAAAAAAAGAATTTTGACTTGAAACAAATCTACAAAAAGAAGTATGTATGCATTTAGATAATATAAATAACAAGCTTTCATCAATAAAGCTTTTAAAATGTTTAATGAAATAAGAATGTCAACGCACACTATATACAATAACACGATATAATAGGAATACCACAATTCCCGTTCCGAGATGCACTTCTCTTGAATGACGAACAAAGTCTGACTGTCACTGAAACGTTTTATCAATAGGAAGACTCAAACGGAAACAACACGTCACAGTGTTGGTACCATTTTAATCAAAAAGGGCGCGATACTCTTATTTCATGACTGTGTTGCTATAAGATACAAAGCGGAAGTCAATGGCGACAACAAGAAAAAAATTGTTTACTTAAAAATTAGATAATTGCAGTTTCATACACCTAATATATAGGTATATATGTTATACATACGTATAAAATTAGAGTATCCCTCCAATATCTAGTAGCAAACACATACTTTAAAATATTAAAGTTATAAGCAATCTTCAATATTAGAAAAATTAAGAAATAGAAAGATTTGAAGAAGTTAAAGAATTGAGAAACGCGTAGTATAATATTGTAAATTTTTAAAAAAATACCACAATTACGTAAAAAAAAGCTGACAGGAAGTTTGGTTGGATTCGTCGTAAACACAATATTTTGTCCGACGAATGTTATAATCGTGCGTGTCGTATCCGGCCGAGTAGCATAGGCAATCCTCTATCTTACCGAGCGTTACGGAGGGTGACTAAGGTAAATTGAGTAAGTGCAGGAGGGCGGTCGTAAAATATCTAGCCAAATCATGTGATTGCCTTTATCCCGCTCTAAGTAGGGTCGGCACAACATGTTATTAAAACATGTGACATGTTGTCCCATGATTTGTCGTTGTTTTTACGACCGGCTGCCTGCTTGACGTCAAGGTAAACCTTAGTCGTATTTTACGACATCTCGGTAAGAAACACGGTGGTCTATTCTATATAACCGGATACCACACGGTGTGTCAACTTACCTTAGTCGCCTTTTACGACAAGGAATGAGGATGGTCTGTTCTACTCAAATACGAAAACCTTAATATGTAACACTACACCTTAATGCCGTAGCTTGTAGCATCTACGAAAAACGTAGCAGTATTCAGAGCAAAACCATAGACTATTTCTTACCTCATGACGTTAAAAATTAATAAAACATTTCATGTTAACAAAGTACTCTTATTACTTTCATATTATTTCGTGTTTTTTTCAAACTTTTAATTATACCAATACATTACTACATTCTTAATGTAGCTTTTGTTGACGACGACATGAAATACGTTGTATTTCTTAAGTTATTTTAGTTTAAAACTATTGCCGTAAAAATGCTTGAATTTAAAGATAGCTTAAAGTTTCTTTCATTTTAATGGAGTCGTTCGCTGTCACAAATATCAGTAACTGCTCCCAACAGGTAATGAGTGTCCACAATGTTACAGTAAATATTTTACATTTCCCTCTGAGCAAACGGTTATTTAAAATGTAAAAGAAAATATCATTTTTCAAGTTTTCACATTTCTACCAGTTTGAGTATTTAGATATAATATTTTATAAAATATTATCTACTTTGTACTGTTATATATGATATATGACACTATAATATAGGGAAAGCGAAATATAATTATTTTTAAAAGCTTTTATTGAAGTTCTTGTATGTGAAGGTGAAATCTTGCAAGTTAAATTTGACCCACTTCCCGATATCCCACTGAGCTGAAATTTTACACACTGGTCCAGTCCCGATAAAATTGCTTATTTGTGATAAAATGATCTATTACTGATGCCATAAGTAGCTCCAGATGAAGACGACTCCTCACAATAGGGACATGAAATTTTGTTAAAAGCTTTTTTAACTTGACTAAGGTTAAAGTAAGGTGAATTGGTTCCTTGGATCACATTAATATTTAGTTAAATAAATATTTTGGTACGACAATACCTTTTTTATCGACTGCAATTATAGCTGTCATGACTTCAATCTAAATTTGAACATTAACAGACAATATCTGGATATTTTATTATGTGGCACACTTGGAACTTTATAAGTTCTGCTTTAGTTAGCTTTATTTTTCTATTATTCTTTGAAAACAAGAATGTTTGATTTGTGGAAAATGTAATATATTAAAATATAAGCAAGCAAAGATGGCATTTAGGCTATGTTTATAACTATTTTTGATTACATTACTAAAACATTGAAAATTGAAACCCCCACTGTGATTGAAGAGAAGAATACTTAATAAACTGAAACAATATTCCAATTAAACTGTCGTTCGCTTATCGTTTAAGCCGCCGCGGTATAATGGCTGGGATCACAGTTATTATTTACACGGGCACGGTTCCTTTTACTTTAATGGAGTCGGTTACTGTCAGAAACATCTTTTAACTGCCGCCGACGGGTAATGAGTGTCTAATAAAAGACAATTTTATTGCAGGTATTTTAGTATAAAAGAATATTTCACCATATAATGTACGTAATTTAAAACCATGAAAATATAGTTTCTTATAGCATGGGGTTAATACCGTTTAAACAATGCAATCGCTGGCATAGGGATATTGTCGATTGCTTTTTTAAGAACTATGGAGGTAACGTAGAAAATATAAATAAGACGTTAACCCATTATCGATTGTTAAATTGAAATTTCATAATATCACGAATAGATTTTACAAATAGACTATGACCCTCGCACCCTTTCTGCAATAAAATATTATTATCTGTAAATACATTGCGGAGTTAAGTAAGGGCTTATGAAAACTATGTCCATACATACTTTTAATTATAGAAAACTAATTAACCCACGTTGTAAATAAACGTCCTAGTTTTAATCATCTATTGGGGTTCTTAGTGATAAGGTCTTTTCCCGGTGTTTTGCATCGCATTAAGCTTGCTAAAACTTTCTCAGTAAAAAAATAATTGAAAGTAGCACCCGTATATTAACAATATACAATCGCTGACTGTCATAAGTCTATTAGTTATTTTTCTATAAATGAAACTTTGGATATTACTTACCATAGTTTAACCGATTACGTAGATACAATATAAAGCTAAACAAAAAAGTGAGAAAAACTACTAAATAGTAATTAAAGAATTGTAACACAAGACACCGAAGAGATCTGTTCGTATTAGAAAATCCACTTACAATTGCACATAAATAAAGGCGGGCTTTGCCGGGATTACGCCGTTATTTAGCAGGAAGGTTCCGAAGTTTCCGATATAATTCCACCAAATGTAATAGTTCCCGTTCAATTATCGATAAAGCTCGCCAAGATAGGAACTAAAGGAGCATACAAAATGATATCATCGTCATTAATTAAGGAACCAAGCGCTTAACTGCGTTAATTTAGAGAAATAATCGAATGAACCCATTCCGCAATTACGTTTCGTAGTCTCGTAGTGTAATTAAAATTAGATTTTTTATGTAATTAAATTTAGATTGTAATTGCTTGCACTTTGTATAGATTAGTGATTAATTACTTCGCATTTGAGCAACAATGTTTACTGTGTACTAATTAGTAATTACATTAATGTTTACATATGGCAATATTGATATACGGCCAATAGATAACTGTCCAGATATAGTGCAAATACTTGGTCGCAATTCTGTTACTATATCTGAATATTATTATAATTGAATCTACGTTGAGAAATATTAAGCTAAAAAGAAACTAAATGTAGATCATTTTAATTCACCTTCACGCACTGATTTAGTTAGTCAGTCTAATCTATAGGAGTTGACCTCGTTAGAAAGGATCAGAGATTCAGTATACCAGTCTAATGTAAGGTGGTAATTACAGAGATATCATTTTGGAGAAAGGTAACATTAGTATAATTAACTGAATGAAAAGGTCACACAAAAATATTCTACGCGAATATAGAGGCAGGCAATTTCTAAAGTTTCTAAGAAAAAGAAGAAGCTGGCAAAATAAAGAATAATTTTATTTACTTATAACACAATAATATTAATGACGTGACGTGACGATAACGTGGGTTTTAGCGTATGGATAAGATCTAGAACAATTGAAATGCATTCGAATAATAATCCTGACGCAAATACTGCTCATTTATTAGATGATACAACTTTAAAGGAACATAATATAATAATTGCAAACTTTAATATGATTGTACTTAAGAAACTTACCTCAGTATTAAAGCAAATATCGTTAGCGAGGGCAATGCGGTATGCCGAGGAACACAATCTCAAGTAGCCCGGTTCAAAAGATAAGCGTCATTTGAACAACAATACGCACAACTTTGTTAAAGAGATCCCAAAACTATGTAGCATTGTCTTAATTTTACGTTCTCTCTTATTTACAATCCTCTCTCGACATGTATGTTCTAACTGGGGTATCATTTATTCTCTCGTCTTTAGAGTTGTCGACGTTCGTACTATTCTACCGCTTGTGTTATCCAATGTGAAATGTATTTAAGACTGTGAAATCACTTATAAATGGTAGTACATTTACACGCCTTATAAATAAGTTTAATGAGTTTAAATAAAAATGAAAACTTATTTGGTTTTATCATTTCTTGTTCTTTTATCTAGGTCTACAGAGACAAACTCTTTCATATTAGTATATTAATGTTCTTCTAAGATCTTTCAAAACAAATGTCCATAGGTTAATATCTGATTTGATCACAACAAGCATAACCCGTTCCGTAATAAATCAAATCAAATCAAATATTTTATTTGTGCATTACAGTATTAAATGTATCTTATATTTATCACACAGTACTGTAAGCTACCCCACAAACCTGAACTCCACCTGATTAAGAGTTCTTTTATTTATATAAATTATATAATTTTATTATATAAATTATAAATTAACATTTTACTATGCTACAGAAACTGTGGAATCAATGTGACATTTCCGAAATATGTAAATGAGTGTTTTCACACTTTCATGTCTTCGGTGCTTTCAAATGAAAATAAGTCGATTTTTAGGTTTTTTAACTTAATAAATAAACGAAACATTTTATTACAAAACTCTTAAAATATATTATTCATTATATTCTCCAATCCAATTATTAAATATATTCTAATACAATTATAATATTTAGCAATGCTTAAAAATTAAGATAATAATGTTAAAATATATGAAGTATCAAAGTTTTATACAATACAATAGCTCAACAAAGACAGTATATTTATTAATAATCAAGCTTAGAAAGGCGACCGCATTCCTACACGATTGTTACTAAACCGACGGAATTTTAATTCTCCCACAGTTTATTAAGTGCGTAAAGTTTAAGTCTCTTGAGCGAGCGGTAAATTAAGTGAATTTTCTCGTAGCCTTTTGAGAGAGGGATCACTATAAATCTAATGACAGACATATTGCCTTTAACATCATCCTCCTGCCCTTATCCCACTCTAAGTGGGGTCAGCATTACATGTTACAAACATGTTGTCACATGATTTTTCTACGTATTTTACGACCAGCCACCTGCCTTACGTCAACTTTCCTTATTCGTATTTTACGACACCCCAGTAACAACCATGGGTGAACTTACCTTAGTCGCCTTTTACGACATCTCGGTAAGAATTAAGGGTGATTTATTCTACTCAGCCGGATACCACATGGTGGGTCGACTTACCTTAGTCGCCCTTTACAACACCTCGGTAAGAAATGAGGGTGGTACTATTCTATTCAACCGGATTACCACACGGCGTACATATTGCCTTTTACAATATTTTTTTAAAGTCTAAAGCTGTTGTGAAGAAATAAAAAACAGTATAGTTATTGTACCATAATCTGCTATTATGGTACTAGATTAAGAAGTGAAATAACGATCTGTATGATCGTTATTTCACTTCTTAATCTAGTGATTATTGCGTAATATTTTTCCAAAATTATATAAGAAAAGAATAAATTATTTAATGTTTAGACTTTACAAACTTTGCAAAAATACTAACTACGGTTCGATATAAGTACCTTCAAAAAGCGTATTTTCCACCCTTTCAAAGGACAGAAACACACTCGCTGTACGAGAGATCGTGGGTTGCGGTTATTACTTGAGGTACGCCGTCAGTTGTCATCCTATTACATTAAAAAAAAATAGTAACTTGCACGTATTGCTTAAATTAAAATTTACATATTTTTGTTTCAGGTAAGTCATGTTTCTAACTCCCTTCCGCATACGCCAACAACTGGATGGACTACGCTACATTGATAATAAGGTTCCTCATAAAAAGGTAGGTTGTAAAATGAAGTGAAATGAGCGGGACGCGTAAAACTCTTTTCATGCAATATTCAATAGAAAATATTTTATTATACTGAGATTTCCACAATTTCCCAATAAATTCATGCTATATCTCCAGTTTTATATCCTTCTATAGGGCAAATTTGTTTCTTTTTCACGTGATTCAGTTATAAATCTAGAGCAACGCGTACGCTCCTTTGGTTACGAATCTATTTTATGACCGCATACGCCGAAGGTTAACCAATAAAACCTTTTAACAGCCGTAACTATTTCGTTATAAGATCTGAGTAGGCAATAAAAACGAGGAAACAGAAATAAATCTAGGGGGCACAATGATGTCCAGGGAAGGGGAGTGCGGGCAGCGTCTCGATTAAATCAATCACTAAGGGCGCACGTTTTAATCACTTCAATTAAAGTTTTTCCTCTCCCGAAAGAACAAACCGATATATATAAATGGATGTTAAATATTGCCATTTGTTTGATCTCGAGTTTGCACACAAACTTCCCCCTACGTTTACAGCGGGCGATAAATCTTGACTGCTTTGTGCGCTCAACCTCTTCATCCATAAACGGCACGTGTTCTGTTATCTATATTTTTGTAAAGACATACAAGTGAAAATATATTGTATATGACGCACAGTATCCGCTTCCTTGTTGTCGCGATACAGGTAGACATTGTTTGGATTAAGTGGTGCTATCATTTTGTTCGGGCTCCACATAACTTTGCGAGTCATCGTTTATATTCAGTTATTCACACGCAGCGCTTTATTTTCCCTTCGAAAACATGTCCCTGAATTAGAAATAAGCCCCTCGGCCTAGCACCCTCGGAGACAAGCTTCTTTCTAAACTAACCTAAAGATAAATTATTCCGGCACATTTCTCATCACGATCCATTCTTTTCTCCGTCGACAAGCGTTGCTGAATCCCTTGGCCATACGAGCGTCCTTATCCACGAAATAAAATGACGTCTGGTTGCGCATTCACTAAGTAATACGTAAACTCTCACAATGTGTATATGTACGGGTATTCAGTTGCTATATACGACGTTAGTATGAATCAGAACTGATAAGCAAAGTGCGCAGATTTGCAGGATCGTGCGACCGCTTGCTCGCTGCCAAGTTTCTTGCCACGCCCAACACATTTGCATGTAAGGAACGCATGCTAGTGATATTGCGTTTTATGTGTGCATCATTTGAATGAGCTCGGCACGTTTAAGTGAATATTCTCCGCCGTATTTCACTATTTTATTACAATATATTATGGGATAAAGTTCTTTGATTTAAAGTTAAAGTTATTTCTCTTTGAACCTGTACAAGACAGTAATGACTGAATGAGTGAATGTAACTAGTATTAGGAATTATTTTTTATTTTTTTAAAAGAGCAACCGCCGAGTTTCTTGGTTGCTCTTCTCGGAAGGAACAGCTTTCCGAACCAGCAGTAAAGTTGACGAGTCATAAGCACTGGTTTACAAGTTTATTTTAATAAAGAATATTTGGAATTTGAATTTGATCCTCTAAAATGTAGTTTATTAGTTTATTTAAATTTCGTCATTTTGAATTCACTTATTATTCCCACTTTATTTCCACGTTTTTTTTAAACATATTGTTTAAATACAAATTTACGTTATATTGTTTAAATTAAAGTCTTATAAGTATAAGCTGTACACGAGACTTCGTTTGCGTTATGATGAACTAAAAGATTTTTTATTAGACACTTTGGTACGAAGCAATTACAATATATCATTTCAAAGAAAGTAAAAGTTTAGACACAGAAGTAAGAACTGTAATTTATCATGTTTTTGTATAAAGAAACTTTTTTTTATTGCATCCTTAATTTTAGTCCGTTGTGAAATAAAATATTTGTTTAAACTTATTTAACTAGGATTTTTTATATAGCCAGTGTAACTAAACAAATTTAAATATTATAATGATGTAATATATATTTTATCCTATTAGTAACAGAAAAACGGTTTTGTACCTTACATCTCTGATAATAAGCTACAACAGTATCAAATTTAAACAACATAAGTTTAGCTTACCTGAAAGCATTACAGACAGACAGACAAACAAACTTTCACGTAACAACGTATAACGGCATTTTACTTTTACGCTGTGGGTGTAACCTTCCTCTCTTCTTTGTAGAGACGGATTGAAGCTTTAACCCACCGTATAACGCGGATCAAATAGTCATACATATAGATATGTAGTAAAATTATTTACCAATATCTGGGTTTTATCACAAAATTTCCATTCATATGAAAAAATAAAGGAACGCCGTGTGGTATCCGGCTGAATAGAATAGTACCACCCTCTTTTCTTACCGAGGTGTCGTAAAAGGCGACTAAGGTAAGTCGACCCGCCGTTTGGTATCCGGCTGAGTAGAATAGACCAACCTCATTTCTTACCGAGGTGTCGTAAAAGGCAACTAAGGTAAGTTGACCCACCGTGTGGTATCCGGTTTAGTAGAATAGACCACCCACATTCTTACCGAGGTGTCGTAAAATACGACAGAGGTAAGTTGACGTCAGGCAGGCGGCCGGTCGTAAAAACGCAGCCAAATCATGTAACAGCGTGTTTATAATATGTTGTGCCGACCCCACTTAGAGTGGGATAAGGGCAGGAGGATGATGATGAAAAAATAAAGGAGAAAAAATATGTAAACAATAACACATTTTAACAGCAATTGGTTAAAATGTTTGAAAGATAAATTTTCATATCTAAAATAAAATTTCGCCGTATCTATAAAACGTTTGTAATATACGTAAAATAAGGTACCTATTAGTATTAAATGGTCGAGAAATTATGAGCGGTCAAATAAAGGGAGTTGAACAGAGCTCAGCGATAAATCAGGGTTTGTTGTGAACGTAAACAACCGCAGCGTTCCATCCAATCATTAGTCAAAATACAGACTGCAGCAAAAAGCGAGCTAATTGCGTTCTTGAAGGACAAGGGCCACTCTGCTCTGTCGCAAATCTACTTAGTCACGTTTAATAGTTTTTCTGTCTTTGAAATGTTCTTCAGTCTTGGAATCTATTTTTATTTCTCTAGCAATTTGTATCAATTATTAGATTAGATTTATAATAGTAATAAATGTGTAGGAATAGGTTTTAGCTACTATATAGTTCTTTATTATAATAAAGATTTTTAGTGATATTTCATGGCGTATTTTAGCCATGACAAATTTCTTCTTTTCTTAATGCGGCACTAGATTGCCTCCTCAATGAGCATAACAAACTAAAAATTAAAAAAAAATTTACACTTATAAACTCGACTTTAAAGCAAAAGGATATATTCTATTGGGTTTCATTTCTTGGTCATTATGATTTGTACATATTTATGTAATCACACGTAATCTGTTTAAGTTATTCTAACTTACACTTATGTATAAGTGATACTTAATTTCCTCATAGTTTTAATGAGTATTTTGAATTAATAATTTTTGTACTTTTATGTAAAACTCATTAAAAATTTGAGAATGTACAGTTTATAGTTAATGTATAGAACCGGCTATACTCACTTCTTATTCTATCGGGTTAGCCCGACTAGTTTCGAACCCAACCGGGGCTCTTATTCATGAGCTCTTTACACGATGTTATCGCGGCGGGAACTGCGTCCCGCAGCTCGCTGGGCGCGACTCGTGGGTGGTGGGGGTGCGGGGGGACACCGTGTCGATAGAATAAGACGTGAGTATAGCCGGTTCTATACATTAACTATGAATACTACTCACGATAGTTTAAATTCAAAAAATGTACAGTTTAGTTATGATAGTCGGATAGGATTGTCGAAATCTATTTTATAATCATTTGGCAAATTTCGAATAATTTGATAAGACAATATTAATGATTATATTATACAATTATTTTGATATCTTTATGATTTTTGAAGTATCTATGGATATAATAAATGAATGCATAATGTATAAAAAAAATAATGTTCTAAATATTTCAATTTGAGTCCACTAATTTTATTTCCCAAGTAACTTAAATACAAACATTTTTCACTGTCGTTTCATTTATAAATTAAATTTCCAAGTACAGCTCCTTTAACATTTCAGTATCGCAGTTTTGAAGTAAACACTCCAACTTGCCCATTCCGCCAGAACTAAGAAATTGATTTTTTAACTGAGAAGTAGTTTCTACGGGAAAAAAGCTGCGAAACATGAAAAAACTATTCTAATACAAAGTTGGAAATGAAATTAGTTTAAGCGACAGGTTCATTTCAGTTTTTACTGGCAACCAGGTTCCTGCATTTGCTAGGAGATTCCGCGAAAAGTTTTCCAGTGCGGATTTTGATTACACACGCTCCTTCAGAAACTCCGTTCGGATTGGAATATTAAATCTCATTTAAGTTAGACATCCTATTCCCGTTGTAATATCGAATAAGGCGCCCTATAAACTTTTAAGTGTAACATCGAATTATTCAACATTATCTGATTTTAATCGGTTTACAAGTCAATTTAAATTTAGCGCACGTTCTTAAGTTGATTTAAAAATAGCAATATTTAATATGCATTATTACTTCATAAATATGTAATATAGTCTAGCAATTCCATTATTAAATACTAGCTTTTACCCGTGACTTCGTGTGGTAGATCGATAATAGATGGTATCATCGCTTTTCAGTATCATCCTATTCCTGGAGAATTAACAGGATTTATAAAGCCTATAGGTTATTCCGGTGTATATGTGCCAAATTTCATCGATATTTGTTTAGCGGATTCACCGTGAAAGAGTAACAAACATACATCCATATTCACAAACTTTCGCATTTATAATATTAGTAGGATGTACGTGTGTATGTGGTTTACGAAGTAGTAAAAACAGCAGTAAATGTTTGTGTTTAATAAAATCACTTCCGCAGCTAAATTCGGATTTGCAAACATTTCATTCACAACAAATCTATTTTACAACTTTTTATGATTTTATTACAGATTCAAACATAGAATTCATGTTGTACATAACATATACAGTGGCTATCTTCAAAACGTTCGCTATAAATAAATTTGTAATATCGTACTTGCTCTTTGCTCAGTTCTAACGAACACCCCTTTAAGCAGTTTGTTACGCTTCGTTGAGGTGAAATAGTACTGGAAAATCTCTCGTACAATTTTAGGACCGCTTAAATTTTAATTGTGTAGTAAAATACGTTTATATAATCATTATGGGGAACAATACGACAGCCACGATACGGGCCATGCTCCTATGTTACGTGCTTCACGTTGTCTAATTACAGCTCAGCTCACTGGTGTGACAATTTCTGATTACCAAAACGACTCCTCCCAGCGACAACTCAAGTCTGAATATTATTTTACTGAATCCCTAAAATGATTTATAGAAGCAGGCGTTACTCTGTGGAATTTCATAGAACAGAAGTTCCATTATTAAGGTTTTGTCATGGAGCCAATCCTCCTGACGATGCTTCGGTATCGGAGTGAAACGATCGTAGAGATTATGGGAGTGAGTGTGATTGTGTGTTGGTGGTGGCGGCGTTTTGTGATACTTGTGCTGACTTGTATGTATAAGGTATGTGAACGTTGCCTGCTTTATACACTTACCATTACATAGATTCTTATAACAAACGCGGATTATATCAAAATTCTAAAAAAATAACTTTTGGTAAAAACGACTGAAGCAACGAAAAAATGAAGGTAATAACTCACAGATATATAATTCACGTAACCTTCGCCTTTCGAACTTGTTTAGAGCACTTTCTGACTTATCTCATATTTTATAAAGTTATGTTTAACAAGTTACGCAGTAATAATATCGTCGAAAATGAGGAAAAACAGAGTCAAAATGCGCAATCAGATTGCAAGCATCGATGATTGACGACTTGGTAGTGGTAAGCAATTTTTAACTTTTGAATAATATCAAAAAGATCTGCATCCTTCGCCGCATTTCGAACTTACTGGCACTTGCAAACTGTACGCGCTATGCTTCACTAACTAGAAACAACAGCTGCACGTTGTCTACGTTCCGATTAAAGTTTCAAATCGATTTTATAATTTATCATATATGTATTCAACAGATGGTATGGTTTTATTAAATAATTATTAATATTTAGATACTTAAATACGTCGTATTTGGATTATAAATATTTCGTAATTAATCTAATGAGTATCCTCATCGTTAGTATACTTTATTAACAATCAATTTATAGGATAACAATATTTTGAAATAATTTATCATCATAATTTATTCTCCTTCCCTTATCCCACTCTAAGTGGTCTAAGTTTACGACCGGCCACCTGTCTGACGTCAACTTACCCTAGTCTTCTTTAACGACACCTCGGTCGAGAAAAGAGGGTGGTCTATTCTATTCAGCCCTATACCATACGGCGGTTCGACTTACCTTAGTTGCCTTATACGACACCTCCGTAAGAAATAAATAATGGTCTATTCTACTCAAATAGATACCACACGGAGGTTTTTGAAAAAGATTATACTGAAGCAAAATTAATTCGTATAAAATTTATGAAATAATACTTAGGTATATTTCATTTCCAAGAAAATTAGAATCAAAATACTGTTCCAGAGCGACTGTAAACATCGAAAGGGGCCTCTCGGACTCAGACGTTTTAATTTTATTAAACATCTCGCAGTGCCGAAGATAAAGTAGATTTCTTTTGCTGCCAAATAAGAATTTCGAGTCGAATAATAATTTAGATTACGTAGCAAGCAGTGAACGTTCATTATCGTTCTTTTGTACCTGATTTCGTGGAGATCTCATTCGGATAGAGCGGCGTGCCGCGGCGCCGGCGCTCTCTCGAAATGGAAAGTGCGAAAATGAAATTATAAAGCCCCGCGATAAAAATAAATTAAATCGGATTTCACATTTCCCAGTAGCCAGGGATGAGGAGTAATTCGTAGTCTACGATTCCCTTTCTCTCTTTAAATATTTGTTTTAACAGTTGATTTGTGGCGTAATGAGAAAATTTTCACTGTGTTCGCTTTCCTTGCCCTTGCGTTTTATTTTTAATTCCGTTTCAATTTGCAGCTGATCTGAAGAAGTTCTTTAAGAATAGAATAGCTTTATTTATTCACATCATAATCCTCCTGCCCTTATCTCACTCCAAGTGGGGTCGGCACAACATGTTACAAACATGTTGTCACATGATTTGGCTACGTAATTTATGACCGGCCGCCTGCCTAAAGTCAAAGTACCTTAGTTGTATTTAACGACAACTCTACAAGAAAGAGGGTAGTCTATTTTACTCAACTAGATACCACAGAACTAGATACAACTAAGGTAAGTTGACGGCAGGCGGCCGATCGTAAATCATGTGACAACATGTTTATAACATGTTGTGCCACCCCACTAAGCTTACGCCACTTAGCACTTACTTCGTTACCCGGAGGAGGTGTCCTCTGGGATCAGAGCTGTCGGCGGGGATGGGGAACGATACCCTTTTCTTGCCATCAGCAGCGTGGTGGAGCACACAGGTCGTCTTAGGCGATGTGAGTCCGACATAACCGCCGCCTGTCCCCGTCAAGCGGCGGTACCCATAAGGGGTTTTTTCCTGAGGATGATGATGTGGAGGAATATTCTTATATGAATGCGTTTTTTAATAAATTGAGGGCAG
This sequence comes from Morpho achilles, assembly GCA_947086495.1. Lineage (NCBI taxonomy): Eukaryota > Metazoa > Arthropoda > Insecta > Lepidoptera > Nymphalidae > Morpho > Morpho achilles. The sequence goes on from CAMTZB010000019.1 coordinate 13,152,671, forward strand.
TCGAACACTGCGGCAAATAAGTCCATTATCACCTGCGATTATTCAAATTAGAAAACGGTACGACAAAGACGAATGGCACTAATATCGCTGCTTGCGATCTGCTCGCGATAGTACTGTACGTGCCCCACACACGCGCTATAGATCTTGTCCGGCGATAAGTCGAGATTGATCCCTGCGATACGCTTTTTGCGTAAATACCTTCCTCGTCTAATTTTATACGGCCAATGTTATTTTGTTACGTTTCCTATTACTAAAAGTCTTGATATTGACTTACATACTTTTCGCTTTTAAGTTTTTACGGCTTCAATTTCAACCGCCGTGTAGTATAGAATCCGGCAGAATAGAATAGTACCACCCTCTTTTCTTACCGAGGTGTCGCAATAGGTGACTAAGGTAAGTCGACCCGTCAACAGTCTACACGAACGAAGTCCCGGGTAAAATCTAGTAGATTAATAGTTGTTGTTTTTTATATTGCAATCAACAATTATTTTCATCATTGATATGCCGTGTGTATCCGGCTGAGTAGAATAGACCACCCTCTTTTCTTACCGATATGTCGTAAAAGGCGACTAAGGTAAGTGACTCAACGTGTGGTATCCGGTTAAGTAGAATAGACCACCCTCTATCTTATCGAGGTGTCATAAAATACGACTAAGATAAGTTGACGTCAGACAGGCGACCGGTTGTAAAATACGTAGCCAAATCATGTGACAACATGTTTATAACATGTTGTGCCGACCCCACTTAGAGTTGGACAAGGGCAGGAATATGACGGCTTCAATTTCAAAATTTATAGAATTAGGCGTTACTTTGCGGAGATCCAAAATACAAAAATAATACTAAAATTATTTTGCTATACGGATTATAGCAAAATAATTTTATTATTATTTTCATTCTTATTATCTTTATTATTCTATTAAGTACTAACATTATTAAAAGCAAAACATGACACGATACTATTGTTTTATTTCCAAATATTCTATATTCAAATGAAACAATGTAGGTAGATAATTATTATTTTTATTGCTTGTTCTATGTCCAATAAATCGGGGCCGGTCGTCCCTGGGGACGTTTTACTGAGTCGACCCCGCTTAATAGTACTAAGGGTCAACATTCGGCGCCATTGATACTTTGTAATACTTGTTTTATAATAATGCAGGTCCATGTTCTAGGAAGTTTACAATATACAAATTATTAATTTATTTGTATTGAATTCATATATTCACTAGAAATGACTGACTGGGTGTCCGCTAGTATATGTATGGGAGACCTGGACCATACATAAATCACTCATTAAATGTAAAAGGGCCACAAAACGAGAAATCAACTAACCAGTTTTATTAGAAAAATGTGATCTAAGCACACGATATTTTAAATTTTTTTAAAAATAAATAACTAATCCTTTTTTTGCTGCTTATTTTATTAAGGGGGTCCGTGAAACTGTGCTTGATTTCCTAAGGGTCCGTGGACTAAAAAAGGCTGATGACACTCGATTCTACCCTTGGTTTGCCTTGACTACAGTACAAATATAAAATGTTCACCTCTCAAACAGTTTAATTATATCTATACTACCGAAAACCGCATTAACCTCCTGTTGCTACGTTCAGTTGTGGAAGACGAACAAATATACGCAATTCAGTATTTATAATATAGATATGGCCTATACGAAAACCACTAAGCATTTTTAAATACTAAATATAGTATTTAAAAATGCCTTATTGTTAGCCTTTCGAAGAAAGGCTAACAATGGGGCATATGTTAAAATACATTAAATTGTCAATGTAATAAATAACCTTAACCTTTTAAAACATAAAAAAATGTCAAGTAAATAAAATAATATATGTTATTCTCTATTGATTCCAAAGGGTTTTCATGCCCTAGATCGTAGCCATTGTAAAAAAAATATATTTACACTTACATTGTAAACAAAATATAGTTACACTCAATCAAGACAACATATTATTTTTAGTACCAAGCATAGTTAATATGCAAATGTTTGGCAATGTTTTATCTTATATAAATACACACTTTCTTTTTTTACACTTTTAAAAATGTAATACTTTAATTTTAAAGTTATAATCTTTTATTTCCTAAAAGTGCATTATGAAATTGCTTACCTGCCATTTCTGTTCAGAAGAGTAATTTTATAAGTGACACCTTGCAATAGTCTTGGCACAAACCGCTCAAACTAGTGTCGCCGTCGAATCTAGAACAACTAGACTTCTAAACTAAACAACAGATACAGGCGTCCAAGTGTTCAAAAGTTAATTTTGTTCCAATCTCCAACGAAGCTTATTTTTATGTCAATTTCAATTTGTTCAAAACAACGTTGCTGGTCTAAAGTGAATTCGAACTTGTGCTTGGTTTAAAAATATTTCGTATTTCCGAATGTATGCACTATTATTATTTGTTATCCGAGATCTTTTCCGCTACACATATATTTTTCGTAAAATTAGAAGTTGGAAATATGAAATATCGAAAGAAGGGTGTCAATGCTACACAGGTGTCTGCCTCCCCGCCCCCACCCACTCACAACCCCTGTCGCCGGCAAGTCATGATTTCACCCACTGACGTCGAGCGATGATTTTCACATTTATTTTTTCCCTCTCTCAGTGGGAGATATTCTGTGGCATTCAGAGTAGTTTTATTATTAATAATGGATAATTAGAAATCCATTTAATTTGTATGACTTTAATTGTAATTTCATCTTAATACTAAAAATATACATTTTAACAAAATATGAAATGGATGATGAATAAACTAATTAAATGGTGGAGCGGCAAAATGGCTTATTCATAAAAGCCACTGCATTTCAACTACGGTACCGAGGCTTTAATTTCGAATTTAGTGCAGGGAGAATAGAGATTCGGGCGTATCACTAAGAAAGCGTGTCTCTTTAATTTCGTCACAAAAGCTTTACATGAATCAGCGGTGCTACGAGCACTCTCCGGGGTACAAACGTAGAGGAATGAAGCGTAAGAGTGCCCGGTACTTTGAATTACTTCCTAATGAAAAGAGCTCAGGAGTAGGACAGAGTGGGATGGAGAGTGTTCGTCGCGCGGTCGCTAACGAATGCGGTAAGCCACTCGACTCGCTCGAGGGCCTAACCTACGTGTATAAGCTATGCGGGGACTTCGCGGCTTATTAGTATTGTTATGTACGAGCAAGCGTTTTGCCGAACGTTCTTGCAGCACCTAACTCAATTTTACATAAAAAAAACCGTACTAATGACTCATAATTATGTTAAACTAGCTGTGCTTGCGTCTTCGCGTGATTTTTCGTGACGTAATTCGATGAATCAGTGTATTTTAAAATTTTGAATGTTAAAGTAGTTGTTGTGAATTAACCATGAGATATAGAGACATTGTATCACGGACTTTTTTGTAGTATTCTTGTAGATCTACAATTTTCTAGTATATTACTTTAGTTTATCTCTATTGGTTTACGCGGTGCACGCAACGATATTTATTTATTTTTATTTTATTTAAAAATAAGCACAACTATAGCTCACAGCAGGAGAGTTTTTTTACAACTACGCTACCTCTTCAGCACAATTTATATAATACTGAAAAACAAACTTAAAATTGTTTTAGTAGATTTTGACAAAATCGATCATATACACACATACATTTTTTGTAGGCTCAGTTTTATAATAAGTATAGAAGTAAAACAAACTTTATCAAAAAATATTTTGCGGCTAATCAGTAATTAACTTAACTGGAATGCTCAAATTACTTCGCTCTAATGAATTATTTACATGTTTATACAACTTAACAATTAAATAAACCGTTAATACAATAACGTTTATTGTAAGTTGTACTTCCTTATCAATCACATCGCGTACCATTACGAGATCGGGCGATAACAATAAGTCTATTACATTATTATGGTAGAACACAACGTGGAGTAATTAAAATTCACGCAATTTTACGCTTACAATAAACAGGTCGATGTATAAAAAACTGCTTGACGTTGTAACTATAAAAAGTTGAGTTTATAAAATAAAAATAAAAACTACATTGAAATGATTATTTTTTGTGTTTTACATTAAGTAGTTGTGCAACAACAAAACGCACTTGACCTCCTTTAATTTTACGAACTCTATTGTCTGTTTTGTTGCGAAAATGTAATTCATCCAACATTAAGAAGAAAATACACAAAACAAAACACGTTGGGAATTGTATTCGAAACTTGTCAATGTTTGAAAACAATGAAAACGTGTTCAGTGCTCTAGAACAATATTGTTTTGACAGTTTTTTTTTATAGAAACAAGTTATTCAAACGTCTATTATTAACTCGCAACTTCAGTTATGAAATAAAATATTCACGTCGATTTAGAATACGCATTACCATTTACAATTACGCCGTGTGGCATCCGGCTGAATAGAATAGTACCACCCTTATTTCTTACCGAGGTGTCGTAAAAGGCGACTAAGGTAAGTCGACCCGCCGTGTGGTATCCGGCTGAGTAGAATAGACCACCCTCATTTCTTACCGAGGTGTCGTAAAAGGCGACTAAGGTAAGTTGACCCACCGTGTGGCATCCGGCTGAATAGAATAGTAACACCCTCATTTCTTACCGAGGTGTCGTAAAAGGCGACTAAGGTAAGTCGACCCGCCGTGTGGTATCCGGCTGAGTAGAATAGACAACCCTCATTTCTTACCGAGGAGTCGTAAAATACGACTAAGGTATGTTGACGTCAGGCAGGCGGCCGGTCGTAAAATACGTAGCCAAATCATATGACAACATGTTTGTAACATGTTGTGCCGACCCCACTTAGAGGGGGATAAGGGCAGGAGGATGATTACCATTTACAATTTCAATGTTATTTTAAGAAAAGCTGGTCAAAAGCTTCATCTCTTTCGTGACCAATATATCTTACGAGGCCATCAGTAAAATTATCTTATTAAAATTATCTTAAATCACTATAATCTGCGACGAATGGTTTTTAACTGTTTGGTTTACTGTGACAACATCTAAGGCTATGTTTGGAATTAGAAAAGGAACTCGCAATTTTCAGTTTGCTACACGTGTTCGAGGGCAAAATAAATTGTGAGGGTCAAACTTATCACTATATAAATCTGGTCGTTTAGGTCATACGTCACTTTGCGATTTTGTCGTGGAGTCTATTTCCAGACGATGCTTCGGTAACGGGGCGAAGAATTGTTGAGATTGTGGTAGTGAATGTGTGCAGTGCCGCCTGTATCAGGTTTGAGAACAGATAGTATACTCTACAATTAGCATTACATATATTCTCTTTTATCGCGTTAACACTGAAAATCATTTTTCGATTAAAAAATGTCGATTTCATTTTGCTATTACATTTTTTTTTTCAAGAATAATCGGTCTATTTTCAGTTGCCGGGCGATAATTGGCAAAATGCTATCGTAGTTCATTAGTTAGATTTAACAGTTATTTTTTTCCCACTTAACTCGCACTCGCCGTTTGCTTTTCTATTAAAATAATAACCTTTATTTTTGTGCGAAATATAAGGAAAAATGTTCTCTGTCGATAAAAGCAATTTTCTGCTGTCAGTAAGAGTATTAGCATTTATCCTATCCCATCACATACTACTAATATTATAGATGCGAAAGTTTGTGAGTATGTTTGTTCACGGCGAAATCACGGCCGCTGAACCAATATCGATGAAATTTGGCACAATTATTTCTTATACACCGGAATAACATATAGGCTATAGAAATCCTGTTAATTTTACAGGAATAGGATGACATTGAAAAGCGCCATCTATCACGACAACAGTTCATGCCAACGAAGTCGCGAGTAAAAGCTAGTAAAGTTACTAGTTAAGTTTATAAATACGATTCCAATTTTAAGCATGTGCTTAAAATCGAAATAAATTTTCATTATTATTATTGAAAAGAGTATTTAATTAAATATTAAGAGATAAGAGTATTGAGAATTTAAGAGTTGTCTCAAGAGTGTTAGTTGAAATCAAAATTTCAATATAATAAATTCAATATTCTAAATATGATAGTATAATTGTAGTAATACTTAAAATCTACATTTACAAAAACACTGGTTATATTTGGACTTTTGACAGATTAGATGTTTGGAGTGCATATTTGTTCTTAGTTTGAATTCTATGCAAGAATTGTAACAGGCTGTTATTACAAATAGATATGGTATCAATACATAAATTGGTAAACGGAATCGGCACACCATGTCTTAAACATGTTGTTACATGTTTTGGCTAGGTATTTTTATGACCGGCCTACCTCACATAAACTTACCTTAATCGCCTTTTACGACACCTCGGTAAGAAATTATTGTGCACACAGTGAATAAATTGGTATATATTATATACAAATTATTACATACATATTACAAATTATTCTTTTTAATATCTAATATATCTCCATATCAAAATTCACCAAAATTGGTTCATGGCCTTGGGCGCGAAATCATTTCAAACTGTGTTACTTTTGTATTTACAATAAAAGTATAAAAAAAGCCTCCTATTACAACAATAATAATAATATATATTCTTTTTACTTAATCTCCATGTTTAAACAAATTTAAATTGTGAACGGCGTTAAGGCAAAATTCATTTCTTAAGAGCCATTGTAAATAGGCTATAGATGTTCGCAACCACTGTTATACAAGCAAGAAGTTTAATAAGCAACGACCGCAAGACGATTTCGTGTTGAGAGCTTAACGAGGTGTACACGGAACTTTAATAAAATGCTTATTCTGACGAGATGATTGATTTGAGCTATATTGTGTATAGCGGTATGTATAAGAGAAAGTGTTTTTGGTGATTTCAAGCGATTGAATTTGTTTACGAACTTGAGTTGAAAACTAATAATAATGCATCTACAAAAAAAAACCCCTGAATGGCTGGGCTAGTTGCACGTTTAATTACTTAGTACCTTGGTTTTATTATATTATTAGGTATTCTGTTAAATATATAAAAAATGCATTTTTTTTTTAAATCAATGTTATCTAGAATCAATCCTTCTATTCTGCATTTGAGACTGCTCGTAACCCAAAAAAGCAATTATGTCTTTGAAAATGACAGCGCAATCAACTAGTTTCATATATAATTGTAGCGGTTTTTTTGTGCCAGAAAAAAATTCAAATAATAAAACCTGGTTAGCTCCTAGCTTCGTAGCTAGTTTGGGATCATTAAAAGTGGACCTAAAAATAGTGTAAAAGAAAGATGATACAACAGTATGCTAGCCTATGTAGTAGAAGACAATCGAAAGATTCACAAGTTCAAACCCAGGGCTGGCACCAATGAGTACTGCTGTTAAAACTTACGGTAAAGTATGTCTAATTTATCACGAGCTCTACGGTGAAAGAAAACGTCGCAAAGAAACCAGCATATCTTAAGAGAATTCTTGGGTTATCTGCAAACAACTTCAAACTAATATTACATTACAGCAGTTTTAATAATTTACCATAATATAACATGGGTATTATACCTATTTATCTGTTAAAGCAAAAACCACATTTATAAACATAAGACGCTTATATTTTTAATTAAAATTAAATATAAAAACTATAATAACATTCATTCAGCCTTTAATTACTTTACAAAAAAAGGAACTGTTATTAACCGTAATGAACGGAATCGTCGCTCGTTAAATTTTATTTACACCATTTTTACAATAATACTGCGTAAAAACAAATAAGTGCTGTCATATTAATTAATGTGTTATTATATTGATATTTACATTTGAAATAAAATTACAAGCCGCTTATGACGAACAATTGTCCGTAATAATTAATTAATTATTATAATATCATAATATTTTATTTCCAAACAATGTTGGAATATACAACAACATGGCAGTTAGAGAACTGAACTTGATGTATTTTTAGTCTACTTGGTGATTTATAACATATCTGGGTCCTCTTAAAATTATGTAAAAGGTCAGATTGAAATTATGGAGCATGTAAAAATCTAATTAGCACTTGATAACTAAACTATTAAGTAAGGATGTTGTATAAAAAAGAATATTTAGTGTAATTTAATAATACTTTTATTGTAAATGGATTGAAAAGTAATGGCCTAATACTCTGCTACTACTGGGCATAAACCTCCTCTCTCCGTTTTCACGATGTTTTCCTTCACCTAAAAGCGTGTGATAAATTGCAATTATCAATTAGACACATAATTTTTAATAGAAAAACTCATCGGTGCCAGCCAGGGGTTCGAATCCGGGACTCCTCGGAAGAATCACGAGTTCTCAACGCTGCCCTATCACAGTATTTTAAATGTACACGGATATAACAATTTTTAACAAAGTTCAATCTAAACTCCGTTGGTCATGCGTGTCTCCGTTATTCCAAGCTCTTGAAATGCGTTTAAATTATGAAAAGAAAATATACATCCAAATCTTATTAAACACAAGTGCTTACCCCCTAGATGGTTTCAATATAACTCCCACTTATAAATGATTTAACGAAAACCATTAGGTATATAGAATTTAAATTCCCTGATCTTCTGTTCGATGAAATTTCATGGCGTGCGAGCGGCGACAAATCGATCGGATCGGGCGAAACTCCGTACGAATCGAACAGTCGTTAATGAAACTTCCCGTGCGCAATTAGGTAACCGTCTTGGTTTTATTAAATTTAATCAAGAACTTGTGTAATATTACACAGATTGGGCCAATCGAGCCGTGTACAAGTTTCGATAACGTTGTAGTTGCGAACTAATTTCGGAAATAAGCGAAGTTATCTCGGTTTCTACACGATCGCCTTATAAAAAGAGGATCAGTGTTTAACGAGACGAGCTGATAAATGGCATTTTGATAGGGGGCGCGTTGTCTCCTGCACAGATTTATTTTATGCCTAGCCATTTCAAGTTATTACTTCGTAAGACGTGAACGTTTGCAATATAAGCATTGGACGTTTTGTAAGGCGATCAATTAAGTTTTAGACAAAATTGTCTGAGAAGAAATTTTGTCTTCTCAGTATCATGTTTCACAATCATAACATTACAGAGGTTAGAATACAGAAACAGTATATAATGAAGATAAATATATCAACGTTCTACCATTACTTCTGCATGTTGGTAATCTATCTGTAACAACTTATGTATGTCCGTTTAAAAAGAAATTAGTTTATATTATTACGCGTCATCATCATCTTCTGCCTTTATCTCACTCAGAGTGGGGTGAGCACAACATGTTATAAACATGCTGTCACATGATTTGGCTGCGTTTTTACGACCAGCCGCCTGCCTGACGTCAACTTACCTAAGTCGTTTTTTTCGACACCACGGTAAGAAGGAGGGTGGTTTATTCTACTAAACCGGATACCATACGGTGGGTCAACTTACCTTAGTCGCCTTTTACGACACCTCGGTAAGAAATGAGGGTGGTCTATTCTACTCGGCCGGATACCCACTCCGGGTCGACTTAACTTAGTCGCCTTTAACACCTAGGTAAGAAATGAGGATTTTACTATTCTACTTAGCCGGATACCACACGGCTATCGTTTATATTATTACGCGTATACTATTTTTACATACTACTATGAGACCATTACTGTAAAAAAAAGATACTTAAAAAAGAACTATTCCAAGTACAATTTACTCCTCCAAACAAAGATTCCGAAACTCACTTGCCCCGCCATTATGTAAGGCACCTGAAAACCACGAGCGCAGTTTCGAAACAAGTATTGCACAATTTTAAACAAAACTATAGATGGGGGATAGCAGCATTACCATAAACCGCAGGTCGATTGAAGCCCGAAATTGCATTTTTGAACTCCCACAATGTTACCACTATTAGAAGTTAAGAAAAAGTTGAATAAAGGTGGCGAAGAGACGGCATGCGGTTTTAGCTAGGTAATCACATTCTGGCCTAAAGTTAGGTTACTGAATGCAGAACAAAGTCACCTCTGCGCTCTATACAAAGCCCTGAACAACTTCGTCTCGAGCACAAGATTAGAAGTATTTACGTAACTCAAGTTAAAACCCGCGAACGTGCTTTTTAGCAATTCTATGACTTCAGCGCTTCTTACAGGATAGTTATCAAGATCTCTTTAAAACTCTAGTTCGCATACGATCATAATATAAAAAGCTTTACTTTACGAAGTGAAACTTGTCGATATTAATATAGCATCAGAAATTATCAGATCATTGAAATAAAGTAACTTATTATACTTTTTTGAATTTAAACTATTGTGAGTGGTATTCATAATTAATGTATAGAAACCGGCTTTACACACGTGTTATTTTATCGGATGAGACCGAACTTAGCCTGAAACTAGTCGGGCTCATCTGATAAAATAACACGTGTGTATAGCCGGTTTCTATACATTAATTATTATACTTTATCACGTAACTAGCTTTTATCCGCAACTTCGTTTGCATGGACTGTTATCGCGTGATAGGTTGATAATAGATAGCGCTTTTAAATTTGATTCTATTCCTGTAGAATTGGCAGGATTTATTTAACCTATATGTTACCCCGGTCTTCAAGGAATAATTGAGCCTAATTTCATCGATATTGGTTCAGCGGATTCGTGAATAAAAAACATACACCCATACTCACAAATAGATAATTAGCGTGAAATATAGCCACCAACATAAGTAATTCTCATTCTAATTTTGTGAAGCATGTTATTAATGGTGGAAATATAAGTTTGCTATGAGTTAGACCGCTATTATAAATAGCAGAAACGAAGATTCAAATCACGATTATACGCTGAGTCATGGAACACAAATTGGTGTGAATCCACGCATAAAACCCCGGAACGACCTAGTTCCGTTAACTCCTGTGGAGGCGTGCGTGAACATATATTTATTTCTTCCGCGACAACCGACAATTAGAGCCACCATATAGGTACTAGATTAAGTAGTGAAATCATGCAATCTAGTGTTATATGCTAGTATATTCGTCGCTTCATTTATAGAATAATAATCGTCTATGCCACTCTTTGGAGTATGGTATGAACAATAGATAATTGTAAATTTAACAAAATTATATTGTTTCTTATATTATTTCTAAGACATTTTCTATTAATTCACATCGACAATAACACGATGAAACGAAACGTTTTGTTCTTGGTTCAGCTGTTATGAATATACGTGTTCTATACCAATAACACTGGCACGTTTCCGGACAATTTGAATCCAGATAACACTCTACGTATTAACGTTGGATTTGATATAATTAAAATTTTATTTTGATAAATCATAAATGGTGTTATTATTTAGCTATCATCTCTTTCGATTAATGTTTTCCTGCCGCTTTGTTCATATGAAACGGAATAATTCAAAGATAATAACCACTTGTATTTAATAATCTTTATCAAAAATAATCTTTTAATGTGTTTGTTGTCGAATATTAAAGAAAAAATGAAACATTATATAACTTATTTGGTAATTATCTCGAAACCCGCACTGAAGCAGTGTGGTTAGTCAAAGATTTTACTCTAAAGAGAGAGAGAGAGAGCAAGTCTTCATTAAACCTTATTTATATATTTATTGTGCATACATATTGTTCAAAAAGAGAAAGAAAAAGTACATATACAAAGGCGGACTTGTCCCTAAAAGGGATCTCTTCCAGTCAAACTTTGAGTAACAGAAGAAAAAAGACAATTGAAATACGGGTAATATAGAAAGAAGAAAAAGGGAAATAAAGAAAAACAGATACAACAACATACAAAAAGATGCAATATGGATAAATATTTAAATTTAACTTTTTAATTTATAAATTCATTTTTTTTAAATAAGTAGATGAATAAAGATGCTAGTAATGTACAATTAACTTTCTAGTCTGTGATATTAATGTCGAAAGGGAAAGAGATTTGTGAATTGATACTAGTAATCATTACGCAGATTAACACCTTGAAATCCTTAAGCTGTGACACCTCGATTTCTTGCTTTTAACATTTTTAAAACTATTAGATTTTTTTAGAAAATTTATCAGGCGTCATCGAATCATTAATGCTGTATTCATCTCCGATAACAAAGAAGTTTTACTCCCATCTGGAATAAATCATACTAATTGCTACTAAATAAGATTTCAAATTTTAAAAACTTTCTCATATGTAACTTAAAACTTAATTTAGAATTAAGATCATACGTGAGCAATCAGGCAAAATTTTAATGACTACCCTTGCAATCTCGTGTTTACAAAATCTTAATTTGATACCGGTTTATAATATTAATTTGGGTTCTAAAAATATCCATTACATTTAGGGTCATTAGTGCTTCAAACTGGAACTCTTGACCTCACAATTAGAAAATATTATAGTTTCAAATAAATATCTAAATAATTTTGATAAAATATACTCCACTTTATATGTTTATTAAACGTATTTAATTCTCCTAATATTATAAATGCGAAAGTTTGTGCGAATGTAAGTTTTTTTTTTTTTTTTTTATAAAACTTTATTGCACATTCCACAATAAAATATAAAAACAGAAACAAAATAGGGATATCAAACATTTAAGGCGTGCAAAGGCGACCTTATTGCTATAAGCAATCTCTTACAGGCAACCTTGATAGTGTAGTTATTCGCAGGAGCGTGGGAGGGTGCATAAACAATATTAGTATATATACATATACTAAATACGAATATACTTAAATAATCAAAAATTAAAGTAAATAAATAAAGCATTGGAAATATACTACTTATATACAAATAAGATAAACATAATATAATAAATATACATACATAAACTACTAGATTGATATAGGTTATAAGAACAAATAATAATTATACAAGCGAGATTTAAAAATCATGAGTGACTCCGAATGACGAATATCACGAGGAAGTTTATTCCACAGCTTAACACATGTAGTTGTAAAGGAGTTAGCGTAGAATTGCGTGTGACAAGTTGGAGTTTTTAGCCTATTATCAGTATGTGATCGAAGGCTCAGGTGATGATCAGTGTTAGAGCCAAGGAAAGAGAAACGATGTTTGAGATAAGATGGAGTAAAAGGGTTATACAGAATAGAGTAGAGAAGGGAAAGCATATGTAAGTTACGGCGTTGCCTGATAGGGAGCCACTTCAACTGTGCCCGGTATTGAGACACGTGATCGTATTTACGTAAGCCAAAGATAAATCTGATACACATGTTCTGTAGACGTTCGAGCTTATTGAGCTGTTCTTCAGTTAGATCAGGATAGGCACAGTCTGCATAGTCTAATAAGGGAAGGAGAAGGGCATGAGCTAAGGATATTTTTGTCTTGATTGGGAGGAAGTACTTCCACCGCCTCAAACACGACATCGTAGCAAAAATTTTGCGACTTACCTCACTTATTTGTGGAATCCAGGAAAAGGAGCGATCAATTAATAATCCAAGGTTTTTGACAGACGGACTGTATTCAAGAATAGAATTATCGATAGTAATATTAGGTAAGGAATTTATGTCGATCTTATTGAGTTGTTTGGAGCCTCCTAAAATCGCGACTTGAGTTTTGTTTGCATTAATACAAAGGCCATAAGATTTACTCCAGGCGGTTATTTTGCCAATTTCAGTATTGATTATATCAATGGCTTTGTTAATATCACAAGATGGTGCAGTGGTATATATCTGAAGATCATCAGCATAAAGATGATAAGAACAAGAGAGAAGATGAGTAACAGAATTGATATAAATGGAAAAGAGAAGAGGAGAGAGTACGCCACCCTGCGGCACGCCAGAAACGAGTGAAGTATAAGAGGATAATTTATTATTAGTCTTAACACATTGCTGGCGACCGTGTAAGTAGCTGTGAAACCACAGGATAGCATTGTTTGATACATTGATTGATTTCAAGATTGCAAGGAGTATATCAAAATCAACAGTGTTAAAAGCATTGCTGAAATCCAGCAATGCAATAACACTGACAAGTCGACTATCCATATTGTGTCTCACATCATCACAGACCTTAAGAAGGGCAGTGACAGTACTATGTCCTCTTCTGAAACCAGATTGGTAAGGGCTGAGGATATGATTTTGAGAGAGGAAGTCACTAAGTTGACAGAACACGATACGTTCTAAGACTTTGGAAAGATACGGGAGAATTGATATAGGTCTGAAATGAGAGAGTGAAGAAGGGTTTTTTATTTTTGGAATAGCTACGACATGTGCTTTCTTCCAAATCAGTGGGAATTCGTTGGAAGTTAAGGAAAAATTAAGGATATGGGAAAGTACTGGTATAATATTATCAAGCAGTAAAAGCGTCATTTTCCTATTAATACCGTCACAACCAGCAGCATTCGATCTGATAGCTAATACATGCTTTCTAACTTCAGCAGGAGTAGTTGGAGTAAAAGAGAAAGGAGAATAAAGAGTAGGAGATAGCGAATTAAGATAGTTCATCGCGACTTGTTTTCCCCGTGCGTCAATAGAAATGACATCAGTAAAATGTTTATTAAGGGCATCGAGGTCAAAATCAGAAGTAGTTCTGGAACGTTGCTTTCCGATGCCGAGCGTTTCAAAAAATTTCCAGATTTTAGTAGGGGTACTATGTTCAATGGAAGTGTGAATATATCTACGTTGCGCATCCCTACACACCTTACTGCAGTGATTGCGATGCTGCTTATATTTATTGTAATTTTCGTCGGTTGGCTTTATTTTGAATTTTGTTTTGGCTGCATTTCGTTTCGCCATCAACATCCTAATGGTAGGTGTTAGCCAAGGAGCAGGTAAATGCTTTAATTTAGTAGGACGTAAAGGAGCGTGTTTGTCATATAGGTCTGTCAAAATAGAGTTGAAAATTTCCAGTTTATCATTGATAGAATTAGCATTGAAAATGGCATCCCAGTCTATTGTGTTTAGGTCAAGCATAAAACGGGAATTATCAAAGTGTTTAAAACTGCGTCGCATAACCACTGTAGGTTTTACCTTAGGTGGGCGAATTTTGTATGATAGGTAAACAAGGTCATGATACGAAAAGGCATCAGCGGGGTACTGACCATAGGTGTTTACATGGTCACTAGAGGATGTGATCATGAGATCTAGTAGAGATGGTGCACAACCCGGAAAAAAATGAGTAGCATTTGTAGGAAGAATATTTAGGTTGAGGCTATTAACTATGTTGCTAAGGCGTTTTGAACGAGCATCATTCTTAAGTAAACATGTATTAAAATCACCCATGATGATTGTATGATCCACTGTAGAAACATATTTCTCAAGAAGTTCTTCAAACTTTTGAAAGTAGTTGATATGTAGCGATGGACTGTAGAATACACCAAGAAGTAATTTAAAACTGCCAAGTATTACTTCGATTAAAATGTGTTCTGAGGACTCTGAGTACTGTGAAGGTGACATATTCAGTATGGTAAATGGGATATGGTTGCGGAGGTAAATAGCAACGCCACCGCCGCCTTTGCCTGTTCGATCATTACGAATGAGATGGAAATTAGGTAGGGAGTAGGAAATAGAAGGTAAACAAGGTTTTAGGAAAGTTTCAGAAATAAGGATAGCGTGAATGTTATTGTTGTTGTCAAAAGAAGTAAGGAGGTCGGAGTAATGTGAAGGGATGCTCTGTGCATTTATATGCACAACATTGAAATCTTTTACGTAGGTGGAGAAGGTAGAATCTAAAAGTGAGGAAAGAGGTAAGCTTAGGCTGTGGTTACTTGTATCCGTCAAAGAAGAAGCAGAGTGGTAGCTTAATTCGTCACTTGTACAAGTATTGTCGTTATTATTCATATTTTACTCAAAATAAATATTAAATTTCACAAGATATATAAATATGAATATAATATATTAACTATTAAAATAGATGAGTACGTAATTTATAACTTAAAAAAAAAATAATAATAATAATAAAATAAAATAACAGGTAAACTGCACTGCTATACTATTTACCAGCTGTATGGAAAAGATTGCTTTACATAATTCGGTTTACAAAATCATCAGGGAATGAACAGTCGAAGAAAAAAAAAAAAAATTAATCATTTGTCTTAAGGTATTTGTCTGTGGTCAGCAACAAATATCAATTGTCAACTTCAATGTAAAGTTATTAATTGTTTACATACTTTTTTAAAATGAAATATACAAAAAAAAAAAACAACTAATGTAAATAAACAAAATCATAATTGTAAGTGGAAGGTAACAGTTCAAAGTGTACACATATATAGAAAAAATTATTATAAAAAATTAATAGTAAATAAAATGAAAAAGTATAGTAAAGTAAGATGCAACAGAAACCGCGAAGTACAACATAACAAAAACCCGATATGCAATATCCATGTTCAATATACTTATCTTCTGCCTACTTTTTTAGCTCTAACCATCTTATCGGGCTTCCGACTTGGGACTACAGAGCTTGTCGACGCTATGGGAGCCACATTCACTGGGCCCGTTGTATTATTAGGAAAGAGATCATTCAATTCTGACATAGTAGATATGTGATTATGTCCACCATCAGGTCCAATAACGACAATATGGCCGTCTCTGGTCCAGCATTTTGTAATGCCAATGCGTTGACGAACAGCCACAAACAAATCATGCCGTTCCTTAGTAAGAAACTCTGATAGTGTAATGCCAGTATTTTTAAGGCCAGTCTTAGCAAACCAGATTTTGTTTTTAATGGATATGTCGTAGAACTTGATAAGGACTGCCCTAGGTTGGTCAGCTCTGGGTTTCCCTAAACGGTGACAGCGGCTCACAGCTTCTTCAGTAATATCTTGAATCTTAAGATGCTCAGAAAGAGCTTTTGTAACAATTGTGGAAATCTTTTCGTTCTTGCTCTCAGGGATACCATGAACTAATAGTATTTTCCTTCTGCTTCGCATTTCCATGTCATCACATTTTTTTGTAAGCATCTGTACTTGTACCTGAAGACCCTCCAACGCACTCAATACGAAACTTCGGAATGCACTGAACTGTGCAGCAATGTTTGAAGATGGGCTAGTTGCTGGGATGGAACCTTGCAGATTTCGCTGGAATTCAGCCATCCTTGTGTTGAAAAGTTCATTCAGTTCTGTGATAGTGTGTTTGAGTGACTCCATTATGATATAATAATAAAGTTACAAAATATGAAATTGTGGAAATCACTGATAAGTATAAACCACTGATGAAATTATATAGGAAACATAAGCTGGTAGGTATAATATATTTTAGTACATTTCACAAACTTAAAGAGTTTATATTTACTTTTAAATTAATTAAAAAACAGGGAACACAACAAAAACGTGCTAACTTTATGAGCACCTACCCACCAATAAGTTTGTTACTCTTTCACGATAAATCCGCTGAACCAATGTACATAAAAATTCACACAAAAATTCCTTACACACCAGGGTAAACATATAGGCTATAGAAATCCTGTTAATTCAACAGGAATGGGACGACATTGAAGAGCGACATCTATTATAATCCGATCACGCGATAACAGTACACGCGAACGAAGTTGCGGGTAATAGCCTAGTATTACAATAAAACTAAATCTTTGTTATCGAATTATGAAATTTTGACTGAAATTATTTGAAACAAGTACAACAAGGAGAAGCAATTTATAGAAAATAACGCACGATACGCAATATTAAAAATAAATAAAGCTTTTATTTAAACTCTCAATTTTCTTTTAATAAAAACATCCCAACTATTGGTAGTTCTATGGTTAAAGCTTTAAGAACTTTTCCGTCGGACGCTTATTTTCCTCGAACTTAAACGTATGAAAGTTTAAAATGCAATGGTTGAAATCCATTTTGTAGCTAAATACAAATATGATTTTAAGATTGAACTCGTATTTACTATGCGAGAATAGAAGTTTATTGATACTTCGAACTGAAACTTCGGACAATTCCTTATAACAATTTGAATTTCTTGTTCCAACTTAAAATAAGTACAAAATATGTCGATAATTACGTATAATTTACTGAAGACATTGTTTGTATCAAGTGGACCATTACTGTAATTGCTTTACGGCGCTGGGTGGTAATAATTGAGTCGAGATCGTCATTACGATTCCTTGGGGGGAGACATAATCACTTCAAATAATTGTATACAATGTTACTTTGATTATTTATTTGGCGACCTCATTTATGATGTCATTATTTTACAAAATTAATAATGAAATTATTTTCCTTTAATCCGCGATTAAGTAAATACAAAATATATATAATGCTAAATATAAAGTGGACTACAGATTTTTATACCTGATTTGTAAAAACACATGCTTAAACCTCCAACGCTACCAGAATACAATACACAAGTTATCAATCACACACTCTACAATCGTTTCGGTCCGCAACCGCAGCATCATCAGGAGATAGACTCCATGACTTTTGGATCTCCCCAAAATAACGGCTTATTCTATAAATTATCATTTCATATAAAAAGTTTTACTTTAATATCGTGTTAAGGAAATTTCTTTAAGTAAACAACAATATATTTATTGCCTTTATATTGCTTAAATCATGATGATTCAATACCGATTAGAAGTAAAAGATTAAAAGAGCAACCGCCGAGTTTCTTGCTGACTCTTCTCAGTAGGAAAAGACTCCCAAACCAGCAGTGGAGTTGATGACTCAGAAGTACATGTTAAAAGATTGCTTGAATAAAGAATATTTTGAATTTGAATTTAAATCTATATAGCGAGATGAAAAATAAAAGAATTTTTTTTTCATCGTAACACTAATATTAACGTGTCGCGAGTAAATATTACGTGAACGTAAACAGTACAAGTAAACGAAAACAAGGGTTTACTAACAAAAAACATTGGGCCGAAATAGTAAAATATATTTCAATCTCTTATATAGATAAGGATATTTATTCAGCGGGTAAGCGGTACAAATTGTTTGCTCCGTAGCCTTCTTACCTGAGTTTTCATAAGCGCATAGCCGAAGGCGCGAAACGACAGATTGTAAGTCGTTTCTCACTGCTGTAGGTTTGTTGACGAGCTTGTGAACATATCCCTCCTTTACCGAAGTGTTTCGTCTTTGAAATTCACTCCATCGTCATACCCTTATAAAAGTTACTAGCCGTAAATTAGCCTGCAGCAGTAAAATTTAAATACATAAATACAATAAAAATTCTTTTATTTCTCACCAAAATTATACAAATATAAGTACAAAAATAATTAATTTGTCAAAAATCAATAAAATATATAAAAATTAAAGGTAATGTCATAAGACAAGTTAATAAGATAAGTTAATCAATAGAAAAATTATAAAAATAATAATAAGTCGAATTGATCGAATTGATTTTGGATTTTTTTAGTTCGTGAGAACCCCTCTTAGGGTAAAGCCTTCTCCAGGTTCTTCCAAGTTTCCCGATCCATTACTGTTCTCATCCATTGGTCACCTTTTTAATGTCATCTGCCCATCGCAGATCCTTCTTAGAGTGAGAAAAAAAATATTCCATTTAATTAGGCTGCTTCATTCACCGAATATATTCAGAAATTCATAGCTTATAATACTAATAATTAATATCTTATTTACATATGAATATCGCTTGTATTTAATTAAGGCTGCCAACGATTTCCGTTCTCATGGAAACCACATCTGCACATTAGTAAGCAAAGCCGCAGTTATGAAAATATCTGTAGGCATCCCGCGGGTGAAATTAACTTGTATAGATTAAATATTAATATGACGACATTCAACATGTGACGTCGAGATATTATCCTCAGACGAACCTCTCGTATAACTTTTCTTCTATTGTGTATTTACACGAGTTCAAATTAAGTTTTACAGATCGAACTTTTATGATGTTTGTAAATTCATATGGCTCCGTCATATACAATTAACGTATACCATCAAATAGTATGTCAACTCAAATATATATCCAGAGGATTCCTCTAACATATATATTGACAAATAACATGTTGACCGGACACGTGTTGATGTGACTTAGTCTGGTTTCGAATTCTTCTTGAAACAGAACTCAACAATAAAAACAATTGCCACTAAGCTTAACAGGGTCATTCGCTGGGAAACATTGTCTGAAAATCTCATTAAAATCGATCCAGCCGTTTTGGAGTCTATAATGACATACAGACAAACATTCATTTGAATATATTGAGATATTATATTACTCGTATATGGCGAAGTAATGTCAACCAAACTTTTAAACATTGTACTATATATATTATATTACCCCTAGTCTTTTGTACACAATTTGTTATTGGTAAGTGAAAATGACCCTTCACTTGCAAATCAAGGAGTAGTATCTAAATATACAAAACTACAAAGGACTGTTTCAAAATCCGACAAGTACAAATGATGCCGCTCTTGTATTTAGGATTCTTAACGCGCTGTCAAACCCAAGACTAAACTTTTCAAGACGGTGTAAACAAGTTTCGACGTCGTGTCATATTTTCCACTGTTTCTACATCATTTCGGTGTTTACTTTGTACGGAAGTAAGCAAACACGAATCTCGCCGGCTAAATCGTGTTTAGCACGCGTTTTCAAAATGCAAGCAGACTGAAAGTTAAACAAAATCATTAAATATTTGCGAAATGCAGACGGCATGGCCTCACGAACTTATTAGTATTATTTTATTATATAGTATTTTATTATTAGTATTAATTTATTTATTTTTAAAATTGAAATTAATTAATTTATGATCAATAAATCGATCCCGACGCCGTGTGGTATCTGGCCGAATAGAATAGTACCACCACGTCAAGCAGGAAACCGGTCGTAAAATATGTAGACAAATCATGTGCTGACCCCACTTAGAGTGGGAAAGGAGGATGATGATTCTCAATAAATCGATCCCCATTTATTGGATTGTAAATCAATTGTGTGTCCATAAAAAATATGTAAAACCTATATTATAAGTATACTAACTGTTTCAAGCGCACTGTTATAACTGGCAGAAATTTCAAACTAACTCGAAACTTACCTAAGTCTTGCATTATATAGTATTATTTTTCAAGAAACTTAAACTTACCTAAGTCTAACATTACCTAGTATTCTCTAAACTTTTTAAGTTTCTTTTACCTTGTTATTTTCTTTCAATATTTAATATTATATATTCAATAGTCTTTGTCAGATTGTCCTTCTTCCACAAACAGCAATGAGTCAATTGAACTTTGACATGAAAATAATTAATGGCTTGATTTAGAAGTCTACGTTGACAATGTCATGGACAGAAGCTAGTACTTATACATTAACGACATTGTAACACATTTAATTTTTTTTTTCTTTAATGCTGTCATTTTTTATTTCTTTTTTTTAAAGATTATCCGCCTAGTTTTTACTGGTTCTTCTCAGTAGGAGCGAACATCCGAACTAGTGGTAGCTTTCTCAAAACATTTGATGAATCAAAGTACTCAAAACAGACTACTTGAATAGAGAATTTTTGTGTTTCAATTTTGTCAATTTAATAAGTTTAAAATGGTTATAAGACGTATTGAATAGTAAATTTCGTTATAAAAATCTAATTTCTCCCCTTTACCTTCATGGCTTATTTATTACGCCAATCTTTCCAAAACCATTGAGAACCATCACATTTGCATGTAGCACAAAGAACTCTCCAAACAAAAAATGCTCACTTGCCTAACTTTGCGAAATGTTTGCGATATTCACAACTTTATACGGTATTTGTTTTTTTTCCCTGGAGGTCGGTATCAACGAAATACGACGCATCTGCGTACCATTTGAGTGATCATATTTTATCTCATAAATCTTCATGCTAATATTTGAATATTATAATAAATATCTATAAACAATCATTATGTATGATTATTATATAAACATACGGGTCACATCGCGTTATAATCGATTACCTTTGTATAAGGTTCAACGTTTCGGCAGAGTTGCATCCACCGTGGCCTTGAACTGACCACCACCACCACGAACTGTCAGTTGAATCGCGAAAGTTTAAAATCTACCAATCATTATGTAGTCTATTTGATAAAAATAAAATGTCTATTACAAACATACATCCACGACTTCGTTCGCGTGGACTGTTGTCGTGTAATGGGCCGATAATAGATGGCGCTTTTCCAATGTCATCCTATTCCTGTAGAATTAACAGGATTTCTATAGCCTATATATATCTTATTCTGGTGTATAAGCAATAATTGTGCGACATTTCATAGCTATTGTTTCCCATCGCCGTGACAGAGTAACAAACATACATCCACACTCACACACTTTCGTATTTATAATATTATAGGAATAGGATTTATATATCTGATACATTAGTTTTATCATGAAATATATTCATATACACGCAGAATATTAAGAGAGTTCTTAACAAGGGTTCTAACAAGGCACAAAGGCTTTATTGGTCACATGGGGCTTTATTAGTGGCAGCAAGCGCAAGACATGCAACCTAACTAAAATGGTCAGGGAATATGAAAACGTGTAACAATTATTTGTCAAGAGACAAAAAAACATAGAATTGCACAAACGCTTTTAAACACTTCAAACTGTTAATTTCCTTATGTTTTTACTGTTATTGTTAGAAGAAATGAGTGTGGTCTATTCTAATCAGCCGTGTACGAGGTGTGTTCAAAAAGTATCGCGAATTTTGAATTTTCGCGAGTTACATATATTCCAATCTCGATTTTTTTGTGGCGTTATGTTGGTACATATGTCTCTCACTTATGCTGACAAGTTGGGCCATTTTGAATGTTCGGTTAATTGTTGACAGCTGCTTTGCTTGCACGTGTTTTGGTTCGTCTTCGATTTTTACCTATTCAAAAAATGGAACAAGGAACCTGTATCGATTTTTGTGTGAAAAACGAAATCAAGTGCGTGGATGCATTCCGAGTGTGGACTGTGGCATATGGAGAAGCTACTTTGGACAAAAGCAACGTTTATCGGTGGTACAAAATGTTTTTAAAAGGGCGAGAAGATGTGAATGACGAAGAGCGTGCCGGACGCCCGAGCACTTCAACAACAGACGAAAAAATTGATGAATTGAAGAAAATGGTATTGGCCAATCTTCGAATCATCGATAGAGAAATTGCCGAGGACCTAGGCATATTGATTGGCTTGTGCCATTCGATTTTAATCGATAATTTGTGGAAAAACAAAAATTGGCTTTTGCACCTCGATAACGCCCCTGTTCACACATCGCTGCTCGTACGCGACTTCTTGGCCAAAAACAACAGACCAATGATACCGCACCACCGTATTCCCCAGATCTGGCCCCCTGTGACTTTTTCTTGTTCCCGAAACTGAAGAGGCCCATGAAAGGACGACACTACGCCACGATTGACGAGATAAAGACGGCATCGAAGGAGGAGCTGAACAAGATACAAAAAAATGATTTTTTGTGCTTCGTGTGCTTTAGTGCTTCGAAGATTTGTAAAAACGTTGGCACAAGTGTATAATATCCCAGAGGGATTACTTTGAAGGGGACAAAATAGATATTTACGAATAAATAAATAATTTTTGAAAATACACAAAATTCGCGATACTTTTTGAACACACCTCGTATATAAACGTGTAGTATCCACTACACGTTTATATACCTTTATTATATATTTTTTTACTAAAGCGTTTAAACTAAGCTACGAATATTATTGAAGTAAACAACTTTAAGTTCGAAACTTTTATTGTAAATACTTTCACACAAGTACCGTGTCTGCATAATTAATGTAGTTGAGGCACAAAGTTTGTGCTTCATTACGTGCTAATTTTGTATAATTGAGCATTCTTTAGGGTCCCTTTCTCGCTAACTTCGATCTAGAATACAGCTAATTACCGTTTTATCGCAACACCATAATGATAAGTTTTACGAATAAATAACATGAATAGAAAGACACTTGAGTTTTTAACTACACTTTATGTCTATTTTTAAGTAACGCCTTGTTACTATCCCACTGCTGGGTATAGGCCTCTTCTGTCCTTTTTTGGAGAGAAGGGTTGGGGCTAAGACTCTACCACCCTGCCCCAGTGCGGATTGATCGGTTACATATATCCTCACGTTTTCAGAGATTAGCAGGACTCCTAACGATGGCTTATGCTTGGCTGATCATTATTCATTTTTTAAGACGGTTTCTCTTTGCTATGCTCATAAAGAATCTATTTTGACATGGTCTTATTTGAAATAATGTTTTTTTATAATAATACTTTTTAATAAATATATAATCTTAGATAATGATATCTAGGAAAGAATTAATATTACTATAATATGAAAATAAATAAAAAGATAAGAATAGTAAAAAATGAAACTTAAGAAATGAAATATATGTATATAATTAAAAATTATTTCTAACATATATTTCTGGCACGCCACGCATAAGTTATATTCATAAACACAAGAAGCCATGCGTGTCCGTGCATGAAAAATATTAAAACATTTTCTAAAAATTACATTTACTTTATTTTTCGGCTTGCATTTTACTAGACGCATTATTATGGAAGGAAGGGGTTGCGGTGAGTGCTAGACGGGCGAGATAAGGGTTAGGTACAAAAGGATACCTCCATATTATACATTTTTATATATCTCTGTTGTGTGCATCCAGCCTAATATAATGGCATGGCAAGCACGTACAAGCTATTCGCTTATTCCTCCTTGTTCAAACTCATTTTATATCACGAAAATATTGGTGTAGATTTATTTATATGCGCTTTATGGGCGATGCAACAGTTGTCTTACTAGAAGAGGCAGCATAACTTAAACAATTTTAATTTCATCATCCTCCTGCCCTTATCCCACTCTAAGTGGGGTCGGCACAACATGTTATAATCATGTTGTCACATGATTTGGCTGCGTTTTTACGACCGGCCGCCTGCCTGACGTCAACTTACCTCAGTCGTACTCTACGACACCTCGGTAAGAAAGAGGGTGGTCTATTCTACTGAACCGAATACCACACGGCGGGTCGACTTACCTTAGTCGCCTTTTACGACACCTCGGTAAGAGATGAGGGTGGTACTATTCTATTCAGCCGGATACCACACGGCGTTTAAACAATTTTAATTTGATAATATTATTTTAATCAAGATGTAAATAATTTCAATTATTCAGCTACTAAACGTCTGACAAAGCTATGAACTAAGCAAATCTGTTTTATTTAATTTAATCGATTCTCATTTCGATATAAATATGCCACTGAAACCTTTACCCATAACAAACTTCGATGTAACAAAATTCATTTCAAGACTTCTTTCTTCTGTTATCAAGGTTGACAGGCCGATAAAAATTGTTTTTTCGTTCGTGCTAATTTTTTTTAACTATATACAATTTTGTTTAAAAAATCTCTTTGGAAACTCTTAACTTCAATTAAACCTTAATATTACAGACTAAAATAAATAGATTAGAATGATTAAAATTTATAAAATTATTTCTTAACTAAAAACTGTTATAACGAGAGAATATGTATCTAATTCTCACTATAAAACAGTTTCATCAAATAACAACTACAAACAACAGAATTATCTGCATCTCAGTAAAGAGATAAAAAAATATATATAACTGTACAACACGTCTGTTTTTCCGCACTCATTAAAATGTTACGAGATATTGCGCTTTCGAGAGACGTGCTCATCTTATTCAAAGAACTCCGAATCAGAATTACATACAAATGAACATAATCTGTTTCATTATTAATATCTGCAGATCAAGCAAAGCCTTCTGTCACATATGGCTTCGAGATGAAAAGCGGAGACGCGAAGCCTTAATGATTTCGGTCTGCAAACAAGCACATGTAATGGGATATACATGTTTATAAATTAGTCTAACGCGATTCCACGTTTGTATTATATCAATTGCGTTTCAAGTAAGATGTGCGAATCCTTTTTTTATTAGTAGCATTACTTTTTCATTTTATTTTCATTCTCTGCAGTACCTAACAACTTTGTAAACGTAAGTATATACATGTATGTATGGTGCATGCATGCATGTTATTATGGTAAGTCGTTTACAGTATGACCTATTTATTAACACAAGTAGATCAATGAATAAAACCATTAGTAATTGATTTACACTTATAAGTATTTTATTAATTAGTAATTATTTGGTTTCAATATTTTCTGACAAATATTACAAATTGTTAACAAAATTTGCCAGTGCTCCTAATTTATTAGCAAAAAAATCTCAAGCACCTTTTATATTAAATTAAATAAGGATACTCAAGTTATAGCACTATATCAATTCAGCAAATAAATTTTCATAGAAAGCCTTGATGCTTTAGCCGTGTAGTATCCGGCTGAGTAGAATAGACCACCGTCATTTCTTACCGAGGTGTCGTAAAAGGCGATTAAGGTAAGTTGACCAGCCGTGTGGTATCTGGTTTAGTAGAATAGACCACCCTCTTTTTTACAGAGGTGTCGTAAAATAACCACTAAGGTAAGTTGACGACAGGCAGGCGGCCGGTCGTAAAATGTGTAGCCAAATCATATGACAATATGTTATTTAATGTTGTGCCTACCCCACTCAGAGTGGGATAAGGACAGGAGGATAATGAATCAAGTTATACTAGTAAATCATAAATATAATATATAATTATTTGAATATTATTATTATATACTTACAGTGTTAAACTATGAATAGTTCAATATTTAAAATATTCATTAGCTATTGTATAATTTGACACTGCCGTATAAATAAAAAATCTTTTACAGATTCTATTTTCCATAATCTATGTGTGGTGGGTGCATCGTAATCTCGTAGTGCTATATTCTCGCAGATTAGCCATATCACAGCCCAAAGACGATTGCACGTCAATCCCAACCAGGTCATTATCGTAAATGTTAATGACCACGACAATTACCAAGCTCAGAGCTTCATCGGGCCCCCCGAAATTGAACATTCCCAATCTATACCCCGAATCGATTCGTCCCCCTATAAACTCCTTCCGATCGACCGGCTTTAATTAAAATAGTTTCACGGGAAAAAATGGTAAGGGCCAACCTCATCCGATCGTGACCTTACGGATTTTTAGGCTATTCTCCAAAGGAAGGCTCCGATTCAATCAACGCTTAATGTTTATTGTGTCATTTTTACAGTTAATTGTGATTAGGATTCTGAAATTTGAGTTACTTTGTCTTTAATCCTTGAATATTTAATACGTTCCGAATAGAATATCTCATTACAACGTAGTAAACAACGACATAAACATATTCGTTGAAATTTTAATTTTTAGCGTTCTTTCTGTACTATATACGAGAACGTAGGAAGTAATGAGTGAAATTGTTAGAGAGTTTTCCATGAATAACATTTTTATTCTCTAAGAAATTACGTTGTGAACTTCAAATTTTTAGCAGTGAAATAAAAGAATATAGCTTTTTATAAGTAAACCGTGGATTACGTATTTTGAGATTCGTATTTTGGACAAGGCTAGAAGCACTCGACCGATCGCGAAATCATTTATTTTCCTATTGAATGCTCCTCATTGGTCTGCTTAGAAATACAAAATGGAAAAAAGAGCCATCCTCAATTTTCTTGATACTTTTAAAAAATTGGAAATGTTCGGATACCTCATTGATAAATTGAATGTACAATTTTTTTTACGGACCGGCGGGCGAATTAGCTTTATTTCGCCTTTTGTTACTTTCATCTTTTTACATTGTTTGAAATGTTAACAATTTTAAAATTCATTTCATACGATTCTCGCGTGCGAGACTCTTCAACGACGATAATTAGTTAAAAGACGAGAGTACAATTTGTATAAAGTTGAAATTAGATTTTACTCAGACTTGTTTTCTTAAGGAGGTAAGAAATTATTAATTTATCACAAAGCGTGAGAAAATCTCGCCGGCGAGAATTCATTTTGACTAATGATTTTGTTCATAATTACACTTTATTCTTCAACCCCTTTTGTTTTTTAAGGTATAATATATGAGACAGTTAAGCGATAAAAGTTTCCTTTATTATAAAAAAAAAACATATATTTCTGACAATAGATGCGTTTTACCAACATAGATATAATTTTCTATAATTTTCAAAGCCGCTGTTAAATCTAACGTAATATATGGTATATATTAAGCTTGTGTGAGATCAAAATGATTTATAGGATACTAAATATTTCAATCTTCTTCGCCCGCCTACCTTACTTAAAGTTTCATATTATATTACTTGAGCGAGATAAAACTCAAAATTGTTATATCACTATTCAAGGTCTTTGTTTTGAAATCAACTTCATGACTATGTATTAAAAGTTATAAGATGATGATATCGCCTAGATGCGAAAGTTTTTTTTAAATGATCGCGTTGTTTCACAATAACAGTATCGGTTATTTGATTGATATCCGATACTTTGAATCTGAGTCCCAGAGATGTACATAATAATTTTATCCAAAGTTCAAGTTTATTCAAGTTTTTTAATAATAATAATAAATAAATTTATTATTATTATATTAAATTCAAAGTTCAATATAATAAATTTATTATTATTATATTAAATTCAAAGTTCAAGTTTATTCAATTTGAAAAAATACTTTTAAGAAATTGTTGACAAGGTTGTGCCTGGCGTTCAATGTGTGCCTTGTTCTACTGTACCATTCTCATTAAATTGTGACTTAAATATTTCTCGGCATCTTCAATGTCGTAAAATCAATTCAAGTCCTCAATAATGTATTTCTTTAATACGTTTTTCCGCTAAAATATATTGACACAATAAAATTGTCGCTATCAACTAACTACATATTGTTACAACATCAGTTTTATTAATAAGAAAAAATGACACGATAGGAAATTAGTAGTTCACTTCCATCGTTATATACAAAGACGATCGGCCACCAGAAAGACAATGGACAACTTTCAATATTAATGACTCGCCGCGGATGCACAAAGACAAGTTTCAAAAGCCTCCATTGATACTCATTAACTATTGACTCATAATACTCTTTCGACGAAAGCTTGACTTAATTTTAATTGACGTAGAAATTTTGATTTACGTAATATTTTTGTTTAATTAAAGATCCTCTTAATTTTAGTAACAATTTGACGTTGTAATAAGGTAACTCTTGTCATTGAATATAAATTAAATCAGCAATTATAATTAGTTAATTACGCCATTAGTCAGTCGTCATCGCCTTGTTTTGTAGCAAACAATGTTACACCCTAGTACTCGAATGCTAATTTATGTATGAAGTTATAGTTGTGATGACAAACTATGCTATGCTATAGTTCTATAAACGGAAAAAATATATATATTTACGAAAGTTTGATAAAAATTATATGTTCTCGATTTTTACAATTATACAATACAGAGGTTATTCGGTACCATAGCAGTGAGAAATAACAGAATGCGAGAATTATTTGTTTTTTGTTTAGATTTTTTAAAACCTAGTGAAACCTAAGCTAGAACAAAACATTTTAGTCCAATCTGAAACTTTTTTACGTAAATACTCTACGTAAAATACGTCACAGGCTTTGCTTTACTATTCACGAATGTATTTGGAAATTTTCAACTATTTTACTATTTTACCGAGTTGGTAGTTAATGGAAGATGCAAAATATTCTGTGGAACTGTTACATATTTAAGGGTCATTAAATTACTATGCTTGTATCAAAATACTTAGTTATAGAAAATTTATTTTAAGTAGAAATGGCTGTAATGAATAAGTTTTAAAACGTCATTACAATCTCATGTTAAACTTATTCATACATAAAGATACACATGAAGGGAAATTAAACTGACACCATGGTCACGACCGTTGCCCTAAACACCACCGGTTTTCTAAATATTTCATATCCATTAATCCCTAATACCTATTATTTATTGAAATTAGCTCTAAACAGAACATACATGTTATCCATGTATCAGTTTTCTTTTAACTTAAATCCTATCTTAATTCTCCTTCCTATTTTAATTCTGTGGGCAATAAATATTGTGCTTTAATAACTTAGTACCTGGGTGACCAAGCCTTGCTCGGTAATTTTTAAAATGATGTAAAAAAAATAAAATTAAAAATTTTTTTTAAAGAAAAATTAAAAAATAATAGGGCAGGTGGGGCTCGATCCTAGATATTTTCACCTCCCTAGACCACCACCATGACTTTACGTTTGACAGCGAAAAATTGTGATTGTGTATTGAACGTAAATTTCAAATACATTTTAGAGACCGAAAACAGGGATAAAACGGCGTTTTTTAAAAAAAAAACTTATCTAGGTCGATTCAAGAAAATCGTTGGAGCCATTTCCGAGATTCAGAAAAAAAAAAATTAAAAAAAATATGTATATATATATATTATATATATATATATATATATATATATATATATATATATATATATATATATATATATATATATATTTATATATATATGTGTGTGTGTGTGTGTGTACATTCAAGATTAACTTATTTCAATAAATATTAAAGATTTGTAAGATAAATCTTATCACATCTTGTGTTACATTCTATATATCACGAAAACCCAATAAGCCGATTCAACTCCTTACATCTGCCTGCCAAGGTGAGCACGTGATACTCCTACGATCCTTTGAGATTCTACTGATATAAAAACAACACGGATTGTATCTTTAACTCATTCCAAATGAAAGCGATTGAGCTACGGAATGTCAAAAGGAAAACTGAAATTTGATTCAAAATTCAGGCGAAAATTTACTTTTGTCAATCAAGTTTCACACACTCTATAATATCAAAACTAGTGCAAATGAATCATTTACTTAATAAACGATCCTTTTATAGAAGCCTTTGTACATGAGCTATTTTTTTACTTTCTTTTTTCTAACAGTATGTATGTACAACAAAGAAATAAATAAACGATCTCATACCGTCTCCTTTTTCTTTAGAGGTGAAATCAATCGTTCATTCAGCCTTTTTCCCTTTATCCTTATTCCCCTCTAAGTGGGGTCACCACAACATGTTATAAACATGTCACATGATTTGGCTTCGTATTTTACGACCGGCCGCCTCGCTGGCGTCAACTTATTTTAGTCGTATTTTACGACACCTCGGTAAGAAAGAGGTTGGTCTATTCTACTTAACCGGATACCACACGATGGGTCAACTTACCTTAGTCGCCTTTTGCGACACCTCGGTAAGAAATGAGGTTGGTCTATTCTTCTCAGCCGGATACCACACGGCATATCAATGATGAAAATAATTGTTGATTGCAATATAAAAAACAACAGCTATTAATCTACTAGATTTTACCCGGGACTTCGTTCGTGTAGACTGTTGATGGGTCGTCACCTCTTACGACACCTCGGTAAGACCTCGTTAATTCAGTCTATTAAAATGCAATGTACAGAGTAATCAAGTATTATTAATCAGATTGTAAGTTTACAGGTAGGTTGTAAAGATTGTTATAAGAGAGAGTTAACTGGCAGAAGTAATTGTCGGCCGGGGTCGCTTTACGAGTACGACTTTGCATATCACGACAGATGTTCTAACAATGAAGCTGGAAGAGCCGCGAGGGTATTGTCGGGGTAATTTCGCCAGTGTATCCTTTCAATTGGTCCTATAATCATACCTAATTATTAAACCATTTCATATGTTATACATATAACATTAATATTGGCTAATTTAATACACATATGTATATGTTTAGGTGACCGAGCCTTGCTCGGTTATTTTTAAAATGATGTAAAAACAAATAAAATTAAAAAAAAATTGAAAAGAAAAATCAGGCAGTAGCAGGGCAGGTGGTGCTCGATCCCAGGTATTTTCTCCTCTCTAGAAAGCCCGTTCCCCAATTGAACTACCATGACTTTACGTTTGACAGCGAAAAATTGAAACATACAAAAAAACATTAACTCATTTAAATAATATATATTTTTTTATCAAAATTCTTAGTAACAACTAATACTTATCAATTGGTAGTATAATTTTGATACATATCGCACGATTAGTATTAAAGTGACCTAAATAAAAAATATTTTATAGCATATTGCAATGAAGCGTAGCGTAGTGCCTACAAAACTCGTCACTGTAACGGTTAAAGAAACCAAAAACTTAAGAGAAGAACAATAAAACACTAGTGTTTTAATTCGTGGCGTGATAAGATAAATGGCATTGTAATAAAGACTGAATGTTAAATAAATAAAGACAATAATAATATAATATAAATATAATAATAATGCCTAATTTTGAATCATCATCTTCCTGCCCTTATTCCACTCTAAGTGGGGTCGGCACAACATGTTATAAACATGCTGTAACATGATTTGGCTGCGTTTTTACGACCGGCCGCCTGCCTGACGTCAACTTACCTCTGTCGTACTTCACGACACCTCGGTAAGAAAGAGGGTGGTCTATTCTACTAAACCGGATACCACACGGTGGGTCATCTTACCTTAGTCGCCTTTTACGACACCTCGGTAAGAAATGAGGTTGGTCTATTTTACTCAGCCGGATACCACACGGCGGGTCGACTTACCTTAGTCGCCTTTTACGACACCTCGGTAAGAAAAGAGGGTGGTACTATTCTACTCAGCCGGATACCACACGGCGGAATAATGCCTAATTTTGAATACGGTCACTTTAATACCAAATTTGCGATAAATTCGTTGTAGAAATAAACAAAATAAAAAGTTAAAAATAACACAGATAAAAATAATGCGAAAAAAAGCGTGGGATGCTTTGTATCATCTTTTTCGTATATATTTTGAACAAGCCACGCGTTTTTCACAATAAGACTAATATTTTACTATTCAATTTTGAGTTGAAAAAAAATTTATTCATTTTTTTTATAGGTTTCATTATTTGAATGTCAAACTAAACTTTGTATTACATGTATGAAAAAAATATTGTGGTTGTGATATAGTCATACTTGGCGTGAATATGTTGATAAGTCGATTTACACCCTTTTATATTTTTAATCATAATAGGTATTAGGATTGCCTAATTTATATGATGAAATATAATTCAGTCAAGTCGACTTATCAACTTCACTAAATTATTTTAAGGACATATCTTTTATATCGCACATACAATCTTGTGAATATTTAAATACTCTTTTAAACGTATACTAAATGTAAACCTATTTATGACTGCCCTGAAAAGTGTGCGTTGTAAACTTGTCAGGTTATTCACGCTTGGTACGGGTATTATGTTATAATCTTTAGTTATAATCTTCCATAGCAACATCATCAGGAGCTTGTAGCAAATATTGTGAGAGATTTTTGTCATACAATCGTTCACTCGATCGCTCGACTGCGTAAATATATTCTGCACTTATGGCACCCCACTCATGTTAGTCCTTGTGTGCACAGGCCCTTATGAGTAAGAACAAAAGAATCACCTTCAAAGGAACCTTTTATAAAATACTTACGTTGGAGTATTCGACGGCTGAGGCGCTCAGTTGTCAAAAACATACCTATTTGGTGATGATCATTTGATAAAATAATATAAATAATTGTAATCATCTCCTTTTAATTTTTTCAACTGACCAATTTTTTCTTATACGGATTTTCAGGCGACACAATATTATGCTACTTATATGCAGCAACTCACTGCGATTTTTTTATATATTCCTTCCATGTGGGGAAAAGTCTCTTAACGCTGAATTTACGGTTTGATGGTACCACTTTATTTACGAAAATGTTGCAATATATATAATTGTTGATTTGTTAATTGAATTTTGCTAAAATCGATTTCAGGCTTATTTAGAGAAAATTTATTCAGTTGGTCTAGTCCACAGTTGATATATGCGATAAAGGAAACTTATTTTAAACACAGAACGTTTGAAGGAATTAGAATTTTAACATTAAACTGTCTTTCACCTCACAAAGTAAATCATTGTGTCAGAAAGAAAATGGGATTTGTTGTGGAATTACTAATTGTTGACAGTCTCTATTAGATTAATTATTGGGATCGACCAAAATCATTAGATAGAACGCCTAATCGGAAGAATAAATTTATATGCTCCTTGTATAAACATAGAACAAAAACTTCATTCTTCGGATGAGGCGAAATTATCGATAGTTAAAAATCTATTTCAAAATAATATACCCGGTTCGAAAATATAGAACCGTCAGGATCAATTAATAATTACGAATATGCGTTAATTCAAAATAAATGTTATTCCAGACGCTTATAGCTCATTCCTTACATCTAAGAGTACATTTGAAACTGTGCATATAAAAAAAAGCTAGTGGTATATATGTTAGCATAATAACACAGATATTGAATGACACCTAATTAATAATAATATAATTATTTTAAAGTTTATATTGTTATTGAATTGCTTCTCGGCTTTAGTATTGCTAAAATAAGCTGTGATGGCCTAGCGGTGCGACCGTGCGAATCTCTAGAGACGATCATGAGTTCAAACCCGGGCAGAAACCAATGAGTTTTTCTATTGAAACTTATGTGTCTAATTGATAATTGCAATTTATCACACGCTTTTCGGTGAAGGAAAACATCGTGAGGAAACCTGTATATCTAGAGAATCCTAGGGATATGTGTAACCTACCAATCCGCATTGGAGCAGCGTGGTAGGTATAATCATTTTCTCTAAAAGACGGAGAGAAGAGGCCTATTCCCAGCAGTGGGATAGTAACAGGCCGTTACTTACTACTTTACTACTTTAGTATTGCAAAATTACAGAACAAATAAATTTCACGAATGGGAAGAAATATCACAACTAAGACAGTATACCATAGATAATATTAAAGACCTATCAAATACAAACATCACCCGATCGTCTAGCTAGACGCGCGTAATCGCGCTGCGTAAATATATTTTGCACTCATCGCGGCACCCTCATATCAAGCACTTATATGTGGAGGCAGGATATAGTTACAGAGACCACAATACAATATCCCATATCGATAAAACATGAAAATTTATTCATTATATCTACTTCATATTGTCGAAGTAGTAAACCCATTTAGTTGGTAAGGTCTCAGGATTGCAGCACCGTTACGTTTTCAATTAAGATGCATTTCTTTAATGTCAATTTTATATTATTAGCTATACGTTGGATTTCGTTTGCGAAAACCTAATATTTATCCTTATTTGAAGAGAAGGGATGGAGCTCAAACCAACCACGTTGCTCCATTGGAAATTAGTCCGATTGGTAGGTTACACATATTCCAGGTATTCGCCAGAGGTATAAAGGTTTTCTCATCATAGTTTCCTCTACTGTAATTTTATTTTTTTTTTATATTTGTTTATTTGTTAGTAATATTCAAATTTTAATTATTTCACTAGGAAGTAATACAATTCTTTATACTCGGTATGTATAAGATCTTATGGTCAGCTCTTACCCTATTATAAGTGAGAACAAAGCGGTGGATAGAGCGACATTCTATGGCGAATCGACTTAAAAAGCCGCCCCAGCGTTTTAATAAAATGCATTGTGCCGACGTATTTAGGAGCTGGGGCACTCAGTAGCTACGAGTATATCCCGTGTAGCTTATTGCTTATATTTCTATGTTAATAGTTGACACACTGGCGTACAATATTGTGCTTAGAATTCTATTTTATGAAAGAACAGAGGAAGTTAGAGTTATTCTCTTACATGTAATATCTGCGGTTATTCAACAAATATAAAATTTTAAATTCATTCAATTCAAAATAGAAAAAAATAACTAACATAAATATTTAATGATTTGAAATTTTGAATACTTATGCAACACATAGCATGCTGTGGTTACCTGTAAATGTAATTACAGTTAGATTTAAGTCAAGTGAAATGTATATTATAAAAATTGTTACTGTTTGTTATGTTGGTGAAATAAATCATACCCATCATTCTTCTGCCTTTATCCCACTCTAAGTGGAGTCAGCACAACATGTTATAAACATGTTGTCACATGATATGGCTACATATTTTACCACCGGCCGCCTGCCTGACGTCAACTTACCTTAGTCTTATTTTTAGACACCTCGGTAAGAATTGACGGTAGTCTATTGTACTCAACCGGATACCACACGGCATTTTCAACAAATATCAATATCACATTATATTTCGTGTTATGAAAATAACTTAATAACATATATCGTATAGGTATTTAAAATAATTGTAGCTTTGTATGTAAGTGTGTATGTGTGTGTGTGTTTGTGTGGAAAACTGATAAAAGTAGTACGCTCGACTCGAGAAAAAGAAAAAGAAAGAAGTGATTAAAAAAAAGAATTAAGTTATAACTTTGTTAATTCCTGTTTACAATTTCATTAAAATGCGCAGAGTGAAGAGTTCATTCGCTCTATCCTGATTAATATTGCCTTTTCAAGTTAAACTCCAATTGAAATTACCAAGGCTAGTGGCTTCGTAATTTCATTTCAGGTTCATGATAAACCTGAGTCAATTTGCTATGTTGCAATTTTGCAGATTTCTCGAGACGTCCGATCTACAAGTAATTTCCTTTTATATTGCAATATAACCCAAAGGAGTATTAAAAAGTATTGCATCATGCAAGGCTGAATATTCCTAATTTCCCTACTGACCTGACATCATTTCAAGACCGACTTATTTAAATGCAGTAATTGATCGTTAAAACTGAAAGTTTAAATATTTTAAATTGGATTTGTATCTATAGCAAAACTATGAGAAACCTAGATACTATAACATTAAGAGTATATTAAATCAATATTAATCATTGCAGGTGGAAATCAATCAAAATAAAATTGAAACCACGTATGTTTTGGATTAAGCATTAAAATTTTGCAATCAATAGTCATAGGTGACATAATTTGATATCGAAATTTTTAATATTTCCCACTAATAACGTTGAGTAAAAAGGCACTAATAGCTTTGCTTTTAACCTTTCTTGACCTTTCTCTCCCTATTTCATTTACAGATTCATATCTGGTAATTTTAATCGAAGTTATGTCATTAATGCATCAAGCATAGACCAATAAAATAATATGTAGTAATCGTAAGCAAACTCATTATTTATAAGTAAAGATTAGTCTGAATACAGATATCACATATACTCGTAGATCACATTATACGTCTATTCCAGTAACCAAGGTAAAAATGGGACAACAATATGCCAAAATCACTACGAAACAGTTTTCTAGTGCTCTACAAATAGCGTGGTCGCAATAAAGCGTCCAGTACCGACCGGTCACTCAACAACTCGCCAGAGGACAACTCGAAATGCGACTCCCGCAACTCTCAAACTTTAAGATAGGTCTTTTTCGAGTGCAAAGTTTTGTATTTCGAATGCAATAGTAAATATTTGGGCTCCTCGCTGCGGTCTTCGTAACAAGTGAACCGTGGCGTACGTGCGACCGGCGTCTTCATTGACAATCTGCGCGAGTCCACGAGTCGCATCCAGCATCACAATTCGTCTCCCCGTCCCATCCCTTTATGCAATTAAAACAGTATCATCAGAATCCTTGCACCGCAACTTTCATATTACAAGAGTTTACCCAGACAGCGAATAAATTTAATATCGGCACTCGTAACATTTATGAGAGAACATTCTTTATTAAAACGCTTTCGTGTTTCGAGATTATCGTAGAATTATGGAATAGCCGCCTGGGGAAGGTACGTGGGCCGTTATTAATAACTATAATAGAGGTTCGGGGGTTATTATTAAAATATCAAGCGGCGCGTTAGTATCCAATATTGATTATGAAACTTTGATGGAACGAAGTTCTTGCGATGAAAAACTTTAAGGCCGTATGTACTGGGAGTGATATAACCACGACAAGGGTATTTGGATTACAACAGTCCGATGATCCTACAAATCCTATCCCGCGCGTCTCGAGCACGTCTTTCCAATGGGATTACGCGCTTCACAAAGCGATCTTGTCTGAACGCAACAATCATATCGGACTAAAGATCATCTACATATACAAT
Organism: Morpho achilles; assembly: GCA_947086495.1. NCBI lineage: Eukaryota > Metazoa > Arthropoda > Insecta > Lepidoptera > Nymphalidae > Morpho > Morpho achilles. Next base: position 13,190,228 of record CAMTZB010000019.1, read on the forward strand.
TTGATTGCACTAAGTGAATTAAAGCTGTGGTAGTCCAGCGGTGAGACCATGTAACTCTTTCGTGGTCACGAAATCCAACCCCGGGCTGGCACCAATGACTTTTTCTGTTAAAACTTATGTATCTAATTCATAATTATAATGTATCACACGCTTTTCTGTGACGGAAAAAATCGTGAGGAAACCCGCATATTTCTAGAGAATTCTGGGGATATGTGTAACCTACCAATCCTAATTGGAGCAGCGTGGTGCGTCTTAGCTCCAACACTTCTTTCAATTGAGAGAAGAAAACCCGTGATAGCGTCATATACAGACTGACTGGATTATGATTAACGTGTTCCTTCATAAATTAGTATACCACTAGTTTAAAACTTATCATTCTCCTTTGCTTATCCCACTCTAAGTGGGATCGGCATAACATGTTTTTTTTTTCAATCTTCATCAATCATTCGCCAACTCTGGCGCTATTCTTTTTATATGCATGCCATACTTCACACAATTCAACCATTCTTTTGAGGTCACATATCCATCCACATTGATATTTAACACTTGTGTGGTCACATGATTTCATGTCCCTTTTCCTTTCCTTCCTTAGTATATGTTCATACCATCTTAATCTTGCACTCATTTTTTCTATAATGGACGCAACTTTCCCCTTAATTACTCATTTCGTATTTTATCCAGTCGTGTCATACCACATACACACAAGTTTAAAACTTCATATATATTTAATTAAGAACAAAATTCTCATTCTGAATATAATGACCTATATGAGATAATATTAATAGACCTCACTAACCTTATCGTTTGACGAATTTTGGATAATGGAGTGTAGTTTCAAGTAACTACGTAAGATAAATGGAATATTACACTTTAATATTAATATCTAATCTGTATGGTTTTACGGATGTCTGACTGTAGCGAATGTAGAATACGAGTATGTATTTTAGTTCAAACAAAGTGACATTATATTAAAATTAAATATGTATAAAACAAATAATTTAATAGTAATATGTAGAAATTTATATTTAATTTCAATTTGAATTCATAATAACTCTTTGTATCTCAAGCCAAAAAATATTCATACCGAAAAGAGTCTGCAAAAGTAGAATAGACCCTCATTTCTTACCGAGGTATCGTAAAATACGACTAAGGTAAATTGACGTCAGACAGAGGGTCGGTCATAAAATAGCCAAATCATGTAAGAACATGTTTATAACAGGAGCTTAAGACATCATTCTGTTCTTCGATCAACAGTAGGTAATAAAAGCAAAATATTTCTGTACTATATTTTATGTTCTTTAATTAAATGACAATAATTTGAAATAAATAAATTGAATTTTGAAATTTGAATAATTTTAAATAAATAAACTAATACGGAATAAAACACCTTGTATTAACTATATGACCACAAATGCACTAAATATTAAATGTACTTGTAAGTCTTCGGATTAACTCATCAAAATTATTTTATTAAAAAATATAGTTATGAATAATAATAATATCATTATTCTCGTTGTAGAATTATATGTGTGGTTAAATCTTTTTTACCTCAGATAGTATTATTAAAGCAACAACAAGATATTCTACCCAAATATACGCCTTCACGGAAGAGACATGCCGGGCAAATAGGTTACGTTGCCATTAGCGTAAGTTACAGGGTCTTCGGGATCCTAAACCAACATTGGAAGACTCAATCCTCTTCAAGGAATTCGGCCTCCGCGAAACAAGTCACAAGTAACACATTAGACTAACAAGATCTTAATTCGCATCCCCCTATAACACCACAAAAACCTTTTCAGTAACGCCAGACTATAAATGGCCACCAATATCCTCAACATATCAATTATTTTTAATTTAATCCTCTTTTTCGGGCAATAATCGCTTGTAGAAGCTCCTAAGCACACCCCTGTGGGGAGTATATGCAAATTACACACCGTCACTACGTACGATTTCTACACGTTTACCTTCTAATTTCGCTGGAAGTTCATTTAATATGTTTGTCTTATAATCTATTTTTATTTCACGTTATTATGAAAGCAATTTTCGTAATTCAAAGGCACATTTACGGATTACTTTAACGAAAGAAATTTATATGGTGGACTTAGAATGTAATGGGTTTCTTTGGCATTTTACTGCAAATGCCGGTAGTAAAAAAAATAATGCGCACACGCTGCTCTACTCGTAGGTCGATGGTCGCAATCGTCAGCCAAAGTGTGTCGTAAAACAAGAGTTGCGAATAAAAGGGACAGAATCTTATTAAAGTAAATATTTATGGCATTGCCATCAAGCGATTGGACGAGGGTGCTGTCGCTCTTGATAAATTGTTCCACCGTTGCGGCCTCACAGCATCTAAAGAATATTTCTCTTACGACGTATCTGTCTTATATTGAAAGTCCTAGATTTATTATATAAGTTTGATAATATAATTTTTTGCTAACAAGTACAAAAGAGCTTTCTTAAAGAATTAAGCCAAAGGTACTGAACCGAATAAGTTGGAAGTTAAAAAAAATTTGAAAGTTGAACAGGCCGACGCACAAAGTAGCAGGCCAATTGTATTTCTACTTTATTTACCTGAATGTAGACAATAAGGGTGTCTCCACACAATCAACTCGACGAGAAAGTTGATTGTTTGTGTTCCATTCAACTTCACAATAGAGAAAATGAAGAGAAGCCAATTCTTTTTGCAACAGCTTTTATCCGCCATTTTCTTCGCTTGCCGAAAGTTTGAATTTAGAGTACCTCGCTCGGGATGCATTAGCGTCTTGTCACATATTTGTCTTGGAATCAAGCTCGTATTATTCTTGGGAACGGCAATCACTATAAACTGTTTGCACATATTCCTAAACATGTGCTCACTCACTCGCTCACTGCTTTTTGTAATACTGTTTGTTCAACGGCTGAACTTTGAACTTAAGTCTAAGACGGAATGTAAGGTGAGGAAATATTTAACAATTGCTGAAGTACTAATGTAGATGTAGTAATGTATGTTATATATTAGTAAGTACCGGCCTGTTACTGTCCCACTGCTGGGCATAGGCCTCCTCTCTCCGTTTTTGGAGAGAAGGGTTGGAGCTAAGACCTACCACGCTGCTCCAATGCGGATTGGTAGGTTACACATATCCCTAGGATTCTCTAGAGATATGCAGGTTTCCTCACGATGTTTTCCTTCACCGAAAAGCGTGTGATAAATTGCAATTATCAATTAGACACATAAGTTTTAATAGAAAAACTCATTGGTGTCAACCCGGGTTTGAACCATGATCGTCTCTAGAGATTCACACGGTCGCACCGCTAGGCCATCACAGCTATCTTATATATTAATAGTGTATTCTTCATTTTATTATTGCAATAGTTTTTACCAGCGATTTATATTATATAGTAATAATATTTATCGAAAGTAACATTAAAAGAATAATAAATTGCTCCTTACATTTGCACTAAATTCGGCTAAATAGAATAGTACCACCCTCTTTTCTTACCGAGGTGTCGTAAAAGGCGACTAAGGTAAGTTGACTTACCGTGTGGTATCCGGTTAAGTAGAATAGAGCACCCTCTTTGTTATCGAGGTGTCGTAAAATACGACTAAGATAAGTTGACGTCAGGCAGGCGGCCGGTCGTAAAATACGTAGCTAAATTATGTGACAACATGTTTATAACATGTTGTGCCGACCCCACTTAGAGTGGGATAAGGGCAGAAAGATGATGATGATTTGAACTAAATCCCTACTAATATTATAAATGCGACAGTTTGTGAGTTACTCTTTCACGGCGAATCCGCTGAACTGATATCGATGAAATTTGGTATAACTATAGGATGACACTAAAACAATCCCCTCAAACGGAGTTGTGGATAAAAGCTAAGCTAATAATTATCGAAATTAGCATTAAAAAAAATTGAAATTTCTAATGGTGAAATTCTGACATCAACTAACTTTTTCGCCTTTTACGACACCTTAGTAAGAAATGAGGGCGGTCTATTCTACTCAGCCGGATAAAGAATAACACACGCGACGGTTTATATAAAAAATAATTTCTCTCTCATTTACTTACAAATGATTTTAACGTCATAATGTTATGTCTACTACAAACATCTTTATATTTAAATGAGTTAATCTTGTATATATATATATTTCCTGAATCTTGGAAACGGCTCCAACGATTTTACCGACATTCAGCATGTAGGAGGTTTTGGGGGAGAAAAATTGATCTAGCTAGGTTTTATGTAAAAAAAATATTGTTTTACCCCTGTTTTTGGGTATTAAAAAACACTAACATTTATATTGAATTGAATTTTCGTCATTAACTGTCAAGTCGGCGTAGCTAATTCGGGTAACGGGCAGCCTCGAGAAATGTGTACGCCAAGGATCGATCCCCAACTAGATAATTGTTTTTCTTTTTTTTAAAGATTTTTTTTTGTAAAAAATCACACAGATATTAATATCATTATGAGATATATCTAATTTACAATAGTTCATATTGTATAGGTACAACAAACGAAGTGGTTAATACATTTCTAATGGCATTGACTTTGTATAGCAATACGGCTTTTGTGTGGTCGATTTCTTATTTCGATATCGACACAATTCTAGCTAATAACAATTGGTATTAGCTTGCTATCATTTATAAGTTAGCAAAAGCGGTATGGCAATTATTTTTAGGTTATTGTTATAATCGAGATGATGAATATCAATTCATTCCGATTCATCATCCTCTTATCCCACTGTAAGTGGGGTCGGTATAACATGTTATAAACTTGTTGTCACATGATTTGGCTACGTATTTTACGACCGGCCGCCTGCCTGACGTCAACTTAGCTTAGTCGTATTTTACGACACCTTGGTAAGAAAGGGGGTGGTCTACTCTACTCAACCGAATACCACACTGTGGGTCAACTTACCTTAGTTGCCTTTGCAACACCTCGGTAAGAAATGAGGTATATTCTACTCAGCCGGATACCACACGTCATATCAATGATAAATATTAATGTTGATTGTAATATAAAAAAAAGGTTTTCTTAAACTATCAATCTACTATATTTTACACAGCAGCAGGGTCGTCTCGCTTACTCCGTTGGGAGTAGGCGGGGTACGGGCCTCGAGGCGTACCTCCTTGCCCGGGCAGTTCCTCGCGGGCACTTAAGCCCGGTCTGTGTTTCGGCCTTGTAGGCCGAGGTCACCTAGGTGACCTAAGGGATGTCTGGTTCGGTGGTGAGGTCTGGGAATGGTAGCTCCCAGACCTCGAAGTCTTCTTCAGGTGGTCCTAAGTCGGGTGGTGTCATGATCGGGGGTGTCAAATCCGGTGTTTTCGCCCTCTCGCCCATCGCGTCGTCCTCATCGTCGCCGTCGTCATCCGCATCGGGCCGCGGAGACGGTGACCGCAGGAGCTCGCGAGGCAGGGAACGTCCATCGGGTGGTCGCGCATGGAGTGGCGCGATGCCGTGGAGATGTACGTGCGCGCTATTGTCCGCACGTGCGAACATCCGGCGCGCAAGGCGACGGACATACTCCTCCACGGTCGGCATTTTGGTATCCCGATGCACGACGTCGTTCCGCACATACCTCGGGGCTCCTACGATCAGTCGCAGGCAGCGGTTCTGCTGGACTTGCAGTCTTCGCTTCTGGTACGCCGAACATAGCGCGTACCAGGCGGGTGCCGCATACGTCAAGCGCGAGCGGACGTAGGCACCGTAGACCCGCAGTTTGGTGTTCATAGGTAGGTGGGATGTGAATAGCGCGTGAAGCTTGGACCTAGCAGCGGCGGCTCGACCCACGACGTGATTCACCGTGGGGAGCATGCACAGGCTGCGGTCCAATTCACACCCCAAAAACCTCACTGTGGTCTTCCACTCTACGTCCTGGCCTCGTAGAGTCAGCTGACGTAGCGGCTTGGAGCGGCTGGTTAGCAGAGCGGCCGTCTTATATTTTACACGCGATTTCGTTCTGAAGACTGTTGTTATGTGATAGATCGATAATAGATGGCGCTCATCAAAGTCATCCTATTCCTGTAGGATTTCAAAAGTCAATATGTTATTCCGGTGTATACGGATTTTTTTTTTTGCCAAATTTCATCGATAGTGGTTCAGCGGATAGGCCGTGAAAGAGTAACAAACATTCATATATACTCACAAACTTTTGCATTTATGGTATCTTAATTATGGTACTTCGTACTTCGTATTACAATAATGAAGCGGGACAATAACGAAAGTTTCAACATCGCGGCGGTCTGCTAACTTGCTGCTGAACGGAGTGGTTGTTGAGTTCGCTCCGAAACGAAAACTTGCTTGTTCTATAAAACAAGGGCAATAAAAATAATCAGAACAAATTTTGATGGTCTTTTTTTCTATCGATATCCGAATTTTGCAACTATGCAACCTAAAACTGATAGCTGCTTATGTCAACAATTTGTTTACTACAAAGAAAATGAAAATCTTATTTTGTTATGATCCACGTATTATATATGTTATGCTAAATGCAACGCAAAATCGCGAAGCTTCGCGGTTTCATCATGGAGTCCATCTCCTGAAGATGCTTCGTTTTCGGGGGGAAACGATTGTTGAGATTGTGGTAGTGAATTTGTGAAGTGCTTGTGTATTTTTAGTGGCGGGTGGTGCATGAGTTTTTAGGAATTTTGCATGTATTAGGTAAGACAACTGATAGCACGCTCTACATTTAGCATATGGCAAAATAATATACGAAAATAATAATTTAATTACTCCGCAAAGTAACTAATTCTGTTAATTAATTTCTTTACTTTAAAACAATACCGACTCGCCAGTAAAATGCTGAGACGGTTGATACCAAAACGCGCTTGAAACCTTATAGGAGAGAAGTCAAGAAATTTACTTGATGAAGATCTATTCAATGCAGTCGGAAAGTATATCGTGTTAATTAATAAAAGTAATCGAACTAATGTCTGGCGCATTTTTCCAATGATATGATATTTCTCTTTTCTTTGATTATGATATTTCTCCTATGATCTCCAAATTTCTTACATACTTGACACCACACATTTTAATGAGCAGAGTTTACAAATAGGTGCGGTAGGAAAGTACAATACATGCATTTGTATGTGTGTATAGTGAGTACATGCCTAGAACTGTTGTGTATAGTCCGTTATCGACGCCTACAATAAGTCGTGTTTTATACGGTTATTATAGCATCATAAACGCCACCGGTCGGTGTTTCATACAGTGCGGCGCCGATTATACCGCCTGCCCTGATACGAGGCCCGCCCACTGTCAGCCCCACATGCCGCCCGGCAGACGTGTCGAGATAGATATTCGATATCGGCAGACACATTTATAATCTTCACTTTAACTTCCAACTTCTTATAAAAACAAATTCGTGTAATGTTATTTTTCTTGATTACTAAAGTATTCAAAAATATCGCTTCATTAATAAAATTTATCCCACCCTAAAACACAGGATAAGGTCAGAAATATGTTCTTGTCTTGTCTTAAATCAAAGTTATTGAGAGTCACCAGGAACACTCAATTAATAAATAAGTAAATAAATAAATATATGGGACACTTACACACACGGTCGTCCGTCCCCAAAGTAAGTAACTTAATACTTGTGTTATGGATGACAGACAACTGGTGAATATAAATAATAAATAAATAAATAAATATATGGGACACTTACACACACGGTCGTCCGTCCCCAAAGTAAGTAGCTTCTTAATACTTGTGTTATGGGTGACAGACAACTGGTGAATATATACTTATATATATATTTTTTAAATACATACTTAAATACAAATATAAACCCAGGCTCAAAGACCAACAAATTCATTTATAGAAAATGTTTGCCCTCGGCGGGATTCGAACCCGCGACCCGCGGAGCTGAAGGCAGGGTCACTACTCACTGTTCCAACGGGCCAGTCAAAGTCAATTTGATAGAAAATTTCGACTTCATTTTCATTATTGATTCATGCGATTTCAATATAAGATTTAAAAAATCTGTTGGGACCCCGAACCGTAACATAGTTGACAAATTTACACCTGGTAACTTTATTACTATGCTTTAATAAGACTACGTTCTTATACGTTCACAGACTAGCAAATCTGTGCGAATATTAGAAAAAAAGGCATTTTACTATTTTCTGATCCTCTATAATGCTCTAAGCCTAAGTTTTATAAGAGGTATCCTAAGAAGTAGGTCTCAGTTTTATCTACTACAAAATAGCATTATAACATTTCCTAAATCTTACAACGTTGTTATTCAACAAAGCCTATAATTTTTATATTTGCTGAATTCATACAACAAATCACTCTACGTGTTATAGCGCCCCCTAGTCGACATCCCGCTTTCAATATCTTTCTCATTTGCAACACATATTGTTTATCTAATCCATTGTAACGAGAAAAATAATCATAGAGGTAATAGAAATATATAAGAATCTTTTTACTGTAGGCAATCTGGGACCGTCATCTCCAAATGTACTAAACAACGATTGAAGCTAAAAGAAAAAGTTAATTCGATGTCGACTTAGAACTTTCATTAGCGTACTTCCAAGCTAACAATTGCGAGTTTAAATAATTATGTTTACGAAATCCTTTTCTTACGCGGAGATTATTTATCTTCTCCATTGTTACGAGAAGTGACGCGGACGAATTTCACGAAAATGCCCCATTTATCTACGGCGAACACACAAAGGGAACTTGAAACCCAAAACTTTTTACGTGGTCAGTGACAATGGTATTTCTCTCTATTCTCTTTACGTTTCATTTCCAACTTTTGCGAATATTGTGTTACAGTTCTAGTTAACGTTTCTGTATACGCAAGGCCGTTTTCAGAGACAAATTATAGATACGCCTGTCAAAAAGGTTTACGTGCGAGTTCAGTGTGAAAAATATCATGTATGATTTCGTTGTTATTTTATAAAAAATAAGATAGATTCTAACAAAAGTTGTAATAATTAATTGTTTAGGCTAGTATTTTGATTTGAGTATAACAAACTTTATCATTCCAATAACATAAAATATCTTTTTGCCGTCTGGTATGTGGTATTCTGAGTAGAATAGACCACCCTCGTTTTGTACTTAGCTGTAGTAAAAGGCGACTAAGGTAAGTTGAACTGTCGTGTGGTAGTTGACGTTAGACAGGCGGTCGGTCATCGGCCGGTAACTAGCCAAATAATCTAACAACATGTTTAAAATATGTTGTTAGTTGATTAATTATAATGGCAAGAGAATTTTGTTGATAAAATATCGTTAAGACTTGTTTTTAAGAGAATTTCCTTTTTTTATTTATACTTAAATCATCTTCTTTAAATTTACAAACAAACAAAAATTCGAACTAAATAAATCCATTTGATGTTTTGGTTTATTTCGAAACGAAAGCTTCATTTCTCTTAATTAAGCATTTTATTTTACTATTTATTTTAATTTGTACAATCTAAATACCTTCAAAATTTAGGGTATTTATTTACAATTTAATCTGTTCGTTGTCTATTCATCAGAAGTGTAATAAGCAGATTTTATTTACTGTTTATGTTTGCGATATTTAAAATAAATATATTTTATAGATAAAATGTATTTGTATATGAGATTCTTTATTTTGGTTTCTTTCTCTAAATAAAGTTATATGTGATATATGAGTACGCAAACGCAAAAGTATTGAAAAATATATTCAAACAACTTTCTTACCTGATAACGTTTGCAATGGTTTTTGGTGGATATCAGATACAGATTGATTTCAATTGATACTAATTGATTAAATTTGTTATTATCAATCTACTTAATCTTTATAATATGATAAATCTTTGCCAAAAGTATAAGACGCCGACATTACATGGGATGACAATTGACAATTATATTATGCGCCACAGACCATCTACATAGAACATGTCCCTTTTTACAAATGAAAAACAAATTTTACTTGTTATGGAAGATTATTATTCGAACTTTATTATATTCAAAATCTTGTAGTAAACACCTCTGACACCTAAATCTCTTTTATAGAAGTGGTTGTTCATTTAATATTTTTTTATCACGATGATGCACTATGCCTTACTTCTTCTTCCTCATTCTGCCCTTATCCCACTCTAAGTGGGGTCGGCACAGCATGTTATAAACATGTTGCCATATGATTTGGCTGCGTTTTTACGACCGGCCGTCTGCCTGACGTCAACTTACCTTAGTCGTATTTTACGACACCTCGCTAAGACAGAGGGTGGTTTATTTTACTAAACCGGATACCACACGATGGGTCAACTTACCTTAGTCGCCTCTTACGACACCTTGGTAAGAAATGAGGTTGGTCAATTCTACTCAGCCGGATACCACACGGTGGGTGGACTTACCTTAGTCGCCTCTTACGACACCTCAGTAAGAAATGAGGGTGGCACTATTCTATTCAGCCGGATACCACACGGCGTGATGCATTATGCCTTACATTATAAGTAAACACTTATTTTCTTTATGTGACCGTAAACACAAATTCCTCAAAAGAAACGTGTTGTTTTCAATTGTAAGCCTGATTTAATATTTGCAGAAACGCTGTGCCCGCAGATAACTTTGCCGGACGCCGAGCCGTTGCTGCTTACTTCCTACTTTATTCCGTTTACAGACCCGCATAAATAACGGAGGAAATCGGTTCTACCCTCATTTCATTTCAACAATACAACTGTTCTATTGTCCTTAAATCTCTCTCACAATAACTCTCTTCTACTTAATAAGAAATATAACACCATTATATTCATAATCTATACGAACTTAAAACATATATTTATTGTAAGGAACATCGGTCCTTTCTGTAATATACAAAAATTTAAACTTTAGTATTAAAAAGTAGTCTATAAATTGAATGATCTTCCTTTAATCAATCATACATATCTCTGTCAAAAAATATATGATTGGAATAACAGAAATGCCCCCTACGCTTTTAATTAAATTCAGCATATAGGAGGTTGTAAGGACAATAAATCGATCCAGCTGAGTTTTATTTAAAAAAAAATCGTTTTTTACCTATTTTCAGGCATTGAAAATCTGCTAAATAAGAAATAAAATACAAAGGTTAATTGTGCTGTCGTTTGTAAAGTTTGCTCAGTGGAGAACAGACGGACTAAAGAAGTGAAAATAAGGATTCAGTCCCAGATATCAGTCTTTTTTTATTAATTTTTTAAATGCATCTTTTTATATCTTTTAATAAAATTATCAAGCAAAGCTCGATTATCCAGGTACTTATTATTAAATATATTAAATTAAAGGCACCAAAATAATGCTATATAGGAAAACAATGAATTTTTCTATACATATATGTATATTCGGCGTGTTCGAAATGATTTTCCTTCTTTGCTAAATGTACTGTGCCGACCTTATAATGCACAAAGAAAATACGGTGAAACTTTGTAAACCCTATTTGCCTTTTTAGGGGTGTTACTATCTTTGCCTCAATTCGTACGCAAAGCCGCCGGTCACGCGTGAAATACCAAGCGCGTAGTGCGCCCTAGTTTTGATAAACAGGACGCGTCGTTTATTTAGATTGTCTCCGCAGCTTGTAAAAGGTTGAAGGAAATATTTTCCTCCATGCAATATTTAAAAGGTATATAGATAAATGCATAAAAGCCGGTATCCGGCTGAATAGAGTAGTACCACCCTCATTTCTTGCCGAGGTCTCGTAAAAGGCGACTAAGGTAAGTCGACCTGCCGTGTGGTATCCGGATGAGTAAAAAAGACCACCCTCATTTCTTACCGAGGTGTCGTAAAATACGACTAAGGTAAGATGACGTCAGGCAGGCGGCCGGTCGTAAAATACATAGCCAAATCATGTGACAACATGTTTGTAACATGTTGTGCCGACCCCACTCATAGTGGGTTAAGGGCAAAAAGATGAGGAAAGATAAATGCATAAAAATGTTAACTGAACACATAATCGTAACATAAAAATTCTCAGAACATAAAATCATCATCATTCTCCTGCCTTTATCCTACTTTAAGTGGGGTCGGCAGAATATGTTTTAATCATGTGACGTGATTTGGCTAGGTTTTTTACGGCTGAGTAGAATATACCAACCTCCTTCTTACTGAGGTGTTGTAAAAGACGACTAAGGTAACGTTGACGTAAGACAAGCGGCCGGTCCTAAAGTCTCTAACCAAAACATGTGAAAACATGTTAATAACATGTTGTGCCGACCCTATTTAGAGTGGGTTAAAGGTAGGAATAGTGACGTTAAATATACTTATATTCGGCCTTTATATACCTTTTTAATAAAACACATAAAAACTCATGAAATGCGAAAAATGTACCACATTTTAACCAAAACAATTTCAATTAGCAAATATTCAATCAAAACCTGGCCCATAGTAAAGAATAAACTATTTATTAATTAAAGAAGCCCTTGGATTTACTTCGATCTCGATTCGGACAAAACCCACGGTCACGTCTTGTGACGTCACGCAATGGGTGTGGCGCTTTATAGTGTAGTAAATTGCTACCAAAAAGAAATTAATGGACTTTCCGATTAATATCACTTATCCAAACTTTAATATTTGTTCAGTCTACATCAAGTTCTTTGCGAATACCTTATTTAAATATTTACCGGAGATGTAATCAAATACTTCCGGAAATCGCGGACTTTTAGATCATAGGAAAAAGCAATTAAACTCAAAGTATATATGACTGTAAGTAAATTAGCTATTTATATAGCTAATTTACTTAACAAGGTACTCAAAAGCTGTTTGTATGTATGTGATCGATTTTCTTAAAATCTGTTAAAGTGATTTTTGTACGATTTTTACTAAAAGATAGTTAAATTCTTCCGGAAGGTTTAAGTTAATAGTACATTAACATTTATTGTAAATTGTGTTTAGGAGGTCGCATAATTGTAAAAACTCGACTGCTGCGACCTTTAGTGCGTCCACGCGTAAACCAATACAGACAGACCAAAGACTAAATACTAGATAATTGTAAAGCTACAAAAAATACTACAAAAAATTCCACGATAGCATGTCTCATCTCTTATGGTTTACTCACAAAAACTATTTTTATGTTCAAATTAAAATTAAATACACTGATTTCCAGGCGGGTAAAGACACAAGCACAGCTAGTTTTTTAGAATTACTTTTGATTTCATAATAGCCACGTAACGTCATAACCTCTGCTATTTCACTATCAATAAACAACAATTATGTTAGAAGTGAAAACAAAGAAAACAGAATAAGAGTTTTGCGCTTCTCCCTAATCAATAAAAGAAATATTAATTAGGTGCAGGTAAACAAATACACTCATATTAATTTACTGAAATTGTGAACACAAGGAGTCTTTTCCGCCCAATAACGCCATAATAGCTGTTAGTGCTTACAGCAATAGCCGATTTGAAAAAAAAAGTTTTCCAGTAGCCATTTAAATTAGCGGATTCGTTTTATAAAAGCAAGTTAACTATAAGAGATAGAGAAATGCTGTCCCGGACTTTTTGTAATGTTTTTGTAGATTTACGATTCTCTACTACATTACATTAGTGTATCGTTGTTGGTTGAAGCATGCGACTAAAGCTCTCAGCAAGCGAGTTTTCTTACAATTGCGCAGCCTCCTTAACACAATTTACATGAAATCGTAGGTTTAGGTAAGTACATAGTTAGTACATACTATTAACCTAAATAAGTTAGTTAGTACATACTATTAATCTAAATCTACCGGAATAGTTTTACTACCATTTAGTAAAAACCGAACAAATATCTGTTGAATAGATTTTGAGGACATTGATCACATACAGACAGAGCGTTTGAGGACTTTGTTTTATAATAAGTATAGATAAAGTTGATATTTTTTATGAAGCATCGGTCCTAATATCAATCTTTAAAAATAAATATACTATTTAAAATCTTGATAACTCGGTTGAAGTTGTATACTATTTGATGTAGACAAATTGAACGAGTTACGGACTTACACGTATATAAAAACACAAGCAATTAATTAAAATTACTGTGTTATTTCAGCAGTTATTTCAAGTATTGCAGTGACCGTCGATATAACGTAATATACAACCGTAATACAGATTCAACTTAAATGTCTTTCAATTAATTTTCACATAACTACCAATATCGCTGTCATGCACGACACAAACAAGTTAAAGTTTTCAAGTGAACGCGAGGGAACGCCGCCCGATCCCCTACATCGGCATAAACTCGCGACGGGCGGCTAGTGTTTACAAAAGGTCCGCTAATGCTGTTTACTATGGTGGACATGTAACGTCACCCATCGTATCTTAATCATTAAAGTATAGCGGCCCTAGAAAGCACTTTATACAATATTTATATGTACTTTTTGCAATGTTTTATCTTACTTCTTTCGTGTCTTGAACGGGATGATAAAGAGACATGCTATCGCGGACTTTTTAGTAGATCTACAATTGTCTAGTACATTGCTGTAGTATATCTATGCTGGTTAACGTTGCGTACGGGATTAAATATCCTAGCATGCGAGTTTTTTTATAACTGTGCGGCCATTTTAACTTGGTTTAAATAGAACAAAAATCCGTTCAATAGATTTTGAAAAAATCGATTACATACAGTACAGACAGCTTTTGGGACTGTGTTTTATAATAAGTATATATATGTGCTTTTTACAAGCTTGCTTCTTTTGTGGCCTGAACGGGATGCGTTAAAAATTTATGATCAACTTATGATTTCTTACTGAAATACGTTTAAGCTGAAATTTATTTAGGTATATAACTTCGTGACCAGCGACCATAGTACGATTATAGATCCGATATTTTTTGACTTTTTACTTTATGAAATTCTGCCTAAATTTCATTTACTATCAAATTTCAAATGAGGTCCGTATTAAACTAATACATAATTTCCTTATAGAAAAGTGAGGTAAATTTAAGGCTTTATCAACTGGCTATTCTTAATGTATAGGCTCATTTGTATATTTTTACGTTTGATATGACGTGTATCTGTTTACTTATATTTTTTACATGAGGGTTACCTGAAAGAGATCGCCACTTAGCGATAAAGCTTCCATTATACCTCTAAATTGCTGTTTGTTTTCAGTTAGGATTGTTATGGCGTACAACGAAATTCAATTCTGATTTGTTTATTTAGTATTATTTTGTTAGAGTATTTTATATAAGTAATTTACCATATTTTAAGCAATTTATAGTTGTTAGAATTATTATAATATACTGTTATTTAAGTGTTGCCGTGTGGTATCCGGTTAAGTTGAATAGACCACCCTCATTTCTTACCGTGGTGTCGTAAAAGGCGACTAGGTAAAGTAAATCAGGCAGGCGGCCGATTGTAAACTTCTAGCCAAAGCAAATAACGACCCCAATTTGAGTGGGATATGGGCAGGAGAATAATGATTGTGATCTGAGTTAAGCTGACAAATATTTCAGTTACCTACATTCCCTCAACTACATGTACTTACATGTTATAAATGCATAGTAAGTAAGTAACGGCCTGTTACTATCCCACTGCTGGGCATAGGCTTCCTCTCTGCATTTTTGGAGAGAAGGGTTGGAGCTAAGACCTACCACGCTGCTCCAATGCGTATTGGTAGGTTACACATATCCCTAGGATTCTCTAGAGATATGCAGGTTTCCTCACGATGTTTTCCTTCACCGAAAAGCGTGTGATAAATTGCAATTATCAATTAGACACATAAGTTTTGATAGAAAAACTTATTGGTGTCTGCCCGGGTTTGAACCCATGATCGTCTCTAGAGATTCACACGGTCGCACCACTAGGCCATAACAGCTTATTGAAATTAATGGTTGTATGCATTTATACATGTTATAAATGCATACAAATATTAATTTCTGGAAGTCGGATCATTGTTATTCAATGTTACAAAAACGGCTGAACAGATTACAAAATCATTTAGGACGTATATATATTTATTAATGGAATTATTTTTATACTTTAATTTGCATACAACTGCTTCACATAGTAAATATTAATTTCCTTTAACTTAAACAAAAACGTACGATTTAAGATATGTACGAATCAATGTTATAAACACAGTCTGAAATATCGAATATATTGTTATGTTTGGATGCATAATACGAATTTGTTTCACAAGAATCGTATTGAATAAAATTGTGAATTTCTAAAATTAAAATGGGAACATATCGACGAAGTTGCTCGTAGCAGTCCACGTGAATGTCTTGTAACCTTTACGGGAAGAAATATCGCCAGGATTTCCGCCAATACTTGGATTATTAAATTTTTGAAGTACGGCCAAAGCTATTTCCAAGCTGCATCCGACGATAACGTCCTTTGTTCGAATCGTTGCGTCTTTAATATTACAAGAGAACAATTGACTTTAATTAAAAGATGTAGACATCGTTTCAAACTAACGAAGTAACTTCTTGAGATAGACAATTAATTTTTGAAGTGTCGCTTTATTAAAACAATTTCAATTGTTGTAGACAAATAAAGTTTCGTCAAGTTTCATTGAAGTTTTATTTCTTTACGTTTTCCAAGAGTGTACTGATATTTTCTTTATTGATCGTTGTTCCAGCAAAAATTGTCTTTACTGTTATAAATGAAGCAATTTTTATCAGTGGTCGTCTGACAGTGTACGACTAAATATAACATAGAGTTATTTATTATGGGTAAAGTAAAAAGCAGGGTGTATCGGTCTCTCTTTTTATGAGTGATTAGACGAAGATGAAGTAAACGAGTTTCCTCTTGCCTCTCACTATTTATTGTGATATTCTCATTAAGAGGCCTGCTTATGACTCCCCTACAATAAATTGACTCTATGAAATAAGTATAATCGTTGAGATTATAGCCCTAGTAGTTCTTGTTTAAAACAAGTGCAGAATTTTTAAACAATCCGTAAACTAATGATCTACTATTATATAACTATTCATTATAAGAATCGCGTATATTGACTTTTTGGCCTCACTTAATATATTTGAATTAAATAGATCAAAAAATATTTATATGGTATACTTATACTTAAAGCTGTAGAACCCGTAGAAGCCATAACTAAAAAAAAATGAAAAATAAAAATTAACTTAAATCGATATTATTACTTATTACTTTTTTTTCTCTCTTTGTTATGATGTTTAATTGTTTGTGTGCATGAAAGTGTTCTATGTAAATAAATGCTGTTTGATTTGATTTGATTTGATTTGATATCTATACCAATATTATAAATGCGTAAGTTTTTCTGGCTCTCTGTTACGCTTTCACGGCAAATTCTCTCGAGCAGTACTTATTAAATTTAGTATGTACACGACAAAAATTTCCGTTTTTCTTTCGAGAAAAGGAAAAAATACAGTACATTATTGACGGTATTTTAATAGTTTTTGCAAATTAAAATTCATTACTTGTGTTAACTGTGTATTCAATATTTTTATACATATTGTTTCATATTTCAAATGCAACCTCGAAATAGTTTAGTCAATAATATAAAAAAAAAAAATTGTCGCCGTCAATTAGTGACAAGTTGTTGCAAAATAATAAATGGGTTGCCTGTTTTAGAAAATCAATTCTTATTTATTGAATTAGTGTAAAGGAAAATATAGTTGTTTTAATATGTTTCTTTTGTTTCAGGTTTCGGTTTCGTCACATTTCAAAGCGAAGACATAGTAGACAAAGTGTGCGAAATCCATTTTCACGAAATCAACAACAAAATGGTAAGTACAAAATATACTTTCGACATAAAATCTTTTACCAACTAAAAATAGTTTATATTAAGTAGGGTGCAAAAAAAGCGGCTCTTACAAATAAAGCACTTTATAACACCTATTCAACGATACCCACTCAATCACTACCATTTGAAACTTTTTCGACGTCATTTCCGTACATAAAGAGGTAGCCTGAAAAACGTACATTTATATTTTTTTTTATTTGACATCATAACTGTGTTGATATAAATCGCCGTGTGGTATCCGACTGAATAGAATAGAACCACCCTCATGTCTTACTGAGGTGTCGTAAAAGGCCACTAAGGTAAGTTGAACCACCGTGCGTTATCCGGCTGAGTGAATTAGTTACGTTCTTATCCTGATTTCAATGTCATTTATGACATTATACTACACGCTATTAAAAAAACGTAGTGTTATCTTACTCTTTCACATTAAGACTCTCTTTAACAATTACGAGTTTTGTAGACACAAAACAACTATTTTGAATTCGGTCACTTTAATACGTAAAGGTCTTTTTTTATATATTAACTACTTTTTATTATATAAAAAATAAAAAAGCGCACACTTTGCTTTAAACTGCAAAATTAATTATATTAACGATATGTTCTTAAAATATTGCCGCCAGGCCTCTTAGATGCTTGCGGTAGAGAAATAGAACTTTACAAAGAAATAGCAGCTAAGTAATAGACACTTCACACTCTAAGTGAGCTTTTAGAAGTATTTTTGAAATATTGTCTTGATTTTGATGCCTGCCTTTAGCTTCTGTGGATCGCGGGTCCCGCCGAGGGCCAATATTTTCTGTGTATAATTTATTGGTTCTTCGAGGCTGGGTGTATATTTGTATACAAGTATGTATTTAAAACTTCTTATGTATATATTAACCAGTTGGCTTTCGGTGTGTATTAGTGTCCCATATATTTATTTATTTATATTGAATTCTCTACGAATAACAATTAAATATATGACTATCGTATAAGTGAACACATAATATAATTTTGTCAGGCTTCTACTATTAATGTACAAATTCTCACTATGATAAATAGAATAGACTCTTGCGAACCACATTTGCAAATATCGAAGTAAGTCATACTAGCTTGGGAAATATATGATTTATAGAAACGAAAATTTGTTAAAGGAATTCCATAATAAAAGAGCTAATACGAATCACATATAATAGCGTTCTTTATTCAGAAATATACAGATACATTTCAAAGTCTGATTAAAGTAATGTAGATTTATCATCCAATGAGATAATCATGAAAATATATTTGTAAAGTTCCAGTTGATACTAATTGATGATAGTTGAGATTAAAAAAATATTCTACAAAATATTCTATTATCTTAGGTGTCACATTTTAACAATATTAAAAGAAAGCTATTAAAATCCATTGAGGTGAGAATTTTCAGCTATAAAAACAAAAGTAATTTAATATTTATACGTTTTTTTCACGACGCGATGTATGTAAATCACTTCTATTATGACTTACCATATTGATATAAAACTCGCCATCGCAACTGGGCCATAAGATCCTCAAAAATGTAGAAGCGCTGTCCTAATGTTAATATTATCGTCCAAATATCAATTAGTGTAAAAAGTATCTGGCGACAGTCCAAACAGATCTAATAAAACGACACTAAAGCCTTCATACGTGTTTAGATTTTTCCCACAAGAAGATTGGAATGTCGTCTGAAGATTTTACCATGAAGTTTTATTGGGTCATACATCGTTCTCATAAAAGTTTTCTTAGCTTAAATATTTATACATATTGAAATTAACTTACACATTAACATTATTACATACTTAATTTAATTAATGACTAAACTTTTCGTATATCTATCTGTCTAAATCTCGTAACTCAAAGATTTAATAATATAACTTTAACTAATGAAGAGATATAATAACATTCAAATAGAAAATGTTAGTGTTAGTCTTCTTAAATAAAATTAATATTCTAAGGCGAATTTTACGTATAAAAAATTGTGGCAAAACACTGCTAATTTATTTCGAAAAAAGCAAACGGTTTCATAAACAAACTTCTTGTACTTAATATTAAATAATCAGTTTTTTGATGTTACAAGTACTATATTTTGTGCCTTACAGATTCAGATTAATATTAATTTTTATTAATTTTCATTTAATTTTCATTAATTAATAAAATGCTGATAAAAAAGTAATTGTAAGAAGTTAATATTCGTTTGTAAATTTTTGTAAAAATAAGCTATGTGATTATGTGATGCTTATTAATATATAATTAATTAGGAAATCTCGAACGGCCGATATTTCACATATAAATATGACTTGTAGAACCTTAGTGTTTTACGCACAGATATCCTTGTACTTTGAAGAAGACAGACTTT
This sequence comes from Morpho achilles, assembly GCA_947086495.1. Lineage (NCBI taxonomy): Eukaryota > Metazoa > Arthropoda > Insecta > Lepidoptera > Nymphalidae > Morpho > Morpho achilles. The sequence continues at coordinate 13,210,193 of CAMTZB010000019.1, forward strand.
TTACGCATAGCTTTCCTGAAAATTCCATTAAAGAAACTTTTGCGATCTCCTCACCTGTTAATTACTCCTTTCTTAGGAACAGGAAGGGCCTTTATGTAAGATGTTATACGTGTTAATACGTTTGTCCTATGTACCACATTAAACAAATGCCATTAAGGGCTGAAATTGAGGCAGAAATGGCCTAAACGACAAGCGGAACAAGCTATACTGGGGTTTGCATGTTTCTGCTATTTGTATTTGAGTCCCTAGTGGCAACAATTGAAAGTTCAACCTAAGTGCAAAAAAAAATAATCCGATTTTACACCTCGATTAACAGGCGTTGTGAGTTATCCCTTAAGGCAACTTGATTTTTCGCCAAAAGATCTGAAATGTTTTAACGTAAATTCTCTAACAAAAACTGGCAAATGGTGAATTCTTAGGACCATTCCACGTGCACATGTCTTGTATAGTAATTGTGCATTTTATATTAATAAATTCATGTAAACTCTATTTAAGTTCATTTTATATATTACGAAAATATTTATAAGGACCAGTGAACCTCGTCCTAATGTTAATATTATGGGAAAAAATATCAATTAGAGTAAGAATTGAATTGGCAACGATCCAACCAGAGTCAATAAAATGCTACTAGAATCTTCAGCATACTTAGATTTTTCTTGCGAAGGAGTCGCGACAAAATATTCAAAATCCTCTTACAATTTTTTATTCAATATAAAAACAAATTATTAACCTAAGTATTTCTAAAAATTTTTTTTCGCTGTTTACGTTTTCTCATTATCAGCATTAATGACATTATAATGTTTTTGGATTAATTTTATCAAACACTGTTTTAAATTATGATATGATTATTTTAAATCAAAAATATAAAAGTAAAACAAACGTTCGTTATTTCTGAAATTCAAATTCTATAAGAAAAATTGATTAAAATTTTATCCCGTTCTTGGGTATTGGGGTTACTTGAGAAAAGCTGATCGGATTTAATAAAGCAATATATAAAACGGACATTACTTTTACTTTTTAGAATAGTATTTTAAAGGAAATAATATATAATATTTTAACAATAAAACTAACGGGTATGAATGGATTTAGGAAATCTCAACGGGGCTTACCTAAATTTTAAAGCAACCATACCGGTTTCTTTAAATTAAGGTAGGTCATTCTCGATAAAGTTATGTTGTAACAAATAACATACAATAATTACATGAAATTAATCTACATCTACTGAACTATTTCCATAGGAGAAATTTGTTTTGGTATAGTAGTGTATGTGTTCACTTGTATTGATTGAGTATAGACCTTGTGATGTATGAATTTAGCACAAGCTGAAACAAAAACTAACAGTATGTCACTAAACGTCCACTCACACCTACCATCTCTGGTGTAACTGACGTGGTGCACTTTGTGATAATGAGGTTTCCTTAGTACACAACTATTAATGTTTATGTATTGATATATTAATGTATGTATTTCATGTTGTATGTCCTGTATAATATACAAGGTATGAAGCACACAACTCAACCCAAATACTCTACAGGTATCTTTAGGTAATACATTTTACACGTGGATTTACTATTGAATAGATTATAATTGACTCAATAAACCAAAGTCATATTGTGCTAGTTATAGCATAATATCGAACACATGTCGCAATATATACAAGCTGCCTTAACGACACCATTAGGTACGATCATTTGTGACAAACCACGGTTCGTACCAACGTTTCTTGGTTATATATAAGTGGATGACAGAAACGAAATATTTCTTTATATCTTTGATACCTATTCCGTTTATAAATCGACATAAAATATTGAGTGGTCGGATGCAATAGAAAGAACGTGATTCCCGTTATAGACTAAATGCAAATAAATTAAGTGAATAGTATAATTTATTATATATTTGATAACTGTTTGAACGATCACAAAAAACGCAATAATCTGATTATCTATTGCAAAAAAGCAATTCTTCTTATGAGACCCGTAGAGGCCAAAATTATGGGGTTTATGGACCATAATTTACACATTAAATTATTATTAGATATCATTAAAATTATAATATTGTACCACAATAACTTTCATCATCTTCCTGCCCTTATCCCATTCTAAGTGGGGTCGGCACAACATGTTACAAACATGGTGTCACATGATTTGGCTGCGTTTTTACGACCGGCCGACTGCCTGACGTCAACTTACCTCTGTCGTATTTTACGACACCTCGGTAAGAAAGAGGGTGCTCTATTCTACTAAACCGTATCCGGTTACACACGGTGGGTCAACTTACCTTAGTCGCCTTTTACGACACCTCGGTAAGGAATGAGGTTTGTCTATTCTACTCAGCCGGATACCACACGGCAGGTCAACTTACCTTAGTCGCCTTTTACGACACCTCGGTAAGAAATGAGGGTGGTACTATTCTATTCAGCCGGATACCACACGGCGTATTGTACCGCAATAACTTTATTCTAATTAATTCATTTAAATAACCCTATTACAAAAGGTGGATCACAATAGCTGCGCGTAATGCAACAAATCTAATCAAGACCGCCATGAAATAATAATTACTTTTAAACAATGATAATAAGCCTCTAATATCCCAGCGGATATTGTCGCTTTTATATGATAATTATGTCACAGCATAACTAATATCGTTCAAATTATAATATAACCAGTACAATTGGGAAAATTTAGAAATCCACAATATTTGAGTCAATAAATGTAAGTGCCCATAACATTACCATAGTAATTAACAGGGAATTACAAAGTTGGTTACAAACTATATTTGTTATAAGCTCATATTAGTACAATTAAATGCTAACCTTAATAACGTTTTGTAGTGGCAACATATTAAAGCAAAATAATATTATGTTAGAGCGTTTCGAGCGCGGTATTCGATTTTTTTATAACTGAAATGCTGACGCGGACTTTTTAGTAGTATGTTTGTAGATCTACAATTCTCTAATACATGAATTTAGTTTATCTCTGTTGGTTTAAGCGGCTCACGTGTTTAAAGACTAATTTTTTTTACAACTGTGACCTCTCCAACATAATTTACAAAAAACCTTTCACCGAGATTTCAAAAACCGATTTACTGTTACGTTATGATTATTAGGCATATCAAAATTATTTAAGAATTATGTTAATTTCGTATCAATTACCTATAAAAATTTATATTATTATTTTTGTGTATTACTAAAACATTTTTTTTAAAGTTAACGTTGATAAAATTTAATACTCGTCCTGGGAAGGTGTGTAAAGTAATGATTTTCTTATCTGACAATAATTATTTTTTTCTCCGACACGTATTTCTGGCTATCCTAAAATGTCACAAAGCAGTTATATTCTAAAACCCTTCTTACGGTTATTTGTCAAAAAATCTCGTCACAATCACCTTCGAAATTGGCACCACATGCCTCCAAGCATTCACAAGGGCCATTATATGTCTAGTCACTTAAACTTCCCTCATACTTTCAGACTGAAAAGCCGGGGCGCAATATCCCCCCGTTGTCGATGCATATTCCTGATTATTAATGCTTGTTTTTTGCCTCACCCCATTGTTTCGTACCTTAATGTACGAATGCATGGATAGAAGGAATCGGGGGTGATGTTCGCCCTAAGTGGAGCAAACAACGAACAAAGACATCAAACAAATGGGTAGTGTTTTAGAGTAATTACGGTTCGCTTCCGTGCGAAGCGAGAGGTGTGTAAAGAGCGAGGCTCCCGTCGCTTGGTAATGTATTCGTCGCAATCTTTAATAAAAACCCGTCATTCATTCCCGCGTCTAATCCTGGAGACTAATTAGGGAAGAAATCGAAGTCTTTCAGACATAATCTTGCAAATTTGCTATTGACTGGTATTAAAAGTAAATACATTTAATGCGTAGCTTTCCTGCCTGCTTTTTAAAATAAGTAAACAGAGGCTGTTAATTTTCGCATGGAAAAGCATCACATGTTTGTAACCCAAAACTCATAGTATAATTGTGAATTGGCTTGGAAAATTGTATATAATAATATTTCTACGTACCCATTCTTCTACAAAAATTTCATGAATCATCCTGATATTTGAGAAATTAATTAAAGTACCTAGCCAAATCATGTGACAACATGTTTAGCTGACCCTACTTTGAGTGGGATAAGAGCAGGAGAATGATGTCTGGTAAGAAAGACGTTTCAGCACTTGCTTTCAATTGCAAAGCGAAGCTCATAAGTAAAAAATGTACGCAGTAAGTCCTTTTATGTTTATCTACAAAAACGAATGTATTTTGGATGGTTATTACAAATATTAGAGGTACCAATCTACAAATTGAGTCGCAAAAGTAATGTAAAGTACTAAAACCATACATTTCATAGTTCATTTACTGTCTAGACAGAAATTAATCTAACTTGTCACATATAAAATAGTTCTATAAGCCTAATAACATAAATCTTAAGTTTATTGTAGTAAATTTAGTTATTGATCTCCTTTAATTACCGATCAAAACTTAATTAAACTGTTAAATAGCTCAACGTAAACGTGAAAAGTCTGCGTGATTAAAAGCACTTAGTCATGAATTATCAAATTCCCACTTCTCCTAATAAACCTTTCCATCTTTTAAAACGATAGACAAATAATGATAATGATGATTTACAAAAACAATCATCATCCTCCTGTCCTTGTCGCACTCTCAGTAGGGTCAGCTAAACATATTGTCACATGTTTTGGCTATGTATTTTACGATCGGCCGCCTACCTCACGTTAAATTACCTTAGGCGTCTTTTAGGACACCCCGGTAAGAAAAAGGGTGGTATATTATGTTCAACCGGATACCGCACGATGGGTCAACTTAGCTTAGTCGCCTTTAATGATGCCTCGGTAAAAAATGAGGATGGTTCTACTAAGCCGGATACCACACGGCGGTTCGACTTACTAAGTCGCCTTTTACGACACCTCGGTAAGAATGGTGATCATTACTCAGCCGGAAACCACATGATTTAAAAAAAAAACACAATTACATTAAATAAACTACTGAGCTACACTTCGACTTTGTTACGTACGTCACAAATGATCTATGTTAGGGAAAACACGTTTTTTACACTGTTTTCGTAAACAATTTGAGGCGAAAAGATACTATGGAGTTCTAAAGTAGGTACATTGTTTTAAGTGTCACACGGAATTTATGTGGAATATTTTGACACCGAGGGGATATAATATAGTGTAAACGCGACTCGTAAACAATGCCGCCCATTAAAAATTTGTATAAGCATATCATAAAGTCATCTAATAGTTATATTTACGTTGGCAATAAGGAAGATAGAGGCATCACGTCAGCGTCAGTGTTTACGCTGGGAGTAGCTGCCCTCGTAAATTTAATATGTCATCTCTTATATTAAAATAGTCGTTAAGCTAATAGCCGCTCCGCCTTCCTGCACGAGTTGATAGGGGTGATGCCGTGCTTTACGTTAAATGTTAAAAATTACATGCTTCCTTTGTAGAAACTTTTATACGAAACACGAAAATTTTTATTACTACTGTTATTTATATTTTTTGGAAGATCTGGCTGTTCTATATTATGTATAGTACGATTGAAAACGTTTGATGCAAAATAAGATGCGAATATGCATGTCTTTTTTTAAATTTTATCGGTAATTAAAACAGCGTTTCATAAGTAATGAACAATAAACATTGCTATTTAACAATAAGGACAATAAAAAATTACTCTAAAATAACTTAACTTTAACAGAAATTAAATTTAAAAGTTTATTAACTGTGAGTGTGTTTAGTGCGCGTGTGCGCGTGTGCTTGCATATCGAAATAAGTATTAAATTCAATATTTATTTAAGATATATATATTCAATATTTAAGAATATTATCAATTCATAATATTCTTTATTCTTGTAAACAAGTGCTTTTGAATCATCAACTCTACTGTAGTTTGGAAAGCTGTTCCTACCAAACTCATCATTTAAATTTCGTCTGTCCTTATCCCACTTTAAGTGGGGTCGGCACGGCATCTTATAAACTGTTGTCACATGATTTGGTTCAGCCTGCCTGAAGTCAACTTACCTGAGACGCATTTTACGATACCTCGGTATGTAAAAGATAAATATTTAAACAGTTTGGGTCCTTATCTGAAATATTTTCTTTATATTTAATAATTTTTGCGATGCAATTTGGCAATCCTCCCGTAGAATCTAGTCTTGTAAAGAGATTCTCATTTCAAAAATATTAGATCTGTGAGTGTTATTTCTAGTCAATCTCTAGCAGAATATGTCAGCCCAGGAAACCTCAGTCTACCATATATTTTACACGAAAAATATAAAGAAATGGTGCAATAGATTTTTGTTACACCATTAATTACTCTTTATGTGACTTTCCAGCTTATACTTATTATGGCATATTGTTACATCAAACCTTATTTCCACGATATTTTTTAACAATACATAGGAGTAAATAACCAATGAATATCAATATCGTAATTGTTAAAGCGTTAGGGAAACGAATCAAATAATTTTAATCGTTTATTTGATTTATTAATGCTCTGTATTAAGCTATTTTCTGTAATTATTAATGATTTAAAAATTTCATAAGATATTCAATAATTAAGTCATAAAAATTACGTTTAGATATAAATTTCATATTTACCTAAACCTTGTTGAATGTCAGTCATGTCTTTTACAAGGAGATGGTGTGAAATATATGAAAAATAGTGCCCATTTAGATATGACCCTCACATCAATTTCTATGTTCCCGATTTAAGCAGCCGAATCCGGCACCTGAGCATTTATCTGCTACGCATGAAATTTCATAATAATACTGATGTTATTCCATTATAATAAAGTGTTTTATAATAATATGTGAATTAAATAGCTCGAATAATGATACCGGCCTTAATGATTAATATAAAATTTTAATTATCACGATGGAATTATTATATTAAACAGCATTATAAAAACAAACGTTTGTATATAATTATTTTTATATAAAGATAATTATATAAATTTATATTTGTTTAATATTGCAACTATTTTTAGATTTACTCAGAACAATAAAAAGTCTTATCAAATATTTACATATGTAGTGTATTTTTTACGTTATACATATATTTTGTCATTTAAATTCATATAAAATCTCTATCCGATTACGTAAAATCCACTATCCTGAGTCAGTTTGTACGTATAACATAAACACTTCATTTCATACATTATCGTTTCAAAGTACAAAATGATAACGCAAAACAACTTTAAAAGGTGTAAAGAGAAACATACATTTACGCTTTCAGAACGTGGCAAAGTGAGCAATGATATAAAAGTGCACTTGCCTTCAAGCAATCGCATAAACACTTTTGCGAAACCATTTTGGGTATTGCGTACATTTTTCTTCCCGATCGTACATGAGGCAAACAAATGGTTTCCGTTTAGGAAATAACACTAAAAGTAGGCACATTTGAAACTGCCACTTAAATCTTCAGATCCTCGATCGCCATTTCTCTTAGCGTCTTAACGGTCTTGCGCAGTGATTCCCAAAGTGTCCGCCACGACACACTGAGATGTTGCAATTCAAATTAAATTCAAAATATTCTTTATTCAAATAAACTCGCAAACAAGTGCTTTTGAATCGTCAACTCTACTGCTGGTTCGGAAAGCTGTTCCTACCGAGAAGAGCCAGCAAGGAACTGCTGGTTGCTCTTTTAAAAATGTAATTCTTATAACTAGTTACATTTAGTCATTACTGTCTTGTACAGGGTCTAAGCGAGCTATATCCACATATTCTTATCTTCAATAATTTAAACAACATGACTTTAATGAGATTCTAAAAAAAAATTGAGCATTTTATTTATAAATATTTATGAATGGAAAACTTTTAAGTTATTAAAATTTAAGTATATATGTTAACTGTTTGAGCGTTTGCGATCTGTTTTATAAATAATTATGGCGCATAATATACCATTAAAATTCTATATGAGAATATCTTATATTATTAGTTTGAAAAGCACTGTGTACAGTGGAAGCGAACCCTTGTCGTTACCGCCAAAGAATGACTTCACCCATGAGCATCGCGTCCGTTCCGATAAGAAAAGAGATTACAATGATCGTGTCATGTATCTACCGGAAATTAGTGGCGAACCATTTTTATGGTCAAAGAAGATACCTTGTTACATTTTAGCGCTACCGAAAGCGATATACAGTTCTTCGCTAAACCAAATGTGGTTTTTATTGAATGAATTTTGTTAGTAATAAGCCGATTATTCCCTTTAATATAAATAATACAATACATATAAATTAATGCAGTTATTTGTTTCCTACTATATAAAACACTAATCCTCCTTTTATTTATTGATTTTATTATTTATATTTTATTTTACCAAAATTATTTAATAGATTAAATTGTTTAATTTATATAAACTTTTTCTTTTTCTCTATATAACCGGTACTCTCTTTCTTCTTCAATTTTTGTCCTTTTCCTTCTGTTACTTAAAGGTTGACTGGAACAGATCCCTTTTAAGGATAAAGGCGGACTGCCTTTATACATGTGTTTTTTTATTTTTATTTTTTCTTTCTCTTTTCTAAATATATGTGTAAAAAGAAAAATAAATAAATACATAAACACATACTATACACAAATGCATAATTAACTTAATTGACGTATGTCCAATAAAGACAAAAAATATTTCTTAATTACATCCATTATTTCACAACTACTCCATCTCCTTACGTCGTCTCCAAAATACTCAGGGTCATGACTTACCATTATATTAGCTTCTCTTGCATGAAGTTTTAATATCGGCTCCAGTTTTCAGTAGAAGTAAAAGCTTTAGCAACGTTTGAGGATCTGTGTATCGAGTTTGCCTTATACATCTCTCTTTTCTGCCCACAAAATGACGTGACGATCACTTTTTACCATGATCATTTTCAATATGGGCTACATGGTTTAAATATCCTTTGGAGGCACATTAGAAAACTTTCTTTTTCATTTCTTGCTATTTAATTCGGAGTTTGTTGAGAACTTATTAAATAAATTTACATAAAACAATTTCACGCGATTTTGGCTTTGTTCGCGATAGACATGAGTAAACGTAATAACATTTTTGGAATTTTTTTTGACATAATCATATTAAAACGTGGAAACTTTAGCATAAAGTGGGAATTATATAGGGTTGAAAAACAAGATAAATATCTATCAATGATAGTTTTCAAGATAACTCGTTACCAAGTTGAAATATAACAGTAAGTGAAGAAAGTTCTGAATTTAGATGTAATAGAATTTTTATGCCTACACTAACATTTTTTTAAATAACGCAAACTGATAATGCGTATCTGTGAAAGCTAGTCCCTCTCTCCTCGGGCCCGAAGCTCGCTTCGAACAATCAATCACGTTTTCCTTTGCAGGCGTGATTACCATAAACTCCCCGTTTTAACAGCACCCAGAGCTTCTGAGCTTAATCGATCTCTCCGATCCATTTTTATTTGTATTTATCAACTCTTTTTAAAACTTCTCTTTAATTGAAAATTCGCATTTTTTACCGTGTGGTATCTAGCTGAGTAGAATAGACCCCCCTAAATCTAAATCGTGGTGTCGTAAAAGGCGACTAAGGTAAGTCGACCCACCGTGTGGTATCGGGTTGAATAGAATAGACCACCCTCTTTCTTACCGAGGTGTCGTAAAATACGATTAAGGTAAGTCGACCCGCCTTGTGATATCCGGCTGACTTGAATAGACCACCCTCTTTCTTACCAAGGTGTCGTAAAAGACGAATAAGGTAAGTTAACGTCAGGAGGCCGGTCGCAAAATACGTAGCAAAATCATGTGACAACATGTTTATAACATGTTGTGCCGACCCCCACTTAGAGTGGGATAAGTCCAGGAAAATTATGGTGATGATCGCATCTTGTAGAGCCGTACAAGAATTCATATTTGTGAAAATCAGTTTTTCTGTTACGGTTAGTTATTATGTTACACAATGTTTAGTAAAAGCGTCTAATATTTATGATATTATACACACTAAACCCTAATTTAATTGTCCCGAAATAACACATAAGATTTCAGAATATGGAAAACTATATATATATTCCTTTGTGTGACATTAATAATGAAAACAAAAGTAATAATAAAATTATTTTGCTATAATCCGCGACAATATCATCGCGGACTATAGCAAAATAATTTTATTATTACTTTTGTATTATGGATCTCCGCAAAGTAACGCCTAATTCTATAAATTATTAATAATGAAGCTAAAACCACGATAGGTGCCAGAGTCAAGTTTCAAATGCAGTACTTGATTTTAACGGGATTTCTATATTGATGTCGGAGGTCTCATCTAGACTGAAAATATGTTTTAGTGATGCATGAAGTTTTAATAATGAAAACAGTATTTAAAAGAGGATAGATATGGGTAAAGAAAAATAGCGACCAGTATTATCTCACCATCGCACTGCTAAGTATTGGAGCTAAGACCCACATTGCTGTTGTCATATGAATTAAACACATTTTTCCTTCCCTAACGATATTTTCGTTTGCCTTTTATCCATGAAACTCAGAGGTGGCGAGTTAAACCTTGCACCAATAGAATCTGTACACCCTAGATCTTGAAGTATCGTAAACGGCGATTAAGTAAGTTGACCCGCCGTATGTATACGGCTGAGTAGAATAGACCACCCTCTTTCTTACTGAGGTGTCGTAAAAAATTAACAAAAGTAAGTTGATGTCAAGCAGGCGGCCGGTCGTAAAATACCTAGCCGAATTATGTGACAACATGTTTATAACCAGCGGTAACACCGTGCGACTCTTTTGAGAAGGTCACGGGTTCAAACCCGGGCAGACACCAATGAGTTTTTCTGTTAAAACTTATGTGTCTAATTGATAATTGCAATTTATCACACGCTTTTCGGTGAAGGAAAACATCGTGAAGAAACCTACCAATCCGCATAGGAGCAGCGTGGTAGGTCTAAGCTCCAAACCTTCTCTCCAAAAACGGAGAGAAGAGGCCTATTCTCAGCAGTGGGATAGTAATAGGCCGCAACTTACTTTTACTTACTTATATTTATAACGTTTTATGTCGACCCCACTAAGAGTGGAATAAGGGCAAGAGAATGATGATTCTGATGATGAGAATGAGAATTATAAGAGTAGGTTTGGCATAATATAACATCTTTTTCGCCTAATGTATAAATATGATGTTAGAATATTTCCATTTACTATAGGTTATAGCTTTATGTTACCGCTTCTTTTTACTATGAAATCTCGAAAATAACGTCTGCTTCTATGTAGAGTAGGGAGTTAATAGTTACCAATCTTATTAGTAATCATGTAAGCTATAAACTTGAGAAAACTAAATGGCGGGTTTTTAACAAAATTTACAATCTCGATTATAATCTGACGCCAATCGCTGCTTGAACAACCACCTAATTTCCTATACGTACGCTACATAAATATAATGCTTTATAATGCACAAACGGCACGCAATTCCCGAGTGACGCAACTAACTTGGAGGTACGCAAAGACGTAAATTATGGTTCAACAGGCCTTTCCGGCCATTAACGATTTCGACTCGAACTTAAATTTGAAGCGTGAAAGAAAATTAATTAATCACAGGTGGCGCACGGCACGGCACCGCCCATTGCACATACGATATTATCGATCGATCGAATTATACCTATAATACTATTGCTTCAAGACCGCCGTGTGGTATCCGGGTGAGTAGAATAGACCACCCTAATTTCTTACTGAGATATCGTAAAAGGCGACTAAGGTAAATTGACGTCAGGCGAGCGGCTGGTCGTACAAAATCTACTTAAAACATGTAACAGCATGTTGTGCCGACCCCGCTAAGAGTGAGATAGGAGCAGGAGAATGATGATCACGACTTCAAGACAAAGTTGCAATTTTCTTAAGTTACAATAACCATACTAATATTATATATGCAAAAGTCTGTCTTTCTTTCTTTCTATCTGTATGACTTACAATTTCACGGCTTATCCACTAGTCCAATATTGATAAAATTTTGTACAATTAAAGCTCATATTTTGAAGACATTCATAAGTATAGATTTCCAATATATTGCGTTTTTATTAAATCACTAATATAAAATTTATCTACTGTCTGGTCTTCACACGATACATTATTATCCACCTCTTAATTATATATTATTGTATTGAGCTAGTCTATGATATTTTCAAAGTGAATAATAATTATGTTAAGACATATCGATTCTGACCCGTACAAAGTTACTATAATTTTGTATCAACTATACTCATACATAATGAAAAACTATAAATAGTACGCGGTAACAATATTCCACCCGACAATGGGCCCTGAGAACTACGCCATATGCCAAAAGTGTGTAAGTCAGACGATCCAAACGACGTGTATTTGAAGGTGCTTTCATTTTTAATTAAGTTTATTTTTGAACAATAAAATCTAAAGAGTTATTGAACTATAAGTGATGTGTATAATAGACAAAGTAGGAACCGAAATAAGCATGCGGCTCCTGCTTTGTGCCTTGGAAAGATACGTAAGTCGTTTGTGGGTTTGGGTATAAGATTCTATAATAAAATTCCGCAATCAATTTTAGCTTTGCCATTACAGCAGTTTAAAAACGCTTTTAAAGAGAGGCACAAAAAGTCTACTGTTGAGTTACTACACTGTTGAGAATTATTTAGAAGATAAGAATGTGTGGACATAGCTACTACCCGACCCTGTACAAGACAGTAATGACTTAATGTAACTAGTTATGAGTATTATGTTGAGAAGAGAAATCCCCGAGTTTCTTGCTGGCTCTTCTCGGAAGGAACAGCTGTCCGAACTAGCAGTAGAATTGACGATTCAAAAGCACTTGTTGACAAGTTTATTTCAATAAAGAAAATTATGCTATAAAAATTTATGAATTTTTATAGCTGTTGTAGCCAGCGGTAACACCATGCGCCTCTTTCGAGGAGGTCTAGGGTTCAAACCCCGGGCAGGCACCAATGAGTTTTCTAGTAAAACTTATGTGTCTAATTGATAATTGCAATTTATCACACGCTTTTCGGTGAAGGAAAACATCGTAAGGAAACCTGCACATCTCTAGAGAATTCTGGGGATATGTGTAACTTTCCAATCCGCATTGGAGCAGCGCAGTACGTCTTAGCTCCAGTCCTTCTCTCCAAAAAATAAAACGGAGAGAAGAGGCCTATTCCCAGCAGTGGGATAGTAACAGGCCGTTACATACTTACTTTACTTACTTACTATTTGAATAGAGTGGGTAGTAAGAAAACAATAATAGTGAATGCAAGTATCATCACCAAAAGCCATACGTTAGGTCAAACCGGTTCATTATTGCGCTCCGTGCGTCGTCTCCACATTCCCATTACGGGCGAGTTAGGAGACGCGAGCGGCGATAAATAGCGGCCGAGGAGCTCTGCTTTATTTCTCGTGCACAATTTCATTTACATTAGAGGTCCTGAACTGAGTTTCCTCCTGGGAGTCATATGAAAGTAGCGTACAGATTCATGCAAAACAAGTTACGAGCGAGGAGGCAACGTGCCGCAAGCCTTAATCTAGTCCGTAGCGGTCTGACGAGGTGCCGCCACCGCGCTCCAACCCACTTAATTGCTACTAATTGCTACAGCTTATAATATTTACGTACATCGTAAACCAGCACTGAGTACTAATAATTCACGACATTACGCCGATATTTATTCGCTACAAGTAATTTAAAAAGAATAAGGAAAAAGAAGAAGGAGGACTGAAATATTTAGAAAGCCTCACATCGAATCCAGGAAATTACTTTTTACGCCTTGTGGTATCCGGTTGAGTAGAATACACAACCTTCATTTCTTACCGAGGTGTCGTAAAAGGCAACCAAGATAAGTTGACCCACCTTGTGGTATCCGGTTAAGTGGTATAGACGACTCTCTTTCTCACCGAGGTGTCGTAAAATACGACTAAGGTAAGTTAATGTCAGTCTGGCGGCCAGTCGTAAAATACAGAGAAAAATCATGTGAGAACATGTTTATAACATGCTGTGCCAACCCCACTTAGAGTGGGATAAAGGCAGGAAGATGATGAAGTAATTTAAAAAGAAAATGTTAGAAAAAGTAATCCAGATAATAGCACTACGTGATAAGATTGGATTTGCCTTTACAGCGCTCATCCGTAATGTAAACTTGACCAATGAATTTTCATTACCTAATGAAAGCAGAGGGCGTTTGACAGAGAAAAGAGAAGCTATATCGTCGGCCGTAGAAACATCCAATTTTGCAAATTGAAGCTGCATTAACGCACGTAACGTATGCCGCCGTTCCACAATTACGTACTTAAATGCATATCGCTCTCACAAGTAGTCTTTAATACCACTTTTTTTAGATCTAGTGTATCGTTTGCATTTTTATTACACCAAAAAATTCATTCTTAAACCGTTTCAATTCGTACATGGAAACACTTTTATAGGGGTCTCGCTCGGCGTCTCCGACTAATATTATACAAATTTCATTATTGCACGTTTCGATTGACTAAACGGTGTGGTGGCCGCCTCCGCTACCATTTGCGGTCGTTTTATTCTTTTTCTAGTACATTCGAATGTCTCTTAAGCTTGATACGAATTAGTTAAGCAACGAGTCCACCGTAATCTCGTCCGTTTACAATTGCAAACGGCCGCTAACACTGCTGAGTAGTTGCCAATACGCATTTTATTTGCTTTGCTCTACATTTAACTATTCTTTCTTTGAGTGCTATTTGCCAAGTTAGGCTATTACCTGGGATTGTTAACATTATAATTTTATTAAAACGGTCTAATAAATTGTAAAAAAAATATAATTATAATTTAACAGGCTGGATGGTCTTTTACGACATCTGGGTAAGAAATAAGGGTAGGGTCTATTCTACTCAGCTGGATATCACAAGGTGAGTCAACTTACTCTAGTCGCTTTTTACGGCAACTCGGTAAGAAATCAGGGTGGTCTGTTCTACTCAGCCCGATACCACACGGCGGACATACCAAATAATCTATAAAATAATTTTTTATCCTATCTTCGGTTTTACAAGATATCTTTGTGTTGTCGAACGTAACTAATTTGAAAAAGAAATTCGCAAGCTCAACTTTAATATATATGTAACGGAGAGTAACATTAGCCTATATAAATTACGTCTAAAAACCTCTTAGGATTAAGGTTTTGCAAAGTCACAAAAGTGAGCCGTCTAAAAAGATATTGATTACTTTGCTTTTCCATCCCTGCCGTTTATAATACGAAGCGAATAAAACCACTAAGTTTTCAGACTGAAGTCTAATACAAATATTAAAGTACAGGATTACGGTCATTTTCAAGTCTTCAAATGTAGTTAAAGCTAGGAGATTTAATAATCTTTTGCTCGGCAATATTGATAAATATGACGTGAAAAAAGTAAACAAGGGTCAGTTACTATTTCACTGCTGGGCATAGGCCTTTTCTCCTTTTTTTGAAGAGAAAGGTTTGGGTTTACCCACCACGCTGATCCAATAGAGATTGATAGATTACATATATCCCCAGATATATATGGGTTTCGGTGAAGGAAAATCATCCTCACGATGATGTCCTACACCGAAAAATGTGTTACCAATTGCGAATATAAGTTATGCTCGTAAGTTTAATAGAAAAACTTATTCATGCCTGTACGAGGCTTGAACTCATGATCCTTAGAGAGAGGCACACTGTGTCACCGTTTCGCTATCACACCTCTTTTATGTATAAATGCGACATACGAAAGTATAGTATTTTTCTCATCTAATCTGCCAGTTGTAAGAATTTATTTTGAATCAATGTTTAAATATAAAAGCTTTCGAAATACACGAGTGGCTGGAGGGCTATCTGTGAAGCGTTGCAGGTAAGGTTACCGCTTATCGAAGACGGGCGACGCGACGACTCGATCGTATATCTGATTTGAATTTCGCGCATTACGGCCCATCGCACCCCGTCCTCCCACGCCCTCGGTAAACACTCCAACACTTTAAGTAACTGCTCTGAATTTCGTCGGGAAACGTCGGCTGACGCTTATCTTGTTCCCTGGAACAACAGTTACGTAAATATGGAAAGAGTTCGCAACCGTCGAGCATTTCATTATACATGACCTGTTGAACGCCTCGAATTTTTTTTTATTATTTAATAATACGATCCAATAAATATTATATAATACAAATAATATTTGTAACAAAATTTTGCGGCTAGAGAAATGTTTTGACAAGGAATCATCATAAGTCGTTCTTCATTGCTGAAGTCGCGTCTATATTAAAGTCTAGGTAACTATAGCCTTCCATATTGTTCGGTCTCCGGGCTTTTTTATAGTGGTTGTATGTTATTTTACTTGATCAGACTAGGGCGATACGATACGTTGCCTCTACTTTTTCTATAAATATGTTTTTCCTAGCTATTTGACCGTGGACGTCGACGTCGCTATTTGGACGTATGTCAACTTGATTAAAGTAACACAAAACTTTTTCTAGCATCAACTCGAAAGTCTAGTTTTAATGCAGCTATTTCTAATAGATTAATTTGTTTAAATCGATGTATATGGTATTCGTAGCACCCTTCAAGATTTATTCACCCTTCTGAAAACGAATAATGTATGTAAATAATTTTTTACATATATTTTATGTATCGTTGTAATTTAATCTCAACTAGACATTGTAATGTTAAAATAACGTGATTAAATCCGCAGCTTAAGAGATTGAGACAGATACTTTTTGCAATTTTATTTGCGACTATAAAATACTAGCTGATCCCGTGGATTCACCCGCATGGTGCTCAGTGAGTAATATAGTTTTTCCCACGTAAATCCTGACCCCACAAATCCGTTCAGTAGTTTTTGAGATAACCGGTCACATACAGACAGCATTCGAGGACTTTGTTTTATCATATGTATAAATAACTAGTAGGAGCTGATTTATACCTATTCTTTACATAAGACTTTTTTAACGTCGCTTAGAAATACGATTTTATTTCGATAAAAACAAAAGGCGGTAAAAAGGAAACAGTAACTCGTTTAACGTACCTTGCTATAGTTGTATGTGAACCTCTCACCTAGTCTCCGGTTCCCACGCTCCGCCTTCCGTTTAACGGCAATCAGGACCAGGCTGCGACGCTCTGTCAATACCGAGGCGAGAGGTTTCTCTGATAAACTTATCTCGGCCTCCCCTCCCTCGCTTTGCCGATTCGTCTTCGTTTATCTCTCACGTACATAGGCATGTTCTAACGTTATTCGCGTCATATAATTCGTGTACTTTACTTTAATACAAATCGCACTCAAACTTTTGACCTTTTTTTTATTTCAGAATGATTCTATATGAGCAAATGGTAGATTCTGGTTTAACTTAATGCTTAAATTGATTGAAAATTCGTGACCGAAATTAAATGTTAATAAACTTACTTCTCTCTTTTTAATTATCTCATAATGCCATATTATATTGGATATTACAGAATATAGCGGTTTCTGAATATTTTTAATACTAGCTTCGCCCTGGGTTACTTATTGGAATTCTTCTTTAAGCATAGCGTAAAACCTGTTTACGTACGCAAAATTTCTTAACAAACCTTTCAGCCGGTGGAACACGAAAGCGGGTCACACACACACACACGCACGCACGCAAGCCCACACACACAAGAACACACACACAATCCTCCCCTCTCCCACACACACACGTTCTCACAAAATTTTGAACAGAAGGACGGAACAGAAGAAAATCTGAACACAATTTCAAGGTATATTTAAGTCCCTGTTCTGTTGGTTCCTGTTTAATTGGTAAAATATTAATAAGTCTTAGATATACCAATATAATGCATTTCAGTAACAATTTTCAAAAGTTATTTAACGATATTTACCAATACACTATTATAATATTTTGTTCTAATTTAAAAGTTTGACCCGCTTGGCCGGTTGCCCGGACTACGTAGGATTTCGAATGGAACCAGAAATTTCGGTAAAAGAACACAAACGCAAAATCTTATAAAATACCTGTAACGCCAACTCACATGCGAAAAGTTCAGTAAACATGTACTTTACTTAGGTGAACTCGCTTTATACTGCACTATCTTGCATCGTGCAACACTCGACAGCAATCCGCAACCGCATAAATATATGTACTAATGTTAAAACTTTGACCATTTTAGTAATTCTACACGAGCAATGAAATAACATTGTCGCCAGAAAACAATGTCGAGTTACTCCATTCGACGTTGTTCTTGTGTATTATAGTTCTCCTATCTTATTCTTAATTTCTTTATTAGATCTTAGACTGCTTATTTTTTATACTTTGTGGCAAATAGCCCACAATGATATCCGGCATATAAATAATTAATCTGTAATGTATTTTTAATTAAGTACCTGGTTGATACCTGAGCCTAGCTCGATAATTTTTTACAAAATAAAAAAATTATAAGGTAGTTGGGGATCCATCCTAGGTATTACATAAAACCTAACTAAATCGATTTTTCTCCCCCAAAACCCCTACAGGAAAATCGTTGGACCCGATTCCGACATTCCGAAATATATATATATATGAGATACACACACGAGTAACTCATTTAAATATTAAAGATATAATACTGACTTATAAACTATGTTCAGATATAGCTCAGGGACAATATTTTATCTAAATAAAATAATCTTTTATCCCATTCAAACTGGGGTCAGCATAACATGTTTATAATATAAAAATAAATAAGTAACAAGTTGTTCCTTGATTTGGCTAGGTATTTAAGACCAGCTTGCCTGCCTACAATTTATTTTAGTCGCCTTTTGCGACACCTCGGTAACAAAGAGTGTGGTCTATTCTACTCAGCCCAATACCACACGGCTTACAATACAGTGTATTTATTTTATTTTAATAAAATTGTTCTATGCCAAAAACGTAACTACCGTGACTCCTTAATTTATCTTATTACGGTACATTAAGTAATCATTACGTATCTACATAAGAAATCCGAATGGAAGAGATAACAAAATCGCTTTACGTATTACATTCTACTTCAGAATTATTTTATGCCTTTTTTATATGTCTACACATTTTTATAGGATCGTAAAGGTGAATTAAAAAAACATCAACTGAGCGGCTGAATATTTTGTAAGCGTATTGACGAAGGCAAAGTTGTTACAATGATATATTGTAGTAGCAACGAACACTTTTCTCTGGATTTCTAATAGAATCTACTTAATTTGAATACCCTTGTTTAATATAGTTGTTATTTATTTAACGTTCTTAATTGGTATTCGATATATATAATGCCGTGTGCCGTGACAAACTTAGCTTACTCGTTTTTAACGATACCTTGGTAAGAAAGATTTGGTAAGATACCACACGGTGGGTCAACTTACCTTAGACGCCTATCACAATACCTCGTTAAAAAATTAGGTTGATCTATTTTACTTAGCCAGAAACCACACAGCGGGTCGAATTACCTTAGTCGCCTTTTATGACAGCTCGGTAAGAAATGAGGGTGGTCTATTCTACTTAGCAGCACACGGTGGCTTAAAACTCTCAAGTGTTTACAAATCATATAATCAATCGCTCCTTTGTTATACTAAAAAATATATCCAAATCAATGGAGTAAAAATTTAATGACTTCTTTCATCTGCGCATTAATATTATTCCAACCACGAGTGATCAGCGAAGGTAGTCAAGAGTGAAATGCGATGCTTTTCACCGAAACAATTAAATTTCGCACACACCGATGGGATTAAGGGCATATTTGAGGGCGGGAAGGCTCAAGTTCAAGCGGCAGTAAGCTCCAGCGTCTTAAGTCCGCTCGGTTAAACTGAGATCTTTGCGTCGATGTCGGATACTCGATCGGATTCAATCGATATAACGTCGGGCGCTTATACCTAGCATGGCTAAATACAATTTACCTTTGTTATTTTTCGTGTCATTAAACTGCGTCGCGATTTCGAACGCTCGATCGGGATTGCGAGCTCTGATGCGAATTGTTTGTGAGCTTTTGTTTCCCACTCCGGTCGCCACCGACGCGACATCAATTAACGTCCCCCGAACAGAATTTTCTTCATGCCCTTTCGTATCGGGAACAGATTTAATAAAATTATCGATACCGAAATAAGGCTAAATAATCCGTTTCAATTTTTCTCTTTTTGTGATTGCGAGAAATGTAAAACGATTTGAAAATAAAAAGCATTGGTAAATGACAGGCGAATCTCATTCGTGATTTACTATTACTTATGGTAACATTTATCAAGCGTGTCCCCTCGTTTGCGTGTTACTGACGCAAATGGTGACCGTATTACTAAAGTTAACTTCAGTTTATTTGTAAAATTTTATCGGCAATGACAAACTGCGAAAATCTGTACTATTGTTTAGCGAACGAACTGCAATATGTGATCTTTGTATGTTTTTTAACCATTATTAACATGTTTAGATCAAGTATACATTACACAATACATCCTCCTGCCCTTATCCCACTCTAAGTGGGGTCGGCACAACATGTGACAAACATATTGTCACATGATTTAGCTTACGTATTTTGCGACCGGCCGCCTGCCTGACGTTAACTTAGTCCTAATTTACGACAACTCGGTAAGAAAGAGGGTAGTCTATTTTACTCAACCGGATACCACACGGCGGGTCGACTTACCTTAGTCGCCTTTTACGACACCTCGGTAAGAAATGACGGTGGTACTATTCTATTCAACGTCAGGTATACATTACACAATATTTAAAGTTTTATTTCAAAATAAAAATGTTCATTTTTAAGCGACGTTCGAATGTTAGCAAACGCTCCATAATCACACGTGTCGGCTCTCGACTGTAATCTAAGCTTTACAGTTTAGCATCACGCGTTGATTATTCATCCTTATCTAGGCATAAAATTTGATGGAAAGACACTCCACACGTTCTAGTCTCACACTCACTTCCTCGCGTTAATGCAAAAGCACGTAGTTTCATGTCGGTGTAGAAAGTTGTGCAAAGTGCACAAAGTGCGCGAACACCGCAGCAAAGCCTTCATTTGTCGGCTCGTGACGTCCGCGTGACAAATGTGGACGAGACTTTATGCACCGTACCTACAACGAGAACGCGCCGCGATTATGCACCGCGATGAAAAATGTATCTCCGAGTTTTAGTCTGTCTGCCAAGCGGTTTTTAACGTAACAATTTGTCATGAAATATCTATGTGTTTTATGCATGTATTCTTTTAAATGGGCGGACTCTTAAGAATAAAGGAGACATTTTTGTATAAAACAATAGACTTATACATAAAATGGGATATTTATAATAGAATATTTTTACATAAAAAAAATGTCAGCAATTCTGACGTAAAATAAATGTTCTGTGCAACTGCGTTGTCTTATAAATTAGTTCTTCAGTTAGATCTTGTATAAGCGAGATTCATATTGTGAAATAAATCCCTTTGTTTCTATCTTACTGTCTATCTTATCGCGATAAAGTCATTACTACTGAACACATTTTCTTGCATTTTTCTCTAATAGGCAACATGATTCATAAAAAAGTTTAAGTTATTTGTTGAGGTTTTGTGTATTTTCGTTAAAGTTAAACGATAATTTTTAAAATTGTCGAAAAAAAATCAAGCGGCCTGGGAGCATCGAAAACGTTATTTAACCTCTTTGAGATGTTAGTAAAGTCAATCAATGGCAGAACTTACTCAAGTCATAACATTTTCTACTACCTGTGCAAATATACAGCGAGTTAGTTAAAAAAATCATCATCATGATTCGCCTGCCTAGATTCCACTGAGTACGGCACAACATGTTATGAACATGTTATCAAATGACTAGGTATTCTACGACCACCTGCCTGACGTCAACTTACATTAGTTTTTTACGGCACCTCGGTAAGAAAGAGGTTTGTCTATTCTACTCAGTCTGATACCACACGGCGGTCAACCGAATACCACATAGTTAAAAAATATATACAATAATACAGAAATATTCCATTCATAAATACGCATTACTTCCTCGAACTACATACAACTCCACAACAGTTAAAAAGTTTATTTCTAGTAAAACGTTTTGTAGAGAAATTTATAAGTTGAAGTTTGTGACGTTTTAACTTTTTATAGAAAACGAGGAAGTAAAAATAAAATGAGAACATAACAAAAGGAGGATAACAAAGTGCTCTATTCCACCGGCGTTAACATAATTTAAGCCTATGTACTTTTCTACACGGATTTCACTTGGTAGAGAAATTTCTATTGCTAGAGGTTTGGGTTAACGTAGATTGGGTAATTTATATCTGCCTCCACCCTCCCCCGCCCGTGGGGAAGATACAAGCTCTGAAGAGAGCAATACCGTTACTTAAAATTGCTTAATGGATCGATTAAACGCAGAGTTTAATTATAAAATACATTAATTCAAGTCGAAGCTATTTTTTTTAAATCATTACAAACGTCTTCTATCCTTATATTGTCTACTAATACTAAAGTTCAGTGTGATAAATTATTTTTTTATAAACATCCTCTAGACTGATGAAAGTTAAGAAAGAAAGCCCGTGTGTAGATTTCTGTCTTCTTAACATTAATGTTCACAGATTTTGATCCAAGAGTCCTCACAGTTGTTTATATTTTTATCTTCGTCAAACACAATTATAAGTATTTCAATACGCTGTTGTGATTATACGATATGATAGAATATGCACCATTATGATTCTAGCTCCAAACTCTCATTTCTTCAGTAGAAGGAGTAATGTCAACCCGTAATAAGACAAAACCTAGAGCAGATATTTCTGAATTTTCTATAATACCTTATATGTTATATTGATATGAATTCATACTTCCATACTATTATTACGAAAGTCTGTCTGTCTACTACACTTTCACGTCTAAACCACTGGAATCATCTTGATTGATATCTATTAAGTCATAATAATTAATTGAAAGTATTTGAACCGCCGTGTTGTATCCGGCTGAGTAGAATGGACCACCCTCTTTCTTACTGAGGCATCGTAAAAGGTGTCTTAAGAAAGTTTATGTCATGCATTTGGCCGGCCTTAAAATAACTAGCCTATGTAACATGTTAAAAACATGTTGTCTCGACCCCACTTAGAGTGGGAAATGGGCAAGAGAATAACGATGTATGATGACATAGTTAAGGTATTATAACATCTAAATTGACTTAAACGAAGTTGCGGTTACACATAGCAAAATATATCCAAATAGATACGACGAACATCGTTTAACCTAATGTATGCTCCAACATTTTACTGTCGCATCATTAGGTGTCGTGTTAGAGTCTATCGCTATACAATTGATGTTACACGAATCCCTATAAAGCGCTTTATCATTTGTCATACGTTTAGTTAAAATATGAAATTTCCTTTGTGCATAGAACTGAAGTTATAAATGTTTTTAAAATGGACGCAATCCTTTAACTGTATTCATGAATTGTAGATACTAGTAGTATATTCGTAATAATTAAAAAAAAATGTATCTGAGAGTAAGTAAATAAAAAAATGAGTCTTTAAATATAAATTAATTAATGTATGGAACACTTATACACGATCATCATTCCCCAAAGTAAGTAACTTAATACTTGTGTTATGGGTGATTAATAACTGTTAGATATATACTTATATAATTTAACATTCATATTTTAATACCTTATACACCCAGACCCGAAGAAAGAACAATTTTTTCTTAGAAAATTTTGGCCCTCGGCGGGAATCTAACCCGCGACCCGCGGAGCTGTAGGTAGGGTCACTGCCATTTGCGTCAACAGGCCAGTCAAATGTCTATAAATCGGAGAATAGGTTCTTGAATTAACAAAGAATTGTGTTTTCCGCTTCAACAAAAAACAATGTTTTCAGTATTTATGACAGACATTTGCTATTAAAATAGTTATTTATAATAAATTGTAATAAGATAATAATGTTCCTAATAAAATTATATTAGCAACAAAAGAATATGAAAATTTCAGAAATATTAATGAAAAGAATAATAATGTAATATTAAAATGAACACTTATGGTTAATTAGAAAATACCACCAACTTTTTATTGTAACTTGTTTTTAAAGTAATACAGCTTTAACAGTGAAGATTTACAAAAAACCGTAGCTTTATCCTTTTCATAAATCACTTTAAGTAATTTATTTGCTGTTGACGGCAAGGCTAAAGATTGTGTCACGTATATTCAAATGAAAAAACTGTATATTGTTGATAAACACGCGAGAAATTTAAAGCATAGGTAAAATATAGTACGTTATTAACGCTACAAAGTAATTTAATACGTAAATACACTTTTATATTTATATTATCTGTTCTTTCTGTTACTCAAAGTCTGAATGGATCCCTTTTAGGGATAAGTCCGCTTTTGTACATGCAATTTTTTTTTTAACTTTGTCATTTTTTTTATATACATGTACTAGTCCAGCCAAGCGTTGCTGTAGCTCAGTTTGATTTCGTACTCCACTCGAAACAGAACTCAACAGATAAAAAATATGCTCCAATGACGCCACCAAACTTTAGAGAATCGAATAGGATCATTCTAAAGATGTCTGAAAATTTCATTAAAATCGGTTCAGCCATTTCGGAGTCCCTAATGGACGTACAGACAAACATTCCTTTTATATATTAAGATAAAGATAATAAATTTAAATGGCATTTATTTTCGGCAAGAAATTATGTTAGTTAAGTATGTTAGTCAGTTATATAATACGGTTTCAAAGAAATTTTAAACAGTTTCGTATTTATTAAATTTTCTTATTTTAATCATTTAGTATAGTCACATAACTGCCGTGCTAGTCGCAAAGCCGCTATCTTACAGTAACCGTATTACTTATAGCAAGATGTTATTCTTAAATTAATAGACAGTAGTTCAAATATAGAGAATTCATTTGACATGGCTAAAAAAGTTGTCTTAAAAAAATTATATTGAGAAATTTGTGATTGAATTCGCAAAAATGGTACAATGTAGATTTTATTGTTTTGTGTAATGAGTACTCAATGTTAAGCCCTTTGACTTGATAAAGTATATTAAAATTCAATCAGTGACTCGAACCGTAAAGCAGTACAGATTGTCGACTGATTTTGCCACCCTCTTTCTTCCATAATTTTGCGACTCACCCAATTTCATGATGATATTTACTTAGTGCTGTCAAGTACAATAATAGCAATTAATTCTTCAACATTGCTATCCCTCAGAATTGTTCATTCTCGAAACAAACAAGAACAACTCAATAAATTTTGAAATGGAGTTATCTTGTTTTTAATACTGTTGTTATGTTAGACAAGGGAGAACCCGCGGCATTTTGGAAATATTTTAATCAGGGAAAACAGTATAAATAAAGATACAACTTATAATTAGGTTAAACAACATAGATTAAGATTTACCGTTATTTAGAACTTTGTATATATGATTGTAATAATAATTACAATCAAGAGCAGCAAAAATTTTCATTAAAATATAATGCCATATACATTGTCTTAAAATTTAATTGCAGTTAAATGTTGGTAAATTTACCAACGAGTATCACGAGCTGAGGATTTTTTTTTATATGTGTATATGTATTTTATATGTGTATGTAATAAAATTTAATAAACTACCACGCACCAATCACTCAACCATGCAATACATCACTCACTTTACATACGCGCCCTTTCATACATTAATAATATAACTAACTAACCAATCTTAATATAAACTTCAAACTATATTTATAATTCCCAAGTGAGTAAGTACTTTATAAGCAAAATTTGCTCATAACGAAATATATTGTTTTAGGTGGAATGCAAAAAAGCACAACCGAAAGAAGTAATGCTTCCGGCTAACTTGGCGAAGACGAGAGCCGCAGGACGCGGCGCCTATGGTGAGTTGCTAGGTAGCGCGATGGCAGCCGGCGGCGTCCGGTACGCTCCCTATCCCGTCCACGCGCCCGCGCAGCTCCTAGTGACGGGCGCAGGAGCAACCGGCGCCGCTACTATGTACCGTCGCGCGTTAGCCGCCTTGCGCCCGACCCCGCGGCCCCCACGACCAGCAATTACGCCCATCACCATACCGCCTCTAGCCTACTCCGTTTCCGAACTCCTCGGCGCCCATGCTCTCGACATCCCGACCATTTACTCACCACTTACCCACACCACACTACCCACTCCATTGCCTCTTTGATCCGCGATCCTTTTCCAGCAACATCCACATCAACCTTTCTAAATGAACTTGCCAACTACCTTTCAGTATTATTTAATTAACTTACGTTCATATAGTCAAATTGTGCTGCATCGGCGAACTTTCCCATTCATTCCACTCCTTCGTACTTTCTTACATTCCTCTCTTCTTCTACCCTTGCGTTCGATTTTAATGTATCTAAGGAAACAAATAATGTCCAATGTGTCTTATTTTAGTAATTGCCATTAGACAATCAGTTAGATAGCAGATTTTCGAAATATGTACTGACATAAAATAGTAAATATTATAGAGACAGCTATACAAAGATTTATATAAAGATTACATTTTTATGAACATTAGAAAAATCATCTGGAACAATTTTAAGTAGGGTAATAGAAACAAATATTTTTCTACCAGGTTTGTAGGTGCTTAATGCCATTTGATTTTATAAATAGATAGATGATAATAGTACTAAGCCTGGTATTTATTCTAATTTTATGTAGTTTTTAATATGGAATAATTATTAGGGGCCATATGGTTCTGCTGATTCTTGCCAGTCTTGCTACATATCCATCCATTATAAACAACTAAAGCAGCTTAGAAACAAATTTCTAGATACGGCGGTACTTACGGCTGATTTAAATAATGAATTTTTTGACATAATATTTTCTTAAATGATTATACTCTTTAGCTTTTTTATTATAAATAGCTTTGCAACTTGATGTCGGCTTTTCAAAAATGTTATCATTGGAAGAAAGGAGGTACCTATGAACAGTCGATGTTTCTTATGAATTTTGTGAGATTTTAGCCGATATTTTGTTATACTTTTAGTTATATTTCTTTTTATTTCTATTAGAATAGACACAATATTAACAATAACTTTGTGGTTAGTACTTATTAGATGATAAATAATTTATTTTTCTTCTTAATAATGTCCATCTTTATTTATATTTAGTTTGGTTTTTTTAGTTTTCTTACCTAATAGTTGATATATGTTACCTTTAACAATTAAGTGTTAATAATTCACTCAAATGTGTATTATCAAACTAGCTCTCGTATAAGAACTAATTGATAGTATTAATTGTATTAACTAATTAAGTAGGTAAATTCGGTAGTGTCTAGATTAATAAATATCATTTTTAAAATATTTAAAGATGTATGTTTGTTTAACATGTTTAGCTTTAGACTAACAATATGTAGAATAGATTAACGATTGAGTCAAATTATATAATCATCTTTGGTGATAGTCTACTAACATACCCCATTGAAGTCATTCTAGTAATTTTTGAATCGTAGTAAAATTTAGAATTGTTAAGTGTTCTTCTTACTATAATAGTCTAAGTATATATTATATGACACGTATGTTTGTACAATCCACACGAACATTTTCGCCAAGCAAAATAGTGTCTCACGGCACACTTCAAATTTGAATACAATGTTTAACTAGTACACACGATTGTATAAATTAAGGTGTAAGGTTCGATCAATTTATGTAAATGTTTTTACATTTCTAGATTTCATGTGGTCATTGGGTGCTCTTCCTGATGGTAAGTTTATTATTCACATTATATTATTAAATTCAAACCATTTTATGATTCCTGCATCCTCAGTTCATTGGTATATCTGAACAAGTCTAACCAATATACCTTTAAGCTCCCAAACTTCAATAATTCAATTTGCACTTAAGCATACCAAAACGGATCATGATTGCATATAATTGACTTGACAATTTACTTTAACGTGTAATGCAATAGACAGGACGATATGCCTAATTAATGGATTATCAAATACCATGTCGAGGTGTGCCATCCACCGTAATGGATCACGTGGCCTGACAGATACACTATTTTGATTGGCAATAATATGATAAACGATCCGGAGTGGTAATCATATCAGGCTCCGTCGACCGCCCATCAATCATCCACATTTTTATACCGGAATCCATGTTCACAAAGCCGATATTGCAAACATATTGTTTTATATGTAACTTTAGCGATAATATCTGTTTGGAACTAGCTCACACTGTTCTCGTGCTGCGATCTAGTTTAGCCATAGTTTACTCTGTTATTTAATAAGTTTTGTTAATGAAATGCCGTAAGACGTTCCTTAATTGCATAGAATCGTCGTTAGTCCACTAATAGTTCGCTACATTTAACGATGTTTACGAAATATCATCTGCTGGACAATGTCCAAAGTGATATTGTACCGAGTTCGTACAATATACTAACCTAATTTTCATGTCGATCCTAAAATCACATCCTATTCTTACATGCGTTACCTACCTACTAATGTACGCAAATGCAAAACATAGGCAGGCATTTTATCTAATTTTACCACAATTAAAATCATATTGAGTTAAAATTTGTAGTCTGTTTATTAAAACTTCGGTGTAATAAAATTATTTTTTTACTAAAGTTATTTGTTTGTTTTAATAATGTTTGTAGCCACTAATTTTTGTCTGTTTGTTGTGCAGGTTTCCCCGCAGCATACGCCGCCTACGCGGCAGGACGTAGCTATTCGGGCTATCCTAGCTTCGGGCTGCCATACCCCGCAGGTAATCCCCTGGCGAGCTTGCACCACCAACTATCCGGCAATCACTACCACCACTTGGCAACACTACTGCCATACCACCCACTCGAGCTCAGTGGGGTTTACAA
The DNA here is from genome assembly GCA_947086495.1 of Morpho achilles. Classification (NCBI taxonomy): domain Eukaryota; kingdom Metazoa; phylum Arthropoda; class Insecta; order Lepidoptera; family Nymphalidae; genus Morpho; species Morpho achilles. The sequence goes on from CAMTZB010000019.1 coordinate 13,238,889, forward strand.
TGTACACGCCATGCATCTGTGAACTCGCCCGACGACAATGCATTCCACTAACTGCTAACGATTCGCAATCCACACTTTTCCTTAACCGACTTACTCCAAAAACCATTTAAACTATTTAACCCATATAGCTTCACGTTATCTATGATTTTAGTAACTATATCCTAACGTATTATTTCACTAACTTGTGCAAAGGCAACGAGAAAAGTTCGTGTGAACTCTCACTAACAACTTTACTAACAAGTTAACACCTTTAACAATGACTGAGCCATCTAGATAAATCTGCCACGCCGTCAATTACAAAACGTCCAAGTTTTGAGAAATTCTATTTATTGTTTGTCTTGAGATTTTGTTGGAAGAATCCGACCAAATGCGAGTGCTACGCTCTGTTTACAAACGATTCCTCCTAACGATTCTCAAATGCTACGCGTCAAGCAAACACTCTAGCGCAAATACCGAGTTAGGTTGGCCGCTGTCTCTACCCGAACCCCCTCCACCCTAATTCTTGCCACCCTCTGCGTGGTCCACGGCCCTATTTCGTCACCGCCAAGTATTGCCTACTCCTCATTAAAAGAGAATCTTTTCAGAGAGATTTAAACAGATTCAAACAAAAGTACTGAAAAAGTGACGTCCTTTATGTGGTAACTTGTATGTAAATCTCCGACTTGGTGAGAAAATTTTTCACTAATTAAACGATAGAGTTTTAGACGACTCGACAGAAAGTATTTTTTTAATATGGCTGTAATTTCTGCAAAGGAAAGAAAAGTAAAGTGCTCCGTCAAATACGGTCACGAAAGCGCCTAATCGGTATGAGTGGGAGTTACGCGCAGCTGTTCAAACACTCTTGTTATTTGTCCTACATAGCGTATTTTAGTCCGTTTCATTCTTCAGTGATTAAGCTTCGGTTTCTTATTTTATCTAGACTACTAGAATTCTCAATGTTAAATTATTTTAAATTCGTAGGATAATAACTGTCGTCTTGAGGAGAACTATCTTTAATCCAAAACTTGATCTAGAGGCTTTTACTCAATAGATTTTACTGTCGATGTGCCTATGGTTTAGTTATGTTTTTATTTCGTATTAATCAAACAAATCGTTTCGCACTAATTACTTTTAAGCTACCGTTTTACCGCACGCGAGACAGACGTTTCAACCCACTAGCGTATAAAAACACGACAATTGCGACATTAGTCATGTTATAATTTAGATTTTTTACTAAAAATAAAATATTTCTACAATAGACAATTGTGATTCAACTTAAATATTATTAAGAATTTGATTTGGAAATATTTGTCCTGTTTACTTTTTATTTTCGGCACAGGCATGACCTGTAATTCATTTTGACCGTATTTCAATATATTATATGCAAAAAAATTGTGTTTCGTACAATTTTTATAAAAATGGTATAAAGCTTCTTTTTAAAAATACCATGAACGATATTCTTCTTCTTAATCTCCTTCTATTAAATTATTAATTTAATTCACTTAGACGTATGTATTTACATATTAAAGTGCATACCTTTTTAAAATATTTCACTAAATATTTAAAATATTACTTGATGATAAGCAAGTTAGAATATATTATCTAAAACACATAATCCGCAAGGGTATACTTGCGACAGTTTGCACAACGACGCCGAATAAATCGGCAATATTTCTTAGCCCGACTTGTGATCCGTCATAAACCGAGCGTAAATAGAAAAAAGTATTAGGGGCTGCCAATAGTAGAATTTATTTGAGCAAGTCTGTTTTAAATGAAACGTACAAATTTTGTGAAACTTGGGTAAAATATATGTTTTTTATGTGTTAATTATTGGATTTTTTAGTAACTATCGAACGAAATTAAAACAAATTTTAAACAATAGCACGAACTTTATAAGTGTAATCTAATAATACTTAATGATAGACACGTCTAGCTTACTTGAGCTACTTTTAATGAAGTTTGCAATATAATAGCTATATTAATAAGCAATCTTTTAAATTTATGTATAAATTTTCTCCAAGAGCAGTATTGACATTCCTTCTTTGTCTGAAAGTGGAGTAAAAAATACACATCATTTCCGACGATGCAAAAATAGATATTATTATTGGATGGTTCTATTTCAACGTGAAATATATCAAAAACTTTCCGGTACACTTTCTAAAGGGCCCACAATCAAGCGATAAACCGTACGGATCAAGTAACCATAAATGTAATCTGCATATTTATTGAAAATTTTAGCTTAGACTTATTACTATTCATCATGTAGCGAGTAATGCGCGGAGATTAGGTTAGGTCAACCAGTTTATCTCGTTAGATATAATCTTTATAGCGTTTAATAGCATTTTATAGTGTTGTATAACATTTTAAACGTATTTATATTCAACATAGCACGCTGTAGCAGATAGAATTTAAATTTTTCTAGCATATAAATAAGACTGAACACAACTTATAAACACATCCTAACTGAAAATAAATCGTGCTGGGAAAACATCTACTGTCGGCTTAGTTATGAAAGGGTGCATGCACACTGCAGTCTATTCTTCTCTTGTTTATGCTGACTTCGACAGCCTCATCGGGAGAGCAGGCAAGAATAAAGTTAAGTAGAGAATGGGACTTAGGACCTAAAGTTAATTGACTTATGAGACCCCAACAATTTCATTATATACCATTAAGGATATATGAACGCTTTATCGTATAGGAATAACGTAGACTAATATTGCCTTTCGCGAATAAAGGATTTCAATTTCTATAATGAACTACAAATAAGAGATGTTGCATCGGATCTCATTAATGAAGGCAACATGGTCGATAAAAATTGTGAAACTATACATTATCGATTTTTAAGGTTTCGAAATTGAAAGTATCTAGGATCCCAATTTATTTATTACGCCGGTGTAGAAAATAGAAAATTAATTTCGTATTATTCAACTCGTTGGCGTTGTCAATTTGGTGTTCGTTAATAAATTAATATAGTTCTTGCCGAGGGTAATTACAATAAACAATATATAAATGTTCGCTGTAAATTAATGACACTGATTAACCGATGTGAAATTTATTGCCTTCATATTTGAATATCTGCTGCAATTTCCTCAAACGATAAAAGTTCGCCACAGGAAATAGTCCTTGTTTTAGTAGTTATATAATATAAAAAATAAAAATAAAATAAAAAATAACCCACGTCGTTATTTCATTTATTACTCTAATAATTTAGATTGACTGATCAACGGATGTGATGAGTTTCTTTAACACAGGCCTTGCAACAAAAAAAATTGTTTTGCCTCAATAATGCGACACACTAAGGTATAATAAAAATGACCTTACTTTAAAAAAAAATTCTTTTGTTTCTGAATAGTTCACGTAATTACTGAACATAGCTTTCCCATAGCCTACTAACTTCTTATGAGGCCAATAATCAGAACTAGAACCGGTCCTTAACTCTAAACCTACAGTTTTACAACCTCTGTTATATTATATTCAGGAAATTTAATTGCTCTTTCTCATAAATAAAGTAATGTTGTGTTCAGTCAATAAATACTATTGCAGTTAGATATCTAAGAATAACTTTTTCAATATATCAATTAGACAGATAAGATGTGTAGACAATTAGCTTAGGTATTAATTTTGATAATTACTAAGTTTAGAGGATGAGTAGGAATATTTCATCTTTTAGATATTCATTTGCGTAGTTCGCCAAATATTTCTAGGATTAGTTTAGATTTTGTTTAATCAATAAAAATAATATAAACGAGCTTGAAAAGTGTTATTTTAATACCTAATTGAATATTTGCTATAATTATAATGTATACTTATGTAGATATACACCTACTTTGTGTTTCAAAGTTATTTCTCTATTATATTTTATATATTTACACTGCTTAAGCGATAATGTTATTAATAATAATATTTATTGTTATTGTTGTGTAATATTTTTGGATGCAAGTATTTATGCTACCTTCTTCGTGTTAATGTAATTATAACGATTTAATATTTTAAAATATCCGGAAATTAATAAAATTTGTCTCATACAACCAATCGAAAGAATAAATAAAAATTCGGCAATGCCGTCGCTTCATCGCCGCGCCTCGCAATAATTAATTTCATCGAAACTTAAAATTTTTATCGAAATATTTCAAAAGATATATAAGTTAATTCGATCATAAAATCGCTACATGTGCGACCGTCCTTATCGCCATCCTCTAAACTAGTCATAAATAAAATAAGCTTGAATATAATATCGTGTAATGTAATTATATGTTTAATGTGTGGCTATTGGTCATAAGCGTATATTATTAAACCCATATTATTAAATTGTATCGTTAAATTTGATATTAAAATAATAGCGCATTTAAACGTTTTATCCATGAAAAATTATTATTTGTTATTAGTTTTCTAATTTACCAGGTAATAATCACGTTGACTCACCCCGTATTTTGAATCTACTTATACGTATTTGCGTGTTTAGAACTTATAGGTTTTTGAAAGTATTTGATGTTCGATTAAATATGTACCGTAACATATAATGATCCCATTCCCCTTGCATTTTGGTTGTGCGTGATACAAAAAGAGATTGATCGAAACATTTCTGTCATAATATGCGTATAAAACTTAAAATATACCACATTTAGCAATCAATTTCCAAGTTCCCAATGAAGAAAATAGAGATACAATAAAACAAATAGATGTAAAGTTGTGGAAATGTTGTTTACTCTTTCTTCATAGTTCCCGTAATTTTTAATTTGATGTTAGTATTAAAAAGCGCAATTTTATCTGGGCTCCGAATATTAGCTACTTTTTGACACACTTTTGTTTTATTAAGCGCCGCGGTTCTGTCGGAGCCCTCCCCAGTTCCGTGGCGGGCTTTGTAGCTTTTTTTATTTTGTTGCCGCAGGTGTAGTGGGAGTTATACCGCCGGAAAGTCGTCTGATGGTCGGTGTGGAGTATGTAAACCCGGGTGGGCTCGGGCAGGGCTCGTAGGCCGCCGCCGCCGCCCACGCCTCGCCTACCGACCGCCACAAGCCACAACCTTACCGCTCTTTATACCGGAAACGGGTCCCGAAATATCTTACGAAAAACAAATAAATCTTTTCTCAAACGAACATCTCTTTGGTATCACGCCCTCCATTCTCCCTTGAATCGCAGCTAAGGAATGCAATGTCGCTAGGTCGTGCTAAAATTTATAACAAAATCGGCGATTGTTCGCAGATGCGTACGTACATAGCGCCCGGCTAGGTTGCCCCTATAGCTCGATACGAAATTTTGATATCTAATCAACGCGGTATCCTTCAGGAAGTTTATCCAATCTATTAGATAAATAATTTAGATATTCGTAATGCACAATTTTTAAATATTGTATGGTATATTGTAACCCAATGTGTCAAATATTCTAATGTACTAAATGTGTTATTTAAGTCACTAGTATTGTTCTTATCACTGTTTCGACATATCGTCTTTAATTTTAATCTTAAGATTATGGTATTGTGAAGCCAATATATTTTAAAATAAAGGAATTTTCCGCTAAATAAGCATAACGTTTTATCGTTTACTGTCCAACTGATTGCTCGACAATCGAGGTCGATCACGGCCCGCTTATTTACCATTCGTTCGCTTATCGATTGCAACCAAAATAAACTGGAAGAAATAGTGTGTAGCGTGGAGTCGGCTAGCGTGCGGTGAAGTTTGATTATTCTTTATTATGATCCAAGTTTAGTACCTCCGCGGTTCAATTTAATTTTAACGTTGGTTTTCCGTTTTCTGACTCATCCAATGCGGCACGTGCAGCGTGGGGTCTGCGGCGAAACCCCCCTTGATAGGCCAGTAACCGCGTAAACATGCGTGCGAAGACAAGCAGTCTCAGAGTAGAACGGGCCGTTGTTTACTTATGCCAATGACTCTACCTTTAGCGCGCACGTGCGACCGCGGTCTCGCCGCGACATCTTCGACATTCCTCACATTCTACACGCTTGCCCTTAGAATGCAGTGCGGACCAGATCCGCAACTATTTTGCACAGTTCAATGCTATTTGCTCGAATCCACTTCACGATATAGTTTTGCTCCCACGAAAAAAAACCCGATACTACATACTAAAAATCTCTTATAAGATTTTCATGTAAAATATAACAAAACCAAAGTTCATTAGGCAAGTCTATTAATTAAATTTAAATTAAACAAATGATCAACAATTACAAATATAGTCAGTCCTCTTATATTTTTAAGACTTTACACACTTAGTGCTTGTTACATGGGTCGGAACGCTATATGGCCTCGTTCCGTACTGTTCTTTTTTCCAGTATATTAGAGTTAATTAGATACTAGAAATGGCAAATGAACACCCAATAGATACAGAGTGCTGTGTATGGATGGGTCAGATTTATTTTTAGTTTTTATTTCATGAATGTCATAGATTTTTTTACTTATGTAAGTAAACCGTTAGTCTAGCGAGCTCCATCGCCCGTTCGTTTTTTATTGTAGAATATGATTGATGGAATGCTGCCCCGGAATTCATCGAACTAAATCTATTAGTTTTCAATCTCTTTTAGAATTTACTAAGTACTGGTGAAAACTAACCTACTATTAGTCTGAAAAGGACAAATATATTATTTTCTGTCAAGACTTACATAATATGCAACAGTCTGTAAAAATCTATAAAAATATTATAAAATTTAAGACAGAGGATGATAGATTTGTGTAAGAAGAAAAGGAATAGAGACATGTTCATGTCTACTAAAACGAAAACGATAGTGTTTCACGAAATACAAGAGAAACGGGAGTTTGGTGAACGGAGTGTGACGTCCGCAACAGCAATAGGGCGAGTAACATTTATCTTTGAAATTTGAAATAAAGTTTGACCAGTATCTCCGTTGAAGAAATAGAATAGTGTAGGCAAATTTATCAGTAAGCTGAATTTATGTTGTGAAGAATTTTATAAGAAGTGTGGTAGATTGTTAGAATTCTCAACTTAAAACGTAAATTAGCAAAGCTTAGAACCTCTTAAATATAGTTTATAGTATAGACGAAGAATTAGAAAGTCAAACAAAACTAAGTAAATAAAATTTGTAGACTCAATGGCGATTTATAAGATTTCTCTAGCGGAATTTCTGAATAGTCTAGTCTTAGTATGGCGGGCGAATTCCTTCCTGTTGTAAATTAGAAAAGCTTAAAAATTAGCGTGGAAAGGTTTTTCGTTCCGAAGTTGTTAAAGTCATAAATAAACAATTGCTTTATTTTAAACATTTAGCGGGTAGTTAAGTAAGCGATCGAAGCGGTAGTAATTTGTCGGTAAAGATATTGTGATGGTGGTGCAAACTCTTTATATAGTGGTATTTTTATATAGTATTAAGATATAGAATAGAATTTTATTGTATTATAAACTGTTGTGCCTTAGGCAGAAGGTATTCTAGGCTGACGATAAAATATTGACAAAACTCATTAAACGCCATTAGACTCCGTAGCCATGTTTCTAATTTTAAACATAGAATAGAAAAATGTAATAATTTATGTCGTAGCTGTTAATGTAGATGTAAGCGGTATTTTCCGCAAGTAATACGATTTAAATACATGGGTAGACGAAGTGTTACAAAATTCAGTATTCAGTAGAAATAATTTGATATTTTTTCTCTATATCAAAGTGTGATTTTATATTTCTGGGCTCATTTTAGCTTTTTGATATCGCTTTTCATGTTTCAACGATTTATGACTGAACCAAGATAAACAGATCAAATATGGACGTAAACGATGGATACTTATGGGATAGTGTTAAGGTGCAATAAAATATATTACTCTGAGATTTAAACAAAGGACACGCGCTTGCTTTGAATTACAAATGGCAAGAGGGTGGCGCGTTTGAGGTGGCCAACGTAGCATAGAAATTCCATTAATTTGCAATTGAAATAAGTTCCAGCTAAACCATCCAAAGCCCGCAAAAGCGTATCATCTCGTGGCAAGTTATTGATGGTAGCTATTAAATATACGTTTACATCGGTGCGTGGAAGCTCACATGTACCCTGAAATAAAACATTTCAATCGCACCGAGTGGGAGATGAAGTGCGGCGATGTTTTGCTTTGGCGGCATGAGTACTCAATTTTCGTAATAATATTTTCCTGCTAAACTTTGGTGATGTACAAGATACAATAGAAGTAGTGTGTGAGAGTTAGCACTGTGAACCGCTGAATATGCGTTCTTCAGAAACTTTAATCACCTTTTACAGTAGCAATCTTATGTGTGTATAATACAGATAAACGATAATTTTTCTATCATTCGCTTTACAATAATGGGGCTGTTTTTCCGAATCACCTTTCCTCCGGCTAATAAATTCCAAATCATTGTCACGAGGTGTTTTCATATATTGATGCTAGTAATTTAAGAAAACATACTTTTTTCGCAGAATATTTTTTTTATTCTAGTAACTTCAAAAACCTTTCTAGGATTTCAATTGAAATTTTGTTTGTAGTTGAGTTAGGAGAGTAGTGTCTATATCTCTATAGCACTATTGCTGTTCCTCTCAACGTCTTTTTAGTTGTTGGCAAGGGATATTATGCGTTTTTTTAGACTTGGTGGTACTTGTCTTTTTATTACCCTTGATACACAACATGATAGTTTTCGAAAGCCTTTCACAGTAAAATAGTCTAACAAAATACGTTTTAGTATAAAATCTCATATACGATTCTTATGTGTTGTATGTCAATTTATAAACAATATTGAATCAATTATAATTTCTCAGACATTGGTATACGTAAAAAAAGTAATTACTCGTGGTTGAAAGGTAGGCCTTAAGGCGAAGCACGCTCTGTGAATATTTTGTAGGGCCGTCATCCCACTTCGAAAGAAGAATTATTAACTTTCCTCGAACTTCGCAATTATGAAAGTTCGAATAGCTCTCGCAATACGGTCTCTGAATTTATAGATGAATGTGTGCTTCCAGGCTTACTTGGGGGTGCGAATCACCTTACCTCTATAAAGTCCCTATGATTTCGCAGCCTATGCCAATAAAACTGGAAATGGGTCGGTGTTTCTTGTAAAATTATATCGTGCTTCAATTTTTTGTGTGAATACTTTTTAGTGATCATTTGTTTATACGTATAACAGTTTTGTTCCATTCAGTTTACATTACACTTACATTTAAAAAATAACGATTTATAATTAAATACATTAAAAGAAATTTAAGAATGACATGTGAAGCATCTGACACAAAGTATTGTACAAGGTTTACGTCTACAACAGCTAATTTAGATACTAATTGCGCAGTTGCGTCGAACTTTCTGGAGAATAGAACTGCTTAAATTGAAAATTATTTGAGGTCAGAAATACACTTTAACTTCAAGTTTAATTGGGCTGTTCATATCTCTTGCCGTGATCTGTGTCACCAACTTTAATTGAATATTTAAGTTATAAATCATTAAGTCACACTTACACCAATAAATTTTATGTATTTTTTTAATAATTATTTCATTAAACATTAGTAGTTTATTACATGAACTTTGTATAACGAAATCTTTGCACTGAATCACAGCATGAGTTACTATAGCCTTTTATTTTCATTTCTGGGAAAGACAATAAATATAAGTGCTGTCGACATAATGGGAAAAGAATGAGCTACGTGCGATCGACACGTTAACGATCGGTAGACGTGTCTGCGCTACTACTCAAATTCTTATTTATTACTCGGCAACCCTCAAATAAATAGCCTCTCATATCGCAGCGTAATGTTATTAAAATGTGTCAGCATTTTAGTGAGGGCCGAGCGAGCGGGTACGAGCGGGCGCGAGCGCGGTCCGCCTGCGCCATCTATCATTCATCCTCCATTACTTATATTGTACTTTTTTGCAAAGTCACTCGCGGGCCGGTAATCACCTGGTGCGGCCGCGGACCTTCATTTTTCACACTAAATCACAACTCGCTCATCTAACAAAAAATAAAATTTGTCGTACAAGCCAATAGGACTAATGGTTATTTTATGAGCAAGCAGAAACGGAACTCGCCCATTTCTCGTGGATATTTTAAAAATAATAATATTTTTAATTTTATAAGAGGATACCAATTTGAATTTTATACGGTGGATAGAATTTAGATCGGTCGCAGTGAAAAATTTTATCGTAGACGAACTTTATTATCTACCTACATTTACATTTTAGCAGCAATTTAGTCTAATTTAACATTCGAAAACACTAAAAGCTTTGGAAATTCTCGCGAAACAGTAACCGGGGCGGAGAGTAAGGCGGAGCGTGGAGCGAGTTTCGTAGCGAGCGGCGTCGAGCCGCCGGTACGTGCACCGTATGCTAATGCCACTCCCTATTCAATAAGCAGACCGCCGCGTGCCACCGAGAACTCACGTCAGATAATTTACTGGATATTTTGTAAAAGTTTTTTTCGTCCTCTGTGATTTATGCGCGCGAAACTTCGAGCTCTCTTTTTCATTTGAATACACGTGACATACGTTATATTTTTTGTTCCAACATAATCTCAGATTGTGGAGTCTTCGCCGTCCTCATTCATCAACGGCATATGTCTACAATGGCTATATTGTAGTATATTTTATTTAGTTACTTATTCACAATTGACATATTTACTGTCAGATTTTGTTTATAGTAGTATATAAATATAGAGCTGCAGGCAGAGAAAGCCAGGTTTTCGATAAGTTTGATGGTTCAGTCATAGATCTATGTGTGTTCTATAATTACCGAGTGTTAACGTCACTCGGATACGTGGAGCGAATGCGAACCATGTGTATGTTTGCAGTGGACCTGACCAACGGCCAACTCACACCGAATAACAACACACCGCTGCTCGCACAGGCGCTCTCAGGTGAGGACGCCTTCATTTCGACATGCCATACATATATCATACGCAACTAAAATACCATTCGATCATGTTAACGAAATCATTTGTAAATAGCATGAAGCCATGTTTCACTAAACAGTATCATCAATCGGTATCAACTATCATTTTGACGAAATCAACAATTTTTTTGTGTCATTAACGATATTATATTCAACAGTCTATTACAAATGTAATAAAATAAAAATAAATATATGGAAAGGAGAAAGCTCAATGAAAAATAATTGTATTCTCTTTTAAATAGTAAGGATGAGACGAAATCTAATGAATTTTAAATAATCAAAAGTTTTTTTTTTGTTAAATAATTGTGTGGCAATTCGATTTGAATCCCTATCAACAATAAGTTAGTATAAATATAAATAAGTAGTTATGTATTCACTATTTTTTGTATGTCCTCCGCAGTGATGAACAACTATCAGGCTGCCGCTGCCGGATTTGGGCCGCCGGCATCGCCGCACACGGCTGGGGGCAGAGCGGGGTTTCCCGCCGCTAGCTCGCCGGGCCCGGCTCTGGACGTGTATGGGTCCGCGGCAGACAGCGTTGGCTACGTACAGGCAGCGAGCCCCCAGCCTTCCGGGTTTCCCGCTATCGCCGTCAGCCGCGCACCCCTCAATTACACCCCAGTAAGTTTAAAGACATTTATTTTGAAATATAACATACTACACATATGCGACTTCGTTCGGGTCTTTATTTTCTCGACTCTCGAACCTAAGACGGGATTTTTCATCCTTTATGTTAGCAATATATATAAGCATCAACTATACCAAAGGATGGTACAAAAATTGGGCCTAACTGTTACAGAAACCACACATACACCAAAAAATTCTTAACTTTGTTCTAATCAAATATCACTATAAATATTTAATTAAACTTTCAATGGGAATGTGCTAGAAAACTTATTTAATAATAATATTTTTAATGGTATTAAAATAGTTTTTGAGTCAAACGGAACCTATTAATTGTCAACTTGTTACTTTTTGACTACCTATACAGCGCTGGATTCCAAAGTTTTTAGTATAAATACGAAAAAAACGTTTAGCATTCGTTAAATTATGTTTTTATGAACATAATACTTTAAAATAGGCATCTTTTAATAAATTAGCTTTGTTTCGCTTACAATAATGAATGTTTAGATATTAATAAGATGTTTAGAAATAAAATATTTTTTCATTGGCTTACGATTTTAATCTCAATGGGATCAAACAAAAAATGTTACAATACATGTCAATTATTTGTCATTCAGTTCGTACTTGTTGCGCTTATGAATATTATTTTAATCGTTTGTTTTTCTTACGCCGACATAATAATTTAGTCATCTTTTCCTTGAATGATACATTATTGTTATATTTTAATTCAATCGTTTTAATGTGTTATTATGGTGTTTAATTTGTACTTGTACATAACCTCAAACTACACTTCTGTTTTTTGTTCTCCCATAGAAATGAAATAAAATAATAATTGATACTAAGATAAGAAATATTTTTCTATTTAACAACACAAAATTGATTACTGTAACGTCTGGGCCAAGAGTTGTATGAAAATCTGGCACTCTCCTTTTATCTTTATTACTATACTATAATATTATACTATATAGATATTTAAAGGCAAAGTTTCCTTTGATTAATTAACACCCGCTTGCCATTGCATATGTTACTCTGCTTTATATTTGTCATCTAAAGGATTTATCCTCAGAGGAAGAAAATATTTAAATTTATGAAATAGTATTCGGACACTGAAAAAGAATTATTCAACCTTATTTTATTTCTTGATAAATGGGATAAAGTTATTAACTTTCGATTCTAACTTTTTTCATTTGTTACGTCTTGTTCAAAAATGTCTATTTCAGTACGATTCAAATGAAGGCAATTCCGAAAATTGTCCCTGTTCGAGAAGTTTCGACTGTCACAGGATTTAAATTAATGTTTGCTCTGTTTTGTTTTTCTTCCGACCTCTTGATTTGTGTTACTAAGACGATGAAATCCATTTAATGCACCATGTTTCATATAAAAAAAATATAATTTACAGTTCAGAATAAATTATATAGCAGTTGCTTTATATACAGGAAGTCTCTGTACTAATATATTAAGCTGAAGAGTTTGTTTGTATGATTGTTTAAACGCACTAATTTCAGAAACTAATAAACCGATTTGAAAAATTCTTTAGTGTAAAATACTCCATTCATTGAGGAAGGCTATAGGCTATATAATATCAAGCTAAGATGAATAGGAGAGGAGCAGCAACAAATATAGTCTATACTAATATATAAAGCTGAAGAGTTTGTTTGTTTGAACGCGCTAATCTCAGGAACTACTGGACCCGATAAATGGACTAAGTGTAGTCCATTTATCCGGGAAGGCTATAGGCTGTATAACATCACGCTAAGATGAATAGGAGAGGAGTAGCAATACAAAATATTGCGAAAACGGCAAAGTTTAAAGCTTTCCTTGCGTGTGCTGAGTAAACTGTGATAGTTATTCAGAAATCATGTATTACAAAATTGTTCCCCTCTAAAAGTTCTAAATAAAAGTCCGCGACAGCATATCTCTAGCTTTTAAAGTTAACCCTTTAACCATTTGTATGGTTATCAAAAGATTATATTACGGTCCTAATCGGAGCCGCTGGCGATTGCTAGTATCTTATAAATGTAGAACGATTCTAAGTTAAACGCCGTCAAGCCGCACGTGACAGGCACCACAGACGCAATTAGCAGACGACACTCTAAAATTTTAGCGAGACGGTCCAATCTCATTACTGAACCGATCTTCCCGTCGCTCTTACAGCGTAATCACCATAAGTTAGCGAGGAAGTGAAGCGTAGGAGATGCGATTATAAAGTGTTCCGAAATATGAGAACGGCGGGCGATGGCGGCGGCAATCTGCGCGGTGCATTGCCGCGGGTAATGGCTTTTTAAAACTGCGACCGTGCTCCATAACTGCTTCCCAGACACGCCATCAGTCTTCATTGCTTGTCGTCACCCGCCAACGTCGGCACCGCAGTAGATCTTAACTCTTCACGTTGACGTATCTTTGTATATTTTTCAAACCGCTTTTAGTTTCCTTTTTACGAACATCCACCTATTGAGTGCTATAATCGAATAAAATTTAAATTGAAGACTTTATTCAGGTGGACTTTCATTATGTAAAATTGAAATGTTTAAGATTGACCTTCGAGTTTCTTTCTAGTTCTTCTCGGTAAGAGCAACATTACAAACCAATGGTAGCTACATTAATCATATTGATCCTTGACGATTCAAAAGTGCTTGAAAGAGTTTATTTGTATAAAGATATTTTGATTTGATTTGATTTGAAGTGCTTTATAAGTTCTTTAAAAATAAGTAAGTAGCGGCCTGTTACTATCCCACTGCTGAGAATAGGCCTTTTCTCTCCGTCTTTGGAGAGAAGGTTTAGAGCTAAGATCTCCCACGCTGCTCCAATGCGGATTGGTAGGTTACACATATCCCCAGAATTCTCTAGAGATATGCAGGTTTCCTCACGATGTTTTGCTTCACAGAAAAGCGTGTGATAAATTGTATTATCAATCAATTAGACACATAAGTTTAAACAGAAAAACTTATTGGTGTCTGCCCGGGTTTGAACCCGTGACCTCCTCGATAGAGTCGCACGGTGTTACCACTGGGCTACCACAGCTTATAAGTTCTTTAAGACTTCACATATTATAAACGTCACAAGGGACGCGATTGAGAGTTATGTTACGCATTTAAGCGTCCCGTATATTCCATGTATTCAGTTCTCAGTCATTTGTATACGGTTGGGAAAACATATATTTCGCTCATGGAAAAAATGAACCGTTCAGCTGTCTGACGACTCCGTGCGCGGCTCATGTGGTTCCTGGGTGTAAAACGGTCTTATTAGGTAGCAGGGAATGCCCCTACGGGCAATAACCGTAAATCAAGAAGAACAAGCGGTGTAATTACCGTTGCCGAGCGGTCGCGCGCCGCTCTAACTCATCCACTTGCTGTTTTTATTTTGTTGGCCAGTGAGCTCGCTACCGCTCTATCGACTGCGAACTCCAAACTTACTACCTTTAAATCTGCCCCGGAAGAAGTTAATGTTCATTCGAACGTTTTATACTGCTATTCAATTATGAGCCAAATGAAATGAATTGAGTAATACTATCAGTGGCAGTGGTTTATTTTTAATAATAATAAATATATGGGACACCGTGTGGTATCCGGCTGAGTAGAATAGACCACCCTCATTTCTTACCGAAGTGCCGTAAAAGGCGACTAAGGTAAGTTGACCCACCGTATGGTATCCGGTTGAGTAAAATAGACCACCCCCTTTCTTACCCAGAAGTCGTACAATACGACTAAGGTAAGTTGACGTCAGGCATGCGGCCAGTCGTAAAATACGTAACATGTTGTGCCGACCCCACTTAGAGTGGGATAAGGGCAGGAGGATAATGATGGGAGACATACACACACGGTCGCCAGTCCCCAATGTAAGTAACCTAATACTTGTGTTATGGGTGACAGACAATTGGTGAATATATACATATATAATTTTTAAATACATACTTAAATACAAATACACACCCAGGCTCGAAGAGCCAACAAATTCTTTTTATAGAAAATGTTGGCCCTCGGCGGGAATCGAACCCGCAACCTGCGGCGCTGAAGTCAGGATCACTAGCCACTGCGGCAACGGGCCAGTCGGCACATTTTTCTCCATCTCCTTTTATTTTAATCAAAATTAAACAATATTTGTCCAATATTTTTTTTTGTATATATGATTTATTTTCCTATATTTCTGTTACAGGGACCCTTGATTCCTGCGGCTTTTACCAACGGTTATCATTGAAAGTGTTATAGCACAAATATTTAACGTGAGTATTATTTTTTATAGTGTGGTCTCGGCATACATAATTAAAATGTCGTTACGTGTAATGGTGCTTTAAAACGCGGCGTGTAATTGTTGCCGTCGCAAATATGAACGTTCAAGTGGTTCATAATAAACGCTTACATAGTGCTTTAAGATTAACAATACCGCTATAAGCAAGACTATTACGCCGTGCTTTCATTTAATTAACTTGAACAATACTCTTCATAACTGCTAAGCTTTATAAAATTGTAGCGAAGTAAAAATTATACAAGTTAATAACAAAACACAACGAACATATAAACTTTTAATACAATCTAATGAGTGAAATATTTAAAAATATCTGGATATACTCATAAAAAATATCTATTTACTGAAATGTTTTTTTTAATATCATTAATTAATCATAATAATATTATTAATAACGGTACGTTATGTGGTAGTACCTGGTTAATTAAATAAAAGCTTGAAAAAAAATAATTGAGTAGGTAGGGCTCGATTCTAGGTATTTTTATTCCTCGAGATTGCCCGTTCCCCGAATAAGCTAGCTGACTTGCAAGACAATTTACAACAAAAATAGTGTTTTATATTCAATGTAAATTTCAGTATTTTTTTAATGCCTAAAAACAGGGATAAAACTATTTATTTTTAAATAATACCTACCTAGATCGATTTTTCTCCCCCAAAACCACGTACATGCTGAATTTCAGGAAAATCGTTGGAGCCGTTTCCGCGCTTCCAAAAAAAAATACATACAAGATTAACTCATTTAAATATAAAGATTTCTTACCTCAGCCACTTTCTCACCGAGGTGTTGTAAAATACGACTTAGGTAAATTGACGTCTGGCAGGCGGCCGGTCGTAAAAACGCAACCAAATCATTTGACAGTATGTTTGTAACATGTTGTGCCGACCTCACTTAGAGTGGGATAAGAGCAGGGGGATGATGATGAAATATAAAAATTTTATCACGGTAATAAAATCTATGTTGCGGGCAGAAACTACTATTTTATAAAAAGATCCTTATATTTGTACACAGGTGGCGAGCGGCGTGGCGGCGTGTGGCACATCAACGCAATAACACCTATCCAAGCGCCACCTCTACCAGCCTGCGCCCGCGAGCGCTCGCAGCCGTCACGGTCGCGAGCCGCCTCCCGCGCACGCCGCGCCACGCGCCGCATCGGCGACGGTCGTGTAATCCGTCCGGCCACCGCGCGGACCGATCCGTCGACCGCGGCATCTCAATCTCACACTCTACCCCACCATCACGAATCCCAACTCTCCCACCCCCAACGACCCGACCTCGATCCCTACCCCTAAAACCTCGACACGTTGTCTGTTGTAAATAATGATAATCTACTTTTTGTCGTGTGAACGAGAGATAGTCTATTGATTAAACAGGTATTTTTTCAAATTCTCGCTTCGACTGTACCGTAGATGTGTTGTCAATAATATATATTAAACTCCAAAGATACATTTCGTAATATATAAAGAGCATCTAGACGATTCTATTGCAGGGAGGTATATCTTAAATATTTTATTATTCATAGTTAAATTACAGTTAAGGTGTAACTTGCATGTCTACTTTTCAAATTGCAAGTGTTGAGTTATTCATAGAGGATCGGTTCCGTGGCATTTACGAATCGCATCCGGCGTTCAAGTGTTTCGCGTACTAAGATTTTTCGGTAGTGAGCTTTTATATTTAAGAGTTTCGAGCGTCAGTAGGAGCAGATTGTGGGTTATAGGGCCGAGTTACAGAGACCACACCGAAGGCAGTCTTTCTTCGCGCCCATGTGTCGAGTTGCGTTGGTCGGTAGTGGTATAGGTTGGTAGGGGCTGGTCCGGCGCCGGCGGCCACATGGAGACAATAACGCGGTTCGCGACCGCGCGATCGCCGTGCGCTATCTCGCTCGTCCACCAACACATATTTTATTCTATCTATTTTTAATATTAATGTCAAATATTAATATAATTACTATACTAATACATATTGCGCATATTTTACCTATGAATGTAATTATTTTCGCCTAATTCGAATTGTATAAAATCACCTCTATGAACGGCTATTATGTTTCTGTAGACAAAAAATTCTGGATTACTTCCCTATAAGACTATGTTAATTACGCGTATACATACTTTCTTATTATTAATATGTATTATGATATAAAATTTTATCCTAAGGATAACATGATCATATTTACGATTTTCATAAGGACATTTGGAAAGCTAAGTCGGTACATTTTGGGATATCTCTCATCGCATTAAGATAATAATTCATTTCTATCTTGTACCTTTCAAAGTAGGTATTGTAATTATAATAAATAACAATTTTGTGCATTACGTAATTAATATATCATTGTTTCTTACGATTGTATTTACCTTAATATAAGAACACTGTTAAAAATATTTGCAGCTCCACTAGAAACGCGGAGTCACACAGTACTTAGTCGTATTTAAATTTTTAATCAAAATAATAAGTGTACACATGAAAATTTTCATACGAAATTGCGGTAAATGTCACTGGATTCAAACTTTTTCATAAACTAAAGACAGGGATATCAAGAAAAATTCAATCAAGTGCGCAGGTTCGAGGTAATAGAGTAAAATATAAAGTCAATTCATTAATCATATTCGTTAGGTACTGGAAAAAATTTGACCACTTTGTCTAGTTTGCAGAAGTTGGATTAAGGTGCGCAAGCGAAGTGCTTGTATTACCAGTAACGTTCGGCCTATCAGCAGCCGCTGTCGAACAGGTGTTGTGTACTACACTTGCGTTTCTCAATCTCTACACACACGTGCACTCGGTTGCAATTTTAAGTTATTTACTAATTATTACTCATTACAACATCAATTAAACATTAATATTATAAATCTAGGTATTAAATTTTAGGTAATAATAATGAACAATCTTTTAAATGCTATTATTATATAAATACGTTATAATTATAAATGTTTCCTGTTACAAAAATATTGAAAATGATACGAAATAAATCAATATTCTTTTTAAAGGTAATTTATTACTTATGTAGTTAATTGAATAATGGAGTGTTAAACGGAGCGCGCCCGTCTCCGGACAGAAGGAGCGCTCGCTTCGCGTTTTTTGTTCATTCGTGCCGAAACATCGTTCGCTACGTGAATCCGTGCGAGCCGGCGAGCCGCAGCTCGTCCCAGGCGGCGCCGCGCTCGCCCGCGCTCGCCGCATCCCGCAGAAGACGCGACCGCTATTATGTTGTTAAACGTTAGCTAGGAAATTGATAATAAAATCGAAAGGTGTGAGTCTTTCACAAGACAGTCGGAAAATCGATATCATACCTAACAAATTAACGTAATTATTTGTTTTATATTTACGGTGTTATAGGTATTTAAGACATTTTTCTTAGAATATTTAATTATTACGATGAAATGTTATAATTGTTAGGCCAAGGCCGACGGCGGGACGGCGCGCATGCACCGAACCGCCGTCGACAGTCTCATTCAGTCTTACATCCTCACTATAATTATATTTTCTTATCGACCTTTTTAATGTAGGAGAAGCGTACACGGCCGCTTATCCCCGTGCGAGTTCGAGTACAAACATACATAATATAGTGAAAGACGTTCGTTTCGCTCGTTCGTGAGAAGCCATCGGTTCGCCGCGATTGCACCGAGACGACGCAGTGACAGTTACTATTTGTATATAATAGTTAGCCGCATATGTAAAAAAACTTAGAACGATACCATCTGATCTATCTTAATAGACTCGTTCGAGCTACAATCAGGATTAGCTTTACAGTGATATTAGTTTCATTGTTATTGTTATGGTTTGTTAATACGGTTTATGAGCTTATTTCATTAGTCCCTTAGAGCTCCCTCACGCGGGTCATTTTTACGTTGTAATGTTTTATTTTACGATTTAAATTCTCGTTAATTTTTTTCTTTACTGATGTACTGATAGTTAATTGCTGAGCAATATTTATTAAATTAGACATATCTGTGTTAAGACAAATATTCGGATACATTTTAAATTATTAATAATATTTAAAAAATTTACAAATTATTAGAATCGTTCATAACATAGGTAAGGCCCGCGTGTGAGTGGCCGCGGCTCGGTGCGCATTTTGAATAACGACGCTCTTGACACTACAATATTTTTGGTAGATACGGCCCTTTTTTAGAATTACATTTTACGGCCATTTGTAGTTAGTATTTTGAGGTTGATAACTCGAATGTGTAAGATTCCAATCGGTCAATTCTTGCCAAGCTTAAGCTAATGACGATTACGATCACTCACAGCTTGAGGCGCAACTTAGCTTAGCATAAACGCAGTCGCCACCGCAGCCGCCAACATTCTCGCTTGTTTGTTTCACGTGTTAGTTAATTAATTTCAGTCGCTATTTTAGAAATTTTTTCTATATCAAAATAAAGACTACGTAATAATATTAATAAGCGAGATCTCAAATTTATTTAAAAAATTCTTTATATGATCGTAACAGTGCGACTCATCGTGTAATATCCATCTAAGTAAAAATTTAAAAAAAAAATTATTTATTATATTTTGTATAATAACATTCTACATTATTTTACACTATGTACTTTATATTGTTAATAACGATAATAATTAATTTTAATCTAATAAAGTGACAGACTGGTAAAGTTCGTAGAGTCGCCGAGGCGGCCTTAGATCAGTAGATTTGCATACTCGGCATCGGCCAACTTAATATTTCAAGGACCAAGGGTAAAGTTATTCGCGTAGAACCGGACGCGTATTGGCTCCACACGAACCGACTTCAACCGATCGGTTGCATCATGCAGCATCAGAGCGTGTTCTGTGAGAATAGCGTTTGAGAATCAGAGGCGGGCTGAGGCGGTGCCGCCGCGCCTCGGCAAGGCTTCGACCGACGAGGCGCTGCGGTCCGCCGGCGCTCACATCACTCGCTCCCGGCATACTTCCCGCCCCGCGCTACGCCGCCCGCTTTGTTTCGTTCTCGCGGTTACTTCTCGATTACGTGCTTCGCGTGCTGACTGATTTTCTATAGCAATAAAAATCAATTACCTAAGATTTTACATTAAAGTAAATTTGGATTTATATACGTTCGAATTTGGTGTCATGTACATTTAAAATATTAGGGAAAGGAGATTACGATAGGCGAACGATCCGCGACACCCCGTTGCGGAGTCGGCGCATTATTTTCGTCATTTCTTCGTGTATAATATGTTACATGAATCTGTATACAATATGGATATAAATCGTATTGATTGATAAATTAGTTTTTACGGCATCTCTTTATTAAATTAATAATAATATCAAACATTTTGTAAAAAGCGGTGTGTATGCCCGCCGCCCCGATTTCGTGCACCAGTGCACTTTAACTTATTGGAATATTACATTATTATAACGTACATAATACTATGAGATATATAATCATACAGCCTCTTGGGGCGCGCGTGTATGGCGATGTATGTATACACATTGTGCAATGTACATATACCTAATATAATACAATGATTTAAGACAAGGTTCACATCGTGCCGTGTGTATGTGGTAATAAATATAATATGGACATTGTTCAAACAATAACCAGTTGTTTTATTTGTTCTACTGACCTTATCCTGTCCCATATCCTTTTAAATAATAATATTATTACATAAAGAAAAAGGGCTTTAAACTGCAGTAGCCTAGATCTATATATGGTTACTTAGGAATTTTTAAATGTAATATGAGTAGCCATAAGTAATTGTATATAAAGAATTACTGATCGGATCACTGCTTCAAATATGCTAATAGGGTTTTTAGAAAACATTGAGATTTCAAATACATTTCGGAAACGCAGTATCTTACAAGATTTACTTTCACTTTATGTTTGATCAATGGGTCTGTGGAGACGATGATTCCATGATTGTCGATTGTGGAATCAACAAACATGGACCTCATTATACGATGTAGTGCCGTTTGAATCCAGCAGTTTCACAAGATATTTTAGAGGTCGTCTGTCTCTACCTGTGGATTCAACCAACAATGCGTTCCTTAAGGCAGAGACGATATTCTAATAGTTGAGGCCATTTTATGTAAATGGATATTAAATGGTCTTCTTCTATAACCATCAAGCCTTCCCTCTAAGCTTCAGGGAGTTTACCAGTCTCACACAACCGCATGTAATATCAATATATATATCTATAATTTATTCAAATCCCATGCAAGAAGAGCATCAGTAATTGATATTCGAGGCTAGATTTTCTTCATGTCAGAACTACTACCTACCAAATCACATAAGGGGGTGAATTGTAACGACACCTGGTTATAATAGAGTTAAGAAAATTTATTTGGATAACATGTTTTATGAAGAATATTTCAAGATAAGATTATAAGCTGTGACAACCTAGCTGTCAGACCATGCGACTCTTTCGAGAGATCACAGGTTCAAACATAGGCAGGCACCAAAGAGTTTTTCTGTTCAAACTTATGTGTCTTATTGATAATTATCCATTTTATTATACATTTTATCACAAACTTTTCGGTGAAGAAAGACTTCGTGAGGAAATCTGCATTTCTCTATAGAATTCCTAGGGATATGTGTAACCTACCAATCCGCATTGGAGCAGCATGGTAGGGTCTCAGCTGCAATACATCAACATATAAGAAAAGTCATCCTAAAAGAAAAGATGAGATTTAATTAAGATACAATAACTGTATATTCAAAAGATATTCTTAAGAAATTGTAAGAGTACATTTTAATAGTTCAATTTAAGTTTGAATTTGAATATTTAACATAGAAAAATAAATTTTAAAAATTAAGTTTAGGATTCATTGCTGGATGATACTAAAACATTAATCTACCAAAAAGAACGTTGAAATTACGCCCCCAGAAAAAATAGATGGTATAAATCGGAAATCGTCGAAGTATATCGGGATTTTTGGGGGAGAAGATCATTATATTTTGATATTACCTTTACAAATATGCTATTTATATTCATTTTATTACGAAGGCGAATTTTGAACCTCAAGTACAGTATATTTCAATATATCACAAGCAACACGAGCTACAAACTTTGATCAAAAGGAAATGAGATAGCTATATATTTTCAGAAGTATATGAATCATTCTTGTGATCACAAACATTCACATAAAAAAAATTGCATTAAAAAATAAAAAATTGCCAAGATGATTTAAAAAATTAGCCATGTGGTATCCGGCTGTGTAGAATTGACCAACAGCATTTCTTACCGAGGTGTCGTAAAAGGCGATTAAGGTAGTCGACTCGCCGTGTGATATCCGGCTGAGTAGAATAGACCGCCGTCATTTTTACCGAGGTGTCGTAATATACGAATAAGGCAATTTTACGTCAGGCAAGCGGCCGTTAAAATACGTAACTAAATCATGTGACAACATGTTTATAACGTCATCATATAATATGAGCAACTAATTTATGCGGTTGCTAAAACGTTAACCCAAAAATTCAAAATATTGTTTATTACATAGTGTTTATTACACTTGAATACATTGTTACATACTGTTTATTACACTTGAATACAGAAATTTTTTTTTCTGTATTCAAGTGGACTATTTACATTGCTTTTGGATCGTCAAATGTTTTTAAAGAAGCTACCACTGATTCCGTAATTGCTCCTACCAAGAAGAACCAGCAAGAAACTCGGCTAATCTTTTCTTTAACAAAAAAAAATAATAAACCAACAGTCATTGTTGTATTTATTGTTTAATAGTAATTTTCTTCATTTATTTGAAATTGAAATTTGAAAAACTAAAGTCGATACTTTAAGTGATTTACAAAGCGCATATAATTGAGAAAATTTCAAACTATATTCGTAAAAAGCGTAATTCTTAAGATGTCCCTGTTACCCACACTTAAGTCGAATAAAATTATTTTTAAAATCCGAGTGTATCCTTTGCTGGTGACTTCCCCTAATACCTTAGTTGTTCTTCCAGTTTTGATTATCTCTTATCTTCCACATTCACCTTAGTCGAGTAGTGACTATTATTGTATAATAAGCTGTGATAACTGAAGGGTGAGACCGTGTCTCGGGATGGTCATGGGTTTAAACAAAAGGCAGACTAATGAGCTTTTCTATTTAATATGCTGAATCAATATCAATTTATCACACGCTTTTTTGTTTAAGGTGAAACATCGTAAAGAAACTTGCATATATCTATATTCCTAAATTCAAACCTACCAATCCGCATTAGAGCAGCATGGTGGATTTAAGCTCGAGCCTTCCTTTCCAAATAAGAAGAGTGGAGGCGTATGCCCAGCAGCATATATACATATATATGTGGATATTATAAGTAACATTAGCCAATAATTATAATCCACTTTTTTATATCCCTATCAGAATCAGAATATTTTGGATTCGACTGTAACCGAATTTCCGAAAAATTTTAGTTCTGAACCAGCCACATACTGATCTATCACCAATAAATATAAATGTCATTTATAGAATTAGACGAAACTATAATACAAAAGTATTATGACGAAATCCATAATACAAAATTAATATCCCGCGATTTCACCCTCGTAATTTCTATTTTTTTACACCTTATTAGATTTTTATAACGGTACCCTAGCTTTTTTTTGTAATATAGCCTGTGTTGCTCAGTAAAGATGCAGCTTTCCAATGGTGAAATATTTATGAAATCGGTATTTTTTATGTGAAAACATTACGAATATACATTTTTCAATTACAATTTTTCCTCTTTATAATATTAGTATAGATAATCCGCGTAAAAAGAAAATATATATATAGAAGCATCAGGAAGCCTTTATAGAAACATCGGGAAGCCTTCTAGAGAGCGGTCCGGGCTATTGTCCTCCATTGTGGGTGCGATAGTGTCAGTAACTCGGAAATAAAACCACGCTTGTACGATGCAACAATTAGTTATTTAGTAACAATACAATGTACTTCGCAATACAATACTTAACGCCAGATTTAATAAGATCAAGAGCCAATAGATTAGAACTTCGCCCTTCTTGACATAACAACCCACGTTGCCATGCCAACGTCGAACTACTACTCTATTCTGGGTTACCCGCTCTTAATGTTAATTTCTCCTTAGTACGTTTTTCCTAGTATAATCATCGATAAAATAACAATCTCATAACTATTTGTAATAATTAATCAAATAACTTAGTTCACAACTTATAATTACTCCACGCGCCGTCATATATAATGCTTAATTTAGAGTGGACTATTCGTTTTCATACCGATACATGCAGGGTTGGTAAAAACAAAAACACAAACCTCCACCACTTTTACCGCAATACACAAGCACTACACACGTTCACTATCACAAACAATAGTTTCGCCCCGCAACATTAGAAGACACGACAAAATTGCAAAGCAAAAAAGATATGAATGTATATATCCTCCTGCCTTTATCCCACTCTAAGTGGGTCGGCACAACATGCTATAAACATGTTGTCACATGATTTGGCTGCGTTTTTGCGACTGGCCGCCTGCCTGACGTCAACTTACGATAGTCGTATTTTACGACACCTCGGGAAGAAAGAGGGTGGTCTTTTCTACTAAACCGAATACCACACGGTGGGTCAACTTACCTTAGTCGCCTTTTACGACACCTCGATAAGAAGTGAAGTTGGTCTATTCTACACATCCGGATACCACACGGCGGGTCGACTTACGATATGAATGTATTATTAATAACTCAGTAATTTCAAACTCTCCTTTGAATACATGACAAACGTACAAACGACTAAATTAACCCGTACTTCAAACGGTCCAAGTCGAATCAAACGGCAGAGTGTCACACATATTGGCTTAATGTAAATCTTGCTCTACGCCTAACCTAGTGAAAGTCGAACCACCTCTATGGAGGCATCTTATACGCTACGTGACTCTATTCGCAGTTAAGGGGCGCCTTTCACAATTTAGACCGCTTTGAAACCAATCTGTTGCATTGTATTTTAACAATGGAAAAGTAAGTATTATTTCGTGACCAATAGAATACGCAAATGTTTAATTTTATATTAGGGCTGCGTTAAATGGTACGTTTGGATTCTTAATTTATTTAGTTAGTTTTAGATTAGCTTTACTTAAATAATGGTGACTAGTATTGGGAATATAAATATCGTCATGATATTAATTCTGCACTTGTGTAAAAAATTTTGGAACATAAATATATAGAACAATTACACACACGGTCATCCTTCCCCAAGCTGACTATATATAATTAAATATATACATAATTAATAAATATGGAACACTTACATAAACGGTTATCCGTTCCCAACGTAAGTAGCTTAATACCTGCGTTAAGTCTGACAGATAACTGGTAAATATATACATATACAATTGAAAATACTTACTTAAACACATACACCTAGAATCGAAAACTAATTGTATTTAGAAAATGTTGGCCATCGGCGGGAACCGAACCCGCAACCCACAGACTGCTGATGTGAAAATCTGTTCCTAACGAGAAGAGCCAGCAAGAAACTCAGCCGTTGCTCTTTTAAAAGTATAATTCTTAATAATAGTTACATTTAGTCATTACTGTCTTGTACAGAGTCGAAGAGTAACTATACCCACGCATTGTTATCATATAAGTAATCCTCAACAAGGCTTTCTGTATCAGCCTCTTTTAACAGTGTTTTTAAACTGTTGTACTGGCACTGCTAAAATTGATTGCGGAATTTTATTATAAAATCTTAAACCCAAACCCACAAACAACTTACGTACTTTTGCAAGACGTTGCAAGATCCGCAACCTTATGTCAGTTTTTACTTTGTCTGACATACATCGCCATTTTTTTAAAAATATTATGTATATTCTTATGCAAAAAATTCCAATTGCTTGTCTGAATGAAATGTTTATCTCTAGATGAAATAGTCCTGAACTAAGTTACTTTCAAAGCATCACTTCTCATTATAATATCTAACTATTGTTCGTAAATATCTCATAATTTTATTTAGTTCGTATTATCTTTTTGTCTCTGAGCAATTATCATATTTTTATTCACCGATATGTGAGTAGCAATGAAAACGCCATTCACCGATCGGTTCGTCTGTCGCCGTGCGAGTGTCTCGTGAGCGCGGAACCTTCGTTAATGGCCGCTCGATCGCTATAAATAATTCGCCTCAAATTCATTATAAAACATTAAATAATTCGTCTAGGACTTGCAATATAAAGTGCAGTGCCAAACATTAAAGTGTCGTGTCGAGTTTCGGATTCGTAATAGTGTTATTGTTCGTTCGAGTAACATTCCCCTGGCGTCACAAGAAACGGCCGGCCGCCGGCGCATATCGAGGACTTCGCACCTTCCAATGCATGGTGGCAGTACAAAGGCGTCGAAAGGTGGGTGGTGCTAAGTTGTTACTTCTTATCGGTAATAAATTATGCATTGCCCAGAAAGATAGAAAATAGTTAACTCCCTGAATCCCCCTATACAATCCACTAAAATTATCCACCAGCGAACTAGGGTCCAGGGACCAGGTTCCTTTTAATTAAGGAACATTTCCCTACACTATCTTTAATATTTAAATGAGTAAACCTTGTAAAAAACCCGGATCAAGTCCCACATGTCACCAGCCCATTCTTTGTTTTTATTTTTTTAGTTGCATTTTTTATCTTTTAAAAAATTACCCGTCATGACCCGATCACCCAGATACTATTTATAATGTAATAAAGTATTGTACAATAATCAAGAACAAAACCGGAAAAAAACACAATTTACGTCGCTATCCCCTGCAATACAGCACTATCCTATACAAGACGTGACTACATTTTCAATAAGAAGGCCTTTTCATAACTTACTATAAGTTTAAATCACGTATAGATTATATATCACGCAGCTAATACGTTTTCTAATAGTCATACAGTGTAAATACATAAATATTTTCCGTGGACAAATATCTCTTATGAAACAGTTTTTTAGTAGTAAAATGTTAATAATTTTGCTGTATAACGGAAACTCTTAACGTTCTATGACATTTCCCGCCCGCCATTTTGTCATTTACAGAAGCATGATCAGATTAAATTAACTACCAAATGAAATCAGGTGTTTCATTATTTAAATAAAGACATGTTGTTGATTGATGTACATCAATTAATAGTATTTAAATTACTAATGTGAAAAAGTATAACTAAGCTTTCATGAACCCATTATAAAAGTTTGAATAAATCACAAAATAAAAGAAAAATGGAATAAATAAAGTACTTTTATATTTCACGTTCCTACCTCTTTAATTTATCAAATCTTGTTAATCAGGTAAAAGACATAGTTGAATAGTTAAAATTATAATAATTTGGAGAAAAAATTTATAGTAGTAGCGGCCTGTTACTGTCCCACTGCTGAGAATAGGCCTCTTCTCTCCGTTTTTGGAGAGAAGGTTTGGAGCTTAGACCTACCACGCTGCTCCAATGCGGATTGGTAGGTTTCGTCACGATGTTTTCCTTCACCGAAAAGCGTTTGATAAATTGCAATTATCAATTAGAAACATAATTTTTTACAGAAAAACTCATTGGTGTCTGCCCGGGTTTGAACCCGTGAACTCCTCGAAAGAGTCGCACGGCGTTACCGCTGGGCTACCACAGCTAACTAATAAATTTATGCATATATTAATTTTTTTTAATTAGTGTTATGAATTACACGATATGATAAAATAAACAACATTTTATTAGAAAGTATAAATTAATTATAGAAAATTAATAATCAATTTAAGTTTATTTAAAATTCAACAAAAATAATTTCAAAGCTATTTAATAAAAAAAATTTCTGAACGAATTAATAATATAGATAAATAATAGTTTAGTTTAATGTCCAATATTACAATTGAAGCAATATAACCGAGTAAGTGCGGGTACGTGCCTTACGCGTTCAAGTTTAGCGTCACCCGAGGGAATGTTCACTTGTTAACTTGTTTCACAGCCATGAACATCACTTCACCTGTTCTGGCACGCCCATAATATTATACGTGTAATTTTCCATTAAACTATATCGTAAATGGTTTCCACTTAGTGAAACATGTGGATTTACGTAACGCAATTGTGTAGTTTCATACAATTATGTTGCTTACGATACGTCGTGCCTTTGTGTTCTTTATCTTTAATAATTTTTATAAAAGATAAATAAATTATAATGAATCATCATATATCGAGCAACTCTTAAGTAAATATTGGTGTAGTGGCTTAATGGTTATAGCGAGTTTCTATTCCAATTATTGTAAATGTCTTTAAATTGGATATTTTTTATGATTAAATTAATTGATTTATTTTAAAGGGGAAAAAATCAATTATTTATTAATCGTTTTTTTCTACTGTAAGGCACATCCCTAATCTATTCTACTCAGTCGAATACCAGACTGCGGGTCAATTTACCCTTAATCGCCTTTTACGACACCTCGGTAAGAAATGAGGGTGGTTCCACTCAACCTGACACGGCGGGCTCAATACATATTACAACATAATAGATATAGCATAATTTTTATCTCAAAACAAGGCAAATATGCAAGCGTTCTAGACAGCGCGTATAGCAAGATACAAATTCTTGAATTTTTCGAGAGATTGCAGACAATTTAAAATTATCGTCCAACCATTGCGGCTGCCGAGAGAAGGTACTAAGTAAAGGAGATAAATTCTGGTATAAAATTTTATAATAGTCTGTTAACTGCCAGCCTGAGAACTTTCCTCGTTTTATGTCCTATGCCGAATACTTGTTATGAGGGAAGAGCCAATGAAGTTAATTTTTTTCATTTCACTTTTTTTTTCAATTTAAAATGAAAATGGTATTTAGCATTAAGTGATTTTTAAATTTGGAAAACTGTTATACGTTCAATGAGATAATAAACCATGATAACTATATACACTATAAAGCTTTAAAAGCCCTGAAAAAGTAACATCTTTAGTCCACAGTGTATTCCTATATTACAAGGAATCTTTAATAAATATGCAATCCATAACAAACATATCTCAAGCTTAGTATTAAAGTGACCTAATTCAAAAAGTTGTTTTGGCAAATTGCAATAAAGCGTAGCCTATCACCTGCAAAACACGTTATTGTTATAAACACCCATAACTTGGAAGAGCAAGAAAATACCAGTTTTTTTATAGCATGTTGTCTTAGATGGCATTAAAATAAGGATTAATATGTATCTAACTCAGCTAAGCCTAATTTTGAATTCGTTCACTTTTATACTGTGAGCGATATGCTTGCGTAGAAACATCTCATATTCTTGATAGCAATTTTTATAGAATAGCATTACTTACGTTTGATCCAAATCTTGCTTGTTACAAAAATAATAATGAGGTTATTTTGCTAGAATCCGCGATTAAATTATTCTTACACTTACTGAATACACAACTTTTAACCAATGGATCTACCCTACTAACGTCTTCTATATTTTTATTCTATTATACACAAGAGATATGGAGTTTAGCTCTAAAAATGAACTTATAATCGTATCCTCCTGCTTTTATCCCACTCTAAGTGGGGTCCGCACAACATGTCATAAACATGCTGTTACATGATTTGGCTGCGTTTTTACGACCGGCCGCCTGCCTGACGTCAACTTACCTCTGTCGTATGCGACCCCTCGGTAAGAAAGAGGATGGTATATTCTACTAAACCGGATACCACACGGTGGGTCAACTTATCTTAGTCGCCTTTTACGACACCTCGGTAAGAAATCAGGTTGGTCTATTCTACACAGCCGGATACCACACGGCGGGTCGACTTACCTAAGTCGCCTTTTACGACACCTCGGTAAGAAATGAGGGTGGTACTATTCTATTCAGCCGGATACCACACGGCGGATAAATCAACTTATAAATAAACTATAAATTATAAACATCCAGTCAGACCTTAGAAATGTGCTGATTTAATGAATGATTTTAACCCCTAGAACCATTAATTTACAAACCATCGCGGCAACTTGTTCGTCAATTATTACGAAATTTTTATTAATTCATTTATAATTCAGTGATAATATTAATTTGCAATTGGTGATGTTAGAATGTTAGAACTAACTATAATTGGAGATTATTAATAGCTTGATCGAATACGACATCTAATATTCCAGTGTATAATATGCGTATGTAATATTGTAATTCCGGGTATGTTCATATCGGAATAGTCCATACATAAATTGGATATTGATTGATTGCATTATCCCGTACTCTCGGCTCGTATTTCCTTTCTGCATACATTGTCATTTAAATCGAAATGCTTATTGGTCACCGAATATTGTTGGATAATAATTCATGTTATTATGTAATTGTTTTATTTATCTGATATTGAAAAAGTAAAATTTAGTAGCATAAAAATAAAATTCAGTTTTTTTTAACGTAAATCCTTATTATATAAAAATTCCGTTTCTGTACTCGTATCTCTGCGTGTGCAAAATTCTAAAATGACGCTTAGGACTGACCTAATTCAACCAGGCTTTCATTTGGCTTAAACAGGTCTTTTTATCCAACCGCTTGACGTCAATATCAAGCTATCTCAAAACCACACGATCTTCTCTTCCGAGGTTATTACATCGGTCAATCTATTATAATGTGCGAGTATAAGCTCTATAGTCTCACATTAATAACCTAATATTTATTCAACATAAATATTATGTTAATTAATACAAATAAAAGTCAATATTATTTTTTTCAGATTATTGAAAAGTTACACATCGAGTACGCACCCGTTTATTTCACGAATACTGCAATACTAACAGAATAGAACATAATACAATTTCAAATTTGCTAAACAAAAAGCTAACAACGTTCACAGTAAAATGAAACTCTATATTCACTTTTATTACTATCATATACCACTAACAAAGTTTTGTTTACAAATGTAATATTCAAGATTAATTAAAAATTCAACAAAACCCGAAATCGAAATTGCTCGTAACCTTAACATTATAGCAGGACGTATAGCACTTCAAACATTGAGCTAATCATCTTGAATCAAGTTAATTCAAAATTAAAACACTTTTAACTAATTTAAAACTAAAAAAAACCGAACCGTATGTCTTGATCATAAAAATGTTAAACTAGAAATAAGTCGCTTTTTCCACACATACGAGTGTATTCCATATTGATATGCAGTGTGGTATTCGGCGAAGTAGAATAGACCACCCTCATTTCTTACCGAGGTATCGTAAAAGGCGACTAATGTAAGTCGATCCGCCGTGTGGTATTCGGATGAGTAGAATAGACCGTCATTTCTTATCGAGGTGTTGTAAAAGACGACTAAAGTAAGTCATCCCACCTTGTGTATCCGGTTGAACAGAATAGACCACCCTTTTTCTTACCGAATTGTTATAAAATATGACTAAGGTGAGTTGACGCCAAGCAGGCGGTCGGTCGTAAATTTCGAAGCTAAATTATGTGACAACATGTTTATAACATGTAGTGCCAGCCCCACTTATACTATGGCATAGTATGTGGTACAGGCACATATGTATGTGTGTGACATACACACATATTCATACTAACTCATCAGACAAACGTATAAGTAAATAGGTCGTATACCTATTTAAGTAACGGCCTGTTACTATCCCACTGCTGGGCATAGGCCTCCTCTCTCCATTTTTGGAGAGAAGGGTTGGACCTAAGACCTACCACGCTGCTCCAATGCGGATTGGTAGGTTACACATATCCCCGGAATTCTCTAGAGATATGCAGGTTTCCTCACGATGTTTTCCTTCACCGAAAAGCGTGTGATAAATTGCAATTAACAATTAGACACATAAGTTTTAATAGAAAAACTCATTGGTGTCTGCCCGGGTTTGAACCCACGATCGTCTCTAGAGATTCACACGGTCGCACCGCTAGGCCATCACAGCTTATACCTATTTACTTACACACAAATAAAGCCACGAACACATATACAAACTACATTTTACTTTTTTAATTAAATAAGTTAATTTTGTATAATAATCTCTACATTGTTATATATGTAACTAAGGGAAAATGCGAGGCAGCCCTGCCACAAGTATCCTTTTGGCTTAATAGGGTTGCTTCATCAATGTAATACATGACAATGTAAGATTCAATAATGATTTTTTAAATTTAACTTATAACGCCCTTCATAATAAAGGTTTGTTTGAATGTTTCCCTTATAGAAACTTATCTATACAATTAATCCCAGACCGACGCAAGTGTAAAATAATCTCAAATATTAGATAGTACTCAATGATGTGTCTATTCCAAGCAAAATCCATCGTAAGTGATAAAACAATATTACGTTTACGTCAACTGGAAAGATAAATAAACTCAGATAGTGGGTAGCGTATGAAGTAACCAAACAAAAACAACAAAATCGCGTCGAATCTTGCTTTAACATGTTGTATAGATAAACAAACAAGAAGATTTTGGAATATATTATCTTTTTATTACATAGTTATTATGAAAATTTCTTTCCATAGGTACAATAATTGAAAGTTTGTGTTGCAACTGTTGTACTTGGGTAATATATGGCTGGGTAATAATGTTGGCTATAATGTGCCATATTTCTATAAAAAAAAAAAAAATGAAGCTGTGCGTGCTCTAAAAAAATATTATTTTACTATCTATACTAATATATAAAGCTGAAGAGTTTGTTTGTTTGATTGATTGATTGTTTGAACGCGCTAATCTCAGGAACTACTGAACCGATTTGAAAAACTATTTCAGTGTAAGATTGTAGATTTATTGATTAAGGCTTTAGGCCATATAACATCATACCAAGATAAATAGGAGAGGAGCAGCAATAAAAAATAATACGAAAACGGTAAAATTTAAAGCTTTTCTTGCGTGCGCCGAATAAATGGTAATAGTTATTCAAAAATCATATACAGCAAACTTATTCCCCTCTAAAAGTTCTAAATAAAAGTTCGCGACAACATATGTCTAGCTTTTAAGGTTGACCCACTTTAACACTTTTATAGCTATAAAAAGACTAAGTTGGTTACTGTTTTAACCTTTCCACGCGGGCGGAGCCGCTGGCGATTGCTAGTAAATATATAAAATAATATTTTCATTACTTTTGTATTATGGACCTCCAAAGGTGTTCTATAAAGTATTTAAAATGTTCTAAGTATTTTTTAATTAAGAATGCACCTTGAAAAAATTTTCTGTTTTCTGTTTTCTTTCTGATAAATTTTGTACATCTCATAATGAGAGCATTGTTTTAATCATTTATGAAAGTTAGTGGAGACCACAAGTTTTCTTACGTTTTAAATATGTAGTAAAATTCCAACATATACTCGTGTTTTTGAAATAGTATTCAAATCTTCTCCTACTTGTTTTTGCATGATACATTTCTATAATTTTACACATAACTATAATAAAAAAAACCTTTTATTATAAAATTAAAATTACAAACTCGTGAAAAACTAATTTAAAACATTCATTATCACAGCAGAACATGGGCCATTAAAATGGCCGACTTTCAAATACAAGCTCGTAGCTTCAGTATTCGCGCCGCAGGAAATTAATTTCCAACACCTAAAGTGTTTCACTATTGTAATCGAAAACTAGGTTATTGCAAGACCAGCATTGCCTTCATACAGAGCGATAACGTAAATTGCACCGTCCGCTCGCGCCGCAAACGATTTTATCAATTACATTCATGATCTGTGCACATTCAATAAAGTAATCAGATTTCGCATTTCGCATTGTCGGCATGTTCCCGCCTGTTTAAAACGAATGCGATCTGAATTTGGCAGCGAAATAATCTTCACGGGCGAATGGGTGGGGATAATTAAAGGGATTGATTCCGCGACATAAGTTATCAATTACCATACAATAACGCGACAGTGTAAGTTCGGCTTAAAGTAGGATGTTGACAGAGTGATTATGTAGGTATATACAGTTAATAGGTAAATTCAATATCAAGCTCGAAACAAAAAAAAATATAGTATATTAATATTAACTAGCATTACACTTGTTCTTACATGTTCGCTTACCGTTTAGAGAATACAAAAGTAATTGCATTATGGATCTCCGCAAAGTAAAGCAATATTCTATAAATTATTTGTTAAGAGAGTAAATGCTATCACACTGCCCTTATCCCATTTTAGGTGGGGTCGGCACAACATATTATAAACATGTTACATGATTTGGCTACGTATTTTACGACCGGCCGTCTGACTGACGTCAACTTATTTTAGTTGCATTTTACGACATCTCAGTAAGAAAGCGGTCGGTCTATTCTACATAACCGGATACCACACGGTGGGTCGAAAGAAGAAGAAGACATATTTTTAGTTATGCTGAAAGATAAACAAGGTGACAGATAGGAAAAAAATTAAAATTAAAAATTTTTGAATTTATATATACAATGGATTTCATCCAAGGTATGGAACTGGTCTATCCTACAACGTATCTTTTACCGCAGTTCAGCGTGCAGTTTGATATTCCAACGAACTATTCATACCAGTTGTCTCTGACCCATAACACAAGTATTAAGATACTTACTTAGGGGACGGACGACCGTGTGTGTAAGTGTCCCATATATTTATTTATTTATTATTATTTAATGTGACTGATCTAACGCTACTTCAACTGTAACGTGATAGTTCTCAGGAACAACAGTAATAGAAAACTAACTTTTCTTTCTCCAAAAATCTGTTAGTTTTTAAAAATAAATTGAAAATTCGCACCTTCTGCGTTAAAAACTTCAATAACGATCAACTCAAATAATGTCCTGAATACACATGAACTTCTAAATTAATAATAAGTGTACATGTTTGTTTATCACAAGAATGGGCAAACGTGCGATAGGGTTGTCCCTTGGAGTGTAAAAATCGATTAATTATAATCGATTTTTCTCCCTTCAAAATAAATAGATTACTTCGAATTGAAACAATCATTTATTAATAGATTAAAAGATATTTTATATTTGAAAATAGTTTTTTCTTTATATTAAAACTTAATTACAATAAATACTAATT
Source organism: Morpho achilles (assembly GCA_947086495.1). NCBI lineage: Eukaryota > Metazoa > Arthropoda > Insecta > Lepidoptera > Nymphalidae > Morpho > Morpho achilles. The sequence goes on from CAMTZB010000019.1 coordinate 13,274,414, forward strand.
AAAGAAAACTAGTATGAATAAAAAAGAACAGAAAAATTCGATTAAAATGACTAATTCGTCTGGCTACATTGGTTTCATCCAACAATTCGTATGTTGTGTTAAAATAAAGAGAAAAAGAGAGTAAAAATAAAGAACAAAAAGAAGGTACTTAATGTCATCAATTTATAATATTTAGAAAATCGATTATTAAAAATTGATGATAAGAATAAAATAATCGATTAATATAACAAATTGATTATTTTTTCACATCCCTAACGTGCGGGTAATCGGAATCTATCGGACGTGAAAATAGGCTTACCCTAATACCTAAACAAAATTTTATCATTATTAGAAATCTAAAACGAAGCATTATTTGAATAACCGAATTACTCCTAGTATTTCAAATCGGATTCGAATAACATTAACGTGCGCTGTGTAATCCTATAAAATCTGTTGGGCTTCGAGAGCACACAAAATGTACGTGAACTTTATAATATAAGTAGGTAATATAATTTTGCGGGGTTAAATCGATGGCGCTTTTATCTATTGGACAAACTAAATTGTTTCGCTAAATCCAAGATAATCTTCTTCCTGTATCGTCGTCTCTGGCATTATCCGGTTAAAACAAAGTGCTCCGGCAATAATAACTGAGTGCTTGCATTGGGTATTTTGTACATTTTCGTGTAATCCTTTAGCGGGAGTATTAAAGAACCTATTAGGATCAACGTTTCAAATATATTTTCAAATTGTATTTTGGTTAAATTATTTGTGATAATTACTTTACTAACATATTTATACTTATTTTTAACTATTTAACGTCATCAAAGCATGTTCGACAACTTAATCAAATAAATAAAGTTGAATTTGGTTCTATTTAATAAATTAAACAAACAACAACAAGTAGCAATAAAGAATAAATATTTTTTTATCAGTTATAGTTAACTCAGAATAACTACTTTTATTTTTAAAACTTCTATTAAATACACTGATTTTCACAAATACGAAGCCGTAAGCACAGCTAGTCTTTCATATATCATTTAAAGTACTTAGAGTATTAAGAGTATTTGAGTAAAAATTTATCACTAAGAATAGGTACTAACATTAAAACAGTATAAGTTGTGGTAATCCAGCGGTGAGACCGTGAAACTTTTTCATTAAAACTTATGTGCCTAATTGATAATTGCAATTTGTCACATGCTTTGCAGTGAAGTGAAACATCTTGAGGAAACCTACAAATCTCTAGAAAAATCCGGGGATATGTGTAACCTACCAATTCGCATTGTACGAGTGGTGGATTTCTGGTTCAAAACTTCTCTCCAAAAACGGAACGAAGAGACCAATGCTGACCACTGGAATGGTAACAACCATAACTTTACTACTAACAGTAATTACTAAAAAATAAAAAGAAACAACAATGGGCTACAATTCTCACTTAAAATACAACTAAAAGTAACTAAAGTATTTATCTTAATACCTTCAAAGTTACAGTTAATGAGCGATCAAAATTTAATGTAATTACGTTCCCTTGGATTATCAAATTATGTGTCGATCTCGAGCTCCATAATGAGATATGACTCGAAAGAGAATACCTTATACACGATTTATCCGCTAATAGAGTTGCGGCTCTTAACAAACAAGATTAAGTTGGAGTAGGCAGGGTTTATAAATTTATGAACTGAACAATCCCTTAATGCCCGAAACTGATGTTAGAATTTAAAGTTCGTCTCGCGGGAAGATTGTGAGGAAGTTCGTTAATCCAGTCGAATGCTTATAACGTCGACTACTCTACAGCTCTAAAATTGTAGAGCCGCTCGCCTTCGCATTGATTTAAAATGCTGCAGATCTCTTTACTTTATTATGCAAATTCAGTTTTTACAAAAGCAAGAGCCTTAAAAAGAAGCAATAACGATTTATAGATCGGCAATTCTACCGCTTCGTGTGACAATTTAAAGTCGTTCCTTTAAATTCACGGGCGAACACTGAATAAATCGGTCCCAGGATTAAACATTTAGTTGGTAAATATTCACACAATACCATTTCAACTCCACTTATTTCGGCAGTCGTACACTAACTGGTTTCTCACTAATTTCTCTAAAGCAACAAAAGCATTTATTCACAATGCTATTTAGTAATCTTCTTACGAACCACAAGAGACTAATTGTAAATGTTACTGGCGTATTTTCCTACCATATACCTACTAGATATAAAAACGATCCATTTTGCACCACTCTCGTATGGAATATTTAATGATTACGTTGTTACAAACAGTAAATGGATTCACTAGTTGAATCACTGATTGTTAAATATCAACCTCTCCCGAGTGTAATACCGGGCGATATCAACAGGCTCTAAATAAGAGTCCTTATTGATACTTGAACTACGGTAGGTTATGAACTTGCATATACAAAATTGCTCCCATTACCTATACTGTTTTAATAACAGTTAATAGCACGGGCTAACAACGTGTAGCGCCATCTATATTTTGACGAATCAAGCTTTTCAGGAGTAGCAGGAGTCATACCCTTGAGGGGTAGGCGGGATACGGGCTTTAAGAGTAACCTCTTTGCCCGGGCCGATCCTCGCAGGCTTTAATGGCCTGGACTATGTTCGCGCCGTAGATCCTGCTCATACATGTGAGCTAAGGGATGTTGGGTTCGGTCATGGGCCTTGGAGTGGTAGTTCCCAGACTGCAGTGTCAAATTCGGTGATGTCTCGTTCGGGTGACGTGCCGCCCAACGGGAAGAGGCGGCGGCTGTGTCGGCCTCGCTCCGACTAAAACGACCTGTGTGTCCCACCACGCTACTGATGGCAAGGATAGGGTATCGTAGTACGCATTGTCTCCAATACCGCCGACAACCGCTTTGGTCCCAGGGACCACCTCCTTTGGTTAAAACCCCTCAACATACAATCTCCCCTCTTAACAGGTACATTAGGGACACCAGATGCACCGTCCACCCAGCGAACCCTTCAACTCAGGCATCCAATATACTCTGTTCGTAACGTCCGAAGATCTCCTATCAGGGTGGTGATGATGGACTTTTGCAAGTCACTAAAACCTGGACTCACCAGTAGCATTGAATCCAGAACAAGAGTTCTCGGAACCGCTCTACCACCTCCCTCTGCAAAGCAGAAGAATTGCCTTCTTTGAGACCCACTTCAGCTTCTTCATGCTTAAGACAAGAGATTCTTATAAATTATATAAAGAGTAAAGTTAATACTTTAATAAACTATATTATATTTATACTATTGTAGAACTGTTCATCAAACATTTAATATAGTACCATAAATGTTACATTAACAAAAACACTAACTCACATAAAGGTTAAACACATACTTCATTTATCCGTGCTCCTAACTCGCAGGCATCGTTTTTAGGTCATCCTTCTACAATATTAATTTCAATAAGGTTCAGTCCTAAAATACAAAAGTTATTAACATAATTATTAAGGTTTACAATAGAGTTAAGGGTTAGGTTCATAATAAATTAACAATGTGATATTTATGTCTAAAATCACCGAACATTAAAAACATATTAAGGCGTGTAATTGATATTTTATTTAATAATATACTCAAAGCAAAGTCTTAAAACTTGTTCTGAGTAGTGTCACTTTCAAATACATCGGAAATATTCCATCATTTTACCACCAACCCTTATTCCAATCTAAGTAAGATTATCACACTTAAAGTGGGGTCGGCACAACATGTTATGTTATAAACATGTTGTCACATGATTTAGCTAGATATTTTATAGCAGCCTGACCTCAACTTACCTTAGTAATCTTTTACGACACCTGGGTACCAAAGAGGTCTATTCTACCCAGACAGATACCACACGGAGGGTCAACGTACCTTAGATTCCTTTTACGACACCTGGGTAAGAAAGAGGGTGGTCTATTCTACTCAGCCAGATATCACACGGCGGGTCGACTTACCTTAGTCGCCTTTTACGACACCTCCGTAAGAAAACCTTATAAAATTACCTTATTTACGAATAACCTTCTTAAATACTGTAATTTTACAATATCTTTACCATTTTTCCGTAGAATCTACTTATAATGTTTCATTTTAGATTGCGTGGCTTAACGAACATTTCATAATCGGTTCGAGTATATAACTCTTATTTAATTAACAATTTATTACAATCTTAAGATTAGTTGTTTTCGTGTACTGATTAATATAACAAGCAAATTACTACAATACAAAATCTAAAACGTAGTAGATAAAACATATTGATATAAAATTATCGAGTTCATAATACGGAGTTCGCTCGCACAAGTTTGAACGTTGAACAAGTGGTAACGAGTGATATCCAAATAATTGCGCTATTTGCGTAGATAGTATCGCATGTATGGAGCGTGTTTAAGTTACCGACTCAGAACTCGTACTAGGAGTTTGGCACATATAACATAACTGGTTATTTACCTACAATTTAACACTAAGCTTTATACAGAATTTGTAGTACCCGCGACTTTGTTGGCATTATTTTAAGCGTTTATATTACCTCTAATAATGCAATATGTTTTTTCCTTGTTTCCGAACGAAAAACGGGAATTCTCTATATTATCCCAACGTATATATATGGAAAAAATAAATAAATAAATATATCTATATAAATAAATGTAGGGTCCCATACACTTACACACGCAGTCGTCCGTCCTCAAAGTAAGTTAAAAATTGTGTTATGGGTGACTGACAACAGGTGAATATATAAATATATAACTTTAAATGCATACTTACATACAAAACACACCCAGGCTTGAAGAACCAGAAATGTTTTGTGTGATGACATTTTGTGAAATGTTTGAAAATGTTGGCTCTCGGCGGAAATCGAATCTGCGACCCATGGAGCTGAAAGCAGGGTCACTGCCCACTGCACCACCGAGCCATTTATGAGTGGATCGAATGGATGGAATAGTCTGTAACAAGAACTGACCACCCGTCCTGTAAGGACAAGCCTTATATTAATAAGTAAGATAAGATAAAAAAAGATCACAACGTATAACCTTTATAATAGTGCCCACTTTAATCAGTATCCGTCCAGCAGATTAGCTGTGAGAACCTAACCGACGGACAGACAGATATACTTTATTATTTTATTACTATGGATGATAGAGTCAAAATCGATCAAATGTCATTTGTCATATAGCAAATGAAATTCGTGGGTACTTAAGTAGTTTTACTTCAATAAATTTTACAAAAAAAACTTTAGCGGACGTGTTTAGAAAATCGATGGAAAACGGATCATTATTGAAGCCCGTTTAAACTGAATTCAAATTCAAAATATTCTTACTTCAAATAAACTTGTAAACAAGTGCTTTTGAATCGTCAACTCTACTGCTGGTTCGGAAAGCTGTTCCTACCGAGAAGAGCCAGCAAGAAACTCGGCGGTTGCTCTTTTAAAAATATGATTCTTAATATTATTTACATTAAGTCGTTACTGTCTTGTACAGGTTCAAAGAGAGCTATATCCACACATTCTTATCTTCTAAATAATCTTCAAGAGTATAGTAGGCTTTCTGTATCAGCCTCTTTTTAACAGTGTTTTAAACTGCTGTAATGGCAGTGATGAAATTGATTGCGGAATTTTATTATAAATTGAATTCAGTATAATCGCAAATTGGTACTACATCGACCTAAAATTAAGAAGCAAACACTTTTGGACGATATACCGCATAAGTTTAAATTTAAATTTTTGCCCATTGCTATTTTGCGTATTGCCCAGATGCTATTTCAAATAAATTCAAATTTATATTTTTAATGACTAGCCGCAAACTTTGATCTCAATTTACTTTTCACGGGGTGGTTTAGATTGGCCCGGTATCCGGTTGCCAATTATATGTGAGGTCAAATTAATTCTGGAGCCGGTTACTCGGTTTTAATTTTGGTAAATGTCACTAATATTTATTACCATTACATAAATATAGATCAAACAAGGTATATTTGCAGAAGCAAGTCACTCACACTCCTGCCCTTATCCCACTCTAAGTGGGTTCGGCACATGTTATAAACATGTTGCCACATGATTTTGCTACGTATTTTACGACCGGGCGCCTGCCTCACGTCATCTTACCTTAGTCGCCATTTACGACACCTCGGTAAGATATGAGGGTAGTCTATTCTACTAAGCCGGATACCATACGGCGGGTCGACTTACCTTAGTCGTGTATGTTAATTATATCATAACTTCTATACTATGGAATTCCGCAAAGTAACACCTACTTCTATAAATAAAAAAATATATATAATATTTTTAAATTTATAAAATACTAGCAATCACCGGTGGCTTCGCCTGATGGTAAAATTAAAACCGTAATACGACTATAACGTATTTTGATAACCATAAAAATGGTTAAAGTGGGTTAGCCTTAAAAGCTAGACATATGTTGTCGCGGACTTTTATTTAGAAGTTTTAGAGGAAAACAATTTTGTACTACATGATTTTTGAATCAGAAGATCAGCGCATTCAAACAAACAAACTCTTCAGCTTTATATTATAGTACAGATATAATATTAGTAATTTATACTCATTCAATTTAATTTAAATTTAGCCTCATTAGAGCGTAAATCCTCGCTAACCAAAGCAAACAATACTTCAAAGTCAAATAAAGTATATAGGCTCTTTAAGAATAAGTTTCAGATACCGGGATATTGTTTAAAGGCACACAATTCGTTAGGTCCAGCACAGTGTACAGACTGAGATTTAAACGCAGGTGTTACTGTATTTTGTGTAAAATATTGAAGCAGTACGTGAGCTGGTAATAAATTAAAGCAACAGCTGATCTTTGCCGTTCATAATATGTTAGAACCGTAGTGTAGAAATTTATAACAATTTGGCTTTGAAATTTGAATACGTATAAAAACCAATATGTTGTCTTAAGCTGAATCAATCCATAGCCATAATATATAATCAATACGATAGTCCATCTGTACACTTTTACGTCAAATCCTCTGGGTCATTATTGATAAAATTTGAAAAAATTGCAGTATAGTCCAACGGTGAAACAGTGTGACTCTTTCGAGGAGTCACGGGCTTAAACCCCGTGCTTTTTAAGGTGTTTTGTGAATACTTCTTTCGTTCTAATAATTATTTTTTGTATTAAAATAAAAAAATAATTCATTTATGACAATCGTCATTAGATAGATACGACTCAGTTAGTTAAAATTGCAAAAATAAAAAACTGTATTCCCCTGGATAAAAATTTCACCTTATCTACTTTCGTACATTTTTTTCCAATTTATCTTAATTCTATGATTTCTGTTCTGATTCCGATTGTAAACTGCGATAAAATTGAAAAAAATAGCGATTGTTGTATTATCAATGTGTAATAAAATATTTCACAAAAATAATAATATAAAATTACACAGGAATTAATCGGAAACGACATCTAAAGTCTTCGATGTTCTTTTTTCAAGAAGCAATGCAACAGCGTCGAATAATAGAACTGCACATAAATACATTTCGGTTCAACGTGCAGACCATAAAATACGGGAACAGGTGCTTTATCATATCCCAAAGCCATGTGTCAGTGCGCGCGTCCACATGATGTACAGGACCTTACAGGCTTATGTGCAACGCCGTAGCGAATTTAACGAAGTTAGTGATATCTCTAATTGATTTTACACTAGCTTTTTAATGTCGTATTTATAATTTTCTAAACCATTAACAATTAGTGCTAATTTATGATAGCCCAGCGGTGAGACCGTGCGACTCTTTCGAGGAGGTCACGAGCTCAAACCCCAGGCAGGCACCAATGAGTTTTTCTGTTAAAAATTATGAGTCTAATTGATAATTACAATTTAACCGGCATATCTACAGACAATTCTAGGATTATGTGTAACTCACCAATTTTCAGTGGACCGACGTGGTATGTCTTAGCTCCAATCCCTTCTCTTCAGAAACGGAGAGAGGAGGCCTAAGCTCAGCAGTGGCCTAACTCTAACAGGCTGTTACTTTACAAATAGTAGACTTAGGAAATAGTTTGAGCTTTTCCTTTGATCTAAGTCAAAGTTGTGTTATATTATTTGATCAATATTTTTCTAGAAATGTTTAACACGGCTGAATAAAACTGATAAACAGTATCTTTAAAATATTATTTATCAGTGGGATTGAAATTTTATAACAGAAAATATAGTAGTAGACCAAAATACGCTGTTTTTACTTCGACTTTAGTCTTTTAGTTTGACTTCAGTCTCAAGACATGCATATCGAGGGCGAATAAAATAACTTTGAAATACTAGTTGATATTCAAATTTTATAGTAAGAAACAACTAGCAAATTCATAGTATAACAGAATCAACAAATTGATAACTTGGATGATAATCCAAAATTAGTCTCCTTATGTTCTGGTTTAATAAATTCCTTTTTACCCCCTCTATTTTTATACATACTTTTTACTTAATATATGGTTATTAAACGATAATGGTTAAATTTAATTCAAAATATTTGACATAAATGAGTTGCAAAATACAAAATTGTTTAGCGTATCACAACGGATATTCTGGATATATTTCTAATAGATTTACGACTATCGGATGTTGTTTTACTACAAAATTTAGATTTACATCATGTAGGATGTACGTGATAAGTGATTAATAGTTCAAAGCATGTTCAATAAGGTTTTATTATAAAATAAACTATTAATAATAATAAATTTTGAGAGAATTTATGTTAGTTTAATGATATTTTACTTCAATATTAAGTCAATAAAAAAAAATTAAGTACAGTAATTTTTATGAGTAGGTAGTTATTTTATGAAATTCTATTCTAATGTTATATTAATTTAATTCGTGGATTCTATAGTTATTTTTGTATGAAATAGAATTAAAATACGATAAAATATAATATTTTTTTAAAATAAAAGGTAAAAAATACATTGTAATTATATTTTTATTTCTGTACATGAATAAGTGCATATTAATAGTTTCAAACTAAAATAAAACAGAGTTTTGTAGGGCAAATATTAGAACTTCGACTCTACGAATACGACTGAATGGTCATCAAAAAACGCTTAAACCGATTGTTTCATCCGTTTTAAACGTACTAAATTTCTACACGGAGCGGTGAAATTGAAAATCTATAAGCCCTCGTTAATTTCTTGTTAAGCCTACGGTTCATAAAACTGTAATTGCGTTACAGAGTAATAAGGGAGCCATTGTTTACACAAACGCGTGTATACTTTCAAATATTTATTACATGTATAGCCCCTACCTACGACTTGGTCTGCTCTAGTACAAGAATAAAAAAAAATTACCCCTAACCGTTTCTCTACAGATTTGAAACGTTAAAGAAGCAAAGCCACTTTCACACTTAGTATTGATGAAAGCGAACAAAACTGAAAATCGCATCTCAAACATCTATATTATCGAGAAAATTACTAGTTATTTTTTACAAAACATTCGCAACTATTATATAGTATTGATCAATAGCGATCCCCCTTGTAGACATCTCCTTAGCAAGATGCATTGAAGTATGTAAGTAATTTTTATTTAATATTTTTATTAGGTACTTACAGCGTAACAAATAAATTATTTAAACATTAGCAAAAAATCTTAGTGAATTTGTGTATATATGTGTTTCAGAGTACGCCGTGTGGTAACCGGCTGAATAGAATAGAATAGTACCAACCTCATTTCTTACCGAGGTATAAAAGTCGACTAAGGTAAGTTGACCCACCGTGTGGTATCCGGTTGAGTAAAATACACAACCCTCTTTTCTTACTGAGGTGTAGTAAAAGGCGACTAAAGTAAGTTAACCCACCGTGTGGTATCCGGTTGATTAAAATAGACCACCCTCTTTCTTACCGAGGTGTCGTAAAATACGATTTAGGTAAGTTGAAGTCAGGCAGGCGGCCATTCGTAAAATACATAGCCAAATCATGTGACAACATGTAAGTAACATGTTGTGCCGACCCCATTTAGAGTTGGATAAGGGCAGGCGGATGATGTGTCTCCAGAGTATGTGTATATATGTTTGCGTATTAGGTGAATTTTTATTACCAACTAAAACTTTCAAGGCCTGTTGAAAAACTTCTCTGATTAAATAATTAAAGATCAATTAAATATTATAATATTAAATATTATTAAAAAAATGGTATTTAAAAAGAAGAAATTTTGAACCGATATGATATTCATATGCTCTTACTGTAGCTATCGCCTTATTAATATTTATTTAGTAAATATATAACCGCAACTGGTAGAAATGCAATCTGTGCGGCTGACATATGTTTTAAATGGCAAAGATCAGCTGGTGCTCTAATTTGTAACCTGCTCGCGTTCCATTTCAATATTTTACACAAAATACAGTAACACCTGCGTTTAAATCTCCGTCTGTAACAGCGCTGGACTTAACGAATTGTGTGCTATTATGCAATATTTCGCTATTCAGGACTTATTCTTGAATTTATTTCTTCATTTCTTTTCTAGTTTTTTTAGTTTTATTCCTGAAAACTTAACTCACTAATGATCTATTTAACTACAAAGATCATTATTTTAAAACCATAAATGTATATTTTATATATTTCGTCCTCTTCTCACTCATCCGATAGACCAATGCTGGACTTAGATTTCTTGATGGGATCTCCACATCACATAATTTTAAGCCGCTTGGATCTATCGGCTTCCCGCGCTTTTTGAGGCCGTCAGTTCATCTTGTAGGGAATCTGACGACCTGAAAATGCTGCTTTTTCGTCTTCTTGACACGCAGAGCCATGTCAGTGACTTTGGTTCTATCTAGGGATCTCTACATTGATGATTTGATTATGTAGAGATATACTCCAAGCATAGATAGTTCCATCCCCCGCTGAGCGACTTTGAGCCTTCTTATGAGTTTCATAGTCAACAATCAATTTTCTTAACAAACGCTGGTTAGCAAAAGAGTTCTATCATTATCTTTTGAACATTAAAGTTGTTAAAATTCCTAAATTCAGGGTGCAAAATTCAAAAGACGTCCCCAGTGCTATTAACGCGAGAATCCAATTTAGTCATAAATCAACATCGCAATTAGCTTCAAGAATTTCATCTTACTTTAAACATTCCTCTATATAACTGCAGCAATGTTTCAGCTCTTAATTGAGAGGTCGTACGCATACTTGTCTCTAATATGGACACCGTAAATCAGTGGCACCAAGCGAAATTAAAACCGGGTAACATGGGCATGAATTAATTTGCCCTCACCCGGCGCCGCCAGCCGTGTACCGGCGCACGACTGAGACAGATTCGTGGTGTTATAGCTAGGCTATTGCATCTTAATTTTGGCCAGAATATTATTACTAGTTTATAGTACATATTTATTATTAAACAAAGACCCTAAAAGCTGTCTTTATGCTATCGATTTTCTCGACATCTACTGAACAGATTTTTGTACGGTTTTTAATTAAAAAAATAACACAATACCTTCGGATGGTTTGGGTAAATAGCACATCAGGGTTTTATGTAAAATATGTTAAAGAGGTCAAGCTGTTGTAAAAAGAACTCGCGTGCTGCGAGCTTAAACTCGCGTGCGCCGCGTTAACTACAATTAGAGAATTGTGGATCTACAAAAATACTACAAAAGTCTCCGACAGCATGTCTCTATCTCTTAAGGTAACTCACACTAGCCTTATCTTTGTAATTTCAATTCGGGAAAAATTATGTGAAACACAAAAAAGTCACAGCTAGTAGCTAATAAAGTAAAGTAGAAGCGGTGTGACTTTGCGACTCTCTCGAGGGAGTCCTGACTTCATTCCGGGGTAGGCACCAATAAGATTTTCTATTAAGACATATGTCTAATTGATAATTGGAATTTATCACATACTTTTCAATGAAGGAAAATAATGCGTCAGCATATCTCTAAAGAATTCTTGGAATATGTTTAATCTACTTCTCCGCTGTTGAACAATGTGAAGGGCCTCAGCTCCAACTCTTCTCTCAAAAAACCAGCAGCATGCAGCATAGCTAACGAATATATTTTTCTTTACTTTCAGAGATTTCAGACGATATCCAAACGTTTGATTTACCATGGCTTTTCAATACCTATGAGTATATTCAAGAAAATATTTGCTTCGTCTGAACTAAATATACCATCAACAATAATTTTAACGTACTCTTTTGAAAACTTTCTGTACATTTCAATTTCGAATAGATTTTACAGGATTTGATATCGTAATTTAGCACGGTTTATGTGACGATTGTTCCTTTATAAAAGTTTATATAAGAACTAGCTAAAACCGGGGTTTTGTCCACAATGGCTATTAACAAAGGTTAACAAGAAAATCTCATAGAAAAAATAAGGTTTTACTATCTACCTAGTTATAAACCATAATTGAGGTTTTTCGTTTTCTCTAAAACTTCAATTTTCTCTGAATAAAAATCTAATATAATATGTGTATTAGTAGAAGGACTAATTCGGCTTACTACCACGTAACAAGGTCTGCGCTTTATTTGTAGTGTAGATAGTCGGCGTAGCACTACGTCGTCTCAGTCTACGTCGTAGATTGAAGGTTGCCGTCGTAATAATAACATCGTCGTCTTAACCGACGCGACTTTGGAAACTGATATCATTTCGATAATAAGTATACATATTTTATCTATAACTAGTTGTCCAGCGGTTGCTGTGGATTAGTCTGATTGTGAATATCCCTCGAAACAGAACTTAACACTTAAAAATTTAAAAATTAATTAAACTTAAAAATTTGGTCCGATCGTCACTAAACTTTACAGGATCATCTGGTGAACCATTATAAAGATTGTCTATAAATTATCAGTCCAGCCGTTTCGGAGACTATAAAGGACATATGTATAATATAGGCACAGATTATACATATTACAGATACATGCATTTATTCGATTGCGATGATGTTTGGCAAGCCGTAGTGGTAATCGCATACAAAACACCATTGCTTGCTATAAGAGAGTTCTATTTGATCTTGGGTAAATTGATAATATAGCAATAGTAGTCGCTCGAATGTCAACAATTCGTCAACAAGGATCACTGAAACATAAGAGAGAGTAAGATTGACAATAGGTATACGTTATAAGATTGACAATATTGTGTTACAGAAGTATCTCGGGATGATGAAATTAAAAATAATATCTCCTGGTACAATCAACTTTTATTCCAGCAGCGTTACTGCTAACACGAGCACTGATACACTGACAAACAACATCTACCCACCCCCTTATTTATATTGACAATAGCCCGCCAAGAATCAGTCGTTATAACACTATTTGATATTCTTACTTATTTTATGCATAATTATATAATGTTTAGTTTATAATATTTATATTTAATTATTAGAATATTTATTAACCAACGATCAAATATCGTAGATATCAATGTGCACTACCGGAAGTCTATGGACTATGACGGGTTAGGCGTGTTAGTGGTATTCAACACTCGGCCATCCTGCGTAGGCCGTGTCCCACGGCGTTCCTCCTGACCATCGACGGCAAAATTGTAACTCTGAAAACAAAATAAAAAAAAACGGCAATATCTACATTTTGATGTGAATTTATATATTAATAAGAAATCGCACACACACACAGGTGTCCTATGGATTGGTTCGGCCACATAGTTATTATTGACTATATTAATGAGCCTATCCTAGTAATATATTTGAGATCACACAGATAATGGACTTGATCACACAGCCATCCTTATGATATATGTACTGCATCACACAGATAATGGACTTGATCACACAGCCGTCCCTATGATATATGTACTGCATCACACATATAATGGACTTGATCACACAGCCGTCCTTATGATATATGTACTGCATCACACAGATAATGGACTTGATCACACAGCCGTCCTAATGATATATATACAGCATCACACATACATTGGACTTGATCACACAGCCATCCTAATGATATATGTACTGCATTACACATAATGGACTTGATCACACAGCCATCCTTATGATATATATACACAGCATCACACATACATTCCCTAATTACACCTGCTTCTAAAAGATCTTAAATTTTTTCATTAACTATCTCATTTTTTTTATGAGTTAGCCTGTAAGGTTTAAAATAAACCGGGTGGTCAATAAAAGTGTGTATATGCATTTTGATTAAATCTGTACATCCTGATTCACTGGTATACTTAGCAAATGATGAAGAATATTTATTTAGAAGTTCTAATAGTTCGTCAGTATCGTTGTCACTTAATTGATCATTATCTATTTCATTCTATAGTTAAAACTTCAAACTCAAATTTCTGCTTCGGGGGTAATAATATTTCTGCCCTGGTTATAAGTTTGTCTGCTTTCCAAGATATATCAACATAACCGTGGTTTGTAACTTTAAGAACGCAATCATCTGCATTAAAAATAATAGACGGAATTATATAAACTATACTCCCATTTTCTAAATATACTGCATGTGTTAAATAGGCATGTTTGTTTTCATTACTTGTTTATGGTCTATGTATACCGGGAAATACTGAATACACTGTTGCAATAAAATTGTCTCATTTTTAAGAGAAACTGGATACTTTGAATTAAAATCAAATGAAATCAAATCTAAGCTAGCTAACATATTATATACTGCGGGTTTTGAACAAACTTTACACCGGAAGTAGAGGTTACTAAGCTAATGCTATCATTATTAATCACAGTCTCGCCTATTATTAAGTCAATTCCTATTGCTATAAAATTAGTTAATTGAAACATCACTCAGTACCATATTGTCGTATGCACGTACCACCAAAAACTTTCATGATAATGTCGATAGGCTGAATTTCAGTTTTTAAATTTCCGGCTTTCGACAAAATCATTATGTTTAATTTGCTACCGGTGTCAATATATGCCATTAATTCCTGCCCATTCACTGTCACTCTTTTTTTTTATATAAATATCTACATATATATCATACGTAATACTTAAAAAGTCACTAACCTTGTGTGCCTGTTGTGATGTCCCCGGTGCAAACCAGCAAGTCGCCGCCGTATGTCCGGTACGTCGACAAACTTCGCAACCCTTCTGCTCCGTACAATATCGCGCCTCGTGCCCAGGACGACGACACGTGTAACATAACTTGGGTTGTTGAGCGGTAGTCGCCGCAGACACATTACTGCCGCCTCTTCTCCACAATGAATTTTGCACGGTGTATGCAGTTTCCACTCGTCTAAAGTTTTCTAGCGACGATAAATAACCGTAGTACAATTCTTCCGGGGTCTCACAACTGTATGCCTTTGCGTTGGCTCGCAACTCAGCCGGTAACCCACGAATGATACAAGAATTTGCTTGTTCGCCGTCGATGTTACATTTTTTCAGAAGCGCTAACTTGTCGTGATAGTATTTTGTCATACTCTCAGAATCTTCCTTTGTCCGTGTAAGCATCTGTTCTAATCTATCTACGAACTCTGTCGACCGCGGAAAAGCAAATTGAAGACTTCGTTTCCATTCTTCCCACGAGAGGTTATAATCGTCAAGGTTATCATACCAATCTCTCGCGGTGCCTCGTAATCTTAGCTGCATTACGAATTGCCGGTCGGTATTATTCCAGCCGTAAACATCACCAAGTTGGTCAATCTTATGCAGCCAGCCTTTGACATTGCTGCTGGTGTCGTCAGGTCGAAATTTGGGTATAACTTCTGCATCAACGGGCGATACGTGGCGTCTTTTTGGTGACACAGGAGTATGACAATCAGAGAAAAAAAATTCACCTTTTTCTTCATCTTCTGAAGCCAAGGAATATAGATTGTCAGAATATGTGAGCGGAGGGTGACTTCGCTTTCTTTTGCCTAAACCATTCAAATACGGACCAGACATATTCCAGCTCGATCCCACTTCTGAAATGTTACAGAAGTATCTCGGGATGATGAAATTAAAAATAATATCTCCTGGTACAATCAACTTTTATTCCAGCAGCGTTACTGCTAACACGAGCACTGATACACTGACAAACAACATCTACCCACCCCCTTATTCATATTGACAATAGCCCGCCAAGAATCAGTCGTTATAACACTATTTGATATTCTTACTTATTTTATGCATAATTATATAATGTTTAGTTTATAATATTTATATTTAATTATTAGAATATTTATTAACCAACGATCAAATATCGTAGATATCAATGTGCACTACCGGAAGTCTATGGACTATGACGGGTTAGGCGTGTTAGTGGTATTCAACAATTGTTATTTTGGAATAACATATTTTTATATAATGAATTTTTAAACTTGGATGGACTGTACTTATAATGTGTACTGTAAAAGTTTTATGGATGGATTGTACTATGCCAAAGCAAGATAATATTGGGTTTTAAAAATAAAATAAAAGTAATAAATATATATTAGTGCAAATTCCCTGAAACAATATATTTATATATTTATTGTTGAAAGAGCGTGAAGAGCTACCGAATATATATAATTCAATGTAACCTAGTTTAATATGTTATTTATATTATGATTTTATATTACTGTAACAGTAAATGGCCCGTAGTGCAACACACTACGTTAATCACGTTCTAGGTTATCGGATTTGACTTATTAGTGCATAATTAAATTAGGCAATGTGCGTATACGATAGGTTTTGACTAATGACTTGAGTAAGAGCAACGCGATCAACAGATGACAAGCAATTAATTCGATTAATTGCTGAGTTAGGGAGGGCGATTCAGCTACTCTTCATCACTAAGTATTGCTCTCGAATAAAAATAAGATCACATAACATGTATGCATAAATACAATTATCCATAAGTAACGGCCTGTTATTATCCCACTGACTCCGTTTTTTGAGAGAAGGATTGGGGCTAAGACCTACCACGCTGCTCTAATGCGGATTGGTAGGTTTCACATATCCTTAGGATTCTCTAGAAGTATGCAGGTTTCCTCACGATGTTTTCCTTCACCGAAAAGCGGGTGATAAATTGCAATTATTAATTATTAAGTTTTAATAGAAAAACTCATTGGTGTTTACTCGGGTTTGAACTCATGATCGTCTCTAGAGATTCACACGGTCACACCGCTGGGCTATCACAGCTTAATCAATTATCTTTAGATTTTATTACAAATACGAGTTGTTATTTAGACGAAAAGCGTTGACGAGTTAAAGTGGTTGGTTCAACTTTTTATTAACTTAAATGTTAGTCCGGTGTACAAGCTTAAATCATGTTAATATTCATTAATATTGCTCTAGCAGATTAGCCGTGAAAAAATTCCGCATCCATATTATTATATTAAGAACTTACCTGTTAGCCTGGGTAGATCTTTAGTTTAAAACTTACCAAGATTGAGTTGTCCATCCTTTTCCTATTTTCATTTCCTATTTGTTTAGCGAAACATTAGAAAATTTAAACACTTTTTTAACTAAATAGTTACGAGTAAGACAGGACAACAACTATTCAGCTAGTATATATCTTCGTCGATATCCCACTCTAAGTGGGGTCGGCACAATATGTTTTCCTCTTCTATTCTATCCTATCCGCTATCATGTTTACTGATCAACATGTTATAGTGGATTTGGCAAATACTTTTATGATCGTCTGCCTACCTGACGTCAACCCTCCTTGGGAATATAGAGTCAGCTAGTATTTCTATATAAAATAGTGAAATGAAGGACGATTACGAATGACAAGGCAATTAATAAAGGCAGATGGCGATTGAGCACGAGTCACCCATCTGACCGGTATTAATCATAGACAACGTCCCCTATTGCGTAACACATCCGTTCCATATGCAATGATATCGGTTATGCTATTAGTGTCGCCTTTTTCCTAACAAATTTAACCGATGACAGATATTTCTTTGCCCACTAGATATTGCAAAACATCTTATTGCATCTTATGGCATTATTGACCTATATGATCCTTTTTGTGTATCTGATTTTTTTGACTTTTGAGTGATAGACTTTGTTTGGTGCAGGTGTAATGTGAAAGCTCAAATCTTAAATTTATAATGCCTAATATTACAAGAATAATAAACCAAATAAAGAATTATTGAATATTCACAGAAAATAAATTAAAAGAATTTTTTAATTTATTTTCTGTGAAAAATTAGTACAATCTCGATTCAAATTCCAGTTATATTTATTTATAACCGTTTTTTTAAGTATGCACAAAGCATTAAAAAAATAAATTTACATTACAATAGAAATGTACCTATATACCTATTTGGATTTGAAGTTGTCAAAATTATATACCGTCACTTTTATGTAGTATAAATCTGGTAATTGTCGCTTTAACGATATACACGTTTCTATATCATGATACATTATTTAGAGCGAAATGGCATAGCTTTTACAGTGAATAGAAATTCCTTCTCATTACCACTGTCACTTGGCATCTACTGCCACACTTCACGGTAACTTGATAGGATCGTTGTTAGAAATAAAATATGTCTTGAACGCAACTTATTTTTCTTTTGAGTTAAGAATTGTTCTATTTTTTTAATTTTCTTTTGTATTAAAATCATGAAATATATAGCTAGTAGACGCCACTTCGTGAATGCCAACTTAAACGTTTGAGTACCCTCAATAATGCCACAAAAAAAATCCTGTTCCCCAAAGAAAACCAGGTTTTACATTGTATATATTACCTAGTGTAGACTTTAAAATTTTAATTTCATCAATCCAAATCTAGCAGATTAGTCGTGAAAGCTTACCAAACTGACAGATAGATAGACAGATAGACTCTCGCATTCATAATTAATATTATGAATGCGAGAGTCTATCTGTCTATCTATCTGTCAGTTAATCAATAAGGATTTGTTAAAGGCGTGGACATCCACGAAAATTGGAAGGAGCAAATAAGCAAGGTGAGTAATGAAATTATCAGTTTATATTAAAAGGAACTCTCTAGAAACGATAAAATAATAATTATCATTAATTAAGAATGATTTTTTTTCTTTTATGATTTTATTACATTTTAATACACCAAATAACTGTATACAATCCACCTGTATACTGTCTCTGCAAGAATACGTTATATGAAAATAATATCTGTATTCCAGAAAAAAAAATCGTATTTGCAATTCACTTAAACTTCGTTCACGTAATAGGTTCTCACATATCGGTCTCCTTAATGACATTTTACTTGCGTGATTGTTGCTGTCAGGACGTCAAAGTAGATGGGAGGTGGTTAATTAAAACTTCTCTCAGCTACATGTTTTATTATTGCCACGTTATGTTAACGCATTAATGTATTCTACCTTCGCTTGAAGGTCTGAGTGTCTTATCCTTTATAAAGGTTTAATATACTTAGTTAAGATTTGAACAAGTTATCTGCATAATTTTAATTTACATGAATCTATGTATATGTATTGGAAATGTTTTTGCAAGGAAATTTTAATTTATAGTATTGAAAATGCACTCTTAGCTACTTGTCCTTTTTATAATATAAATATAGTAAGTATATAGGAATAATTATATGTTACACAATATAAAATGTAAATAAACATTCTCATAAAGATTATTATTTATAAAAAAATATCTGGTACCCTTCCACAGTAGAGGTTTATGTCTAAATATTTACTTATTGAGAAGAGATACTGATTTGCCTATTTCAACGATATATTTATATTATTCAACTCCCTAATATGATGATATATTTATATCAAGGAAATTCAATTATATTATGAAAAACAAGATATATTAATGCAGTGCGTATGTTAACGCATGTTCATTTAGAACGCTCATAATAGCTTTGAAATGAGAAAATACATTTTTTATTCTTGTCTTTCGGTTCCATTTTCAAAATCAGTCATTTCTAAAACCATTCAAGTTTTTTTTTAAAATTACAATTCAAAACAGACGAATAACACTGAATTAATAATAGCAATGGCGCGCAAGTGAACACGATAACAGAATGGTATTTGCAAATTCACAAAATAGATAGTTTATGAAGGAATAAGTCCCACTTGCTCGAAATATTACTAATGAACATTGTTTAAAATAACAACCTGGGCGACTGAGCTCTGCCCAGTATTTTTTGAAAATATAAAAAAAGATGAAACTAGAAAAAACATCATTTTCTTGGCAGGTGGGGCTCAATCCGGGTTATTTTCACTTCTCTAGATCGCCCGTTTCCCAATTTAGTTACCATGACTTTACAAATAATAGCGAAATTAACGATTTTATTTCTATTAATTATGTAACAGTTTTTCAATGTCTGAAAACAGGGGCAAAAAGACAATTTTCAAAAATGAAACCTAGCAAGATCGATTTATCGCCTCCGATGCCCTCGATACATACTAAGTTTCATTAAAATCTATAGACCCGATTTTGAAATTCTGATTCTCTATATATACAAGATTAACTCATTTAAATATTAAAGATAAAATACATTGAGGCATAATGCTCCCGAAAAAATAGAGCATGACGTTTGATAAAAGAAAGCAACCGATATTGGTCACGCATTATAACCAGAATGTCGTCATTAATCCAGTAATATATAACACATTGAATGACAATATTGTCTTAGCTGGAACATATTGAACTAAATACATGACTAAACAGATGATTAATGATTTGAGGATTATGCAAGTAAGGGCCTTATTATAATTAATTAATATGGTAATTAATTTTAATCAATTTATAACAATGCAAAGCGCAATGTTTTTTGATATCAATATTATTTAAGGGACTTACGTATTTGTAACGTATAATTAATTATCAAAACTATTTTAATTAATCCACTTCAATTTGAAACCTGCTTAATCAGTTTTATCCGTTAATATTAAATCCAATGACAGTCTGAAATACTAAATATTCGTAAACAAATGTATTTATTTAATAAATAAATAACATACTGTTCAGTAGAACTCCTCAAATGATAATAATACCGTTGAAAGTTTACATAAGATACGAGACAAATATAGCGGCTTTTGTATATTTTAAACTTTATAATTACTTTTTAAATTATCTTTGTATCGACCTTTAATATTATAAATACAAATGTATGTATGTCTGTAACGCTTTTACGGGTAATCCGCTGGACCAATGTTGACTAAATTTGGCACAATTAAAGTTTATACCCCCAGTGTATTCATGCTTAAAATTTTTAGGGAACAAGGTTAACATTGCATTAATTAGGGTACTTAAAGGTTTAAGTTGGTGCGAAATTAAGGGGTGCCTGTCTGACCTATGTCCAGCAGTGGACGACCATTGGTTGAGAAAGAAGAAGAAGAAGTGACATCATTGTCCTAACCGGTCCTAACCGAAACAGCATTTACTTCCTACTAAAAGTTGAAAATACAAAACGAAACGTCATTAGAGGAAGTTAACAGTGTTCTCAGTGAAATTAACAACGTAAAAGTGTTTAAACTCATAAAGTTTCTAGCTAATTTCGTTTGGATGGTAGAGGACATAGCAAATGTGTACGATATACGATGTATACTAAAGAAATATCTTTCTATATGATAATCCAAAATGGCAATTTCACCAAGTGCAGTGATCCTTTATCGGGCACCTACAGACTGAATAAAGCCAACTATTTGAGAAATGGACTTCGGCAGAAGCCAAACTAAATATATTGAATGATGATGGTTCCAATATAAAAAATTGCAGCTTAATTTAATGGAAACTGACGTCATTATTTTATATTTTATTGGTTCAGACAAAGATCGTTATGTATTTTTATCATTTAATTTTTTATTAGGTTTTTATTTTGGATAATAAGACACTGTTGTCTGTCCCCAAAGTAACTTAATACTTGTATTATAGGTGAATGACAACTGATCATACTGCCCTCTAACTCTAAGTGGGGTCGGCAAAAAATGTTATAAACATGTTGTCACATGATTTGGCCATGTATTTTACGACCGGTGGCCTGCCGTTTGACCCTAAGGTTGACTGGTAGAGAACGCTTTGTTTAGTGTTAAGTCCGCCTTTTGTACTTTTATGTTAAAAGTGCAATAAAGACTAAAAAAAAAAAAAAACTTACCTTAGTAGTATTTTAGGACACCTCTGTAACAAATAGGGTAATTTATTCTACTCAACCCGATACCACGCGGTGGGTCAACTTGCCTTAGTCGCTTTTTACGACACCTCGGTCAGAAACGAGGGCGACTATTTTAGTCAGCTAGATAGAACACGGTGGGTCTACTTACTTTGTACGATACCTCGGTCGGTAATGAGGGTGGTCTATTCTACTCAGCTGGATACCGCACGCCACATACATAAAACATTAACGCGCGGAACGCAAACTTCTCGTAAAATTTCATTTATAAAGATAAGGAAAACGTCCACAGAATATCCTTATGTGGATTACAATTAAAATCCCATGGCGATATCATTAGTCGGCGTTGTCGTTTATAGAAATAATAATGGTCACTATTTCCCTTAACCTGAGCAATTGAGACAACGGCGGATGTCAGCGATTACCATTAGCGTAACAAGTAAACAACTACGATTGTAGAGGTCCACAATAGAGCTTTTGTTTCTATTATCCGTCGAATGCGACGAACTGATTTGATATAGCGTGTTATACGTATAATATATTATAACAACGATATTTTTCCTTTACACTCATTTAATAAATAGGAAGCATTTTTCTCAACCTCGATGTCCTTAAAAAGGTCGCGGGGAGCCACTGTATCCAAGCGGCACAAGATCGTGACGTGGAAAAATCACTTAAAGATACCTTTGTCCAGCAGTGGACTTCCCTAGACTGAAAAAGAAGAATTTTCCCAAAAGTCAATGGATTTTATTATTTTTAACAACACGTCAAATACATACGACAAATGGCGTTACCACTCCCCTCTCCGCACCTCTCCACCCGTCATCACACCTCGCCCAGTATTTTCACGTCTGTATGCTACAACTTTATTCTCCTCCTTTTCCATCCGTTATAATACTGGTCCATGACCGCGGATTCGCCCGCGTAGGAATCAGTGAGTCACATTATATTTCCAGCATAAATATAATGTATAATAGGAGATAAAAGTTTTTTGTTCTGGAATAAAATAATAGCCCATATATTGCTCCACAACCTCCTATGGCTTCCTACATATCCTTCAACTTAATTATTTTAATCAAAAATTGGTAATTATCAATTAAAATCATCATCCTCCTGCCCCTAACCCACTCTAAGTGGGGTCGGCACAACATGTTATAAACATGTTGTCATATGATTTGGCTGCGTTTTTACGGCCGGCCGCCTGCCTGACAGCAACTTACCTTAGTCGTATTTTACGACACCTCGGTAAGAGAGGGTGGTCTATTCTACTAAACCGGATACCACACGGTGGGTCAACTTACCTTAGTCGCCTTTTACGACACCTCGGTAAGAAATGAGGTTGGTCTATTCTACTCAGCCGGATACCACACGGCGGGTCGCTTTACCTTAGTCGCCTTTTACGACACCTCGGTAAGAAAAGAGGGTGGTACTATTCTATTCAGCCGGATACCACACGGCGTAATTATCAATTAAAATGTATTCATTCATTTCACACATTCTTTAACCATTCATTCTTCCTCTAATTAATTATGGATGCAATAAATTTGCAGATGTTTCCATTCCTACGATGTGAAGAGGATTTCTCCTGCCGTTTATTGATGTAATAAAGGTCACAACAGTCCTCAATCTCACCAATTCAGACAAAAGCGGATGTTAGCGATCGCCATTAGCGTAACAAGTAAACAACTGTGATTGTAATATCCGACAATAGAGCTTTTGTTTCAATTCTCTGACAGAACCGACGAACTATTTTAAACAAAGGAATAATATCTCATACTATTGTAACGTTATTGTATAAAATATGATTTTTTGTTTTTTTTTTTTTGGAAGTTCATCATTTAGACTTGCAACACCGTGCAGAAATCAATATTCAATTTATACTCACATCAAACAGCATATCAGATCATTATGTGCTAAGTATCATAGCACATTTATTTGTGTTAAATATAAAATAATTATAAAATATGACAAAAAAAAAGATTTCTTATGAACCGCAAAAGTTATAGAAAAATATTTTGCTATACCCCGCATTTGTTAAGAAAACTATGTAAGTGCAGTAATCGTGCATTACGACTTTGTCGGTGAGCCTATCCTCCTTATTTTTGCTTCGGTTACGTAGCGAAACGATCGTAGAGATTGCCTTAGTGAGTATATGTAGTGCTTGAGTTGTGTGCTAGTTAGTGGTGGCGGAAATTTGCGATATGTGTGGTGACTAGTCCTCCATGTTTAAGGTATGTGAACGTTGCCCGCTTCCTACACTTACCGTCAAATAGATACTTTGAACAAACGCGGATTATAGCAATTTCTGTCATAACTTCCGTACTATGTAATTCCGCAAAGAAACGCCTGCTTTTATAAAAAAAGTTAGTGGGCATGTTATTAGTCCTTGCCGTTGGTGTCCTGATATATATCAGAGTGCTCAGAAAGAAAGAAATGTTTTCATCTTCCATTCCCTTCCATCCGTCCACTCTGGCGTTACTCGTTTTATAAGCACGATACTTCGTACAATTTACCCATCTTTTTTACCTTCATCCTCCTAACTTCCTTACCTTGCTAATCATATATTCAGCCATAATCACAATCAATACACTTTTGTTCACCTGATGATATTTATGAAGTAATAAAAAAAATAATGTAGTCCACGCCACCTGGACTGCCAAACTGGAATAGAGCAACTTGGCCGGCATATTTAAAACACTTGCAATCTGCGATTTAAATCAAGTTTATCATCTGAGAAGGCAACAAAGCGTGTGTACGATCCGTCCAAGTTTCCTCGTGCCACACCTGCTACTTTCCCACAAATTGTAACCGGTTCAAACTCGCAAGTCGCCCGCTCCGACGCCAACTTGGCCTCCACTTCATAATTAATTCTTTATTCGAAACAAGTTGGACAGAAACGAGCCGCGTAAGCACTTAAATAGTCTAAATTGTGCTGAAGACGCGCCCATTTTTAATTAGTTCAGAAGTGCGCTTCAATTGTTAATGGCCCTATTGTAACTTTGTTAAATGGGATTAAATAAATTGGCGATAAATCAAATAAGAGATCGGGTGGAGTTTTAGGTTATCCTTTATTCAGTTAAAGTATTTTTATGGTGGGTAATATATATTTTTTTTATTCAGAAAAAAACCCCTTATGGGTACCACCGCCAGAAGGGGACAGGCGGCGGTTATGTCGGACTTGCACCGACTAAAACGACCTGTGTGTTCCACGACGCCACCGATGGCAAGGACAGGGTATCACACAGGTTGTACACATTGCCACCGTCCCCGCTGGTAGCAGCTCTGATCCCAGAGAACACCTTCTTCGGGCAGGGACCCCTAAAAAGAGAAGTCCCCCTCTGCTAATCGATGCATCGGGAGCACCGGATGCACCGCCTCGGGGAACTGTCAGCCAGGCGTCCGATATACCTCGTTCGGAACACCCGAAGGTCCCCAGTTAGGGAGGCAGACAATGAACTTGGGGAAGTCGCTAACATCTCGACTCACTAGCAGCAGATTGGATCCAGAACAACAGTTCGCGGAACCGCTCCGCCGCCTCCCTCCGGGGTAATATATTGATCTAACAGTTCGTATCGTTCAGCATATATAACAGCCGTTCAGTTGATGACTCGTGGTCAATTAATATAATTGCGTTATGATTGTAAAATCAATTTTAATCGCGCGTGTAATTTAAGCACTCGTAAGGGACATTTAAGTGTTCAATGTACAAGTATACCAAAAGTCCCTTGTCAGTTTAACGAACTCTATAATGATGACAAAGAAAAATATGTCGCTATAGTTGTGATATTCTGACAACTAAAATTGTTAATAGAAAAACAAAGTCATCTTCCTGCCCTTATCCGACTCTAAGTGGTGTCGACACAACATGTTACAAACATGTTGTCACATGATTTGGCTACAAATTTTGCACCCGGCCGCCTGCCTGACATCAACGCTGATGATAGTCGCCTTTTACGACACCTCGGTAAGAAATAAGGGTGGTCTATTCTACTTAACCCGATACCACACGGTGGGTCAACTTACTTTAGTCACCTTATACGACACCTCGGTAAGAAATGAGGGTGGTTTATTCTACTCAACTGGATACCACACGGTAGGTCAACTTACCTTGAGCAAATAAATAATTTCTAATTTCTAACCTTAGGTAGTCGCCATTTGAGACACCTCGGTAAGAAATCCGGCTACTGCCGGATACCAAAGCAAAATAAGTCGTATAAAATATAGCCAAGTGGAATGATAGAAAATCCTTTGACAAAAAGATCAAACGAGGACTTTTGTTGTTCTAACATTCCTATTCAATTTAGAGTCGTGATAAGTAACGTATTCATTCAACTTGACATAACGCGCAATGTGTCCAACAACCAATCCGTTAGTCGCATGTTAGCGACAGCGCTCGTTTGTTCACCATTATATCTGCACACGCTGGAACAAATGCCCACGTTTGTACACACCATTACAAGAAAGAGCAAGAAAGAAATGAGTACCTTCAGTACCTTTAATATTTAAATGAGTTAATCTTGTATATGTATATATATATTTTCGGAATCTCGGAAACGGCTCCAACGATTTTCCTCAAATACAGCATTAGAAGGTTTTGGGGGAGAAAAATCGATCTAGATAAGTTTTATTTAAAACAAATGTCGTTTTATCTCTGTTTTCAGGCTCAAATTTTTTTTTTTAATTTACGTTGAATACTATCACAATTTTTCGCTGTCAAACGTAGTCATGGTAGTTCATTTCGGGAACGGGCGGTTTAGAGAGGTGAAAATACCTAGTAACAAGCCCCACCTGCCCTATTATTTTTTCATTTTTCTTTTCAATTTTTTTTAAATTTTATTTTTTTTACATCATTTTAAAAATTATCGAGCAGGGCTCGGTTAGCCACGTACTTATTTTAATAAATTTAAGTAACTGTCATCGCTTTCCGTAGCTTGGTCTTCTTACTTATTTTATTCAGTTTTCTGAAAATTACGCAGTCGGGTATCCGGCTGAATGGAATAATACCACCCTCATTTCTTACCGTAGGTGTCGTAATAAAAAAAGACAGAAAGTGCCGGTGACATGTGTGACTCAATCCCGGATTCTGAACTTTTTGGTCCACCCGTTACCCATTGGGCTATCACAGCATTACGTTTGCCAGCTAAAATATCATTTGCATTCAATTGTACATTTTCAATACCCGAAAACACAGATAAAACGAATATTTTTTCAAAATGAAACCTAGCTAAATCTATAAAGATTACGCTATCGCTTACTGCTAATGTAACAATAATTAATTATTTGTGTCTAGGAAACGTCGCGTTTATTCTCAGTGTATTGTTTTGACAATCAATCCTCTCGGCCCTTGTCAGCGACAGCTATAATTTAGACAGACTGAGTCGCATTGTTTACGATTACATTTTAATTGTGAAGAAATCAAATTAACATTTATATATAATATTATTATGTGTTTTATTTTGTTTACAGAATTCTAGCTACTGTAGTTTAAGACTTATTTATTTACGATTCATCACGCGTCTAAATATCCTATAAAATAAGTAAAGCAAGTAGCGGCCTGTTACTCTCCCACTACTGGGAATAGGCCTATTCTAGTTTTGGAGAGAAGGTTTGGAGCTAAGACCTACCACGCTGCTCCAATGCGGATTGGTAGGTTACACAAATCTCCAGAACTCTATATAGATATGCAGGTTTCCTCACGATGTTTTCCTTCAAATGTGTGATAAATTGTAATTATCAATTAGACACATAAGTTTTACCGGAAAACTCCTTGGTGTCTACCCGTGACCTTCTCGGTGTTATCGCTGGGCCATCACAGCTCTTGTATGGATTGTTGTATACTCGTGGATGGTATTTGCTAATTCACAAATTAAAGACACAAGGTACGGCTAAATCAAAATTCTTCTTTTCTTTTAATCTTATTATTCACATCATGGTTTACACTAACCTCCAGTTATGAGAGAGTAAAAGGCTATTACTTGAGGCATTTCAGGATTTTTCAAAATGTCTTAACTAATTAGTTCATCCTGATCATACATGTTTATATTCAACTTATTATTCTTAATTGTTCAAATCGTGAACTCTGTGTTTGACAATAAATCCACTTAGTTACGTGTCTGCCGCACTCGTCATTTCAATGCCTCACCGCAGACAGTAAGCATGAATGGAACTAAAAATAAAGTGGAATTCGCGTATACAATTGTGTCTGATAACTTAATTTTCAGATTTCATTTGCTTTTCGAGACGGTGATGAGTTCTTAGCCCGGCAGGCACCAATTGATAATTGCAATTTATCTTATGATTTTCGGTAAAGGATAACATCATGAGACCTGCTTGTCTCTAGTGAATTCTGGGAATATGTGTAGCCTACCAATCCGCACCGAGCAGCGTGGTAGGTCTTAGCTCCAACCCTTATATATACCCAGCCGTAGGATATTTACTTTACTAATTTTGTTACCTAACTATTTTGTTTTTGATCGTATGTTTCTTTTATTTTTATTAAAATTGAAATTATTTATCAAAATGATTTCCTTAGTCGTATTTAGATATGTCTTTGCTGAAAGACAACTGGTAATTGTACCGCCCTATCCGAAGAATAAAGCGACATTTCCTATGATATTATATTGTTGATATTATTGATATATGATATAGATCATGATATTGATAGAGCTCTCTTTGAACCTGTACAAGACAGTAACGACTAAATGTAAAAAGAGCAACCGCCTAGTTTCTTGCTGGCTCTTCTCGGTTGGAACAGCTTTCCGAACCAGCAGTAGAGTTGACGATCCAAAAGCACTTGCTTACAAGTTTATTTGAATAATGAATATTTTGAATTTGAATTTGAATATGCTTGTACGTGAAAGATGTAACTTTATTCTTAGAATACTTATATTGTTTTTAAATACATACTAAAATAGATATATACACTCGGACTTCACGTACCAACAAATTATTTATAGAAAATGTTGGCCCTCGGTAGAAATCGAACTCGCGACCCATGAAGCTGAAGACAGAATTACTGGCACCTGCGACAATATAGAAATCAAACGTATTTCTAATTACCTAGTTGACGTAATTATCTTAATGTATGTATATTAATCACGTATCACTGTGTACGTTCACGCTAATTTCCGAAACCACTCAACCGATTTCACTGAAATTTAGTCAACACCTACGTATGGTTAACTTTACACACACTACAAAAGTAATAATAAAATTATTTTGCTATAATCCGCGAAGAAGTAAAATAGAAAATATATATAATGCTAAATGTAAGTGGACAATCGGTTATCGTACCTGATACATGCAGGATTCGTAAAAACACATGCATAAAACCTCCACCACCGCCACCACAATACACAAGCACTATATACGTTCACTATCACAAACTCAACAATCGTTTCGCCCCGCAACCGAAGCATCGTCAGGAGATAGACTCCACGACCAAAATCGCAAAGCGAAGTAATACCCAAATAAGTTTAGTTATATACTAATCGGTTCAACCCCACCCTTTATTTTATTTGCGAACAAGTGTAACAAGCTTGAACTAGAAACATTTATCTGCTCGTTAATGAGGGTGCCATTGCTATGTTTAATAATCTCAAGGTTTTCCAATAGGCTCAGCTTAAGTCCTTTATTGGAACACGTGTGCAATACTTCGAAACTATGGTCATTAGGAACTTTATGACCGCTTTCTATCAGATGTTTGGCGAAATTTGAATTTTGTGGTTTATTATTCCTGAAGGCGGCCATATGTTCTTTAAAACGGGTTTCAAAATTACGACCAGTCTGACCCACATATGTATCATTGCATTCAGGACATTTGATTTTATAAACACGACACTTTTTCGCGCTTGGTAATTTATCTTTATTATTGCACAGAATCTTTTTTAAAGAGTTATTACTTTTAAAACCTAATTTTATATTTGATTTGGATTTAAATATAGCTGAAATTCGTTCTGACACTGCTCCAAAATAGGTCAGACTGGCTTTGCACTTATTATCTTTGTAATGTGGCACCGCGTACAAGTGCAAAAACGACCCCTTAAGTCTTACTCTGAGATTTAACCTAGCTGACAATATAAATCTACTCGATATTGCTTGTATTATGGACTTGTACTACATTCTTTATGTATCTAACAATCAATTCGAGCCCTGGCAGTGACAGTGCTCGTTCGTGTTCTGTTGTTCAGTATTCTGTCAGCGTTGATAGATGGATTCTATGAATCACTCATGTTCACCCAACGCAATTATTAGTTTCTTGTGATTTACTAGAATTTTAATGAAGCCGATGTAATTTATTTTTCACCTTTCATCATCAATGTACATTAAATTAAAGAATAAATATATGTAGCGGCATGTTACTATCCCTAGAATGCTGCTGAGAATATGCCTCTTCTCTCTGTTTTTTGGAGAGAAGGTTTGGAGCTAAGACCTACCACGCTGCTCCAGTGCGGATTGGTAGGTTACACATATTCCCAGAATTCTCTAGAGATATGCAGGTTTCCTCACGATGTTTTCCTTCACCGAAAAGCGAGTGATAAATTGAAATTAACAGTTAGACACGTAGGTTTTAACAGAAAAACTCATTGGTGTCTGCCCGGATTTGAACCCGCGACCTCCTCGAAAGAGTCGACCGGTGTTACCGCTGGGCCATCACAGCTTTTGAGAATAAGAATAATCAAGAATAAATATAAATATAAATAAATATATGGGACACTTACACACACGGTCGTCCGTACCCAAAGTAAGTTAACACTTGTGTTATAGGTGACAGACAACTAGTAACTACATACTTATTTAATTTTGAATAAAGACTTAAATACATATATAAACCCAGGCTCAAAGAACTAACAATTATTGTTAGAAAATATTGGCCCTCGGCGGGAATCGAACCCACGACCGCGGAGCTGAAGGCAAGTAACTACCAACTACGTCAACGGGCCAGTCACTATATATTATTGTCTATTTATTAAAAAACTGTATTTAATTGTTGTAACAAAGAATATTAAATTAAAAAGGACGCCGTGTTGTAAAACTCAGTTATCGAAAACTACATTAGTACATTACTACAGTAGACCGAATGACCTCAAAATGTTCCCAAGGTACAAGATTCAAGCGTCAAAGTATCGTGTGACGTAAAAATCTCTAAAATCTCAATATCTAGTGACGATATCTAGCGACGATATCTAGTTACGTACATTAATACATACGTCGCAATAAAGTCGTGTATAGAACTCATGAATAATGGCCACGGGTGAGGTCCAAATTAGTTAGGTTGATCTGATAGAATAAGACATGAATAAAGCCAGTTTCTATACGTAAACTATGAATACTACTCACCATGGCTTAAATTCATAAAAAACTCGTTAAATTTAATTATTGTTGGTTATTTTAATTCAATATTAGCAGCTTTGTGTAATTCAGCCGTCAAAGTTTATGAGTTTATTAATGCTTCTCTCAAAAGTAAACCATAAGATTTAGTTAAGTTACAATTAAAGTTACGTAGTTTATGGCATGTATCTGCAAATACAAAAGTTCCTTAAAAATTAACTTTTTTTTTTAATTATTTTATAAGATTTATTTAAGGAACAAGCGCGATATTAGTTTATGCCTCGACAAATTTTGTATCCACATCCATAACGTTACGTCATTATGTTATACATACGTTAAAAGACACTGATTAAATGTAAGTGACTGGCCCGTTGGAGTGGGTAGTGACCCTGCCTTCAGCTCCGTGGGTCGCGGGTTCGTTTCCCGCCGAGGACCAATATTTTTTATAAATAAATTTGTTGGTCTTTGAGCCTGGGTGTATATTTGAATTTAAGTATGTATTTAAAAAATATATTAGTATATATTCACCAGTTGTCTGTCTACCATATCACAAGTATTAAGTTACTCACTTTGGAGACGGACGAACGTGTGTGTAAGTGTCCCATATATTTATTTATTTATTTAAGTGACAAGTAATGACAACTGTTTAAATGACAATTTGCTTAATTTTGTAGTTCCTTTTCAAAATTCTTTATTCAAATAAACTTGTAAACAAGTGCTTTTGAATCGTCAACTCTACTGCTGGTTCGGAAAGCTGTTCCTACCGAGAAGAGCCAGCAAGAAACTCAGCGGTTGCTCTTTTAAAAATATAATTCTTAATATTATTTACATTAAGTCGTTACTGTCTTGTACAGGTTCAAAGAGAGCTATATCCACACATTCTTATCTTCTAAATAATCTTCAAGAGTATAGTAGGCTTTCTGTATCAGCCTCTTCTTAACAGTGTTTTTAAACTGTTGTAATGGCAGTGATGAAATTGATTGCGGAATTTTATTATAGAAATGATGTGATATGTAGTGTGAGGTTGCTTATGCTAAATATCAGTTTCGGAATAGTTACATTCATACGTTCAAGTCCTCGTAGACCCGTACTAAAATAGCCCATAAATAAACTAGACGAATAACATTACGTCATTATACATACGTTAAAAGACACTGATTAAATCCAATTTACAAGTAATGACAACTGTTTAAATGACGATTTGTGTAATTTTGTAGTTCCTTGATATGTAGTGTGAGGTTGGTAATGCTAAATATCAGTTTCGGAATAGTTACATTCATACGTTCAAGTCCTCGTAGACCCGTACTAAAATAGCTCATAAATAAACTGAACGAATGATTTCACATTAATTTTCAACGCACTATGTTGTAGTATATCAGACAATCATCCACTATATACACTGGTGTCGGCGGCAGCACTCGTTTGTACACCATTATTCACCATTATGTCTGCGATTACATACGAATTCTATTCATCGGCCTGTTTATGTTCATTTCGCATAATCATGATATTGTAGCATCGAAATGTTTCATGTTAATATTATTAGGATTAGCTAAAATTAATACTTCTAATCCTATGTAGTTTTTTATGCAAACCCATATAGATATTTCTATATTATTATACAAATTCGGTTTAAATTTCATTATTCCAATACGTTTATAGGATTTTGAACAATAATCTTAGGTTCGCATTTGCAAGAAACCTCTTTTGTTATAAAACTTACCTTATTAAAAAAAAATATTATAACTTAATACAAACACTAAAAAACCACTAAGATTTGTCGCCAATGCTAAAGCAATTCACTTCTCGTTTAAATTACAAAATAAATTTATAACAAAGAAATAAACATTACAAAAATAAAATCCGCCTACATGTTTGCTCTAAGTAGCTATAAATTCTAAATTGACATTAAATTAATTATTTAAATCATTAATCCTAAATGGAATTCACGATTTATCTCACGTGACGTTTTATCTCAATCTCTCTCCCTCTATCTCTCACTCTTATTATCTCATTTATTACGAAGAATATTTTTGTTCGACTGTTCACACTCCTATCAAAAACATTGCAAACTCCACTTGCACATTAACATATCAGTTACTTAACAACTAATGAACCCAAAAACTATCATTAAAATATTTTCCAGTTCAACATTCACTTCACTTAACATAAATAATAGAGAAACAACTTGTTCCCCGCTTCTCATTATACTTGAATACGCATAAGCTGTATATTCTACGGCAACAACATGTCTCGTAATCACATCACTTCACAACATGTGCATAATTCACTCGGTCGCGTGCACAATGGAGCATCGGCACAGACCGCGCATAATAATCTAATTCAATAGCTGTAATTAGACTGACAGCTGCAGTAAACGGCGAAAATTATATGCTATTAGTCACATTAATTTATGGGACTCTTTTTGCTTAGAAGATATAAGTGAGTATAAACACTATGGTAGGACGTATTATTTTCTACCTCCATACACGCCGAGTCGCGCCGCTTTATTGTATCATAGATAATTTATAGAATTTGGCGTTACTTTGCGGAGATCCATAATACAAAAGTAATAATAAAATTATTTTGTTATAATCCGCGATGAAGTAAAATAGAAAATATATATAATGCTAAATGTAGAGTGGACAATCGGTTATCATACCTGATACATGCAGGAGTCGTAAAAAACACAAGCACAAACCTCCACGACCCGAGTCTATCTCCTGATGATGCTTCCGTTGCGGGACGAAATGATTGTTGAGTTTGTGATAGTGAACGTATATAGTGCTTGTGTATCATGGTGGCGGTGGTGGAGTTTTATACATGTGTTTTTTACGACTCCTGCATGTATTACATTTAGCATTATATGTATATATTTTCTATTTTACTTCATCGCGGATTATAGCAAAATAATTTTATTATTACTTTTGTATCATAGAAGTTTACTACGAACTAGTATAACGAATTGGCCTCATTCTTTTTGAATTATATTTAGACCATCATCCTGCCCTTATCTCACTCCAAGTGGGGTCGGCACTACATGTTATAAACATGTTGTCACATCATTTGTCTACGTATTTTACGACCGGCCGCACACCTGACTTCAAATATCCTTACTCGTATTTTATGACACCTCGGTAAGAAAGCGAGTGGTGTATTCTACTGAACCGGATACCACACAGTGGGTCAACTTACCTTAGTCGCTTTTACGGTAGACGAATTTTTCGGTAAAAGAGAGAGGGTAGTCTATTCTACTCATCCGGATACCACACGGCGGGTCGACTTACCTTAGTCGCCTTTTACGACACCTCTCGAATTATATATAAATGAATAGAGTTTTAAAAAGTTTATTAATAAAGTAAAAATAAACAAAAAATATTAATCTATTATATTTATAATTCGTGTATTTCAAAAACACTTCTAATTACTAAATAAATTTTATTAATAGTAATAATTTCTAGTCAATATTCATTTATATATTATGATTGAGATAAATGAATTTTTCAGTAAAAATAAAGGCTTACATTTTTAGCTATTGCTAACGGCGATAATTAAATACAAAACAGACCTCTTTCAATTAAAAAAATCCCGTCTTTCATTAAAATTGTTCGTTAAAAGTCGTTAACAAGATGCTTAGCATTTTATTTGTAGTTTTATTAATAACAAACCAAC
This sequence comes from Morpho achilles, assembly GCA_947086495.1. Classification (NCBI taxonomy): domain Eukaryota; kingdom Metazoa; phylum Arthropoda; class Insecta; order Lepidoptera; family Nymphalidae; genus Morpho; species Morpho achilles. Next base: position 13,309,286 of record CAMTZB010000019.1, read on the forward strand.
CCGCGTTGCAGCAGCGTAGTAGGTCTTAGATCCAACCCTTCTCTCCAGAAACGGACAGAGGAGGCCTATTCCCAGTTATAGGGTAGTAACAGAACTTTACTACTACCACCAAGTTGCGGAATAATAACTAGTCAATGTTAAACCACCTTCCAGCTACCTAATATCGTAAACCGTGCTTGCGCCGTGTGGTATCCGGCTGAGTAGAATGGACCGACCTCATTTCTTACCGAGGTGTCTTAAAAGGCGACTAAAGTAAGTTGACCTACCGTGTGGTATCCGGTTTAGTAGAATAGACCACCCTCTTTCATATCGAGGTGACGTAAAATACGACTAAGGTAAGTTGACTTCAGGCAGGGGGCCGGTCGTAAAAACGTAGCCAAATCATGTAACAGCGTGTTTATTGCATGTTGTGCCGACCCCTCTAAGAGTGGGATAAGGGCAGGAGGATGATGAAAATCCTAGAATAGGAAAAAGTTTATATTAAAACGACAAACACAAAATGCAGTATTATTTTGTAATATCCACAAAATACTTAAAAAGTCAGGGTTCATTAACTATGGTATCACAATAGCTTACAAATACAAAAAAAACAAACAAGCCATAATGCATAGAAATCCACAAGTTGAAATATTCGAGCCATTCATATCTGAATACACATAACTAAAAAAGTAGTTCCCAATTTCCGTTGCGAATGAATTTTGTTCTTAATTAAAGAACTTTCAAAACGTACCAGCCACAATATTCAGCCGTAATAGCATTGCCCGTAATGATGTCACTTCATACACAAGATACTCTCGATCGCTTCCGCAATTGAGCGTTGCCACAGAATGTACGTATTAATCAGAAATTGCAATGATGCAAGTTATTGGTCTTATATCATTATTTCACTTCAACTTTAACTTTTAAATGACTGGCACGTTAACGCAGTGTATCCTGCCTTCAGCTTCGCGGGTCGCGGGTTCGATTCCTTCCAAAGACCAGGTTAAAATATAGCAATTTGTATATTTTTAAGGGTAGTCCACCAAATTTGATAGAACGATTAACATCAACATTGAACATTATTTTATGTACTTATATCTGCCTTTTTAAGGCTCGATCATAATCAAATATCCTATGTATATAAAGAATTAAAGAAATAGATACATATTGTTGGAAAAGGTACACATCTTTTTAGTCATCATTCTCCTGCCCTTATCCTACTCCAAGTGGGATCGACACAACACGTAATAAACATGTTACATGATTTGGCTAGGTATTTTACGACCGGCCACTTGAGTGACGTCAACTTTCCTTAGTCGCGTTTTACGACTATTCTACTCAACCGGATGACACGCATCTTTTTCTAGTAAAAGTAAAAAAAATATAGGTAGTATTTTAGGTAAATTAAATGCAAGCAATTCAATGCTAACTTAATAGAAATGGATAATAATGGAATGGTTATTTGTAAAAATACTTTTTCTAGAGATGTCGCGTCATTCCGTAAAGAACTTATATATTTTTTAATTAAAGAGCTTTCAAATAGCGGAATATAATACTGGATTGCAACAATATTATTCGTAATTATGTCACTGAACTTCTCGTGCATTATTCACTCGATCGCTTCGACTATCGAACATCAACGCAATGGAATATACGTTACATATATCAAACCATAAATATACTAAACTAGCTGTATGCACAGCTTCACCCGCATGGAAATCAGTGTCATAAAGTTTTTTCCCGCGTAAATTCCCTTTCATCATCATCCTCCTCCCCTTATCCCACTCTAAGTGGGGTCCGCACAACATGTTTTTAACATGCTGTCACATAATTTGGCTGTGTTTTACGACCGGCCGCCTGCCTGACGTTAACTTACGTTAGTCATATTTTACGATACCTCGGTAAGAAATGAGGTTGGTCTATTCTACTCAGCCGGATACGACACGGCGGGTCGACTTACCTTAGTCGCTTTTTACGACATCTCGGTAAGAAATGAGGTTGATCTATTCTACTCAGCCGGATACCACACGGCGGGTCGACTTACCTTAGTCGCCTATTACGACGCCTCAGTAAAATATGAAGGTGGTCTATTCTACTCAGCCGGATACCACACGGCTATCTGCGTAAATTCCCTTTATTTTATTGAATTTAAAAAATAAATTAAACCAAAATGGAATTCAAGAAAGAAAAATACCTACTTAAGCATGAAAAATAAATGCTTTAATTGAAATTCTGAAAATAAAAAAAATTGTTTTGTGATTTAACCATACGGTTTAGAGACATCTTGTTGCGAATTTTTTTGTAGATCTACAATTCTTTGGTATATCACTTTAGTGTATATCTGTTTGTTTACACGGCGCACGGAACTAAAACTCCAGCAGGCAAGTTTTTTTACAATTGCACTTCCTCCTTACTACAATTTATATATAGCCGTAAAATACCGTTAATTTAAAAAAATCCTTCTGGAAGATTCGCACTACCTTTCAATAAAAACTGTTTAGTAGATTTTGAAAAAATCGATCACATACAAACAGACGATTCTTGGGGACTTTGTTTTATAATAAATATAGACGTAGGTAACAAAAAATCTAAATGTTTCTTACATTCTAAAAGATTTCTTAATGTTGTAGCAGGACATCATGTGTAAAATTATTTTGTTGTTGGATGTTTTTAAATCTTTTAGCGTTTATGGTAGTGTAGCTTTTGCAGTTTTAAGTAGTATTAGAGTATATGGAGTGTATTTAATTTAACAGCTTTTATTTAAATTTTAAAATAAAAGCTTTAATTAAAGCTTCTAATGTATTACGTAAAGCAAAATTATCTTATTCTGTAAAGATTTGATGCATATTTGTTTCAAAACCGCATGTATTTTTTAAATTATCATAAATATTTACAGCTTTGTCTGACACTATTTACTTATATTTAAAGAGTCATTATCATTTTGATTGTCATTTTTTTATTCACCGATATGTGGGTAAGAATGAAAACGCCACTCGCCGATCGGTTCGTCTGTCGCCGTGCGAGTGTCTACGTGAGCGCGGAACCTTCGCTAATGGCCGCTCGATCGCTATAATTAATTCGCGTCAAATTCAATATAAAACCTTAAATGATTCGTCTAGGACTTGCAATATTAAGTGCAGTGCCTAACTTTAAAGTGTCGTGTCGAGTTTCGGACTCGTAATAGTGTTACTGTTCGTTCGAGTAACATTCCCCTGGCGTCACAAGAAATCGCCGGCCGCCGGCGCAAATCGAGGACTTCGAACCTTCCAGTGCATGGTGGCAGTACGAAGGCATCAAAAGGTGGATTGTGCTAAATTGTTACTACGTATCGGTAATAAATGTGGATTGCCCAAAAATATAGAAAATAGTTAAATCCCTGAATCCCACTATACAGCCCACTTAAATTACCCACCAGCGAACTAGGGTCCAGGGACCAGGTTCCCTTTAATTAGGGAACATTTCCCTACAATGATAAAAAAAACTAATGTAGAGAATAGTCTATTTTTAATAGGTGCATTTCATATTGACAATCATACCTTTATATTTTTAATACCCTACAACAATAACTACATTAGTATTGTAAGGTTGTCTAAGTTTAAATTAAAAGTTCGAGTAAGACTTCTAGTAGATACAAGTAATACTGGATTTTTTCTCAGCATATCATTAAAGAATGTATGATAGAACTTATCGTACTGTTTTATAATACAACTTACAACTAGAGTAAAAGTTATAAGTGAGAAACTATTGAGTTAAGCTCTGAAAAGTACGTCGCAGTACTTGATTACGTGCGTGTTTACTGAGCAAAACTTCCCTTAATTAGAAAAGTATAATTAAGCGCTTTTACTTAAAACAAATTATTAAACTGCAAATAAGTTGTGAGAGGATTCCTAGCAAATTAAAGTTTTTTCTTTCATAATTTTTGAATTACTTTTGTACAGTTTTTTTTAAATAACCTTATCTCTGTAATAAGATAACGAACTTATTCTAGGTTTAATTTCTGAACTATTATTCTGCCAGCAACCTTTTCAAAGTCACAGTTTTTTATCATTTTCCGAGAAAAATCATTTCAACCTTATTATATTAATATACTCGTATCTATTAATAAACGAGGATATCTATAGAAGAAAACTACCTAAAATTTTCCATAACCTGTATATAAAAAGTGATGTCCTGGAAAAAAGAAGTCGAAAAGAAGCGACTAAAAGTCTTAGCAAGTAAGCCAGCAAAAAATATGAATTTCATAATAATTCAAGCGAAAAAAGCAGGCCTGGTCGAAGTATATCATGGTTAATTTTTTTTTTTTTTTCGAATTGACAATATGCTGTTAGCCCTAACGGCTTTTACAGCGTCACCGGGCGGGATCATGGTTAAGGAATTGTGTCAAAGGTATGGAAAGATACCCTGTATTTGTTTAGAGCAAGGAGCTTAAAGTTAAAGTAAACTTCAATTAATCGAAAAAAAAAGAAAATGCTTTATTAGCACATCATTCTCACTAAAAATAATATACCTAAGACTAACTTAGCTTACTAGTCGACCTCGTTATTCTTTGCGGGTTCAATACATGAACAGCCATCATTAATTTTTGATAGAGAAAAAACTTATAGAATATACAAATGTGTGATTTCTTTATATTTTATGAGAACAACTCTGTTTGAAATAATATATCAAGCCGTAAATACTGTTGGGAACACCATAAGTCTTCGGTCCCGATATATCTTTGTAATAGTGTACCGCGTGTAACAAATTGTTGTCATAACATACGCAGCTCTACCTAACACACGTACAAGACGTTATAATTGTAATTATAACAGATTACTCATTATTTATTATATTTCAAGTTAATGGCACATAAACAGCACTGGGCCGGAACATTTATCAGCAAAAAGTGCTACATAATTGCGTCGATGTGTTTCGCGTTGAATCTTTTATAACGATCGTTATGCTCAATTGAAAAGTTATTTTGTATTTTTATTTTCAAATAGTAGTTGTTAAATATTTTTCCACAAAGATACCTTGGCTCTTACCAATATCTCACAGGTTCAAATTCCGTTTATAAGCCTACCATTTTTATTATAAAACTTATCTGCTTTTCGATAAGAAGAATTCATTATGCTTTATGTTTTAGAAAAATATAGTCGTAATAAGCAAATTCAAAGCCTTAAAAATATATCTTAAAAGCTGTGATAGCTCAACGGCAAGACCATACGACTCTTTCGAAAGAGCCATAGGATCAAGTCCCGGGCAGGCACAAATGAGTTTTTTCTTATGTAATTCATAAGAAAAAATAATTAATTAATTTATTCTTATTTTCTTATGTAATTGATAATTGTAATTTATCACACGCTTTTCGGTAATTGAAAACATCGTGAGGAAACCTGCACATTTCTATAGAACTATGGGAATATGTCTGACCTTCCGTAATGTGAGCAGCGTGGTAGGTCTTAGTTCTAATCCTTCTGTCTGACAATGGAGAGGCGGCCTATGCCCAGCAGTGGGATAGTAATAGGCCGTTACTTTTTCATACCTTAACAATTTCTTGCATGTGTAGGCGAAATAGATGATAAGAATTCGTGGATTGTTCGACCCTATACAAGATAGAATCGATTAAATGTAACTAGATTTAAGAATTGTATTTTTAAAAGAGCAACCGCCGAGTTTCTTGCTGGCTCTTCTCGGTAGGAACAGCTTTCCGAACCAGCACTAGAGTTGACGATTCAAAAGCACTTATTTACAAATTTATTTGAATAAAGAATAATTTGAATATGAATCAGCGAGTGTTGTCTTCATATTTCTTTAAAGAAAAAGAACGGCATTCAGACCTGCGATAGTAACAGTATTAGTTTTTTCTCCTTTCATATCATAAAATGATCAGGTGCGTCTGACTATCTGAATATATATTTCGATCCTACCGAGGTCTTTATTCATAAGCTCGATATGGGTCGATCCCTTGACGAGTTGTGCAACAATATTTCAATCTCCTTAGTTATTGAAAACAGAATGCGAAGGTGACTTCGAACACATTGCTCTAATGCGGGGTGACAGGTTACATGTATACCAAGACTTCTCCCGGATATTATTGAAATTTGACCGTCAAAACAGAGCGGATAAAGAACTTAGAGCACAAATTCGGGTACAGATTTTTCGATATAATTCTTTTTTTAACATAAATTTCATATTACTTATACAAGACTAGCTTTTGCCCGCGACTTTGTTCCCCTGACTCGTCACTCTCCAACTCAATAAATATCTTCATTACAAAAATCAGGTGTTAAATTGCAATTCCTATTGCATTGATTCCGCTACTCGGAACGTCAACTTTAAATTTAGTTTCCTTCATGGCATTGTTCCTAATTAGCACAGATATATCATTTGCAAGAAAAGAATAAAACATTATAAAACACAACTAAGGGTATTTTTATTAAAGTCGATGCGAACAAAGTTGCGGGTACCACTAGTTATCAAAATCATCGTTTTCCTGCCCTTATCCCACACTAAGTGGGGCCGCCACAACATGTTATAAACATGTTATCACATGATTTGGCTACGTATTTTACGACCGGCCGCCTGCCTGACGTCAACTTATCTTAGTCTTATTTTACGACACCTCGATAAGAAAGAGGGTGGTCTATTCTACTTAACCGGATATCACACGGTGGGTGAACTTACCTTAGTCGCCTTTTACGACACCTCGGTAAGAAATGAGGTTGGTCTATTCTACTCAGCCGGATACCACAGGGCGGGTCGTCTTTTCTTAGTCGCCTTTTACGACACCTCGGTAAGAAAAGAGGGTGCTACTATTCTATTCAGCCGGATACCACACGGCGTTATAATAAACTAAGGGTATATTTAACTATAAGGGTATATTTATTAAATTCGATGCGAACAACGTTGCCTGTACCACTAGTCATTAAAATATTGAAAAATAACCCAACAGTTATAGAGAGAAAATTTTTAAATGTAAAACAATGTTGATTGCAATAGGTAAGTCGATTGTGACATGGGAAGAAGCGATGCGCGAATTGATCTGACAATTTCAATGGGGCATTAACTACATCTGTCAGTGACGCGTTGTTTGTTTAGGTATTGTACAGCTGTATTGTTTTGCCTGTTTGCTGGCAGCATTGTTCTATTACGTAAAATACTGCAAAGGTTTGTTATATAAAATAGAATACACAGAATAATTTAAATTGGTGGATTTGTAAAAGAGTAGAGGAATAGTAAAAGACAATATCATCATCATCAGCCACTTTCCACTGCTGGACATAGGCCTCCCCAATTATACGCCACTTAGCCCGCTCCTGGGCTTTCTGCCTCATGGAGGCAACTGGGGGCCTTTGGCGCTTGTTGTGGCTCATTATTGGAGGTTGATGCCCATAGTCGCCACGCTGGGCATGCGGGTTGCCGACCGTAGTTGTGTAACTTTTTGTATAGGTTGCGATGCTGCCCGTCACCGCCCTTGATTTAAGTTACGCCATTGTAGGATAGTAATACCGCCACCATTCGGTTTTCCCCATTAGTGGACTACTACCACAGGCAGGGGAAAACGGCCGATGCCGTATTCTCTAGGCCCCGGCACCACGGCAGGACAATAACGAGGACAAAAGATAATAACGAGGTACTAATCCAAATTAGTAATTACTAATGAATTATTTAGTTACTAGCTTTCGCCTGCAACTTCGTTTGCGTGGTCTCTTATCGCGTGATAGGTTGATAATAGATGGCTATTTTATGTTCTATTCCTGTAGAATTAACTGGTTTTCTGTAGCCTATATGTTACCGATGTATAAGGAATAATTGTGCCAAATTTCATAAGAGATAGAGACATGCTGTTGCGAACTTTTTTGTAGTATTTTTGTAGATCTACAATTCTGTATTACATTACTTGAGTGGATTTCTATGGTTAACGCGGTAACGCGACTATAGATCCCAGCGAGTTTTTTTTAAATTGCGCAACCTCTGCAACACAATTGACATACAACCGTAATGTACTATGATCATTGATTGAGTGATCGTTTATAATCGGTACAATCATCTTGCAAGTGTCCATGCGATCGTCTGTATATTTTTTTTCTTCCGCTTCTTCTGATATAAGGGTCAAAGCCATGTTTTATCTTATTTTATTATTTATTGAAAGTCTTGCTATAATCGCGGATTATAGCAAAATTTTGTATTTGAAATTGTATTTAATTACGCCGTGTGGTATCCGGCGGAATAGAATAGCACCACCCTCTTTCCTTACCGAGGTTTCGTAAAAGGCGACTAAGGTTAGTCGACCCGCCGTGTGGTATCCGGCTGAGTAGAATAGACCACCCTCATTTCTTACCGAGGTGTCGTAAAATACGACTAAGGTAAGTTGACGTCAGGCAGGCGGCCGGTCGTAAAAACGCAGCCAAATCATGTTACAGCATGTTTATAGCATGTCGTGCCGTTAGAGTGGGATAAGGGTAGGAGAATGATGATGAAATTGTATTTAATTCTAAACAGATGTTCTCAATATTCAGCAGAATCCACATGAGCCGTATATTACAACGTGTACCTTACGAGTATTCCTAAACATAATGTTACCCGCCTCACGTACTCGGGTAAAGCCAACACGATTGATGTACAGACCAAAACGTAAACTATTTAAACGTGTCCTGTGTTTGAGCATATCTAGCCAGGGTTGGTAAGTAAGTACGCTTGAGTTATAAGCTCATACATTAATTACAGTTGCAAATTTTAAATTACAAATTGTAAAATCTCTAAAACAAGAATTAAATGTAAAAGTTATGATCGAATTATCTATACATGTTATAAAACAAAGTCCCCAAAAGCTGTTTGTGTGTGATCGATTTTATCAAAATATAAGTAAAATTTGAACGGCTAAACCGATTTTGATGGGACTTTCACTGAGGGATATAGGTGGTTGTCGAGCAACATGTAGACTGCTATATATCCTAGAATTTCTGCGAAGTCGGGATTTACGCGGGAAAACACCGATTGCCATGCAGGCAAAGCCTTAAGTATTAGTTATTAGCCTTAAGAGAACGCTATTCCTGCCTACAATTAGCATAACATAAATTTTCTTAATAAAGCAATTATATTATAACTTTGGTACTATGGAATTCCGAAAAGTAACGCCTACTTCTATAAATCAATTAAATGTACACACAACAAAAGAAATATTTTATATCAAAATATCAAATACATTTAAAATATAAACAACCGGGTCACTAACAACCGGTTAGTGACCCGGTTGTTTATATTTTAATTAGTATGAATTGCGAAAGTTTAAAATCTTCTATGAAATACATTGTTTTTTTATGTATGAAAAATAGTTTTTATGTAGTTAACGGAACATATTTTTAACAGTGTAAGTTTATTTTTTATAGAATAGGGGAGCCAACTTAAAATAAATGCATCTATACTAATATTATAAAGAGGAAAAATTTGTATGTATGTTTGTAATATTTTTACACAAAAACTACTGGGCCGATTTCAAACCTTCTTACACCATTGAAAAACTGCATCTTTACTGAACAACATACGCTATATTACATTAAAATTAAAATAGGGATCCGTAATAAAAATGTAATGAGGTGTAAAAAATTAGTCATAAAAATCTGTTATCGCATGCGCTAAGGAAACTTTTATATATTGATGATATATTTAACAAAAATAAATCTATAGTCCGACTTTTTAGACTTTCCACTGCCATGAGATCGGTATGTACGCTTGAAACTGCGGGATATTACTAGTCGACAATAAAAAGAAAGCAAATGAGACTTATTATTATTAGGAGAATAATAATTGAAATACTGATTTTTGCTTATGTGTAATAGCTTTACATACGAATATAGCATATGAGTATAGAAGCCTAGCAACGAATTCAGTACGAGATGAAAGAAAGCTTTATGCTTATTAATTAGACATAACGCTGACGTCGCCTCTGACACCACTCAGACCCTAATAGATGACAGAGCTGTTTGTATGCCTAATGTCTTTCTGCATACTGCGACTTTGTGCTACAGGCTGATTACTACACTTCCCTCTTTGATGCTCTTTAAAAAATGAGCCCTTCTTTGAATGTCTCTCCTCATGGAGCCTGTGACGTAATTTACTTCCAGAATATTCTGTTTACGAAATTTTTTAGAATACATGCATATTTAATTTAAAATTCGTGACAGGTAAGTAGGATGTCAAAAAAACGTCTTATTACTAACTAGCAATTGCCAGTGACTCCGCCCACGTGGACAGATTAAAACGTAATATAAGTCCATTTTAGCAAAAATATTAAAGCACGTATTATTAAGTTTTCGGGAATACTGTCAGATTAGAAGGTTAAACCGTAAACTGAGCTTTTTAAATTCATTATTTTCCATTTTTTTCCTGGTAATTATACGCGACCAACCGTATCTGGGGGGCAAGGGGAGTACGCACAACAACTAGTGCTCCCAAATGCCAACCTCACCTGCACGCGGTGCCCCCTGCCAATAACAGACGAGGCTATGGCGACCGATTGATGGCGGTATAACCATCCAATTAAGCTGACTTAAAATCCCAGACCAGAGGTGGGCAGCAGCGCCTCTAGTGTCGAATGAGTCAGCTCTGCGGTCACCAACCCGCTTGCCCAGCGTGGTGACTATGGGCAGTAACCCCCATGGAAGTGTCAAAAAAGTTCCGGCCCTCAGTTCCCGGCAGCCCCACTATTCCCGACTACGGTCTTTCTTCAAGAAGAAGCCTCAGAGACGTTGGACTTGGCAAAGCCCCGATACTTTGACAAAGAACGAGATAGACTTCATCATGACGGATAAGAAGCACATATTTAGAGATGTCTCTGTGGTCAACAGGTTTAATACAGGTAGTGATCACCGACTTGTACGAGGCACTTTGAATATGTGTTTCAAGGCCGAAAGGTCCCGTATGATGAAGCCTACTCTCCGACCTACGCTGGCCCAAATACACTATACGTCCGAGCAGTTTCAATTGGAACTCCAGAATCGATTTGACTTTCTGGAAACCACTAGCGATGTGAACGAGATAACCGACAACGTGGTGAAGACGGTATGTACACTGGGTCGAAAGCACTTTCCGCCGACGAGTCGAAGCAAGCAGTCCAAACTTTCTCCCGAAACCCTGGATCTGATGAGACAGAGACGTGAAATGCCATCCTCTCAAGTCGCTTCACCAGAACAGAGAGCCCTTTCTAAGAGGATACGAAAACTTGTACGCAGAGACCTCCGCTGCTCAAATACAAAGGCTATCGTAGCCCTTATTGAGCAGAATAGGGGGTCGAAAGTTTTTCAGAAACCCTTAGGAAGAAGTCATCTCGCGAAGCTTAAAACAGAGGAAGGCAGGACAGTTGTCTGTCGCTCTGAGATCCAGAACGAGGTTGAGAAATATTACGGATTGCTTTACTCGTCGAGTGCACATAAGCCTACGACTCGGGATACCAAGGATCCACGAGCACCACTGTCGCGCCATTATACAGAAGACATCCCGGATATTGAGAGTGGCGAGATTAGTATGGCTCTCGAGCAACTTAAAAATGGAAGAGCCCCCGGTGATGATGGGATTACGGCTGAGCTGCTAAAGGCTTCTGGACGTCCTGTCCTTCAAGCCTTGGCAGAGCTCTTTAATACCGTTATCCATACAGGCACTACACCGGAAGCGTGGTCTAGGAGCGTGGTTGTCTTGTTTTTCAAAAGAGGTGATAAAACCCGTTTGAAAAACTACAGACCAATCTCGCTGCTGAGCCACGTGTACAAGTTGTTCTCGAGAGTCATAACGAATCGTCTTGCCGCCAGACTTGACGAATTCCAGCCACCGGAGCAGGCTGGGTTTCGAAAAGGCTATAGCACCGTAGACCACATCCATACTGTTCGGCAGATTATACAGAAGACCCAAGAGTATAACCAGCCGCTGTGTATGGCATTTGTGGACTACGAGAAAGCCTTCGACAGAATCGAGACCTGGGCTGTTCTGGAATCTTTGCAGCGATGTCATATTGACTGGCGATATATCGAGGTGTTGAGATGTATATACAACACGGCAACAATGACCGTTCAAATCCAGGACCAGCGAACAAAACCTATTCACCTTCAGCGCGGGGTGAGACAGGGGGATGTAATATCTCCGAAACTGTTCACCAACGCGCTGGAGGACGTCTTCAAAACCCTGGACTGGACTGAACGAGGTGTCAATGTTAACGGAGAATACATCTCACACCTTCGTTTCGCGGATGACATCGTCATCTTCGCAGAGACGCTGGAGGATTTGCGTGAAATGTTGAATGGCTTGAGTGATGCCTCCCAGCTAGTTGGTCTTGGCATAAACTTGGACAAGACCAAGGTCATGTTCAATGATCTTGTCGTGCCACGACCAGTGTCAGTCAACGGAATCCTCCTCGAGGTTGTGCAGGATTACGTGTACCTAGGCCAGACTATCCAACTTGGCCGGCATAACTTCGAGAGAGAGGCTGAAAGGAGAATTCACTTGGGCTGGGCAGCATTTGGCAAACTTCGTCGAGTCCTCACGTCCGAGATTCCGCAATGCCTGAAGACCAAAGTCTTCGACCAATGCGTCTTGCCTGTGTTAACATATGGCGCCGAGACGTGGACACTGACGGCGGGGCTAGTCCACAAGTTTAAAGTCACTCAGCGTGCTATGGAGCGAGCTATGCTCGGAGTATCTCTCAAAGATAAAATCAGAAATGAGATTATCCGCGAGAGAACCAAAGTAACCGACGTAGCTAGCAGAATAAGTAAGCTGAAGTGGCAGTGGGCCGGTCACGTCTGTCGCAGGACTGATGGCCGTTGGAGCAAAAGAGTCCTGGAGTGGAGACCGCGTCTTGGCAAACGCAGCGTAGGGCGTCCACCGTCTCGCTGGACCGACGACATCAGGAAGGTTGTCGGGGCTAGGTGGATGAGCATTGCGAAGAACCGGGATGTCTGGCGCAGACATGGGGAGGCCTATGTCCAGCAGTGGACTGCGATGGGCTGATGGATGGATGGATGGAACCGTATCTCGGCTTTTTTGCTAGTAGACTTAAGAAAAAAGAAGATAAAAGAATAGAAAGATGCAATATGAAGAAAAGGTCTGGTGTGATCCCATGATGATATATTTTCACTTTTTAAATCCCCCTTTCCCAACTGAGCTATTATAAATTTCCAAGTGACAACGTTATTAACCATTGTATTCTAACAATATTGTAGCAATTTTTCAGTATCTGAAAACAGGGATATAACGACTTTTTTTAATGAAACCTAGCTCCACTAAGTTTCGTCAGTCATTGGAGCCGTTTCAAAATTCAGATTATATATATACAGGATAAGCTCATTAAAGATATTAGATAGATAGATATCTATTCTTATCTATCTTAAATAATTAGCAGCTAACAGCTAAAAGATGTAATAGTACGCGAACCAAGCAAACAGGAAGTCTTTGAATGTTAAGATGCTATAACATTATTTAACATTTCATTTGTTCCAACTGCACGCGGTGAAAAACAAATATGACGTACAAGATAAACCACAATCCTGTGTACGTAGGAGAAATTAACCGCAACAGTATTTGAATAACTGCTCGTTTAACTTTTATTTTCACTACAAAGTACGAGTTTATAACTATCACGTAACAACAACCCGCCGAGGTTTTATAGCGCAACCGTAAAGTCATATACATTATACGTTAAAATATAGTGAACTGGGTTTAAAGTAATAGAATCGCTTGTTATTTATTACGCACTCTGCTTTATATACAAAAGTTATCACAGAATTATTTTGCTATAATCCACGTTGGTTAAGAAAATTTATGTAATGTATAAGTGTATGAAGTCTAAGTGTGTGTAGTCTAAGTGATGTCTAAGTGTATGAAGTAAAACCGTTCTCATACCTTATACATGCAGACTTACTGCACGTAACACGAGACACCACCACTAACAGCACACTAAACAAACACTACACACATTCATTACGACAATTTCAACGATCGTTTCGCTCTGTCACTTAGCAACATCACGAGATATAAAAATAAAAGGCTCTAGAATAATCCTGCATGTATAAGGTTTGATGACAGTTTTGCTTCCTACACTACATAGATTTTCTTAACAAACGCGATTTATAGCAAAATAATTCTATCAAAACTTTAGTACTATGGAATTTCGCAAAGTAACGCCTACTTCTATGAACCACTTTATATAATTAAGTTTTAACTAAACCGTGCTAACTAACAGATACGAAAACTTTATTAAAGGTTATCTCAGGAAGGCTACATCTATGTAATTCTTGATATTTGAGATAAGACGCAACATTAGCTAATTACACCTGATACATTTTAAGCGAGAAAGAGCACATTATTATTAATAGTTTCTAAGAAAACATACTCAGATGACAATTCACTCTAGAGGCATAGGAGAGAGGAGGCCTATGCCCAGAAGTGGGATAGTAACAGGTTACTTTACTGTTTTTTACTGGTTTAAATCTCTTTACTTCGCCCGCCGAGTAACTCCAAGCTTTCATAAGCCCCCTTGATCAAGTTGGGAATCCATAAGTAACAAAATTATTATTAAAAGACCTAAGACAATACCTTATTATTACTTGAAAACAATTTTACTAAAATCATTTAGATTTCATTTATAAATTTAATAACCGAAAAAGAACAATAAAACAAAATACATAATAAGGCAATAGTCTGTAAAAAAATTTATAATGTAAATTCGAAAATCTCTTAATAACATACCAGGTTGAGACGAAATATGAATTCTGAATAAAATAATTTAAAAGGCGACTAAGGTAAGTTGACCCACCGTGTGGTATCCGGTTAAGTAGAATAGACCACCCTCTTTCTTACCGAGGTGTCGTTCAATTCGACAAAGGTAAGTTTATGTTTAGGCAGGCGGCCGGTCGTAAAATACGTAGCCAAATCATGTGACAACATGTTTATGACATGTTGTGCCGACCCCACTTAGAGTGGGATAAGGGCAGGAAGATGATGTACTTTATCATTCGTAGACATAAAAAACTTTAAGTGATCTATGACAGCTTCGAAAATTCCACTCCAAAGCTACTTTTCACGGAGTATAGTTAAAAGTTTCCGGCTCAAAACTTGTTAAAGTTATTACGTAACATTATGATTTACGCAACATTTTCCCCAATAACGGTCGGCTTTTCATTTCAATATAATAAATTTTGTCTTATGCTTCTAACCCCAGTTTGTAGCAAGTATAATAAAATTAATGAATACCCCCCCCCCCCCTTATACATTGCGGTAAATTGTTAACGGTTATTAATATAAATTAAATTGACATTTAAGCATGCCGTAATAATATTGGTAAACTGTGCGTGCCAATTTATTAAAACTTAAAAGATAATAGATTTATTACAAGATATTTTAGATATTTTGTCTACTTATTATATACCACCGTGTGACATCCAGCTGAGTAGAATAGATCAACCTCATTTCTTATCGAGGTGTTGTTTACAACGCGACTAAGTTAAGTTGACGTCTAACATGTGGCCAGACGTACAAAAATCCCCAAATCATGTTACAACATGCTCAAAATATGTTGTGCCGACCCCACTTAGAGCGGAATAAGGGTACGAGAATGATAACGATGATGATATTTACGTACAGTACAATTATATAAAAACAATGCTACGCGGTGCCAAAACGGCGCAAATAAGATAATTTATAGAATTAGGCATTACTTTGCAGTGATATCCATAATACAAAAGAGAAAACAATAATATTTTGCTATATTTAATTTTTCACTTTGTTAATTATAGTATAAGTAGATACCGTTTGAACCGTGGCTTTTTTCAGAATAGGTCCAATATAGCATTAAATCTGCAAAAGCGAAACAAAACACACTTACAAACCATCGCCTATTCTGTAAAATATTAAATTTCTCGAAAACTAAAATTGTAAACATGTCCTTCCTATATTTCATTTAATTATTCCCTTAAATCATTAGGTTGACTTCTGACTCTTGAAAGCAGGATTACGTAAGCGGATTTCATAGTCACTACGTCATTCAGCTATCAATAATCTAAAATTATAATGCATGCAAATGTTAACGCCTACATGAATAACGTGTTCATCTAATATTGATTAAATATTTTCTTTCTAATCTTCTTAAGTTGAAGTTGAAGTTGAAGCAAGCAAGCAAGCAAGCAACGGCCTCTTACTATCCCACTGCTGAGAATAGGCCTCTTCTCTCCGTTTTGGGAGAGAAGGATTGGAGCTAAGACCTACCACGCTGCTCCAATGCGGATTGGTAGGTTACACATACGTCCAGAATTCTCTAGAGATATGCAGGTTTCCTCACGATGTTTTCCTTCACCGAAAAGCGTGTGATAAATTGCAATTATCAATTAGACACATAAGTTTATACTAGAAAACTCATTGGTGCCTGCCCGGGGTTTGAACCCTAGAACTCCTCGAAAGAGGCGCACGGTGCTACCGCTGGGCTACCACAGCTTGAACAGTGAAGTTGAACAGTGTCATTTAATTATTTAATTTAATTATGACTATTAATATTTTATTTATGTATTTTTTAATTAATTAATCCCGTAAAACTATTCTTAATTATGTTAAAAAAATAATATCGAACGATACTTAACTGAACATATATGACAGGATGGAGTCACCGGAAAGGACTTTTAAGGTGTAGCACACAGGATATTTTTAACGTGTAGCCCTTTTAAGGTGTAGCTACGAGTCTCGTAGTATCAAATCAAAACAAAACACAAGTTGACCCACCGTGTCCAGTAATATCCAGGAATAGAATATTTCCCCCTTTTAGATCACCCTCTTTTTACCGAGGTGTCGTAAAATACGACTAAGGTAAGTTGACGTCAGGCAGGCGGCCGGTAATAAAATGCCTAGCCAAATCATGTGACAATATGTTTATAACATGTTGGACCGATCCCACTTTGAATGGGATAAAAGCAGAAAGATGATGAAATATATTTTTGTCGAGCCCTCTCTTAGTTAAAGTTTTGAAATATAGCTTAAGTTACCGGAAAATTACTATGACTGTCTTATATAAGATGCTACCAAATCTTTAATATTTTAATGAGTTAATCTAGTATATATATATATATGTATATAATATATATATGTATATATATATATATATATATATATATATATATATATATATATATATGTATATATTTCTGAATTTTTGAATATTTTTTTTGCATGCTGTTTTGATAAGATGACATGATAGCGCAATTGGGTAACGGGCGGTCTCGAATTCAGAATACTAGAATCGATCCCAGATAAAATCTTTTTTAAATATTTTTAATTTTAAAAATTACCGAGCAAGGCTAGGTCACCCAGGTAATTAATTGCATTGTTAAAATGGGCAAGCGGCAGATATAATCACAATATGCATCATATAAGTCCTTTAGAGCATTAATGAGTGGAATGGAACGCCATTAGCTGGATGTAATTTGAGCTAGAAGTTGGTCTTTGTCTAAGTTATGTGCACTTAATCTGGTTCTACTCGCGTATTTACTTGGGCAACTTAATAGTTTTGGCTATTTGTAGTTTAAATGTTGTATTAATTGACCTGAATTCCATCTACTTATTTCTGAGACTTCCGAAAATAATTCACATCAAAAAATTAGATGTAACTAGAATTCTTAACGTTTTTATTATTAGTAATTTTTAACTTGTCCTTCCTAATCCTTCTTTAAATATTATTTTTGTGCTGACTTGAGTAGCCTTCGTTAATGTTATTGCTATATATTTATAAAATCTATGAAATATAAAGGGTATGTTGTAATAGCTATTTTGGGGTTTTACCGTAATGGTGTTAAAACTGTTTAATTTACTTTCATTAGCTTGTTATATCGTCTATCTGATCTTTAGTAACTCAATAGAAAGACGCCTATATTATTGATTGATATTTATACCGAAATCACATCGATCCGTTTTCCCGAAGGGAATAATAAAATCTTTAATATAAATTGTCTCACTTCGTAGGTTAGCTGGCAGAGATCTCAGTCATAGGGATAAGTTGACCTTTGTACACTTTTTTTACCAATAATGTTTTTTTTTCAAACTTTTTTTATTTTTATGGTATATAAATAAATAAATAAAATCCATTTCCTTTGTTATAACCATTATAATAGATTTTAATATACTTTACACTGCTGCAATTGAAGCAACTAACTGATCCATTTCCATATAATTTGTATATAATTGAACTTTCTAGTAATAAGCAAAAGCTTACATACAACTCGACATACTTATTCACTTAAACATTATATATAACATACATATATATTTTTTAGTCATTATTAAGGGCTTTTTTATATTGATTTTATAATATGACTTAGTTGAAAATATAAGTGGTATGCATAGTTTATCGCGTCATTACTACAAAATATTTACATCAAAGAACTATATAGCTTGCTAGCTAATGCTCAAAAGCTTGTAAAAATGTTTAGTTTGTACGTGAAATGATTTTTTATGTCACGTCTAAACGTTTCTTAGCGCGTCACACATTTCACGACTCTTGCAGCACTTGAATTGTTAGTAGTGTGCACATTCTCCGTTAATTAATTTCACTATGAAGTCACGGAATTTTACAGTACTAAAGCTGCTAATTAAAAGTCATTCTGTCTCCGGGTGGCCTCGTTTTTGTTGACATTTTTAAATAGGCTTGTTTGGTTATTATTCATGTAATTTTATCTTATTTTTTATTCTCAGTTCTTAAACATCAATGACAAATTGTACAAACGAGGAAAGTTACTATTTTAATATATTTTATAAATATCTATTTTGTATATTGTTTGATGTTTGTTTTAACGCATTTGTAGCTAAGTTATACAATACAGCGCAGTGCATGTATAACTTACAAGCTTTGCTTGCGGCTTTGATCGCATGGTTTTTACAAACAAACACAACAGCAAATTAGTGTTTTAATTGAAATTTTGTACATACAAATAGATATTGTGAGTTATCCATAAGCGATGGAGACATAATATTGCCTACTTTTTGTAGTATAATATTTTTTGTGGATCTAGAATTCTCTAGTACAGAGTTTATCTCTGTTGGTGTACGCGACACACACGACAAAAAAAATGTTGTCCATTCCAGTTCCAATTTTATTTCTTATTTTTCGTGGAGAGGAAAAATCCCTTACGGACTCTTACCAGCCCGTACTGGTACGGAGTATCCGATATGCTAAGACTAAATGACCTCCCCCTGCTTGCCTAGGCCAACATGGAACCGTTCAGCATTACTTCATGCAGACGCGTTTTCTAGTGCTTCCCTCTCTTCTCTTTTTTAAATTATGAGTTTTAACATATTTTCACACTTTTGCCACTCCGACTCGCTGGACAACATGCGCTTTACCAAGTTGTCTGGATTGCCCTTATCTTGGTTTCCCTGAACAGCATTCCAATTCCAATATAAAGAAGAACAAATGAGTTTTGTCGAAAAATCGAGTAAACATTTGAACGTAAAGTATATACTTAGTTTTAAATTTGCGTGTCGTCGTCGTAGTTAGCCTGGAGCCGAATGTAACAAGATTTAGTGGTGTTTTATAATCATATAACCGTATTGCTTAGTACAATATAACTTTAAGTTTAAATAAGTCACAATTTTATTACGAACTCACAACAAAGATACACGAATTTTATACACAAGGTACATTGATTTCGTCCCGTCTTGTACTTTCTTTTGTATGAAACGACAAAGTGAATTTTCCAATCTTTTTAACAGCTCTGTACGCTCCGGTGTGTGCCACTAGTTCACCCGTTTTTAACGTAAAATATCTGGTTCAAAATATATCTTAAGTTACTTTAGTATACAATTTTTTAATGTTTTCTTTCATATTACACGTATTTCTAAATCATTACTTATGCCAAGAAGGAATAAATCCTGAACTCACTAAAAGTCCAACAAAAGGGACAGTTTTCCCTTTACCTATATCTTCCACAATATACCGACTGAA
Organism: Morpho achilles; assembly: GCA_947086495.1. Lineage (NCBI taxonomy): Eukaryota > Metazoa > Arthropoda > Insecta > Lepidoptera > Nymphalidae > Morpho > Morpho achilles. Next base: position 13,329,216 of record CAMTZB010000019.1, read on the forward strand.
CGTCGTGGAGATATGTAAATTAATTATTCAATTATTTTTTATTTTATACGACGAAACTGTTGTTTCTTAAGTTGCTTATAAGCAAGAAAAGGACGGTGACATAGAAGTTACAAATAGCCCGCCAAATAGCTCGCCATATTGAGGCTCTCTAACCGCAGACTCATACGACTATCAGATGCTATAGCGTATAGGTCGTTGTTAAGTATAAATATAGTACAAGTAAGTAAAAATAATTAGTGCGCGTCACGCATATGTTTTCTGTATTTATGTTATTTTTTTAATGTTGGCTTCGTAGTTCTTTACAAATATTTGATAGTCTGTTTTGAAAAATCTAACAACACGTAATTTTTAGTATTTCCAAAAAGGGCAGCAATTGACTTTAGTGTCAGTTCTTCTCAGTTGATGATAATATTACAACTGTCGATAGAATTGTCCTGGACAATACTTTTACCAAATTAGTTGACATATAATTGATCTCTTGATAAATAGTGAAGTTAAGTAAGTTTTGAACCTAATCTCACTCAGTATGTTGCCCTAGTTTTTTTGCTTCATTTATTTAAGGACTTCAACATTATGCCATTCAGTATGAATAATAAAATGAGAATAAAACACACCAAATATAAATTACAAAGTAAATGCGCTTTTTTTATGAAAACGAATATACGATAATTATTTTACCTGTAATAGTCGAACTTAATCGACGTTATTATCCCTATAATTAAATGTAAAAAGCTCCTCTTAATTATTCCATATAATTAATGTTGTGTGGTCTTGAAACTGGAGTGGCCTCGACTAAAATCGACGTCAGCAGTATCGGTGAGGGATCTCGGCCAACATCTTAACAACGAATATATATTATTAACATGCAAATGAAACTAGAATGTGCTTTGTCTGCACATTCATGAACACATCTTATAGTCGTCTTGTTTTTACATATTTCAATGTCTATCTTACTACTTGAGTTAAATTTCTAATTATTTTTTTTAATAAAACGATGATATTTAAAATCTTTATATCATTATTATCCTGACCTTATCCCACGCTAATTGAGGTCGACATAACATGTTATTAAGATAGCCGCCTACCTGATATCAGCTTTCTTTAGTTGCGTTTAACGAGATCTTAGCAAGAGAGAGGGTCAATTCTACTCAGCCGGATACTACACGGCTGGTTAACTTACCTTAATCACTTTTTACGACACCTCGGAAAGAATGAAGTTGGTCAATTCTACTCAACCTGATACCACACAGCGGGTCAACTTACCTTAGTCGCCTTTTACGACACCTCGTTAGCAAAGAGGGTGGACTATTTTATAATATAATATGTAGCCATATACACGGTGAATATTTAAAATCTGTATAGGTAAATAAAGAAAAAAATATTTCGTTTACCGCGTATATTACGCATCTTCGGAATCTACAACTATGATAAAAAGACATACCTAACCTACGAAGTATCGCATCAAAATATATACGATTTTTATTTAATTACTTACAAGGCTAGATATTGTGAACTGACATCGTAATTAATAATATTAAATGCCATTTCTTTTTTTAGAAATATGTAAGGTTTTGTTGTTGTAACAAACTTATATTTTATGTGAACAATGTGTACATTTAAAATAAACTGTGTTTAAGTGATTAACGTTTAAATTACACAAATATCGGAAATTATCTAAGGGTGCGTTCGTTTATTAAATTTGACTGGAATATTATAGAACCAGTACCATGCTTAGTCAATTCGGTATGAAGAAGAACTGTTCGGATAACTTATAATATTTTGAATGAGATTTATAAATCCACCATTTTCATAACAAAAAGAAAACAGTTAAATTAAGGTGTAGTGTAATATTTGATTTTTTAAATTAGCTCGTTACAAAATAAAGCAATCGTAAAACAAATTGTAGCAGTGTTATGAAAATTAAATTGTAAGTTAGGTTCGCATAAATGTTTTACGCTAATAATTCACTTTTATTGTACCTATCTCACGCCCTTTGCTACATTTATTATTCGCCTTCACTAGTACTGCGAAGCACTAATCGGTATACGCATTTTTTCCAATGTAGTCTTTATGACTCATGCAATAAAGACTAGCATTATGTATCTAACACAGACTGAAATGTATGGCGTGTTGGTCTGAGAAATAGAAGTTATATATCAATTAATATTTAACATCATACTACACAATATTTATTTACTATCTCTACAAGTAATTTTCGATCGAAGTAAAACCATAGTAGACGATATTTGATCAATAAGATTTATATACTAGTCGTATTATCAAAAAGGCATATTCAAACCTTAAACTTTATGCAATTGTGATATGTAATTGATATTACTGTAAAGTCGCATATTATCAGCATATCGATATCGACACCTGGCTCTTTTAATAAGAAGCTGAGATAAGAATTAAGTTCGGATTCAACAGTAACCTGAAATTTATATAATGTAACAACGCCGCCTTGCCGTTACTGCAAGCAAGCAAGCCATCACGTCACATCTTGCCACAGCCTTTCGCGCCATTTTGACGTGGGAGATGTGACAGCCGCTGTCATTAGCAGCTAGCCCACGGATAGCGAATGAGAGTTTGCTTTGATTTCATATTAGCATTTTTAATGAAAAGAATAAAACTGATTTAGAATACTTCTTTTATTAACACAAATAGTTTAGTAGTTTACAATACGTATAACAATTACATTTAACATTAATACTAATAATTGATGAATTCAACTATTGCTAGATTTTTTAATGTATTTTTAAAATATAATGCAGGGAAAATGTCACGTTATAAATTGAATAATCTTATATAATACGTTATTGCCTTTATAGTCTTTCCTGTGCATATCTCTTTTTTTTTCCAACATCATATTACATTTTTATACTGCTGGGCATAGACATTTTTTTAGAGAAGAGTTGGAGCTTCAACCCATCACGCTCCAATACGAATTAGTAAGTTACATATCGCCTTATCCAAAGACTATACAGGTTTCGTCACGGTTTTCATTCCCGAAAATCGTGGGATAAATTGCAAATATCAATAAGGTAGATAGAAAAACTCTTTGAAACCGTGATTACCTTAAAAGAATCACATGGTCTCCAAATCCTTTTAAATCCTCAGCAACAAAGTAGAACAATGGAAAATAAAATAAATCCAAAATTCGCTACTACATTTATTGCCGTTCCTTCAGTGCGTACCGACGTCCTCAATGACCTACACTGTCAGACGCACTTGCTAGTTCCAAACGGTCGTCTCAATTGCCTCGATCATTTTAACTTTTGTAGTCACACAAGAGAAAATAAACTCTATTTGACAGAAAATAAGGAGTGTTCGAAGGCAAATATATCTTAGCATAATACCTGGACGTTTATGTGCCGCGAAGGGAAAATGAACTTCAGCGTTCGGGACATAGGGGTGTTTTAACATTAATTTTATATCCGACATGTCGTAAACGTAATGTCCACTGCGCTGCGTATCGATTTCGACCCAAGACGATAAACTACAGCGGTGGTTATTAAAACAATTTTTATTACTATATTTTCTGAATAATTCATGATTTCTACTACGTTTCCTTACCCTACGATCAGCTACACTACGGTTTTAGGTCGATTTTACTTTCATATAAAGCAATTATACAATGTAATAATAAAAATCATAACAAATCGTTGAGAATACCGTATGATATCCGGCTGAGTAGAATAGACCTTTCTTACCGAGTTGTCGTAAAATACGACTAAGGTATGTTGGCGTTAGGCAGGTGGCCGGTCGTAAAATACATAGCCAAATGTGACAACATGTTTATAATATATTGTTCCGACTCCACTTAGATTGCCTTAGTCGCCTTTTGAAAACCTTGGTAAGAAAGAGGGTGGTCTATTCTACTCAGCCGGATACCACAAAACGTACAAAGTACGTTTATATAATTACTTTTTTATAAATATCAAAAGGTGTATATAGCGAAACTTTTTCGAATAACGTTTAACCGATTTCAATAAGTCACACTTAATTAAAAAAAAGTTAATTGTATAAAAAGATTTATGAGAGTATAAATCGTTTCATTCTTCATTACACTGAGAAAACCAATTACAGTGTGTGTGACGCAGTGGCAATATCGAACAGCCATATATCAAAGACGTAAAACCTCTGCTAATGAACGTGACATATTGTACTGCAATCAACTATCCACATAGAATACGAAACTATAGAAACTATTTTATGTTAGGAGAGATAATCGTTGAAATCGTCGAAATGATAGATCGATGCTAATATATGTTTTATAAATAAGTTTGAACTAAAGTTTAGTACTGTAGCTGAAGTTAAGTTTATTTTATTTTATATAATCTACAGCTTTTTACATAAAATATATATTAAAAAAAACTTAATCTATTAATAAGGCCAAACTGAATATATACTGTTACATAAATTAAATTTTGCTTAACAGAATTAAGTAAAGAAAATACGACGAATACGAATAACGACGTGATGTGCGTGTATTTTTATATTTTTTTTATGTCTCGAAAATCCACTAACCATTGATCGAAACTGAAGATAAAAGTCTTCGAACAGTGCGTGTTGTCGGCGATGACATACAGATCCAATACGTGGTTGCTGACTAAGGGCCTCAGATCGCCTCGGCGGCCTCGCTCTGCGGGCTATGGAGCGAGTTATGCTTGAAGTAGTATCTCTGCGTGATCAAATCAGAAATGAGAAGATCCGTAAAAGAATCAGAGTTACCTATTAAGTTCAGCGTGTCTGCGCCGCGCTCGCCTGCGAAGGATCAAATCCAAGGACTCAAAGCTGAAGTCAACTGCACGTACCCTTAATAACTTATTGTATAAAAATCTTCTCAATCGTTCACCCTTGACAGAAGTCGTGGTTGATAAAGAGGCATTTTCTTTGATCAATCTAGGTCAGAAATGAAGCGTATTACCGTACCTTAGTGTCCCTGAAACATTGAACTACATAGGTTTGTGTTGTAGCTCTTATCAGGTTCGATAATGGACTGCGAGTCTTGCTTACTCTCAGCATATTATTTTTTATATTGAATAATTGAATTGTAATTTTAATTAAATTTAATAACCACTACAATTTAATTGAGTCTAATAAAACAACGATTATATTAAAGAAGTAAAAAGATCTAATTTCTTAATTTTTAACCTTTAGAAGCGTCTATGTATTATAAACACAAGTAATGTTAAATAAGTGGAATGTGAAATCATTGCATAAAATTGTAAGTAGGTACAATCACATAAAGGGACTTAACATCAAGTAGCGACAAAGCCAATTGCCCTCAAGGAAAAATCTAATTCAATGGTATCGTTACAATCCAGCAAAGGGCGACTTGTCTACAATGCCGTGAATTAAGCGCATTAGGCAACTAGCCCCCTAATACACTGTGACAATGCGTTTACTCCTGATTATGCGCTAGATTCATTTTTCAGTTAACCAATTTCCATCTTTAACACGTCCCAGCAATGTATATAGTCGTGTGTGAGCTACACCCAATTTATGCCTATTTAGTATTGACCGGACCCTTAGTATTTGTAGCAAGAGATAACAACATACGAGCCGGTAGGGTACCTGTTGATGATAAGCGCCGTCGTCGATAAGGCCTTCTGTTGATGGACTGACCGAGACAGAATTTCGGCAAATGCATATTTCATGAGTTGATTAAATAGTTCACGCTTTGAATTTAGCTGCGCCATGATATGTATGGCTGTCTACCATGCGATAACTGCCTCGTCCCGTAATAATTTCAGGAAGGTTCTGTGTTTCAAGCTATTTCGTGTTTTAGTATGTCTGGAAATCTAGATATGTTTACTATATACATTGTAACTTTAATTTTAGATTTGTTTTATAAATTCTTTCATTCTTTTCATTTCTTACCAGGGTGTCGTAAAGTCAACGACGCGACTAATGTTAGTTGACCCGCCGTGTGGTATCTGGCCTCTTTCTTACCAAGCGCTGCAAAGGGCGACAAAGGTAAGTTAACTTCAGGCAGCCAGTCGTAAAATACGTAGCAAAATCATGTAACATGTTTAAAACATGTTGTGCGCAACCCAGTTCTAGTGGGATACGGGCAGGAGAATGATGATTACTAATTTTTATCCGACAATACTAATATGATATTAAGCTTACATTTATAAGAAATCCCTACTCATAAAGTAGATAATAACATCATACAATTCTTAGTACAGACGTACACAGCTAAGCATTTCTATTATGTCAAAAGAAATATCGGCTTATTGTCATAGGCCTACAATTTTGCAATATATAAAGTTATTGAAAGGAATTATTATTATCATAAATTGAAATAAAAATAAGCTGAGATTTAACGGGATTTCTAGATTCAAAGTGCTATTTGATCATAATGGAAAAACTTTAGTCATATTTTGTTAACGCGTTTTTGCATGATGATGGAACAGTAAAAGTGCTTGGCTCCAATCTAAGGTTCGTGAGTTTGAATCCTCTGTTATATATTATGAACGCTCAATATGCGCTCATCATCATCCTCCTGCCCTTATCCCACTCTAAGAAGGGTCGGCACAATATGCTACAAACATGTTGTCTCATAATTTGGCTACGCATTTTACGACCAGCCGCCTGCCCGATGTAAACTTACCTACCTTTGTCGTATTTTACGACACTTCAGTAAGAAAGAGGGAAGTCTATTCTACTCAACCGGATACCACACGGTGGGTTAACTTACTTTAATCGCCTTTTACGACGGGTCGACTTACCTTAGTCGTGTTTTACGTCACCTCGTTGAGAAATGAGGGTGGTCTATTCTACTCAGCCAGATACCACGCAGCTAGCTCAATATGCGCTCATATTTAAAAAAATATCCGCTTGTCGGTAAATAACAAGATTGTTAGGATATCTACATATTACCATAATAGAAGTATTTAAGTTACTTACTTTGGGGACGGAATACCGTATGTGTGTGTCCCATATATTTATTCATTTATATTCCTACAGAATACTTAGAATGTGTAACCTGCTGTTCCGCATTTTAGCGTGGTGAGCATTAGTTCTAATACTTTTTTTCAAAGAAAACTAAAGTTGTTTGCGCAGTAACAGCATTATTTCCTTGTTTACACTTCATATTTGAACCATATGACTTAAACTTTTTTTTTTATTATTTACAGCAAAAATGTACAAGTTATATCTATCTTAAATTACTTACACGCTAGGACTATACAAATCATGCCCACGTGGAATGGTCCCAAGAATGCTGGCAGCGTTTCCTCGCTGAATCGCTAAGCTGATTCTTTGTGCGAAAAAGGAGCCAGCCCTCTTGTCACCTGAAGAGGCAATCAACCGAGGTGTTAAAACGGTTGACTTAAACTGTTTCTAAAAATCTCTATCTAATAAAATATTGTATGATGTATTTTTGTTATCTATTTTTGTTCAATATTAATGAGTGCCGTGGAAAGAGAATAGAAATGTTCTAACAATACCCGAGCGCGAAATACAATAGCCGGGAGCAATATTCAATGTTTTTACACGTAAATACAAGTTTAGACATGTCAGATATCGACGAGAGTTCAATCGGTTACATAATAAATCAAATTTATAAATAAGCTTTATTATTTTAACCGAAGGAGGTCTCTTTATAGTTATTTTAGGTCTCTTTATAGAAGTCCTAAGCCATCAGATCTTTCTTGACGTCGTCACAGTAGAGGATTCGACAAACATTTTATCTTCCTGCGCGCCTTATAATCCGACGACCATAGTTGCTTCGAACAGTACCTACCTTATTTAGACCCTACACTAATTCTATTATCTGCGTATAAGAGTTATTTTCACTTGAAACACAAAAAGACTGCTCGCTTGGTTTGTGCAAGAAACTAAGGTCACAAAATACACGATACCTTTACCTTTATACACTTTCATTTTTGTCAAATCAGCGCTATTTTCACCCGCCTTAACTGTCGTCAAAACAACTAGATTTGTTAACATAAAACTTAAATATTAACACAACTTTTAATTGCTTAAATACGACTAATAAAACGACGGCGGTCGTGGCCGTCAGTTGAGGGTCGATTTTTTCAGACTTCGCTTTTAAGTATAATCATCATCATCAGTCTCCTGCCTTTTTAGTATAATATTAATTATTAAATTCTTTTTCGCACAAAGAATCAGCTTAGCGATTCAGCGCGGAAATGCTGGGGACCATTCCCCGTGGGCATGATTAGTATAGTCGTAGCGTAATAAGATTTTTTTAAATATATTTATAAGTCCAATTGCGGCAGAATTTGTGAGAATGTAGCAAGCACAGAAAATATATTCATTAGGTATTAGTTGTACATTTTCAAAATATTCTCTATTCACTTTTGAATCGTTCCCTCATTGCTGAGGATCGTGAAAATTTGTCAAATTATCAACTACGCGTTTCCATGTCATCCAGTTGCTCGAATATTAGGTCTAACAGCGTTTCTTGAGTCTTCAACCTATGGCCCTCTTTTTGCAAACTTAATTCTAGAAATTAATTTTAATTCTAAATTTTAATTGAAATTGAAATATTATAGCTGATCAAAATAATCAAACATTTAATCACTTAATAAGTAAGTTTCTGTATTTAAATTACCATAAATGTTTTTTTCTTATCAGCTATGTCACAATTGAACAGTTTGAACAGGTTGTTGGTTGTATAAATAAACACTTATGATAAAAGAAACGTGAAATCGGATTACGGGTGCGAATATCGCTTCCAGCGGTATTGATGGATACAAAAATAATATCAGAACTTTATCGTAATAAACCGAGTAGCTCCAGGCGCCGAAAATGTAGAAAAGTCATGTTTTTTTTACTTTAATCGACAAAAATGTCAACCAAAAACAGTATTTACACAATACATAATTCAATAGTTGTTATAACATTGTTTCCTTGTCATTATATTATGTCAGATTATTTGTCTGATACATATTACTTGGAAAGCTTATCCAATTTTGCATTTGACAATTATTATGTTTGATTTCACAATTTTTGTCTTTAACTGTTTTTGCAACTAATTTATAGAATTAGGCGTTACTTTGCAGAGATCCATAATACAAAAGTAATAATAAAATTATTTTGCTATAATCCGCGATGAAGTAAAATATATATAATGTTAAATGTAGAGTGGACAATCGGTTATCATACCTGATACATGCAGGATTCGTAAAAAACACATGCACAAACCTCCACTACCGCCACCACGATACACAAGCACTATATACATTCACTATCACAAACTCAACAATCGTTTCGCCCCGCAACCGAAGCATCATCAGGAGATAGACTCCACGACCAAAATCGCAAAGCAATCTCTTTGCGGATAACCTTAAACTATTTTTACTTTTATTTAATGTAACTTAACTATTGTATTCCTGTATTGTAAATAAATCACTTATTCTATTTTACTGTACATATATCTTTATAAACGCTTAAGCCATAGCTTGTTAAATCTGTTAACGAATCAGTAGGTAAAATAATAATCCAATATATGTGATTGTGAATATAGCCGCGAGTAATATTGGATGTTTTACAAAAAGTGACTCGCAAAGTTCGTCTTTACAACTTTAAGCCGGGGACACTCACGCGTATCGCGTATCTTATTATCGGAAATCCGGATAGAGCTCGCATTTTGATATAAAACTTATCCTGTTGGAAAACATGTCTTAAATCCGTAACATTACTTTGATTTTGTTTACAAAAGACAAAGTTACGCGATATCTTACGCTTTATTCTTTCTAAACAGATTCATGTTGTATCAGTTTCAATATACAATACTACTTAATACAATACTAGTTTTTGCTACTCTTCCTACTTTTGTTTAAATAAAATATTTAAAAAAATTTAGTTATTGTGACTAAACCATAAGCGATCCTAACAGGTGGGTTTTTTTGCAACCGCGACCTCGTCAACGCAATTTACATAAAACCATGATGTACTATCAACCTAAACCTGTTAGTAAAACGGTACAAAAATCCGTTAATATATTTTGAGAAAATCTATCACTTATAGATAGACAGCTTTTGGGTACTTTGTTTTATAATAACTATATACATAGATGTAGTATCTTGGTGAAATTAGCGATTAAAAATACGTTATTACACATACATATTTTTACTTTTTATCATTCTTACTCATTACCCTTTCATTGGCAATGAATATTCCGAGTTCCATTAAAACCGAAGTCTTTTACGATATTAATGCATTTTAACATTTTGTATTTGAATGTATTTAATCGAGGTCTCTTATCACCAGTAATTATTCGCTCATAAATATGCTTCTGCCCTCTAAAATGTATATGTAACATATATATTAGTCTTTCTATTCTTGTTAGAATTTAATTAAGTACCTGTGTGACTGATCCATGCTCAGTATTTTTTTTAATTAAAAAAAATATATACAAAAAAATTATTAGCAATAACAGGGGATTGATCCCAGGTACTTTCACTTCTTTAGACCGCCCATTAAGCCACTGATCTAAGACAACTTTACAAATGAAAGCTAAAATATAATTTGCTTTCTATTTAACATTTTATCATTTTTTCAGTGCCTGAAAACAGGGATAAAACATTTTTTTAATGAAACTTAGCTAGATCGATTTTTCACCCCCAAAATCCCTACATGCTTAATTTTATGAAAATCGTTGGAGTCGTTTCCGTGATTTAGAAAAATATATATTTATACAACATTAACTCATTTAAATATTAAACAACTAACTTATTACAGTTTAATCATTCGCATTAGATAAGTCACCTAAAAAATTAAAAACAGCAACACATGGTCGATAAAAAACTTTCAAACTTTTTAATCGATCATATTGTTACTTTGTTCTCATTGTTTCAAATGTTTGGGCAGATTTCTATACATACAATACACAAATGAAAACAGTATGATTTCGGAAATGAGAATTCGGGAGTTCAATGCATTGGTACTATTGCAAAACAAAAAACTAGTCAACAATAGTATTGTTAATTAAAAATATATAGCTAGATGAAAATACTACCTTCCAATTCATAGTTTATCATCAGCGATTGAGTAAATTTTTTGTAGAAAATATTTTTTAATATGCACAATACTATAATACCGAAGTACAAATAAATTGCTGATTTATTTAATATAGAAAGAAGAAACTAAAACAAGCTTGCGGCTCCTGCTTTACGCCTTACGAAAGTGCGTATTTAGTTTGTGTAGTAAAATTCGCCAGTCAATTTTAGCTTTACCTTTATAACATTTCAAAATAACTAATAAAACGATGCTTAAAGAAATAGCTTATTACACGTTCCCGACATTATAAGTTTTTGTTATATTAAATGACAAAATTGTGTGTATTTTATTATATTCAAACATTAAAATATATATAATGGCGAAATGTAATTAGATATAAGAATGAGGTTTTGAAAAGTGCAACCTACGAGTTTCATGTAAGCGCTTCTCCGGCTTAATTTTCAGAATCATCAGTAATGTTGATAATTCAAAAAACTTATAAAAGACAAATTTAATAAGGAATACATGTGAATGTTCAATTGTAATTTAACATGTAGTCTAACTCACAACGAAAAAGACATCAATTTAATATCGTTTGTCCATTGCGATAATCGATAACAAGTAGAGAAGTGCCTAAAACAAATATTAGTTTTAGTCGAAAACATACGAAGCTTGATCAGTTATCTATTCATTTATCTACTTCGCAGAGAAGAACATTCCTATTTTTTGGAATGAACGATGGGAGCTAAGGTCCTGTACGCTGCGCTGGTAAAATATATAAAAAAAAAAGATTTTCTTCACCAAAAAGCGCCATATAAACCGTTGATATTGATATTTGTCTATTAAAAATTTTACTAATTGATTAGCCAAATTTTTAATAGACAAACTTAGGTAAGGTATATTACACACATTGCTAGTATTTTCTACAATTTGTAAGAGTTAAAATCTAATCAGTCATTCGAACCAATGGTAACTCATCATAACGGGCGTGTGTGCAATAGGTAAGCAATGAATAAACGGCCAGAGCGAGTGCGAGCGATAAAAATGATATATGCTCTCCGACGTGGACACAGTACTTGTACAACTTTATTTGTACCAATACGCCACATTCCGAACCGTGAGCTTTTTATATTGGCGTTTATTGCCGGGAAAATTGGCTCTCGGTCTCCATTCTGTTCCTTATCAAACCGCAAGGATTTTTATTCAATGTCACTTCGGTGGTGACTTATTTTTTAAAATTAGTATCATTTGGTCATTTATATTTTATGAAGGTTTTATTACACTTGGAATGGTCTGTGTCAGTTTTAGTTTCATAAATAGAACACTGGCTCTATATTCGTAATATTTTTCGAACCAGAAATAGGTAAATTTATTTGTTTTATACCTACAGATAAGTAAGTATTTCTTAATTATTATTATTAATGTAAAGAAACCGGCTATACTCACGTCCTATTTTACCGGATGATCCCGACTAGTTTCAAGCCTATACGGGGCTCTTATTCATGAGCTTTTTACGCGTGAGTGTGAGTATAGCCGGTTTCTATACATTTAATTTGAATAACACTCACGATAGTTTACATTATTTTTTGTAAAATATATAATATTATGGTGGAAGTAATGAGAGTGTAAAATGATTAGTTAATTAGCAGGTAAAATATAAAAACCCAAATTGAATTTATTAACGAGATAAATATTTCATTTAAATAATAGAAGACTGCATTGAATTTAATCTGGTTTTGAACGTTGAATCAATACAATAATTAAATGTTCTATTAATTAGGTCTTGACTGCTATTAATTTTTGTCAAATCAAGACAAACAAAGATACGTAATTAGAATCTACCAACTGTAATCATGTTATTAATATTATTTATTCTCGTTCTGCCAAATCTATTTTCAAATGAATCATACCTGAATTACCCATTTCTCTATTTCTGGACAATTCATTTTATTATAATAATCCGTTTAATCTAGCGTGGTTCATGTAATCCGACTAATGTAAATATTTTTGTTACATTTTGTTGTGTTGTGTTGTTAGTTTTTTGTTGTTGTTGTAACCAGTAACATGTAATATTTCTACTGGTTTACATTACATTGAATTACAAGCATATGACTTTACAGTAAATAATACGTTTATCCTTGGCTTTATTGTGCACATTCAGAATATTTTATATTGTCACTTCTTAAGATAGTTATCAAATATCTTTGGAAGAGCCTCAGCCTTTAAAAATGCTAACCTAATGTTATCATAAAGAGGTCAGATAGCTAACAGGTTGTTGAAAGGCTTCCGGTAAACGCAACATTATTAGACATAAGTAAACTTATGAAAATATTGTCCAATTATAATCACTTCATATGCAATTGTAGAGCATACAATACTATATTCCTTTCCTCGCAACATATCACTTTCAATTTTGTTCTTACTTATCTCAAAAAACGTACGAACCTCTCAACGAATAGAAAAGAAGCCCTTGTAGTGTCTCTGGAATTGCTTATAAACTTTCAAGGATACAATAAACGTTGGTTAAGAAGATAAAAAAGTCCCGATGACAAAATAAATGCTGATAAATGGAGAAAACACCAAAACTACGTAGCATTTTACAAAAAAATATTCAATGTTCCTCAATGTTAAAGATATGAAGGTCTTTTGTAGAATATTTTCTACATTTTACGATATAATCTACACTCTAGTACAGTGTTTTTGTATTTAAGTACCTAGCCCTTGCCCGTTTACGTTCGGGATTAGGTATTAAGTTATGATTTAGATATTAAGGTGTTATTTATCGGTTAAATATAAAGATTTTAAAAATTATTTATTTTTTATATTGATACTTACTAATACATTAATATAATGACCGGAATAAAAAATACCTTGAAACATGATTATAGAGAGACATCCCGTGAGCGCCAGACCTTCGTCATTTTATAAAAGCTGAAACTTTATCAGTGCATGATCCCAACACAGGTAAGAACGATGGTAGATTATGGAATTTGGATCATAGTGGCTTTGGGAGATACGAGGTACTCAAGGTTGCAAAATTCCGAATTAATTTCGTCATAGTATAAAGCTTGATCTTTTGATATTACCTTTAGAATAATATTAAAAATCACGTCAGTCAATGCCAGACACTTAGCATAGTGGAAACCAGACACCCTTAAAGTTCATGAAATTTGACTTCTATTTACGTCATAGTATAAAAGCTGATTTTAATATATATTACTAGGATAAGAATAAGATGATGTTTCCCCTTTAGCCAGACATTTTCGATAGTTCCTACCCCAGCCAGACAAGTATATAAAGTGGTAGGTGCGAACGAAATGGCGAGTTAGGTCGTTACGTACTCGGCAGTTTTTTTTACGGAATGCACTGATAAAGTTTCAGCTTTTATAAAATGAGGAAGGTCTGGCGCTCACGGGATCTTGGGCCATTATGTTTGTTTTTAATATTCAGTAAGACTATAGACATATATTATGTATATCATAGACATAATATAATACATATTAATTTCTACTCAATTTGATCATATACTTTGACCATAAACAAAATATTAAATATATGTGTGTAGAATGCATGGTATTGTGTGTAATGATTATTTTATTAATTTATTGTATATTTTTATAATTTTTTTAAACTATTAGCATTTTGCTTCTGTATATTAACTATAACTTATTCACATTTCATACTCCTCCGTCTGCATAATTTTCTTAAAACTGGTTACAAATTTTTTGCTCCGCGTAAAATATAATTAAATTTAGAAAATACATTTCACAAGTATTCCCATCTATTTTATTATGTATTGCAAATAATTGCTTATTTTTTTAATAATTAATTAATGAAGATATAGGAACTTCTAAGGCACTGTGGGAGTGACCAGGGTGCTATATCATATATCGAATTATAAACGCATGAAAAATCGGTAATAAAATAAACGATACTAGAATACGTTATAAACGATAATTTCAAAGAAATTACTGTCATATTAATAAAAATATATTGAGATATTAAAGAAAGTAAAAGGTTTAATATAGAGTAAAATTTTCAATAAGCACACTTAACTGAAATTTACGTTATATCCTGAAACTAACATAAACCGAAAAAAGTTTTCACTTTTTTCTGAACTCAAACAATTCCATTACCGCCATTAACGCTCATCTATAACAATAAGCGGAAACCTTTTAGTAATGAATGCAACAAAATCCTTTACAAATACACACATTTATTTTATTTTAAGCGGAAAAGCGGCCATAAGTTTCGCTTATCACCTCTCCTGGCACGTTAACCGCCAGCGAACAATTGATTCTAGCGCTTCCCCGAGATTGCACAGATAAACCGCCTTTCCGAATATTATCATATTTTATTGTGTCAATTACAAAAATAAGAGCCCTATCACACTGAAGTAATATATCTCAGATATTTTAAAAATAGAATAACCTTTCATATGAAATAAAAGCGTCATGAAGCGTGAATAAAATGGGTTAATCAAGTAATCTTTTCTTCAACTTCTGCCGATGAATGTCCACTGCTAGACATAAGTATATCCCATCTCTTTTGTATGCCTGCGTTTGATTTGGAAGTTAATTTTTCTGGGAGATAAACTTTTTATATAAAATAATTGTAATAGTTCTGAGGTGTTAAATTTTTAGTGTTATATAAATTGTCATGTTGCGTACGATAGCGCAGTAAAATAATACTGTATTTTACTACAAATGATAGTAATATAGTACTGATAATTAAAGCAATTTGTGCATAATTATTTTCTAACCAATCCGAAATAGCAAGAATGCACAACGTTAATATTCTAGTTATCGCTTTCGCTTCTGCTTGCATTCCCAGAATGAAAACCCTTCTTCTTCTTCTTCTTCAACCGATGAACGTCCACTGCTGGACATAGGTCTCCTCATGGGATCTCCAGAACACACGATTTTGTGCCGCTTGTATCCAGCGGCTCCCCGCGACCCTTTTGAGGTCGTCTGTCCATCTAGCAGGGGGTCTTCCGACACTGCGCTTTCCGGTTCGGGGTCGCCATTCCAACACTTTGAGACCCCAACGTCCATCGGTTCTCCGCACTATGTGCCCCGCCCATCGCCACTTTAGCTTCGCGACCCGCTGAGCTATGTCGGTGACTCTGGTTCTTCTACGGATCTCCTCATTTCTGATTTGATCACGTAGAGAAACTCCGAGCATAGCTCGCTCCATCGCCCGCTGAGCGACTCTGAGCTTTCTTATGAGGCCCATAGTCAGCGACCAAGATTCAGAGCCATAGGTCATCACTGGCAACACGCACTGTTCGAAGACTTTAGTCTTCAGACACTGAGGAATATTGGACGAAAAGATCTCGCGTAGTTTCCCAAACGCTGCCCATCCGAGTTGGATTCGGCGACTGACCTCTTTCTCGAAATTGGACCTACCTAGCCGGACCGTATGTCCCAGGTATATATATTCGTCGACAATTTCGAGTGCAGAGTTCTCAACGATGATCGGGTGAAGCGGAACATGTGAGTTTGACATAACTTTCGTCTTGCTCATGTTCATTTTTAGGCCCACCTGTTGAGATACTCTGCTGACGGGTCAACGGGTTTTCATTCCTCAGCAGAATGAAAACCCGTTGACTTTATTTTAATATTATATAAATGACTAATACTAGCTGCAATCCTCAATCACACTTACATACACTCAGACATCATACTGAAATAACGATGATGTTATCCCTAATATCTCAGGTGCCTCTTCAGGTGGCAAGAGATCTAGCTTCTTTTTTGCGCAAAGAATCAGTTTAATGATCCAATGCGGAAACGCTGCCAGCATTCTTAGACCCATTACTCGTGGATATCTTCTGTATACCACTATAAGTAATTTAAGATGTTACATATCATCATCATCATCCTTCTGCCCTTATCCCACTCTAAGTGGGGTCGGCACAACATGTTACAAACATGTTGTCTAAGTATTTTATATGATTTGGCTAAGTATTTTACGACCGGCCGCCTGGCTGACGTCAACTTACCTTAGCCGTATTTTACGACACCTCGGTAAGAAATGAGGTTGGTCTATTCTACTCAGCCGGATAATATACGGCGGGTTGACTTACCTTTGTCGCCTTTTACGACACCTCGGTAAGAATTGAGGGTGGTACTATTCTATTCAGCCGGATACCCACGGCGTTAAGATGTTACATATCATAAATGAAATATACTAAGGCAAGCAAATTAAGTCTCTTCGCCTTGTTAGCGCATAAGCAAGAAAAATGCCAACACCATGTCAAACTTCACGACTTAAAGACGACACGACAGAACATTTAATATTTTCATTTAGAATGGGACTGACATTTACTTACACGACTCTGTTATTTAAAGCAACGATCCTCTCTGACGCAGACGTTATTTTCGCATTTATTATAACTGCACCCACGTTTCATTTGACATTTCCAATTGCGACATTTACAAATTTACAAATTTTCGCTACCCACATAACGTTATCGCGATTCGATGATCATTCTTATGTAATATTCGTTCATTTTTATTATTTTGCATTTAAATTATTGCAAGAATTCTCAATATACATCACTCTTTTTAAATAAATTTTATCATCTTCTTACCCTTATCGCACTCTAAGTGGGGTCGGCAGAGCATGTTATAAACATGTTGTCACAAGATTTGGCCACGTATTTTACGACCGGCCGTCTGTCTGACTGAACTTACCTTAGTCGTATTTTACGACTCCTCGGTAAGAAGAGCGGTATGTTCTACTCAGCCGGATACCACACGGCGGGTCGACTTACCACAGTCGCCTTTTACGACACATCGGTAAGAAATTAGGGTGGTCTATACTACTCAACCGGATACTACATGTTTTTTTTTAATTTATTTATAATTATGTATTACTATATTTAATTTAAAATAGATTGAACGAAACAAAGATAATTGTAATTGGCGCCCAACGTTTATAGATTGATCTGTTTTAACAAACCTTCTTCGTTGACAAAATTCTTATTGAATTTATTTAAATAAAACGTCGTATTCAAATGAATGATTCGATTATGGTATAATGTGAACACAGGCTAGTCTCGAAACCGCCGGATACATTTTGGGTGCACATGTTGAACTGAAAAATTATAAATGAATGAAATAAAATTAAATTAGCGGTCGCTTATAACATTGGGAATGTGGTATTTTTAAACTGTTGTTCATATAAATTATCGAAATATTCACGATATTTTTATGCATAATTTATTAGTATGGAATATGAACACATTTAAATATTCAAATTTTTTATAGTATTGTAACGAAGCCACATTATAGTAAACACAAAAGTTAAATAAATACTTATTGAATAGCTGATTATCATTAAAAACTAGGAAACTGGCGCCTTATCAAAATCCAACTTTTAGAAATTGAATACAAAATCCCTAAGTAAATTTTGCTCCTTACACGGTAGAATTGAAGCTCGTACGCACCAATATTAAAATAAATCCAGAATAGTGCGAAATTAATAACAAATTAGTTTCAATTACAAGTTCAAACTATTTGCTCTCGAAGTTATTATAATTTTCAATAATAATTAAATTACTTTCTGTAACATTATAATTTAACATCAATACCAGCTCAATATATAGAAACCATCAACTTTTGATATAGTTACTGCCTCACTTTTATCGTGAGTTACACGGAAAAAAATATGGAATATCACGTGTAACATCTTAAAACGAAGCGTGATATTAAGTTACCCTAGTCTTGTCTTTCAATAACAAAAAGGGCCTATTCTCAGAGGCATAAAATTTACAAAATAACGGCTTACAGGTGTAAAAACATTCGAATGACGTCATAAAAACTTGTTGCAGATTATCCGACTCACCTACGTTCTGAAGGAGTTTCGGAAATGGGTAAGTCCATGAAAAATATGTTTGAGGGGAAAGGAAGCGTGGGTCATAAGCATTTTATGAAAACGTTAATGACCCAGTTGATAGCACACGGGTTTTTAAGGGTTTCGCTTTCTCTTACCGCTTGCTCGTTTAAATGTATTGAATCGAAGATTAAACCATTATGAGCTCGTCAAGGTTGAGTGAATGAAACCATTTAAGTGAATTGGCCATTACTGAATTTTACTGAATAGGATTGCTTGGTCATTAAACTTATTGCTTTATATTTGATGAATGTAGCAATAATCACCAAGTGTATACCAGACTCTTAGCTTAGATTTGTTTTACCCGTTGTTTAGGAAAACAATCCATACAGATAACTACGCGAGCTTTATGGCGGAAGAGTGACGAAAACTACATGCCTGCTCCCAACTTCAGCTGCATGTCTTTAGTACCTAAACAAAAAAATAGCCTATATTACTCTAAAAATCAAATCGGTCCGTTAGTCTGATTATACGTTTGAGAAAAATTTCGCATTGTTAGTTTTGATACATATTGACAGTCGTAAAATACCTAACCAAATCACATCACAACATGGTTAGAATATGTTACGCCAACCCCACTTAGAGTGGGATAAGGGCAGGAGAATAAATGATAACGGCGCAATAATTTTTAATTCTTTAAGTAATTAGTTCCTGGTTGACCGAGCCTTGCTCGGTAACTTTTTACAATATAAAAAAAGCAACTTCAAAAAAAACTATAGGGTAGGTGGGGCTCGATCCTAGGTATTTCATTTCTTGAATCCGCTGAACCAATATCATTGAAATTTGGCACAATTATTTCTCATACACCGGATTTACATATAGGCTATAGAAATCATGTTAATTCTACAGAAATAGGATGAAATTGAAAAGCGCCTTCTATTATTAAACTATTACACAACAATAGTCCACGCTAACGAAGTTATAGTATAAACAAGATATAATGAATAGGTAAAGGCTTAAACTAATATGATCGATTTCGAACAGTAAATACCGTTTTAACAGCGGACTAAAATTATCTAATATTGTTTCGCTATTGTAGGTTTAATTGGTACCAATTTCGGCAACGTTGCGCTTGTCGAAGAGAACAACAGACTGACTGACAGTTCGAGTTTTGTAAACAAGGTTTTAAAACGGGAAAAGTTTCAAGCGTAATTTAGCTTCAAAAATGTTAAAGTGTTGGCTGAAATTATTTCGCAATGTTATGTAACGGTGTTGACCCAGAAAATATATTTAAGTGCCGGAAAAAGATTAATTTTTATCGCGACGTGTTGGACGTGAAGCGCCAATCCTGCCCTCAGCAGAGATAATATGAATAATGGCCGTGTCATAGCTTTTTATTTACTTTTACTACATCATTTTTTCTATGTATTCCTATGAAAGCATTTTTAACGACAAATAGTAACAGAACATATCACATTTGTGTTATCATTAAGTAAAACAGTGCAGTGGTAATAAATGCGGGTGTTCTTTTCTACTCAGCCGGATACCACACGGTGTATTATCGAAACAACAATCAAACAAATGTTATTTGAATTGTTCGGGTTTCGACATATACTAAATATCTAATATTATTTAGGATAATGTTAATTTAAAGACGCCGTGTGGTATCCTTGCTGAATAGAATAGTACCACCCTCATTTCTTACCGAGGTGTCGTAAAAGGTGACTAAGGTAAGTTGACCCACCTTGTGGTATCCGGTTTAGTAAAATAGACCACGCTCTTTCTTACCAAGGTGTCGTAAAATACGACTAAGGTAAGTTGACGTCAGGCAACCGGCCGGTCGTAAAATACGTAGCCAAATCATGTGACAACATGTTGTGCCGACCCACTTAGAATGGGATAAGGGCAGGAGGATGATGAATGTTAATTTATAGTTGTAAAATTAAAAATAGTACACTCCCGGTCTCGTCAGGGCCGCACTTGACATTCGCAACTTTTAATTGCCGCACTCAACGCGGGCCGCGGTCGCAGTGGGCACGAACCGTCACTGAAACAAGGACGTAGGTATACGTTGATATTGTTTATAAACAATTCTTAATTAGAAACATATCAAAACAGTAATACATAGATACGGATTTTAAACCTATGGATATTTAATCTATTTGTACATCGATATTGTTAGAAAAGAGAAAGAAAAAGTAAAATAGCATATGAACAAAGGCGGACTTTTCCCTAAAAGGGATCTCTTTCAGTCAACCTTTAAGTAACAGAAAAGGACAAGAAGTGAATGAACGGGTAATATATGAAGAAGGAAAAGAACAATAATGAACAACTATATACATAGATTAATAATTAATCTTCGATATAACGATCTCTTTTCAAAGGATTTATTCCTCTCAAGATCGAAGCCGCTCTATGATCAAGATATTAATTAGGTGGTCCACATTGCATGGTTTAGTTTGAGATCGCCATTCATTTATATACATATGTAATCCGGGTTTTCTAATTTAATAATTGCTTGGAATTAATTTAAAATATTCTTTGAGTAGAGATTACTTATTAGTAACGACTGTTGGATCCTGTTGAAAAATAGCAATTTTTATACGTGATAAGACATAATATCTACATTTTGACCACACCTATTAATTTACTTGTACTAGGAACATGGAAAACTCATTGGTGCCTGCCCGTTGTATGAACTCGTAACCACCTCGAAAGAGTCGCACCGCCTCACCGCTCGGCTATCACAGATTTATACTTAAATCAAATCACATCAAAATATCTTTATTCATATAAGCTCTTTCAAGCACTTTTGAATCGTCAAGGATCAATATGATTAATGAAACTACAACTGGTTCAGACTGTTGCTCTTACCGAGAAGAACCAGAAAGAAACAAAATTTACTGATGTACACTGATAAAAATGTACTGATTTATTATTATATGATGATGGCCTAGCGGTGCGACCGTGTGAATCTCTAGGGACGATCATGGGTTCAAACCCGGGCAGACACCAATGAGTTTTCTATTACCTAAAACTTATGTGTCTAATTGATAATTGCAATTTATCACACGCTTTTCGGTGAAGGAAAACATCGTGAGGAAACCTGCATATCTCTAGAGAATCCTAGGGATATGTACCTACCAATCCGCATTGGAGCAGCGTGGTAGGTCTTAGCTCCAACCCTTCTCTCCTAAAATGGAGAGAGGAGGCCTATGCCCAGCAGTGGGATAGTAACAGGCCGTTACTTACTTACTTACTTATTATTATAACGTACATTTCATTTCTCACACACAATGTGACATGTCATAGGAATTCAATTAAATCTATTGTACAATGTGGTAATACTATTTTGTTATAATCCGACCCTGACAATTAACCCTGTTAAGATAAAAACGGTATTACATAGGTACAACTACAAAATACTTTATGATTCGTAAAAGCAATAGTAACACGGGTAAAATAAATCTAGGTAATGCTTTTTATAAAGCGTATCTCACGCCCACAACCGAAGCACCATCATGAGATAGACTCCACGACACAACTCGCTTTTCAATTTTCGTAAGTGCGAGTACATTTTACATTCAACAGTACATGGATTTTTCTTTACCGCTGATAATAGCAAAATATTTTTAAGATTACTCTAGCATTTAAATGTATGTTCGTCGTGTATTGTATTTTTAACGCGGTGTAATATTATTTTTAGGGTGAAGGAATCTCTAGATATTAATACGTGAAGTAAACTGGGTACCTATTTTTACGAAAATAACGCTGACGAAAGATGGAATTCGAGATAGTTATAGTTTATACTAGCTGAGCCGTCGGCTTCACTCATCTGGAAATCAGTGTGTAAAAAGTTTTCCGCGTAATTCCTAAACCTCCGGAACTTTAAAAGTTATGTACTATTAACTTCCTCAAGAATCGCATATTTTAATAAAAACCACACAAAGATCCATTTAGTAGCTTTGAATCGATGACATACAGACAAGTTTTGGGGACTTTATTTTTAATATGTATACAGAAAGAGTGTAAAATGCCAATAGTTTAAAATAAAAGTAATGCCTAAAAATATATTTCACACACTTACTCTTCTATTTATGTTTAAAGTCTGCTCTTAAATTAACAAGAAATTTATATTGTCTTTAATATTATTTGTCTATATTATTACTCAATGTCTATCATAATAATAATTCAAGATTTTATTTATTATATTAATATATTTTCTGAATCTCGGAAACGGTTACAAACAATTTTCCTGAAATTCAGCATATACGGGGTTTTGGGGGAGTAAAATTGATCGGTAGGTTTTATTTAAAAAAATATCGTTTAATCCCTGTTTTTTGACACAAAAAAAACTACTAAAATAGGGATAGATAGCAACTAATATTTGATCTATCAAATGCAAAGCTGTGATAGCCTAATGGTAACACGCGAACTAAAAAGTTTAAAACCTGGGATCGATTCCATGTCATCAAGTGCTTTATCTTTTCTTTTATTGCATTCATCCAGGTACTTTATATATTCTTTGTTTAAAATATACAATTACTGCTTTGACTACCTTTGACTGCTGTAAGGTCACATTAGCTCACAGTAACGTTTATACGATGTCGACAATTTTCAATCCAACTCATCTAATATGCTAATGACAAAGCGATGCTGTCACAACACGTTCAATTTGTGATGATAAGTAGCAGTGGCAACTCGTCATCAGTACAAATTAATAAAGCCCAGTCGCGACCGATATACAGTTACTACATCCGAATTTATTAAGTGACATTCTAAAATTAATACATCAAAAGTGCAAAAATTACTAATAAAATATGAATGCCGTTATCCTATCCTACTACTACTAATATAATAAATGCGAAAGTTTGTGTGTTGTTTGTTACTCCTTCACGGCGAATCCGTTGAACCAATAATGATGAAAATTGTCACAATATTTCCTTATACACCAGAGTAATACATAGTCTATAGAAATCCTGTTAATTCTACAGGCATAGGATTTTTTTTTTTTTTTTTTTTAATCTTTATTTTTAAGGACTTTTATACAATTGTACATGTCAGTCCTATAGTACCCTTTTACTTAATGCTATACAAAATTTTCTTATTATCTATACTATTATTATTGTCTATATCTTAAACTATTTATAGCAAAAATATATAGCATTTTAGCTCGATCAGAATTGGGATCAGCTAAAATGCTATTTATTAAGCCAATATCCATACAATTAACAGCAAGCTTATCAAAGGTTTCTACTCTCATCTGATCATTTTGAACACATTCCATTAAGAAATGTTGGATATCTTCACATACTCCACACGATAAACAGTTGGGTGAGTCTACTTTTTTCATAAGATATCCAAATTTTCTTAATGGAATATGTCCAGATCTTAATCTAAAGGCCATCACTAAGTACTCACGGCGCATTCGTGTTGTCGCAAACCAAGGTTTACTGTGAGGCATGTCTTGGATACTTTTGTACCATATTCCTTTATTTAAAGAGCTATCCCTGAAACTATTTTCCCAAAGTTTACAAATTTTACGTTTAAATTTAGGTAATATATCCGAAAAAGATGGGTTAACTAAAATCTCCTCCCCTTCTAAGATGGCCTTTTTTGCTAAAATGTCCACTTGCTCGTTACCAAACAGACCTATATGAGATGGAATCCATTGTATCTTTATATTTTTATTTTTATTTTGTAGTTCATATAACTTACTGAGAATAGTGTAAGCTAAAGATATACCTCTGTTTCCAGAGGCACATTTAGCTATATTCTGTATGGCGCTTCGACTGTCCGTAAATATAACAATATTAGTTTGGTTTATTGAACGAATATATTTTAAGGCCTCTAAAATTGCCAAAAGCTCTAGAGACATAATTGACATTGTAATGTTAACTTTGAATCTACCGTTTTTCTTATTAATAGGATCGAAATAAGCTGCTCCAGAACCATAATTAGTTTTTGAACCATCAGTAAACACTTTGTGCCAACCATTATATTTTATATGTAATTCTTCTTGTATGCTAATTTTAATTAGATTAATTTCATATTCATTTTTACACATTTGAACACAATACAAAGTTTCTTCTAAAACATTCATTATTTTAATTCTAGTAGTCCAAACCTCTAAACAAAAAGTATCTATAGGGTCAGATGAGGAGATTGTTTCATTTTTAACTTCTTTATAGGTTATTCCAAGCAGGGGAAATTTCTTTGTGCGCCAATATTCTTTGTGGCAATGACTTAGCAACTCTTGTATCCATGTTATAGTTAAGTTATTACTAAACGACATAGCTTTTAAGCAATATTTAAAACCAAGGTACCTTCGTCTTATGCTTAATGGAGGAATAGCTATCTCGCATTGCATTACATGTACTGGCGTGCTCTTTATAAAACATCCTATTACTCTTAACGCTTGATTTTGAATTTTATCTAATTTATATAGGTTAGTATCAGCACTATTGTGATATAAAAAGCTGCCAAAATCAATCCTGCTTCTTATGATAGAAATATAAAGTCGTCTTAAGTGAATAGGGTGAATGCCCCAAGATCGACCCGCTAATATTTTGAGTAAATTTAAAAATTTTGAACTCTGTTCGCAAATTTTATTTATATGCATTCCCCAACGCAAAGAATTGTCGAGCCAAAAGCCTAAATATTTTACATGTTTAGTTCTAATTAAATATTTATCCCCTATACTTAGAACAAATTCTTGTCTTCTCAAACCTCTACTAAAAACAACATATTTCGATTTCTCTGCAGACAAACTTAAACCGATATTCTCTAATAAAATAACAATACTGTTTAAGGCCATTTGTATCTTACTTACAGAATCAATTAAATTTTTGCTACATACAAATATTATTAAATCGTCCGCATATTGTGAATTAAAAACCGATTGAATTTGTTTGCAAATACCCGCTGTTACAATGTTAAACAATAATGGCGATAATGGATCTCCTTGTGCTAAGCCCTTGTTGGTCCATCTGCAAATAAACCGCTTTGTTTCAATATCTGTATCTATTATTAAATGTCTTTCCGTAAGAAATGTCCAAATGTAATAACATATTCTTTTTCCCACTCCTATATTGTCAAGTGTTGTCACAACGCTTTCAATAGTCACGTTACTATAAGCATCACGTACGTCCAGAAAACAAGCTAATGTTGGATGATTATTTGAAAAACCCACCTGTATTCTTGTTACAAGACGAGCAATATTATCTAAACAAGATTGAGATTTTCTAAAGCCTGTAGTGTTAGGAGACAATATTTTATTGCTTTCAACGAACCATTCAATACGTCTACACAACATAATATGGAATATTTTACAAACACACGATAGCAAAGATATCGGTCTTAGTTTAGTACGGTCAGCTTTCGGTATTGGTATTATTTTAATATCACGCCATTGTAATGGTATATATCCAGAATTATATATATCATTATATAATTGCAGAAGATACAATTTACCTAAATCAGTAATGTTGAATATCATAGAGTAGGTAATATTGTCATTTCCAGGAGCTGTATCTTTTTTTTTTATAATACAGTGGTGCAGCTCATCTATAGTAAACTGCGATTCCATTAAATAGTTGTGTGATTGCAAATCAGGACATTTATTATTTACTGTATCGGGAGTAATATTACGCAGCAGCATTTCTTTACTTGTTTGGGAAAAATTATCTTTCGAACGTTTATACCCTTTGATCCATTTCATACGAAGATACATTTCAGACACTGATGTCGTTTCATTAATAGAATCACAGAATTTATTCCAACTTTTTGATTTAGCTAGCCGTATACACTTTTTTGCTTCCTTAATTTTTGATTCTAAAACTGTTAAATTTTCTGGAGTAGGATTTTGCCTAAATAACTTAAGAGCTAATCTGCGCTCAGCAACAGCTTTAGAAGTATCGGTGTTCCAATATGGTTTAGGCGTAAACTTAGCTGTAGGATTAGTGCAAATTTTAATATAAGGAATATTCGCAACAGCAGCTTTATTTATGCTTTCTAAGAAACTATTGTATCTCTGTTGGATGTCAAATTCATTATCACAATTTTGTAAATTATTTAAATACATATCAATAGACTGACGATATCCCGACCAATTGGCCTTCCCAAAATCACGATATCTAGAGCATCTAACATAGTCACGAAAATTCATAGCATATTTGATTATTAAGTGATCGCTGCCGAAACATTCATTTGTTACTTTCCAGATAAAATTAATTGCAATGTCAGACGAAACAAAGGTAATGTCTGGTGATGATTGCTGAAGAATATTATTAACCAACTTAACCCTAGTCGGGCTTCCGTCATTTATTGAAATGTAACCGTTTTCTAAACATGCATCTAATATTTGTGTTCCTCTCAAATTACTTTTACAAGACCAGTTGGAGTGATGAGCGTTAAAATCGCCAGCTACAATGGTTTTACTAGAAAATTTGCCAAATATGCCATCCCAATCCACTTGAGTAGTATGCACAGATGAAGGACAATATATTGATATTACATTTACTAGCTCTCTAATATTGAGTACTTTAATATGCACTATTTCTATATCTCTATTTGGAATAGCTATAGGACAAACTTCTATTTTAATAGATTTGTGACTTATAATACATACACCTCCATATCCATCTGACCTATCTTTTCTACATACACTGTAATCTTTAATATGAAATTCTGAATCAGGATCAAGCCAACACTCACTCAATATAGCTAAATGAATCTTTTCTTGACTTAGTAAACTTTCAAATTCAGTAAATTTAGGCTTCAGACTTTGACAATTCCATTGGACTATGTTCAACACTATATCTTTTAAGCTATCCATTTTTGTAATATTAACACTATATTCTTAAAAATATCTACGTCACCTAAATACTCACAAACAACTGGATAAATAATTTCAAATATCAACTTAACAACAGCTATTATTTTTTCTTCAAATTTTTTGTTTGACACTAATATTTTTTTTATTTTCTTTATAAATAATGCCAAAGTAATTTTACCTTTCCTATCCTTACTTTTCTTAAGTTCAGTATTATCACTATCATACATCAAATCCGATTCACTATTATATTGTAAAGTCGAGTCTGGATAATCTTTATTAAACCTCCTTGATTCATTTTTCTTTTTCTTTCTTTTATTGAGCTTATTTTTTTGTTCTTCTTCTAAATCTTCGCTATTGCTTATTTCTTCTGTTTCCATATTTTCTGTGTGTACTAAGGCTTCTGATATCAAAATATCCCTATAGGTTCTTTTTGAAGGTTGTGGTTCATAAGTGGTTTCCATTAAATGGGTTTTATCACTCTCCATCTCACACGTAATATATTTCTCATCAATTTGATTTCTGTCCTGATAAACTTCGAGTGCTCTACGATAAGTACAGTTTTCTTGACTCATAATTGTCCTAATTTTTTTTTCTTTTATGAATATTGGACATAATTTGTCTAATGCCATATGATTTTTTTTACAATTCACACATTTGAATCGAGTAGTCTCACAATTTTCATGGCCTTGACCGCATTTTGGACATATTACCTTTTTTGTCGGGCATGTACGTGTTAAATGACCAAATTTCCAGCATCGAGCACACTGTGTTACCGGAAACATATATGGTTTCACTTCGAATCTGCAACCAAAACCATATACGTATGGAGGGAAAGTCGGTGTTTTGAAACATAGTCTGACAGTTTCGCTATTTATCCATTTTCCTTCTACTAACCGTTTTAGTCTTTTTACAGACAATATTTCAAAATCACAATTTAAAGATTGCAACAGCTCATTCTCGTTTTCTTCCAAATCGATCTGTTTAATTATTCCAAAAGAAATATTTGTTTCATCTGTGAATTGAATTCTATAACCCATATCTTTTAATTTTTTATTTTTTATCAATTTCTCTGAATTTTCTTTAGAACCAAAATTTATCATTACTTTAAAAGGATTTTTATATTTTATTTGTAAAATATTAGATATATTTTCTGACCTTAATAATTTTGCAAAAGCTATTTGTTTCGGCAATGTTTCATTTGACATCACGCTAACTTGATATATATCTTCAGAATCACTGTTATTCTTCGACTTACGATGTTCACCATTCTTCGAAAAGCTTTTAGTTCGTTTCGATCTACTTTCTACTGTAATAAATTCATCTTCAGAGTCATTTTCACCAACAACTTCATCAGTAGGACGACATCTTTTTTCCGGCCCTTTTGACACCTTTATGACGTTTCTGTTGCTCACATATGACATATCTTCAACTTGTTGCTCACTTGTTAAACTTGTATTTGTCTGACAACTTCGAATCGGTCTCTCACTGTTACATTTTTCACTCATATTTTCATTTAACTGCTCACTTCTCGAAGGCCCAGGTCTATTTTCTTCTTCGTCACTCGGCAACATAATAATTGGTCTGCCACATCCTTTTTTTACTTCAAAAAAAGATCGCGAACTAGAGCGTATTTTGAGGAGAATAAATCGATTGCTTATCTAAGCACAACACGGGCGCCTCTGTCAACGCTCGGCGCGTGAATCTACAGGCATAGGATATCATTGAAAAACGAAATCTATTATGAACCTATCATGCAATAACAGTCCACGCGAAAGAAGTTGCGGGTAAAATCAAGTTTTTTTTATTTTTAATATTTATTTATATATAAGACACACCAGCGACATGAACATCTAGTTACACTTATAAATGTATTAATATTAAATATTGAAATTTATTGGAATGACATGGAAAGGCAGGACCCCGTAAGAGCGTAGCGCTGCGTAGCATCGTCGTAGCATCATTTTTCATATATACTTTTTATAAAATACCTTAGATTGTTGCGTGACGTTTCAACAAGAGACGAAGCGGGAGAGAGGGTCATGCGCTGCGTTGGACCTCCCTTTCCATTTTTTCAATTTGAAATAAATCGATTATTAAAAAAATCGATTATTTTTCATCAAAATAATCGATTAATAATAATCGTTTTTTTTCCGACTATTTAAAAAGTTGCTTTCTTTAATAGTGATTTATTAGAATAAAGGCTAATCAAAGTGGCCAACTACCAATAAATATTAAGAGATGAGCTGTTTGTGAAATTCGATTAAAATGCGTAGTTTTTTTATTTAACAAGAAAAAGAATAAAAACAAAGAGAGGATTATTTAATTAATCGATGAATATAAAAATCCTATTTTCTACATCGCTATCCACGTGTAGATTAGCTATGATGGCGTGCATACCCTCTTGCGTTGCGTTGTCGCAGCGTGAAAACAACGCAGCTGTGGCGTACATGCGTTGTTCTGTTGCGACAAAGACGCATCGCACTAATGGGGCCTCACCCTTAATCTACCTGTCTAAACAAAATAAACCCTTCGTTTGGACAACAATCGTTCGCAATTTAAATCAGCTTGACGCTACAAACAAGAAGATCTACTAGAATTTGAAACTGATACTACAGAGTGCAAATACAACATGCACTGTCGATATCGCAATGCACGCCTCACTGCAACTCATCATCTGTTTAAGCTAATGAAGCCGCGACGCGTTCACAATACCTTCTGTTTGTGATTTCTGCTTTAATTATGACAATGTTGGAGTTACGCTTTGATATTAGTCAATTATGTTATCATGAAACGCGTTGTTGCATGACTTATATGGTTGAAATCTTTTCATTTCAAGTATATTACTTTTTTACTGCGCCCTGCAGTCTTTCTCCGGGCTAATATTCTGTCAATTGAGACGGTCACGTATTGTGACATAAATTATTTACTATTATTACCTGACTCATTGGTGCAGTTGCCAGTGACCCTGCATCTCTGTGGGTCGCGGATTCGATTCCCGCTGAGGGCCAATATTTTCTATAAAACAATTAATTAATCTTCGAGTCTGTGAGTATTTAAATCTATATGCATATATTGACCAGTTTTCTGTCATCCATAACACAAGTATTAAGTTGCTTACTTCGGAGACGGAAACCATGTATTTTTTAAGTCCCATATTTATTGAAATTCAAATTCAAATAATTCAAATTCAAATTCAAATTCAAATTCAAATTCAAATTCAAATTCAAATTCAAATCCAAATCCAAATCCAAATCCAAATCCAAATCCAAATCCAAATCCAAATCCAAATCCAAATCCAAATCCAAATCCAAATCCAAATCCAAATCCAAATCCAAATCCAAATCCAAATCCAAATCCAAATCCAAATCCAAATCCAAATCCAAATCCAAATCCAAATCCAAATCCAAATCCAAATCCAAATCCAAATCCAAATCCAAATCCAAATCCAAATCCAAATCCAAATCCAAATCCAAATCCAAATCCAAATCCAAATCCAAATCCAAATCCAAAGCCAAAGCCAAAGCCAAAGCCAAAGCCAAAGCCAAAGCCAAAGCCAAAGCCAAAGCCAAAGCCAAAGCCAAAGCCAAGCCAAAGCCAAAGCCAAAGCCAAAGCCAAAGCCAAAGCCAAAGCCAAAGCCAAAGCCAAAGCCAAAGCCAAAGCCAAAGCCAAAGCCAAAGCCAAAGCCAAAGCCAAAGCCAAAGCCAAAGCCAAAGCCAAAGCCAAAGCCAAAGCCAAAGCCAAAGCCAAAGCCAAAGCCAAAGCCACGTCCACGTCCACGTCCACGTCCACGTCCACGTCCACGTCCACGTCCACGTCCACGTCCACGTCCACGTCCACGTCCACGTCCACGTCCACGTCCACGTCCACGTCCACGTCCACGTCCACGTCCACGTCCACGTCCACGTCCACGTCCACGTCCACGTCCACGTCCACGTCCACGTCCACGTCCACGTCCACGTCCACGTCCACGTCCACGTCCACGTCCACGTCCACGTCCACGTCCACGTCCACGTCCACGTCCACGTCCACGTCCACGTCCACGTCCACGTCCACGTCCACGTCCACGTCCACGTCCACGTCCACGTCCACAGGGAATCACGCGGTCTTAAATTATAAATGCCACGTATAGCTCTTTTTTGTAAAACAAAAATTTTTTCACTATCCGCGCATTTACCCCACAGCAATATTCCATAAGACATAATGCTATGGAAGTAGGCAAAATAAACAAGTTTTGCTGTTTCGACGTCTGTGAATTGTCTTATCTTCATTTATCAATTTTTTTTGACACCATGGACTTTCACAGAAGCTACGTTATAAAATACACAGAATGTATAGGTATATAAAATAACGAAAAATAGTAATCGGCCAAATACAAAAAATTGGAACGCTAACTTAAAATGCATATAGCATAAAACTTCTGTACATTCATTAAAAACGCCGATGTCACAAGAATAAAATTGCAACAGTAGTTTTAAATTACAATAATTCTTTTACAGTTGTTGCGAGCTATTAAACTTTACACAGGTTTTATAAAAGTAACGGTAGCAATCAGTATTTTTTTTAACATAACTGTGTCGCAACACTTTACATGTATAATTCAGTCAGGAATTTTCATGAGCATTACTTAATACACTAAGCTGTGATAGCCCCGCAGTAAGGCTGTGCGACCAATGAGTTTTCTATTAAAATTTATGTTTTAAATTGATAATTGCGATTTATCATGTTAAAACTTGTGTCTAATTGGTAATTGCGATCTATCATAAGCTTGTCGGTGAAGGAAAACATCGAGAGGAAAATAAATATATGGAACACTTACATACTCGGTCGGCCATCCCCAAAGTAAATAACTTAATACTTGTATTATGGTGACAGACAACTGATAAATATATACATATATAATTTTAAATACATACTTAAATACAAATATACACCCAGCCTCGAAGAACCAACAAATTTTTGTTATAAAACGTTGGCCCTCGGTGGGAATTGAACCCACGACCAGCGGAACTAAAGGCAGGGTCACTACCAACTGCGCCAACGAACCAGTCAAATAAGAAAAGACCTGCTTTTCTCTAGAGAATTTGGATATGTGTACCAATCCGCATTGGAGCAGCGTGGTAGATCTTTATAGACCCGCGGGTAGTGATTGTTTGGTACTGATATGGTATGCATTTGTCTACACATAGGTTAAAATTATAAACAGGTTTAGAATAGAAAATAGTGTATGTTATTGTATTGTATTATAATACTATTACTATTGTATTAACTTATTATTTATCCTGGAAAAGAAGAAATTAAATAATAATCCGAATAAATTCATTTCTAAATAAATTATTTCCATATATAAATGAATACGCCGCCTGTAAAAACTAGCAAAATTTCATAAAATTATAACTAGATTTCTTCTCAGTATAAAGTATCTATGAATATTCATGAATACCAATATTGCCCGTTATTTAAAATTTTCGGCTTTAAAATATAGACAAACGGAAATAAGTTTTTCTGATAAATATTTCGGAAGTATAACGATAAAATCTAGAGTTAAACGACTGCTGTTCGACTTCGATTGCTGTCAATGTGTCATGATAGTAAAGCAAACCTCTGCCATTGCAATAATATTTTTAATTCCATTACTTACTGGACTGGCAAACGTGGTTCTGCCCCTTCCAGTTAGGTTTCTTAATTACATTTAGTTAGTAGAGATTTAGTAAAAACAAATTCTGAGATAAAAATTTTATATACCTAATAATATTTCACAAATTAATTAATATTTAAATAAATGCGTAATAAGTGATAATATTTAATATTATCTTTTAATCATTATTATTAATGAAATAAGTGAATCATTAATGAAATCACTTATTGTGTCATTTTGAGCGATGTGTTTATTTTTCTTGACTAATGAACGAAATAATTGAATGAAAAGTCTCAAAAAATAAAAAGTTATGTAAATATGACCTGAGTCCTTGTTCTATTGCGTATGTCTCATAAAGTTCTTCGTAAAAGAAACATCTTACAACATATACCAAAATGGCAGACCTAAAAAAATATTAGTACACATAATGATTCAATTGATATTGTAATTATACA
Source organism: Morpho achilles (assembly GCA_947086495.1). Classification (NCBI taxonomy): domain Eukaryota; kingdom Metazoa; phylum Arthropoda; class Insecta; order Lepidoptera; family Nymphalidae; genus Morpho; species Morpho achilles. The sequence continues at coordinate 13,362,959 of CAMTZB010000019.1, forward strand.
ACCAGACGTACAAGATTAATTAATTAATTAATTAATTTTAATATTTTGGTAAATAAATTTTGCTTATAATATTAATGCCAAAAAAACCAAACAATAAAGTTTTCATTAATAATTAAATTAAACAATAAAATCATTCTCTACTTGAACATCTCTATTTCTTGTCTGGAATCTTCTTCTAAACGATATTTAAGTAATTAATACGGAATAAATATTAGAAATCTATTTATGTGTATAGAACTCCATTTGTTTTGTTACAATAAGCATATTAGAGAAATATAGGGTGCGCTTAATATAAAACCAATTACTGACAGATATTTGTGATAAAAACGGCCTAGAGTTGTTCTGCGAGGCAAGGATAGAAAGTAACAGAAGTTATAATAAAATTATTTTTCTATAATCCGCGCTTATTAAGAGAATATATGTGAATATGAGAATATATGCTAAGTGTTTAATTAAATAATTTTATTATATTTTTTGTACTATGGAATTCCGCAAAGTGACGCCTATTTCCACAAATAGGTAAAAGTAAATAAAATAGGTTCGATAAATTGATGTCACCCAAACATTAATCGAATTAGAACACCGATTATTTAAAACCCACTTCTTAATTACATGTCTCGACGTAATTTCAAATTTTCATATGCAAAGCACTTATATTTTTCTAAGACCATAAACCGTTTAATGCGCTGTAAAGTGATAACAGAGGCAATTTAGGAAGAACATGCCCCCGACGCTTGTCCTTTATTAGGTATCCCCTTTCACGTAATACTTGAATTGGGTCATAATTCGAATAACATTTCAGTAACCTTTGCTGTTTGTGTGTGTGTATCCGTGTATTTATAAATAGCAACATAAAGGTTACATACATACTTAAAATCAACTAGACCGCGAGAGCATTACCAGTAGAAAGCGGTTTCAAACCCCAGGTATGAGTTTTATATAAATTGTGTTTTATTTATTTTTACAATACATAATCACTTACCTTATAATTATAAGGAAATCTATGGTTTATTCCCTAGATATATATAGTCTTTCCCCAAAGGCAAAAGAGACCTTTGCAGTATAGGATAATAATAATTTATTTATTTTTCGTTACATATATAAATGTTACAAAACGAAAGGTTGAGACCTTCTTTTTAGTGAAAAAACATCTCAGAAGGCCCCGCTCTCCATAACAATATGCACACTAATAAATTAAACCAATAAAAATTAACATAAAAAAAACTATTCATACGTATTCTGAGTTGTGCATATATGTGTGTGTTTGCGCGCGCGCGTGTTTGTGTTGATGTTTGTGAGTGTGTAGATGTGTGTGCTAGTTTTGTGTGTGTTTTACATATATGTATAAATTACGTCACACGTCTTAAGAGGTCGTAACTACATTACATGCTAAAATACATCTAAATAATCTAAGGCGATATTGTTCCTGAAGCATCTACAGGAAAAACTTGCTTAAAGTCTCTTATTTAAGTAACCTGTAAAAAAATAGATTTCTCAATACTAGATATCAGGTCTAAATGTAGAAGCGTTAAAGTATAAAGTCACAAGCACTCTTGACACTTTTGAGCTATTCGCATAGACGTTGTTCCACTATCGATTTTTGACGGCCTTTTAAAAGACCCGGAATCGTAAGTATAAAGTACCACAATGTATATAATGTACCGCGTATTAAAACAAGGAAACTATTTTTAGAAAGTAATGACTTAATATATATTTGTGGAAAACACAGTTATACGATAGTATAGATAATTATAAGAGAAACAAAACAAAACACCAACTAATTAAGTATTACAACAAGGTAAATTTAAAAAAGAAATTATCATCATTATCCTGCCCTTATCCCTCTCTAAGTGGGGTTGGTACATGTTAAACATGCTGTCACATGATTTAGCTGCGTATTTTACGACCGGCCGCCTGCCTGACGTCAACTTGCCTTAGTGGTATTTACGACACCTCAGTAAGAAAGATGGTAGTCTATTCTACTCAATCGGATACAACACGGCGGGTCAACTTAACTCAGTCGCCTTTACGACACCTCGGTTAGAAATGAGGGTGGTCTATTCTACTCAGCCGGATACCACACGGTTGTTTGACTTAAGTTAGCCACCTTTTACGATACCTCAGAAAGAAATGAGGGTGGTCTATTCTATTCAGCCGGATAACACACGACTCAAAAAAGTCATACATGAAACATTCAGAAACCTTAACTTATTTAATGATATTTTATATATTTTCCCAAGTTTAGACTTACATATAATAAAAATCCGTTAACCCTTTTGACCGTTAACAGCACAAATAGACACTAAAATTTTAGTAGCACAATAACTCAAACCACTTAACAAAATCGTTGCTAAGCCTTATGGTTGAAAAAAAGTTATGTCTCCCGAAATTAAGGGCTAAATACAAGCTACATCGTTAGGGGCGAGATAGGGTTGTATCCTGGCAGTAATAAGTCATGTCTGCCGCAGACTTCCCCCGGCGGGCCATTACCCAACGCAGTGAAGATCTCTAAGTATGATCAACGACCAGTATGAGGCCACAGCCGTCAACGTAAATGATTACTGAAGTACATTTGAATAGCATGTAATAGTTTCTATTTACATTTAATACTTTAATACTTAATTTTTTGTAAATGTACCATTTACCATTTACCAGAAGCTGTGGTAGCCCAGCGGCTAGTAACATAGTAGAGCATAGTAACACCGTGCGACTCTTTTGAGGAAGTTACGGGTTCAAACCCGGGCAGACACCAAATGAGTTTTTCTGTTGAAAACTTATGTGTCTAATTGATAACTGCAATTTATCATACATTTTTCGGTCAAGGAAAACATCGTGAGGAAACCTGCATTTCTCTAGAGAATTTTGGAGATATGTGTAACCTATCAATCCGCACTGGAGCAGCGTGGTAGGTCTTAGCTCCAAACCTTCTCTCTAAAAACGGAGAGAAGAGGCCTATTCTCAGCAGTGGGATAGTAAGAGGCCGCTACTTACTACCATGTACGAGTATGTCGTTTTAAAACGCCGGAATGTAGAAATGTAGAATACGGCGGAATAGAATAGTACCACCCTCATTTCTTACCGAGGTGTCGTAAAAGGCGACTAAGGTAAGTCGACCCGCCGTGTGGTATCCGACTGAGTAGAAAAGACCAACTTAATTTCTTACCGAGGTGTCGTAAAGGCTACTAAGGTAAGTTGACCCACCGTGTGGTATCCGGTTTAGTAGAATAGACCACCCTATTTGTTACCGAAGTGTCGTAAAATACGACTATGGTAAGTTGACGTCAGGCAGGCGGCCGGTCGTAAAAGCGCAACCAAATCATGTTACAACATGCTTATAACATGCCGACCCCACTTAGAGTGGGATAAGGGCAGGAGGATATAGGTATGTATTTAAATTTTTCTAAATGTATTTTTTTACCATGTACGTCGTTTTTAAATATTAAATTACGTTTTAACAGTCCTGATAATCTAACAGAGAAGTTATTTTTACTTTAAGAGGTATAAATACTGTGCACACATCTCTAAGTTTTCTTTAAAAAAAATTGTTCTCAAGTCATATTTTCAGTTTCTTGTACATTATATGGAAAAGAAAATTCTCTAAAGAAAATCCATATTGACCTAAAAAGTTGGGTTTGCTTGAACCTTGCTGAGCAATTGGATCTTATTAGGCCTTAACAATAGTTACTCAAACGAAAAATTTTCTGCCAATAATAAAAGTAAAATTTAAAAAAAAAATCTTTTAACAAAATTTCGTGTCCCTATCGTTGACCGTTGAAGATTTCCCTCGCCTGGAGCTCATCCTGGCAGCAGCATCAGGTCATTCTTATCATAAACATGCATTGTTCATCGGGACTGAAGCAGTATATAACATTTCAGGACACCGGAAAGTGGTTCAAATTTGATTTCCTAGACATATATACAATGCAAGTTAAATAAAAGCTTTTAAAAAGTTTTAAAACTATGTAATTTACTATAGAGAACAGTAAAATACATTTCAATTACATTTTTGATTTTCCCCATCGTTATTGACAGTAAAATTATTTTCTTAGTTCAAAATTTAGAATACACGCAATCGCGACCGCGTTATTATTGCATTTCCCAAAAATTTTAAGTCATACTACTCAGGAGTGCATATCATAATGTTAGTATGAAAAGATGATGGTATTGGTAATGATGAAAAGAATATGTTGTCGCCATTGACTTCCGCTTTGTATTTTATAGCAACACAGTCATGAAACAAGAGTATCGCGCCCTTTTTTATCAAAATGGTACCAACACTGTGACGTGTTGTTACTGGTTTAGTCTTCTTATTGATAAAACGTTTCAGTGACAGTCAGTCTTAGTTGGTTATTCAAGAGAAGTGCATCTCGGAACGGGAATAGTGGTATTCCTAATATATCGTGTTATTGTATATAGTGTACGCTAACAAATAGTAGTATTTCATCATTATTATTTATTCCAAGATTAGTATTTTACTTATTATTATTTATTCTTTATTATCTAAGTTCGAAATGACACCATTGTTCTTTCCTCTGTTATTTTTCTGTTACCAGGGAGACGCGGCCCCCCGGTGTTGCCTTCTTTTACTAGAATTCCCAACACATAATAAAATGACAAGGTCTATTTTTATAATTATTAAAATAATGTAAGAATCAGTTAATAGTATTAAGATGAGACATTGCAGAACTCTAGTAGAAATGTAACAGTGCTGAACCAATATTAGCATATCACAAAGTTGATCTATAGCTTTCGCTGCATTGAATAATTGTGGCCACCCGCGATCCGTTCTACCATTATAACCGCAATTTCTACAAATTTTACGTTTCTACACTCAGGAGTGTTAAAGATAATTGGCAGTATTAAATCAATTTTAGAATTATATCAATATATAATTAAACTAGCTTTTACCCGCAAATTCGTTCCCGTGGACTGTTGTCGTGAGATAGGTCGATAATAAATAGTACTTTCAATATCATCCTATTCCTGTAGAATTAATTGGATTTCTATAGCCTATATGTTATTCCGGCGTATAAGGAATGATTGTGCCTAATTTCATCGATATTGGTTCAGAGGATTCGCCGTGAAAGAGTAACAAACATACATCCATACTCACAAACTTTCGCATTTATAATATTGGTAGGATAGGTATTTTCAAACTGTGAATCCCAAATATATAAGCGACGCAAATTCTGTTAGGAAAACCCATATAAAAGTTTCTAAAAGGCGTGACTATCTGAATATAGGTCGTAAATATTTCCTTCCAGAACACATCGGCAACGTGGCGTTCTAAATCAACTTTAATTGACCAATCCGTTGACCCTACCTCCAGTTGTTGCGCAACTACTTAATTGAACACAGCATCGAAACTGCGCCATAAAACTCCGGCATACAATTCGTTATCACTGTCACTTGAGCAAAATAAACTATGCCGAAGAAAATAAAAGTTACTTGAAACCGTCGATGTAGCGGTGCTCGTGGGTCCGAGGCACGCATTTAAAAAAATGGCAGGGCTTACGTACCCGGGAGAGGGCCTCGGGCGGAAGGGGGTAGCGTAGTTTATGGACCGAACTGATACCGGGGTCCCAGGAAAGTGTTCCAAGCTTACGTTCAGGATTTGTATTTGCAAGGTATTTACATGGTATTCGCTCTTGATATAATATTATGTGAGAATTTATTGCGTGCGATTTACGAGATGTAGCGAAATATTTATTTTCACTCTACCTATATTGATATCATGCGCTATCGTACTGTTTATATTTATGGGCAAAAATTGTACTGTGTAACCCAAAAAGATTACTTTTCTTTGCCCTTCACTTCTCCTACTTCTTCTTCTTCAACCGATGGACGTCCACTGCTGGACATAGGTCTCCTCATGGGATCTCCAGAACACACGATTTTGTGCCGCTTGTATCCAGCGGCTCCCCGCGACCCTTTTGAGGTCGTCTGTCCATCTAGCAGGGGGTCTTCCGACACTGCGCTTTCGGGTGCGGGGTCGCCATTCCAACACTTTGAGACCCCAACGTCCATCGGTTCTCCGCACTATGTGCCCCGCCCATCGCCACTTCAGCTTCGCGACCCGCTGAGCTATGTCGGTGACTCTGGTTCTTCTACGGATCTCCTCATTTCTGATTTGATCACGTAGAGAAACTCCGAGCATAGCTCGCTCCATCGCCCGCTGAGCGACTCTGAGCTTTCTTATGAGGCCCATAGTCAGCGACCATGATTCAGAGCCATAGGTCATCACTGGCAACACGCACTGTTCGAAGACTTTAGTCTTCAGACACTGAGGAATATTGGACGAAAAGATCTCGCGTAGTTTCCCAAACGCTGCCCATCCGAGTTGGATTCGGCGACTGACCTCTTTCTCGAAATTGGACCTACCTAGCCGGACCGTATGTCCCAGGTATATATATTCGTCGATAATTTCGAGTGCAGAGTTCTCAACGATGATCGGGTGAAGCGGAACATGTGAGTTTGACATAACTTTCGTCTTGCTCATGTTCATTTTTAGGCCCACCTGTTGAGATACTCTGCTGAGGTCATCGAGCATTGTGTTAAGATCCTCCAGGGACTCTGCCATAACGACTATGTCGTCGGCAAATCGAAGGTGAGTGATGTACTCGCCGTTAATGTTGATGCCATATCCGTTCCAATCCAAAAGCTTAAAGACATCCTCCAATGCAGCGGTAAACAGCTTCGGGGAGATGACATCTCCCTGTCGCACACCACGCCGCATTTGGATTGGTCTCGTAGTTCTGTCTTGGATACGGACAGATATTGAGGCGTTTTCATACAGACACTTCAACACTTGGACGTACAGATAGTCGATTCGGCATCGCTGGAGCGATCATAACACAGCCCATGTTTCCACCGAATCAAAGGCCTTCTCATAGTCCACAAACGCCAAGCGAAGTGGCCGGTTATACTCCTCGGTCTTCTGTATAACCTGCCGCAGCGTAAATATGTGGTCTATGGTACTATAGCCTTTGCAGAAACCGGCTTGTTCGGGAGGCTGGAAGTCGTCGAACTTACGAGCGAGACGATTCGTTACGACTCTCGAAAACAACTTATAAACCTGACTCAGCAGCGCGATGGGTCTATAATTCTTCAATAAGGTGTTATCACCCTTCTTGAAGAAAAGAACCACCACGCTCCTGTGCCATGCTTCCGGCGTAGTGCCCTCGTGAATGACGGAATTGAACAACCGCTGAAGGACTTGGAGTACCGGTTTTCCACCCGCCTTCAGGAGTTCTGTAGTGATTCCGTCATCACCCGGTGCCTTGTTGTTTTTAAGTTGTTTGAGAGCCGTACTAATCTCGTATAGGCTGACGTCCGGGATATCTTCGGTATAGTGTCGGGTCAACTTGGCTCTTGGGTCTTTTGCCAAATTGACAACAGGCTGTTGTGTTGAGGTGTATAACTGCCCAAAGAACTTCTCAACCTCTCCCAAAATCTCAGGTCGAGACGAAATGATACTACCAGTATCGGTCTTCAGTCGCGTAAACTGCATCTGCCCAATAGACAGATCTCTTGCGAACACTTTTGAGCCCCTGTTACGCTCAATGGCATCTCGAATGGGGTCTGTGGTTGGCTGTCAAAGTGACAAGTCATAATTTAAGTTGCTCCTAATTTAAATTATTTATTTTAAGTTAATTTAGTTTATTTACGTTTTTAATTTAAGTTAATGTTGAACTAATAATTACTGAGGGTTTTGTGCTGTAAATATTGGTTAAAGTTCTTAATACAGTAACTAAACAAACAGCTGTCAGGAGTCACCGGTTGGAATTCATATCTCAACGGACTAAAACCCGGGGAGTATTTCTTTTCATTTTATAGTTATAAGCCATTTATATAGACAAAAAACAAAATAATAAACTTTTCCAGCACTTTATTAAAAAGTATAGAATAAAAGTTGAGTGAGCAGATTAAACGTTATATTATAGTATAATAGATTTGATACAGTTTTAATTACTTCTTTTTTGTTATTAAATACTTATAAATCAAAGAAGGAACCTTTCTAATTAATCTTGTTGTATATAAAGTGTGTTAAAATCTCACACTTCACATAATTTCTCATTTATGAGAAACGTCACTTCTCATACATAGGCATTGCTTTATCTCTCTTTGCTTGACAAGTTGTGGAAGCAAAGTTGAAGAAGGCCCTACTGCCATACATACATCTTACTAATAAACACATATTCATTAAAACTTCAAACATACACTTAGTAAACACACTTCATTATCATTTTTATATTGGTAAATAAAGATTTCAAAGTACTGCTAAAGTTAGTAATATATATAATATTGTGACCTGATTTACCGGGCAACTGGATGTTTAACTTGTAGTAATATTTATAAACAATTTAATCAAGTGAACCATAAACCTTTGCACTATAATTTTATTTATCCTGCACATGTTTAATTATTTAGGATATTTAAAGTAAATAATACTGTAAAATTCAATATAGCTGATTTAATTAATAGTGGGTCAACATTTTTATTATATACATAGGTACTGCTACTGTCTGGCTGATTTGTAGCTTCTTAACAAATTAATTTAACATATTTCTTTTTATAATTTCAGAAATCAATTTTATATAAAAATGATGACCCGTCAAGCTTCATACAAAGAGATGGAGTCAAAGCTTAAGCTGGCCCTCAATGAACTGAAATCTGTTAAACAGCTCAACACTCAACTCTTGCAAGAGAGAGAGGAAAGTGAGGAGGAAATTAGTAAAGTTATAAAGCAATCCTCACTATACAAGAAACAGCTAGCGGAGCTGCATACTAAATATATGGACACCTTAGGTGAAAGGAACCAGCTTAAGGATACTGTAGACTCATTTTATCAATGTAGCCATGTACATGAAAGGGCCCTGAGTCGCATTAGTGAATTAGAAACCAGTCTACATGAGACTCAGCAAACAATGTTTCAATTGGAACAGTTAAATAAATCTCATGAGGTTAATGCGACACAAAGCCTTTTCAAGGAATTAGTTGAGTGTGGTTCTGTTTGTGGTTTAGAGCGAAACCCACAAATAATTGATTTAACCTCTGAGACTGACTCACTAAAGAGCGTACACTTTAGTAGTCATAGAAAATTAAAAAAATACATTAAAATTAACAAATTTATTAATAAAACTAAAAAGATAATTAAAACCAAGAACTGCATTCAACAGTTAGGGAAAAGTAGAAAAGAACGTATGAGCTTAATTAATAAGATTAAATCAATAAATCATAAATTACACCATAATAAATATATATATGATGGTGAAATTTTGCAACTTGAAAAAAAAATAGAAAAATTAGAAAAATCTTTGAAACATATGACAGACTTGTATTCAAAATCTCAAATTCAAATAAATGAGCATATTGCATCCTTTGACGGTCTATTGGAAATTTGCAATGACAACATGGAACGATTCGTGTCATTGTCAAATAAGTATAAAGAGTATGAGGATAAGGAATGTCAATGCTCTTTGAGGAAGCACATTGAAAGTACTTCACCATCATATATTAATACTATTAATCCATCAAATACTTTAAATAAAAACAATGTTGTAAAATCAGAGAAAAAAACCATGATTTTCTCTGACAAGTTGGGCAAAGGTTTTGGAGCAATTATGAATATGTACTTAAGACATTCAGTAATTAATAAATGTTCACCTGGAGCAACTTATGATTATATAATGAATAATTGGAATTGTAATGATTTTGACTCTAATACTACAGTCATATTAATGTTTGGTGACAGCTTAAATGTGAATAAACCACAGATTACCAAATGCATCGAAAAATTAATTCTTTTAAATGAGAAATTTAAATGTAAATTTGTTATGTGTGCTTTTCCCTACTCAGATATACTGACTAGTAGGCAGAATGAGCACATATATAATCTCAATTTGCAAATGTATAATTTGACATACCGTCATAGTGACGCTATATTTTATTTTGACTTAAATAAATTTATTTCCACATTTAAGTTGACTAGAGATACTATGTATCTGTCTAAAAAATGTTATCGGAGTCTAGCTTCACTGCTAGCATATAATTTAAATGATACAGTTACATGTGATGTAACTAAGTCTATTGACTCATATACAAACTGTACATTAAGTACTAATTATTCATATATTGACATGTGTACTAGTAGTAGTACTAATAGTATATCAAGTAACATTTAAGGTACGAAAAATGTTACTTTAAACTAGATAATAAGACAATAGATAGACCTTGTAACTTGAATATTGTTCACCAGAATCTACAAGGTCTATCTGGCAAGGAATTTGAAATTGAACTGTTTATGAATAAATTTAGTATTGATATTTTATGCATAACTGAGCATTGGTTAAACAGTTCTAATTTCCTATTAAATATTAAAAATTATAAAGTGTCCAGTACGTTCTTGAGGAAGACCGTCCAGCGTGGGGGATCTTTAATATTAACTCATTCCAAAGTTTATTGTAAAGAACGAAATGATATTGTCGGTCTTTCTGTTGAACGTACCATTGAGCTGTCTTGTGTGGAGTTGGAGCGCTATATTATAGTTTCTGTGTACCGCCCACCCTCCAGTGATTATATATTATTTGAGAGCGTCATGGAGGAAGTTCTTAAGAAGATCTCTAAATCTTCAAAACAAGTTTTAATATGTGGAGACTTTAATGTTGACATCTTAGTGGATACCTGTAATCGTTGTAGGTTACTTAATTTATTTCAATGTTTTGATATGATCAATGTATTTAACGAACCTACCAGGATAACTGCAACTTCGGCTACCGGTATTGATAATATTTTTACTAACTACAGTTGTAATATCTTAGATAAATCTATAATAAGTCGCTTAAGGTCTGACCATAGTGGGCAAATTATATCTGTCCCTAACTATGTGCATGAAAAAAATCATTATATCAAGTGCAGGCCGATCACTTCTCATAAAATAAAACGATTTCAATCAAAAATATCATCAAAGATATTACAATTCGACAAAAGTCGCGGTAGCTCAGATGAACTTTTTGATGCCCTCTTTGGAATGATTGGTTGTGAGTTTAATAAGACTTTTAATATTATAGAAAAAAAAGTGATAAAAAATCTTAGGTTTAGCGAATGGGCCACTAATGGCATTTATAAGAGTAGAAACAAGTTATTTGATCTGTATGCAGAAAAACAATATAATCAGTCCCCCACTTTTCTAGAATATGTAAAAAAATATTCAAAAACGTTTAGAAGTGTCTGCACACAGGCCAAATCTCTTCATATTAAAAGTAAAATAATTAATTCTAAAAATAAAATAAAAACAACCTGGAATGTTATTGGAGATGAAACAGGTAGACGTAAAATGCATAATTCTGCCATAGAGCTTAAAATTGGGAATGAACTTATTAATTCTGATACAGCAGTAGCTAGTGCATTTGAGCATTTCTTTCAAAATATACCCATTTCTACCACTAGCTCAATAAACTCATCCCCAATGGAAGCTTTTAATGTTTTAAAGGACAGCGTCACGGAGTGCAGTGTTAATTTTAAATTTCAACACATTTCCCCATACGATATCGTCAAAATTTTTAAAACATTAAGTATTAAAAAAACAACTGATCTATGGGGAATGTCCGTAAAATTAATTAATAATATTATTGATATTATCGCCCCGATTATGGCCAAGATCTTTAACAAATCTGTAGATACTGGAATATTTCCCAATTTAATGAAACATAGTAAATTGATCCCCCTTTTTAAGTCCGGCGATAAGAGCGACCCTCAGAACTATAGACCCATTTCGGTCTTGCCAACTCTAAGCAAGATTTTTGAGAAAATAATTCTAAAGCAGCTGCTCCAGCATTTTAATTTATATAATTTACTTCATCCTGAGCAGTATGGGTTTACTAAGGGTCGGTCAACAACGGATGCGGGTGTCAGGTTGTTGAAGCATGTCTTTGATGCGTGGGAGAACTCACAAAATGCCATAGGGGTATTTTGTGACTTATCCAAAGCATTTGATTGCGTTCAACACGAAATTTTATTGTTAAAGCTTGGCTATTATGGCATTAAAGACAATGCACTTCGTCTCGTTGCATCGTACCTTCACAGCCGGATTCAAAGAGTGTGCATTAATGATGTGCAGTCATCCGGAACGGCCTTAGTTATGGGTGTGCCTCAAGGATCAATCCTTGGTCCATTTCTGTTTTTAGTTTATATAAATGATTTACCATATTTTATTCATAATATTTGCGATATTGTACTGTTTGCGGATGACACATCATTAATTTTTAAAGTAAATAGAAATGACGATAATATTGACGAAGTAAACAGGGGTTTATCGCAAGTAGCTAATTGGTTCAGGCTAAATAACTTGGTACTGAACTCGAATAAAACTAAATGTATTGAATTTGCATTACCTAATGCTGCAAAAACAGCAAATAGACTCTTTTTAAATAATGTACCACTAAAAACAGAAAATTCAACTGTATTTTTGGGAGTATCCCTGGATACAAAACTCCAATGGAGCACACACGTAACAACTCTTGCAGGGAAACTGAGTTCAGCGGCCTACGCTGTTCGAAAGATAAGACAATTCACAGACGTCGAAACAGCAAAACTTGTTTATTTTGCCTACTTCCATAGCATTATGTCTTATGGAATATTGCTATGGGGTAAATGCGCGGATAGTGAAAAAATTTTTGTTTTACAAAAAAGAGCTATACGTGGCATTTATAATTTAAGACCGCGTGATTCCCTGCGAGAGAAGTTTAAGGAAATAGGTATTCTTACATTTGCTTCACAGTATATTTTAAGCAATCTTATTTATGTACATAAAAATGTAAAGAATTATAAAACGATAGGTGATGTATACAATAGACAAAGCAGGAACCGACATAAGCTTGCGGCTCCTGCTTTGCGCCTTGCAAAAGTACGTAATTCGTTTGTGGGTTTTGGTATAAGATTCTATAATAAAATTCCGCAATCAATTTCAGCTTTGCCATTACATCAGTTTAAAAACACTGTTAAAAAGAGGCTGATACAGAAAGCCTACTATACTCTTGAAGATTATTTGGAAGACAAGAATGTGTGGATATAGCTCTCTTGAACCTGTACAAGACAGTATCGACTTAATGTAAATAGTATTAAGAATTATATTTTTAAAAGAGCAACCGCCGAGTTTCTTGCTGGCTCTTCTCGGTAGGAACAGCTTTCCGAACCAGCAGTAGAGTTGACGATTCAAAAGCACTTGTTTACAAGTTTATTTGAATAAAGAATATTTTGAATTTGAATTTTGAATTTGAATATATTCGGTGTTAAAGTGTCGCAGGTCGCATTTCTGCGCCTTAGAAATCTGTCTATTGATCAGACGGTAGCTCGAAGCGTCTACTGAAGACTGTAGCCTCATTTCGTTCCTCTCGTCCATGAGCTTGAGAGTCTGGGTCGAGAATTTATTGGTTCTCTTACGGTGAGTCTTATAGAATTTGGACCCCACCGCATGGACAGTTTCCACTAGCCTGTCGTTTACATCGTCCACAGAAGCGCAGTCAGCTAAGCAATCAAAACGGTTTTTCAGCTCGAGTTGAAAGTTCTCGGGGTTTTGAATATGAGCTCGAGTTGGTCGGAGCGTAGACTTCACTATTTTAACAAATTCCCTTTTATGAAATCAACTTCATACTTCCTTATTTTGTTGATTCCCTTCTTTTTTCCAACCCATAGATTCCACTGCTTCATATATAGGTCTCTTACAGAGATTAACACGTCACACGATTTTGTGCCGTTTCAATCCAACACCTCACCGTGACTCTTGAGATCGTCTGACAACCTGCATTTTCTAGCTTTCCAACACTTTAGAACTTCAGCAATTGTTTAAATAATTCATTATTTTACTTTTGTGTTTACTTCTGTAGGACCTCTCCTAATAAAAAGAGTAACAGTACAGAAAATGCCTTATGACAGATATTTAGCATATATGTGAATGGAACAAAGGAAAAACATAAAATTCGTGCCGTTTTAATTTCCTACAAGGAACACAAATATGTAACAAAGTTTAACAAAACTATCTACAATATTCCACAGATCAACATCTTTTCCCATATTATTAAATTAAGCAATTGAAATATGTCAATTCTTTAAAAAAAATACTTATAAATAGAAAACGGCTAATAAGGTTCACGAAAATTTTATTCGAATTATGACTCGTTTCGTAGTATTACTTTATACTGGATCCTTCATAAAAAGCAACGAGAAGGAGGGTTATACCTTTTCTTTGTAATTTTAGCACCGTTACCGACACTAAGCCGTTTATGATGCGGTTCTTAGAAAAGTTTAAGTGGTCAGAAAGGTCTATGCGAAAAATTATAATAAGGGTGGTAAAACGTTAAGTCGTAAAACAGCCTTATACAACCGACTACAAATTGGATTGTCATTTAAGGGGGTTATTTCCCTAGTGCTTAAAAAGTATCGGATAATTCATATTTTAATGGCAGAATAACAAATCCTTAGGTTATCACTTATAGGTTTTTGGTCTTTCTTTTGCATTTATTTTTAACCTTTTTCTGATCTGATGTAACGAATTAATGTAATGAAAGTTTGATAATCGATTTATCATATCATCCAATATTATTCAAAAAAAAATCATTTTTACTCCCATTTCAAAATTAAAACTTAAACAAAAACAGCGAAATAAATCTGATAATTTAAAATCAATCAAACTTTATCACGTATAATTCACATCCATGTGAAATAACATCATAAGAAAGTAATTTGCTTAGAAATGTTAACTTAATAAGTTTTGAGAATTTTCTGTGATTTTAATTAAAAAATCTTAATATATACAAATTAATGTTTTCTGTATGTCTTTTATAGAAACCAAAATGGCTGGACCGATTTTAATTACATTTTTAGACAATCTTTAGAATGATATAGGGGATGATCCTGTAAGGTTTTGGTGACGATCTGTTGGCTTATGTTTTAGGGGAATTCGAAACCAGATAAGTCACAGCAACACGTGGCCGGACATCTAGTTATATAATAAAAACTGCTCTATACAATATAGTTACAAATACTTTTACTTTTTATTAGCAGTAAGCTATATATATATTTGTATCATATTAATTATTAAAATGCACAGCTTCAGCACTATTGTGTATATACTGTATCTTTTCAGTTCCCGAATGGGAAATGCGATTATTTCGGTATATCAGCTTTATTTATATCAAATTTCACTACTATTGGTACAAGAGGCATAGCCGTAAAATTGTAACAGACAAACAGATATTCGCCATTTACAATATTAGTATGGATAATGCTATTTCGATAACACAATATGAAATATTGTGAATGTAACAATGCCTAACCAATATTAGCATATCGCAAAGTTGATCCGCAGAGTTCGCCGCATTGAATAATCGCGGACACCCACGATCCGCGCTCACATAATTACCGCAATTTCTCGATGATGAACCGTTAATCCTAGACCTAGAATAAATTTGCTTTCATAAATTTCGCATTCGCTTTCGCATATTTTAGGTCCTTTTAATATTAGTACCTGGTGGTATCCGACTAAGTAGAATAGTACCACCCTCATTCCTTACCGAGGTGTCGTAAAAGGCGATTAAGGTAAGTTGATCCACCGTGTGGTATCCGGCTGAGTAGAATAGACCACCCTCATTTCTTACCGAGGTGTCGTAAAAGGCGACTAAGGTAAGTTGAGCCACCGTGTGGTATCCGGTTTAGTAGAATAGACCACCCTCCTTCTTACCGAGGTGTCGTAATATACGGCTAAGGCAAGTTGACGTCAGGCAGGCGGCTGGTCGTAAAAAAGCAGCCAACTCATGTTACAGCGTGTTTATAACATGTTGTTCCAACCCCACTTGGAGAGGGATAAGGGCAGGAAGATGATGATTATACAATATCTGGGTGACCGAACTTTACTCGGTAATTTTTTGCAAAATAAAAAAAAAGAAAATTAAAAAAAAAGAAAAATAATAGGGTAGGTGGGGCTCGCTCTTAGGTATTTTCATTTCTCGCTACCACACGTTCCCCGAATAAACTACGCTGACTTGGCAGTTAATGGCAAGAATTCAATTCACTATAAATTTTAGTATTTTTTAATGCCCAAAAACAGGGATAAAATGATGATTTTTTTTTAATAAAACCTAGCTAGATCGATTTTTCTCCCCCAAAACCCCCTACATGCTAAATTTCAGGAACATGTTGGAGCCGTTTCCGAGATTCCGAAAATATATATATATATACATACAAGATTAACTCATTTAAATATTGAAGATTAATATTTATGAGCCTTGCTTGGTAAGTAGGAAAAAAGAGTTGGCGCAAATTATTAAGCTTATAGAACATTCTAAAGTGGCTAAAACATACGTTGAAATACTGCTATTGTACATACAAACTTACACGTTATTGTAATAACGCGTATATTAAAATAATAAGATACCGCTTTCGTAGCAACGGTAAAATAAAAAAGTTTAATTACATTAAAAAGCCTAGAAGCCGTTAAAAATCCATAAGGGATTGTCTTTTCATCGGCCCGGGATTTACCCTTCGACTTCCGTGATCGCATTTATCGTCTTTTATTATCTGTCCCAACTACATACCCTTACATACCCCTGTAGGGTATATATGACTGATTTGTGAGATGACTTTTATAGTTACTGCATCTTTTTTATCAGATTGTAGCTCTCGCAACTTTAATATTAAATTTTACTTTATTTAATAACTACTTGTTCATTTCATCATTCTCCTGCCCTTATCGCATTCAAGTGGGGTCGGCACAACATGCTATAAACATGTTGTCATATGATTTGGCTAGGTATATTACGTCCAGCGGCCTGCCTGACGTCAACTTACCTCAGACGCCTTGTGCGATACCTCGGTAAAAAAGAGGGTGGTCAATCCTACTCAGCCGGATACCACACGGCGGGTTTGGTTACCCTAATCGTCTTTTACGACGCCTCGGTAAGAAATGAGTTTGGTCTTTTCTACGCAGCCGGATACCACACGGCTATATTTAATAACTACTAATTACTAACCATAATTTGTTATTGCATCTAGGTTAGCATTTATATTACTTTAGTTAGCAATTTGAATTGACCTGGTCACTATGCCCTGTACAATATAATCGGCTTTTATAATGAATGAGAATGATCTATCACTCCTAAACCTATTCTTTTTGAAGGAAACTTTATCATTCATTCCTTAGAAGGGAGTAATATTATGATTTTTGTATTTAAATGTTTAAAAAGTGTAGTTAAAAACTATAGTGTATGCGGGTTGAGATGTGTGTATTTTACCTTGTATATTTATATACAAAACATATAATTGTAATACCTACATGAATATACTCACACTAGTACAAAGGAAACATACACGGTCTCAGAATGCACCATGTCAGTAACACGAGAGCTCTTGGTGAGAATGGACGTGTTATGACATATTGTTACTTGTTAGTACGTGTTTGAGCCTGTACTATATTCGTACAACATTACTATATTCGAAACATTAGCATCTGTCTATAATATATTATCTCTATAATTATCAGTAGTTTTTCTCTATAATTATTAGTAGTAGTCAGTATAAAGTCAGCTTAATGCAACTCAGGATATGTAAAGAAACATAGTGTCCCGCCCTCTTGCCTTAGAAGGAAATAACTAGGCACTCGTACGTCTTTCGTTCTGCTTGTCGCAACAAGGTCAACAGTTCTAAAACTTTTCAAGTTTAATAAAATACATGCAAACTACGAACTGAAGTTATGCCAAATTTTCCAGATTTTGTATATAAAATATCAAATTAATGGGACAAGTTACAAAAATTGCAACAATAAATATTAGTTCTGTAAGACTACATACGTCCTTACAACATTTTTATTTTATTTCGCTACTTATACTACTATTTATACTTAACGATATTTATTGTACTAAACGATAGCTTTAGAAATATTTTTTTCGGACATTGAGATCAAAATATGAAATATATGTATGTATTCAATTTGCCTGAGAACTATAGTGCATGTGTTATTATTGAAAAGATAGCCTGTAAAAGTGAGTAGTAAATTATAAATATTATTTGCTTAATTAGGAATACTTTACTTTGCTTCCTTACTACATAAGTGTATATATATAACAGTTTTTATGTTTACAATCATTGTGATAATCACTATTTTAGCCAATAATCTCATATTATCTCCTATTGGAAAGTAGTGTGTACTGCACTGTGTTGTTCTAGATTATATTTATGTAACATCACTGTGTACCACATTAAGCAATAAATAAATTTGAATTTGAATTTGTATCTTAAAACTCTTATCCTACTCAAAAATACATCTTATACAAAATAAATAATAACACATTTCACTTCATTCAAATATTTTTTCAGTTGTGAATGCGTTTTTTGCCCTAAGGTGCAGGAATTTACGTCCTTTTAAATAGTTATTAATTGTACAGACAGTACCGCCTGTGGCCGTCAATATCAAAAGTAATACGACAGTACGCCCGTCAACGTTCAAGTTTCCACTCACATAAAATCAGTACGCCTCTAAATGTACAATTATTTACGCCTGAGAAGCGTAAGTGCACAACGCATATTGCTTAGGCATAAGACACTACTGATATAGGCGTTTACGTCACTATCCGTTCTGTTATATCATGTTTTACACAATAATTGTGCTGTGACGAATGTTGAGTACTTTTTTTCGGGCAATGTACGAAAAAAAGTACTGTCACATCAGCCAAACCCTGGAAGAGAGTACTGCCCGTCCACGTGTTAATAGAAATGCTAACAAACCAAAGTGCACGAATACTTTTACATTATATTATTAAAGAAGTTATCCAAACATTTACATTTAAAATTAATTCTGTAAAGCTTTCAAATTAACTGCTCAATTCTAGAAAAGAAAACCGTCAAACATTTTACTCGGCGAACTCTTTAATAAAACATCTCGATAAAACTGTCCAGTGGTTTTGCTATTTGCGAATATCGATACTGCATCCTAAAATACATTTCCAACCATTCAGTAAAGTAAGTGTACACACAATTTGCATCAACGGACAGACAGTGTTAGTTTATTCATCTATCGACTTACATTTACAATGCAAATCCTCGATATTTCTCTTAAGCGTTTCTTATTTATACATTCCTTATTTATTGTACCGATCGCTGTTTACACTTCACAAATTAATTCTATCGATTAGAGTGTATAGCGTGAGAGCTGGGGATTTACATGGCTTAAGGAAATTTATTGAACAATTAACTCTTTTAAAATAACATCCTGACGAATGAAAATTGTACATATGTCTTTAACAAAAGAATTTTTTGTCATATCTGGTCATCAAAATCGTCTTATCAATTTATACATGTTTAAATTGTTACCTCAAAAAAATTATCTTTAATATTTAAATTAGTTAATCTTGTATATATATTTTTCATGTGAAATTCAGCATGTCAAGTGTTTTTTGGGAATCAATCTAGCTAGGTTTCATTAAGAAAAAATGTTGTATGATCCCTGTTTTCGGGCACTGAAAAAATTGCTAAAATGTGATGAGAAAGCAAAGGATAATTTCGCTGTCAATTGCAAAGTTGTGATAGCTGAATTGGGTAACAGTCGGTCTAGAATTCCCAATACTAGGATCGGTCCCGAGATATTTATTTTGAATTGCATTTATTTTTATTTATTTAAAAATATTATTATCGGTGACCCAGTTACTAGACATTACATTACCTTCTTGGAGGATGATTTTCGTCTTTATTTAGGCTTTGATATTATATCATCATCATCTGCCCTTATTCTTTTTTACAAAAAAGGAGGTCTTCCTCGGGTGTGAGATAGAGACGAGATTTTTTCTTTTCCATGAGTCACTAGATCCAAGGAACGCCAAATCATTAAGCACAGAAGCCTATATCAATAATGGACATCTATCACCTAACTATTCGACTATTAACAGGTATTCTTACATTTGCTTCACAGTATATTTTAAGCAATTTAATTTATTTACATAAAAATATAAATAATTATAAAACGTGATAGGTGATGTATACAATAGACAAAGCAGGAACCGACATAAGCTTGCGGCTCCTGCTTTGCGCCTTGCAAAAGTACGTAATTCGTTTGTGGGTTTTGGTATAAGATTCTATAATAAAATTCCGCAATCAATTTCAGCTTTGCCATTACAGCAGTTTAAAAACACTGTTAAAAGAGGCTGATACAGAAAGCCTACTATACTCTTGAAGATTATTTAGAAGATAAGAATGTGTGGATATAGCTCTCTTTGAACCTGTACAAGACAGTAACGATATAATGTAAATAGTATTAAGAATCATATTTTTAAAAGAGCAACCACCGAGTTTCTTGCTGGCTCTTCTCGGTAGGAACAGCTTTCCGAACCAGCAGTAGAGTTGACGATTCAAAAGCACTTGTTTACAAGTTTATTTGAATAAAGAATATTATGAATTTTAATTTGAATTTGAATAACTCGGACGAAATATCGTAAATAGAAGTTAAGACAGTATTTATATAACAGTACCATTTCTAGATTACCCTATTCTACCTAAAACCAACTACGTCATCATTTACAGTACGATATTATATAATACAATATGTATCGAATTGCTATTTGAAACCGGATAATTTCAAATAGTAATTTGATATACAAATTGCGTGATACGCAAACTAATTACGCGTGTTTCGTGTGAAACTTTAACTTGATTAGATTAAACTGATGTATGTGAAGCTTGTTTATGATTCTGGAAGAGATGTTTGTAATGACCAAAAAATCATCAAAGATATTTAAGCTCAGGTGGGTCTAATATTTGTAACAATAATCCGCAGGGAGGGTACACTAAGCTGACAATTAGTGAAAAACCATATTTCCAAGTAATTTAGACTAGGACTACTTCAAGTCCATACATCCTTGCTCCACTTATTGGTCGTTGATTCATTTATGATTTACATAGCAATCAGTTAACCAAATATAATATATAATCATTTAAGTGTGGTTTCCGCCTAAATAGAATCTGGACGTGAATTTATCAATACCATTTATATAAACAACTAGTAATATCCCGCGGTTTCAGCCGCGTACGTAACGATCTCATGGCAGTGGAAAGTCTACTAAGTCGAACTACAGACTTATTTTTGTTAAATACCTATATCATGTTTATGACAGATGACAGATTTTTATGACTAATTTTTTACACCTTATTACATTATTATTTCGGATCCCTATTTTCTTTAAAAATGTAATACAGCCTATGTTGCTCAGTAAAGATGCAGCTTTCCAGTGGTAAAAGAAATTAAATCGGTCCAGTAGTTTTTGTGTGAAAACATACATACAAATTTTTCCTGTTTATAATATTAGTATAGATAGTAACGATATATAAAGCACCAAAACTACATCACCATCTTCCTACCCTTATCCCACTCTAAGTGGGGTCGGCACAACATGTTACAAACATGCACATGATTTGGCTGTGTTTTACGACCGGCCGCCTGCCTGACGTCAACTCACCTCTGTCGTATTTTACGACACCTCGGTAAGAAAGAGGGTGTTCTATTCTACTTAACCGGATACCACACGGTGGGTCAACTTACCTTAGTCGCCTTTTACGACACCTCGGTAAGAAATGAGGGTGGTATTATTCTATTCGGGTACCACACGGCGTATAAAGCACCAAAACTTATTAGCTCTTAATTGTTCTGTAACATTGTAATATTCAACAGAGCAATAGTAAGTTCTTAGACGTATTCCGAAGGCCTCCGCAAACTAAGCGGCCGGACCACAAATCTTCATTAAGCGAAGTGCAAAGAAAGGCGTGCGTCGCGTAGCAATGGTTTAATTGTCAGTGTTTATCGCCACGATTACTCTTTGGGCTCGGCTTAAATAGCACTCATACGTCACAGCGGGCATGTAATTATTTTCACGTGAAACACTCCAAAAACGTTACGTTGCAAGCACCTCGAAGCGGGACCCGTTACTTTGTGTCAGCCCCATAATTTGTCTATTGGTTTACCTTCTTCTACTTATATATTTTCTATTGCGACGCGCTCAGAAACCGGGCTAATTATTCATGGTATACTTTTATTCTATTTTAACAAACGTAGTTTTTTGAAAAGAGAACAGCCTGTTTGATGCAAAAAAAAATTTAAGCGATTTATTCATTCTCCTGCCCTTGTCCCGCTCTAATTGGGGTCGGCACAACAGGTTATAAACATGTTGTCACATTTGCTTTGTATTTTTCGACCGGCTGCCTGCTTGACGTCAACTTACTTTAGTCGTATATTACGGTAAGAAATGAGGATGGTCTATTCTACACAGACACGGCTTACACACGGCTGTTTTTTTTGAAGCGATTATGAGGCCTTTATGGGGGTAAAGCGCATTGATACATTTATCTCACCCCTTACTAAGAAAATAGCTACGAATTTATGAATTACGTAGCAAATATGAATATATGTTATTTTGATTCTGTGTTTAAAATACTTCTGTAACTGGTTCATTTTGGTTTAATTTAATTTTTTACTTATTTAATCTATTTACTCAGGTTAGTATTCGAGTATATATGTAAACGTTTCTGACTTTGAATCTTCTGCTATATGCTCGTTATTATTATTTTGTATGTAAGAGCTGATTTTGTAACATCAGTAAACAGAACACAAAAAAACAACTATTAAAAAGCGACTTTTAATAGCTCCATTTCTAGAGAAACTTTAAACTAGTATAAATAACCACGACTTATGTACATGGGCCATTATACTCAAGAACTCTTTACTTCTTAACAGTCGATACTCGTTGGCTTTATTGCGAAACTTTCGCAAGCATTCCTCTTTTATTACTCCAATTTTGTACGACTAAGCCTACCCTACGGAGGGGTTGCCTTGCGATCTTTATTATTTAGATTTCGATCGCTCGCCCTGATGTCAGAATCGAGAGAGCTCGTTACACAATACAAGCGATATACAACGGAATTTTCAACGACTTGCAAATCTAAATTTCAACGTGATGCAACGTAATTTGCAATTCGACGAATACCGACCGCAAAGTGCACTTTCAATAATGTCAAACCTAATGATCTATGCAAATTGACAAAATTGATTTGATAGTTACATCGACCACATTCGCGGAACGGAATTGCCAAGTGGCTCGCATATACCTTCCAAGTGACATTAGAAATGGCGATCAAATAGGTCGCAATTTAAATTGAGTTAATTTATATTCTAAAAGAGCATTGCTTGCGGATATTTAAACTTGTATCGGTAGTTAGTCTACGTCAGCACGGGTCTGGTTAACCATTATCGGGGTAATATAGAGAGGAGCGACACAGTTACCGGCTCTCTAGGTCGAAGATTGCAGTCCCCGGCCGAGCATCAAATCCCGAATCGAGAATATTAGATTAGGAATGTCGGTCGGCACGAGCTATTTAGTAACTACCTACTTGAATCTGCCGCGCCGTAATGGAACTAGCCATCTATTTATGTGTAAAGTTTACTGTTGTGTTTTGTAAAGGATTGAATAACGATTTTCCTGAAATTCAGTTGATCTAGTTCTCGTTCGGTTTTATTAAAAAAAAATAGTTTTATCCCTGTTTTTGGGCACTCAAAAATACTAACATTTACATTGAATATATTTTAAACACTATTTTTGCCATGAATTGTCAAGTCAGCGTAACTTATTCGGGGTCAGCGTAGCTTCATTTCGAGAAATGAAGATATCTAGGATCTACCCCACTTACCCAATTATTTTTTCTTTTTTTTAGGTTTCTTTTTTTTATTTTGTAAAAAATTACCGAGCAAGGCTCGGCCAACCACGTACGTAAGTAAGTACTAACTAATATTAAATACAAATACATTGTAGAGACATAATAAATACAAATAGCAATATAGTTGCGTCATACTACCATGCTTATTGTTCATTCTGTAGATGAACTGAACAGATTCTGGCGACTGGCGTAAATAATACTTACCAATAGCAAGCACCTGTTTTACGATACGATAAGGTCAATTTTGCAATTACTAACCCGTACGCCAAACATCTTTAATATTTAAATGAGTTACAGTATACAAGATTCTTTCAAGATTCAGTATATACGTATATTTTCTGACTTTCGGACACGGCTACAACGATTTTCATGGAACTTAGTATATATAGGGTTTCGGGAGCGAAAAATCTAAATTTATCCCTGTTTTCGAGCACTAAAAAAACTGCTAAAATAGAAATAAAAACACGAGCTTAAATTCCTTCATAAAGTTATGATAGCTCAATGGGCAACGACCGGAAAATAAAAGTTAAGATACCCGGTGTCAAATCTCACATGGCTCCGCGGGTCGTGGGTTCGATGAGGGCAAACGCTTTCTAAGAACGATTTGTTGTTTTCGAGTCTGGGTGTATATTTGTATTAAAGTATGTATTTAAAAATTATATATGTATATATTCACCAGTTGTCTCTCACCCATAACAGAAGTATTAAGTCTCTTACTTTGGAGACGGACGACGTTGGATGTCCTTTTTATTTATTTATATTCATAAAAGTGCAAATATTACCGGTGTAGGTATGTATGTCCGAGCTTATTCCGGAAGTGAGTAATACCAGACATCTATCGACTAAAAGTTCTATTCTAGCTCGCCTTGTTTCCGAGTACTGGAAAATCTAAATGTAGCCATACCTTGTCCCGAAAACCTACATACCTACAGTACCTATTTCATTTCATCAACCTAAAATTTGGTTAAAATAAATCGCAATTGAACGATAAAGTTACTTTTAGTGGTGTAATATTTCGTTCATATAACATTTGTGGTAAAGAATATAAATAAATTAACAAGCCAGCGGAACCGCGGTCAAATATTATACATATAAAATTAAATAGAGAATAAACTAATAGGGAAAAGTTTCAAGAGCAGACTAATTGCTAGCTCGCCGTTTAGAATAATAAGTAAGAAATAAATACAAAAAGTATGCACTATTATGCTAGAACGCGCGCCATAAGCGCAAAATTTATAAATATTAAAGATATTTAGAGGACATCTTCATTGTCATTGATCGATTGAAGTAAAATATGGTATACGGCTAAGTAGAATAGACCTCACTCATTTCCTACCAAGGTAACGTAAAACGCGACTAAGGTAAGTTGACACGCCGTGTTGTTAAGTAGAATATACCACCCTTATATCTTACCGAGGTGTCGTAAAAGACGACTGAGGTAAGTTGACGTCAGGTAGGTGGCCGGTCGTTAAATAACTAGTCAAATCAACTAACTTGTTTTTCGTTTCAATCTCTATTAATCAAGTTTATTCTTTAAATAACGTAAAATAATATCTGTGACTAAAATACTTCACTGAATTATTTTTTTATGTAGTTTGTTGAGGTGTGCAAGTAACTAAAATGAAAATGTCGTCTGACTACCCCATATAGGGGTATCTTGTAAAATAATAAAATTAGACTATTACTATTACATTACTTAGCTTTAATTATAGAATAAGTTTATTATTGCCACATGTTTTTCCTTTTTCTCTCTCTATTGTGCATGCATATTTTGGTAAGCAACTCCATCATAAATATAAACAATATGTATAGATTTTAATTCAATAATCGTGTTGTGAACTGTTTTGTGTGTCTAATAAAAGAAAATAAAATGTAGAGTATTGTATAGAGTGTAGAAACTGTAAGGCTTGGTCCGCGAAGCTTGTGCGAATATATGAGAGCTATCTAATCAGTATATTTACGATTTTTGCATGGTATAAATGGTTATTTTTTGCTGGCCGGTACTGGAAGCCAATTTTTCAGACTAATTTTTTATTATTTATTTCTAAATATACCAGTTGCTACTCATTTTTATTTATAGCTTAAGAGTTCCTTCAAATATACTAATAGGTATTAAACCTGTAACCTAAGGTAAAGATTTTCTTGTTGATTAATCTTAAGGTGACGGTAGTGTGGGACTCTCCCCTATACAAAATGTGTCCACGTGATAACTACAACAAAATAAATACAATATAGCTAGATTTTTTTACCAATACAATATATAACTTAAGACACTCAAGTCATCAATGTCTATAAATCTCGCTGCTATTGACATACGCGGACAGTTAGTTGCCTTCGGTAACAAAACGCTTTCATACATTTTATATAACGTACGGTTTTATTGCCTGTCGTATTACCTCCTATAACGAGATCTTAAATCTTTTAAAAGGTCGCTTTGACCTTGGGGTATATAACGTGAATATAAGTATAAAGATCCAGAGGAATTGTATAAAAGCGTAACGTTTAGTGTTATAGCTTCATTTTATCAAGATAAAACTGACCACGATACTTGAAAATAACATATTAAAATGTACTTTTTCGATTAAAATGTTTTCTTCAAACTCTAGTTTATTTTCTTAAACTCATATATAAATGTAATTTCTTTTAACAAATACCATATACCTAAATGGGCTAAAAAGTTGCTACTTTATGATCATATCATATCTTGTATGCTGTGACGTAGACAGGCTCGTATATTAGACCAAGTGGTCTAACGATACATTGCAATATTCTATTATTATGTATTAAGATAATTAATATCCTTTAGTTAAGAATTTTTTGTATGAAATCTCTGTCAATAGCCTTTCTCAATAGTGAGTCACACATTTTTAAATGTATCTACATAGAAGATTTTTTTCGAACTGACCATATGCTGTCAGATAAGATTTCACAGCGTCACCGCATGAGACAGGCGTGAGCAGAAGCATCGTTAACGTTTTGAAAAATAAAATGGAGAGCATTATATAATATTGGGACAGAATACCAATCTTTACAATTTTTATGATTTAAATCTAAAATGTTACATATAATTTACAATACAGATGATAGCTTATATATTAAGCCTAGAGACTATGATCTGTAAACATCATTTTCTTCATATTTCCTTCGCTGCAGCGCATTTCGCGGATACACTAAACGTCCGCATTGTCCGAAGGCATGTGACATTTCCTTCATAGCGTAGACAGTGACATGGGTTGTGAACACCCCCTCTTGCACCCCGCCCCCACGCTTGATTATGATAAACGACTTATGAAATTAAAACGGTCGAGTACAACAAGTTGCCATTCAAATGAATAAGCCTTTTGTTGAAATTCATTCCCTTGACAAATCGTTGCTCTGCACTCTCTGTATACATTGTCCGTTAAATTAAATGGGTCGTCCATAGAAATCGTTTCGTGGAAGGCTATTTTCAGACAAAACGATAACGCGTCAATCGTGTTCGCGTGTCCGTTCATTTCTAAGTCGAAAGAGGTCGGTGAATTTACAATGCCTGTTATATCGATCCAGGTTACACACACCTGAAGGCCTTCCTATATTGGATCCTTAGTATTCTTTAATCGATGGCAAGATTTGACTTTCTTGCTTTTGTACCTAATAGTACGCCCTAATGTAATGTAAAATGAAAATACGCTAAACCTTACTAGACTTCATAGTAATCCATACCAGTCTACAAAAAGGTTTAATTAAGTGTAAGAGATATGCTTGTACGGAAAGCATATTACAAAATTAATGATTATTTGGATGATAAAAATGCCTGGATTTTAAAAATCCAATATTTGAATGAATTTTAGCATTACTATTGTTACTGTAACATATACAACTTTAATATTGCTAACAAAGACCGGCAAGATAGAGTATTTTTGGGAATAGTGGATGGGTCTATTAAAATACAAAATGCATTTAAGCGTTACCTCAACGTATATATTAAAATAATAATGCAGAAATCCGAAACATTTTAAACTAACACTAACTTTCAAAAGATTGTAAAACCGAAAATAAAATCTATTCGAACAAAGGTAAGTCAAGTAATATAGGACGCAGTAAATTTTTAACTTTTCTTTTTCTCTCCAGCGCGTCGCGTTAGCTGTAAAATAATACAGTAATTTCTCTGGCAACAGTCCTCGCGGCCAGGAAGGAGAACAGGTAGATAGATATCCGTCGCGAGCCATCTCTGACACCGTTCCAATAAGTTTGACGGGCGCGCTATCGCACCGCTCCCACCCCGTTACTCGCCATCACAAATTTTCGGCCGAGGCGGACTGTAGTTTGTTTTCTTTGTGTCATTTCCTTATCGCGCTGCCAAAATACGTTTCATGACCGTTAGACGAAACATACTTCAGGTAAAAACTATACCGCGCTCGAGTGGTCTTGATTCTCGCCAACATTTCACATTTTACCCCTAAACAATAGTCCAGCATAAATGGAACGGAAACACAACGTCATAATTATATACACAAAATGAATTGTTAACGTAGAAATGAAATTGTCCCCTTTGAAATTTTTACGAACAAAAACCGCGCCACGATTCTTTTAACACTGAAATACACGCACATTAAAGCCCTGGAATACAGTACAAAAGCAATTATTTATAAAAATCTCTTTGAAAATACCGCACAACTGCTTGTCGCAGGTAACCGCAATATTACCAGAAATATTTAATGTTGTTACGAACCCATTGCACTTTTCCCACGCGTTTTACATACGCCATTTTATAGCAGCTTAAAATACATTTCTACCCTTAAATTAAATTAAATTCGTTGCGTGTTTTTATTGCAACACGTCCACACGAATTAAGGCCATTAAAATATTTTGCCGAGTTCCTTGAAATATGGCTGTTTATATGTAAGTTTTAGCGTTCAACGCTTATTATGAAAAATACTGTACCAAGAGGTTCATTTGCTTAATTTTTGATAAGCGATTCCTATTTACAACAATTAATTAAATTAATATAATTCTTAATATATAAATAAGAGCTGAAGTTGTTTTATTATGATTTTATTGAGTCGTGAGGAAGGAAGAAAAATATAACTTAATTCATAAACATTTATCGAATGCGTGACGGGAAATTTCAGTTGGGTCACACTTTAACATGTAATATACTAGCTTTAACCCGCAACTTTGTTCACGTGGAATGTTATCGCGTTATAGGTTGATAATAGATGGCGCTTTTCAAATTCATGCTATTCCTGTAGAATTAAGATGATTTCTATCCTACTAATATTATAAATGGGAAAGTTTGTGAGTATGAGTAGATGTATGTTTTTTACTTTTTCACGTCAAATCCACTAAACCAATATCGATGAATGCCCAATTATTCCTTATACACCGGAATGATAATGTGCTATAGAAATCCTGTTAATTCTACAGGAATAGGATGACATTGATAAACGCCATCTATTATCAACTCGCGAGGACAGTCCATGCGAACGAAGTCGCTAGTAAAAGCTAACAGCTTATTTGTTACCCCGGTGTATAAGGAATAATTGTGCCTAATTTCATCGATATTGTTTCAGCGGATTCGCCGTGAAAGAGTAACAAACATACATCCATACTCACAATCTCTCAAATTTATAATATTAGTAGGAAATAGGATTAACGAATATGAAATTTCATATTAATTTGGATAATCAATTTAATGTTAAAATCAAACAAATTACTTCAATTCAGATTGATTTATTGTTTACTGTCAATATTTTATTTCTTTAAAAATGATTCGAACTATTTCATCTTCTAGTTCTCAAATGCCAAAACATATTTCCCGGCATAGCCCGTGAACCGCTGCAACAATGTTAACGGTGTGTATATTGTATGTAATCTCAGCCAGAATCGTAATTTCTCAGCTCAAGTGTCAAGATGTTGACACCATTTGTCGCCGCCTGCATATGCTGTACATAGCCGTGCAACGAAACAACATCTATTTGATTCTTATCTCCTCCCCCCACCCTAACCACTGCCCTCACAAACATCTAAAATACAAACCAGTAAAATGTTTTCTTTGTAAAGCAAAACTCTATTTCGCAAACGAAATCGTCTGTCTTGTTTCAAAATTTTGTTTTCAAAACAGAAATTTATAGAAATTCAAAACTGTTCGTATAAATAAAAAAGTATTTAATAAAGTACAGCCAACCTTAAGTTATTTATTTATGAATTGTATAATTTTACCTGAGTTCTTGTAACGTAATTATAAAAAGTTTTTAACATTCAGAATTTGATTGTACTAGCTTTTACCCGCTACTTGACGTCACGTCACGTGATAGGTTGATAATCGATGGTGCTTTTCAATGTCATCCTATTCCTGTAGAATTAACAGGATTTCTATAGCCTGTATGTATATAACCCGAATGTATAAGGAATAATTATGCCAAATTTTATGGATATTGGTTCAGCGGATACGCCGTGAAAGAGTAACAAACATACATCCATACTCACAAATTTTAGCATTTATAATATTAGTAATATAGGATAGGATGGAAGTAGGATACTTCATATATTAGAGACAATAATTTCAAGCCTTTAATAAAATAAAATTTTATAAGATATGAATTATATCAAAATAAGCATAATGTTATAATGCTTATTTTGCTATAATCCGCGATGAAGTAAAATAGAAAATATATATAATGCTAAATATATAGTGGATAATCGGTTATCAAACCTGATACATGCAGGTTTCGTAAAAACACATGCACAAACCTCCACCAACGCCACCACAATACACAAGCACTATATACGTTCACTATCACAAACTCAACAATCGTTTCGCCCCGCAACCGAAGCATCATCAGGAGATAGACTCCACGACTAAAATCGCAAAGTCATAATCTATTTTAATATACAGCTAAATAAAACTAAAAATAACATACTATTTCCTATTAATTTCTGCTAAAAATCTATAGCCAACAAATAAATAGTAATTAAAACATGTCTATTGTTAAATTACGATATTATACTAAAGTACCTGGGTGATCGAGCATTGCTCGTTTTTTTTAAAGATATAAAAAAATAAAGAGTGAAAAAAATATATATATATACAAGATTAACTCATTTAAATATTAAAGATAATCTTTGGAGAAACTGCTGCCCGAAATAACCTTCAGGCACCTGCGTTCCAACTAAAACTATGTGAAGTTATATGTATACCATAACACAAACCGCAACTAAAACCTTCGGCACCTTTTAAATGTACCATATTTGCAGCGGTTTCCTAATCACGCTAGGGGTCACCTACGCCACGCATTATAGATAAGCCCCTAATACTTTTCCGTTATTTATGACCATAGTTATACCCTAACCTTCCGGATTATTCGTGTTAAACAAAGATAATACTGGTAAATAAACTGATGATGTTTAAAATAACAAACAAAGCTGAAAAATTTATTATGGACGATTTGTTCACAATTCCTTCTACCCTTATCCCACTCTAAGCGTGGTGTTTTTGGCTTCCATTTTCTCCTATATTTTATATGCATGTCATACTTTACACAATACGACAATCTCTATTTATTGACCTGCTTCGTCATTGACGATTTTTTATTCTCTCATAATGTCGTAGTAGAATAGACCACCCTCATTTCTTATCGGGGTGTCGTAATAAGCAGCTCAGGTAAGTTGAACCAGCGTGTGGTAACCGGGTTATTAGAATAGACCACCCGCATATCTTACCGAGGTGTTGCGAAAGGCGACTAAGGTAAGTTGAGGTCAGGCAGATGGCCGGTCGTAAAATACGTTAAGTCATGTTACAACATGTTTATAACATGTTGTGCCGAACCCACTTATCGTGGGATAAGGGCAGGAGATTGATGACGTTGTTATCTCATAATTTGTAGTTTATGTAGTTTTACTCACTTAAAGAAATAGGTAGGTAAGTTTTATTATTATTAAGCCATATTTTTCAATCTACCAGATTGAAGGTGAAATTACTGTTTGCTGATTTACGCAGCTAAAGAGCTAAGCGATCTTATACTCGCGTGTTTATTCTTGGATTAGAATAATTTTATATTACTCTTTTCTTTTAAAAATAAAGTCATGTCTTACTCATACTATAATTCCTTCGCATAAAAACAAAATAAAAAACAAATGGTAAATCATAACTGGCATGATAGTTCTTTCATTGCCCTCAAAACAGGATAGTGGCATTATAAAATATAGTGATGAAAAATGGAATTGAAGAAAAATGCCTTTGTGTAAACGTGTTAAAAGTTTAACTGTAGACGTGAATAAACTGTTTGAATTGCTCCGGACTGCGAATTTTATAGAAGTCATCTCGAAAAATGTTTCCAAAATCATAGCGCACAATAAAACTTTTATTGGCTCGCTATTGTCTCGGGGGAGGGCATAGGTGAATGGGAGAGGGGGCTTGGAAGGCAGCGCCCCTCTAGAGTTTCCTCGCTGGCTGCCCACTAGAAAGTTGTGTAATTTTAGCACCAAGGACGTAAGCGTAACTCAAATCCTTGATCGTGCATAGTATCATGGCAGCTATCCATGTGGAAAAAAATTATACAAAGCAAATACATAACATTTAGTAAGATTGTTGTTTCTTCTTAGATGTTGTGAAGATATTAAAGGCGCTAATAACAAAATGAATAAATCAAGTTTTATTGACGACATACTTAAAAGAGAAGAAAAACAAGAATTAAAACACAAAAGTAATGATAAAATTAATTGCTACGAGTATAATCCGCGATGAAGTAAAAAAATATATGTAATCCTAATGTAGAGTGGACAATTCATTTTCATTCCTAATGCATACATGATTCGTAAAAAACATGCACAAACCTCCACCACCGCCACCACATAAATAAACCAGTACGAAACCCGTCGGATAATTTTTCAACAAAAATAATTAAAATTTGATAGATGGTTATAAGTTAATCGTTGCAGCAGTTAAGATATCCTACTATCACTCAACTATCTATCATCATATACGATAGTATTCTTTCATAATAGACTATAGTAAATGATACGAAGGTACTTTTTCGACTCAATTTTAATCTTCTGTATAAGATTGTATACATTCGTTCGTTGCAGTTCAATCTTTCATTCCAATGTGTATGTGTAACGAAGCAAAGTAGTATTTTAACAATTTTATTTTAATTTTCAAATCGGTTCTTGGACTTATCATGACAAATTAATTGTACCGAACGAAAAAATTGTAGCAATCTATTTTGCTCGGAAACATGTACGCCATTACCACACCAGACATCATACACACAACTTAGATATCAGCATCTAATAGTCGCTTGAGTCTCGGTACGAGACTGGGTCTTTGACAACCAATATCACTTTTTATATCTAATTTCCCCTCTAAACTACAAGCTATATTCACTATTTTTACCGTCAGTAAAAATTGTTTGTAACATAATAAAAAAAATAACGGTACAAACCTTAGAAGGTTAGAAATGCGTATAACATAGTAGACCAAATGTTATTATTAAACTATCACAATTGATGTCATTACCCGTTTCAAACGATTGTGTAGCTCAAAGAAATCTACGAGTATATTAATGGAATACGAATAGAGTTTGAACTGTAAAAGTACCACCACGCAATTAAACGGCACTTTATACTCAAAGAGTTAGTTTTTGGTTGCTTTTATTTCTAGCGGTAGCCGGCACAGTGAGAATAATGTGGGTTGTATAATATACCTTACCTGCGTTACACTAGCAAAGATTATTTTTATTAAAATGTCTTTGCAGCACTATAAAACGAAATAGTCACTAAGACCACAATTTTCTCACTGGTATTTCTTATCGCTATTACTTTCTTATTATATTATTACTGCTATTAATTTCTCTTATTTTAATTAATAATTATAAATTAATTAAAACTAATTATTATAAGACGGATCAGTGTTTATTACAATAACGTAATATATTATATCCGCATTATAAAAATAAGTTAAAAATAATAGACTAAATAGAGAAAAATAAAAAATATCACCAACATTATGTAAAAATACTAAGAATAACAATTTATAGTTAGAGCTTAAGAGGAAAACTGGCCACAGTATATAACAATAAAATCATTCTATATACCAACCACTGAATTATAACAACCGAAAGCAATGTTATAAGTGCGACAGGCATAGACAACAGTCATTTTTTAAATTATTTATTGTCTAATAGTTCATGACTGCTTACTAGATGGAAAAGTTCAATGCAGCAGAAAGTGTAGT
The DNA here is from genome assembly GCA_947086495.1 of Morpho achilles. Taxonomy (NCBI): domain Eukaryota; kingdom Metazoa; phylum Arthropoda; class Insecta; order Lepidoptera; family Nymphalidae; genus Morpho; species Morpho achilles. Next base: position 13,396,914 of record CAMTZB010000019.1, read on the forward strand.
GCCGTTATTCAAATTATTTTTTTCTTTTTCCGGTAAAGATAACTATATTTTATGTACTAAGCTGGTAAAATGAAAAAGTAAAGCGTTTCGTCCGCATTACTAATATCTCAATAACATAAGTGTGGAATAATGGCGACAGATTATAGCAAAATAATTCTATCATAACTTTTGTTGTACAATATTTATTAAGAGCTTTATTTCATTACTTTAGACATAGACAGATTAATATTGAAATCTGAGTAAAAAATTTTAAATAACTTTCGAACATCATACAGTCGTATAATAATCTGCATATAACAAACCATAAATCACTACAAGTCTCGTCATTAAAAGATCACGCCATATTTTTCAAAATGATCGCAAAGCCAGCGACTCATTAGAAACGATATGGAAGCTGTCACCTGTTCGAAATGAAAGGTGGAAAACTACGAAATGGACTTGTTTGTTGCCGTGACAAAATGCGCCATTTTGCGAACCACAGAAAAAGTGGAATGGAAAATCATTTCCCTTCTTACTATTGTTGCATGGTGTAACAAAGCAAAGGCACTCTGGCGTTATTCCTTTTAGCCGGACTTTGTGTTTAAAGATCTACCGCTGTATCTTCTTTTGTACATCTTGCGGATTCCTTATTATTTGTCTTTGTTCGAGATAGTCGACAAATCACTTTGCCCTATTGACTACGTTTAAAATCTACCAAATTAGCTTCATATATGTTTATTCTTGGGAAATAACTTTTGATATCCTACGTGAAATTTTGAGCCAATACTATTAAGTCCTATATAAGAAAATAATACTTATTCCAGATCCAGATTGTTGTTATAATGAACTCAATAATACGAAAATTCTTTCACAGGTTAAAACTCTGTTTTTATATAATAGATATAATTAAACAAATTTAATTATATCTATTATACAACATATATTTACATGTTTAATTATATTTTTTTATTATATCTATACTAATATACATAAAAAGCTAAAGAGTTTGTTTGATTCTTTGAACGCGCTAATTTCGGGCACTACTGGACCCATTTGAAAAATCATTTGATTGTTAGATAGTCCATTTATCGAGGAAGGCTATAGAATATATAACATTACGTAAAGATGAATAGGAGAGGAGCAGCAATCAAAAGTATCGCGAAAATGGCCCAAATTTAAAGTTTTCCTTGCGTGCGCTAAGTGATACGGTGAAACTTATATCTTATAATTAACTCACTATAACTACTTTTATGTTGTGACACTTATTTTCCATGTGGGCAAAGTTGCCGGCACAACTAGTTTATAATAAAAGTTCATATTGACTGCACTTAACTTTTTTTTTAACTAGGGGATTCAAACTTTTTTTTTATCAGTTAAACACATGGATGAAATTTTTCGATCACGATTCCAGAATTTCAAACGCCGCAAACTCGTAATCCTCGCACAGGCAAAGAGAATTTACCGCGCGTTTGAGCGCATTTGAGCGGCTTCGGCAGCTGCAGCGGACTTATGAATATGCTCTTTATGTGATTCGCAATCGTTGAGTATAACAGGTACCATATTGATCTAATTTACGTTTATTAAATTCAAACATTTACGGCCACTTTTACAGCTTTCACGCTTTATACTTGTCAGAGTACGTGGTTATTATTAAAGAATCATGGGCAAAACTCCATGATTGGTACTTATAAGTTTAGGGTTAAAACTTTATGTGTTATGAATTATTAATTACTTTATTTAATGTAATGAATAATTAATAACACAAGTATTAGGTTACTTACTTTGGGGACTGACGACCGTGTGTGTAAGGGTTTCATATCGATGGCAGCAAAGTAGATACGGACATCTGCATTTTTGTGAAAATGCTATTTTTACAAAAAAGTACATTATAATCAACCCTCTATAGATCTGTATTAAAATTACTTCAATTTTCGAAATAATAAAGAAAATTTGGCACGTCAATAAAGGCATCTACAACCGAATTTAAAAAAACTTCGTAGTAGAAACGGACATTTAAATTTGCCCGTCTTTACTTCGGAGCTGTGACAGATTATTGAAACGTAAACAAAGCTATCAGTCACTACTCACTTGTCACATTCTCGTGTGTAAAGGTTTGATTTTCGTACCTCTTAATTAAATTTATATTGTAAGTAAGTAAGTAACGGCCTGTTACTATCCCACTGCTGGGCATAGGCCTCTTCTCTCCGTTTTTGGAGAGAAGGATTGGGGCTGAGACCTACCACGCTGCTCCAATGCGGATTGGTAGGTTACACATATCACCAGAATTCTCTAGAGATATGCAGGTTTCCTCACGATGTTTTCCTTCACCGAAAAGCGTGTGATAAATTGCAATTATCAATTAGACACATAAGTTTTACTAGAAAACTCATTGGTGCCTGCCCCGGGTTTGAACCCTAGACCTCCTCGAAAGAGGTGCACGGTGTTACCGCTGGGCTACCACAGCTATTTATATTGTAATAAGCATTATCCCTTAATAAATCCTTAAAATATCAGTTTTTTTTAACAATGAGTGTCTCTAGGAATAAATTACTATTAAATATGGCCCTTAAAGGTGAACAAAAGGAAATAAATGAGATTTCGGATTTGGTAAACTATAAAAATACCATGCGAAATCCCTGTGAAGGTAAGTGCCTTAGACAGTTATGTTATTATTATAATGTTGAAATATGTAATAGTTGAAATATTATTGTTAATAATTAAATTTTAGCGTAAGTAAATAACATTTATTTTGAGGTTACATTCCAACGTAAACACGGACATCTGCCACTTGTCCGTTTATACGTCGTACTTTTTGTCCATGTCCTGATCTATGAATGTATTATTTCGCTTTTTTATTTGGAAATTATTGATTTCTCTTTAGATATACTATTTTTTCACATTGTTTCACATTATTTTCAAAATCTTCTTCGTTTTTTTCAGGTTAACATACAGAAAATGAGTTAATTCAGCTAAGTGATCTGCAAGCAGTGACTGAGGGCAATTTAGATATAGGGTCTTTTGATAAAAGCAGGTTGGTGACAATTACTAAAACTGCTTGAGATTATGTATAGTACGTTTTTAAACTATATATACACTGTCCATTATATTAACCATCTTTTGACAGATTGACGATTTACATATTTAGTGATGTCCTAAAGATTCTCGTATACGATACCATTCCGATTATAGTACCTACTATCATTAATCGAATTACGTACCTAAGTAATTCGATTAATGATAACCTACGTAAACTAATAACAGATATAGAAATCAACATTTTGATTTAATATTGCCTTAGTTTTTTGAAAATAAATGTTAATCCGTGTGTATTTATTATAATCATAAAAAATGTATTATACATCAACTGGCAACATCAACAGACCTTCCGCTCGGCCGCCATTTTGACGTGATCTGTCACTCTCAACGAAACGCCCGTGATAGTCACACGCATTTACGTTCGCTGAGTGTTCTGTCACATCTGTTACACCTTGAGTTAAGTAGCTTTATTCCTCGGAAAAACTTTTGTGAAACTTATATTAATTGATCGTGAAAATGCCGAAAGGACGTGTGTTGAAAGCACAATCGAGACAGTTAGTGTTAAAACTTCATGAGTATTTTGAGCAAGAAAATCAAAATGGCGGACCTCTTATACCTATCACGCAAGTCCGAAACCGTGTTGCAGCCGCGTTGGGGATCAGTCTATCAACTGTGACTAAAATCACTACTGATGCCTACGGCAGGAGCGGCTTGGAGCAAAACAAACCATCTACACCAAAAAGAAAGCGCCGGGCTCATAAGGTGACAGCTGTTGATGACTTTGACGCTGACACTATTCGTCGTCATGTATATGATTACTACTTGAGAAAAGAAATTCCAACTTTGAGAAAACTTATTGTTTCTTTGAAAAGAAGTGGTCTATTTCATGGTGAAAAATCTTCTTTGGTCAAAGTTTTGAACACAATTGGCTTTTCATATAAAAGGTTAAATAAAAGAAAATTATTAATGGAACGCACAGATATAGCTATAGCACGTTGTGATTTTTTAAGAGAGGCAAAGAAAATACAAGATTGGGCAAATATTGTTTTCACGGATGAAACATGGCTCAACGCTAACCACACACTATCTCGTTTCTGGACTGATGATACTGCTGATTCCACTTCCTCAGTACCAATGGGAAAAGGTGAGCGCCTAATCATTTGCCATGCAGGTACAGCAAAAGGATTTGTACAAGACGCACTGTTGGCATTTAAATCGAAGAAATCAAATGACTACCACGAAGAGATGAATGCAAATGTGTATGAAGAGTGGTTCAAAAAAATGCTCATTTCATTGGAAGAACCATCAATAATTTTTATTGATAATGCGCCCTACCACTCCCGTCAAATTGACAAAATGCCAACACAGGCTAATAAAAAGCATGAAATAATTAATTGGCTTCGGGACAATGGAGAAAATGTGGACGACTCAATGTTAAAAGTTGAATTAATAAAAATATTAAAAACCAAAAAGAGAGCAAAACGCTATGTAATCAATGAAATGGCAGCAGAATATGGCCATACTGTTCTTCGGATTCCTCCATACCACTGCCAGTACAACGCAATAGAACTTATATGGGCACAAGTAAAAGGGCATGCTGCGAGATGCAATACAAGCCCCCCATTCACAGCGAATAAAATGTTGCAATTGCTAAAAAATGCTTGCACCCACGTAACGGCCGAGAACTGGGCAAGTGTGGTGGAAAGAACTAAAAGAGTAATATTCTCTGATTGGGAACGTGATATTGCGTTTGATAATATATTATCTACACAAGAGCTAATAATAACTGCTACTGAAGACTCCTCATCGGAGGAGTCTAGTGTTGATTATCATTCCGACGACTCGTGCTAATAAAATAAATTAAAATATCCTGATTGTTTTATTTGTATTCATGTATTAACTAAGAAGAAAGTAAAACTTTATATAATGTTATTAAATGTCTTTTAATACTCGTAACATCGATTTCTACCGATTATTTTTAATCTGTGGCATAATCGTAGTAACCATTATGTGTGACATCACTAAGTGGGCGGTACCCATCCATAAAGTACAAATATTATTTGTATGATATTTGTACGTAAGCAATACAAAACTTAATGAGCGTGAGCTGTCAAAAGACTGATAATATGATGGACGCAGTATAATTGGTTATTATTTACAGCTTACTGATCTTAGGAAATGACACGCCTGAACAGATTTTGCGTGATGAAAGTGAGCAGCGCAGTGCGTTATCTATTACGAATTCTGCTGAAATACATTGTAATCCAAATGCTTGTCCAGAAAATTTTACTGTTTATCCTCAATCACGCTCTGTTACACCTATGCCTCCTCAATGTATTTCGTTTGAAACTGAATCACATTTGCCGGAACTTATTGCTGAGGATGATGTTTTACCTCCCTTCAATCCACAAATTTCTTCACCGTCCATTTTAACCACTGATTCTAGTGCATCATCAGCAAGTGGTGCTTCCAGTGAATGCTCTTCACCTTCGTCAACAGAAATCGTCGAAAATGCAGAAAAGAGAATTGGATCAATACAAGAAGAAAATTATTGCTAAATGTCGGTAAAAAGCACTTATCACCGTATGGAAAAGAACAAAAACGGAAAAATATGCGGCCCCCATGCGAAAACTGTAAATTTAAATGTTGCACCAAAATAAGTGACGAATTAAGAGGAAAAGTATTTGATTTATTTTGGGGTTTAGGTAATCATGTTAAACAATGGGAATTTATTGGGAAATGGTTGGCAATGGCAATGGTACATCCATTGCTATGTATGCACTTTTGCCATCTCATGGGTAGTTTATTGATCCCCTTACCAAAAAAAAACCATTCGGGCGGGAATCAATAAAATCTTTAAGGCGGTTTGGACTGCCTCATCGGAGTTGAATTTTTTTCCTTGCAAGTAGTTATCCAAATTGCGAAAAAAATGGTAATCTGTTGTAGCAAGGTCCGGAGAGTACGGTGGATGTCTAAGACATTCTAATTGAAGCTCCTCTGATTTGGTAGCCGTCTGTTGTGCAGTGTGTGGTCTAGCGTTGTCCTGAAGCAGCAGTGGCCTAGAGCGATTGACCAGCCTCGGTTGCTTAGCAGTTAGCTTTTCTGTCATGGTTTGCAGTTGCTGACAATAGATATCTGCCGTAATCGTCTGGCCAGATTTAAGAAAGCTGTAGTGAACGACACCGGCACTAGTCCACCAAACACTTACAAGCAACTTTTTTTAGTCAATTTTCGCTTAGGGCAGGATTTGGCTGGTTCGCCAGGGTTCAGCCATTGCGATGAGCGCTTCCGATTATCGTAAGGGATCCACTTTTCATCACAGGTAATGATTCGATTTAAAATTCCTTCATTATTGTGCCGGTTGAGTAACGTAACGCAGCAGTCGACGCGCGTTTGTCGGTTTGCTTCTCTCAATTCATGAGGTACCCACCTTTCAAGCTTTTTCACCTTCCCAATTTGCTTCAAGTAGATTAGAATAGTTTTATCACTAACACCGGAGCCTGCAGCTAGCTCGGACGTGGTTTGCGATGGATCCGCTTACACAATAGCCTTCAATTCTTCATTATCAACTTTGGTCTCCGGCCGTCCACGAGGCTTGTTCTGCAGGTCGAAATTTCCAGAACGAAAACGTTGGAACCAAAAACGCACTGTGTTTTCTTTTGCGACACCGTCACCATACACATCATTAATCCTTCGAGCCGTTTCTGCAGCACTGGTGCCAGGTGGAACTCATACTCGTAAATAACGCGATATTTCATGTTTTCCATTTTGTAAACAGAGTGACACAAAGAAAAAAACAAAAGAAGAAAAAACAAAATTAATAAATAAATGAAACATAGCTCCTAATTTAATGCGTTTTTATTAAAATATTTTTCCAATATCGTTAATATTTGGGCAATTTGGGAAAGAAACAAATTTTAGAGATAGACGTAGATGAAGTTAAGTGAAATCTTGAATGCAAAGTATATGAAGACATCTTCATAATTGGGTTAAAAAAAGAATAACTGTTTTAACACGTTGCTCAAATTTAATTTAAATATCTGTAGAAATATTACTGGAGTTTTACTATCTCAATTTTTTTAGATATTTGAGGTTGAATTGATGGCTTTTGAATTACCACGTATAAACGGACATAGGGCAGATATCTTCTTCTACGTCGAAGTTTTTTCGGAGTAAAAAAATACAACTGCATTATTTCAGCAAAACAACGATATAGCAATAAAATCGGTTATGCAACCAATAAAGAAGGTTATTTCAATGTATTACGGAAAATTTCATGTTTATTGGTGCATAACTCTCAAAATGGTCGCAATTTTTTACTAAATGTGCTCTCCTGTAAAATGACGATTTTGCAGATGTCCGTATCTACTTTGCTGCCATCGATATGATTATTTATTTATTAGTTTATGAATTCATCACACGAGATTAATTGGTGGACTTTTGGCAGTTTTATAAAACGTTCAGAAACAGGCTGTTGTTAGCAAAATGATACGAATGGCAAAATAATACGAATGATACATATGCTACTTTTTATTTCGGTAAGATCCATATAAATCAAAACTACCCATATAGCCGTTTACATAACATTTGCAACGCGGGTCAAAATGCGGGGCACCGGTAGATACTCGAAAAGAGCACACTTATGACAAATGGAAATATTCAGGTTGTTAAATATTTTAACATTAGTGTTGTCGCCATTGACTTCCACTTTGTATTTTATAGCAACACAGGCATGAAACAAGAGGATCGCGCCCTTTTTGACTGAAATGGTGGCAACACTGTGCCGTTATTGTTTCTGGTAGTCTTTCCATTGATAAAACGTTTCAGTTACATTCAGTCTTTGTTCGTCAATCAAGATAAGTCCATCTCGGAACGGGAATAGTGGTATTCCTAATATATCGTGTTATTGTATATAGTGTGCGTTAACAATAGCAACAAAATTATATTCACAACAAACTGGTGTGGATTAAAGTAGTTCTAGAAAAGTGGTAGCAAATATCGTAGCAACTGCGGTCAGCGGACTGAGTCCGCGCAACAAATTCCACGAGACGCCGTTGCGGCTAAAGTAACTGGCTGCTTTAAAAGTTTAACCAAATGAACTGACACACTAAAATAAGGTATATAAACTAACGTAACAAATGTTACAGACCAAATTAGAGGGTAAAATGTGCTACACGGCTTTACAAATCGTAGTTTTAAGCTACTTTATAATTTTACTTATAGTTTTGATTATTCTTGATAAATACTTCTGTTATATAATATCATCATCATTATTCATGTTATTTCATATCATTTCCCGCTCTGAGTGGGGTCGGCACAACATGTTGTGCATATTTTGAGTAGTTATTTCGCGACCGTCCGCCTGCCTGACTTTAACTTACCTTAGTCACCTTTTAGGACACCTCGGTAAGAAATAAGGGCGGTCTATTCTATCAGCCGGATACCACACGACGGGTCAATTTATCTGAGTCGCCTTTTTTAAGACACCTCGATAAAAAATGAGGGTCGTCTATTCTACTCAGCAAGCTACCACACGGTGGGTCAATTTACCTTAATCGCCTTTTAAGACACCTCGTTAAGAAATGAGGGTGGTCTATTCTACTCAGCCGGATACCACCCGGCGGGTCAACATAACTTAGTCGCCTTCTACAACACCTCGGTAAATGAGGGTCGTCTATTCTATACGCCGGATACCACACGGTGGGTCAACTTACCTTAGTCACTTTTTACGACACCCCGGTAATAAATTAGGGTGGTCTATTCTACTCAGCCAGATACCACACGGCATGTTAATAATAAAAAACTATATCACATATACACTAGGATGCAATGGAACTTTTTTAATAATGAAAACCTGTAGAAAAGACGTATTTACTACAAGGAGTTATCATACGTTAGTTGAAGCAAGAATAATCTATATATATAAATCTGAAGAGTTTGTTTGTTTGATTGTTTGAACGCGTGAGTCCATTTATCGAGGAAGGCTATAGACTATATAACATCATAAGATGATAACGAGAGGAGCAACAAATTCAAATTAAAATTCAAAATATTTTTTATTCAAATAAATTGATCTTAAAAAAATATAATTCTTAATAATATTTACATTAAGTGGTTACTGTCTTGTACAGGTTCAAAGAGAGCTAGTATCTTAACTTACTAATCTTCAAGAGTATAGTAGGCAACAATAATTTATATGGCAAAAAGTTTGCCGTTTCAAGTTAGTTGTTGATAAACATACCACGAAAGGGTAAAATAGTGTCGGGCAAGTACCAAAACATAGCGTGGCACCTGTGGTTAGCGAAGTGACACCGCGCGACAAATTCCACGACACAGTGTGGCGGCTAAATTAGCTGGATTGGCACTGCTTTAAGATTAACATTGTTATACAACAAATCCTCCGAATTTGTACACATGTATAGTGACGTTTATTACATATTTGACTGATATTATTTTGTGTTAATGATCATCTTTTACTTACTTTTACACGTAATACTTAACTTTAGTAGATTGACGTAAAACATTTGTGTCTTTGAAATTATGGTAGCTGTTAAAAATTATTAGAATTAAGGTGTAATTGCGACTACATTTATATTATCTTAAGTTTTAAACTAACTTCATACGTATTATTCCGTTTACGGAAAGAATTTTTTTAACCTGTACTATGTGTAACCTAGCGATCCGTATTGGAGGCTGGAGCAGCGTGAACTGAGTTCCAACTCTTCTCTCTAAAAAAGGAGAGAGGAGGTCTATGGCCAGCATTGGGGATTAAACAGGCCATTTACTTTATATCATAGATATGTACAATTAGTATATATTTTAGCAAAATGGGTAGATTTGAAATTAAAAAATATAGATTCAAAATAGAAAAACATTAAACTTCTGGAAACTCGCGTAGTAAATGTCAGAAAATCGTAAGACATTTATAACAAATCTACTACACTGCGATATAAGAAAACACTTTTGTGTAATCTACTAGCCTGCAAAATAAGAAAACATTGTTAGGTCAATTTTGTGGGAATGTAGTGTAATACGCAAGACAACTTGAACCGATTGCAGCAGGCTGACACTATAATGCGCACTAACTGACAGAGGTTTACCATCTCAGTTGCCTCGACCACGTATAACTGAAAATTGGTCACACAAAACTATTATTAGTTTCGGCCTAGTCGATGGAAGTCTACTACTATATTCCTCGCTTTAGTTTATATTAGCCAGTTACTGGAATGTAAGATAAATATCTTAGCTGTAATGATATCACGGTAGGATTGCGTGTTCCTCTCAAAATTTTCTACAAATATTAAATGTAACAACCCTTTTCTGTCCCACTGTTAGGAAAATACCCCTTCTTTTTTTGGGAGAGAAGGATTGCAACTTTTGGGCAATTGGCAGCGTTGGGTTCTACCCAACGCTGCTCCAATGTGGATTGGTAACTTACATATATTTTAGGAATTCTCAAGCTGTGGTAGCCCAGCGGTAAAACCGTGCGATTCTTTCGAGAAAGTCACGGGTTCAAGCCCGGGCAGATACCAATGTTTTTCTCGTAAAACTTATATGTCTAATGATTGATAATTGCAATTTTTCAAACGCTTTTCGACGATAAAAAATATCGTGAGAAAACCTACATGTCTCTAGAGAATTCTGGAGATATGTGTAACCTACTAATCCGCATTGGAGCAGCGTGGTAGGTCTTAGCTCCAATTCTTCTCTCCAAAAACAGAGAAGAGGCCTATTCTCAGCAGTGGGATAGTAACAGGCCGCTACTCACTTACTTTTTATGCAGGTTTCCAGTATTGTTCTTCACCCAAAAGCAAATAGGTGCAAATTACGCACATCACTTATGATATAAAAACTCATTGGTGAGAACACTGGGAGAAAACTAGTGACCCAACCTTGGAATAAGTCGGACGGTTCAACACATTCTATGTAATTGATCACATGCCTAACTTTGGAAAAAATAGGATAATGAAATTTGCAAACGCCAAAAAATTTGTGAGACATGTCCAACCAGCAGATCCACAATGGATCATCATGGTTGATGTAAGTACCCCCATCCTACTCTCGAATTAGAGAAGAGGCACTTAGCGTAATTATAGGTCGTATTAACAGAGGTTAATGCTTATAATCACCTCACTTACGAGAAACCTTCCTGTCCACAGTAACAATCCCATTTCACCGTTAACGCTGTCCACCAGCGGTTAATAATATTTAAGTAAGCTGCTATTATTAGTTATACAGTTAATTAGTCACTAGAGCTTTATCATATCGTAGGTACATTGAAGAGCTAAAGGATGAGGTAAGAAATACATACTTTCAAGAGATTACGTGTTTATGTTTACAAAAAAATACAGGGATACATTATCCTCCTGCCCTTATCCCACTCTAAGAGGGGTCGGCACAATATGTTATAAACATGTTGTCATATGACCGGCCGCGTGCCTGAAGTAAGCTTACCTTAGTCGTATTTAACGTAACCTTAACGTAAGAAAGGGGTGGTCTATTCTTCTCTTTATCGTACGCTCGCTGGAGTTAGGTCCCCGAGGCGGTCGATGCATCTGGTGCTCCCGATGCATCGATTAGCGGAGGGAGGGCCACTGTTTAGAGAGGCCCCGACCCGGAGGTGGCGCTCTCCGGGGTACAGAACTGCTGCTGACGGGGATGGGAGCAATGTCTTCATAGGTACCCTGTCCCCGCCACCAGCAGCGCGGTGGAGCACTGTCAGTTTTTAGTCAGTGAGAGTCCGGCATACCCGCCGCTCGTCCCCGTTGGGCGGTGACGACCCATAATGGGTTTTCCTGACATAAAAAAATGGTCTATTCTTCTCAGTCGGATACCAATGGCGGGTCGACTTACCTTAGTCGCCTTTTCCAACACCTTGGTAAGGAATGAAGGTGGTCTATTCTACTCAGCCGGATACTACACGGCATTTATTGATTTTATTTTTGAGATACAAACAATGGTTCTATTATTATATAAATATTAAAATATAAATGTACGAGTAGCATAAACCACTAAAAATGTTAGACAAATATTAGTAACTTAAAAGCTTAACTATTTAATGTTTTAATACAGTATTTTTTTAATTTTATTTGGCATGTTATGTTGCTTTTTTAGGAATGATTAAGAACAGTAATTACATACTTTTATACGCTTTTTAGAATGTACCTAATGATAAATGTAGTGACGTACACAAAAATCTTTTAAGAACAATTAAGTCAATGAGCTGTGATAGCTCAGCGGTAACACCGTGCGATACTTTCGAGAAGATTATGGATTCGAACCCGGGCAGACACCAATGAGTTTTTTTTATTAAAACTTATGTGCCTAATTGATAATTGCAATTTATGACACGCTTTTCGGTAAAGAAAAACATCGTGAAACCTGGAATTCTGGAGATATGTATAACCAACCAATCCGCATTGGAGCAGCGTGGTAGGTCTTAGCTCCAATCCTTCTCACCAAAAACGGAGAGAAGTCAATGAAATTTTATCATAGTGTTAAAAATTCTACTGTGATTGTATCAATAAATAAATAAATATATGGGACACTTACACTCACGGTCGTCCGTCCCCAAAGTTAGTAAATATAAATAAATAAATAAATATATGGGACATTTACACACACGGTCGTCCGTCCCCAAAGTAAGTAACTTAATACTTGTGTTATGGTAGACAAACAACTGGTGAATATATACTTATATATTGTTTAATTAAATACATACGATCGAAATCGAACCCGCGCCCGCAGCGCTTAAGCTATGGTATCTACCCACTGCGTCAACGGGACAGCCAAGTGTAACTAGGTCCAATTTACGCATTTTCAACATCGCTTTTCTTTCAAAGTTCTTACTTAAAGTGGGCATAAATATGGTATAATTACTCACGGACCCTAATCCGTGGCTGAAACATCGCTTGCATCCGATACAAGTGCGCCGTAGTGCCACTTGAGTAGGCATTGTTGGCAGTTGAACAAAGCAAAGAGCCCTCCGCGGTCGACGTGACCTCGCAGCGCCCTCTGCCTCTCGCACGATACTCTTTGTGATAGCACGTTTTCAAACCGACCTCCCGCTGATTGGACCCTAACATTACCGAAATTACTCCATTATCTACATCTAATTGTAATCGAAAATAAAAGGTCACAATTTAGGCCCATGAAATTAAAATAATTTTCTATAACCAAACATAATTTTTTAATATTATATATAAATAATATGGAACGCTTTTTCAATTTATGTACAAAACAAATTAGTACCAAATGTTTTAAAAAAAAAGGTATTCATACTAATATTTTTTTATAAATTAAAAATTAAATTAATTTTTATTATTGTTTAAAAACGCTAGTCATGACGTGTCTTGTTTTTTAGTTTAACGCCGATTTAACGCCGATTCTCCTAGTTATAATAAAATAAAAAATAAAATACAGACATATTCTTGCATTTTTTGTTTGCAGTTTTTGCAACTTCCATCAAACCATCTCATATGATACAAGATGAGAAATTATTAAAAAGTATTTTTGGGTAATTATATAAACAAGTATTTCATTACACTTTCCCCGTTTCAAAATATCTGGTTTTTTTTCTATATATAGACAGAAGTATAGACTTAAGAAACATACATGATAAACATAAATTATTCCCATGACATTTTATATTAATGCATTTTTATATTAATTTCTAATTACAATTACTGTTATCGTAATTAATCAGACGAAATTCATACATTCATATAGTTCTAAAATTTAACTTTTTACTAAACTGAACTACACTATTTTACAAAAACAAGAATTTAATTAAAATCTAAAACAAATTGAATCTGTAAACTGTAATCCTTTTTAAAAAGATCACAGTTATTATGTTTTTTCTTATCTTCTTGTTCTAATATGCTTTTTCTAAAGTGATTATATTTTGTATTTTCATTTTTATATCCGTAAGAATAACATTGAATATAGCTCTATTAGATTCCTCCTCCACCTGATTATTAATAACACATTTACATCTAAGCAATGAAAATATTATTTTGCTATAATCCGCGATAAAAGAAAATATATGTAATGCTAAATGTAGAGTGTACTATTCCTTTTTACGTGTACGACAAAATCGCAAAGCTCTATCTCCAGACGATGCTTCGGTTACGCGGCGAAAAAATTGTTAAGATTGTGATGGTGAATGTATGCAGTGCTTGTGTATTGTTGTTTTATTAGTGGCGGTTTGAGTGAGTTTTTAAAAATTCTGCATGTAATAGTACATTCCACATTTAGCGTTACATATATTTTTTTTTATCGCGGATTATAGCAAAATAATATTTTCGTTATTTTATATTATGGCCTTCCGCATCATAACGCCTAATTCTAAAAAACATTTACATAATAAGAAAATGCAATATAATGATCCTGATATTAGTACTAATACTAATCCCACTGATATTTTGTGCATTCGACGCAAACTTGTATGTACGATTATTAAAAAAAAACCCGCCCACATTTGCGTGTTCCATTTATGTTTTTAAAATAGCGTGAATAAACAGACACGACGACAACACATAGTTTGCGCGCCACGGCCACTCCAGTCTCTAGCACCTTCAAGTTACCTCGAGCGAAATTCTTGCTTCTTTTACAAAAATAGAAAAGAAAATGGTGACACATTTTGCTTCCTTGGCGAAACGCTATAGATTTTTAAGGTTCTTTAAATAAAACTCTGGGCTTGCCGAATGAACCGGAAAATAATTTTCTATAAAAATGTTTTTAACTACATTTTAGTTTATACTAAACTGTGATAATAAAATTTCTAACCATTATAATTCTTCAACAAAATTTGTAATTAAAAAATGTAAACTGTATGTAAATGTATCATATCATACAGTATCACAAATTAAAGATTACACAAAGTTACAATAAAACTACTTTGCTGTAATCGGCGTTTTTGCATACATTTGCAATACATGCTAAGTGTATGAAGCAGACAACAATCACATACCACATACATACAGGACAAGCCGCCACACGTATCACAAGACGCCGCCAACACCAATACTCCATACAAGCACTACACACACTCAATACCACATATCGATCGTTTCGCCCCGAAACCAAAGCATCAAAAGCATAGGCTCCACGAACAAAATTGTTATGACTTTCGTAATACTTACACAAAAACCTCTTACATACTAAGTTTCATGAAAATTTTTGGAGGTTTCCGAAATTAAGATTATATACATATATACACTAAAATTATACCATTTAAAGATTAAAGATAATAATGTCTCTAGATAATGTCCTAAAGATATTATTTATACATCCCAATAAGACTTTGTATACGTTTTGCAGGCTTATTTTTTTGTAAGTGCTCTCCATTGAAATTAAGTTATTCCTTCCAATGTCGCTTGTTTAGCAAAACTCGAGCTCAAAAGGAAGAAGCTCGAGTGTAGCCATTGAAATTCTTTGCGTCTGTGACAAAGTTCGTAATAAGTTCATTTTAAAATCTGTTACATTTTTTTGCGAGTTGAGTTCTTTTTCTTTTGAAATTACATTTGCGCTATTTTTAAAGGCAACTTCTGATGACGGCGATTTTTATGAATGTTAGATAAAATAGTTATTACTTTTTTTTCAAGAAAAACGTACTATTCTGTTTTCTTTTTTATTGCTAATCCCGCATAGGAACCTAAAGCTGTTAGCTGTATGATGTATATAATGTTATGTATGATATCTAATGATGCTATAATTAGTTGTTACAGCTTAAATACCTGATTACTGATTTTCGCAAGCAGCATTAATGGTGCGATAGATTCAATTCATTATTCACATCTAGATGCGTCCAAAAGTGGGATAGTAGGTTTTGTAGACGCATTGGTTAAAGTATTTCACATCTAAGAATAAGTACATACAATTTTTTCATTGCTTGTATTTTACTTAGCTTTAAAAAATTCTATGTGGTATAGAATAATAACAATTACAGTTAAAGTAGATATTAATATACAGTCAACATCATCTTCCTGCCCTTATCCAACTCTAAGTGGGGTCGGCACAAAATGCTATAAACATTCTGTCACATGATTTGGCTGCGTTTTTTACGACCGGCCGCCTGCCTGACGTCAACTTACCTCAGTCGTATTTTACGACAGCTCGGTAAGAAAGAGGGTGGTCTGTTCTACTAAACCGGGTACCACACGGTGGGTCAACTTACCTTAGTCGCCTTTTACAACACCTCGGTAAGAAATGAGGTCGGTCTATTCTACTCAGCCGGATACCACACGGCGGATGAATATACAGTCAACGAAAACGTTATTTATTTCATTTAAATTAAATGAAATAAATAACCACTCATAAACTTTTCATATACATATTGCACGTAATACATTTCTTTTATAAAACAAACTTATGTTAACTTTAAACAAAGCAACAACAGAAAATCCGTTCACCCAAATCTCAGAAGCAAACATGTCGAACGTCGAAGAATAAAGCTAAACAAGTTTGTGAAAGTTTTACAACATTTATTGAAGTCGCCCCAGCTCAACCGTAAAGCTTGCACACATTCAGACAAACCGTGCCGCAATATATTGTACTGCAACCCGCCGATGACTACTTTCCCTAATTAAAAAAAAATAGCTTAAATACGTGTTAGGAAACTGAATTTTACACTAATACAATTGTTAATGTATTGAGCAACGGTATTTAATTTTTAAAGAAACGTAATAAAAATAAAGATAGGAATGACAAAAGGAAAAATTATAAACACTCATGTGTTTAATCAAAAAGTTAAATAGTCATAGAAACAATGGAATATGGTACCAACCCAAAATAGCACTTATAGTTATTAACTTATAGTAACTTATTGTTATTATAGTCATTAAAACGACGCAGTTTTGAGTATTTTACACTCATGCTGCTCATATCAAACGGGGCATAAAGCCAGTCAATTCACAGTCAGCAATAGGACAATACATCGGCATTCTTAACGTCAGAGGGCAAGCCATACGCTCCTATCAAATAGGTCATAAAGCCAGTCAATGCTCAGTCAGCAATGGGGGGCAATACATCGGCTTTTTTGCGTTAGAGAGTAAGCCATACGCTCCTATGAAATGGGCCATAAAGCCAGTCAATGCACAGGTAGCAATAGGGAAATACAACGGCATTTTCTAAGTAAGAGGGCAAGCCATGCGCTCCTATTAACTAAACCATAAAGCCAATCAATACGCAGTAAGTAATGGGGGCAATATATCAGCATTCTTTGCATGAGAGGGCAAACCATACACTTCTAGAGTAATAATTATTTTGCTATAATCCGCGATGAAGTAAAATAGAAAATATATATAATGCTAATGCTAAATGTAGATGATGAAAATATATATAATGCTAAACACTAAATGTAGATCTATATTTAGCATTATATATATTTTCTGTTAAGGATCTCCGCAAAGTAACGTCTACTTCTAAAATTATCCGTACACTCCTATCAAGTCAGCAACATCAAGGGCTTTACATCGGCATTCATTACGTTAGAGGGCAAGCCATATGCTCCTATCAAACTGTTCATGAATCCATGCAATCCACAGTCAGCAATAGGGCAATACATTGGCATTAATTACGTAAGAGGGCAAGCTGAGATCCATTTCTCTACCGTGATGGAGATATGTCTAGTTGTCTCCTTTTACATTGACATCCCTAGGTAATGAGAACCCTTGATAAAGTAGTAAAATTTGTGAGCTCTGTGTACGTTGATATGGTTGCTATAAGCAGTTCTAATTAAGATTAGAACAATTAATTACTGTATAATATGATAGACCAACTTATCATGTTCATAATCAAACACAAGCGATCATTAGTTAAAAGAAAATATTGTAGAATGAAGAAAATAATAGAACGACTATAAAATTTTACACCGGAAGTTAATGGTCATATAATTAACACTTGAATACAAATTAATAAGCGTTTACCTTAATAAGCTGTAATCACGTCTATTACGTTGTATAACAAGAATAGTTATTTAACCGAGTACAATATGACGCTTGTTTTTAAAAGCACGCAATTTGTACGTGGCCTTCTCAACTTGGCCGTGCAGCGTTGTGTCGAGTACTAGCTAAACTACTTAACAAAGTATCATAACATTAACTGCCTTGTATTAGTAGACACTAGAGAACTTACACATAAATAATTCTAGCTTATATTAGTTCCTAACTTATCCTAGGTTGTTTGTCTATGCTAATAAAATGGCAACATAAATATGTCGAGATTTAAATATTTTTGTTAGTACTACGTATATTAGTTAACATATATTATGTGGTAGATATCTGCGAATTCATTCGCGCAAACTTAAACGTCAAAGTACCCTCAATAATGATTGAGATGTATTAATAAGCTTATGCCAGCAGTGCCAATTTATCGTATCTCAAGATCCTTCAGAGTGAAAGCAGTTATTTTATGACCATAATTATTAGCAGATCATTTATATAATATTTTACTTTGTATATAATAATATAAAGAATTATAAAACAATAGGCGATGTATATAATAGACAAAGTAGGAACCGACATAAGCTTGCGGCCCCTGCTTTGCGCCTTGAAAAAGTACGTAAGTCGTTTGTGGGTTTGGGTATAAGATTCTATAATAAAATTCCACAATCAATTTTAACTTTGCCATTACAGCAGTTTAAAAACACTATTAAGGAGAGGCTGATACAGAAAGCCTACTATACTGTTGAGGATTATTTAGACGATAAAAATGCGTGGATATAAATATTGTTCGACCCTGTACAAGATAGAAACATTAAATGTAACTAGCATTAAGAATTGTATTTTTAAAAAGAGCAACCGCCGAGTTTCTTACTGGCTCTTCTCGGTAGGAACAGCTTTCCGAACCAGCAGTAGAGTTGACGATTCAAAAGCACTTGTATACAAGTTTATTTGAATAAAGAATATTTTGAATTTGGATTTGAATTTAAAAAGACTGATTCTAAAACTAATTATATTCAATTCTTCTTTGTTAATTTGCCGTATGATATCCGGCTGATTAGAATAGACCACCCTCAATTCTTACCGAGGTGTCGTAAAAGGCAACTAACGTAAGCTGCCGTGTGGTATCCGGCTGAATAGAATAGACCACCCGCTTTCTTACTGAAGTGTCGTAAAAGACGATTAAGGTGAGTTGACGTCAGACAGGCGGCCGATCGTAAATACATAACCAAATCATGTCACATGTTTATAATATGTTGTGCCGCCCCCACTTAGAGTGGGATGAGGGCAAGAGGATGATTTTCTTTGTTAATTAATTAGATTTTTATAGGATGTTTTTTCATACGCCTATTATATCCATAATCGTATTAGTATTTAATTAAGTAATTTACTCATATCCTCGAAAGTAACAAGATTCACTAGTAATGTATTTTGCAAGATATAGCTCGGGCTGAGGTAAAGAGAATTTGATATTATCACTATTAGGTTAAGCTTTTAATCCGTATTCAGTTATTCTACCAGAGTTGGGAAATGGGAATATTGTATTATAGTTGATTCCGCACTTGAAATAACACCTATGACAGGTCCCGGTGGAGTAACACTATGCTTCGTTATTCTGATTGTTTGCTACTTTTGTTCTATTGTTTGTAGTTTGATTTCATATTTAACTTAACTGAAACTTTAGTTTTTAATTAACTCTTGATTTTGAATAAAGTAAGTAAGTAAGTAACAGCCTGTTACTATCCCACTGCTGGGCATAGGCCTCCTCTCTCCATTTTTGGAGAGAAGGGTTGGAGCTAAGACCTACCACGCTGCTCCAATGCGGATTGGTAGGTTACACATATCCCCAGAATTTTCTAAAGATATGCAGGTTTCCTCACGATGTTTTCCTTCACCGAAAAGCGTGTGATAAATTGCAATTATCAATTAGACACATAAGTTTTAATAGAAAAACTCATTGGTATCTGCCCGGGTTTGAACCCATGATCGTCACTAGAGATTCACACGGTCGCACCGCTAGGCCATCACAGCTTTTGAATAAAAGTTTGAGTGATTTGAATGAACTTTTTAAATTTTTTTATATAATTATTCATAATCAATCAATTAATCTGCTATATAAATAGTAAAGATATAAAGAAACATTAAAATTTAACCAACAATATCATCGACAACTGGCTTAGTGGCTTAGTAGTTAATATCTTTATAATGTTAAAATTTTATATTTTTCAACACGTAAAGTCAATTTCAAATTTTTTGGAAAGAACACCTGAAAATCTTTGAGATATTTTTTTTTTCTTTAAAATATATTCAAGATACATAAAATATTATATTTAATGTATTAAAATAAATTATTATGCCTTTTCACGAATAGCCTTGAAGGACATGTTAGTTATTAAACCACACGAAAACCACGCAATGACCTCGTAAAATAGATTGACACAGTAAAGCTGGAGAACTTACCAAGAGCTAGGAATCTCATACCCTTAACAGAAGAAATCTACTCTGCTTAATTCTGCTAAAAGCCGTAAAAACTTGCGGAACATCGTGTAACACAAACTGAAGTCATTACCACAATGAAAGCTAAAGGACATTTGCGATTCGATGCGAAGATAAAACGAAGTTTTACTTTTCATTGCTTTAATGATTCAATGCTGTGTATCAGAATAATATTCAATAACAAAAAATCAGAGCTTATGAGGTAAGGTTAAAATTTTTAAAACATTCC
This sequence comes from Morpho achilles, assembly GCA_947086495.1. Lineage (NCBI taxonomy): Eukaryota > Metazoa > Arthropoda > Insecta > Lepidoptera > Nymphalidae > Morpho > Morpho achilles. The sequence continues at coordinate 13,417,596 of CAMTZB010000019.1, forward strand.
AGTTTGTGTCATAATTACTCACCGCTTCCCTTATAAACGGCTTTTTATTACATCCTACTTCGTACTAATATTATGAATGCGAAAATTTGTAAGTATGGATGTATGTTTATTGGTCTTTCACGGCGAATCCGCTGAACCTATATCGCTCAAATTTGGCACAATTATTCCTTATACACCGGGGTATCATATAGGCTATAGAAATTCTATTTATATTAATAGGATGACGCGACAATAGTCCACGGGAACGTAATTGCGGGTAAAGCTAGTTAAGTATATATTAAATATATATAACAAATATGTATACTGCGTATTTATGTACAAGTATATTACAGATATAAATTAGGTAACATTTTTATCTTAAAGATAAAAATCTTTAAGAATAAAATATTTGAAGACAGACGCAATTACTGAATTGCGAGCAATTCCTTTAAATATTCAGAGGACAATAATCATTAAAAGCTTTCTACGAATTCAAACTTTTAAGTAATCCTATTTTATAAATTTTCAGCTTATCGACAAAACCTGTACATAAAAGTTACCTTTTCAGGTAGAAAGGTTCCGAACATTCGTTTCTCTCCTTTGTATTTTACCGGTAATTTAGTAAACCGTTTTCGGAACGGGGTCATAAAACAAACGATCTTTACTGGAGTTACACCGATGTCTGGGAGTGCTACGAGTCTGGTACTTTAAATAGAGTACTTAATAGTGTCACACCGGTAAATCCGAGGATTGACCGTCGCTTGCCCAAAACGAATGTAGGTCACTGGAGAATTTTTAACATGAAAAGATTAAATATTTTCCATTCTTTCACATGTATGTATGTAAATTTCTAAAATCTAATTTTATTTAAAAGTATATTTGAAGAGACTAAGAAATACCAGCTGGAATGTTGGAAGTGTTAAAGCTTTATTGAAGGACCGACGCTATTATAACCTTTTTTCTTAATAAGAGAATATTCCTTAGAACACCGTATAGTATCAGGCTGAGTAGAATAAAACATCTTCATTTCTTAACGAGGTGTCGTAAAAAGCGACTAAGGTAAGTTGACCCACCGTGTGGAATCCTATTGAGTAGAATAGACGACCCTCTTTCTTACCAAGGTGTCGTAAAATTCGACAAAGGTAAGTTGTCCTCAGGCTGGTCGTAAAATAAATAACTAAAACATGTTATGCCGACCCCACTTAAAGTGGGATAAGGGCAGGAGAATGAGGATTATTTTATTATATGCTTAGATATAACAGAGGTTAGATACCTTAATTCAACAGAAACATGTACCACTTCGCTCGGGAAATAAATTAAATACAAATAATAACTTTTATGATAACCTTTTTAATAATAACCTTGTAATCAATTAACAATCTTGGACAAGATAGATAACCTGCATATACAATCTCAATACTAATAGCAAATCTCATGTAATCTACCAAATACGCCCGCGCCCCGGCCGACAGGAAATAATGAAATCAGTTTGATTTATTAGCTAAATGGAATGCTTATTAGACTGTGTATCAGAACAAGGATTAGCTTCTGTGGCATCTGGGCAGACTATATATTGTCTTCAGAATTAAACTGTACGTTCCATTATATAAATTTTTGGTATTACTAAACCATTTAAATTATAAAATATCTGGGTGAGCTCGGTAATTTTTATACAAAATAAAAAAAGAAACTTAAAAAGAAAAAAATAGTTATTAAGTTGGGGATCGATCCTAGGAATTTACATTTCTCGAGACTGCCCGTTCCCCGAATAAGCTACGCTGACTTGACAGTTTGTGGCAAAAATTCAATTCAATATAAGTTTTAGTATTTTTTAATGCCCAAAAACAGGGGTAAACGATTTTTTTTATTACATAAAACCTAGCTAGTTCGATTTTTCTCCGCCAAAACACCCTACAAGCTTAATTTCAGGAAAATCGTTGGAGCCGTTTGGAATATTATCTAATATAATGCCGTCAGAATACTGAAATTTCAAAAAATGGTACTTCACATATAAATGTCGTGAAAGCATAGTACAGATTGTTTCTATTTTATAATAAACCGTCGGTTTTGGTGCAACCCATATCATTTCAATACATTTTTTCATAAATAATAAATGATATAAACCAGATGGATTATAAATATTATTCCCACAGCAATGTAGTAACTGAATTTCACAGCGTAAAGCTTCGCTTGCAATATAATAAAAATACATTCATCCTAACCTTCACCAAGATTGCAGACACTATGCAGCAAAGTTAAACCGTCGACGCTGAGACAAAGAATCTTAATTATTTTAAGCTGAACAAGGACTTCGTTATTTTGTAGTTTGGTCCGAGAGTATTTATTTTATTGCATCAGCAAGAACTGGCTTAACGGACGGGTGTTATCATTTTAGAGATTGTCTCGTCGCACGATTTCAGCACGTAACTCTCGTCTCTTAGGGAAAATTAAAACTTAATAATTTATAGAATTACATAATACAAAACTAATGAATATATTATTTTACTATAATTCGCGATAAACGAAACTGTATGTAATGCTAAAAGTAGAGTGTACTATTCGTTCTCATACCTGATACATGCAGAATTTGTAAAATCTCATGCAGTACCCGCACCGGATAACAAAACAATACACAAGCACTGCACACATTCATCGCCACAATCTTAACAATTTTTTCGCCCCGTAACCGAAAAATCGTCAGGAGATAGACTCAAAGCTTTGCGATTTCATTAGTTTTGAATTAAAATTAAACAAAGTTATTATAACAATGATTATTAACAAAAATATCTTCTTCACGTTAGAATATATGGATATATATTTTTTTTACAATATTAAATCAATTTAAATTAAAAAATATATGATAGTATAGCTGCGTTTGCCAAACAAACTTGTAATAGGGACGGTAATAGAAAAGACTGATTCTATTGCCTCATACACTTTCTACTTCGAGTATACACTCACCCAATAGTCGTGACTATTTTAATCGATAACAGTTGTTAATATCAGGTGTAAATCATACGATTCCTTCTGCGCCTTGATTCTTTTTTTAAGTTTACTCACATACTGCGTAGATAGGAGAAAGTACCGCCCGGGAAAATGTGGCGCCGAACCACGTACCATTGTATAGCAATTATAATATTTAAAGAGTACCTCCATTAGTTGCCTTTATTTAGATAATTAAAATAAGTAACTTACAGGTTACAAAAGCACAACAGTATTACTTCTCCACTTTTTGGTGAAAAAATTGTAATATTTTTTCACCAAAAAGTTTGTTTTATTACCATCTTCGTATAAAAATTACTTTTGGTCACTTTTGTTTTGAATACTAATATAGTAAAGTATCAAGTAATTGGTCGTTACTATCCCACTGCTGGGCATAGGCTACCTTCTGGGGAGATTATTTCGAGCTTAGATTTTTATAGACGCTGTTTTATAGACGCTGTTTCAATTTGTAGGTTTCATTTCCAAACATTCCAGGATTTATTTATCATTGATAAAATCATACGACGTTTGAATCCGGTACCATATGATTCTCCTGTGGTAGAGTCATCGGTCAAATATTCGGCTATAACAGCTCCTACATAATATTGTATAGAATAATAATAAGCAGAGCCTAGATAAATATGGGGAATATGGAATTGAAACTGAAGGTTGTGAACTTGTCAAAAGTTCGCCTCTTGGCTAAACATTGAAAGATCTTCATGCGAGTTAGAGAAATTTTCAAAAATATGATATAAGAGGGCAAGAGGGCGGGAGGTCGGCAACAACTTCGAAGAGAAATCGGTCCCTCGGGGGCCATGATGAATCTTTCACACGCTTTATCGCTTTGCATCGAGAATCGAACCGCCGCTCCTTACTCATCTCCGCATCACACAATTTATTGTTGCTGCCGATTCATAAATATTTTTACAGTAGGTATTACAATTATTAACGGAATATTTTCTTAGTATAATTTTGTATCGAAAGAAATCCATCCTAATATTATAAATGCGAAAGTCTGTAACGCTTTTACAGCTAATCGGCTGAACCAAAATTGATGAAATTTGTTTGACATAATAACTTTTTGAAGCTGAGATAACCCAGTGTTAAGAGAGTGGTGGGTTTTTACTCCAAAATTTCTTCCCTTCTCTTCAAAAATGAAAGGAAGGGTTTATGATCAGATATAGGATAGTAACAGATCGTTACTTTACTTTACATATAAGTTTTATTAGTGCATAGATATATTATGTACATATATACCCACGAACTAATATATTGTTGTAATGGTAAAGTTTTTCATTTTTTTCTTTTTTGTATTAATTATAAGGTGTTAAAAAAGAAAGAAAATAAAGGACTCGAAAGTATACACCAGGTGAACATATAGGATAAGAAAATTCTCATATTTCCTTCGGCGAATGGAAAGCTAAGTTATAACACATTGTTGACGGTATTTTAACATTAAAGTAGGCAAAGTAAACCAGTATTTACTAATAATTAAGTAGCTTTTATAAAAAGGTTATAATTATTCCAAAGTCAGTTCATTCTTTGCATTTTTGTAACTTATTTTTACAAAAGTAATAATAAAATTATTTTGCTATAATCCGCGATGAAGTAAAATAGAAAATATATATAATGCTTAATGCAGAGTGGACAATCGGTTATCATACCTGATACACGCAGGAGTCGTAAAAAACACATGCACACACCTCCACCACCGCCACCGTGATACACAAGCACTATATACGTTCACTATCACAAACTCAACAATCGTTTCGCCCCGCAACCGAAGCATCGTCAGGAGATAGACTCCACGACCAAAATCGCAAAGCTTTGTGATGGTGGTGGAGGTGGAGGTGTGTGCATGTGTTTTTTACGACTCCTGCGTGTATCAGGTATGATAACCGATTGTCCACTCTGCATTAAGCATTATATATATTTTCTATTTTACTTCATCGCGGATTATAGCAAAATAATTTTATTATTACTTTTGTATTATGGATCTCCGCAAAGTAACGCCTAATTCTATAAATTAACTTATTTTTAAATAATTTATCATACGACATATCCACTGTAAAAGTTTTACGGCTCAAATTATAGAAGCCATATTTAACACTCATGCACATGTTAAGAATTTTAAACGCTATAACAACAACCGTGTAAAAACTAAGTGCCTACTAAAACTAGTTAGTTTTATGTTATGAATTCCAGGTTAAGTGGTTTAGCTGGCCATACTCGAGCCTAGGGCTGCGCGGCCGAGTTGAGAAGGTTACGTAGTAATGCTGTGCTCCTAGCAACATCCTGCACACTCTACTTGGGGTTATAACTTCCCTTGTTCCATCACTTAATAGGCATAATTACAGTTCATTTAGGCAAGTGCTTACTAATTTGCGTATGAGTGTAAGCTTAAATCATTTTTATTTATAGTAATATGAACTATAATATATTTTTTTTAAACCTAAGTTCAAAGCGACATCATTTTTCCCGATTAGTATATAACTAAGCTTATTTGGGTATTGCTTCGCTTTGCGATTTTGTCGTGTAGTCTATCTCCTGATGATGCTTCGGTTGCGGGGCGAAACAATTGTTGAGTTGTGATAGTGAACGTATGTAGTGCTTGTGTATTGTGGTGGCGTTGGTGGAGGTTTGTGCATGTTTTTTTACGATTCTTTCATGTATCAGGTATGAAAACGGATTATCCACTCTACATTTAGCGTTATATATATTTTCTATTTTACTTCAACGTGGATTATAGCAAAATAATTTTATTATTACATTTGTATTATGGATATACGCAAAGTAACGCCTAATTCTATAAATTATTTAAATACGTTAAACTTTTCGAAAAATAATTTCAATAGCTACACTAAAGCTTCCTTTTGAGCTTGAGTTTTGCGAAACAAGCGACATTGGACGGAATAACTTAATTCCAATTGAGAGCACTTAAAAAAAGAATGGGCCTTAAAGACGAGGATGATGGCTCCCGCTCTTCAGATATGCTGATGCCGAGAAAATCTGTAAAATAATACCTCTCTCCGTTGAAATTAGTTCCGACGCTTATACTGTGGAATAAATTAGTATAAGTATTAAAATTTACCAGATTTGCTTCAACTTTTCATATTATATTTCTCGAGTGCACTTTATAAACTAATAAATGAAAAACCGTATGTTTTAAAGTTACAGACTTGAATATGGAAAGATAAATATTGTATTAGGTTTATACAGTACGATTTTAAAACTTGAGATAGGCAACATAAATCATGTTTACTTTAATGATTTACTAGTATATACATTTAATATAACGATTCAAAAATATATGTGGTTTATACAATGAGGATAATACGTACGCACTGTAATCCATAACTTTTTGCCAATGAAGGTGTGGTGTATGAGTTTACTTGTATTACAGGCTCAAACACACACTTATAGTATATCACTACACGTCCACCATCGCCTACAGCTCTACCGCTACTGACTTGGTGCGCTTAAGACAGTGTTATTAGTAAAAATTTCCTTTGGACACTAGTATTAGTATATTTATGCATAAGTATATACATGTCTATGTCATATGTGTATATCCCGTAAATAAATATACAAGACAATAATCACGAAATCCTAACTCACACTGCAAAAGGCAATCCAGAATGAAGGAAGAAATCTTAAATCATTGCGGAAGATTTCAGCGTGAATTTTTCAAATAAAGTCAGTTCTGAACATCAGCGAATATGTCTAGTATGATAAGTTATGAAAATTCTTCTTAATGTTACGCATTTTTAAATAAGTTACATCTAAGAAATGAGTGAACTTATAAAAATGCAGAGTATTTCATCTTACCTGCCATTCCATTTTTAATATGATCCTAAAGTCGACGACAAGGTTAGGTAGATACAGTAAATCATCCCAAAGTGGCTCTGAGTATTCAGTGAAAAAGACGTTAGGGGTACCTTTTATATTCCTGCATTAGAGCACTCTATCGACCGCATTAGACTACCAAAGCTCAGGGCGATTTAATGATAATTGACTATTCATATGTCATTCGAGTGGTCGACCGCTTTACTTGAGGATTTAAAGTCTAATTAAAGTAAAATCTGAGCCATCGCGGACGGTAACAGAGTACGTAATGAGAACTCAAAATTGCTGGGCAGGAGAGATGTAAATTGTTGCAATTGCAACCCTCCCGTCAGAAAAACAGCTTGCATTGGCAAAAATAATTAAGAGCATTAGTGGACTCTGAGAGCGGACTGTCGCGTACTAAATAGTCTGCTAAATACCCACCTACATTTATTGGTGCTGGGAAAGGACAGTATAATGGCGGAAACAATTCTGCCTTTTAGAACCAGTTCAGGGCATTTTGGTTACAAATTATTTGACAGCACATAAATTAGGTTACACTGTTAGTTTACCATTACGAACCGTATAAGCAGTGATCAGTTAATGATAAATATATCGTCATTTTAATCACTTATTATTTGTTTAAAGATTTTTTTTAAAGAACAGTTTTTAAAGCAATATTTATGTTAACTGACAAAGAATGGGATATAATTATCCTTATTTGTTAGCAATTGTCTGTATGAATTTTTGTCGTAAAAAGTGACTAAGGTGAGTTGACCCACCGTGTAGTATCCGGTTAAGAAGAATAGACCACCCTCTATTCTTACCGAGGTGTCGTAAAAGGCGGCTGAGGTAAGTTGACCCGCCGTGTGGTATCCGGCTAAATAGAATGGACCATCCTCATTTCTTACTGAGGAGTCATAAAAGGCACCTAAGGTAAGTTGGACCCGCCGTGTGGTGTCCGGTTGAGTATAATAGACCACCCTCATTTCTTACCGAGGTCTCGTAAAAGGCGACTAAGAAAAGGTTGTCGTCAAGCAGGCGAACAGTCGTAAAATACAAAGCAATGTCAAGTGACATGTTTATAGCATGTTGTGGCAAACCCACTTAGAGTGGGATAAGGGCAGGAGAATGATGATGATGACTCTATGAATTTTTATAAAACATGTGTATAACATTTTTTTTATGGCTGAATTATGTTGGATGAAAATTATGTGCCCAAACTAGTGTTGATTATGACTCTCGGATCCACATAATATATGAAGAACGCCTAAAAGAGATAGTTGGATTGTGAAAAATATGATATGGATTAAGATTTATAAGATAAAGCGAAATTTGACGAATAATAGGAGAAAATGGAAGAGAAAACATGTTGTAACTACACCATTGAAAGTGGGATAAAGGCAAGAAAATAACATATGTTGGCTGAGTTAAGATCAAACCTGTATTTAGTTTATTTAAATATTTATCACACCCTAAGCCTTAACACCATTTTTTTTATGACACACCAGCAAAGACTATAGCTATACATCATCCTAATGTATAATAGTATAAAATAAGCTGAAATTATTTCTCATGGTTTTCAAGGATCACGTTCTCTGCCCGTTTCACAGTAAAGGCCTATACATATATGTTTAATGGAACTTGTCTTAACTAGGCCATCCTACCCTCTTCGTTTCCTTCACTAACAAGTCAATAGTAGTTTCGGGTTCAATACCGCGTAGAAACTTTTCCAACGCCGATTTCAAATGCATCATTTGTTCCCTGTCACTAAACCACTTGACGAAGGTTTTCGTCCCGAATAGAAAAAAAGATCCCCCAATTAAATTGAATCACTACCCATGAAATTGTTTACCGTCGAAAATGAGATTCGAATATTATAAATGAATAATCATTGCTCAAAATCTACTGGATGCCGCTTTTATATCCATGTAAAACGAGCGTATATTGTATACTTACGAGTATATTGCCCATAGATCTGAGGTCCTCCTCGACACAACCCCTCCATCATTTCCTCGGTCTGCCTCTAGGTCTTTTTTGCTGCGGGATCCACTTGGAAATGGTTTTGGCAGCTCTAATATCGTCTATGCGTTCCAGGTGGCCCGCCCATCCGAGCCTTTGTGCCTTGCAAAACCTCACAACCGTTTCTTTATGAATCAGCTGATCCAATTCGTGATTCATTCTTCTACGAAACGTGCCGTTGTCTTCTCGCACTGGTCCGAAGATTTTTCGTAAGTCGTTCCTTTCGACAATCTCCTTTATCGCACAAAAAATAAGTTAGCGATTCAACGCGGAAACGTTATCAGCATTCTTGGGACCATTCCACTTGGAAATAATTTGTGTAGTCCTAACGTGTAAGAAATATAAGATAGACATAACTTTTTAATTTTTGTTGTAAATAAAAATACCTAAATCACAAATAAGCTTTGACCGAATAGTGAGAGAGTTTTATCTTAGACAAAGGTTTGTAGATACAAACCCGAAAAAGTCATCCATTATTCTTAAAGACGTATGTGCTCAATTAATTTTTACTTATAATTATTAACTTTAAGGTGATGGAAAATGTCGATAGAAAGATAGAGAATAAGTGGGATATGTTCAACCTGTCAATCCGTATTAGTAGAGTACACGTCTAAGCTATAATCCTTCTTTCTAAGGGTAGAGGCCATTGCTAAGCAGCGAAATAGATACTGCAAATTTACTTATTTTTATCTTATCAAGGCAATATACTTTCACGAATGTCACCAAAATTAAATTTCTATTTAGATATGCAATTGATTTTATAGCCTTGTTCTATGGCTTTATACTCGGTCCGTTAATATATTCTATGTCACGCTATTACCACTTTTGTAATGGTTCCGTATCGGAAAAGAATATCAAGCTTTTATTATATAGATTACCATGTAATTATGCTATACATATTATGAAAGCGATCGAAATAAAAATGCATCGTTCGTTCGCTTTAATAACTATGTTGGTGCGACGACAGTAGAAAATAACGCAATTTTCTTTTTAAAATTGTCACGGAAACAGAGAGATCAAAGATGTGAATATAAAAGCATGATTTATTAACTTATACATGAACGAGAATGTATTTCATTTCATAAGTAGAATTAATTGTAATATAATTATATTATTAACAAATTATATGAAGTAATATTTTAAGTGAAAATCGAGGCTTTTTAAATTTCCTAATGTTCCGCTAAACTTAGAATTTTATTTTCTACATTAGAACTTTTTTCCTGGAAATAAAAAACATAATAAAAAAGAATTAGCGAAATTTTTACATCCGTTCACGTAATATCTAAGGGTAATTATATATTTATGCTCATATATTTATATAGAAATTATAATTTCGCGTTTAATACAAATCTATTTTGCTATCCATCTTAAATATCACATACAACGAAAACTTGACGCTCAAAATAGAGACGCTAAGTGTCAAGATGGCGGCTACTCTTGGCTTGGTTTGGAGTATTTCACACTTGTCACTTAAGGTTACCGGAATTGAATCCCCGCTTTATTCGCAGCGATATAGTACAATTTAAATGTATACAATTTTCATTTTGACAATTGCTATAAGATAATAAATTTCATAATTGGACAAAACAGTACTTGCCCTATTTTTTTTATGTTAAGTTAGGACAAAAATACAGTAATCTTCAGTGTTGCAGAAGCAGAAAACTCAAGAATGAATGGTTTTAACAACCTCTTAATTATATTCAAATTCAAAAAGTCATCAATACATTAATATTAACAAATAAAATAATATAAACATGATTATTAATTTATATTTTAAATATAAAACTCCATCTTTTATGTACTTAAATTAAATTAACAATTTATTTATTCGAAACATATTACAACGTACAATGGAAAACTGAGGTTAATTTTGGCGTACACACAATTTAGTATACTTAATTTATAATCTATGTGTAATTATGCTACCGCAGCTGGGAAATGGGAATAATATAGGAAACTCTACACTTGAAATGACACCTATGACAGGGCCCAGTGGATTTACATCTCACTTTACTATTCTGATTGTTCGTAACCTGTTTAATGCATTTAGCATTCAAATGAATAGTGCATATATGTTGTAAAATATTGAATAATTTCAATTTTTACACTGTGGAGGGACATGTTCCTTAATTATAAAGAACCAAAATCTGGAAGTCCCGGTCGCTGAAAGAAAGTGAAGTGGACTGTTTGAGAGTTTTGTCCGATTAATCCACGATCGAAAATCAAACACACATTCTAGTAATATCCTATCTTACTCTCCTATCTGATTCTCTGGGGTAACTCTGTCGATTTTGAAAAAGCATTTAAAGCTCAAAAAAAGTGTATCAATCAATGTGGTTCAGATTTAATTGCTCCATGCCGACCTTTATTTAAAAAGAAAAAGATTTTACCTTTACCGTGCTTATACATTTTTGAAATTTGTGTTTTTGTAAAAAAGAATATTGATATATTCCAAATGAAACCAGAAAATCGTAACAGGCGGCAAAAAATTAAATTAAACCTACCGTTTCAAAGACTCACTTTATTTCAAAAAAATTCTTATTGTATGGCTGTAATAATATATAACAAACTGTCTGACAACGTAAAAAATATGACAGTTCTTAATTTTAAGAAAACTCTATTTAATTACTTATTGGATAAACTTTATTATAACATCGATGAATTTCTGACAGATTGTAATTTATGACATGACATTTTTTTATATAACTAATCTGACTATTTTTTAAATTTAAATTAATTTAATTTGACTTTCTTTTTTTATATAATTTAATTTGTTGTAATGTATTGTAATATTAATTTGGTAATAATTTACTGTTTGCACGCCTGCAAGGCAGAATATGTAAGACACGCTATATTTTAAGAACTTTGTACTCATATTCCGCAAATAAAGAATTCTAATTCTAATTCTAAATTCTATCCTATCTTACTAATCCTATTAATGTTACAAATGCAAAAGTTTGTGAGTGTGGATGTATTTTTGTTACTCCTTCATGTCGAATCTGCTGAACAAATATCGATGAAATTTAGAACGACTATTCCTTATACACCGGGGTAACTTGTACATTATTTATATCTATAATCTAGTACTACATAAACAATGTCTGCGTTAGCAAACATGAGGTCTCAGTTTTCTGATTCGATTCATAATGGCTCTTTGCGCTCGTTTATACACCACTAAACCGTAGTCTACCCGCACAAGAGGTACCCGATAAAGTTAAATAATTTGCATCACCTACAAAAATGTTCGTTAAACCGAGTCATATAGAACGACAGTACTCGTAATATTGCAGACTAATTTGCATATATAGGTATACTTTGTAAGAAATTAAATTAGTAATACAGATGAAATCGGCTGAAAGTGCGCGAGGTGACAGGAAACGGAGCGCAGCCAAGCGCAGAGCTGACTCAGGACACGATAGCGTTAATAATTAAACTCGATAATAACTCGAGCGTAACACCAACGATTCGAAAAAATAATTTACTTTAATACTAGATTAAATACTAGATTGTCAATTTAAAAATTATTACACTTGTATAATAAAATCAATCAACAATAAATCGATCGTAGAATAGTCCTAGTAAAGTAAAGTAAAGTAACGGCCTGTTACAATCCCACGGCTGGGCATAGGCCTCCTCTCTCCGTTGCTCGAGAGAAGGGTTAGAGCTAAGACCTACCACGCTGCTCCAATGCCCATCGGTAGGTTACACATATCTCCAGATTTCTCTAGAGATATGCAGGTTTCCTCACGCTGTTTTCCTTCATCAAAAAGCGTGTGATAAATTGCAATTATCAATTAGACACATAAGTTTTAACAGTTTTCATTGTTTAGTGACATTAGCTGATTTTTCACATTAATAACCTCAGATGACCCTTAACACATTCGAAGGTATATTACCAAAACTTAAACATGCTTGCTTATTATTTTAATTCATATAAGACACTGCTGTCAAAACGCCTACAATTTGATACACTGACAATGACAATGAATAAATTAGACAATGATTTTGTTGTTTGTTGAGTGAGGTAAATTACTATAGATCCTTCAAATTAGGTTATGTACCCATCCAGTTACCAATTAGAGTCCTCATTGCAATTAGACAATCTGACCTGATATTCGGCTATTGAGAAAAAGCCTCACCATTCTCAAAATATTTATCTTTAATATATAAATGAGTTAATCTATCAGGGGTAAACCGATATATATATATAATCCTTGTTTTTGGGCACTAAAAACTACGACAATAGGAATAGATACCAACTAATACTTGAGCTGTCAAATGCAAAGCTGTGATAGCCTAATAATAAAGCGCGAACCATGCCCGTCCGGCGCTTTTTCTTTTTCTCCTTTTTTTATTACATTTTTTTATATCTCTTAAAAAATTACCGTGCAAGGCTCGGTCATCCAGGTACTAATAATTAAGCGCATTAACTATGCAGTAAGCTGTAGGCATTTTTTTACACCCACTTAAAATGAAAGTAACAACCTGTAGTAAGGGACATCGAGTAAGCGATTTTGCACACTGCGCTGGGAGCAGAGCGACCCGCGCTATAATTATGTACCTCATACATACAGAAATGTATCATACGCCATAGAACCATCTAATTTAATTCTAGCACTAGATTTTTTTAATAAATATCGTCAGGATGTATTAGTTCGTTTTTAATAGCTTTTGTACTTGCTTAAGTCTACTTCAAAGGTAGAAGTTGTACATTTCTTTTACAGTAAAAAGTAAGGTAAGTAGCTAATAAATAGCAAATAAAAATCACATATAAAACTATAATACTAATTGATTATTACTATAATAATAGCTAATTGATTGATTGAGTAGCGGGTCTCATGAGTTGTTTATAGAGCAATGTGTAGAGACAAAACATATGGCAATATAGACAGGTGGAATCTACAATCTAGATTCCAAACTTTTTAGGTTAGTAAATTACAAACATACAATCTACCTAATAATTGTATTATATTATTGAGATTATTGTATACTACATACAACTAATATTATAACAAAATAAGCGTATATTTTTGTCATTTATATATCTAAATAAATAAATATATGGGACACTTACACACACGGTCGTTATGTTATGGCGTTGTTATGGTCGACAGTTTTAAATACATACTTAAATACAAATATACACCCAGGCTCGAAGAACCAACAAATTGTTTATGCAAAATGTTGACCCGCGGCGGGAATCGAACCCGCGAGCCGCGGAGCAGATGGTAGGGTTGCTACCCACTGCACCAACGGGCCAGTCAAATATTGATATATGAAACACTTAAAAGCACCCTAAGTACATTAACACTACAATTAAGTGATTAAAGCATTTTATGTAATGTCTCATTATACTGAGCTATCGGTAATAGTGGCCGGTAACGAAGTATTTAAGAAACATGACCCCAAATCACTGGAAGCGGGAGATGCAAAACGTAACAATTGCATTCTCTCCAACAGAAAAACAGCTTACAGCAGCAAAAATAATTAAGAGCATTAATGGAGGCAGAGTGCTGTATCGAGTACTGAATAGTCTGCTAAATACCTACCTACATTTATTAGCATCGGGAAAGAGCGATGTAAAAACGAAAATTGTGTATTTTGTTCCTATGAAACAGTGTATTTGTTTACTTATGATTCTGCTTACACTAACCAAGGATATGTTTAAAAAGCACACCTATTATAATAAAATTTCATTTGAATATAAAACATAGCATATAAGACATATATAATAAAAAACATAGCAGCGTTTTCAAATTCCATTGGTTAAAATTTACATGTCCCTACTTTATTATCGATGTTTAAAGTAACGGCCTGTTACTATCACACTTTTGAGCATAGGCCTCCTCTCTCCGTTTTTTTTGGAAAGAGGGATTGGAGCTAAGACCGACCACGCTGCTCCAATACGGATTGGTAGGTTACACATATCCTCAGAATTCTTTAGAGATATGCAGGTTTCCTCACTTTGTTTTCCTTCACCGAAAAACGTGTGATAAATTGCAATTATTATTAGACACATAACTTTTATTAGAAAAAACTCGTTAGTGCCTGCCCGGAGATTGAACTTGTGACACTCTGGAAAAGTAGCACGGTCCGCTGGACTATCACAGCTTCATCGATCAAGTCATTAATTCTCCTGCGCTTATCCCACTCTAAGTGGGTCGACAGAGCATGTTGTAACCATGTTGTGATGTGATTTAGCTAGGTATTTCATGACCAGCCGCCTATTTGACGTAAACTTACCTTAGTCGCCTTTTAGGGCACCTCGGTATGAAACAAGGGTGGTCAATTCTACTCAGCCGGATTACAAACGGCATTTAATACTAAAGATAAGTGTTTTCAGCACAAATGCCTAATATGACGTAAAATGAAATAGCTTGGAAGGGATTATATAATCGAAGACAAGGTTATAGAAAGACCGTTGTGTGTATGTTAAAAGCTGATATCAAAATAATCGCCTTATTATGAGCATATGAGATGGCAATAAAGTAAAAAATGCATATATTTCAAGACGATAAATTGCATTAAAACCAAAAATAAGCGAGCATAAAATAGATATAGCCGTTTCAAAGTAGCACAGAATAAATTTATTTCGTTTTAAACTACATGCAACAGATACAAATGTCTTTACTGCAAACTTTTATATTAAGTTGAACGGGCGCTTTCAATAACTTGCCTTCGATTCGGAAAAAAGCGAATACTAAAACAAAAAAGTTTTCTACGTAGAAAATGAACTCTAGCAATGACAAAGGACTATTCATGCTGATCTGACGTTTCCGTTACCTTTGAAAATGTCAAAGTGATTTGTTCACTTTTTTTAGACGATTTATTATGTTGGGAGTAGGTAACGTGTGTCGAGTTAAACGGACAGAGTTAGCGACAATAGCGGCAGTATCCGCGGTAAAGATCTGCCACAACGTCAGCAAACCCGTTGAAATTGTGATGAAATTCACATTATGGTTAATATATTTGATACTGTTTTCAAATAAAACGAATAGTTAGGAATTGTGTTAGTCAGTGTTGGGTAAGTCGACCCGCCGTGTTGTATCCACCTGAGTAGAATAGACCACCCTCATTTCTTACCGGAGTGTCGTAAAATACAACTAAGGTAGGTTGACGTCAGGCAAGCGGCTGGTCGTAAAATACGTAGCCAAATCATGTGACGACATGATTGTTCATGTGAACATGTTGTTCTGACTCATTTTAGAGTGGGATAACGGCAGGAGAATGATGATTTATCTCAAAGAAACAGTTCATATTACTTACTTTACTGGATATTTACAAATATCAGAAAATGTAACTTTTTTTTTATTTGCATACATACAAATACATTTGCTACTATGTTTTGTAAAAAATAGATACGCAAACCACTCACTGTTAAAATTTTAGAATTTAGAAAAAAATTTCAATGGTTTGGCTATCTTATTACTATTTACATATAAATAAAAGAATGATAGGACTTTATACCTTGATTTCTACTTGCATCTTGGCACGTAGGTATGATATTTATTTGTGTAAAGTTTGTCTATCCCTTAAAAATAACTTGTGTTGGTTCACAAGTAATTTAATTACAGCTGACCAATTTTAAGATCCATGAAAAGAGTGATCCATTTTTTAAAAGAGTGACCGCCGAGATTCTTGCTGTTTTTTTTTCAGTAAGAGCACCTTTTAGAACAAGTTTTAGAACAAGATTAGCTTCATTGTAGTTTGAGGATTCGAATGTGCTTGTAAAGTCAATTTAAATAAAGTGTTATTTGAATTTAAATTGGAATTTGAATGTAATTACCTGGATATATTTACTGTTGTAAAGTAAATCAGTAACATTAACGAGAGTTCCTTTCAAAAGACATATGTCTGGCTGGCTCCCAAAACGTCAAACCGAGCGACACAAAGTGATCGCGCGTTTACCGCGTTTGGCAATCTTTTGCTGCATAATGGTCGTCAATTTGTGCTCCCGTGTTAAGCTTTCCAAAGTAACCTACTTTAAAAGCAAAACTTTAAGTTGAAGTCAGCAGAAGAAGCAATGTCGGTAGCTCCATCACTAAATGGACATACGATTTAAGCGGTACAAGATCTAATAGTGTCGATATTCTACCCTATAGCTTGATTAACAGCAAAGCTAATTATCATGGGCTAGAGATTTTTTTTCTAGAACTACTCCAACCGATATCATAAAGGCGCAATATTCAAATAATTCACTTACTAGGGCCAAAGACGCCACAGCTTATTTAAAAATATCGTACTGAATTTCAAATCTCAGTTTCAGTAAGTAAGTACAGGTTCACTGACTGGGCAGTAACTACTCGAGGCTGGATCGATTCAATAAAAATATGAAACCTACGCAATTTCTTTAATTGGCATATCCAGGAATCAAACTCGAAGGTCTCATATTAATAATAAAAACACGTAAATTCTTCCAAAATTTATATTACCAAATAAATAATGTCTTACAATTAATGCATAAACAAAAATATTTAAACTCGACTCCAATGGAATGTCATATTTATTACTTTTAATAACAATAAATATCAATCATATTCTAGAAATAAGTAATAATAGTAGCAGAATATTCGAATATGTTAACCAAATACGATAAAAATTATCTATTGGATAATTTTATTTATTTAATATATTTAATCTAATATACTTTTACACTAACCAAATTTTTGGAACCAAATTTGTAAAGCTTAAACGAAACGATACCACAAAGTTCAAAAGTGATAAATTTGATATTTGTGTTACAATCGTTTACAAAACGTACATGATTTTAAGCCGATCAGTTGAATTAAGTTTATAGCTCCAATCAAAACTCTCAAATCATTCATCTCTTAAATTTAAACTCCACTTATCACTTTTTTGAATAAGGTATCTCAAACCTTCATCGCACCATATAACACTATTATACAGAATAAATTTATATAACAAATATATTCAATTCTAATATCTTTATCGATCCTATTAGAAAATTATTTTAAGGTACTATATAACAAAGTTATGCAAATCAACAAGGTATCCAACAACCTTACATTCCAGAACATGCTCGTAGATGTAAGTAAATTAATAGATATAACATGTGTTTAAAGTTATTTGAAAATTTAGTTCATCTATACCATATCTTATATGTGATATTTGATCGTCATTATGTGCCAGTTTCCTCATAATGTTTCTTTTGTTGCAAAAGAATTAAAGAATTATTGGACGAATTTTGTAATATATGATAATGTAATGAAATGCAATCAATCACCTTCCATGCACTAATATCAATTTGACTCAATGTTTCAATTACTTAAATTAGTTATATAACGCAATGCGACACTAATTAAAGCTGCTAGAAAATAAGTAACAACCTATATCTTATAAACTTTTACTTGATTTAATTTTGACACCACTAGAAGACTAAGTAGGGTTATGAAATTCTTTATAGAAAATCCATATAAGTAAACTACATAAATTATCAAAAATATAATTTTAACTTTCCAACTAAGTTAAGTTCCAAAAAGAAAATGTACCTAACGGTACCTCAGTATAAATACATTTAGGTACAAAATATCACAATAATTTAACTCTACGCTTAAGGACTTAGATTATAAAGCCTGCCTTGATAAAGCTCAATAAATATACACATAGATTGTGTATTTTTCAATAAAAGTATAAGAGAATATCTACTCAACATAGAATTATTGTAATATGCAATAAGTAATCTAGCTTATTGGCCTATAATATGAAAAGCAAAAATGAATGACATTTAGCATAATACGGTTACTAAAGGCTAAAAAATACGAATTTTATATTCGCTCGT
This sequence comes from Morpho achilles, assembly GCA_947086495.1. Taxonomy (NCBI): domain Eukaryota; kingdom Metazoa; phylum Arthropoda; class Insecta; order Lepidoptera; family Nymphalidae; genus Morpho; species Morpho achilles. Next base: position 13,436,203 of record CAMTZB010000019.1, read on the forward strand.
ATCTGAAAACTTATGTGCTAAATTAACATTCTATAATACAGTGAAGTGCAAATTATTATTTCAACTAAAAAACCCTTCTATTTATAGACCAAATATGTTAAAGTACTTCTGGTTTGTTTTATATGTTAGAGTATTTTTGGTCTGCGTAAATCGCTTTATATATAATGTTTATTTACAAAATGCTGTATCACCATATACTTTATAAATTATCTAACGTTAAGCATAAAATCTACGTCTTTATAATGCATTGAACTAGCTACATAATTTCCTCTGTTTGTTTACTATAATAATACTAGAATAAGTATATTTAATAATTTAAAACATGCAATTAACTATATAATTTTATTATTATTAGCGCAAGGTGATTATAATAAAATATTGATATATTTGTAGACAATAAAATTATTGATCTCAATCATAATAAATATATACTTTGTTTTTGTGATGTAATAGACATAAAGAGAACTAATTAATCGTTCGTAGATTCTCAATACAATATTACTAAGAACATTTGGGCCAGTGTTACTTAACCTTTTTTTAAACTTAGCTCTGTTAAAACCTTAATATAATACTAAGAATTAATGAACAGGACATTCAAATTTATAATACAATTTTATATACGTAATACATTCCAGTAATTTCTCAAAAAACCTATTAATAAGTGCTTCAAAATTTACTACAATTTGTTAATATTGTTAATTGTATATTGTGGTTGTTGTCACGAAAACAAATAAATTACAAAAAACGATGAGATTGGGAATTTAGATAAAACAGCTATCCCAGACCCAGAGAATAAAGAAAGAATACTGAGTTGTATTAGAAGTTCCATGAGGTCTTAAATCAAGCGTGTATAACAATAATAAAGGTTAAGAAACGCTGAGACTTAACTGATCAAACATTAAAGGGAAAAATTGGCGATTTTTAATATGTATTTTAAGTTTGTTTACACATTAACTGACTTTTTAGCGACAGGTACTCTCGGTGAGGTGGAATACAGCTTTTTAAACATGTCTTGTATATGATTGTCGGGGAATAAGTTGCATAAGGTCACTGTAATAGAAGAAAAATAATTTGAAACTTCGCTTATAGGTTACAGTTGGTATTACTGAGTTTAGTTTATAATTGGTATTACTTCTTACAGTTGATCTCAAAGTATTGCAACTATAACTAAATTATGTAATGCGTAGTTTGAGTATCTCGACCTACTATGTAATGGTTAATTGATGATTATACTATTAGTATTGTATGGTATCTAGCCACTCTAGTAAAACCTCAACTATCTAAATGCAGTTTCTTTATGTGAACTGATACAGGTTAGAAAAATAGCTAATTTTACTAAAATAAGGAATATTTTATATTCCATACGATGATACAACACGAATACCAAAATTCCGAGGAACAATCGGAAAAAATAATCTATTTGGTTTAATTTTAATCAAAAATTCAATAACACCTAAGAATAATTAATCGTTATAAAACACCCTTTATGTGTGATAATTATAATACATTCTCACCTTCAAGTAACACAAAAAGTAATCTTTTGTTGATCTCCTGCGTTTGAAACAAGTCGAATACTGTTAGAAGACCTCTTCGTGCTGCGTCGGTTCCAACGATATGTCTAAGATCATCTGAAACAATAATTCACTTAACCACTATGGGAAAACATTATTGACGGAAACATAAAACATGCAAGCATGTTTACTGTAACTTTGTTGCTAATATTGGTGTACATTTAGTTCATAAATGTAAGATCATGTTTCAAGCTTTTAGGAATCAAGCTTTCAATCAAGTTATCAAGAATCAAGCTGCTGATTCTTTTGTAATTTTTGTTGACCTTCATAGACTCTTTTGAGCATACAATTTTATCTAGTTACTGCTACTGCTCGAGGAAGATTCTCTAAAATTTCTGAAAGCAAATAGCTTGAAAAATATGAAGAGAAAAATTAAATCCGCATTCATCGAATAAGAAAGAATAAATATTTGTGGCGTCATAAATTATATAAAGACTGTCAAAAATTTCCTTAATCATTTTGAACTGTAATTACATTTACGACAGTATAGAATTTTGTAACTTGTTGGATTAGATAAATAACAGGATTTTCTCATGGTTTAACTATTCTTCGAAACAATTCTGAATATAAATTTTAAACATAAAAAATTTGCCAGTTTTATCAAATACATGACCAATATCGAATGCAATATTTTAAAAACCCAGTAAATTAGTATCAACCACACAATAGCGTGTCTCATATCGCATTGATAAAGCCCGAAACATTTGGCCCATAGCCAAATTAAGAATCGCGTAACTCAACCATGGAACAACCTCAAAATTCTATATTCTGAAATTTCATTGAATTAACGAAATGAATTTTTATGCTTCATTTATATTGGCTGCACTTTCATTTCCTGTTTAAAGTAGAGATTTAAAATGGGTTTATATTCAAGAATGAATATCGATATATTGTAGAATTTGTAATATTGTAATCCGCTTCGCCCGGCTGATTTTATACAATCCACAACCAATACGAAATGAATACAAGAGAAATTTGCAAAAAACTTGGTTCAAATATAATTATCATATTTCTGTATTCCTCATTAGATAAGATAAGTATTTAAAAGTATTTATAGACATACATACATCAGTGTTAAACAGTCATTTTTACTGGTTGTATAGTAATGATGAATCAAATTTGCGAATAAATTAATTCGTTTTAGTGCGTACATTTGTATGTATTTGTTTGATTGAGGTTTATGAATGTACACACACCTATATGAGTGTGCGCGTAAATGTCAGTCTTTACCTGAGATCAAAAGTCACGAGTTACTGTCAACGATATTAAATATAACTGTTTCCAAACGTGTATATTTCAATACCTCATTATTATATACATTTTGTATATTTTTTTATACAACGGTTAAAAATCTGTTTAGTGGAATACCTGACGCTGCTGATAAAAGTGCAACTTTCGCGGCAACTCTCGTCCTTGCTCTAGTAGAGGGATCCCTTGGTACCACGCTGGGATTGTTTCTATTTGTCAACCATTGTCTAAAAACATACTTTTTTTAAAATAAATAAAAAAAAAGAAATATAGATCTATGACAATGATATTGTGTCCGATACATGTAATGTATAAGCTCGTTTAACACGCCTACATTGTGTAATGTGTGAATGTGAATATATATTACTGTAAGACATTTTTCACTGCACGTGATCTTGTACCGCTTGGATTCGGTGTCTTAATTCGTTTTGAGGCCCTTTGTCAATCTAGTAGGGATACCAATACTTTTACTAGTAAGAGCCCAATGTCTATTACTAAATATAAACATCACTATATATTTTGCTGCGGCATAATTTAGCTTCAAATTTATCATCTTTTAACCTAGTAATAAGTCTGACCGCCATTCCAACACCTAGTTAAATAGTTTTGTAAGTTAAGTACGAAGTTATGTACTGTTATGCTGGATTTTAATTGTATTGAACAGAAATCAAATATAAAACACATCGTCGTCGTAAATAAATAAAGCCGCTTGCAATTATGACATTATTATTATGACAGTCAACCCTGCGTACCAGCCGACATAGGACTGAGCTTTATGTACAACCAGACATTTGGAAATCTTTCGCTTTTTACAACCAACAAATTAGTCCATTTAGAGTCGTTTCCAGTTACAATGTACATAAAGGTGAAAAACAAATAAATAAATAAAATACTATAAACATATAAGAGAATTAGCGTACATATATTAAATATAAACAATAAATTAAATAGTTATAAGCCTTTCAACTTACTTAAACGTTTTTAAATATTGGACTACATTTCGTGGTGACGTCAATGATGAAACAAACTCCAATACTTTTCTGAAACAAATAAATTCCCTTGACATAAAATTTGAACAATTAGTATAGTATAAAAGTATTATTGGAAGGTATAAAATTGAATTAAACAAATTTATAATACATACTTATTAACACGATCAGCAATCATAGTCCTCAGTGGAGCAAGGAGCCTTCTACGGAGCCATAATCCTCGGATTCCTAAAACTTCTTCCAACAGCCGTAGTGGTACACTTTCATCTCCATCCTGAGATTTCATACAATTGTAAATGAACAGCAGAATACGTAAGATTGAATGCTTAAAATTACCAATTATAATCATAGTTTTCTTTGAAGGCATTTTTAGCACAGGAATCCGTTATAGGTTTATCATCAGGCATTATGGACCCGTGGTATATAACCTGCTAAAATTGTTGCATTGTGCCTTGTCACGACTATACAAATATAAGTAATATACAACCAGCTCTATCTTTGCCACTTTCTTCTCTCTGACTAATCCATCCACTGATTGGCTACATTAAACTTGTTACAGTTGTTGAATTTCATATAAAAACAAATTGATAATAAAATTAGTATAACAACATATAAGACAAATGAAACTTACATCTTGAATATCAGATGAATTTCCAACCTTAAAGTTATCATAATTTTCGCCACCTTTTCCTTGAAATACCTTGGAAATTCCTGTAGAAATAAATACATATCAGCTAATTAGGTATTACTATACAGATCCATTTTACATATATTGATTTTATTCGTCCAATACCTAGGATTGGTTGCCCTTGCTATTTGTTTTTAATTAAGATTATATTTCAAATGAAATTGTAATGTAAAAATGTAAAATTCAATATAAAATATTGTATTAAAAGTAAACCTTATTTACCGTCCATGACTCCATCCACGGTATTCACAAATTGGTCAGGCATACTCTTCAATGTTCTCATTCCAGCCTTAATTGAATTCACTAGGAGAGCGTCGATCTAAAAAAAAATATGGGAAATGAAATTTTCAAAATAAAATTAATAATTATTATGAATATATTCAGTCAGTTTTTAAACATGAGTTTAATTAAATTTACGATTAAAATTTATTTTAACGTACATTTATTAAATGTACCAGACACCTAGTTAAATTTTTAAAATTAAAATATGCGCATGATTATGGAAAAGCTACATTAATCTTCAAATGTTATATTTCATTTTGGAGACCCAAAAAGATGTATTTTTCGAAAATATCTTACCGAATTACCGTGCCGTTCGGTCTGAATTTCGGGACTAAGGAACCCTCCCAAATACTCCGAGGACAAGAGCGTCATATATCTAGCATCCCTTGAAATGCTGGTTAAACTCTGTAAGTAGTTATTTAGCATGCGTTTCCGACTCTCTAATACACTTCGGGATGTGTTCTGAAAGGTCTTCTTTGCAGGGAATGGCAAATGACCCAATTCCGGCCACTACAAATATAGAAATTTTAAACTTCATTAAATATTCGTAATTTAATTTTTGACAAAATTTATTTACACATGGTTTTATTAGGATAACGTTCTCTTGATACTCCTTTACTTTCAAGAACAATAAAAAATTATATAACTTGATAATGAACACTTAGCCTGCGTTTACCAGTCTACATCCAATTAAGGAAATCGAAAATCGAAAAATTTTATACACTTTAAAACTAGCTCAAAATTAGCAGCTATGACTATCTGTATGTTAATAGAAATTTGCTTGATAAAAACGTAAATTTTCCTTAAAAAATACGGTATTTAAAACTTGGCAGCATATATATGCCTATGGACCTATGTTTAGAGAATAGAGAATTTATGAAATGTGCCTTTTTCTTGTGTAATCCTTACCTTTTCTTTGATAGCCGCATGGAGATCATAAAAGTCGCTGTACCGCCTATATATATGCCAAACTTCATTATCACTAACCCTTGTCACTGCAATTGCATATATTCCAAAGGTTCTACCCTTATCTTGCACAAGCGCTAAAATAATTAGTTCAAGCATAAAAACCGGAAGAAAAAAAACGCCATCTTAAGAATGTAAATAGAAGTAAGTTATCCTATTTATAAGAATTACTATTACATTACATTACAAGACCGCTTTGTGATAGGCATGGATCACTAAGGACTATGCAGATACCATAGTATACAATTTTGCCTATCTTCACTTTAGCAAAGTTTAGAGAGCGTTGCATCTGTTAGTAGTGGTAAGGTATATGATTAAAATTGGTACGCTTGGTATCTGTGATATTTAATTTAGTGCAATTACCAAAAAAAGATATTAACTTTCGAGAAGAAAATGTGAGACAACTGAGATCCTATTTGAATGTTACCTGTTTCAATAATATAGGCTGACAGCGGAGACATTAAATTCTTCGCACTTTGACTTATCGCGGAGTGTGATAGAGACAGATTACTAGTATTTGCCGATTTTAAATTCGAAGGACCTAGAACAATACATAAAATCTAAAACTAATCTTTAGCACTAATTTTTGCAGTTCAATTTAAATAGCTTAATTAGCGTTTAGATATAATAGTTCTTGACCAAAGTTTATAGTTGTGAATATTTTTTCTGGATGATCTATATTATATAATTTCAGCTCACCTGCACTCTCACTGACCATTTTTTGAGCAAAACTTCCCACAATATCGGACCTTGAACGATTATGCCTGGTTCCAACGATAGGAAGGACTAAATCACCTGTGAAATATAAAGACAATTGTCTTTCCCATTAAACATATTTTTTAGTATTTTAAATATCAACATCTCATTATATGCCTTAGTAGGCAATATTACCTCATTTAATTGATAATAATGTAACGACTTGCTTGCTAGCTCAATGCATTAGTCAAATATTACATTGATAATGTGATAATACGAACTATAACATTACTACATATCTCTAAAATCATTAGTATCATCGGACAAAAATCAAACTATTATATATTATAGCTATAATATAGCTAAATAAATTTAGCAGTAATACCAAACACTGTACAATGTAACTAAAGTAAAGAAAAGAAATTTTGTACAACTGTTCAAGCATCTAACTCTTTCTTGGACTAAAATACCTCCTACGTTTACCCAATACTTCTCGATTTTGTATAAATTCCAATATTTATTACTTAAATATGAAACGGTTACCCACAAGTGCATTTAGGTATTGTGTGATTCTTGTTACTTAGAACTCTTCGAGTGAAGGAACGAGGAAAGGTATAGGATTTATTACTGATGTTGGTTCTGTAGTTCGTTTTTTTGAATAATTTTGGCAACTGGTTCAAACAATTTTTCATTATTCGTCTGCATTTGTCTGTTGATTACCATATGTTAATAATAGAAAATCAGATAACTTTTATGAATGATATGGTATTGTATTATTTAACTTTTGGAAACTTCGTCAATTATGGCAATTGTGTAGAAAAATAGATATTGAAAATCATATATGTAAAAATACAATCTAAATTTGAAACGCAAATAATAGTTCAAATTAAAGTATTATTACTTTTCTTAGCACTTACCGCCATATTTCTGATTTTCCTGTTTCGTATCTTTTCTGTAGTCACTGAAATAAAATTGAACAGTAATATTTTATCGCCTATCGAAATATAGTTTTTGTATTTTTTGATTGCTTACTTGCTGATTCCATTCGATGCTTGTTCGTTGTCCATCATAAAGTCAGCTTGCCATGAAGGATCGTCCTGCAAATAATTAATTTATTGTAATTTTTAATTATAATTTTTTACAAAAAATTGTTATACTAATGTAAGCACAACATATACACTCTTTTAATTGGGCAATTGGGAAAAATTTATTTTATTATCTGCGTAAAGCAACGTATAGGTTGCACCCTATTTAATTGATATTTGGTATTTAAATAACTTTTTATTAAAGTATAAGTATATAAGTGTAACTTTCAAAATTAAAGACTTTCTTTTTTACTATGATCAAATTAAAACTTTACTTAACATACTTCAGTAACAATTTAAATCCTACAAATATATATAAAAAATCAAATTATGTGCATGTATTTAGTTACCAGAAATTTTTGTAAGTAAAACTTCAAACTTGTTTGTACTTCTCACCTCTAAGGCGTCGCAAACACATTTCTGTACGTCGTCAAAGCATGTCACAGGATTGTTAGTAAATTCCTCACCCTCAGTAGTTATCTTTCGAACTAATTCTGCATGACAATTTTCAGGAGCACCTAAGATAGGCGCGCGACTAGGAGCAAGATATGAGTCGCACAGTTCTAACGCTGATGATCGCAGATTTTCAATTACAGCTTTTGATGTCTGAGATGCATCTGAAGTTCAGATTAAATTATAATTTAACAGGCGTCCAAAAGAGGTGTAAAAATTTGATTTTGAAGATTTGAATTTCTTTAAGTAAAAATCTTTAAATTCAACAAATTGTTAAAACATCTTAGGTAAATTATACAATATTTAAATTAAAAAAATTGTGACCAGAAGAGTTTTAAATATGAATGTGGATGGATGTATGGCTAGGGGCAGGCCGAAAAAAAGATGGATGGAATGTGTGAAAAATGATATGCATGTTAAAGGAGTGGCACCAGAGTTGACGAATGATACATGAGAATGGAAGAAGAAAACATATTGTGCCGATCCCAATTAGAGTGGGGTAAGAGGATGATGATTTAAATAAAAAATTTTGGTCGGGATAGTCACAAAACTTTAATTCTTTTTTTATAATTTTCTATTGATAAAAATTATTAAGGTTGTTGAAAAAAATATGAAGAAATTGTTGTAGAATTGTTTAAATAATGAATTCTTAACAAACATTCCTTCTTACCTGCTTCATTTAACTCGATCTCGAGTAAATATTGGGCATTAGATTTCCAAGCAGCAATAGCTCTCAGGAATTTTAACGTTCTCAATACTTCCTCCGAAACACGTTCAGTACTACTACTGTTTGATAAACCTACGATTTCGAAAAAATTATAACATCACCGTAGCAAATTTTAAATGATCAAATATATATAAATCTATCGTTTCAAATAATTTTTGATGTGCAAAATGAGATTTTTTCGCAATAAAATCTAAAAATTTAATGTCACTTAGCAGACACGTTAACTTGTTGTTCATATAACCAGTATTACTTTAATCTTTGCATAAATTAGACAAGATAATGCAATATTTATTTTTAATTATTCGACTTAGTTTTTTACCACCGCAAGACCTATTTTTAACAGGATATATTTTCTGTAATATTTTATAAAGATATTTTATATTGACTTTAAACGGTTTGAAAGTATAAAAGTAGGTATGGTTTTTTCAAGTAGTTTGTTTCGTTACTGGGGCAAACTCGTAAATAAACATTTCCATGAAAACAGTATATAAGATACAAAGTAGAAAAAAATTGCTATACCCTCTTGTGGTCCCAAAGTTGCCCTTCTGGCCTGAATTATTCTACATAAATATTGCAAAGAAGATAGCTTTTGTCGGTCTTGCAGTTCCCATTCCCCAGCACTATCTTTAGAATGCTGTAAAAATTGTAATTTTAGAAACATATCCATTCTAAGATTCGTTTTCCATAGTTCGTTAATATATTTGTCATGACTTCAATTATAACCAATAGCTCACTAAAACCAATTATGCACTATTTTTTCAGCTACTTTTATAATAAATTGTTTTCGTCTTCTGACTTTAAAAAACTCGCTCCATGGGATATAATATGACAGAATCTTACCAATTTTTGTATATCCTTCTGAACCAATTCAAGTGTTGCATCCAATTCTTCTGCATCTCCACAAGATCTTATAACTAGTAGGAATAATTCAGACGACAGGCAGGAATCTCTGCAACACTGTTTTCACATATTTCAATCACAAATATTGGAATGTAGTTTAACTTTTTTCGCTTGTTAACCTAATTGACATATACATATTGTAATATTAAGGGAAAAAATTAAATTAATGCCATACTTACAGATCTTATAATAGCCCTATTAATGTTGTCAGGGTCACTTAACAAACTGATGATAGGTCTTACAACAATAGCCGATAGCAAATCAATTAGAAGCAACTTCATAGCATGGCACTTCCAAGCTTCTTCCGGTGCTACTAGGTATAATACAGCTTCTGATACCTCACAAAGTAAGGCTGAAATGAAATTGTCTCATTCACATTTAACTACCTGACGAATTTTTAATGAATTTTATATAGCTGTTCAATTAGACCTTACAGCAAATATATAAAAGTCCAAATAACAGTTGTACAAGACATGGGTACTAACTAATTGATGGAAAACCTTCATAAACAGTATGCTGCCATATCATATTAAAGTGACTGAATTCATAAAAGTTGTTTTTGTGGCAAATTGCAATTAAGCGTAGTATAGCGACCACAAAACCCATGAGTGTGAAAGAGAACCATAACTTGGAAGAGCAAAAAAACGCTAGCATATTTAATAGTTCATAGCATGATAGCAATGAAATAAGGATTACAATGTATATAACTCAATTAAGATTAATTTTAAATTCGCTCACTCTAATACAAAATACGATAAGCATAAAAAGTTAAATACTCATAATGTACTCCAAAAATTTACCATACTCTTTCTCAGGATCTATGCAAAATGTATCTCGACAGATTTGTTTATTCTCCATTGAACATTCCAAATCAAAAAATAGGTCTTTTAAATTATTGCTGCTTATGTTCTCCGAACTACTATAGAATTTAGATTTCCCGAATGACTGAGAATCTGAAAGAAAGGTAATAATTAGTTTAATAAATAATTCATTTAGTTTTTGGAAATCTTAATTTAATACTCATAAACATTATTTTTTTTTAATCTAACCATCTTTCTGTCTTTACTCTATGTCTATTTAAATGATTCCAATGACTTTTATTTAATTTAATTGTAGCTGGTATCTAGAAAGGCAAATGCATAGGTCATTACATATTAATATTTATTATTGAATAATTGCATAGATTTTCTCTCTAAAAAATTGCACAAGGAACTAATATTTTATTTCATTCATAATTAAAGAATTTATTTCTGGAATTGTTGGCTATATTTAAAATATTTTTTCCAGTCCCATTTGCAATAACCACTCAGGTATGAATTAGGTGACACATTTGCAATAAATAAAGGTTTTGGCCCAAAAAAACAAAATCGTGCCCTGATACATTTTCCTGTGTTAGAATAATTAAATTACCAGAGGGCCAGGCCAAATCAGTTTCACTTTTATTCCTTCTATGTGTTTTCTTCTCTTCCTGTTTCTTTGGACTCTGTTTTGAAGTCCCAGTGACTTCTTTGGCACTCAGCAACTGTATATGTTTCAATCTAACTCGCGACTGCTTGAATAGTTTTAAATGCACTGTCAACTCCTCAGGAAATCTTGTAGATAGTAAATGAATCCAATCTACACATTTTACTCTAAAATAATCATAAAGATAAAATTACAAACATTTGAAATTAACAGAAAAAGTCTAAGCATAAGCATTCATACATTTTGTTTTAATAAAATGAAAAAAAATTACATACAGTACTCATATACTTTGGATACCTTATCTAATTAAGATACAAAGTAACTTGTTAAGTTCACTACTTATTGTTATGTTAATGACATTTTTATTGATATACTTGATCATTTCAATTACAGATAAAAATATGTTTGTGAAATGTTATTGAATAAAATATTAATAGTTATGGTTCATTTTACAAATGGTTCATGGATTTAACATAAGTCATATTCAGAATAAATACTATACTTTCACATTTTGATTAGACTGATTTTATTAAAAATAGATATTATATCTATGATGTGCATAAATGTATTATGAGAACTTGTAGAAAAATGTTAAATTATTCATTTTTTTTGTTTACCATCATTTAGGACAACAAAGATATGTTGGCTTAATGTCTGTTAAAAAAAAGATTTTTTTTTGGCAAATTCTATTAAGGAAGCAGGTTTAGTTATAGTTTATTATTAAGTTTTAAATACTGAATAAACTAAACTGCTTTTCTCTATACCAACCCCTGTCATAAGCAAATAACTGTTATAAACAGATTGTTATGAACAGATGTTAGAATTTAACAGGACAAAATAAATGGATGATATATAATGGTACGAAATGCAAAGGTACGAAATTAGTTTGTGGGTTTGGGTATAAGATTCTATAATAAAATTCCGCAGTCAATTTTAGCTTTGCCATTACAGCAGATTAAAAACACTATTAAAGAGAGGCTGATACAAAAAGCCTACTATACTGTTGAGTATTATTTAGACGATAAAAATGTGTAGATATAGCTACTGTCCGACTCTGTACAAGATGGTAATGACTTTATGTAACTAATTTTAAATATTATGTTGAAAAGAGCAACCGGCGAGTTTCTTGCTCGTTTTTTGGCTCTTCTCGGTAGGAACAGCTTTCCGAACCAGCAGTAGAATTGAAGATTCAAAAGCACTTGTTTAAAAGTTTATTTGAATAAAAAAAAATTTATTTGAATTTGAATGATAATAATTATAATTTATATACACTCTAACCTATTAGAAATGTTTGCTCCTGCAGCAACTACAAGACGTTTTATAGCATATGACGTAAACTGTTGGTCATCTGTCACAAGTTCATACCATGTTGTAACATAATCACTAATTATGATCAAAATTATTTCATTGAGAAACGAATCAACTGTCTCACTGCCTGTTATCCTATTGTCAAATTTTGGTAAGGGTTTCTCATTTTGAAATAAATCTAGGATCTGAAATATAACATAAATTATCAGAAGCATTACAAATATCAATAAAAACTCAATTTAACATTAAACTATTAACAGTACTAACTGCATTGTTTTAGTATGGTACCTTATATTCCTACTAAAATATTATAGACAGTAAAATGATATTCTAAAAAGTGGCCATTAATAAGTTATTACATTGTTTAAATTACATATAACAAATATTTTCTATTGAAATATTAATGAAAATTAACAACCCTTGAAAGGCATCAATTTTTAAATACATGGGATATAAATAAATAAATTCATAAATTTATGGGACACTTACACACACAGTCATAGGCCCCCAAAGTAAGTAACTTAATACTTGTGTTATGGTAGACAGAAAACTAGTGAATATCTTATATATTTTTAAATATATACTTAAATACAAATATACACCCATATACATATTATACCAAAACACCAAAGAAAAATTAAACTATACCTTTGCTGATTGTATTGAAAAATTTGTCTGTTGCAATGGATCATCTAAGCAGTCAATATCAGCTGAGAATACTTTTTTGTTATCATAACTCAAGTACAAAATTGTTAATACTCTGTGAATATTATAAATGTTAGTAAATTACTTATTTTTAAAACTTAATTCATCTATTTTTTTATTGTCATCAACTTGAAAGTGGGAGGAAACTATTGATAAGAACTATACTAATATACCTAAGATAAAAAACAAAGATGGAGCAATTTAATATATCTAAAGAAGACCGACTGACCGACCTTCAACTTACCTTAGTCGCCTTTTATCGAGGTGTCGTAAAAGGCGACTAAGGTAAGTCGACCCGCCGTGTGGTATCCGGTTTAGTAGAATAGACCACCCTCTTTCTTACCGAGGTTTCGTAAAATACCACTGAGGTAAGTTGACGTCAGGCAGGCGGCCCGTCGTAAAAACGCAGCTAAATCATGTGACAGCATGTCTATAACATGTTGTGCCGACTCCCACTTAGAGTGGGATAAGGGCAGTAACATATAAAATACAACATAACACATTTAACAAGTTTTTAAAAAGAAACTGATAATGTAGTTGAAATCTAAAAACAGTTCAAACATTTAAAATGAAAACCTTACAATTTTTTAAATAAGTTATATCAATATGCTCAATGAATCTCCCACTTAAAAAAAGAAATTGTGTCATCACAGTATATAATAAGTAAAAAGTTCTAGTAAAGTATGAATATTGTCAGCATCGCTAGAAAGTAGATTTCTCTATTTTCCTACAAATTTCTAGTAAGACATATTTTTTTAAAGATAATATAACACCGCTTACCCAATTAAAAAAGACACAACAAATGTTAACAGTGTAATATACAATCCAAATCCTAGTAAAGCAATAGTTATCACTGAGATGAGGCCAAACCACCCAAGAATACTGACAATCATTTTCGAATTATATGAGCAAACGGAAATTTATTTTATAAAATAGTAAATAAAATTCAATGAATGAAAACAAAATTACAAACGCGACAAAATTGAAAATAAATCACAATTTAAACGTCAACATGACAAGCATAGACTATAGCGAACCATAGACTAATGATAACTCGGTCTTTAATGACAGTTTAGAAAGTTTAACTCCAATTCACGCAAAATATAAATATTCGCATATAATGAAAACTAAAAGATATTTTAGATTAAATCAGGTCTATATTAGACAGAATTGTAACAAAACTCTAAGAACATCTGATTATAGAAATATTATTGTTTTCTTATATATCTCACATGCGCTCCTAAATCAGTAATTGTTTTCTTCGACTTCTGCTATATCTACAATAAATTTTATTATACTGTCACACGGATACAGGACGAGCCTCACTTACTCCACTTTAGCCTCCACTATTAAGAGTTTCATGTTTTATGTTTTATTGCCCAGCCACTATTTATTGTTCTTTAAAATAAAACTTCTCATAGTTTTAGTTACCCTTGATTAAAAAAAAATCACAATTAATACTCGATTTAAGATCGTGAAAACGATTTTGAATAGGAATCGTTTGAAAAAACTTTATTGTTAGTCCATCCATATCCATCGGTTAAAAATAAGGTTAAAAAAAACTAAAAGATAACAGAACTTCAATTTATTGAAATACAACACGACCACAAGAACTGTTATGCAATAATATATTTTACACTACTTATTTTTAGTAATACTACATAATTATTTTATTGTCAAACGTGTCAAATAAATAGTACTTATAATTAACGTCCTCTCTCCCCATTACTTACATATGAAATCAGAAAAATTGTGCACACTTTAATCTATTATTATTTTTGACACTTGGTTTATAAAAATAAATACAAACTAATTAATCTAAATACAGGTTATGGGTAATTGGATGTGATGACAATTGTTCTAATGATAATATCTAAATATTAATCATAGCAGGTAGAAAAAGAAAAAATTATAAATCGATTAATGGTCTGGAATATATATACATTTTACAATGGTATTATTACTAAGCAGATAATAAATAAATTAAGGAAAATACTTTTATAAAGTACTACCCAAATAGTACCTAAAATGTAACTAGAAGAAAAGTCAAGTACAGAAAGATTAGCGGTATGTTCACCTGTCGGCCAACTGTATTGATTAAAATTGATATTTTTTTTATAATTTATATTTATTATTTTTATGAACACGGAAATGGGATACATAGATCAATTAATCTCCAAAATAAATGTAGTCAAAAGTCAAAATAAATATAGTCAAAAAGTATCGCTTGCAGTGATCTTTGACAGGCAATATTTAAATGCCTTTTTATACGCAAACATGAAAAGACATTATGAGATCTATGACACCTATACTATAAAAAATCATATACAAACCATTTATACGAATATTCACAAAAATGTTGCCAATTGCATAAACATTTATTTAGTACGTAGTGCTGGTATATCATTAGTTTCTTTAGTTAAGTTTCTAAAAAACGTGTTAGTATTTGAGAGAAACGAGTTTTTACTAATCAAAATCATATAATTGATATAATAATGATCTCTTACGTGTTTATTATTATATCAATAATTACAAAGTGCTTAACGTAAACTATTATTAAGTGATTTACATACTTCTTAAATATAATTAGCACTATCCAATTCCTTTTTTAAATGTTAACTATCGTAAATCTAGACTAATGTATGTAACAAATGCATTAAATTCCGATGTGCTGCTATTGTATTCATAAATTGGTATCGTGGCTTGAGGCTAAATATAAAAAATCAAACCATAAATAATACTGAACTAATAAAAATCCGAAAATACAAATACCATAAGCGTCCGCTTTTATAATTACGAAATGTAAGTGCGTTACTGAATATGATATTTACAACAATTTTCAAAAACGTAATAAGGAAGATTTTGGATATTATGGTAACATTATGTCTATGATCATACTTGTACATATATATTTCCTTACAAAGTAAAAGGGAAGGAGGAATTGTAAAAGTACCTTAAAAATGTCAACCGTAATACATAAATATCCTTACGTACATAGTGTGAAAGATATATTTGGTAGTTGTCATTTTCTATATTGGGACAATACTATAGATACGAGATGGAAAATAAATTCTTAGCCCCGGTTTCCACTAAAGCAAATAGAAGGAGAAGCTTTTGGAATACCAATCAGATATCGTCATTTAAGCTAAGCGGCGAGTTGTGGAAATAACGATTTCTGATTGGTGTTTAAAACGAATCTCCTCTCCTGTCCGCCTTACTGGAAACCGGGCCTTAGTCTATTGGATACGCGTTTGATCTAATTTGAAGTAAGAAAAGTTAGGACATAATTTGATATAGGTCTTTGACACACATATACTTGGAATTTATTCCTTTTAAAGTAGTAATAATTATTCATTTTTGAGGTATTACAACTTATAAATATACTGCTATTATTACTCATAAAATGTTATCAGGTGTGGTCAAATACTTAAAGCCATAGAAAATTCTTATTAAGGAACTCGGTAGATGTTCGTGCAGCGATAAAACTTACAAGCCACGTGTGCCCAATGATAAGGCTAAGTCCGACTTTAGACTGTGTCAAGTACTTTTGAATCGTCAAATGCTATTCAAAAAGCCATTGATTAGGAATTTCGATCCTACCGAGAAAAACCAGCGAGAAACTCTGCGGATACTAATTTATCAACTACTTTTGGAAGATTTTATTAGTAACAAAATAGTGGAGCTGTACAAAAAAATTGCCTTACCTAAAAGGTATTGAAGGCTACATTTAGAATCAAATATATTACTATTCACGCATAATGTTCTGTTCGTAAAGTTCATAGTTTTATACATTTTTAACTATACGCATGATCTCTTCTAAAATCTTTCAAATGCTATTTGCAACAAGCCGCTTCTTCTTTATTCAAGTAAACTTGTAAACAAGTGCTTTTAGAACGGCTAAAATTTAGATATAAGTGCAGTAATATCATAAAAGCACATAACAATAATTGTGACGTCAAGCACCGAAATGGATAAAAAATCAATTTTCATTTAGTATGTATATACATTACATATTTCGTATATTCACAACATACAAAGACCCAATATGTCAAAGTAAGATATTTCAGTACGATGACTGAAACACTGAAAAAATAATTTTATAAACAACATATCTAAAACATAATACTTCATTTTTCCACTAAATATCTAAATTAAAAACCTTTCAGATCTATAATATCTAACACAAAACATAAAAGTGGGCTCTCTACGATGCAGCAAATTATACACTAAATTATACACTATTTTGATAAGCTGCAATCAATACTAACCTGATTCTACCATTAAATCTAACATAAGAATAAATAGTTTTTTTTTTTTGATGCACAAAACGTTCTAGTTAAAAGAATATGCACCAATTACGTTAATATAACACTCCCCTAGTATGAAAACATTAAAATAAAACGACCGGTCTTTCAAAGTGTCGTAAATATATTTTTAATGTTTCATACATACAAGTATAGCCTCCTTCTTTGCCAAAATATAATTCAAACTGCCTTCAACTATAAATACAGGCATATTACTAAAAAAACTAGCGAAATCATACAGCATTTAAAAGCTGAGGATACCTTGAGTAGATGGTAAATATAGATTCTGAATCCATGTTATATTAAGCATTAACATAAGCGACCTTTGCTAAGAAATAATGTGCGTTTTTTATATTTTGCATGCAATACATTTTGTAATATATAATTACAGTAATTACACATTTAAATATTAACACGCCAATTAATCAGATATAAAATATTATTTAAATAATACATTTCTAGTTAAACATCTAAAATGGGGGTGTCCCTTATTATGCAGTTATTTCAATTCATCCCCTGAATTGAAATGGGAAATTGAATATATATTATCCCTCGTCGATGCATCTGGTGCTCCCGATGCATCGATTAGCGGAGGGGAGGACAACTGTTTGGAAGGCCCCGACCTGGAGATGGCGCTCTCCGAGATATTAGCAGCACAATGTCTATAATAAATCGCAAGAAATATAAAATCTGAATATTCATTAAAATACACACGTAGCCTTTTTCAAATAACTGGAATTTGCGGCAAAAAGACTTTACATTTCAATTTAGATATATAGAAATCATTATTACTACAATGTTACTTCATAATTAATATATTTCGTTTTAATACAATGAAATAAAAAAGCATACACAGCCAAATCAGTACTATTAACTTCTATGAAGCTATTTATTCCAATACTAAATTTACACAGGGTTACCGTTGTGGACTGCGCAGAAACCATTGGAGATATTTAATGACAAGAAGTTAGAATAAAACCTTCATAAAACCATATAGTTATTAAACATACAGCAGAAGAACCATATGCACGTCTTATACACTAATAGAAATAATAAGAAAAATCCGCGATCTACATAACTCATAAAAAATACTATTTCATCATACAATGTATTTTAACACCTATACATTATGTCATTTTAAGTAGGATCAACTAAGATTATTTAGAAATTATAAATTTTATAAATAAATTACTGTATAATAGCGCGATACGCAAAAGGGCAAACACTGCAATTTGTTAATAGCTAAACAAGTAGGGATTGTTAAGAAGAAATGTATTAAATATAAATAGTTAGCAATTTAACATTTAGTGATTAAGTAGGAAAAGTAAAAAGTATCATTTTTAATTATTTGTTAGAATATTTTGAAACCAATCTCACATCAATCGCACTCACAGACTTATTACATAGAATTATGGAAAATAACCTTACGGTATCAAGAAATATATTAAAAGGACCATAAAATAAACAATTTCGGTTGCAAATAAAAATAAGGACCAATGTTATACTTATTTGCTAACCAAGTAAATAAGTGTAACATTTAAAATAAGATTTGGAAAACTCGTCCCGTAAAGGTGATCCATGTATCCCTTGACACGAAGAAGCAAAGAGGAACACCATTAGGTTTTAACCGAAAAGAGTTCGATATAACTGCATTACTACATATCACACGCTTAGTATTAAAGTGACCTAACTCAAAAAGTTGTTTTGCGGAAAATTGCAATAAAGCACATATAAAACTCGTGAGTGTTAAAGAGACCCATAGCTTGGGAGAGCAAGAAATCACTAGCTTTACAATAATTCGCAGCGTGAGGTCATAGATGCCTATACATTAATGTGTCATTTTAAGTTGGAACAACTAATATTAATTAGAAATTATAAATTTTATAATTAAATAAGGTGAGTTCATAGATGCCATTGAAATAAGGAATACAATGTAACTCCAATAATTCTAATTATAAATTAGGTCACTTTAATACTTAGTATTAATCGTATATATAGTATTTTCTCAAATAAAAAAAATTTCGCCACGATTGCATTTTTCGATTGTGGTACCATCAAGTACCTTCTTAATGATTCCAAAACAATTTGAAATGAAATATTATTAAAGGACCACAAATAACACAAGAAATATTAATTTCAAGTTAAATTAAAGACATATCAAGAGGAATGCCGTACCCAGAAGATTTCCAAGGTAATTTAGCCAAACACTAATTATAAGTGAATCCGAAATTGCTTACATTAAGATCAAATAACATTCGTATCACTATAATTTACATTATGGTACAAATATTATAACAAAGTCAACAAGAATATCAACAATGGACTCGATAACTTTTATATTAACAAACACTACGCAAACATTTATACGAGTTTGTATATTTTTACACTTATCAACATAGTTTTATAATTTTTATTTATTATCTGTTGTAAGTAGAGAAAATTATGCGTAATATATTATTTATCTGCCACTTGAATTATAAATTACTAACTTTTACCCACGACTTCGTTCGCGTAAACTATTGTCGCGTGATAGGTTGATAATGGATGGCGCTTTTTTGAGTCATCCTATTCCTGTAGGATTAACAGGATTCCTATAGCTTATGTTACTCCGGTGCCATATGTGTGTGAAATATCTGTGCCAAACTTCATCAAAATTGTTTCAACGGATTCGCCGTGAAAGAGTAACAAACTTACAACCATACTCACAAACTTTCGCATTTATAATATTAGTAGGAAGTGTCATCCTATTCCTGTAGAATTAACACGATTTCTATAGCCTATATGTTATTCCGGTGTATAAGAAATATTTGTGCCAAATTTCATCGATATTGGTTCAGCGGATTCGCTGTGAAAGAGTAACAAACATACATCCATTCTCACAAACTTTCGTATTTATAATATTAGTAGGATTCTCACGATAAAATTTCCTAGAATTAAGCAAGTATACTATTTGCTTTGGTTTTTTTTTCCTTAACCAATCAATGATTTAACTACTTATCTGTAAAATAAATTCAAATCTCCAACTACGGCCTAAGACAATAACGTGAATATCTGGCATTATTATAACTAATAACCACATTTCAAAGGCACACATACCTCAATAATAACGTCATTTCCCAAATTTGGTTAATAATAATAATTTATCACAAAATACACACAATATTATTTATAAATTTAAGCGGGAAAATTCAACTTATTTAGTACTAGTAATATCCCGCGTACATACCGATCTCATGGCAGTGGAAAGTCCAGTAAAAGTAATTATATTGGCATAACTATAGTAGTTGGATATATGGTATCGCGAACTTTTTTTGTAGATATTCTATAATACTGTAGAACATTTTTTTGTTCTATCATCAATAGTTTTCGCACGTGATGATAGATTTTTATGACTTATTCTTTACAGCTTATTACATTTTTATTACCGATCCCTATTTTTTTTTTAAATGTAATATAGCCTATGTTGCTCGGTGAAGATGCAGCTTTCCAAACATATAGAGCTAAACGTAAGAGTAAAATATGCTTTGAAATAATAACAAAAAAAAAAGTTATTTACCCACCACTGAACAAAATGAAGACATATATTTAACAAACTAATCCAATAAAATGTGTTAAACCCAGAGTCCACTATCGTTATTAAACAATATGCGTCAATGTCGTGAACGGTAAGAATTTACACGACATTGTTTCCAAGGTAACATATTCAATACGATCGTTTTCAGTTGAACATATCTACAAAACAATATGTCTAATGCAAAACACGTTTCAATAATAATCTATTGTTATTTAATGTATTGAAAAATTCCTATTGAAGCCGGCTTCAACTTTGCGTTAATAGACCTACGTACCCACTAATTTTTATTGAATCGTTTATATCAATATGGTTTAAGAGACTTTAACTGAGAAAATTAGGATCGTGTTATCGATAGTTTATATCACTATGGTTTAAATAAGAGACTTTAACTGGGAGAATGTATTAAGACATTTTGACTATATTATAACTAGAAATAAATATATGGAATCTAACATACAATAATAGAAAGATCAAATAAAAATTTAATTAAAATATATATTTTTAATTCATTCTTGCTTTTGGAAACATATACTAAAGCTTCCTCTTATTAAAAATCATCAATCAATTTTACGTTTAATTATCAAGTACGTATATTTACATCAATACTACCAGTTAAATACAATGAAAAGCTATAATGATATATAAGTATATGAATTCACTGGAGAAATAAGGAATGAAGGGGACAAAATTTCATTTTTAAGAGGCTTTATAAGGCAGTGTTATCAACTGTTTTAGCCAGTACGTGCAGTACAACCAATGTTTACCTAGGGAGTATAGGTAAAAAGTTAAAAAAGTGGCCATAGAGGCGTTACAAAATAAATATAGATATTATTTAATTATAAAACCTAAACTATATAATTAAAATGCCACACCGCTTATAAATTTTTTATCCCCGCGCTGTATATGTTCGGTTTGAATAAACCTAAGACGTTATTCCTCAATTCAAACATACACAATAAAATATACATATACTATCGCTCATAAATGATTTTACGACTGTTATTAGCAACACTCAAGAGAACTGTACAACTCAATCAATTAATTAAAAAGCTAAGACAATAAATTAATTTTATAGGTTTTAATATGTAATACCTATTTTACTACTTTTTTATCTGTTGTGTAATCCATATATTTTACGACACACGTATTACGTGTACCATAATTGTTATAAATGATATAACTATGTTGATAAAGTGTATTGAAGCTAGAGAAGAAGAAGAAGAGATATATTAATTTAACACCACAGAAGCAGATCTGGATCCAACGGTGAAATCTTTATATTGAGAGAACACGCAAAGCTGTAAAAGAGACAATACAGACATATAATGTATATAGTAAGGAAATAACAGACAAGTTAAAACAATCCCGTGTTACACGTAATAGAGTACGTTATTTCCTATATAAACTCCGAATTCCAGGAAGCGGAAATTTGGTATCGCTAAGCAAAAACTTTCTTGTTCTGAACAAACTTTAAATTGAAATTCTTGATCTTTCAAATAGCACCTCTTAAATCTCCAACCAACCAACTTGATCGTCTAAAACTTTCACGTGACATTCTTTATGAAAAGAAATACTTAGAATCGAATAAAGCATAATACTTGTAGTAACAAGTAATGTTATAAGTAAGAAATACTATGATGATAAATATTCCGACCGATTTCGATCATGGCGACCACTTTGTCACCTAGTCGGAGTGGCGATAATGCGCCTGGGTATGACTTAAGAGAAACACTAATTATACGTATAAAGGAGAGATTATATATTACAATTCGTTCGTATGATGCATATATTGATAATTTTTAATTTGATTACGTATAGATCAAACGGAACGTGAGACCCCGAACTTCTTATCGGCGCAACGCTTGAGCTCTAAAACACAGATAACCCACGAGTTATCATCTATATTGCCAATTAAATTATCCGTGTGATTATGGAATTTAATACAACAATATTAATACAAATCTAATAACAGATACATAAACAGTTTACCTGAAACAATATTAGTAAAGGATAAAACCAAAACAGATAATTCAAGAAATTTTTAGACTGTCCAATAAAATAACATTTTAAATTCAACCCGATGAAAAACTAATAAATGATATTTTTATAGCACCAAATTACTTTTTATGCGTTTAAAGCTTTTATCTATCAACTAAATAGATAAGACAAAATTAAAATACTAAATGGAAATTACCGCGAACAAGGTCACAAACAATACAAACGTTTAACCGAATTTTTAAGTAGGACAAGTTAAATAAATTATCTCAGTGGTACATACAGAGTACATCCACAAGCATTTATTCAACATCACTCTGTAAGTGTCATATTGTAAATGTTGAAACAGTTAATATTAACACCATTAAGCCTGTAGAAAAACATTCTATGATGCGTCAGCTGATCTGGTAATTTAGTAGGAACGTATTCAAAGGGTCTTAAATATATAGAACACACTGAGAAATGAGAAGCGAGCACCGGCGAATAGGTCAGTTATAGAAAAAAATATATGTATTTATTGTACATCAAACAATACAACATGTTAAAGCATATCTTCTAAACTATAGCATATCTAAGGCGCTGGCGTTAAACTTGGGAAGATTCACATGTCGATCAAACATACTTTTATGCAATTAAGAGATGTAAACGTGTGTAGTATTTTACTGCCCTGGCTAAATAACCCAGTTTTTGTTGCCAAATTTAACTGTATGAATCACAACACACTGAATTTTCACACCAAAAATACCAATGTTCTGGGACATGTAGATTGTCCTACTTCAGGATAAAAGTGTTTTAAATCTGGTTTTAGAACCTTTGCACCTTAACTTTTGTATAGAAGATGCAACGTTATCGTAGTTTATATTTGTATATCTCGTAAAGTAGAAAACGAACACTCGAAAGAAGGCTAAGTGGTACTGACGTACAAATGAAAACGTATAACCTCTGCATACAAAATAAACGTCACGCGCAATAATTGGCCGACATTTTATTGCACACGTGCCATTTCTATTGCATACTCTTTATTGTAATAACCATGGCCTGATTATGAAAGCAGGGTAATTTAATAGCTGAAATACATGCCGTGTTGTAAGGGCTTTTTGATGCGTTTATTTCCATAATGTTTCCATTGAAATTCTTGATAATAATTTTATTTTTAATCGACTTCTAATATAGCCAATGAAATTACACTGCATTGATACAGCCCCATTAATAAGTTTCATAATGATATCATACAACAATCATTGAAACATGTTATATGACAAATTATAATATAGTGTGACAAAAAAAATATGTAAATCTGTAATCTAAATTAAATTGGGTAAAGGAGCACATTGTTAGAATAACCGTTTCTATTTGTGTTCTAAGTAAGAATAGTGACACCGAATCAGAAATATGCGAAGACGCCCAAGACGATCTTATGAAAATCCAGCGAACGGTTGACTCCAAGTAGCAAATTCTGTCTTGCAAGGAAATCTCTTAAAGGTGTGTCCAACAATGGACCTTTATCAATCGAGAAGAAAAAAAGATGATTTACGGCACAATTGAGCCTAGAGTGAGATAAAAAAGCTTGAGATCATGTAGTCCTTATCAGATCTTAATGGCATATAGAACTAAATGTAGAATTTCAACTTAACACTTACCTTATCTTTAAGCTGTTGACACATATGCAAGGCAGCGGTTAACATGAATAACACGTCGCTGAGCCATGGTACAGCACAATCTGCCTGACACGAATCAATCCGCATTGTCCCGTGCACTGAGCTTAATTGGTAAGCGACAAATATCAGCTTATGGGATTGTATATAAAAGGATATTGCTAAATCCTCTGGAAGGTTTGGCGAAAGGGCCTTCTGAAAAAAATTTAGGATACCTTTCATGGTTTAGAAATACCAAGAGATTACATTAAGACTACTCTGTCGACGAAATTACTCTGTATCTGAATCTCTGTAAGACTAACAAAAGCGAGTTTTTTTTTAAACTGCGCGACTTTTTCAACACAATTTACATTAAACCGTAATACACTATTAATCTAAACCTTAAGAATTGCATTACCTTTTAGTAAAAACCGCACAAAAACTGTTCAGTAGATTGTGCAAGGCGATCAAATACAGACTTTGTTTTATAATAAGTCAAGATCATTTTCTTACCCTTATCCCCACTCTAAGTGGAACAATATGTCTTCATCTTCCATTCCACTCTATCATCCGTCAACTCTGTCTGTCTCTCTCCTCTCTCTCTCTCTCTCTCTCTCTCTCCCTCTCTACTCTCTTGTTTTATAATAATAGAAAAAAAATTGTTTTGTACTTTGAATAAATATAATGGACCTTACCATATTTCTACTTTTCATAAGCTCGTCGATTGTTTTTTTCTTAGGCAGTACTAAAGCAGTGCGTGCTCTTTGAAGTGACCCCAGTAAACATTGTATGATGTGCAACACTTCTTCCGACGATCTGGAATATTTTTTGATATGAGTATTGGAAAATACCGGCTGGTATTTCCCAGGTATTTTGACGAGGATTATTTATGACGGCATCGGTGTTTTACTATCAGAATACTCGTTATATAACGTGTAATCTTAAGTATCAGTAAAGAATTGCCTATTGAGGTACAAGAGCGTATGCAATACTCTGTAGGTATACCAAATCAGGAAAAAACCTATAAAAAACTACCCATACTTGGGTAGTTTAGTCGAATTAACCTACTATTAAAATGGATTATTAATAATATAGTTTGTAATTTATGATGTTTAAAAGGTTTTTATTCATTCATTTATCATGATATGTCTATGATACAAAACGTAGCACACAGAATAAAATTCACCAAACCGTTGAGTGAAACTTTTTTTGATAGTTTTTTTATAAATCTATGTGCGGGGCATAGTGCTATAAGCATATTGGACTTAACAATATTAAGAAATAATGTCGAACACTACGACTAATTGTTCACGAAACTATGATAGCAGATCATTCATCAAGAATCATTGATTAAGATATTTTAAGTTCCTATTATTGGGTAATATATAACCAATAATAGGCGATCAAAAATTCTGACGTAAAATAAATTCTCAGTTTCACATCCACAGTGTCATTCATCAAAGACATGAGGGATGGAGAATATATCTATTACCATTGTTTAAAAATATTTTTCAAAGAGATTTTAATTGCCAATCAAACTATAAAATTTCAAAAATAAAGAACTTCATAATAGAGAATTCATTTTATTCAATTCTAATATAATAAAGCTAAGCAGGGTGCAGAGAGATGTTGAATAACATCATCATCATCTATCACTTAGAGTGGAATAAGGGCTCTTACCCTTATCCTACTCTAAGTGGGGTCAGCACAACATGTTATAAATATGTTGTCGCATGATTTGGCTACCATCCTCCAACTGCCTGACGTCGACTTATCCTAGTGGCCTCTTACGACATCTCGGTAAGAATGACAGTGGTCTCTTCTACTTAACCAGATACACACAGTGGGTCAACTTGATTGATGAACAACATGTTGTTTCAAATATGTATATCCAAGATTACTTGGACTATGATGTGAGTAAATAAATATTTAATTAAAAAAGTATTGGCATATTTTCACCTGAATATATAGTGCTTATCAACATTGTCAATGTAACCGATAGCCTGTTGCAGATGATTTGCAGCATCCTGGATCTGTTGTAGCTTCCAAGGTCCATCTTGATTAATAGATGTCCGACATATAGTATGCATCTGTCTTAATACTTTGAAGCTTATATCCTAGGTAGCAAATAATGGTTTCTTTAAATATATTTCATTGTCAAAAACAATAAATTGTAGGTATTTTTACAGAGTTCAAATATAAATATATAAGTTCATATGTAAGTAACCTAATACTTGTGTTATGGGTGACAGACAATGGTGAATATATACTTATATATTTTTTAAATACATACTTAAATACAAATATACACCCAGGCTCAAAGAGCAACATATTCATTTATAGAAAATGTTGGTCTTTGGTGGGAATCGAACCCGCAACCCGGGGAGCTGAAGGCAGGGTCACTACCCACTGCGCCAACAGGCCAGTCATGAAAAAATGATCAAGAAAACAATTCTAAAAAAAAATAGTAAAGCCTGCTAAATTGAATTTAACATAAATAGACACTAAACAAAAATTCACTAAATATATTTTAAATGACTACATTATTTTACAATTTTTCAAGGATGAAATCCAGCTGTATTCAAAATCTTATAACTTACAGCATGTGTTATACTGTCTCCCGTGAGGGTAACAATACATTTCAATTGTTCCGGTTGAGATGTTAATATGAATTTATCTTGTTTTTGACCTTCATTCCCATATAGAGGGACAGGAAATCTATGTGCACACTCCTGAGAATAAAAGTAACGTTTTTTAAAGCCACATTACAATATTAAATTATGTCATCAACCTCCTGCTGTTATACCACTCTAAGTGGGGTAGGCACAACATGTTATAAACATGTTGTCACATGATTTGGCTACATATTTTACAACCGGCCGACCTTCCTTAGTCATATTTTACGACACCAGGGTAAGAAATGAGGGTGGTCTATTCTACTCGACCAAATACCACACAGCATTATGTATAGATACATCTTCTATATTATTGATGAATATAATATATGACAGCCTGTGCTGTGAAAAAGCTGTAATAGCTCAGAGGTGAGATCGTGTGGCTCTTTCGAGGGGTCATTTGTTCAAACCCCAGGCAGGCACCAATGAATTTTTTGGTTGAAACTTGTATCTAATTGATAATTGCAATTTATCACACACTTTTGGTGAAGGAAAACATCTCTACATCCTACATATCTCTTGAGAATTCTAGGGATATGTGTATCGTACCAATCCACATTAAAGCAGCATGGTAGGTCTTAGCTCCATTAATAATAATAAATTTAGGATAAAGTTAGTATAAAATCAAATATAATAAGAATACACATAAAGTCTCTTGTATCATAGGTGACATATTGTATCATAGGTTTTTAAAAACTTAGAATGATTGTTTGCATTCCAGATTTTGATGAGTCTCATATTAACATACATCACTAGCAAATTTTTAAAATTTGTTAGAATTAAAGACAACTCAAGCAAATCTTTATCTTATAGGAGACTTCATTCAGCAAGGATGTAAATTTAAGTAGTTACTAATGCACAGACAAAGTGAACTACTAAGCACATAGATACTTAAATAAATTAATAAGGTCATAAATTTGAATTACTATCTCATTACTTTTACTTACCATTATATGATGATTAGTCATCAAGTGAATTCATAATCATAATTATTATCTAAGACTACAAAAAAAATATTAAAATAAAATTTAACCAACTAGATTTCACGATGTTATACACTTTAAATAAGTAGCTTTTCGAATGAGATAAATGGATACAGACATAAATTTTTATTAAATGTAAGACGATCAAAAAAATAAAAAATACAAAAGGCCAGACACATAATGTATAATGTATGGTACAATACACCCGCACAATAAAAAAAAATATACTTACCACTAGTACTGAATGGAGTTGATGTAATATAGCGTGAACTTCTTCACGAAGAACCCATTCAAACTCTTCTTTCTAAAATAAATTAACATATCGTTTAATAGAAAAAAATATGTGACACTCAAAAACAGAAAAAAATATGATCCACACCAAATTTGAGGCCTCTTCTCTTTCGTTGTCATTCATTGCAATGTTTATTATTGTCTTAATATTAAAAAATTTCTAATATTATAAATTAAATTTCGAAATTAAAACCTACAATACAAGCGCCACTGTACAATCAACTGGATTTTTGACACTTTTTGACAGAATTTGACTTCAACACAGTGTTGCCAACAGTTCAATAAGCTTCCCACTAGATTTAATTTTCAAAACCACCAGAAAACCGCTAACCGCTAAATTTTCCACTAAAACAATTTTTGTTTTATGAAAGACAATAAATATACAAATAATTAGTTTCCTATATTATTACTTATAAAAAAATTAACAAATTAATATCACAAAATTTACATTTCTTGCTACTCGACGTATTTCAGATACCTACGAGCCAAGAATCCCGTTGGGTATATTGTGATTTTTGCATAGTTACGCGGTTAATAAATTCGCTCAGTTAATACAAACCAAAATTAATAATTATGAGCCCATGAGCGTTACTGAACGATGAATCCTTCTAACTTCTAAGTATAAGTATTCAGAAAAAAATATGAAGTGAGAAATCCCCGCGTATAAAGTATAAGTTTAGAAAAATATTAGGTGGAAAATCCTCGCGTGTAGAGAAACGTAGACGACTAATTCTTGCCGATCAGTTATGCCTACTCAAGCTAAGTAAGTATGTACCAGGTATACAAACTAAAATCCGCTTTTTTTTTTCTAAAAAAAAACCATTTTTCCATAGGAAGGAAAAAAGATAAATCCATTCAAAATATACATTTTTGTCATCTCTCAGGTAATATATGGATAACATACCAAAAAAAATTGTTCGTTTTACTAGGCAAACCACTTTCCGAGCCAATTTTGGACGTCTCCCGTAAGAATCGAACTGCTGCTCAGCGAGCAAATGGCACACCGACGAAAACAGATGACAGTCGGATGGGGCCAGTTCTGGTGAATAAGCGGTATGGAGAAGCATCTAACAGTTGAGCGTCTCTAAGTAATTTTGAACCTTTTTTGATGTGTGTGACGGAGCATTGTCATGGAGGAAATTAGCTTATATTGTGGCCTTTTTTCCTTCATAGCAAATCACAATTTTATTATCTTTCGGTGGTAACGGTGCACTTCGATAGTTTCAACAGATTTCAGCACTTAATAATAGATAATTATGCCCCGCTGATGGCACCATACGCGCAGCATCGTCCTCCGCCCGAAGTGATTCCGTCTTGGAGTGGATGTTGGAGGTCGGCCGAAATGAAACCACGGTTTTTTTGTTTAGGATTCTCATGAAATAGGATTTTGTATGAAATGACAAATAATGTTGACTCAATATTATTGACCGAGGTCGTACTCTTAAAAATAAAAATATGGTATGGTCATATCCGATTCCTATGTTCATGAACATTTAACACCAACCATGATCAAACAGCGGATTTAAGATTGTACACCCATGTATATATGCATATTTAAAAAGGAAAACGAACAGATATATAAAAATCATCGTGAAATGGAAATAAATCTAACTTTTTAACTGCCAATATATTTTACCAAGACCACCAAAAAAAACCACTAGCCACTAAAAGCAATATTTGGCCACTAAGTGGGTAGTTAAAACCACCAGTTTTAGTGGAAAATCCACTAAGATGGCAACACTGCTTCAACACCAACGATCAGCAGTTACCCATAGAGTCATAGACAGATATACAGACTATAATATTTTTAGCTTCGATAACAGATCAAATACAATTATAACTTAGGAGAAAATCACATCTAAAAACATTCACCGGCGTTAATGTCATTTGAAAAAAGCGTAATACTTGTTAATTAAATATATTTAATAAATAAAGTAAAATTTTTATTTTATTTAGTATGTTCACAATTTAGATTTTTATTCAGAGGAGAAATATTTTGAGATATATTTAATTACAAAAATGTTTGTTTAAGTTATTACAATAACGTTTTATTTTAGTTTAAGTATTAGTTGTCGTAAACAGTATTTAAATTAGTTTTTAAAAATAGTGCATATTACAATAATCAATTATTGCAATTTTTTATGTTTATAATATGATCTTATATTTATATGTACGTATTTACTATACGATTATATAAAGCTGAGGAGTTTGTTTGTTTGTTTGAATGTTTGAACGCACTAATCTCAGGAACTACTAAACCGATAAAAAAAAAAATTATGTAAGATAGTCCAGTTATCGAGGAAGGCTATATAACATCACGACAAGAAAAATGCAAGGGGAACAGCAATAAAAAATATTACGAAAACGGAAAAATTTAAATCTTTCCTTGCGTGCGCTAAGTAAACGGTGAGAGTTATTAAAAAATCATGTATTACAAATTTGTTTCCTTCTAAAAGTTCCAAATAAAAGTCCGCTACAGTATATGTCTATCTTTTAGGGTTAACCCAATTTTACCACTTTTATTGTTATCAAAATACTATCTTTTCGCGCGGGTGGAGTCGCTGATGAAATCTAGTCTTATATAAAAAAGGATGTTGAACTAAAAGTTCTGTAGGAATTATTAGTTTTATATTTTACCGTATTTGTAGGACCTGTTTCAATTTGACATATTAATGACAAAAAAAAATATTTTCATGTCAATGGTCATATATGGTGATTTTCTTTCGTCGTTTGCAAAGATTACAGTGTACATATTAGTATTGCACTTATTTGCTATTGTTGTTCAAGATAAGTCTTGCCAGGCTAGCAAAATAAAAAACCATAACATTCAAAATGGTATATCCCAAAAACTTAATAGAACTTTATAACAAATTAGAGGTGATGTGTCGTGAAGCTGGACTAATTGCCGGGTGAAATAAATTTCCTTTGTATACTAAGATGAACTATTATCAATTAAAATTATGAAATGTCAACATTTGTGATCATGTTTCAACTAATTTTCACAAGACCTCAACACATATAATGCTCTACAATATTCCTCTTGAATCATCTAATTATTGGTAAAAACCTCGTGGATATACGTTCAATAGTTTTTGAGTTTATCGCGTACTGACGGACGTGGCTGGAGACTTTGTTTGATATTATGGTATAGATTTCTCAATTATGCTGAAATTCTATCAATATCGGCATACTTTATTACTAAGCGTTACTTTTATATATGATTATCAGGTAGTGAACCTGCTGTTACTTGATAGAACACTAATTTCATAAAAATCACGTATAAATATAATTACTTGTAAATTAAATTTCAAACTTTTTTAGGAACTCCGGAAGGCACATGAAATATCCTTACACGATTTCGGCAAAAATTGCGCAGTTTCCTTATTTTCACTACATGAGAAATAATAATATTTGGATGTATTATCCTCTAGGATGTCTGGTATCGGTTTATGTGTTTGCTAAAATACATTTTTTGTCTAATTCTGAAGCAAATAAAAAGAGTTGGGTGGAAACTCAACGTAGAATTGCCGAAAAAGAACATCATCATTAAATGATTTGCTGCTAATGAAATTAAATATGTTTAACAACTTCAACATTGTTTACATAATATTTATTTATTTATATATACATATATGCTACATTTGCGAGGATGGCATTGCGATAGTATAAAACTGTGTGCATATGCCATCCTCATCCTCAATATTTGCTTCATATATCACTACCAAAATTGCTTTTTAGGTGAGAGTCGCACCGACACTAACCGTTAAAACCTACTTTAAAGTAATTCTACTACATTGTTTTGTGTCCGTTGATAAGGCATAGTGTATATTTTAGATAAGCGCATACTATTTTGGCATGTTATGATTGGAGTCTAGAAGATGCCGGCTATATAAAGAAGCTGATAGTATGAATGACCGTTGAAACGTTGCACTTAAAGTTTATAACTTTTTATCAAGATTTTAAGTCTGTACTAATAAATAAAAAATATTGAGAAGCTATTCAAGACTTCATGTGATACTTGAACTTAATAAGTTACATAAATAACATACTACATGAGTATAAATATAAATGCATTTATGTCAAAACTATAAATCTAATGTCATTGTTGACCTTAAAAAAACTAGATTCAGGAGGTTAATAAAATTAAAAAAAAATATGTTGTCACTTGTCAGTGTCAAAATTTTTATTTATTACCTTATTAGTCTGTCGTTTTCTGTCAAAGTGTGTAAGTACTTTCATTGCGTTTTAGTGTTTATTTCGTTTTTACAACATTTACGTAAAAATGAAACGTGATTAAATAATTTTACGCTATTTAAGCGTAGCTATGTCACTTATTTGTTTGATTAAGAAAATTAAAAATGTGGGTAAAACCTCAAGAAGTATTCTTAAAGACACCTTTGTGGTAATAAAACTGTTTATGTACTTTTTGCTTATCTCATATGTATTCAATAGCTTTGTATTTAGTTCATGTTATATTGATTCTAACAATTATTTATTTTCGTAGGGATAGTGACGAAACTACGTTGTACTTTGTACTGCAAAGAAGGAAAGGACATGGAAAATCAAAAGGTCTTTCTTCGCTTCTTGTGGGTACATTGGATAGTGTACGCGATACGAAACCAGCGCCGTACAGGATTTTGCACCAAACACCGAATTCCGAAATTTACTATGGTATGCTGAATATGTTAGTTTTACCTACATATATTTACTCGTATATATCACGTCAATTATGACGACATAGAAGCTAAAGTTTTGTGCTTATTGATGTAGACATCTAAGGCTCATGAGGTCCATGCTATCCCTGATGGATATCTATCCAGAAAGCCTTGAGTGTACTGGGGATGAGAGTGCTGGTAAATTCCTTTGTCAGCTATAATTTTAATTATACAAAGAGAAATGCTATATATTTGTAATCTCTACATTAGTGAAATAATTTATTTACTTAATCTCAACTAAGATATTTCAAAATATCTATGGTGGTAATGAAAATTAAAATTATTGTGACTATTATAATATTGTGTGTGTGCTTTTTTTGTGCAATTTAAGACATATATCACCTTATTTGAAGTGTGAGTTTATTTTACTTGTCATCATCCTCCTGCCCTTATCCCACTCTAAGTGGGGTCTGCACAACAATTTTATAAACATGCCGTCACATGATTTGGCTGCGTTTTTACGACCAGCCATCTGCCTGACGTCAACTTACCTCAGTTGTATTTTACGACACCTCGGTACGAAAGAGGGTGGTTTATTTTACTTAACCGGATACCACAGGGTGGGTCAACGTAACTTAATCGCCTTTTACGACACCTCGGTAAGAAAAGAGGTTGGTCAATTCTACTCAGCCAGATACCACACGGCGGAGTTTATTTTACTTGTATGATTGCTAATTTTATCATACTTCTGGATTTTTAAGTGGCAGGCACAGTAATATATATTATGGAATAGTTATTTAAGTAATAAACAATACAACTTAGAATATCTTACACAGAGATATAGTCTCATATGGTTAAAAAACTTATCTTAAATAATTTAAAAAAGGACATTATAATTATAAAACATATTAATAAATTATAACCACACACACACACACACACACACACACACACACACACACACAATACACAACACGCACATCACGTCGTTATTGCAGCTTTCGTACTTTCTGTACTAAATTCTGTTAAGCAAAATTTATTTATGTAAAACTATATAATCAGTTTGGCCTTATTAATAGATTAAATTTTTTATATGTATATTTGATGTAAATAGCTGTAGATTATATAAAATAAAATAAAATAAAAAAAAAATAAAAAAATTTATCATTTTTTATTACAGGGTTCAAATTGCATATTTCTTTATAAATACATTCTCAACTTCTGTATTCTATGACATTTATTTGTTTAAATTTATAATATAAATATAATTTATCAATCTCTTTAGTTTGCTATTTGTCAATTTGTCCTTTTTTTTAGTAGTCATCACATAAGTTGTTATTTTACCTATATAAGAATTTATTTATTTGGATATAGTACATATAAGTGGAAGGTTAGATAAATCTCATATCTCAAAAGTGTTATTTTTTTATACTAAAAACAATAACTTGCCTATTATTTTAAATCACAAACAGAAATAAATTTTGTATACATAACAATTACACATGTATATATTAAATACAAACTAACAAAATTACTTTTACATGAGATAAAATTTTACTTGTTATAATTAATTATAACATTAATTATAAATACAGAAGAGATTTTATGTAAACTTTACATTTGTAGCATTCATTCAAAAAACATTTTACTAAATTGAAATTAACATAACTCAGGTTGCAATGGTAATTAAGCAAACAACATTATGATTCATGCTCGTGCACCATTGCTTTCCTACAGATATTTTAAAGAGCTTGTTTTACAACCTAGACAATAGTGGTAACAAAACTGGTCTGCTGGCTAACACTTCCAATGTGGTGCAAAAAAAATTAAAAATTGTGTAATGCTTATTTTAGTTGTAGGAAATGAGCATTACACTATTTGTGGCAACGTAGAATAAGTTAGATTACTATGTATCTATCTTACAATTAATTAACTATAAGTTTATGAAACAGAGCAACATAGTCACATATGGTGACTAAGCTCTATAAATAAAGAAAAAAAAACCTCCCAATGTACAAAATATAAACCTTTTTAATCTTTAATCACAGAGAAGTTCCTTTACAGAACTTGTTCTATGTATTTTAAACTATTGTAAATATTACAAATCTTTTTTTAAACTTTTCCTTTATATAGTTATAGCCACAGCTTTGACTGAGAATGAGATACGTCAGGATTGGCAATGGCTAGTTGATAATGTGTGCCCAACTTTACACTCGTTTGATAGTGAAGAGGAGATTACAGAGTTTGTTTGTTGTAAAATTAACTCTGTTATTGCTACGGAACAAGAAAACTTAACTGAGGGTATGTAATATAACACAGATAATCATCAAGTTAGAATAGGCAAGGAATTATACACTAAAACTTATGAAGCTCTTGTGGATATATACATATCCACTATTTTGGGATCTTAGATTTATTAAAATAATTCATAATACAATAAAATTTTCATACACAAAGTTTATTATTAGATTTGTTGTACACATGTTGGTAAACTGATACCAATGTTTACCAACATGGGGCTATACTCTAATTTAATTTAATTCTACTTTAATTTAATTGTTAATTCGAAAATTGACTCAACACATGCTTTATTATTATTTAACCCTGTTGCTCCAGGCTATTTAAATGCAATGCTAGATTACGATTAAACGAAAAGAAAATCCTAAACCTTGAATTGCATGGAAAAGTTGGGAAACACTGTTTTAGACAATATATTTAGTACAATAGTTAGTTTAGTAAGTAAATTGAAATAATTAAAGGTAATTTTATTAATAACAGATGAAGATACCAATACATACAAAAACGTTGATTATGAATTTCACCAAAGATTTGCGATGCCAAAAGATGAAAAACTTGTGTGTTATTACTCATGCAGGTAAGAAATATTGTTTAAAAGTTAAAGTTTATTGTTGAATCGCAATCAGTCGTTTATTTTATCATATTTTTTCGTATGTTTTACTTTTTCAATAACTTATTACAGAAGCCCAATAAACTGTCCAATTTGCTGGACATTGAAGTTAGCCGCTTAACTTAAAATGTAAACTCTAATAACTTGTTGATGTTGTAGTTACTGGAAAGGCAAAATGCCTCGTCAAGGTTGGATGTACCTCTCTGTCCACTATATGTGCTTTTATTCTTATATATTTGGACGCAAAACCGCAATAAAGATCCGGTGGGCAGACGTCACCGAGCTGGCCAAAACCAACAGCCTATTATTCCCAGATTCGATAAAAGTGGTTACAAGGGATGGCGAGCATTACTTTACCATGTTTTTGAAGAAAAACGAAACATTTGCATTGATGCAGCAATTAGCGAATATAGCAATGAAGCAGTAAGTTTTTTAAATTATTCAAAAAATGGATAACTATATCAGAATAAATTATATTTCAAAAACCAAAAACATCTAGTATCTTCTTGCATCACCAGTTTTGCTAATTATTCTAATGCGCCACATTCGAAGGTGAAGTCTATTAAACAAGAGTGGAGTGACATCACTGCCAATACGAAAAGAAAATTGCAAACATTATAATTAATAATATTAGTAATACACTGAGCGTAAAATAATAATAAAATTAAATGCTGTATTAATCTGCAATGATTTTAGGTTTTATTGCTAACGAGAGCCTAATCTACAATTTTGTTTTTACTTATTCCTTGTTGTCAATTTCTTGTTTAATATAAGGTGAATAAATGAGGAAGTTCATTTTAACTGCGTAAGAGTCCATTCGCGGATTTCCAAAAGAGCTACATTAAGAGTTAATTGGTCTTTGCGTGCCTCTCCAACAAGTGGAGGTTGGCAGTCAGCTCTGCATATCCCTTCCTATTCGTGGCCAGACAGAAGAGTTTGGGAGCGCTTTTAATTCCCGTCCATTCCCGGATGTTTCGGAACCAAGATTTTCTTCTACGACCTGGTCTTATTCAGTTAATTGGTAGCTTTTGAAATAGGGAAGCAAGAATAAAAACAAATTTTTTCAGTTTTATTCCGTATATCTCTAGGTATTTAATACATTTTGAAGGGATATTTAATATACTAATTTACAAGTTTGAGTTTAATTAATTAGTTTCAAGCCACACCTACGAAACGCCTTAACTCTCTTTCACGGAACAATGTATTCACAAAAGTTCATGACAAATATAATTTAAATGCTAGTAGTCATTTATTCATGTTAGCTTGTATAAATGATCATCGTAAATCCGTTTCGAGGATGTAGTGGTTCATCTGCGATGTGTGCAGAGGTCAGACTGTTAAGTGCTATATTTTGATAAGATTAAGGCTAAATTGTAGAAAAAAGCTTAAAAAACATTTATGATTAAAATATTTGTTTAAGACTTCCGCCACCTTTATGATTATTTTGACATTGGCTTCACCTTGCAACGTTAAAAAAATAAGTTTGTATTAGACATTCACTTTGTTTAATTTACATACGTATTTTATTCGATTCAGGTTAATAGACGACAAATCCGGCACATTCAATATTGATAAAGATCTTCTGACAAAACTGAGCAAAAATGTACCCAAAAAGCCGTCTTTTCTAAAGCGAGATTTGGATGCTAGGAAACAATCGAATTTATACACTCTAAGGTTTCGTTTGCCGCACAATGAAAAGTTAGACGGTACAGAGGAATGTACTTTATGGACTCCCTACAATAAGAAGCATAATTGGGGCAGATTGTATTTATCACATAACTTCATTTGTTTCGATAGCAGGGTAAGTGAATTCACATATAATAATTTTTTTGACGATACAAGAGCGTGCTGAATCCGATCTACTACTGTATGGAATAATGTGTATAATATGCCTGGATTTTAAAATCCTTTCAGCTTTATACAAGACTACGGTTTGATAAAGTAAAATTGAAAATGTTTTAAAGATTGACCGCCGAGTTTCTTTCTGGTTCTTCCAAGTAAGAGCAACATTCCGAATCCGAACATCCGTAGCTTCATTAATCATATTGATCGTTGAAGATTCGAAAGTGCTTGAAATAGGTTATTTCGATTTGATTTGATTTTGGAATAAATAGCAATAATTCCAAGAACAAAACCATATAGGTAATTTAAAATGGAAAATTCATTAAGGTGAACATGGGCGGAAACAAGTTTTTTTCTAATCCGCCCATCCGAAGAATAAAATTACATATCCTATGTATATAGGATATATTATAGATATGTATGTGTATACATAGGACATGTAAATGAATTCTTCAGATGGGATATATGTAAACATACATATCGCACGCTTATTATTAAAGTGACCTAATTCAAAAAAGTTTTGTCACAAATTGCAATAAAGCTTACGCCGTAGCGCCTACAAAACTCGTGAGTGTCATAGAGAGATACTCGAAAAAGCAAAACAGCACTAGTTTTTTTTTTAAATAGTTAGATAGTTATCGTGATGTAGAAGCCACTTAAATTGGCTTTATTAAAAACCGATATATCTAGTTGGTTTGGTTAATAACCGATATATCCATTTCCTTTTTTTATATAAATCACAGTCACGAGTGCAAAATTTCGGTTTACAAACAGTGATGCTAACACCAATGAATTGATAGATTTCATTTAACTCTAAATTAGAAGACCATAAACTTATATATATTTTTACATTTTTCCATAAAAAATACAAATGTAATTTATCGGTTTTTGTTCCAACGTTCCTTATATAATATTTAATAGAAACTATACTACATTATCTTACATCAATATTGTGTGCATAAAATTTGTAGTTATTTGCATGAATGTTATCGGTTTTATTAGTATTTATTTACAGTGAGTCATGATAGCATCGAATTGATCGTGTCTGGCATCGTTATGTTGATCTCATAATATTAGAAATATATATCTATACTAATCCTACTGATACAATAAATGCGAATTTTGTGAGTATGGATGTATGTTTGTTACTTTTTCACGGCGAATCCGCTGACCCAATATCGATGAAATTTGGCACAATTATTCCTTAAACACCAGGTTAACATTAAGGTTATTGAAATCTTGTTAGTTCTGAATAGGATGACATTGAAACAACAACCTATCACGCGACAACAGTCCACGCGAACGAAGTTGCGGGTAAAAGCTAGTAATATATAAAAAAATTAGTGCCACAGACTTTGTTAATTCGTAATACACTTTATTCGTTTCATTTCATTGGTCTTTTAACACCATGAAGTCTAATTTTATAGTCAATTTCAACCTGTTCCTTTGAGTTTGCATATTGTTTCTACATATGCATGTGCTACTAAATATGCGTAGTAACTGCCTCTGAACGGTACGCTTATCTACCCAAGCTCATGCTCATTTAAGTGGGCTCAACACTATGTTTTCATCTTCCATTCTCTTCTATCATTTGTCAATTACTACTGTGTATGCATATAATACCTCATACAATCAATTCATCTTTTCGGCTTCCTACTCATATATCCATTCATTGACACAAATTCATGTGTGCCTGCTTTGGTCAAATGATTTTCATCCTATATCATTACATGTTCATACTGTTTTAACCTGCCATTTTAATTCTTTTCTATAATGAGCGCCACTTTCAGCCTTCCCCTAATATAGTCATTTCGTATTAAACAATTCTTGTCACACCACACATCCACATGCAAACATCTTGCATATTTTACACTGTAACCTCATTTACTCTCGTTCACAATTTTTTCAAATTTCAAATTTATTAAATAACAGTGTATAAGAAAGGAATATGCTTCATGTTCCTTATTTATTTATTTTTATACATATATTTAGAAAAGAGAAAGAATAATTTAAAAAGTCACATGTATAAAGGCGGACTTATCCCTAAAAGGGATCTCTTCCAGTCAACCTTTGAGTAATAGAAGGAAAAGGACAAGAATTGAAGACGAAAGAGAGTACGGGTTATATAGAGAAAATGAAAAAGTTTATATAAATTTAACTATTTAATCTATTAATTAATTTTGGTAAAATAAATCGATGAAAATATGCTACTCATATATAATTACTTACGATAAATATTTTCTAGTCTGTAACTTAAATACCGAAAGGGAAAGATTTCCGGATTGATACTGGTAAATCATTCTCACCGCTTAACACCTTGAAAGCTAAATGATCTCGACTAAGTCAGTGAGAAGCATTTAGGGAAAGCAAGATCTAAGGTATTTATAGTTCTTCCTTTCCCATTAGATCGACTGTACTGCCTTAATGCGAGCTGGCGCATACTAAATAATTTCTTTATATACACACAATTTTTATCTTTTTGATAATTAATTCCAGGTCCCAAATCTAGTCCGTCTCACGATACCACTCCGCGACGTGTACCAGGTGGAACGGGCGGACTCTGGAGGTGCAGGCAGTTCAGCGGAGTCGGGCAGCATTCTCATCACCACCGCCCATCACACGAGCTTCCTATTTGGGAATATTTCCGATCGAGACTTCCTTTGCTACAAGATATCCGAACTTCTTGCTAAATTACCAAAGTAAGTCCCATATTGGCTCAGTATTCATGTTTCTAGATATATATTGCGCTATAAATTTTTTGAATAACTGTTCAGTTAATGAAATCCAAAACTACCATATTCCTATTATTGAGACATCGATTAAAAAGCGATTGCACAAATGTTTTATGACATTTATGTACGTACCAATTATACTAAAAATGACGGTTTTTTATTTCAACTTTTTTTTAAACGAAAGTTTACTATTTACATTGCATCCGTAGGTATGTCCTTTTACTGACCTAGTTGTCTGGAATAGATCATTATGGAGCGATAAAAACATCAAACTGTACAACTACTTTAAATTTGTTATAGTGTTCAGCGTCTATTCTTTTCATGGTGTACGATAAACAAATAATCCTATCTGAAGAATAAAGTTACATGTCCCATATATAAGCATAGAAAATATGACTTTATTCTTCGGATAGGGCGATATTATCATTCATTCATATCCGATGCTTAAAATCAAGCTATCCTATTTACTCTCTCATAATAAGGCTAGTTTTCTAATATCAATGTGGATTGTCATTATGAAATTTCATAAAATTATATTTAGTTACCAACAAATAATTTGATGATTCATATTATTTGTTGGTAACTAAATGTTATTTTTATCTGTTACTGAAATATATTAAATTACTTACAATGTCTATTAATTGTAAGTAATAAATTGTAAGCTTTGAGGAGCAGCTTGGTAGGTCTTAGAACCACTCATTCCCAAAATAGTATGAAGAGGTACCCAACTATGGGCTAATAAGAGACTGTTATCTCACTTTTACTTCTATTAATATTGAATATCGCTTTTCAATTCTAATTGATTGTTTTTAAAAGACAATTAAGTAGATAGGATTTTTTATACTCTGTGGTTGCGAGAATTTAAATTTAAGTGTTACACATTTGCAATATATCATATTGGCGAGTAATTTGATATCGATTTTAACTATATTTTATTCATCAATTAAGTTTAAGAGTATGCATTATGATATAAGTTATTTTATTCTGGCAATACCGTCATTATAATAACACTACTAATTTGGTATATTTTTTTCAGTTCAGCTTCATCTTATCCTGATTTCGTCTTACATGTAACCATCATCAGAGGCTACTAACAAATGAGGGAATGTGTATATTCTTTTATCTATTTTTCTAATCATTTTCTTGAACAACAGTGATATGTACAGGGAGAAATCTGCTAAGGCGTTGAATCGGCCCGAAGAAGGCGACTGGTCGCCACAGCCCCCACTGATGACCTTGTTCAAAACACACCAAACCTCGACCATAAAACAGAAGCAACAAAAAAAGGTGAATTTCTATATGTTACAATTTTATTTTTGAATGTATGTTTCTATGTACCGTGAGGTATCCGATTGAGTTGAATTGACCCCCTTTTTCTTGCTGAGGTGTCGTAAAATACGAATAGGGTAAGTTGACATCAGGCAGGCGGCTGGTCGTACAATACGTAGCCAAATCACGTGACAACATGTTTATAACATGTTGTGCCGACTCCAAGTGATGATTTGGTGTAGGTAAAGCTATTGTCATAAGTGGGTATGAGTGTACCCCAGTTTTCTTGAAGTTTCAAGTAGTGCTTAACGATATGATCTATGGGATGAGGTTTCCATGAGGGCCGAGGTTCCCATTGAACCACAGACAGATAACCTTAATTAGGGTTGTGTATTTGCTTATAATATTTATGATTAAATTTAACCAAACATATTCATTAACTAATCGGTATGTTTCGTTTTATTCATGACGTCAAAATTTTGACAAACTTAAATACAACCCTCCTCGTCGGGAGGTACTACATATACGTTAAGATTATTTATATTAAAGTTTAAGTAAGATATGCAGTATCTATATTTTACTTGTAGGAGAAGCAATGGGAAGATCATATGGCGGAAGTTGGTAGAGGTGTCAGCATGTACAGAACTACCGAAGGAAGCGAATTAGTTGTTAACGGTATTCCGGAATCCCTTCGCGGTGAACTTTGGAGCGTATTTTCTGGGTCCATTCTGCAAAAAGCGCAAAGCAAAGGATTGTATGAGAAATTAGTGAACGACGCGCTGTCTTCGAAGAACCAAGCAAATGACGAAATCGAGAGGGACTTACATCGGTCACTGCCGGAACATCCTGCTTTCCAAAATGATGTCGGTAAGGACTTATTGCTTTATATTCTTTTCACAGATTTTATTTTTAATTCGTCTCAACTGAACTGTTGTTTTCTCCTTAAGGGATGTCACAAGGGACTATGCTTCTGATCTTTTTAGAATCGTATTTTAGCAAAAAAAATGTTTAAAATAATAAAATCGTCGCGATTTAAATGCCTTTACGTTCCCATATTTATCAATCATTGGATCATATGTTGCTTTAACTTCATGAATCTTTGGCCTTCGTGACTCCGCTTCTACAACAGATCTTATTAAGCACTGCGGGATTTTCAACGATAGATGTCGCGTATGTTTTCGATCGCAGCCCAGTCTATTTATATCTTCACAGTTCAGTATATTGGAAAAATATTTATTTTTATAATCACGAAAATGTACACAATAATTTATTTTTAACCGTTAGTATTTTTCCCGTTATCCAACGCAGGATCAAGCCTTTATGGCTCTATGTAGACTTCAGTTTTTGTCTCTTCTAATTTAATTCGGTTTAATTATGACGACCTTTGGATATAATTTATAATAAGAATTTCTCCTTTAAGGTATATCAGCTTTACGACGCGTTCTTTGTGCATATGCTCTGAAAAACCCTACGATCGGGTACTGCCAAGCTATGAACATAGTTGCATCCGTTCTTTTAATATACTGCCCTGAGGAGCAAGCATTCTGGTTATTAGCAACAATATGCGAAACATTACTGCCTGATTACTATAACACGAGAGTCGTTGGTGCTTTGGTAAGATTTGTTTGTTACTAATATTATAACAAATTTTTCCTGTTAGAGGTAGCAGTAAAAATTTGTTCATAGAGGTATGAATATAATATATATAATAGCTTGATTAATGCCAAAGCAAAGCGTATCGATATGAATAAGCTTATTGCAGAAATGGTTTAGATATGATTTGATATATTTACGATGTTATGTCTATATCTTTAAGCACAAAATAAATAGTAGTCCTTACTTAGGGGTTGTTACCCCTTAAAAATCACGCTTTTTCTATTTATGGTTGTTCATAAATATTAATTGTATGGTGATCAGCCTTATTTCGTTATATTATCTGGATGGTTAGACTAATAATTTGGAGAATATTTGGTTTCTTAAATTATCAGTAAACTTATTTTCAGGTTGATCAAGGTGTCTTGGACGAACTAACAAAAGCTCATTTACCCGAACTACACGCCAAATTGGATGAATTGGGCATGATGAAGATGATTTCGCTGTCCTGGTTTCTCACTCTCTTTATCAGTGTTATGCCTTATGAGTGTGCTGTCAACGTCATGGATTGCTTCTTTTATGACGGCGCTAAGGTTATCTTCCAGGTAATTCTCGTATCGTCTTTTCAAATATGGCTCCATAAAGATCCATTATATAAAGATCTACTGCTAAACTTAGCTATCCTCAAAGGATCAAAATGGATGGATATGGGTATTTTGCTTGCTTAAGATAGAAATAACGAAATATAACTCTTTATAAGAATTATCTTTTTGAAAAGAGCATTGAGTTTCTAGCTGGCTGACTTTTGTTAGATCTTTTTATTAGAGCTTTAATCCAAGAGTACCAATAAACAAGTTTTTTAAATGAAAAATATTTGGAATATGAATTTAATTTCTACATTATCTTGCTTAAATCCTACGGAGCTTCTAAATGAGTCAATTCATAGATGCCATAGGTAGTATAATAGGTAT
This sequence comes from Morpho achilles, assembly GCA_947086495.1. Lineage (NCBI taxonomy): Eukaryota > Metazoa > Arthropoda > Insecta > Lepidoptera > Nymphalidae > Morpho > Morpho achilles. Next base: position 13,480,711 of record CAMTZB010000019.1, read on the forward strand.
AATATAATATAATAGTATAATAGGTAGTATTAACTGCTTAATACCTAAGGTGGTACGAATTATCTCTGGCTAATAGAATTATTGGTCCCTATCTTTACAAAAGTCTGGTTTTAACTTTTTAATTGTTATAATTGTAAGAACGAAGATATTTAATAATATATATCTTCGTTCGTAATATAAGAATAAATAGAACTTTTGCGGTCAAAGAAATATTATATCAATGTATCACAACTTTCTGAGAAACATTATACAAATGTATGTAATATTTTGTTTTAAAGGTGACATTAACTATTTTGGATATAAATCGAGAAAAGCTTCTAAACTGCGCAGAAGATGGGCAAGCGATGCAAGTTTTGAATGAGTATCTCGCGGGCATATGCAATGAAGAGGCGATGGCCTTATCTACTGAACCCAGGACGGCGGAAAAAGTAAGAAAACTATAAAATTACAAGTCTTTTGCAACATAAATAAAAATGTGTGGTTTACTCGTAAAGAAATGATGTTGTAACGCAAAAAGTAACTGATATAAACTAAAGGCTCCTTCCAAAAATGCTTAAATAGTTTGCTATTGATACAATTTTATGACATAAATCTAAATAAAATATCAATGGTAGGTGTGCCAATACATCATATAAATTAAAAATAATAACGTCAATTAAAATGATTTTTTTAGATGTAAGCTTATTAAAAACCTTGGCTATCGATGGCGCATAAATGCGTCTATTTAAATATACTCAGATCTATTATGAGACAAAAAGATAACTATCATTAGAACTTTATTCAAACGACCACTTACCGCGATTCGAGGCAGCTTTTTAAGGGAGGACAAATTTTCCAATTCAGTGGTAGGTATTATGAAACAAAAATGCTTTTAAAGTAAACTATTTTTTTTCTCTGCTATTTCTTCTTCTTTTTCAACCGATGTACATCCACTGCTATCTCTCTCTTCACGGTATCTCATCACTCAACGATCTTGTGCCCCTTTGGATTAAGCGGTTTCCCGCGTAATTTTGAGGTCGTCAGTCCATTTCTTAGGGAGTATACCGACGTTGCGTTTTAGTAAAATAAACTCAAATAAAGTTGTTTTTATTTTGTTTTAGTCATTAAAATCTGCAAAATATTATTTGATTAAATGGTTTTTCTACACACTTCATTACAGACTATTAAAATCCAAGATCTAGTATATCAATCGTACCGTTCATACGGAGCTGTTGTCAGTAGCGAGTTTATTGAAAATTTGAGGTTGAAACATCGCCTTCGTGTAGTGAGACAGCTGGAGGATAGCTTGGAAAAAAACACCCTGCGAGCGTTACAGCAGGACAAACTGCTTGAACCTCACGAATTACAGGTACATCTCAATTTTCTTGATAAAAAACATGTACGGCACTTATTAGGGTTGAGTTTTTGTTATTTATAAAAATAAATTTATGAAATCAAAATGATAAATCATTAAGCGTTACCAATTATAGAAGGCTACAGCATGACCTGATTGATAACAATTATTTAAAATTTATCATCATAAAATACTACAGGCGTCTCTTATTATGAGAAGTAAATTTATGAGATCATGAAAACTCATATTTATGTAAGTCCTTATAAGTAAAGCGTGAATAGTTTTTTCCTCAAATATTGGCTACAATATTAAATTTTGTTGTGTAGTCAATATAATTTAATGAAACCAGAAAGATAGTGTCTATTCGGTAATTTTAATGTGAATAGTTATACAAAGACGTGAGATAAAGATTAAAAAAAATGATTAAAATTGTAGTATGTATGATTAAAATTGTAGTATGTATGATTAAAATTGTAGTATGTATGATCATAATTGTAGCATCAATTTAATTTTCCTTAGACAGTAAGCGTTCGGAAATTAAATAATAATCAATAATTAACTTAGATTGTGGAATATAAAAAGACTCATAGCTAGTTCATTCAAGTCGGCCCAAAGTTTACAGGGTCAGCTTATTTTAAATAAATTATTTTTCTCTTCTTCAATAGAAAAAGATAACGTAAAATGCGTGTTTTTCCAGGATTTATTGAGCGTAATTCGCGAAGAACTTTTCTGGGCAAAGCGCGTGCCATGCGAGCGTCTCGAAGCACCCTACGAAGCATACAGGCTCGACTATGGCCAATTCAAGACTTTGTTCTCCGCTCTATCTCCGTGGGCAAAGGGTGATTACGCTGACGCAATCACTACTAGGATGTTTAAGGTCCGTAATTTAATGTTTTTTAATGATAACTTGTGACCATAGTCTTTAAAAATGTGGTCAAGTGGGACGATGGATGTATGGCTAGGGGGAGGCCGAAAAAAAGATGGATGGATTGTGTAAAAAATTATATGCATGTTAAATGTGTGGCGCCAGAATTGACGAATGATAGAGGAGAATGTAAGAAGAAGACATCTTGTGCCGACCCCACTTAGTGTGGGATAAGGGTAAGGGAATGAATGACTATTTTCACCTAATTAAGGGACTTAGTTATTTTCGGGACTCACATGGCCTGACCCCTGACAGTAATTTCTTGACGTTAAGATACGGGATATCCTGTAGATAATGAAGCAATGTTTTATTATTAATTGGAAGGGAATATATTTCAGTTAATGGATCACGATGATGACGGGCTGGTCAGCGCTCGAGGCCTCAGTGTGGCAGTCGGCCTGAGCACCAAAGCGGATGCTCAGCGGCGACTCAGGGCGCTGTACTGCGCGCACGCACCCCCCCTTTTATCCCCAATAGAGCTACGACCAACTCACTTCACTGAAACCGGCGAAGAGTTAGCCACAGACGCCATTTCCTTCTTTGACTGGTGAGTTTTATGCGTGACCTTTAAAAGTGTTAGAGAACCAGAAACATGAAGAACAATGTTAGAAGTTAGACTATGGTAATGTTAGGCAACCAGAGAGATGAGAAACTTAGTGTTCGAGCTCTAACTGTGTTAATGTTAGGCAATTACAGAGATAATAAACTTACATTAAGTTGTATTGAATACAGTCCGTAAATAACTGTAATTATGTTAAGCAAAAATAAAAATTGATAATCTAGAAATACATCTATCTATCCATCGATTTGATTGATATATGATACTGCAGTTGATTGAATAATCAACTGCAGTAAATCCATCCAAGCTAACTCTGTTAAATATGTCGCTTTGCCTCAGAAAATCAAATGATATTGATATGATGCAAGTTTAAAAACTAAATAAATTATTACATATACGAAAGCATAATTTAATAAGTTAATATACCTAATAAATATATATATATATATATATATATATATATATATATATATATATATATATATATATATATATATATACAGTAGTATATACAAACAGTAACAAGATGTTGCAGTTATACGACATTTATTTACTAATAAGAAATTGGTTAATAAAAAAAAAGTCGATTCCTTTCCTGAGGGACAAATTTTGGTTACATAGAAAGCAATATAATTATATTCAATTGTGCTGCAGCATAGAAAATCCGTCCACACCTGAACCAACATTGCAGCGGTCGATAAGCGACGTGTATACAGATGGTCAGATGGAAAAATCAAGTGACAGCGCCTACAGCCAATGCGGTAAGTTAATAATTATCGCCCCGTCCTCTACTGAATGCCTAATGTTAGTAGAAAACTGAGATTCGATTATGTTTAATAGTTAATGAATACAAAACTAATGAGAATATTATTTTCCTATAATAAGAAAATATATGTAATGCTAAATGTAGAGTGTACTATTCGTTCTCATACCTGATACATGCAGAATTTGTAAAATCTCATGCACTACCCGACACAGATAACACAACAATACACAAGCACTACACACATTCATAACCACAATCTCAATAATTGTTTCGCCCCGTAACCGAAGCATCGTCAGTCTATCTCCTGACGATGCTCCTGACAAATTCTGCATGTATCAGGTATGAGAATGAATAGTACACTCTACATTTAGCATTACACATATTTTCTCTTATCGCGAATTATAGCAAAATAATATTCTCATTAGTTTTGTATTCTGGACCTCCGCAAAGTAACGCCTAATTCTATAAATTAGTTAATGAATAATTTATATAATAAGATCGCTATGTAGCGATAAGACCGCAAGATTGTGTATTTTTTAAAATTTGTGTTTTGCCCTTTCTGTATATTTTTGTTGTGTACAATAAAAGCATAATTCATTCATAATTTGGTTCCATTTTTTTAAAAAGCTTTTATCAACGTACAATGTACCAGAAGGTGGAATATTGCAAGTTAAATTTGACCCATTTCCCGGTTTAATGATAAGCATGACTTGATGCTATTGTCAGGATTGGCTCCAGATGAGGGAGCTCCTCAACGGTTAACATTAGGGACATGAAATTTAGTTAAAAGCCTTTTTAACTTGACTTGTTTTGTTCTTCATTTGCTATCTAGTCGGATAAGCGTAATTAAGTAAATGTTAAACATGCAGAATCATGGCAACCGGCCGATTGCGTCCGAGCTTGTGCGTTAGCAGGCCTACCCTCCCCTGGGGCTTCTACCCCTGGGACTCCGCCACCACCCAGATCTCCACCGCCCTTGCCGCGTCCGCACTTTCTGCGACTTCTGGCCGCGTTACACGACCTGACCCAACACTCTACACCACTCTATGAAGCTGTTGCGAGAGCAGGTATACCAGAATTCACAAAAAACGTCTGTTTTTTTATTCTGCTGTCGTTTTATTATTTTATTTATCTTTTGATGAGTAATTATTAGATGGAGTGAATGCGCCTTAAATGCAATTTTGTAATTATATTTAACGATATTCAAAGAGTAATTTTTCCGACATACTAAATTTTGAGTATCGTCATGGCCAAAGTTTAGGGCGTAATATTAATAAATTAAACTATTCCAAACCATTAAGATTCTGTGATACAGGGTTTGCCTAGTACAGAGGGTAGTGTAAATGTGTAAATTAATGTTAAATTTAAAGTGTCTAATAAAGGATTATTATTATTATTATCAATAATAATTGACAGATCAAACAGGATTGGATTGGATGATTTTTTAACTTTAGAATATCATGAATGGTAGCAGATGGTCTGGCGCGTAATAGATAGATAGATCATGAATTTTATTAAAATTTTATGTAATAAACCGGCTACACTTAAATCGTTAATATTAAGGTTAAGTTGCCAGAGCAATAAAGTCGCGGAAAGACAACTTAACGACCCAAATGGGTACAGAACTTATCGGGCTAACTGTATTTTTTTTTTAAATTACGCCGTGTGGTATCCGTCTGAATTGAATAGTACCATCCTCATTTCTTACCGAGGTCTCGTAAAAGGCGACAAAGGTAAGTTGACCCGCCGTGTGGTATCCGGTTAAGTAGAATAGAACACCCTCTTTCTTACCGAGGTGTCGTAAACTACGACTAAGGTAAGTTGATCTCAGGCAGACGGCCGGTGGTAAAATACATAGCCACATCATGTGACAACATGTTTATAACATGTTGTGCCGACCCTACTTAGAGTGGGATAAAGGCAGGAAGATGATGTAATTTTTTCAAATTATTAACTTTTTTATTTTTTATATGTGGGAATTGCATCACAACTTATACTATTGCAACACAATTTTTTTTTTTGTGGTCCCAGGTACAGTGCTTCTGCAACTTGGAGAAATGAACCATCGACCTGCATTGGACCGTGAGGTCTCTCAGGATAGTCTCTACATGGCGGCCGCGGCACAACCCGTTCTTTTGGTAAATTAGTTTTTTCATATTTGCGCTATTAAATTATGGGTTAATTGGATAAGGATTTATGTTGTATTGTTTATAATTGCTTCGAAAATAAGGCATTAATTTTCGTAAAAAGAAAAGTGGGTTATCCATAAGAGATAGAGATATACCATCGCGGAGTTGTCTGTCTTTGTACACCTTTTCAATGTGTACAAAGACTTAGTACATTATTTTGATAAATCTCGTAGGGTTCAGCGTTTGCAATGTGAGCGGGAAGAAATGTAATTATTTACGACATCACATTAGAAACCTCAAAAATTACAGTATTTCTCTACTCCATATTGAATGTTATTATACATATAAATCTTCCTCTTCAATCACTCTATCTATTAAAAAAACCGCATCAAACTCTGTTGCGTAATTTAAAAGATTTAAGGAACATAGGGTTATAGGGACAGACACAGAAAGCGACTCTGTTTTAGTGATGTAGTGATAATATACAAGATCTTATTATAATAACTTAAAAATAGCATTAATATCTGCGTTACCGGGTATTCCCTTTGAATAGTTTTCTACCATCTCTTTGAATGATTCAAAGTACATAATATATGATATAAAATAATTAATATTCTATCACAGATCGATCCCAACGGAAATCCTACTGAGCCGGAGCAAGATAAAAAGGCTCAACCATCCAGAGATTCAGACCCCACGGATTGCGTGTGGTCCATAACACTGGAGCAATTCCTGGCCACGATGCTCACAGAGACATGTTTAGAGGACTACTTTAATAAGCAAGTGCAAATAATGCCATCTTTGGAGGCCCTCCGGCAAAGGGACCGCCTACACTCTGTTTCATAGCTGCCTTAAGTGATTGCCTTAAGATAAGTGGATACAAATTGTTTTATTCGAATCAGTAATTTCTAGGGTTTTTAATTTTTTGCTTGTACATAAAATACAAATAACATGGAACTAAAGTCGCCCAAACTCGAAATGAAAGTTGGCAAACTTCTTTGTTTTACCATGCTTTAATGGTGCGTGCAGAAAAGTAATATAAATTCTAAAGAAACAAAGTTTAAAATTAGATTTCTAGTAAACAGTAAAAGTTTCTAGGGTTCATAAGTAACATTTTTTTCACTTGCACGTGGATTACTTACAAAAAACATGGAACTAAAGTCTCCAAGGTCGAAATTAAAGTATTCAAACTTTGTTAATTGTTTGACAATGTTTTAATAGTTTGGTTCAGAAGCCGTTGCATGGAGCAAAGTGATAAGTCCTAACGAACCTGGAAGTGATGTGATAACGCAACTGTCTAAAATTAAAACTTGGATAGGTGACAATCGTCATGTCTCGTTTGCTAATGTCAATATTTTAGCCTACTTTTGGCTTTGCATATGAAATATGGAAGATAGGTAGGTCTTGTATAAACTGCTTAGTATTATTTTTAATAATTACGAAAAGAAGTTCTGTGTCATTGATGTTTCGATTCTGTATATAATTGAGATAGAATTAAAAAAAAGTATTTTATAAAACAAAAAAATAAAGAGATTCGCATACGGATTATAAAAAAAACTTGATATTAAAATGTAAGTAAAACCTTAAACAATAAATTACTTAAAAATAATAATTGTGTAGTTCTTTATGTGATGTTACCGATTCGAATAAAAACCTTCGCTAGTGTAATATATTAAATATATAAATCTGTTAAATATGCTGACGACCAATAAACGCTACTTAGTTTCGCTTAAATAATACATATATTATATTATATACATAATACCAAATATAGCCATATAACGTTTTATACTTTTAAAAGATTGTTTAGTCGCGCTTCCATTTAGCTTGAAATATTAAAATTGCTACCATAACTAAAACTAATTTGAACTTGTCAATAACTCATTACATATTTTAAATTATAATTTTATTTTCATATTTTTCATACACACTACCTATATAATTATTATGTCAATAATGACGATTTTGTTATATACATAGGTAATACCTAAGATATATCTTAAGATTTTCATGATATCCTCTTTTTTTAATTATTTTATTCAGTGGGGAAAACATTTAGAGGATTTACATCGAGGGTTTAGGGTGGCATGATTTGAGGGTTGCCAAAATTTTTGAAATACTAAAATTTTAAAGACGAATAAAAAGGTTTCCTTTGATAATTTATTCTAACCTAAAAGGCGTCGTGATAAGCTGAGTCTAGGGCGGCATTAAGTCTTTATTCATCACTGATAACATTTTTTGTCTATAGTACTTGATATTCACATAGATTATCAAATACTATACACTGAATTTAGAGCTTACATCTTTCATATGTAAGAATAATTGACCAGTTTAAATACACATGAAGAACAAGGACTACAAACACTTAAGGTTTTATGCAAGGAGTCACAAACAGTTCACTATATAAAACACAGACATTGGCCATAGACAATCTGTAGTCTTACGAAATCTAGCGGCGCGAGTCAAAGGAGGTGGTTCATTTACGCAGAGCCATATACAAACTTCATCTCTCCAATTCTACTACGGTTGTCGGGTGTTAAGATTATTTTAACTGAATTTACGCAGTGCTCGTGTAATAGCTATGCTATGCTTTTATATGATGATACGTACTTATCTGCCATGTTATACATCTACGCAAAAAGATAGCTCACTTCATTTAGAATAATATTTAACTGCTGACTAAACGTATTGACAAAAGTATAAATAATAATTTTGTATAATGCGAATCCGAATATCTTAAAAGCTACATATTAAACACAATCTATAAATTATTTTCTTACTTGAGCTTTGCTTAAGAATACACTTTGTTTACATTTGTTACGGAGGTCACTACGCGATTTGATAGCGACCTCTTATCAATGTTAACTAAATCCAAACATTATAATTTAATGCGTCATCCTTCAAAGTAAATAAGTCTATAGTGTATTTTTCTTAACGTATACGAAATAAGTATACATTGAATACGTATTAAATATATGATATACCTGTTTTGAGTCGGCAATATATAAAACATTAAACTAAGTACGTTTAAAGACAACACGCGGCATAGATAATATACTATGTAGGATATAGATGCAAAATTCCTTTATTTTGAGTATTGAGAGGAAACTGTTATACGTTACGTCTCAGCAGCAGGGTCGTCTCGCTTACTCCCCTGGGAGTAGGCGGGGTACGGGCCTCGAGGCGTACCTCCTTGCCCGGGCAGTTCCTCGCGGGCACTTAAGCCCGGTCTGTGTTTAGGCCGTAGGCCGAGGTCACCTAGGTGACCTAAGGGATGTCTGGTTCCGTGGTGAGGTCTGGAAATGGTAGCTCCCAGACCTCAAAGTCTTCTTCAGGTGGTCCTAAGTCGGGTGGTGTCATGATCGGGGGTGGGTTACGTCTCAGAAATATCACTGCAACGTCACCGTAATAACCGAATAGATGGCGTTGTACAGCATTCTTATAGTGACCCATTTAATACCATTCCAATTCCATTAAGCATGTAGGTTTCAAAATATTAAAAGATTAAGGAAAAAAGTAAAAGAAGATAAATGGGCTGAACTAGTGATATACGGACTCCATCTGGGTTATCTGTATATTGAGATCGCCCGTTCCCATTAGAGCTGTAGTGACTTGATGATAGCGTAATTAACCTTTGTTTTCTAATAATTTTGTAGACATTGCGACATCTATTAAGCACTGAACACCCAAAGAGCATATAAAGATATCAGCTTCAAGTGTTTTCAAAGGAATAGCCCTAGTTAAGCCGCACGACAACAACTTCCAGTCATTTTCATTTTTCTATGCGTATCGAAAGACAAAAAAGAGTAGTTAATATAAATTCTTGCAGTCGCATTAGTTGTAAATGCGATTGCGAGTATAATAGTCTCGATATCGTAATCAGTATCGTCATACAGTAACCATGGTAAATAATTATAATCTTTGTTGTATTACAATTTTTTAATTGCATCTCATTAACGAAATAAAAAATAATAAAGGCATTTTCATTTTTAAATTTACTTGAGCAAAATTGATTTCACGGCAATAATAACAAATAGCGATTTTAAAATAGCCTTATCAATTATTTTACATTTTTTTATGTATTTAAAAAATATATGCACATTAAAATGAAAATGTATATGCGATTTAAATATATTTTTTTTGTTTAGCTTAGCTTAGCTTTGGCTTATTAATCACACCTTTACCGTTAGCTATACTTTTACGTTTACAAAATTCCCTTTCCAAAATTCTCTTGTAAATAGTAATAAAGCAAAATATATCAAAAAAAAATGTAGTTCATATAGTTTTAGAATTTCATATAGGTAGTATGGAATTTAAGGAGCTTGCAAGTGATTTGAAAACATAATATGGCTTAATGAACAAATAGATAATGTAAATGAAATATATTTACTGAATTTAAATGAATGTATTTTGTCGTATGAAAATATGTGTGAATATTGCAAGATTACTTTTGCATAGACTAGTTTATGCATAGGCTTAAACTGGTTTTTTGCAGTACCGTCTGATAACCTAAAGACCAATTTTGTTAACTGTTTTTACATAGCATATGTTAATAAACTTATTTTTAATGTAATTATATCTTAGTATTTTTTTATCGTTATTTCGTTGTCATTTCGAAATCATGTAGTCGAGTGACAGTTAATGAGAAATGTTAGAAAATAATGTTGAATAATTTTAGCGTTATAAATAGTTTAATCGTGTTTAGGAACAAAATTTAAGTTTTATTAATGTGTGTATGAGTTGTAACAATACCATATTCTGTGTGTATGTTACGGGTAAAGTACTATTTTATTTCTAAAAATATATAATTAATTATGTAATTCCCAATATTAAGACAAAAGTTTGCAAGCGACGCGGATGGAGCTTCGATTAACTGATAAATATTTTATTGGATTAGTTTAATGTCCTATTTACAAACGAATAATAAATTAGTTTAAATAAATAATTCGGTATTTTTTGTAATATGAAACTCTACCAAGTAAAGTCTAATTTTATAAATTGTTCTATTCATTTTTTTCATTCAGTTCAGTTCAGTTCGGATATTTAACAATTTAACCGTCAAGTCTTCCAAGATAATATGTATTCAATATTAGTGAGCTGAAATTGTATTCTTCACAAATTTGTATTTATTCCAATGAAGAATTATAAATTCAGATTGTTGTCGCCTATAACTACCGCTGTGTATTTCATGGCAACACCACCATGAAACAAAAGTACCGCGCTCTTTTGATGAAAATGGTGGCACCACTGTGCCACTGTTTTCGGCGGAGTATTCCTATTGCTAAAACGTGTTCAGTAATATTCTATGTTCGCTATTCAAGACAAGTGTATCTCGGAGCGAGAATTGGTTATTTCTTATTATTAAAGAAAGCGTATCGATAACAACATTCAGAATAGAACTGATATATTAAATTCAATACTTTCAATTTTCTTACATCTTCTGGAACATTTTTCAACAAAGATGCTACGAAAACGTATTTTGCCCGTAACATAAACAAATTTGTATAAACTTTCCATTATAAAGATTATAATTCCGCTATTGGAATTACATTCCAAGTTAAAGCTTTTAGTGCCTACATAAAATTTTATAATTCGTCCACTATGTTATTCTCTATTAAAAACTTTGACGTATGTTAAGTAGAGTATATATTTCTTGACAATACAATTACGATAAATATAATAAAGAAATCATAACAGATTGCCTCATTTATGCATAAAAAGGAACTAACATAATGGATGGAATATATTTGAAATGATTGTATATAATATAGTTTATAAGGAACAAATAAATCGTCATAAGCAATAATAATATATAACGCAAGATCCAATTTTGCACTTCACTTTAATATAACGCTTGTTTGTGCATATAAAAATATATTAACGTGTGTGCGTGATTTATACTTTGTGACTGACAGGTCAGCCAACATTGACATACGTAGACATTTACCCTAGACCAATACCACAAGACCACAGATGTCACAAATCTACAGAGTTTAGCGACACAACTACTACTCTACAACACGCTCACATCATTATTTTGCGCATAACAAATCCTAGATACTATTCCCTGGTTACACAAACTATGCGCATGTATTAAATAAACGCACATTTATTTTAATATCAAAATAATATCCTAGGCAGGCCTGTAAGTGACAATGACACAATAAATAATGAGATGAAGATGACACTTACTTATACTTCATCTTTGTCTTATCACACATGAAAAAAGGGATAGATAGATATACCCTTATTAGCTTTTTCTTTTTTGCTCTTTATTGTAATATGCCATATTTTAGGCTAGCTTCCCTACTCTAGTATAATGAGTCAATGAACTCTCTAAGTCATTCACTCATCAACTGCAGAACTTTACATTTTGAATTTTTTTTTGGACTGTTAGTGATTTACAGACAGCCGGATAAAATATTGTAGCTCCATTAAAACTACCTGTACGATTCGCAATTTTATAACGCTATGTAACGTGGTTGTAAGGAGTTACAACTTGTAAGGACTTACAATTTACACTTGATTCTTCATTTATTACTATTCACAGTGTAGTAAAATACTATGATGTATGATGACAATCGAATAAGTTTATAATCTTCCTCATTTATTCGCTCTAAAAACAACGATTTAAGTTTAAGTAAATATCGATAAGTAATTTGTTATATAAAAAGTTTTCAACTGTTGAACGGCTATATAGAAGTGCGGTACCTATTCCATAATAGTGTAATATTCTGTAACATGCTCGTGATGAAAAATTAAATAAGGATGGAATTTCTGATGCTCTTTTGGACTTTGTAACAAAACTTTACATAATAGAAATAATTAAGGATAAACCTTAATTAATTCAATAAATATGATAAAATCATAGACAAAAAACAGGAAACAAGATATTTTAAGAATAGTCTTCAATTATTTTTTTGTTACTACTAATTAAGGTGGTAAACATTTTCATGTCTAATTAATATCCATGAAAACACGATGAAATCTTAACTCGATTTTATATCCAAATAAACATAATTATGGTCCTTTTAAAAAGTATATTATTGTGGAATGGGTATTTTTACGTTGTACCTATTAATTATAAAATAGCCATATTAGTGTTAAGTTTAAAGAATGTTATAACTACTAACCCAATAAGTTTGTAACTTGCACTATGAATGTAATATATATAAAGAAAGCAGACGCAGTATCTAAAAGATTGCAATAAAAAATTATTTAAAAAATATATTTTTTTATTAAATTTTATCCTTAATTTATATCACGTAAAAAGTTTTTGTATGATCCAACATTAAAAAAAAACGATGTGCCATTGTTTTTTATTTGATATATTTAATAGTGCAGTTATAGAAAATAAATTATAAAGACAATATGTTGTAACAAAAAACACTAAATTTGAAAACCGCACTACACATAAATTCAAAACTTGTTTTAATATATTAATTAGTTAATTTAGTATTTAGTATATAAAATTCATCATACTCCTGCCCTTATCCCACTCTAAGTGGAGTAGGCACATGTTATCACATGATTTGGCTACGTAGCTTACGACCGGCTGCCTGCCTGACGTCAATTCTCCTTGGTATATTTTATTACACCTCGGTGAGAAATAAGGGTGGTCTATTCTTATTCTACTCAACCGGATACCACACGGTGGGTAAACTCACCTCAGTCGCCTTTTACCATACCTCGATAAGAAAGAAGGCGGTGTATCCTACTCAGCCGGATACACATACTTAGTAGGTATATAATATTATTTCAATATAAATAAAACTACAGATAGGTAATTTCGAAAATTGCTAAGTGTTCGATATTGAACACTTAGCAATTTTATTAGCCAGATTTTATGTTCGATATTTCAAACATAAATTCGAAGATAGAAGAAAAAGACTATTCTTCTAATGTCCTTTATTTGATAGATTGCAGGTTTTGTACAATTTGGTAAAATTAGCAGCAGCAAGTTGTTGCCTCTCTAGCGGTTGTCAAAAATGTAGTGGTCGTTAGTGTCCGTGATTTTGAAAAAGTCCATAGACTACTGTCACTTAATAGAAATTAGGCGCCGTCCACACAAACACTAAGAATAGGTATGTACTCCTAAGACGTACAAAATAAAACGTATTATGTTGTGAATAATTTTATTTTTACTACACACAATATATACTAATTAATATATATTTTTCATTCAATAGATTTATTAGCTAGATCATGACCACTTATAATCAGAGTACAATAAAATAGGAGTGTAATCAACGATTTGTCAAAATCGTGTTTGAATCGATTATAGCCGTAGCTTAGATTGGACTCAAAAAGAGACACTCAAAGAGGTTAGTTCTTCCTCTTGAATAAAATGTTGGATTGATGTAACAAAATAATGATTTCAATGACCGCATGTTCGGAAGGAAAATAATTTAATAAGTCCAGAGTATTGACATCTGTCTCCATTTTAAATAACCTATAAAAAAAACTAATTATTTTATCAACTAATTATTAATGTCACAGGTGGTCTTACTAAGGAAGCTGTAAGGTCTAAGATGTTGATTTCAGTGTAAATTTTAATGACCACGCTTTCTCAGATGTGACTGTAGCTTTGTCAGGTAACGAAATCAACGCCACACCAGCGACAAGTTTCCACTGAAAAAAAAAACATGTTGAAGCTTTTAAATCAATGCCAAAAACATGCCATGGATTAAATAAATGATCAAACCATTGAAATAAATCAACCTGATTCTGGTAACAAAGTTATATATTAAAATAATCAAGTAGACACAACGCCGTGTGGTATCCGGCTGAATAGAATAGTACCACCCTCATTTCTTACCGAGGTGTCATAAAAGGCGACTAAGGTAAGTTGACCCACCGTGTGGTATCCGGTTTAGTAGAATAGACCACCCTCTTTCTTACAGAGGTGTCGTAAAATACGACTAAGTTGACGTCAGGCAGGCGGCCGGTCGTAAAAACGGAGCCGAATCATGTAACAACATGTTCTGCTGACCCTACTTAAAGTGGGATAAGGACAGGAGGATGAATCAAGTAAACATACACCTAATTAAGTATGATTGAGGAAAAAAAACCTAAGCGTTGCTAAGGTAAAAAAAACATAATTTTGATTAAAAAATAGCTCTTCCAATTATCAAACGATATTATTATCTAAATATACTAATATTAAAAAATACGAAAGTGAGTCTGTCTGTTACGCTGTTGGGCTAACATACAGAATACAATAGTCTCCTTTTTATATTGCAAACAGAATTTAAAAAAATATTTATTGATATTTCAGACATTGCGATTACGCGCACGAATTGCCAAGTACAACTAATACTTAGTAATTATATAGCTACTTACGCTCAAGTATCCCTCGTTGCCAAGTAACTCGACATTGTAATTACCCGTATGTAATAAGGGCACAATGTCACGAGCTCTTAGAATATTATCAGTCGGCCATCGGAGGAATATCGCGTACACAGACATAATAGTGTCCGTTGAGTGAGGCAAGGACGAAGTACGTAGCGGGTCGTACTGTTGTTTAGTGCACGTGTACCAAACATTCTCGTTGGCGGTATCGTTTTGGTGTTTCC
The DNA here is from genome assembly GCA_947086495.1 of Morpho achilles. Lineage (NCBI taxonomy): Eukaryota > Metazoa > Arthropoda > Insecta > Lepidoptera > Nymphalidae > Morpho > Morpho achilles. The sequence goes on from CAMTZB010000019.1 coordinate 13,495,998, forward strand.
ACGGCGAGCTTCCATATATGGCTTCACCATTGATCGATAGCCATTGGCCGAGGGCCAAGAGCCTCTCTTGGAATATCGGAACGATTGTTCCTTCCTTTGTAGGCCCTATATTTATTAAAGCGTTACCTGAAATGTTGTTTGCTTTATGTAAACTTTATTTTGTCAATGCTGATGTAAAAATTAATAATGATGAAATAATTGTAACGCTATGAGAAATATGAATCACAGGTTAATATAGCTACTTTATTTGGTAATATTTGTTATTATTTCACAGCTTACTAAAATACTATACCAAGTCAAAATTAACAATGCTCATAATTGATGTATTTTTTTCGTTTACACACGAATTATTGAATTATGTAGGTACATAATTGAACAATTCATTTGGATGTTAAGTTCGTACTTTCAAGGAGCATATCAAAAAACGTTCCTAATTTTAGTTTGATTATATTCTATAAGACAATTAGCGTATACTTGTCTACTGATGAATATGAGATGAGTTTACAAATAAAATCATTAGTCTCCTGCCCTTATTCCGCTCTAAGTGGGGTCGGCACAACATGTTATAAACATGTTGTCGCATGATTTGGCTGTATTTAACGACCGGCCGCCTGCCTGACGCCAAATTACCTTAGTCGTATTTTACAACACCTCGAAAAGGAAGGAAAAGGGTGGTCTACTCTACTCAACCAGATACCACACGGTGGGACAACTTACCTTAGTCGTATTTTACTACACCTTGGTAAGAAATGAGGGTTGTCTATTCTAATCAGCTAGATACCACACGGCTATGTTTACAAATAGAATGTCAACAAAATAATATTCCTATGTTTAAGCTATCTGCACAGAACACTGCCTTTGAGTACTCTAGCTTTTAAACTCACCTCCACAGCTAACAGTTGATACCACTTCTTTAAGCAATTGTTCCGTTGTGAGAACTTCATTCACCATCATATTCCGCCTGTAGCCCCACGACTTTGAATCGAGTGTGAATGCGTTTTCCCATTTATGATTCTGTAATGTGCCTAACACCGAAAATTGGTAAGATATTAAAGAAATTTGCCAAAAGAACAACCAAATTCATTATCATCCTGCCCTTATTCCACTCTAAGTATGGTCGGCACAACATGTTATAAACATGTTGTTACGTTAAGGCTATTTATTTGACGACCGGCCGCCTGACAACAACTTGATTTCGAGGTACGACACCTCGGTAACATATTATGGTGATTTATTCTACGCAGCCGGAGAATATACCAGACGTCGGGTCAACTTACCTTTGTCGCCTTTTACGACACCTCGGTAAGAAGAGATAGTGGTCTATTCTAAGCAGCTGAATACTACACGGCGAATATTTTTGCGGGGAAAAAAACACTTGTATATCTTCGGTGGTTTACGCGGCTCACGCTACTAAAGCTCCCAGCAGGCGAGTTTTTTTTTACAACTGCTCGATCTCTTCAACACAATTGACATAAAACCCTAATCCACTATTCATTTAAACCTTCCGGAAAAATTGCACTACCTTTTAGTAAAAACCGTACAGAAATCGGTTCAGTATATTTTGAGGAAATCGATCACATACAGACAGACAGCTTTTGGGGACAGTTGTATAATAAGTATAGATAAGATAGATAAGAATTATATAAATACATACCAGGATTATATCTATCTGCGCAATTGTAAAAGTCTCCATGATGGCAAGGAATACCAATTCCCCATCTGTCATTGACAACAATTTCATCCCTCACAGGACTATCATTGTAGAGCCAAGCAAGTAAATCAGTAGAGTTCCAGTACGCATCAAAAGCCTCCCAATCACCATCAGCCCATATCACTGATGGCTCATAATCATAGACGAGCTGTTTCAAATCAGGCCATAGTTTCGTTTGAGGAAAATTTTTAGTTAGGAAAACATTTTTTTTATCCTCCAAGTAAATTGGGTTGAACCACTCGTACAATGAGTGGTATACGCCAAATTTTAAATCCATTTTCCTAACCGCCTGCGCTAATTCGCCTACTAAGTCACGTCTTGGACCAACTTCCATAGCGTTCCAGCTAAAAGATCGTTTTGAGGGAAATAATGTGTATCCCTCATGATGTTTGCTTGTTAAAACAATATATCTGGAAGAGGTTTTTGTTATATTAAAACAGATATGTTAGCGACACAATTATAAAAAGGAAATAATTGTTAAAATTATTATCCAAAATTTAGACATGTACGTCAACCTCTTACGCGCTCTCAAGTTCAAAAAGTCTAATATCATTATATCATTCAAAATCTACGACGCAGAATTCCTAGCCTCTTTGGAAAATGCTCGCTGGTGCAAAAGTAATAATAAAATTCTTTTGCTATAATCCGCGATGAAGTAAAATAGAAAATATAAATAATGCTAAATGTAGAGTGGACAGTCCAAACACACATATTTACACATAAGCAATCAGTCAGTGACAAAATGCACTTGTTCTTATCATATTGAGTACTATGTCAATGAGAAGTCCTTTCAAATATTTTTTTTTCTATTATCAAGTATTTTATGACAACTAGATAACACAACAAACACTTCAGGAGAATCCTGCTAAAATATATATAATATAGAAATATTACTACTATAGAAATATTTAGATGGTATCTGAAAAAACCCATATAACATTAAAAGTAATTGATCTAAAATTATAAAACTTTTTTTTCGATTGTGCACTGATTATCATAATTTTACATATTTTGTATTATAATATACTAGATATGTAAAAATTATTTCATAGTAACATAAGTATTAAGATACCCTCAATTAAGTATATAGTCAATTAAGTACAAAGTGTTTTCCTGACCCCAGTTCCAGGTGTATGAAATGAAAAAGGTTTCGTGTTCATAGAATTTCTTTCAGCTTCCAAGTCCATTGATAAGTAAAAAAATACAATAGTTCTAAGAATACAGCACTAACAAACTATATAAATTACTGTTTTCAACAAACCAATAGTAATAACTGAAATAATATCTTTAAAGAGCACAGTTCATCATAAAACTTAAAATCTTTTTATTCTCACAAACAGAGGAATAAAATCATAACTAATACAACACTCAATAGATAATATAAGTTACAAAACTTTGTAGAAGAAAATCTTTTTTTTTTAACACAATAAAAATTACTTTTTAATATAAGCATTGCTTACTTTGCTCCAGATTTGAAGAATAAGGATGCCCAAGCATCTGGATCGAAGAATTCTGCAGTGAACATTGGTGCAAATTCTTGATATGTAAATCCAGGATGGTAATTCTTATTCATAAACTCAATTGTCTTGTTACTGCCAGCTGTTGTAACCAATTTTAAAACATTTAAATAAAAAGAAAGCAAGAAACCATTTAAAATATAATCAATTTTTTGTTCTCAAACATTGAAATTAACAACAATTTTATTGCTTTAAATAATTAATATATTTAATCGTTTATACAGTCTCAATTACTGATTTAAATTTTTATTTTTTTACATGAGGAAACCCTTAATGGCTGAAGTGTTTATAAACTAATGTTGTATGTCGTATGAATATAGCATAGGCTCAAACACACACTAACAAGTTACAACTTGCCACTTATGACCACTCTCACTAAGGGCTCTCTTGTTACTATTGTGGTGCATCCTGAGACTGTGTATGTACCTTTGTACTAGTGTGAGTTAGTGTGACTATGTTCATGTATGTATTACATATGTGTCTCATATATAAATGTACAAAGTACGTTACACACGTCTCAACCCGCATAAAGTATAATGGGTACTGCAATCCGCGCGGGAGGCGGTATTGCAGTTATGCCGGACTCTTACCGGCTAAAGCCTCATGGTGTTCCAACTTACTGCCTGGAGACGAGCGGCACAAGAATACTGAACGCATTACGTCGTCACCAAATGTGGAAATTCTTAAATTTTAAAAGAATTTAATAGTTGCATAGACTTACATGCCCAATTGCTCCAGAACCATTCTGATCCAAAACTCGGCACCGAATATACGCCCCAGTGCATAAATATACCGATTTTGGCATTGTCGTACCATTCAGGCAGCGGACGAGTATCCAAATCTTTCCAAGTCGGATCGTACCTTTTTCGTTCTAGATTATCGTTTAGTTCGTCAAGTGCATTGCTCCTTACAATATAATTATTGTTATTTATTTTAGCATTAGATGTATATATAACGAAAAATAGTAGAAATAACTTCATAATTGTTTCTCTAGTTTTAATCCTGGAACAAATAATATTTTATTATTATGTTTCTTGACTTTAACTTAAAATTTCAAGCTCAAAGCGTTAATGTAATTTACATAAAGCTACGAGCAATAAGTTTACATTTGACCTGCCATAAAATTCAATATTTAATTTCAGCGCCGTTAAAAATAACAACCATAGATTATTAATTAAATAATTAAAATCTCTCTAAGTAATCTATGCTCTCCAACTTCAAAGACCAAGCCATGGACGTAGTATATACTGGACGGCGCCAAAAGACGTTGCCGATCTTGCGTCTGTGTGTAAGCGATTTATCGTTTGTCTCTGTTTTTATCGCGAACTATACATAAGAGTGAAAGAGATTGTGATGAAGTTTGGCAACGTCGCTAAAAATGTGTCCAGTTGGTGACACCAAATGAGGCCATAACATTGAGTTTGTTGAAGATTATTTCTTGAAATCTAAAACAAATACGAGTGTTACTGATATATTTTTTCAAAAAAGGTGGAATATGTCGTGTGCTGCCTTAACGTGTCCATCAAGAACAACGAAAGGAGGAGTTAAAAACACGGAATTACCATTTCATAAGTAAATCTTTGACTCTCATTTGCGTGCTAAATTAAAGCGTTTTATTCAGTTAAAGCGTTTCAGATTATAATATATCAGTACAGTTTGATATTCTCTAGCCGGCACGAGTGTGGGATACTGATAAAACATAGAAATTAATCATTAAATATTCGATTGAATTGTGTTACCTACGTAGTGATGTACACACTAACGAATTATTATGTATCGATAAATATCAGTCAAAGTTATATTTACTAGCCAAGTAAATGCGAATTTTCTAATTTTAGATTATTTTCTTAGGTTTCCTAAATGCCCACATATAAGAGAAAAGTGGATAAAAGCTGTCACCGGTCTCACGGATATGTAAATGTTGGGAATAATGTGGATCATGATATTGTTCAGTTGGCCACTGAAGCACTAACATTTATGTTAACATTTCATGTATACATAAAGCACCGAGTATGGGCTGCACCTTCGACTTTATTTTTAACGCTTCAAAGGATTCTTTGGTAAATCTAGGCTCACAGTCAATTGACTGATACCATTTTTGAGAACCACCCATCACAGTAAGATATGCAGTAAAGATGTGCATCGGATAATTCATGACATTATACTGCAGACTGTACACTCAGGAAATTATGTTAATCTATTCAAATGTTTAAATCTATTCTGAACAGTAAACCAACTAGGTTGGTTACAACTATATATTAACTTTACAGTACCTGAGCTAGGCTTCGATAATTATCGACGCCTAGTTTAGCTTATCGATAAGCTAAGTACTTCCCTAATCACGCACACTAATGCAGTTCTAAAAGATCACACAAGCATAAAACGGACACACAAAAATAGCTACGGCGGCATCCAGTGTATTCTTTATCCAAGGACCAAGCTGTCAATGTCAAGCATTTATATAAACATTTTATTCTTATATGGATTGATCTGGATTCAAGCTTTTTAAGACTAAATGATCGCATATAACAAGGATGGCAACTCAATGGCACATGTACAATTGATAGCACGCAACCATACGCGACACATTTTGGGCACGTTACGAATCAAGAAATTTATAACTCACTAAGAAAAACAGTTAAGTCCGTATTTTTTGAAGAATGAATGTAATACAAAGTTTCCAACAAAGTTAACGTTTTTAATGGCACACCTGTGACCTAAAAAAATAGCAGGTTGATGCATAAAGATCCGCCTATCCTGGTAGGCCTGGTACTTTTGCCACAGGTTGAAGAATGAAGATAGTGAGACAAGCCATGAGCAATAAATAATTACTGAATTATATTACAATGATACTTTTACGCTTAAGTTAGGTATTACTCAAGTTAATACTTGTTCATTATTTTCGTACTTTAATCGACACAAATACGATTATTTTACAATTTTTATTCTTATGAATATCTAATATCTTTTTTGTCATTAGATTCATAAATCAAAATAGCGTACAACTTATATATGGATACGGACGGAATATGAACTTATATTTGATCGAATCCGATTAATATTTTTTTCCACAATTGACAAAGCAAATTTAGTACCTAGGTTTTTGTTTTGTTGGCTGACGGGAACGCTAATTGAAACTAGATAGACTAGAAATCTGCATTCGATACAAAATTGTTCCAATGACTGAAATTATTGAAGTATATATAATTGAATAATAACACTCAAACACACAAATTTTACCGTTTTCACAGCTCTTTCCAAAACCTTGCTAGCAAATGTTTGTTTTTAATTAAGACTCATCATTGATAGAGTAACGGTTTTAAGCACAATACAACAAACCTCAATACTTAAATCGTTACGGTTGAACCATAAACTAAAATTGTTCTTAAAATAGTCCTATGAAATTAAAAGACGATCACACCGAATTGTACTATTTTAGAGTTAAAAGAGAATATTGGTTTATAAAATATTGTTTAAATGTAAATATAATATGCTTACCTAAAAGTTTCGTTAAAATTAATGTTTGATAAAGCTTATCAATCTCCGACTCGCTCCGGCCTACATCGATGACTGCCGGATAAATACTAGTACATTTTAACTTAAAAGTACGCTGCCGACACACATAGTATATTAAGATAACAAGCTTAACTTAACTATTAATTAGTCAACATATACATTTCTCGAGATTGATAAGAAATAGTTAAGTAGGTATAGATTTAGTTCTACCAGTTCCAGTAATAATGAAATTACAAAAAACACGATCAAATATTACCAGCGTAACCAGACAAAGGTACTTTAGTATAGCTGTACAGCTCGATATTGATATTGACACCTTTCGACTAAAAAGTTTATAATATGAAAAATATTTGTATTATTGTGTAAAATATTTAATAAGATGCCACAATACACTTAGCTCATGGACTGTCAACTCCAAAAACACGTGTTTTGCACTAAGAAATAGGTGTAAACAAACATTCTTTTCGACAGCAATACCAGCAGAACTTATAATGCAATATTAAGATGTTCGTTCAAGGAAACTAAAGCAATTGCAACTGCAATTGCAATGTAAACTTTAATAAATCCATGAGCCCACAATTAAGTGACTTAAGATTTTTTCTTTCGACTTTTTAGTGCGATTAAAAAAAAATACGAATAATATAAATTTTTGCAAGTTATTTATTTATTGTATTGTCACCGGTTTTTGATAATGTACAAAATTTGAATTCAATGTTTCCATTCAAAGTGTGTCTCAAATTGACTTCAAACATACAAGTAAAAGTATAGAAGTGTGTAAAAATAAAAGTCTAATTTTCAGTTTGTCTCATACTTTTTTTATTTACATGCCTCCCAAAATAATTAATATTTGCGATTATTTTCATTAAATATGTTTGTTATATCTAAATAATAAAATATGGTTTATTAATATAAGTTTTAAATAGAAAACCAATTTTTAGTAAAGAAATTTTTAATTACATTACTTAATATGCTGTATTTAGATTTGGCTAAGTATTTTACAACTGGCCACCTTCTTGGAAACTGTTTCGCCTACTTTATCCGGTAGGACAGCAGTGGACATTGAGTTCTTTGCGTCTAATTTACCTTTTCTAGTCATCTTTTACAAAATCTTGGTAACAAATAAGGGTGGTCTACTCTTCTCAGCCGAATTAAACACAGCACATTGAGTAATCAATTTAAATCTCAGTGATATACGTCAGTTTGCACCTTCAAGAAACTTTGTTAGCTTTTTTATTTGTTGATAATTCAACAAACAAAACAAAATTTAATAAGTAAGATTTTTATCATACAATATTACTTATGTAACAAAAACCAAGTACAAATATTAAAGACTACAACCTATCAATTAATTCTAATATACTACAACTTGTAGTTATCGCTCGATATATTTGACTAGATACATATACTAGATATATATTAATGACTAAAACTAATTGCTATTCAATCTAAAAAAGCACTTCAACAAGCCTTTAGCTCCGTGGGTCGCGCGTTCGATCCCGCCGAGAGCCAAAGATTTCTAAAAAAAAAATTGTTGGTTTTTGGAGCCTGGTTGAAGTTAAGGGTATATTTTTAAATTATATATATATTTACGAGTTGTCCCTCACCCAAACCACTAGCAGTGAAAGTGGCCCATATATATAAAAATTTTTTTTAATATATATTACTGAGGGCTAACATCATAAAAAAATATATACATGATTTATCTCTTAATCTTAATCCATGTACTAAACTTCAAATTAATACTAAATACAACCTTAATTTGTAATCTAGTTTAAATAATATTGGTTCATTAAATACAATGCTATGACAATATTTATGATTTCTATGTATTTATATTGACAATATATTATTATTCACTCATTTATTTATTTACAGATTTTAATACATTATAAAATATTTTGAAAAACAAAAAATATTTTATTATACTATATACAATATTAGTATAGTATGAGAATCAAAAAAATATCAAATAATGTACACGATAATAATGTAACTTGATTCAATGTGTAAGATACACATTGAATCAAGTTCTTAAGTCAAAATGGACAATAGGGAATAATAAATTTACTCATATCCTCCATTAAAATTAGATCCTCCAATCTTATAATGAATTATAAGTTAACAAAAGTTGATATGCCTCTATTTTATATAGATCTGAAGGTTTAGAGAAGGATTTGGTATCAGAGATTTATGGTGCAATTTGACCAACCTAGATTAAATTCAAATTCAAATAATTCTTTATTCAAATTGGCCTTTTCAAGTACTTTCGAATCGTCAAATTACAATGAAGCTACCACTGGTTCAGAAAGGTGCTGTTACCGAGAAGAACCAGCAAGAAACTCGGCGGGCACTCTTTTCACAATTGAGTTTTACAATAATGGCTTAATTAAGAACAAATTAAAAAATTTACAATATAATCTAGTGCGTAGCTGGTCGCAATTTAAAACCAAGCTTTCTTATCATCAATATAGTCCTCAACAGTATTTGTATTAATAATAATATTAACATTTAGTCTTCAACAATATCTAATTTCTAATGAAATAACTTTCACTTTTGCCCACTTCCACTGGGAAGTGGCTGACACTGCTATTGTTCGTCAACTTTAAAAGTTGAATAATGACATGCACCATTAATGATTATTTCACTTATACCAGAAGTTGGAGGTGTATGAGACGAACACAATGGTTCGATGCTAGCTATTGTACTCATTACAGGTGTTGTATACCATTTCCCATTGTGAATTGTTGAGTTATGTGACTGTGTTGTTGGGCTGTAGACTGTACATGTCGCACTTTGCTCTGCTCTCGGCTCACTTATCATCCCCATTTTAACTTCGAATATGACATCTTGAATCTTTTTTTTTGCAACTAACAAATTTTTCTCACCCTTCAATGATCTCAGTTCATTGGCAATATATTCACCGAATACTGAAAATTCATCTCTGTTTACAGGTGATGCTGGGTATACTATATCAGGTTTATATGAATGTACTAGTTCAGTTCGAGCTATTTTGGGTGCTGAAGAGAGATTATCAATCTTACATTCTGTAACTGGGTTTTCTGTAGATTGTAATGTGATATTAATTTCGGAGTGATCGTCCTGAAATAAAAATAATGAGTTTGTAGATTTTTTAAATTTATATTTATAAGAAAATTGTAAAATTTACTTAATTTTTAGTGTGTAAATATTATATGTAAATATTGTAAATAAAAATTTATAAGTTAAGAGCATCATAGAATAAAAATAGAAGTTTATTTTTTTATTTTATTTTATTCTGTAATTAAAGGGCTTTTACACTGCATGTGTATGTCAGCCCTCTTATTATTGTTTTTTTTTTTAATATATGGGACACTTTATTATACCCTAATATATACATATATAGACTTATTATGCCCTAAAACTTGACTAATCAAACTATTTTAAAGAGCTTATCAAGAAGAACTTGAACAAATTGCATGCTTCCTTCGAATCAGGTTTTGACAGAATACTATGGAAGCAAAGTTTATTATTACACCTTTAATATGAATGTGTCAACGTTTAAGCAAACATTATTCAGTATTCATTACAGTAATTGTGATAGATTCTTTGAATAAACTTACAGATTGTAATACTCTATAGGGCTTGCTGGAATCCTTCATAAAATGCAAATATTCATACGCATACCAATTACTGACATATCTTTCGTTCGGATCTTCGGAGTAAGCTCGCGCTTCCCGCGCAGACTCTCTATTGTATTGTGTACGAAGATGCTGAATTTTTTTCGTAGCGTCAGAAACCGATATTCCTAATATATCTGATATACCGTGCAGCTCCTCTTTTCGTTTTTGTTTATCCCTGCGCGTATCACAAAGTGACGGATTCCATAGATTAGCGTTCAATTGCAGTAGCTCAATCAATTTCAAAGTCTTGTCCTTGGACCACTCCATTCCTTAATCAGTCAGCCAATCAGAAAAACATAAACATCCGATTTACTGTAAAACTGAAACTAACATTTGACGATCAATCGTTAGACTGTTCACTAAACTACGCGTACTTAATTCGACATATAACGCCAACTCGACGCGCTGATTGATTAGTTGCATGAGCGATCCAGTGTTGCCAAGCAAAGTTCTTATCATTTGTCAAAGTAATTCGATTATAATTCAATTTAACTTTCCATCGCACGAAAACATTGTAAAGTAACGTTTTATTACAATAGTTTTGCAAAAAATTAATATGAATATTATTTTACGGTGGTAAGATAACGCCATCTGCTACCACTGGTAAGAACTAATTTTATTCAAACCAAAAAAAGGCCAATAAAATGAGGAAGCTGTGCGCATAAAGCGATGTTTAATAATTCATATAACCATTGTAATATAACTACGGGCTGTTTTTTTTAGCGACTAAATATGATACTGAATTATGGAGTAAGTTTTTCGATGGTGGTGATTTCTGTTTAAAAGGCAAAAAAATTACATATTTATTCAAAGCTGCCGAATGCTTACATTCTCTAGGTGTAAAACTATATTTTACTTTTTAGTATCCGGTTTGAGCTGTCACCCCAAAAACTCAAAATAATTTAAAAAAAAGTGATGAGAAGTTATAGTGGTGTATTTAATGAAATAAAAATATTTACTACCTACATTACTTTAAATAATAATAATAGCCAAATAATATTTTTGTTTTATGGAACCCCACAAAGCAACACCTAATTCTGTTAATTATACAAAAAATTGAGTTTAAGATTAATAACCATTTTAACATTTTGATTTGATTTGATAAATTCCTATCTCAACTTGTATGGAATTTAGTTTAAAGCTTAACTTTGGGTACGAAAATATCTTAAGGATATTTAGATATAAGAAAAGAATACCAGCGATCAGAATACCTAACGTGTGTCAGTTTGGAAACACTGGCCTAAGCTATTTTCTTTACTTTCATATTATTTATTAATTTCAGAACGCATCCTAATTGGCACGTACGATGGGAAGATAAAATCGTTGCTTTTACGATTTTTTTCTACAATTTCTTCACATTCTTTAAACCTTCCTTGGGCTTCTAAAAAAATTTCAATAACAAAATTAGCCAATTCGGTTCCGTCGTTCTTGACTAAGATTAAGAAACGTTATTTCATTTTTTTTTCATATATAAGCATAGGTTAACACACGGAAATTAAAAAAAAACATCTTGTCTATTATTTTCCTTTATTTACAGACTACAATGTGTGAGAACTATCACATTATAAAACAAGTGCTCTATAGTAAAATATATACATTATTTACATCTGTCCCTACTAAAATGCACTATTTAACTCAAAAAATACCTAGAATAAAACAATTTTATGACTTCCTAATCAAAAAGTACAAAGAAACAATATGATGTTGAATTTGTAATATGAAAGGAAAGAATTAAATGCCATTTCGTATTGCAACAAAATTATATCTACATTATCTTATAAATATTAGAATGTAGTTGCTCTTTAATTAACTTTTTAAATATAAATATATCGCACGCTTACTATTAAAGTGACCGAATTCAAGATTAGGTTTAATTGCTCTGCTTCCAAGTTATGGGTCTTTATAAAAGGCGCTACGCTTTATTGCAACTTTTCGCAAAATAACTTTTTTTGAATTCGGTCACTTTAACACTAAACATGCGATATAACAAAATATATTTCAAATTGAGGAATTGAATGTTTAAAATTTTAAAAATATTTACAACAAAAACTTAAAAATACGACCTCACGCCTCCACTTGTTACTAAATAAGAGGAACCAAATTATAGGTTTATAACAGTAGAAATGAAGAATACAAATTCTTATTCATCAAAAATACTTGTAAATGGTTAACCATTAATACACGCTTCATATTTTTAATCTATAGTTCTTGTATAATACAATAAATCCGTTAATTTTAAACGGATCATGGATATGGCAATCAATAAAACAGAGACTAATAATATCTACAAACAAACAGTAAGATCTTCTTGTAAAAACAAACAATATTTCTGTTTTATTCATAAATAATAAATAAAATAGTTTATTTTTCTTAATAAAATTAGAAATAAATTGTCACTGAATTATGCGGTTTAAGGTAAGCGAAATTACCATAGACTAAACTAAACATATAAATAACCTAAAAATACATCACAAATATTAATCAGAACATAAGAACGATGCTCATATAAATAACAATAACAAAAATAAAACAAAGTTTTAAACTCATACGATTAAACATAATATACACTCCCCTACATTTTAACCTAACAGAAATCACAAGAGATTCGTTTTATAATTTCCAAAACCATCAATTCTAGAAGTATCAACTCTAAGTAGACAGTCTACTTAATAATGGAAATCTATTGAAATTAATCAATAATATTGGTTATAAACTTGCCCGTACAGTAATGTAATCTTTTAAATATAAAATAAGCTGCAGATAAAATTAGATATATAAAAGTTCATGTTAAGCAGAAGAGCCAATAAATAGTTTTACTGGAAGGTACAAGAACCAGTCCTCATTATCAACAAGTTAACAAATAATAGACATTCTATTTTTAACAATTGACAATAATTATTTGCCTATTCGTTTACAAATTGGTGGTCGAGTCGCCTTGAGGTTACTATGGAAAGTAGAAACTTCACTTATCAATCATCGCTCCGTTATCTCTATACAGGCATACAACGAGTAATCTATCTCACTTCGACGGTCTACGCATCAACGTTCTCGTGTAACGACTAAATAAATACTAGCTACCTATTTCTGTACAATGTCCCTTATTAAAATTTGTACCGGAATTCATAATTAACATTTACGTTATATCGAGCGGTCGGTGCTCACGCGATCTAAAGAATCCCTTTTCGGTGCGGCATTCCCTTATGGTGACCGTTTGGAGGTTCACGGTAACGTCCGTGATGAAAATTTGATCGGCGACAGGGGATCGCGCCATCCAGTACGCTGCTCCTCTCCGGGGAGCGGGAGGGGGAGGATTTGGCGCTGGGACGGGCGCTTCGCCCCATGAATCCTCATCTTCAGGTTGGGGGGCGGGCGGTGGAGGGCGAGCGCCTTTAGGTTCGGCTGGTGCTGTAGCTGTGGGCTGGGAATCGGTTCGCCTTTCTCGTTCTGGGGGCGTGTGCGCGTCGGCTTGCTCCGGGGAATGTGGCGCTCTTCTGGGACCCGTTCTCGGTGCGGCGGCTTCGGCTGCAGGAGAGGCTGGAGCAGCCGCACCACCAGGAGGCGCTGCTGGCGGCGGAGGTGGAGCGTGCGTCCTAACACCGTTCAATTTAGTAGAATCGTGTCGTTTCGCTGGTGGACTCATCGTGATTGTGACTCCAATCTTCCCTGACTCCCTCGATAGTACTTCCGCTTTGCGTTTTCCGGGTGCAGGGTGTCGTTCTTCCGAGCCGCTGCGCGCTCTCTCCACAGGTGAATGTTCTCGCTCCCTCTTCCGTCCTTGTCTCCGCAACTCTTCCCCTCTCTCGAAACTCTGAATGAGCCGCGGATCGAGAATATTCTCCTCCGGTTCCCAAGTGTTGTGTTTCGGCTTCCAGCCTTTCCATTTCACGTAGTATTCCACTTTGTTCTGAAATAACAAAAACACAGCCGTTAGTCAGGTGCCGGTGGGCATTACGACGCGGGCGCGCGGTTGCGCTAGCGTGGCGTGACTGGCCGATGGCGTGCAATATACCAAGGGTTGCACATAAACTCGTTGATTATTTGCAATCCCCACATTTTAAACGAGTTTAAATTTTCATGCCAGTAATTAAATTTTCTCTTATTTGGTAAATTGGACTGTACACATTATTTTTCTTCTCAAATACATTCAAGCAGGCATTAAAAGTTTGACATTTTTATCAGTACAATATTAATGACAATATGAACAAATGTAAATGTAAAGGGCATTTACGTTGGCTTTGGCTAGGTATTTTACGTCCGGTCGCCTGCCTGACGTCAACTTACCTTAGTTGCCTTTTGCGACACCGCGCTAAGAAAGAGAGTTGTCTATTCAGCCGGATACCACACGGCGGGTCAACTTATCTAAGTCGCCGACACCGAGGTGTCGTACTTCGGTAAGAAATGAGGGTGGTCTGTTCTACTCAGCCGGATACCACAAACATGTTTTACATAAAATTGCATATTACGGCCTATAGGATCTACCGTGAATCATAGAATAAATAAAAAATGTAGTTAGTACATACATAAATATAAAGCTTATCAACTATATATCTATATCAACTAAATTCAAATAAACTAATTATCATACTTGTATATAAGCGAAAAATTTTGCCTTATTTGTACCAAATATATAAAAAAAATACACAAAAGCTAAAGCATTTGAAAGGTAGCGGCGCAGGTCGGTCCTTGCGCGCAGTTTCGGGGCGCACCTGTCCGGAACAGCTGTCGGCTATCTCCCCCGGGATCGAGCCTAAAACGTATCCCGACACCAAATGCCGTTATATCTACCTAATAACATGTAATACTAATATAGACGAAGTAAGTAAGTAAAGTAAGTAGCGGCCTGTTACTATCCCACTGCTGAGAATAGGCCTCTTCTCTCCGTTTTTGGAGAGAAGGATTGGAGCTAAGACCTACCACGCTGCTCCAATGCGGATTAGTAGGTTACACATATCTCCAGAATTCTCTACAGATATGCAGGTTTCCTCACCATTTTTTCCTTCACCGAAAAGCGAATGATAAATTGCAATTTGCAATTAGACACATAAGTTTTAACAGAAAAACTCATTGGTGTCTTCCCGGATTTGAACCCGTGACCTCCTCGAAAGAGTCGCACGGTGTTACCGCTGGGCTACCACAGCTTATAGACGAAGTAGTATTTCCCAATTCAGTGTAATACAAATACGTAAAGAGAAGATTTATTTTACTGTCGTATAGTGTGTAGATGATCCATTGGACTGGACGTCAATGGACGGCCATTGGTTGAAAGAGAAAGAGACTGTTATTTCGAAAAAAAAAAACAATCAAGATTAAAAAAAAAATTGTTCATTTTCCAATAAATCTTATAACTATAAAACAGGGTTTTGAGATCTTCTTGTAAGTATAGTTATACTTATGTTAGAATATATCGCTCTTCCATAACACTACTGATTATATATATTTACAAAGTTTACACAAGTAATAATAATAAAAGTAACAATAAAAAAATATTCAAACAAAAATATAAACTAAAATTACAAACAAAGAAAAATTATATAAAGTCTGATTGATTCTGTATGTGAGAGAAGTAGAAGTAGAAGTGAGAAGGTGTATTGGGGGAGCAGAGTGGGAGGATGTGTGTGTGTTTTTGGTTATGAGTTTGTGCCATTATATAGAACAGTACAATAATATACACAGTAAAATAGAAGTAAACGTTCATCATTCCCCTTATCCGGTCGGAACAACATGTTAGATGTTTTGAGTCGGCGTTACTTTGCAGAATTCTATAGTACAAAAGCTATGACAGAATTATTTATTTTGTTATAATCAACGTTTTTTTAAAGAAAATCTTTGTAATGTTAAGTGTAGGATGTTCAAATTTGATAAGACTTATAGGGATAAAGTTAAACTTATACACAAAATAATATATAAAAAGTATAACTTATAGATATAAAGTTCAAATTTCACGTAACATAGACAATAAGTCTATGGTAATAAAGTCAGTCATGATAAATCTGTCATTTTATTCACGGTAACAGAGGCAAAATGATCGGTGAGATTTTCCTAGTGTATGGTAAAATGGGGATAGATGACCCAGTTTTTGTAATAGCCACCAATTTTAAAAATATTAATTTCATAAAAATTATTTGTTTAACGTAGCTAACCTCAGTCATTTATGTCAGATTTTGCAAAAAACTTTGCGTAACCTTTTTTTGAGGATTAATGAGACTAGCCTACCTGTACAGATAGTTAGAGCATGAAAATACTGAGAAGGATATTTGGTCTTTAAGAAGTCCTATTTGAACTTGCAGAATTTTGATATATTTAATGTACAAATGATAATTTATTTGTTTTGCGTGTACCTGCTTTGATATTTTAGAGAATTGATTGATTTGTGAGCGCTAGAATAAAAACCGGTAGAATAAAAATTCCGCAATCCAAATCCCCAGTCTACAGAAATGTTTAAATTAAGTATAAGAGATATGCCTATACGTTAAGCATATTACACAATTGAAGATTATTTTAATGATAATACATGATAAAACTTAATTTTGAAAATAGTGACCGCCGAGTTTCTTGCTGGTTCTTCTCGGTAAGAGCACTTTTCTGAACCAGTGGTAGCTTCATTGTAATTTGACGATTCGAAAGTGCTTGTAAAGGCCAATTTGAATTGAATTATTTGAATTTGAATTTGATAAAAATGCCTGGATATGAAAATTCTTTCAGTTTCATACAAGAGTGCGATTTAATAATGTCAATTAAAAATGTTTAAAAGATTGGCCGCTATTTCTTGCTAGTTCTTCTCGGTAAGAGAAACATTCCGAACCAATTGTAGCTTCATGAATGATGTTGATCCTAGTGTTTGAGTTTTTTTAAATAAAGATTATTTCATTTGATTTGAGTAGGTACCTGATTTAAAAAATAGACTTTTTTGAACTATTTTCTATCACTACTAAAATACATGCAAATTCGCTTGTAGTCTCTCAAGTTCTTCTCCGTTACTTAGTTCGGAGGTAAAAGGAGGAGAAATATACACGTATTTTTAATATAAGTATCGATAAAACATTAATTAAAGATAATGTTTAATAACCGTGACAGACAGTAATCCCGCATCGGACACCTGTGGCGAGGCTAATCGCCAACAGCCTAATATAGCCCGATGTTTATTACGGACCTTTCTCTTTTATCAATGATATTATACACAAACGAAAAGCAATGTTATATTATAGACTTACGGTTCATTTTTATTTGTACATTAATTCACATAGGGCGTTTCTAAACCTCCTGCCTGTTGGAAACCCTCGCCTCTTATTGGTTTTAGTTACGAGGGGTGAGTTGGGAGCTTAGTGCACGTTGTAACTTTGTTGTGTACGTCACAATCTTTGTTAGAAAGATTTTTTCTAATTAAAATACAATGATAAAAGAGAAGTAATAGAGAAAAGATAATATAAAGATAAATACTTGAGTAATATTTACTTTTAGGTTTTTTACCCAAATTGTAAAAAAAAATTTTCTCTATTTGTTTTCAGTTGATCGTTTCATTTTTACTTTTCACTTCCGAATAATCTCTCGGAACATTTATCTGAAAAGTATTTGCTGAATGCAATAGTGACCATGTAGATGCGTTGAAGGTACTGACGTTTATCTTTAAGAGTAGGGCTGTTTGAAAATTAGTAGCAGCAAACTCTTTTTAAAAAAATTTAACAGATAAATACTTTTCTTCGAGACATTTCCATACTTTTTTGTGTCACTCTGATTCATTAACTTCGATCGATTTTTACACCATCTAAGCTACGATAGTATTATACTATTACTGTATATTATACTAGGATATATAAGAAACTACCAAAGCTGCGATTTTCGGATTTGGATTTACCGGATTGCCGATTTACCATAAATAGCCATTAATATCATAGCAAAAATATATTAACCAGTTACAAATTATAGCCCACTAAGTTAGGCAAATTAAATCACAAAATCACCACATCATCATCATCATCATCACAAAATTTGTTATTTTTTTACGAAATGTGGCGCAAACTCAATTTTATGAAATTGGTTCACAGACGTACATAAAACCAATGATACTTCAACTTAGACAGGCTAACATAAAATTCTAGAATTGACTGAACAACGAAGTGTATAAGCAATATGCATTCGATTTCAAAACGGCTTATGTTGAAAACGGATAATTTTCATATACTACTAATAGTAGGTAAAGTACATAAATGTAGGATTGAGTTATATATCTAAAAAAGTAATACATCTATTGACTTATCGGTCACAATTACCAATATTGAAAAAAAATCGTGAAATGTAGTATCAGATCGTTCTGATTTGATCTGGTTATTAGAGAAAAGAATATCTAAATCTTATCATAATACTTAGAGCTTATGAAAAAAATAACAAAACACTAATGCTGTCATTCATTCTTCAAAACCGAAATCGTCGATTCGAAATTAAACAAAAACGTCGCTCACTATAGAAAGAAATAAAAAGGATCGCTGGGACGTGCACGCAAGGTGAGACCGTGCGGCCGCGCGGCGATTGGCCGGCGGGCGGGGCGAAGGGAGAGGTGCCCCGCCCCGCCCCGACCGCCCCACCCCCGCTACGCCCGCGCCGAGCCCGCCACACTACCTATGCGGCCCGCCTACCATCTATTACCCCGACGCAGAGTCGATTTTCGCTCGAACTGGGCGTATATGTTAAGTGGTGGTTCTGTTATAGTGGCATCGCCATGGGCGTACCACGAGTCGGGATCATAGACGCCAATTAGAGCCGATCGCTGTAATTAACGAGTTAATTAACAATTATAAACAGTATGATGTATTCGTAAGACCATAGGCGATGGTCTAACGAATTGTGTGGCGGACGATTTTTAATACTAAAAATTCATATACAATGGTGGCTAGTTATTACGAGTGTTTTGATATTCGAGCAACTTAACGAGCGATATATTTCTTTGAGATGAGAGCAAGATTTGAGATATGAAGAATCGTGTGGGCGATTCTTCATATCTCAAATCCAGCCTCAACCTGTGCCCCAAATGGCGTCGTGTACAGTGTCTACCTAACAGTTTCTTCAACCTAAAACTTGGCCTGTGTTTTTGTTTCCCTTGTTTTCAAAGCATTTTTGATACGTTTGTTTTGTGTTTTTTGCTTTACGTATATTTACAAAATATCAAAAATCAGTAAAATGTGACGCAATATGCGAAGACCATTGACGAGATTTAAGCGCATCAATTTTTCTTTTATTATGTTTTTATAGAATATTAGACTGTTGCGGCTTGACAAGTTGATAATAAATGGTGCTTTTCAATGTTATCATATTCCTGTAGAATTAACAGGATTTCTATAGCCTGTATGTTATCAGGGTGTATATGGAATAATTGTGCAAAATTTCATCGAAATCAGTTCAGCGGATTCGCCGTAAAAGAGTAACAAACATACATCCATACTCAAAAACTTTCAGTATTTATAATATTAGTAGGATGTATTTGTTATTTATGCTGGAGCTACATTAGCGGGCTACGGCGAATATTCGGGTTATGGCAATGTATGTAGCCGAGGACATTGGTACATCGTTGCAACGCGGTTTATTCGGGCTTGTAACATCGGGGCACTGTCGGTAACCAGACTCGCATTAAAGGGATTTGTTGCGACAATATGCATTTGAGTGGCCACACCTATGTCACTTCAGTATTGTCTGGACTGGTTCGGTTTCTGTGAACAGTAGTCATCCACAATCGACTCTTCCGTCTTATTTTCGTATTATTTCATACCTGGTACTTGTAACTTGTAATAAATAATATTTTTCTGACATATAATGCAAAAACAATGCCGCCGTATGGTATCCGGCTGAATAGAATAGTACCACCCTCATTTCTTACCGAGGTCTCGTAAAAGGCGACTAAGGTAGGTTGACCCACCGTGTGGTATCCGGCTGAGTAGAATAGACCACCCTCATTTCTTACCGAGATGTCTTAAGATATGACTAAGGTAAGTTGATGTCAGGCAGGCGGCCGGTCGTAAAATACATAGCCAAATCATGTGACAACATGTTTACATGTTGTGCCGACCCCACTTAGAGTGGGATAAGGGAAGGAAGAAGAAGAATGCAAAACAATAATCATTTCGGACCCACAAAATGGGACAATGAATATTCGCCGTAGGCCGCTTTCTAAATCTTTGCCCGCCTAATATAGACAAGGACATCCGATACACGATGTTTTGGACGCAAACGAGACACGAATCTTCGCCCGCTAATGTAGCCCAAGCATTATAGATTAATATTTCTGCTTTCCATAGAAATGCCATTAATACATAACGGATTAATGGCATTTCTATGGAAAAAAAGACTTTGAGATACGACCAACGTTACGTAGAGAATTAAACTCGTATGTCGAAATACTGAAAACAATTTCGTTCCCAGGGTTTTAGCTACGTATTCGGTGTCGAATAACTTGTGAGATCTTTTCGATTGCAAGAATAAAGAAATGCATATGTGGCCCGCCAACCATGTATCATGCGGTCGCAGAGTCGATTTCCGCTCGAACTGGGAGTGTATATTCAGTGGTGGTTCTATAGTGGCATCGCCATGGGCGTACCACGAGTCGGTATCATAGACGACAATTAGAGCCGATCGCTTTAATTAACGAGTTAATTAACAAGTAAGTATACTAAACGTCATTTTGATGGTTAGATGTTTTGGTATAACCATAGGAATGGTTTAAAGAATTGTGTGATATCGAAAATTGCGACGACGAGATCTTTTTGACTCCAAAAGGAAATATAATTTCGAAACTCAAATATTAAGAAATATTAAGAATATAAGATATATTAAGAATAATATTCAAAAGAAACTTAGTAGTAAAAAAAAAATTGATCCTTTACGTTTCAAAAGTGCTTGAAAGAGCGTTTTTAAATACAGATTACTTCGATTTGATTTGAAGGTGTATTATAAGCTTTAATTGCGCCAAATTTCATCAATATTGTTCACAGGCAGACCGACAGACTTTCATATTTATAATATTAGAATAGAGGTAGTCACATTTTACGAATTATGCCTACTTAATTAAGACTTGTAAGCGTTATGCCGCATACATATCAAAAATTTATTCAGTCGCATTATGACAAGTAACAAATCACAATCTCCCCATACATTAAGCTCGTTAGTACGGCGCCCGCATATTTGTATGTCGTTAGAATAATCCGTATTGAGCGTATGTGATAAATCAGTGGATGCTTGTTAGACTTGCTGCGTCGGACAGAAGCCTTTAATGTTCGAATTTATATTGTTCTTTATTCAAGTTGATTGTTTTCAGTACCTTTAAATGGTCAAATATTTTTAATAGACGTTTTGTACAAAAGCACGTATAACTTGAGTCAGTCATTAAGGAGTCTTCCGGAATATACAACTTTTTAGTGATGAACTCTTACTATATTATATTGCTTAACTGAATGTCTTATGAAAGCATTTAAATTTTAATAAAAGAGTTTCTTAGACGTTGGATGCATGAATTAGGAAATCCATATCTTGGGGCTAATCTTTCATAAAAAGTAAAGAAAGTAACGGCAGTTACTACAACACTGCTGGGCATAGGCCTCTCTCAGTTCCTGGAGAGAAGGGTTGCAGCCAAGACCTAACACGCTGCTCCAATGCGGATTGGTAGGTTACACATATCCCCAGATTTCTCTAGAGATATTCAGGTTTCATCACGATGTTTTCCTTCACCGAAAAGCGTGTGATAAACTGCAATTATCAATTAGACACATAAGTTTTAATAAAAAAAAACTCATTGGTGATGCCGGGGTTTTAACTTGTGACCCTCGCGAAAGGGTGGCACGGTCACACCGCTGGGCTACCACAGCTTTTTTAATAGCCTACTTTTGTCTTATGCTGTGTAGTAAATAATACACATGCACCTAAGTCTCGTTTTCAAACTCATTGTTTTAAAATTCTCAAATTTATTATGGCAATACCTTGTGTCTTTGAAAGTTATACTTGTCTATAAAAGATCTCGAGTTTTGGTCGAAATATATATTATTATACAACTAGCAATCGCCAGCGGCTCCGCCCGCGTGGAAAGATTAAAATCGTTATATAGATAACCATAAGAAATGGTTAAAGTAGGTTAAACTATAAACTGGACATATGCTGTCGCGGGCTTTTATTTAGAACTTTAAGAGCTGAACAATTTTGTAATACATGATTTTTAATAACTTGTAACGTAAAAAACCGTATTACCGTTTAATAGCTGTGATGGCCTAGCGCTAACACCGTGTGACTCTTTCGAGGAGGTCACGAGTTCAAACCCGGGACGACATCAATGAGTTTTTCCGTTAAAACTTATGTGTCTATTTGATAATTGCAATTTATCACACGCTTTTCGGTGACGGAAAACATCGTGAGGAAACCTGCATATCTCTAGAAAATTCTAGGAATATGTGTAACCTACCAATCCGCATTGGAGCAGCGTGGTAGGTCTTAGCTCCAACCCTTATCTCCAAAAATGGAGAGAGGAGGCGTATGCCCAGCAGTGGGATAGTAACAGGCCGTTACTTTACCGTTTACTCAGCACACGCAAGGAAAGCTTTAAATTTTGCCGTTTTCGTAGTATTTTTTATTGCTGCTCGCGATCTAACTCCACTATTACTTGTACATAATGAAACGCTTTTGAAAGTGACTATTAATAGCGTTGTGAGATCTAAAAAACTTCCCAAGTGCCTGTCAAACGTTGGTAGCTCAATAAAGTGCGGCATTGGAGGGTTGCCAGACGTGATAATTGATTGCCCGCCGTAGAAGCAGTGCAGAAAATTCACGAGCTCGCCTGGTAAGTGTTGACGGGAAAAAATTGCACCGATATTATAAAATAACTGCGGGATACTTTGGTACAAATTTATAGATCGCTAATGAATTTAGGTATATAAACTTATAATGAAAAGTGTATTTTGAGATTTTTGTTGTATTAACGAGATGTGTTAGTTAATGTATAGAACCGGCTATACTCACATCTTATTCTATCGGGTCAGCTTGACTAGTTTCGAACCCATTCGGGGCACTTACTCATGAGCTCTTTACACGATGTTATCACGGCGGGAACTGTGTTAGGTTAGGTTCGGTTAAAATTTATTATTTTTATGGTAAACTAGTGATGATACTTGCACCTTCATTAATATGAAATTTAGTGTTAAAATTGCTTCAATTGTGTACTTTATTTTCTTCCAAGAAAACTCGGAATTTTCTTTCTTTGATGGTTATATACCGGCCTAAAATATCGAATAAAAAAATCCTGTTTACCTTCGGGAACAGAAAAAAACAATAAAGTACTTCTTTCAGTCGAAAGTCCATTATTTAACAACAATTTCTTGGTTCCTCAAGTCTGGTTGTATATGTTTTTATTTCAGTAATTAGTAAGTTATTAGTTGTTCTTACCAGTTCATCTTCACTTATACTATGAACAAAGATTCTATATCTATATGATATGAAAGTTTACGTTACATTTCTGCAAGTCTAAATGTGTAAATTTAAATAATTTGTTTTCCATTCCATTTTTTAAATATGGCAATATTTGAACAGTATGCGACATCGCTTTATTTTATCAGGTCGACCACATTTTGTCGTCCATCAAGTCACAAATTGCTTCCCGGCTCTAGCAGGATGAATGGGAGGGTGTGGTGAGGGTGGAAGGGAGAATAAGGGTAGGAGATTAATGGTATGGGAGCGGTCGAAATAAGGTGACCAAGACTATATGTTTTCTGGGATCAATACGGATATTATAAAAAGAGCATTTATAATAATTTGTAATAAAATGTCAGTGCATTTTAATCTATACGTATAAAACAAAGTCCCCAAAAGCTGTCTATCTTTACGTTATCGATTTTCTCAAAATCTACAAAACGGACTTTTTTTACAGTTTTTACTAAAAATGTGCAACTTTTGGAACCGGAACGGGTTAACCGATCTATGATAATGGGACTTTCACTAGAAGATAGAGAAGATTGCGGAGCGGCATATAAGTTAATACTTAGAAAAAATAGATATCAGTAATTCAGTTTTAAATTAAGTAAATAAAAATAAAATATACATATAACTTCAGCTATTGTTTTACTTTCGCGATTACACTTTATATTCATTACGCGGGGCATAAATGGATAAAATCACTGTGAGAGGTAACATAGCCGAAACATTGAGAAATTTTAAATGCAAAGGTATATCACAATTTTTATCAACACCATGAGCACTATCTTATGTTGACCTAGCGGACAATCCTGTAAAGTTTGGTGGGGAACGGAGTATTTTTTTCCAATGGTCAATTTTTTACTACTGATGTCTCTAAGCGGGCTGGGTATGCTTATTGTATTATATGTATTATAAAGGATATTTGTTGTTTTTGCTATAAATTACTTATATGGAAATGTCCTGAAAAAATGTTTCTATCCATCTCCAAAGTAATGTAATGGGTGATAGACAACTGGTAAATATATATATATATATATATATATATATGTCGCTGACCATGTCGCTCTGTTACATAAAATTCTAAGAAAGTAATATAACTGATTCAAGGTTGCCACAAATTGTGTAATACTCATTTCCTAAAACTTTACTTTTGTTGTTGTTATAAATTATTTATAAAGAAATGTCCTGAGAAAGTGTTGCTAGTTGGTAAACCCACGCCGACTCCGCGGGGACCGATCAGCCGTTTAAACACGGCTCCTCTTAAATTGCCCGAACCACGGCTGTGAAACGTCCGTGAAAGTGTTTGTTTTGGAACTGTCAACGATTTTGTTGAGGAGAAAGGCATATAACGTTTTAGAGAAATTGTAGTATCATATTGCTTCTATTAAAATAAATGGCACTGTTTAAAATTGTATTCATTATATTGAATTAATTTTTTTTTCCAAGTTTTCACATGCTCTTTTGAATCATCAATTTTTAATAAAGCTACCACTGCTTCGGAAAGGTGATCTTACCAAGAAGAACCAGCCATAAACTCGATGGACACTCTTTTCAAAAATTAATATTTAAATAAATAAAAATTAAAATTTATGTATATATGTAAGACGAGAGCGCCACGGGTTCAAACCCTGAACAGGCACCAATTTATCACACGCTTTTGGCTGAGGAAAAACATTGTGAGGAAACCTGCATATCACTAGTGAAATTTTAGGAATATGTGCAACCTATCGATCCGCATTGTAGCAGCGGTTTTAGCTTCAACCCTTCTGTCCAAAAACAGAGAGAACACCTATGACTGGCAGTGACAAAAACAGTAAAATTACAATTATCAATTACATGTAATTAAATTTTAGCAGGAAAACTCATTGGTCTCGGCCCAGGATTTGAACCCATGACGCTCTAGATATAGGCACACAGTCTCACACTTCGGCTATCACAGCTTATAAAAAAACTAAAAACTTTAATACAATTATACCATATATCATTTTAAATTACGAAATTGGGTAAGTCTTTACTTAATCATATAAAAAACAAGTTTGAATATGCCTTAACTTGCTTTATATCTAGGTATATTTGTTGAATTGTCTTGTTAGAGACGTGACAGAAGGTACGATTACCTACTGTTTATTGAGACAAGAATGCGGCTTTCAACCTCGCCACAATGATTAAAGGCCGAGAGCTCGGCAACATATCGGCAGTCAAATTAACACAAACCTTTTTATTGCCGCCACAAATAACACCAACTCTACAGTATTCGAACGCTATTGTATTCTTGGATCTTTTGAACTGTTAATATTGTCAATTAAACAATGCCGCGTCTGCTAATTAATAATGAAACTGCAAAATGTCAATGGTTGTCGCAATTAATAAATTGTCTTTGATGCTTTCGTCGATTTGTATTGACTTAATTTGTTCGTGTTTGTTATAGGTTTAATATCTTGTATTTATTATCGGTTTATTATATCCGGCTGAATAGAATTATACCACCCTCATTTCTTACCGAGGTGTTTTAAAATTCGACTAAAGTAAGTCGACCTGCGTTGTGATATGCAGCTGAGTAGAATAGACCACCCTGATTTCTTATTGAAGTGTCGTAAAATGCGATTTTAATGATAATTTGAACCATCGTGTGTGTTGACAGCATGTCTATAATATGTTGTGCCGACCCTACTTAAAGTGGGCTACGGACAGGAGGATGATTATTATCGGTTTAGTATCTAGTATTAAGTTCCACCGTGTGGTATCCGGTTGAGGAGAATAGACCACCTTCTTTCTTACTGAGGTGTCATGAAATACGACTAAAGTAAGATTACATCTGCAGGCGGCCGGTATTAAAATCTGTAGCCAAATCATGTGACAACATGTTTATAACAAGTTGTTATACAGGGTGTTTGGAAGGTCGATGCAAAGCTGCAAACAGGAGCTAGTATAGACTATTTAGAACCATTTAAACTGAACTTAGGTTAGGCGAAGTGCGACTATTTTTTTTTTATAAAATTTTAAAGATTTTTCAAGAAAAATCCGAAGTTATGTCATTATTTGCTAATAATCGGCCATTTTGAAGCCAAAGTCAATTATTTTTTATTTTATTTTATTAAACTAATGTGTAAACAGTGTAATAAAACATGATTAAGGTATCTGTGTTAAGAGATATTTTTTTTACAGATATTTGAAGTCAATCATTTCTTTTAAGATCAGAGAAAGCTGATTTTTGATGGCATTTAAAAAAAAAATAGATTGTGCTTTTTTAGTTCAAACATTTTATTAAATATGCCTGGTCATTGTTCTTTATTTTGAGGTATCAACTATGCGGATAGCCCGCAAATTATTGAAATTAAGATCTACAAACTAAATTGCGAGAGAAAATTAAAATTTATAGGCGAAGTAATTAAAACAAAATTTTAATGAAAGTCATTTATTTTTCGTGTTCAAAATGTCCGCCGCGGTTTCTAACACAAGCACGGGCCCGACTTCTCACTTCTGTTGTCGTTATCTTTAACTTCATTTCCACTTTCATCGTCGCGAACGCTGAATTAATTCTGTCAATTAATTCTTCTTTTGTGTTTATTTCCACATTTGTGTATACTAGCTCCTTAGCCCGACCCCACACGTAAAAGTCAAGCGGAGTCAGGTCAGGTGAACGGGCGGGCCAAGGGATGGGCCCATCTCTGCCGATCCAGCTATTGGGGAAACAATTGTTTAAGTGCTCCCGTACATTTAATGTCCAATGCGCTGGACAACCATCTTGTTGAAAAATGAGCTCTCGGTCGCTAACGAATATCAAGGCCCCAGACTCCTCTACAAGCTCTGGAAGATCATTTTGCAGGAATTCTAAATAATTATTTCCATTTAAATTATCTGGTAAGAAATGAGGTCCAATCAAAATTTTGCCAATAACTCCGGCCCACACATTGACCGAGAATTTCTTTTGGAATGATTTTTGCGTTTTCCAATGTGGATTATTATGTTTTTCAGCCCATAGATGAAGGTTATGGAAATTAATAATGCCTTCCCTTGAAAATTTACTTTCATCTGTCCACAATATTGACTTCAGGAACCATGCATCTTCAATGTCTGAGTTGAGAAGAAAACGACAAAACTGAATCCTACTCTGAGGATCTCGCTCTTCAAGGCCTTGAACACCCGTACCATGAAACGGGTACTTGTTGTTTTTGTGCATTGTATTCCACACCTTCCAATGACAAATGTTTAAATTTCGATTTGTTAGAAGAGTCCCTTCAATCTTTCGCACGAGCTTGTAACCCGACCAATGTAAATGGACATGAAGTTGAAAATAACAACAACAGAAATAATAAGACGGGCCGGACCTGTGTTAGACACCGCGGCGGACATTTTGAACACGAAAAATAAATGATTTTCATTAAAATTTTGTTTTAATTACTTCGCCTATAAATTTTAATTTTCTCTCGCAATTTAGTTTGTAGATCTTAATTTCAATAATTTGCGGGCTATCCGCATAGTTGATACCTCAAAATAAAGAACAATGACCAGGCATATTTAATAAAATGTTTGAACTAAAAAAGCACAATCTATTTTTTTTTTAAATGCCATCAAAAATCAGCTTTCTCTGATCTTAAAAGAAATGATTGACTTCAAATATCTGTAAAAAAAATATCTCTTAACACAGATACCTTAATCATGTTTTATTACACTGTTTACACATTAGTTTAATAAAATAAAATAAAAAATAATTGACTTTGGCTTCAAAATGGCCGATTATTAGCAAATAATGACATAACTTCGGATTTTTCTTCAAAAATCTTTAAAATTTTATAAAAAAAAAATAGTCGCACTTCGCCTAACATAAGTTCAGTTTAAATGTTTCTAAATAGTCTATACTAGCTCCTGTTTGCAGCTTTGCATCGACCTTCCAAACACCCTGTATAACCGACTTGACGTGTTTATACCCGACCCCACTTAGACCGAATTCAAAATTAGTTTTAATGAATTGAATACAGTGTATTAAAATACTTAGAAAAGATTTCCAAAATATATCAAAACAATTCTTAAACACTTTATTACTCTTAATTACTTTAATAACAATTATTTTTCATTAGAACAGAATGCCGCCAAAATGAATTCCTTTTCCAATTTTAAAATCCTCTTAAGTTAATACTACAATATTGAGACTAATGCCAATATTTGTATTTCTTATACACTTAACTTAATACAATAATTATTATCTTATGATACAAATGTTAGAATTGCTAACAATTGTAATCCTTATTTCAATGCCATCCGACGTCACCCTACAAACAACTAAAAAGTTAGCTTTTCGCTCTTCAAAGTAAAAGGTCTCGATGATATTATATAAGTCGTACCTATATAATATCGTTTATTTTCTACGTAATTATTTACTAATTTAAATTTAATTTTTACTATAATCTGTGGTTCTATTTAAAAAAAAAAAGCATAATATTGTACAACTATACTGTGGCATTCACAACAGAATTTATTGCATTACAAAACGTTTATTGCAGTTTGCCACAAAACATCTTTTTTCGAATTAGGTCACAATTGTGCGACATATTAAGGAACTGTTATAACATAACTGTCAAATAATATGTTAGATTGCATTTCTTTTTTGGTACGAGTTGCCTTTGAAGTGTCATTTTACTTCCTCGACTTCTATTCTGATGTATTCTATTTTTGACGAGTTTGGAAATTTAAGCGTTCAAGTGTCGTTTTAATTAATGGCTCGGCCTTTATTCTATAATTAGCCGTTTAAACTCTTGGTTGCTGTAACTCAATGTGTTAAGATTCAACTTGCCCAAAATTTTAGCGTGGGTTACTTCTAATTTTGTAATAACTTCTATAAATATTCATCTATACTAATATATAAAGCTGAATAGTTTGTTTGTTTGATTGATTGATAGTTTGAACGCGCAAATCTCATGAACTACTGGACCGATTTGAAAAATTCTTTCAGTGTAAGCCTTCCTTAATAAATTTAATTTAGAAAAACTCAATAAATGAATAGTCCATTCATTTATTGAGTTTTTCTAAATTTTCGATAAATATCGTCATTTTTTAACTAGTAAAATTTAAGTTAGTAAAGTTTGATGTACACAAAACTTTTACAAATTATACACTAAATCCTCAATCGAGGATCGGTTTTGTCTATTAGTGGATACTGCATGATTTATTGAGTGATTTTTGAGTTTATCGGGAACAGACAGACGAGGCGGAGGATTTTATTTTATAATACATACAGAGAAATGGAGTATATTGAAATAAGATAATGATATCTTTGACTATTGTTTCGTTTCAGTTGAATGAACTATCTTTTTTAGGTTATTTTTATTTCGACCGTGTCAGACTAGGAAATTTAATAAGCGTATATATCATATAGTAGCTAAACGTAATAGCACTTGCAATCCACTTTCCGTAAATAAGCATAATCCCCTATCTAAACCAAAGTCACGGGCTCAATCATAGCTGTCACTTTAATAAAAGCTTCAATTTCGAGCAGTGCACAATTTCATATCGAAACCAAATTCAATATCTTATCGTTTAACACGTTAGCAAGCGAAAATATACTTTATTCTAAATTTAATAGAGTAAATAATCCAGTGTAACTTGACAGTCTAGTTCAATTTCAAACCCTCCAGAGGCGCTAAAAGGGTGGAGGCAAAAGGGAGGGAAAACTGATGGTGCTCGGGCCTCGGGCAATTGATGTAATGATCGTGTGATTAATATTCCCTGCAACTGATGACTGTTTATAGAGATATCAACGTCATAGAATTGTAATATTTCAAAATTATTCTAGAAATATTATATAACGAAAGTATGTCGGTGTGTGCGCGTCGTGTAAGTATGCATGTGTGTGTGTTCTTTTTTCTCTCTTTGCAACGCTTTGAAGGTTGAATGAATTTGTACGAAATTATGTTGTATATTATGAAACAAAGGCTTCTTTTTATTTCTGTATACCTGTCCAGAGAAAAGAAAAACTTTTCGTTTAGTTAGTAACCGTGGATACGATGGTTTAATATATTTTGTTTTCTATTCAAATAAAAGATAGACAATCAGAATCGATTTATTGATTGAATATAATTTCTAACCTTAAAATATCTAATTAAGGGAAAATAAACTTATTTTGTAATAATGACTGATTATACCGATATGTCTATATTTCACACAGATTTTTATAATATGTCCTTATAACATGAATACATATAAACTTCGGTTAAATTTAATTTCTATAGAAATCTGTTGTAAAAAAAATGTTTCTCGAATCACTCCCCAAAAATGTAAAAATATGATTTTTGAAAACGGCTCTAACGATTTTCATTAAATTTAGGAATGTAGGGGGATTCGGGGGAAATGATTGATCTAGCTAGGTTTCATTAAAAAAATATCGTTTTATCACTGTCTTTGGCCACTGAAAAATTGCAACAATTTTATGAGAAAGCAATGGTTAAATGCGCTGCCAATTTCAAAGTCATAATAGCTCATTTGGGCAACGGGCGGTCTCAAATTCACAATACCAAGATGAATTACCAGATAATATTATCAATTTTTTTTATTATTTTAAATATTTCTCTTAAACAATAATAACATAACTTATCAAGAAAGGCTCGGTCATCCATGTACTTTTAATGATAAAACGTCAATTTAAAGACATTGCCTTGTATCATACAAGGCAATGTCCATATTAAAATAGGTATACATTATTCGATCACCTCAATATAAATAAATATGAGATAAATGCAGTCTCCATAAAAGATAAATACGGATAGAAGAATACCGTACGTATTTTAACACATGTTGAGTGTATAATCTAATTAAGACAAACAGAGCTATCTCCGTTGAACTCAGGTATGTAGTCTGATCACGTAGAGACCTCCATGGAAAAGGTACGTGACGTGTCGCTTATCCGCTTTTTACTGACTTTTTTAAAATGTTACAAAGCTGTGCGTTACTAATTTCTTTTAATTAAATGTTAGCTAGCATGTTTAGCACTTCAAATAGGTACAAACAAATCACTACATATTATAAAACAAAGTCCATATTTCCGTATGTACGCAT
Organism: Morpho achilles; assembly: GCA_947086495.1. Lineage (NCBI taxonomy): Eukaryota > Metazoa > Arthropoda > Insecta > Lepidoptera > Nymphalidae > Morpho > Morpho achilles. The sequence goes on from CAMTZB010000019.1 coordinate 13,527,887, forward strand.
AAAACTTTAAAACTACGCAACCGATTTTGATGCGGTTTTTTTTAATAGATAGAGTGATTCCAGAGAAAGGTTTGTACGTATAATAACATTCAATACGAAGTAGAGAAATAATGTAATTTTTGAGGTTTCTGTAAATAATTACATTTTTTTCCGCTTACATTGCAAACGCAGACTAAACACTACGAGATTTATCAAAATGATGGACTAAGTATTTGTACACCTTAAAAAGGTTTACAGAAAAGTCCGCGATGGCATATATCTATCTCTTATGGATAACCCACAATAGCAGTTTTTTTCATTTATTTTTTACGAAAAATGATGCCTTATGTTCAAAGCAATTTTTATACAATACAGCATTAATCCTTATCCAATTGAGTACCTTAAATAAATTGTTGATTTAATATAGATCAATATGGCCGTTTACAGCATGTAATTTAAGTGAACATTTTCGGAGATATTACAGATTTAAAATGCCGTGAGGAGGTCGCGCTTCGCCCTTATAACACTTCGACTTTAGCAGCGATGTCGCTCTTTCAAGAGTTTGTTGTTTAAAGACATTCTGTAATTAATTGTAAAAATAAAATACATAGGGAAAATATAAAAGTAAATAAGTAATAATGTACTATATGAATTTAGATATTCCAAAGATAGCAGGAAATCTTCTTGGTATAGGGAAAGGAAATTGTTTTTCTCCAAACTTAACGCTACGGCCACGGGCAGTAATGAATAAATCAAAACAACTGGATCAATTTTAATCATTTTTTTTACACTGACTGACATGGGATATATATTTTATACCCAAGCGAAGCAGGAGCAGGCCGCTAGTAAATTATATAATATATAATTTACCTATTATAGAATCATTATTGATGACTAATTATAGTTTTGTTCTAGTTTGTCTGTTATGAATACACTATAAAGTCGTAGGTATAAAATAAAATAAATTATATTCACGAAGATCATTAATTATTTACTTGTTGTATGTATTAATTAAATAAATTATTAATTTAAACAAAAAAAAAATCTATTTCAATCCAGAGCAATATCCGCGTATTCTTTTGTAACATAAGTACTAGGAGTACAGACATTACGTAGAGTTTGTTGCTTAGCTGCGCCGTGTGGAAGAGAAAATTGATATGTAAGACAAGGTAAGCAAGTTTGTGGGACGAGGCAAAATCGGTCTGCTATTTTGCGCTTTATAGACAGCGCACGACGTACGTCAGTTTCTACCCAACTGTTGTTGAGGAAGGATGTATATATGCGATGAAATGTTTCCAATGCTGTTCACGTTTTCAATATTAAATAATCTCTACTCTCACGGTAATTGTCTCATTACGAATGAATATAGTATTTTCATTGCCTTGTAAAAATAACGTTTTACACATAAGTGTTATGATTTTGTTTCATTTGATGTTAGTTACAAGTAGTTTTATTGTTACTGGAGCGGTAAGTAACTCTAATGAGAAATTGTAAACAGTTTAGTGATGGTGCGTGCACTTCGTCCGCATCCACGGTCATCGACTCTCGAGACAATTAAATCGATGCACTGTCAAGCGACGCGTCGTATTTTTTAACCACTTGAGCAACAGAATTGATGGGAACTATTTTTTTACTATAGATTTTGTATTTACAATTGGATAATTGAATGGTAAAAAAATAATAATGGGTAAATAATGGTTTGGTTGTTTTAGAAAAACTTGTAAATAACACTCGCAATGTTTTCTTCACAAACGCGGGCTATAGCAAAATAATTCTATCACAACTTAATTATTACAAAATTCCGCAAAGTAATACCTTCTATAAATTAACACTCAGACATTATTTATAATAATTAAAAACAGAGAGCGACATTAATTTATCATTTTAAAATTTATCACTAAATAAAAAAAAAAAAAAATATCTTAATAATTTGATTGCATTAGTAATCTATCTACAACATATTTCTGATAGCCTAGTAGGTATGTCCATTCATTATCGATAAACATAGGTTTTTTTATTTATATATAAATAAATTAATTAATGACTGACCAACTAACTGACTGACCGTCGTTTTGCCTATGACTTATTTTTTTTTTAAAAGGTAGGTAATATTCATTATAAGAAGATAGTATTGCCAAGATTTTACAGGATATTGAAACAAATTGACAAGAGGATAAAGTGAATAAATAACCCTTGTAAGTAATGAGTAAAGTGCCCAAGGTAAGTGGTTTAGGACAAAGGGGAAACGACTCGGCTTCCTTCGATTGGAGAGCAAACACTTATTTACACAATCCACTTTAAACGTTTGTTTGACTTTAATGTAAATCTTTTGAATGAAAATGTTTTGCATGAGGAAATTCAATTCTTATTTATGGTAATCCTAAAACAAATATATTGAAAGTAGGGGCTGTAGCCAGGGTTGTCTAATGTTTTTTTTTTTATTTCCCATCAATTTGATAAATAAAACTGCTTTACAATCATTCATTCATTCTCCTATCCTTCCTAAGAGTGTGATCCGCAAGACATATTACAAACATGTTGTCACATGATTTGGCTACGTATTTTACGATCGGCCGCCTGCCTGACGTCAACTTACCTGTGTCATATTTTACGACACATCGTTAAGAAATGAGGGTGGTCTATTCTACTCAGCCGGATACCATACGGCGCGTCAAGTTACCTTAGTCGCCTTTTACGACACCTCGGTAAGAAATGAGGGCGGTACTATTCTTTTCAGCCGGATACTACACGGCGTTCCCGAACTCTGCCATCTGGCCACCAATAGGAAGACCAAACTCCTCGGTGAGAAAGAGGGTGGTCTATTTTATTCAACCGGATACCACACGGTAGGTGAACTCACCTTAATCGCTTTTTACGACATCTCGGTAAGAAATGAGTGTGGTACTATTCTATTCAGCCGAATACCACACGGCGTAAATGAACGTTATAAAACCTGTAAAATTTATATTACTTATATCACACCCCCCTTAAACAGTCTCCCCAGGTCTTGTTCATGACAACCCTAGTAATAACTCAATTAAGGGGATAACAGCCCGCGGCGAGATGTGAACTGTGTACCATAGTCGGGTCGGGACTGATAAGGAAAAAAAAACAAAGCCGAACGGGTGGCACTGACGAGGGCCGGGGGAGATATAACAAATATTTCCCGATACCCTGACCCTCGCGGCCCTTTATAACGGCGTCACTGATTACATTCCTTTGTTATTTAGACCCAAACAATGTACAAACATTGTATTTACGAGATTCCTTGTCATACACACTAGTTTGAAATATAGCTCTTTCAAGTAAAATTCTTTAGATGTAACTAGCGACCTGCCCCTGCTTCGCACGGTTATAAAATATATATCCCATGTCATTCAGTGTAAAAAAATGATTAAAATCGATCCAGTAGTTTTGATTTATTCATTACTGCCCGTGGCCCGCAAGCGTTAAATTTGGAGAAAAACAATTTCCTTTCCCTATACCAAGAAGATTTCCTGCTATCTTTGGAATATCTAAATTCATATAGTACATTTTTACTTATTTACTTTTACATTTTCCCTATGAATTTAATTTTTACAATGAATTACAGAATGTCTTTATATACAACATTCACAGCTTCCTTGTCGTTAAACAAACTCTTGAAATAACGATATAGCTGCTGGATTCGAAGTGCTACAGGGTGAAGCGCGGCCTCCTCGCGGCATTTTAAATCTGTAATATCTCCGAAAATGTTCACTTAAATTACATGCTGTAAACGGCGATATTGATCTATATTAAATCAACTATTTATTTAAGGTAATTAATTGGATAAGGATTAATGCTGTAGTGTATAAAAATTGCTTCAAAAATAAGGCATTATTTTTCGTAAAAAGTAAATGACAAAAAATGCTATTGTGGGTTATTCATGAGAGATAGACATATACCATCTCGGACTTTTCTGTAGACCTTTTCAAGGTGTACAAATACTTAGTACATCATTTTGATAAATCTCGTAGGGTTTAGCCTGCATTTGCAATGTAAGAGGAAAAAAATGTAATTATTTACAGAAACCTCATATATTACAGTATATCTCTACTCCATATTGAATGTTATTATACGTACAAACCTTCCTCTTAAATCACTCTATCTATTAAAAAAAACCGCGTCAAAATCTGTTGCGTAGTTTTAAAGTTTTATGCGTACAAGCAATGAATGCGACTATGTTTTATAATCTGTAGTGATTACAATTATACTCTTAGTATTAAAGTGACCGAATTCATAATTAAGCTTAATTGATGAAACCTTGCAATCCTTATTTCAATGCCATCAAGCTACGAACTAATTAAAAGCTAGCTCTAGATAATTCTGGGAATATGTCTAACCTACCAATCCGCATTGAAGAAGCGTGTTTGGTCTTAAGCTACAACCCTTTTCTTTAGAGAGAGGAGGCTTATGCTTAACAGGGTTGCAGGCCATTTATTTAACATATTTGATGATATTTTAAGACCATATTCGTTGCCAACTAAGTCGCGAGTACTTATTGCTATAGAAAAAACTTTTGTAACTACAATATATTTACACCTGTTTTACGATAAAGTGTGCTTAATCAACCAAATTAACTTATGTAAACTTAACTAGTCTTATACTTAAAAAATACTTCTGCGCTCGCCAGTAGGTACTGCAAATACCGAATGACTAAAACACAAAAAAAAACCTCAATATAAAACAAAGACTGTAAAAGTCTCTATGGACAAGAGTATTTGGTAAAAGCAAATTCAAACTCTGAAAGTTTCAAATGAAAGCAGATTCACGACGCATAGTGACGCAAGAATTTTAATGCAACGTCACGACGTGAGAAGATCTCTCACCATAACGGCGCTTCGCAATATCCTCGACTAATTATAGTCCTTATCTGTATCAGATAAATCCGTATACAAAAATTCAACCTTCCCATTCTTTATTTACATAATAATGCACGCGGGCCATAACGACCGCCCGCGCCGGCATCGCAGCCGAGAGCCGCATTATAATGACGCAACACGGACATTTAACAACAACATTGTCTGTCCGTATAAGTAAAGTAAAGTAGCGACCTATTACTCTCCCACTGCTGAGAATTGGCCTCTTCTCTCCGTTTTTGGAGAGAAGGATTGGAGCTAGCACCTACCTAATACCTACGCTGCTCCAATGAGGATTGGTAGGTTTCAAATATTTCCAGAAATCTCTAGAGATATGCAGGTTTCCTCACGATGTTTTCTTTCACTGAAAAGTAACGTAAAGGAGAATGGGACCTATGCCAAGACCGGGGTAAATTGTGACATATTAATCTTTAAAGTTTCATATTTTTTAATTTGTTTGATTTTTTTACCCGAGTGTATATTTGTTTGATTAAGTTGAAATGAAATTGGTATGTATGGTAGGGTCTGGTTGTTAGACTACATGGGGCAAAATGTTACAACAAAAACAATTTACTCTTTAATAATATTAATAGTTGAAACTTTATTTTTATAACTAACTTTATATTTTTTTATTACATTAATCATAAGAAGTTCGTGTGCAAGGGATGCTTTCCCAGATTATTTAATAGCTTTTGATTTCGCATTTGTACTATATTTCTAACACGTTTACTGCATTGCGCTAACGAACTGATGAGTCTCTGAAAATTGATGAAGAAGGTTTATCTAAAACTATAGATATACATAAACAATGGAAGATTACAGGTATATAGTTACTGAGCATAAATTTAACCTATTTGTCATGTCTGTAAATCAAATCTATGAGTTTAATGTTCTTAGAAAGACCGAATATGTAATGTTCGCTTAACCGTATCGATACTTTGATGTTGCGAAGGAGTTTTGAAAGAAGCGAAATCTAAAAAAAATCGTGATCAATATCACGGTTAGAGGTGTCGTATTTCAAATGCATTAAATTGGGATGATAGATTTAAAAATCTATTCTAATATAAGGGAGTTAGAGTCGATTTTCTGACAACACAATCGCATGATCGTTAGTTCCCAGCGGTGACTGCGCGCAGTAACGGAATGTCTCGTGCGTCAGTGTGCGTGACGGACAATGACGTTCCAGTGTCGCCAGATTTAAGTTATGTTGCCGTAATATAGGGTAGTTTTGTAATTTATTGAAGCAAGCGCTATATCACAAAATTTCGTTATACAAAATAATTTTATCATACGCCGTGTGGTATCCAGCTGCATAGAATAGACCAACCTCATTCCTTACCGAGATGTCGTAAAAGGCGACTTAGGTAAGTTGACGTCAGGCAGACGGCCGGTCGTAAAAACGCAACCAAATCATGTGACAGCATGTTTATAACATGTTGTGCCGACCCCACTTACGAGTGGAATAAGGGCAGGAGGATGATGACAAAATAATTTTATCATAGCTTTTGGAATTTGTGACATTTTGGTATCGATATTATTAACAAAGCCGTACATTGAAGAGAGTATTAAGATAGTTAATGTATAAAACCGGCGGAATAAGACGTGAGTACAGCCGGTTCTATACATTAACTATGAATACTACTCGCAATAATTTAAATTTAAAAAAAAAATTATCGAGCGTCCTATGTTGCACTTTTAAAAAAATATTTGTGAAACTTATTAGTCCTTTTTATATTTAAGTTTTAATTGTGCGGGATATGCAATAAGTGTCCCCCATTCACTGCTTCAATATTCGTAGCATGCACGTATGCGATTAAGTATGCTTTCTATAAATATAGGGGGACTCGACACATAGAAAATGTTTTTATATCACGAGGGGTGACGGAGAACGGTACCTACATAATGTATATAATAAGACCCCCGTAATAATTGATCGTGTAGCCCTAAGTTGGGGAATGCGTGGAGTCGCCGTAATACTTTTTTAATTTTTAATTTACTCAGACTTACTAAGAAATGTTATATACATATATACTTTTATGACGTACTGAGTGGATAAATTAGCCAATTTTGAGCTTTAGAATTAAACTTTTATACACCGTGTGGTAGCCGGCTGAATAGAATAGTACTACCCTCATTTCTTACCGAGGTGTTGTAAAAGGCGACTAAGGTAAGTTAACTCACCGTGTGATATCCGGTTGAGTAAAATAGACCACCTTCTTTCTTACCGAGGAGTCGTAAAATACGACTAAGGTAAGTTGACGTCAGGCAGGCGGCCGGTCGTAAAATACGTTGCCAAATCATATAACAACATGTTTGTAACATGTTGTGACGACCCCAGTTAGAGTGGGATAAGGGCAGGAGGATGATGATGAGTTAAACTTTTATACAACAATGATGAAAGAAGTGTACCTATATTGCATACAATATGCTTAACTTAGTTGTTTTGGTATTAAAATCAACAAATCAAAACTGCATCATCCACTTTTTTTAGAGTTTGATTTTTTAATGAGCATGAATGATTTTCTTATGTTGACAGCCTTTTAATTCTCTTTAATTGAACAAGTTTTCCAGAAAACACTAGTATCAAGAAACTGAAAGAGAAGAGATGATGTGAAAGGAACAATGAATAAAATGTATGCCCGTGATACTCTCTTACCTAAAAACGCGTAGAATCCTTACAATCGAGTACGAAAACTCTGCTTTTTAAGCTTTTTAAGGGTATTTATCCCCGAAAATAAATATATACAATACAAAAATCATATTTCATTTTTAAATGAACTGCGGAATAAGTCTTAGCATCCCTCTTTAATCACTTTTAAAGACCTTTAAAGGCCTTTGTCTACATACAAGCTAGATCTTGACAGGTTTTTATTTTACTTTGAATGAATAGGGTTTGTCTTATCTTTTAATTACAGGTATAAAAGCAGTACTCAAAGTACTCACAAACACACAAACTTTCGCATTTATAATATTAGTAGGATAGCATGGGTATATGTGAAAAAATTAAATAAATTTGTATCAGTCAACTCCATTCGTTTCATTTTTCCCCGCGAACTTTTTTATTTCATTCTAATACAGGGATGGATAAAATTACGTCGCGGCATTGTCAGGCGATTATTTATAGAAAATTTGGTGGCTTTGTGTTCGGTTCCATGTGCAGCTATTCGTGTCAAATTGTTGATATCGTTATGCGTCGCTGCCGTTCCTTTTTTGGGTAGGAACCGTTGCGATAAGCCTAATCACTTTCACGAGATTTTACGTTAAAAAAAATATCAATAGAGGTAAAATAAAAATTAGTATCGCCTGATCCCAAACTAAGTGAAGTCGGCACAGCATGTTATAAACATGTTGACACATAATTTGACTAGGTATTTTACGACCGACCGCCCGCCTGAAGTCAACTTAGTCGCCGTTTGCGACACCTCGGTAAGAAGTGAAGGTGGTCTATTCTACTCAGCCGAATACCACATGGCGAGTCAACTTACCTTAGTCGCCTTTTATGACACATCGGTAAGAAATGAGGGTGGTTTATTTTACTCAGCCGGATAACACACGGCGAGTCAACTCACCTCAGTCGACTTTTACAACACCTAGGTAAAATATGAAGGGTGGTCTATTCTACTCTGCCAGATATCAAACGGCTTAAGTTAAATAATGGAAAGAATACTATAATATGCTTAATTAATATTTACTATTCATCATGCGCTTTATGCTGAAATACGATGAAGGCGATGGACACATATCCATATGGTTTCTTAGTGTATCTGTAACCCGCCATTCGTCTTAGAGTAGTGTGGTTGTTCTGAGCTCTAAACCGTTTCTACAAATCTAAAGGAAACTTTGTTCAACACGTTAGTTATCAAGTCGTTCATTGCTACATAGATAAAGCCATAAAAACTTGTACTTGTTAGACCAAAACGTCTAATTAACCTGTGTAGTTGCGAGCCAAGAAAACCCCTTGGCGACAGTAAAAACAAACATCGTTTAGTATATTAGAACTAAATGAATAATGAAATTATTTTGCTAATAAAACAATTTATTATAAATTTTGTATTATGGATCTCCGCAAAGTAGCACCTAATTCTATCAATTATAATAGAACTGGAATGTTCCCCAAGATAACTGCCGGTTCCTTAAATCATTGGAAATTCGACAACTTTAGTAGAAATATCTTCAAAGGAGGTGATAGAGAAAAGGCTTCATACCTTAGAGATGTTGGTATATTAAAAGCACAGAAATAGAATTCGAATAGAAATTTCTATAATGAAATGACATAAAAAAAAATTATTACGACAGAAATTGATTTTTCGTGACTTGTTCGCGTTAACTTGTTACGTAATATTATTTTTCAATCAAGTATTGTTTTCTCCTGTTAGTGTAGTTATGATCATAATGCCCTTGTCTCACTCAAAGTGGGGTCAGCACAACACGTTATAAACATGTCACATGATTTGGCTCGGTGGTGTCGTAAAATACGACTGAGGTAAGTTGACGTCAGGTAGGCGGCCGGTCGTAAAAACGCAGCCAAATCATATGACAGCATGTTTATAACATGTTGTGCCGACCCCACTTAGAGTGGGATAAGGGCAGGATGATATATACATGATTTGGCTCGGTATTTTGCGACCACCTGCCTGACATCATCTTACGTTATTCGCCCTTTGCAACGCCTTGGTAAGAAAGAGGATGTTCTATTCTACGCAACCGAGATACCACACGATGGATCAACTAACTTTAGTCGCCTTTTACGACACCTCGGTAAGAAATAAGGTTGGTCTATTCTATTCAGATGGATACCACACAAGTGTAGTATATTAGTACATATTAATTACATACTTACTTATTACGTATGCCTGTCTGTTTTATAATATTTTAAATTTCTCGAGCCGGGCTATACTAGATGTTTAATGAATAAAATAGGTCCCCACTATCATAATAATCTTATAATGTTGATAACTGTAATATTACGCCGTGTGGTATCCGGCTGAATAGAATAGTACCACTCTCATTTCTTACTGAGGTGTCGTAAAAGGCGACGAAGGTAAGTCGACCCGCCGTGTGGTATCCGGCTGAGTAGAATTGACCAACCTTATTTCTTACCGAGGTGTAGTAAAAGGCGACTAAGGTTAGTTGACGTCAGGCAGGCGGCCGGTCGCAAAAACGTAGACAAATCATGTGACAGCATGTTTATAACTAGTTGTGCCGACCCCGCTCAGAGTGGGATAAGGGCAGGAGGATGATGTTGATTATTGTTATATTGTTGGTTTTTCTTTTAATTTTGAACGTTGAAGGGTGAGACATAAGCTACTTTTTTTTCTGGGTATAGAGTCCGCGCGAACGAAATCGCGTGCATATTAATATAACAATAAGCATCATATGGGAACTGAAAACGTAAGAAATAAAGACAAAAAGCTTTGTATTTTCGATTTCAGCATAGTTTGATTCATTTTGAAAATTGTACTTTTACGCTAATCTATGACAAATAATTATAATAATCATAGTATTTAACGAAAGTTTAATTGCGGTTTATAGCGAAATAATTTCATCACTATTTTGTATTATGGATTTCCAGTAAGTAACGCTATATTCTATGAATTATTGATCAAAAACTAGCTATCTAATCGAATTTTAAAATTAAAAAAGCTTCAAAATTATTTTTTTATCATTACGCAGGATGAAAACATTAAATCCTTATTAGTTGCCATAACATACAGACGATGGTCGTGAGATAGTTTACGTGAGTAAATATAATTTCTGTCTTTTCTATAATGATTAAAAACTCCTTTTTTGTGTGAAACTATTCTTAACGAAATCAAATTTTCCTGACTTTGAGAATTTATCGTGAAGTTTACAATCTAAACAGTTAATTTTCGTATAAAACAGTCTTAAACGATGCACAAGCGTATCTTAGTTAAGATTTTCGTTATCGTTTAAGACTATATTTGCAATTGTACTTGCACTATTGATAAATAATCTGCTTGATTTGTGACACGTTCTGTGACGGATCGATAAGAAGAGCACATACAAAACTTTTGTAAACGTTTCCAATGATTATAAAATGACATTTTAGACAGACACGGAAAATACTGTCGGGAATTTTTCTGAGATTTCGGAAATTTCTATATTAGTATTAAAATAATGTCGCACAATATGTAGTAACGCCATCTAACCAAAGTACTCTGAATTACGTAGTGTTCTCTCTGGTTGTTTGCCAAGAATACGTTGTAGCTATAAAACCCAAAAGGAAAGGCATACAAAAAAACTACAAATACTAAAAACATTATTTAAACAAAAAAATTTTTTGTTTAAATAATCTCTTCTAAATTGATATTTGATGTTTGTTTGGTGAATGTAATGTTACTGCGGGGCATTTTCGCTTAGCACGTTCCGTTCGACGCTGATTGGTCGGTGGTAATGGCGGGGAGCATGCGCACTCGACGTGGGCTCGGTCTGGGCCGAATACTGGCGCGTTTACTTCGAGATACCAGGGCTACAGCGCTCCGAAGGAGTTTCTACTATAGAGGTACACTGTTATTGCAATTTCGACCGTATTATAACGGAATTCGGTTTAAACTTGTAAAGTGGCAGACGTTGTTTATGTTAAGTCGTTTGGACAGATAACAAGGCATACCGACAGCGTTGTAAAATAGCTTTTATTAACTGTGAACATAAGGTTCCATAGTGATTTGGATAACGCTCAATTACGTTATTAGGAAGTTTCCTAAATTTGACGCGGCGCTAGAAAACCCGATGAAATCTACTTTTTGACAACAATGAAGCAATGAATGAAAAAAAATAAAGGTTAATTAAATACAATTATAACAGATTCTTTCCTGCAAACATGATTTAATAATATGTGTAGAATACATATTTAATGTTATTATGTTATAATTGATACTTATCCTAATAAGGGTGGCCTACTACTATACGAATATTACTTATTTTAGTACATATATCACCAGTTTATAGATCGCAATAAAAAATATATTGTCATAGGTTAAATTTTTATACATTACATATTATACAAACTATTTAAGAATGTAATTGTAGAAAAAACACGAGTTAAATGAATAATGCCTCCTTTTCAATTTAACTACAGCTATAGATGGCGCCATTTGTATTATTTCCTTGTGTTCAATAGATGGCGTTACCAGTAAAATTTGAGCAGGACTACAGTAAAGTAGTCATTCTATAATATATGTCATTTAAAGATTTTCAGTAAACAAAAATGGCTGGTATTGCCTGGCTCAAAAATTGTTAGTGGATAGGGGTGATTTAAAGATATTTAGAATATCTCGGCGTGTCAGAGATATACAAGACTATTATTATCCTAGCGATAAGTGCAAGCTTGTACGGACATATATATACTCGTAATTTAGTGGGACCTCCAATTTCTCGGCGATCAGTTTGGATGTGAAAATATTGCCAGTTTTCTCTAATTTTCTTTACCTTGGTTCACTTTTTCAAATCGGTGAGACAAATCGAGATGTGGCTAAAAAAATGAATCCAGATAAATGAAGTGGCGCCGGGTCTCAGGCACAATGTAATAGTACAGTTGACGATTCAAAAGCACTTGTTTACAAGTTTATTTGAATAAACAATATTTTGAATTGAATTGGATGTGACCTCCGAATGCCTCTTAAAATTAAGGGATAAAAAAAATACCTGTAGGTACGTAATGAATAGATCAAAATGTCCGACATTGAATAAGATGGATGAAAGAAGAGTGCATATGTGTAGATATCCACATTAAAATACTTGAAGTTTAATTATATTGACTGCATTGTATTTACATATCCTTTCTACTACAACTTAGCTTGAATGAATTTTACCCAATAGCATGACCAATAACAAGCAAAATAGAAGGGGTAAATTCTGTAATTTTTTTTAGAAGGAATCTCGTCTCATGATTCCTAGTGTTAATAAGGCTCTGGTAGTCGAATAATAATGGAATAACAATTTGTTACAACATGTCAAATACGACCTGCTTCAAATAATTAGGTCTATAATAAAAGAAAACATTGTCCCCGCCAATGTGACATTTGCGCTTGGTTTAGAATCTCTCGATTATTCTGGGCTAACGAATGCACGCTTGCATCAACTGACTTTTTATTCCCTTGTCCTTTGTACGCTTTTCAGTAGGTTGTCACAGAGCTAGTGTCTTGGCGAGATTTGAGCGACTATTGGATACTGATATCTGGGTTGTGAGTTAAGGTAACGTGTCCTGTGCTTGGTTAATAAGTTGAGTGGTGATGGCATGTATCTTGCTGAACTAAAATAGATGGCGTAACGGCCACGAAAATTTCCTGTGCATTACAAATTGTTATAAGCTGTGATAACCCAGCGGTGAGATCGCGATTCTGAAGAGATTTATGGGTTCAAATCTCAGCCAAGCTAATTCATGATTGCATTTTATCATACGTGGTACATCGCGAGGAAATCTGCATAAATCTGGAGAACCTAGGAAACGACATAAACTTACGGCTCTTGCTTAGCGCCTTGCAAAAGTACGCAAGTCGTTTATCGGTTTAGGTATCAGATTCTTTAATAAAATTCCGCAATAAATTTTAGCTTTGCCATTCATTACAGCATTTTAAAAACACTGTTTAGGGGAGACTTAAACAGAAATCCTACTATGCTGCTGAGGATTACCTAGATGATGAAAGTGTGTTGATAAAGCTACTCTTCGATCTTCTTATAGATTTCTAGTCATAAGAATTATTTTGAAAAGAGCAACCGCAGAGTTTCTTGGTGGCTCTTCTCGGTAGGAACAGCTTTCCGAACCAGCAGTAAAGTAACGGCTTGTTACTATCCCACTGCTGGGCATAGGCATCCTCTCACCGTTTTTGGATGGAGAAAAGGATTGGAAGCTCAGACCTACCACGCTGCTCCAATGCGGATTGGTAGGTTTCGCATATTCCTAGGATTCTCTAGAGGTATGCAGGTTTCCTCACGATGTTTTCCTTCGCCGAAAAGCATGTTATTGGTTTTTAATAGCAAAACTCATTGGTGTCTGCCCGGGTTTGAACCCATGATCATCTCTAGAGATTCACACGGTCGCACCGCTGGGCTATCACAGAACCAGCACTAGAGTTGACGATTCAAAAGTTCGTTTTAACAAGTTTATTTCAATAAAGAATATTTTTTTTCAAATTCCCAAATGACCTTGTTAATTCATATACTCTTGTGCAAGTTAAGATATAAGTCTCTAATGAATTAAAGTTAAAGAGGGAAGAAATTTCCCAGACAATCGGGAATGGGACTGGGAACTTGTTTGAATGCCAGTAGGTAATAACATGTCTGAGCCACAGTTGTCAATGCACGGAGCATGCGCTATTCAAGCCTTCCTTACACCTGTAGAAACAGGTCACAATATTGGCGGCAATATGAATTGGAATATGGTTTTCAGAATTGTAAAAAGTCGTATCGTAATCGTAACGTATCGATAGTAAGTGGAATTCCTAGTTTATGTCAACATCCCCCCTGCCCTTATCCCACTCTAAGTGGGGTCGGCACAACATGTCACATGTTTTGGCTATGTATTTCACGACCGACCGCCAACCTGACGTCAATTTACCTTATTCGTATTTTACGACACCTCGGTAAGAAATGAGTTTTTATTCTAGAAATAGTTTAGAAATAGTCATAAGTCTCAAAATTATTCCACAAGTTTTTATTCTAGAAATTGTTTAGAAATAGTCATTTCAGCTATCAGCTATTTTTGCAAAAAAAAAAACTGTTTTTCGTTTTCCTGAAATGATTTTTTAATAAAAACTACGGAGTTACAGCCATGCAATTTTCACTATTGCAAGATGGACTGACTCTACACTCACTAGAAGATAATTTAAATAAAAATAACTCATACATACAATCATAGTTATATTCGAATTTATATTTAATCAATATTATTTTATGATAGCCTGGTATTTACATTTATATAGTCTTACAAAAAACTGTTTTAATTAACTGCCGTGTGGTATCCATCCGGCTGAGCAGAATGGACCCATCCTCTTACCGAGGTTTCGTAAAAGGCGCCTAAGGTAAGTTGACATCAGGCAGGTGGTCTTAATATACCAGGCCAAATCATCTAACAGCATGTTTACAATATGTTGTTTCACTCACTTAGAGTGGAATAAGTACGTACAGGAGGAAGGAAGAAGAAAAAACTATTGTTATAAATGACTGACAGACAGAATCACTACAATTTATATGACTACTCTCAGATGAGAATAACCTAAGATTAAATAAAGATGGGATTTCGAAATGTAATCTTACTCGTCCCTCTGGTTTCACAGCATCATATTAGAATGCATATTAGGCGTTTGCCTTTACTAATCAACTGGTCACGGCCATCTTTTCACTAGTATTGAATCTGGGTCAAAAATGACAATTTGGCCTATCTCAATCCAAGAGTATAGAATAATTGTGTATAGAAAACTAGTAAAGATTGTATTATATTAGAATATCTGTATAGAATAATTGTGTTTATGGCAGAGTTGGTGAACGGTAGCGATTTTACAAGCTTTAATTTGGCAATTATTTATATATTATTTACCTACCACGTAAGTTAAGAAAAAATTAATTAATAAAAAAAAGTGTACAAATGTTGACTTATCCGTTAGACAGAGATCTCTGCCAGCTAACCTCAGAAGTGACCCAATTTATAGTAAAGCAGTATTTGAACGGAAATATAAAAACAATTGTTTAATTATATTTAGGTAGTAACTGATACTTATATCCTACATAGACGCTCTTTCTTATCGAGGTGTCGTAAAATACGACTAACGTAAGTTAACATCGGACAGGCGGCCGGTCGTAAAATACATAGGCAAAATATGTGACATGTTTTTAACATGTTGTACCGACCCCACTTAAGTGGGATAAGTGCTGGAAGAAAAAGAGCATACTAATATTCTCCCCGTATGGTATCCGGCTGAATAGGATACGACACCTCAGTAAGAAATGAGGGTGATACAATAGTATCGCCCTCATTTCTTACTGAGGTGTCGTAAAAGGCGACTAAGGTAAATCGACCCGCCGTGTGCTATCCGGCTGAGAAGAATTGAATAACCTCATTTCTTACAGAGGTGTCGTCAAATACTGCTTAGGTAAGTTGACGTCAGGCAGGCAGACGGTCGTAAAAACGCAGCCAAATCATGTGCAGCATGTTTATAACATGTTGTGCCGACCCCACTTAGAGTGGGATAAGGGCAGGAGGATGGATAAGGTAAGGGCACTAGTAATTGACTATGCACTAGTAGTTGACTGTTTTGTAAGAAATTTTAAATACAATAATACATAACAAGCATATGGTAGTCGTTATACAAGGCTCCATAATATCAATCTATAAGGTATAGCTATTGTTAGCTATTCCAATATTTGTCTATTTCAATGTTTGTATATTTGTCTATAAAAAAGTAAGTAAGTAAGTAACGGCCTGTTACTATCCCACTGCTGGGCATAGGCCTCTTCTCTCGGTTTTTTTTTTTGGAGAGAAGGATTGGAGCTAAGACCTACCACGCTGCTCCAATGCGGATTGGTAGGTTACACATATTCCCAGAATTCTCATCAGATACGCAGGTTTCCTCACGATGTTTTCCTTCACCGAAAAGCGTGTGATAAATTGCAATTATCAATTAGACACATAAGTTTTACTAGAAAACTCATTGGTGCCTGCCCGGGGTTTGAACCCTAGACCTTTTCGAAAGAGGCGCACGGTGATACCGCTGGGCTACACATTTGTCTATATCTACACCCAAAATAATAGAGGAGACTATGGAAAAGCCGAGAGGCAGCCATGCTTGCGCGAGCTGTCAAAAGGAATATACGTAAAAGCGGGAAAATGATAGATATTGTATTAAAATTAAATTGTATGTATTATAAAGTTAAATAAAATGAATAATACAAAGCTGGAGGTGTTTTACTACTTATTATCAAGAGAGAAGACGGACTTTCTAACACTATGACAAAAGTAAAGCAAAGATTAAAAGAATACATCAATTTGAAAATGAAACTGGACACCCTGTCTTGTTTGTTGTATATCACAGACTTGAATGCATCCTACGTTAGTGGCATGATTTTGATTTTGGTAAAAATCCATTCATCAAAAACCGTGCCACTCTTGTTGTTTTTAAAAGCCGTTGAAATCTTATAACTCAGTATACTCAAAGTTCATATAACAGATTACTTCCTTACAGTTTACTTTAAAATGTCCCTATAAAAATTTTCACTAATACAAATAGCAGCTATAAAAAAGACCTTGAAAAATATATTAAAATAAAATGAAAAAACAGATCACCGTACTAATTTGATGTGATTGTCTTAAAGTACATCTTTACTTACCATTCAGTGTTAGATGCAAGAGATGATATCCAAAACTTAAACAGGTTAAAACGAAAATCATTGTGTCGTAAAGCTTTTCCCACGTAAATCCTAACCCTGTGGGATTTGTACGACAAAAGCAGCTTATATATGACTTCAAAACCTTATCTATGGTCCAGTGAAAATCTCATCAAAATCGGTTATACGATTGCAGAGAATGTAATATTGAACTTAACCTTCCACAAGAATTGCATCTTTTAGTAAAAATCGTAAAAATCCGTTTAGTAGTTTTTCACATCAATTTGAGGACTTTGTTTTATTTACATCATCCTCCTGCCGTTATCCCACTCTAAGTGGGGTCGGCACCACGTTGTCATATGATTTGGCTACGTATTTTACGGCCGGCCGCCTGCTTGACGTCAACTTACCTTAGTCGTATTTTACGACTCCTCGGTAAGAAAGAGGGTGGTCTATTTTACTCAACCGGATACCACACGGTGGGTCAACTTACCTAAGTCTCCTTTCACGACACCACGATAAGAAATGAGGTTGGTCTATTCTACTCAGCCGGATACCACACGGCGAGTCGACTTACTTTAGTCGCCTTTTACGACACCTCGGTAAGAAATGAGGGTGGTACTATTCTATTCAGCCGGATACCACACGGCGGGACTTTATTTTATATACATAAAATAAGATAATTACAACAGTGTAACAAACTGTACGTGCATAAAAATAAATTATGCGCACATTAAAGATAACGAAAGAACTATTCATAGATAGCTTAGTAACAAACTATGCTAAGTCAGGTTACAAAGACACCCCATACACCAGTATTCATGTGCGAAACTTGTTTACTTTCAACCAAATATGATCTCAAGAAGGGCACCATTCATAAGATTTGTGTTCCTTATAGCCCTCAGTATCCAAATATACCCGGCGCAAGGGGAGCCCTAATAATAACGGACTATAGCATGCGTTGAAAAGGCACCCAAAAAACCCTTGCGATAATTTCTGAACAGCTGCTCTCCGGATTACAATGCTAGGATTAAACACCAAAAAATCCAAAAACACCAAATAATACATCTACATAGCGTTATTTACTTACGTGCACATTGCTGAATTCAAAGTTAATTTAACATGCAAAAATTATATCTAAATTACATATATAATCTGTTACATTATTCAATACAAGCACTATAGTAAAGAGTCGCAAAAGTATTCGAAAATTATTTCAGTAATTCAAGCGCGTTTGTTTTTAATGCAAGCGAAGCGTTTCGTTCTATTGCGCCACAAGCGGTTCACAATAAAGACCACCAAATATATTAGGCGGGCGATATGTGATCACGAATGTGAGTTTTGCAATCCGTAATATATTGCACCGTTCGCTTTCGCAAAAGAATTAAGCTCACCTTTCTAATTCTTTTCTTCATGATCCGCTCAGCGGCGTACACGCTGTCGCCAAGTTCCATCTTATGCATCCCCAGTTTGGTTGTTTCGCCAAAGTTAAAATCCAATGTAAACACTGCAATCCAATTAGTGTGATCCGATCACTGCATCCAATTTGTTGCGCACCGCAATCCGACACACATTTCTCTATCACAATTCACTCTTCGTACACTGTCACTGTTCAAAGTTGCCGCGCGAACGAGTCCCTGTCGGCCCGCACTGCAACGTCCTCTCCCTTCGAACACGCGGCAGAAACTGAAGTAGGGGGAAGCAGCCCCCGCCCCGCGCGTCCCGCGATCTTCAGCTAACCCCGACAGAGTGCGCCACGCATTCACAAACACCCGCTCGATATCTGTAAACAAGTTTTATTTTCATCAGTGTTTCGGATTTCAGAGATAGCTTCTAGATTATACTATATTTATTTCGTACCGTTATAAAACTGTATAACAAATCGGCTGTTCAAAAACTTTCTATAAATAGATTGTAATCAATTAATTACGTACATAGATAGTACATAATAGAAATATATATCGTAATATAGAACGTGCAATTAGTTAAGTACGGGTTCGGTCATAATCATGTTATGTGTTATCTCAAGTAATAGTGTTATTGGCAAAGAGACAAACGAGTTCGTCATTGAAATTGTTTTAGTATAGTAGGTATATTGTGTCGGTGAATGCGTCTCGCTCGAGTCGTCGCGCGGCGGGCGATTCCCCACGGTGTCGCGGTGTGGCGCAGCGCGGTGGAGGCACGGGCGCGAACGCGACGTTGCCGCTCTGCGCCAGCTGCGAGAGAAAGACCGAGCGCCTACCCTATTATTTACGCGCGGCGTTGCCGAACCGACCGGCCTACGTTGATTACGAGGACACCGCTTTTACGTTCGATCATCCGGCACTAAAACGCTCTATTACAGCATGAATTTCTGTTTTAATCAAAGAGTTGTGATACTGGATGTTACTATCTGTTCAATATCTATTTACTTTCGGTTTTATTACCATTACCTGAAAATTTTATCTGAGGCACTGTAATCCCAAATCTTACACAAATTTCGTTTAGTGAAGCACTCACAGAGTCAAACAACGTGAAAACGGAGTACGTGTATATTTTACTGAAAACATCTATGAAAACGACCGTACTACAACACGCACGTTTAGTAACTAAGGCATTTTCGGTCGTATCGAATCGGTTTGGCATTCGTGAAAGGTCGTCGTTTTGGAGTCCGGGGCGCGGGAGGGGAGCGGTGCGAGCGAATGAGATCGGGTGGTGGACTCGGGCGGCGGGCGACGCACGTCTACGGCCAATGACGACGCACCGAGCCGCGCCCCGTCCGCGGCGTACTGGCCGCCACCTATCTCCCTCTCGCTCTGTTCGAGTGCCGTGCTGGATCCGCACTTTGTTTTTTGTGACGAGCGGCTCACATAGAAAAATAAACGGACATTTTGGATTACGTGCGAGGCGAAGGGTCTCCGGATGCGGGCGCGGCGCGCACTTTTATTTATTCTATCGTTATAACGCTAGGGAGGTATGGTACGTTAATGTACACAGCTTGCGAGCCGCGTCGCCCCGATTCGAACGATACGAATTTCGACACGCAACGTTTTGATTTATGAGGTATTCAGTGATTATATGAATACACTCTAGTGGATTTAAGGGGCAAGCTTCTTTTCGTCTGTCTGCCAATATTGAATGAAGTTATAGAGTGTATAGACTAGTCTATAGACTAATGGTGTCAGCTAATTTTGATGTTGGTTAGTTGTTAATTCTCGCTGTACACGTGATGGCCTGATGACAAGTCCCGGCTATAACAACAGCTCTCCACCAGTTCCCACTCACAAAATCGGTGCGCGGAGTCGCATTACGTTAATACATTTTCGCCCATAGTTGCGATTTCGCACTGTATTCGCCATAATTTGAACCCTGGGGAACGCCATAAAAACCGTTGGGCTAACAACATTCATTTGTAATTAAATCCTTAAGCCCGTGTTCAAGTAGCAGTGGCTGACTCTACATCTCTAATACGGAATATTATTGAGTCTTTTGAATTAAAGCATTCATTCCTCTAAAACAGTGGTTACCCCCAACGCGGGGGCCCACGCCGCACAGCGATATAATTTGATTATTAAGAGGGGGGGGGGGAGGTCTGTAAGCAAAATTCGAAAATGGAATCGACGAGTATTTAGCGCTTTCGCTCCGGGACATTTAAATACTAGACTTTGGTGCTAAATTTAACGAGAAAAGCAAACTCTTCTTCCCAGAAGTATCATTTAAGTTTCTTAATTGACCAATTCCATCTTTTCATAATTAAAGTTGTGTTACTTAAGGGGACATTAGAATTTTAGAATGGCTAAGGTTGGGCATGGCAAAGAAAGATTGGGAAACATTCCTCTAAAGTAAAGAGGATTGTGCTATGGTTTGCTATGTAGAGTTGCAATAATAACTCGATCGATTTTTTTTTCGAATTGACTGTATGCTGTTAGCCATAACGGCTTTTACAGCGTCACCAGGTGGGATGGCTGAGCGCAGAAGCATCGCCGAGCGACTATATCGAAATATCTTAGCTTATCTCTGAGAGTAGGAATAGATCTGTTACCTATTCTAGTTGAAATTTGTTAGCGGTTATAGGTAATCTGAGAAGACATAAAATAACAATAACATTACAGTAATTTACCATTATTGCCTGTAGAGCAAATGCTTTTACCAATACGTGTTGGTAACTTGTTAATTCGATATATGCTTACCTGATAAAAGTTCGTTCAGTGCACAATGGACACAAAAATCTGTAATGAAAAGATTGCTTTTGGATAACATTTCTAGTAATTTACCATTACTATTAATCAACGCAAACCGAAAACCGCTCTACATATGTTTTTCTTTAAAATTCTCGATACACTGTCATGCCTTACTGCTTCTACAGATTCTCTGGAAGATATGCGAATAAGGTCGTCCATTGAGGTTCTTCGCTGGCGAAGATGCGGTCCAAGTTTTCTGACGTCGGTCAGCCGTGGCTTCTCGCCATACTCCCGACGCCATGACGATTAATCGCCACTCATTATCTCTCCACAACACGTCGCCCTAAGCCGTGGTCCGGCCTCACGGGAGGCAATCTTAGGACGATGTTCCCCATAGCTAGTAGAGCTTCTGCGCTCTACTCTCCGCATTTCGCAACTTCGACGATGTTACTGCGCCAGCCCGTCCCGCCCGGTGACGCTGTAAAAGCCGTTGGGGCTAACAGCATATAGTCAATTCGAAAAAAAAACATGCGTTAATACGTAAGCCTCGTCCTATATCAGGGAAACAGCGTCAAGGCCTGGAGCTGCGGCGGAAATGGCCGAATCCGGCAAACGGCGGAAGTATGCATTGTTCATAGAGAGTTATATATTTGTGCCGTTTGCAGTTGAGACCCTAGGCCCATGGAGTCGAAGTGCAAATTTTTTTAAATTAATTAATTGCCTCTTCTCCTCAATAGGGCTGGTTCCTTTTTCGCACAAAGAATCAGCTTAGCGATTCAGCGCGGAAACGATGCCAGCATTCTCGGGCCAATTCCACGTGGGCATGATTTGTATATTCCTAGCGTTTAAGTAATTTAAGTAAGATAAGATATAACTTGTAAATTTTTGCTGTAAATAAAAAAATGGTTTAGATAAAAGTAAAATTTCGCGTTACGTTTAATACATGCCCCAGCTTCTGTTCCAGACGTTTTTCGAATTTAAATGACGAATAATAATACATCAACGACCGCTAAAGAAGTAAAACGCGTTAAAAAATGGCCGAGTCCCATCTGACCGCTCATCAGATAGATTGTTATCTCGATTGCAGACCCCCGCGTTAGCCGTTAATGTGTTCTTGAGAATTAATGACTTA
The DNA here is from genome assembly GCA_947086495.1 of Morpho achilles. Classification (NCBI taxonomy): domain Eukaryota; kingdom Metazoa; phylum Arthropoda; class Insecta; order Lepidoptera; family Nymphalidae; genus Morpho; species Morpho achilles. Next base: position 13,550,377 of record CAMTZB010000019.1, read on the forward strand.
GAAAATACGCAACGACTCTGAAATCTTATATAGACTTCAGAGTCGTAATTTAAAGAATTATGTATTACTTTGCGAAGTTTTTTAATAAAAATTAATGTATATTTATTTAGCTATGATCCGCGATTAAAGAAAATATACTTAATGCTGAATCCACTATTCTATTCTATTTATTTATTTATAACAAATAATACGAATAAAATCCAATTACACTAATTACACACTTACCTATACAAAAATTAATTAATTACACACAATATATCAAATCGCTTTAAATTTTCTCAAAGTATTAAAGACTCTTATCTAATATGAGGTCACTTATCTGCAAAGATATCACAGTGTGGGGATTCCTTAGGAAGTTCGTTGAGTAATGACAATGAACGCGGGACGGGTGACCTAGCACGTGACACGGTACGTGAGTACGGTTCGGCGAATAGCTTGACGCCTAGCGCGTGTATTAATTACTATTTGAAGCATATATTTAAAATACAGGGCAGTCGATTTCGTCTCTAATATTTTTAGGGCAGTGTTACTTGAAAACGGAGTCTTCTCGTCTACAGCGAATTATAGCCAAGATCCTAAAAGAAAACTTGTGGGCTACAAGTGCAAATAATAACCGCAAAGAGGGTTAGGTATATAAAAATCTTAAAAAAGAGTTTGTACGGTATCGAGAGTCAAGTACTTTGATAGGGGTCCAATACACATGCACTCGTCTCTATTTTACTACTATTATATATCCTAATATCGTAGATAGATCCTTCAAAAATTTGTATTTAAATCGGATTTATTTCGATTCGCCATCGGTGGACCCTGAGAGAGACAATCTACCGCTTTCTGAAGACGTATAGTGGCTTCGTGAGATTTCGGGGATATGGATTAAGCCCTCGTGCCAGACCTTATCGAAGTCTTTGGCGATACCAAAGAAGTTAAAATCTATGAACTACTTGTTTTTCAAAACTTTAAGGAAGTAGATACTCTTTATGTCAGTGCAATTATTGCATACAGGTGTATCTTAGTCGAAATCTGTTTGTTCGGAAGAAGATTTTGGATTTCTACTTAAAATTTTAATAGAGGTAGAATAATTCACTCGTATATTTTACCTAACCTGTTTAATAAGCTAATGTGATAGAAATAGATAATTTCGTCAAAAAAGCTTTTCAGCGCCCTGTTGAATATTAAATTAAGATATTTGGTATTTTTGTAATGAATGTTGTTAATGATTGATCGAACTTCTTCTCCATTAGTGGGAAGCAAGGATCGCTTTCGAGAGCCGCTACGGGCAGACTATTAACCGCCTTTTTCACTTTTGACTTCGATTCGTCGGGTTCGAGTTCGAGAATAAAGCTGTTTCGTATTTGTCAAGCATTCAGCCTTATCAGTCTTGAAAATCAGGTTGGAAAATCGGGTAGAGTATTTGCTTGGGTGTGTACCAATCGGCTATTGACATTTCATAGACACCAGTAAGCCCGGTTGCTTGATCTTGGAAATTTTTGCCTCAGAAATCGTTGTAGAAATATGATAATTTTTCCTTAACCTCATTCTCCGGGCTATTCTGTTTTATGGGTCATGTCAGGTACCTTTCATGTACCCCAGTAGCAGCGCGTTTTTTAGATATTCGTTCTTGCAAATCGTCTGGTCGTTCTGAACTTACGAAGTCACTGAAAATATTCCTGAGAAATCCGTGATCTATATATAGATGAGTGGTCGCTGTTTTTGTGGCTTCTTCTGAATATTTCCTACTGGGAATTTGATTAAGATGGTGTATGTCTACCAACTGAAGCCGTTGGGAGACTTTTTTCCATTCTGACATAGTTTAGAGATTTTGAAGTAAGACTGGATGGTGATCCGAGTCTGAGTCATATAACGTAGCTGTAGGATTGTGTATTTGGTTAGTGCTATGTCAATAATACTGTAGACGGAAGTCGCAAACAAAATAAGCACCGATTATAAGTCGGCAAATTTTAGTGACAATCGCATAAAGCGGGTAGCAGACCAAGAGCTCAGCTAAGTTAGTTTAGTTTATCTCGCATAGCTAACAGTTAATATACAGTGCTTTTGTGCAGTGTGCAGACAGCAAACTATGCTGAATAAGCTATATGAGCTAACTAAAATATGCAAAGCTAAGTTAGTTGTGTATGGTGATGCGCAGCTACGAGGATTAAGCTAAGCCCGTCCTGCATTCACCGTACTTTCTTCGCATATCGTTTGCCTATGCTGTCCAGTGTTATGTGTTTTGCAAGTCATTTTGTAACGAATATACAGCAATTTATTAAAGTTTTTCAATAATTTTCTGTACTATGAAATACATATTCGAAGGACTTTCAAAACTTAAATAAAAATAACTGAGCTTTCGCTTAGGTTTTTGGTGTGCACGGGACATATTGTTAGTTCATCTTAGCTTAGTTTAGCTAAGCTGCCTTAATTTAGTTTTGGAGTAACTTAGTTTTCGGTCTGCAACTCGCATAATATGGAACAAGCGCAATGTAGAGCGTCTACCGCGCATAGATGTCGATGAAATTAAATCATTGGAGATCTCACTTAGAGAACTGGAGTTTCCTTTAGAGAAGTCTTGTTATTTATTAATGGGCAAACTAGTCGTTATGGTCTTACCATTGATAAACCGTACTATTGTCTTACAGTGTAACCTCAATATAACAAATCGGAAATGGCTAAGTAAATATTCATTATATTAAGTAATTCGTTAAACTGTTATTATAGGTACTGAGGTAAGGTTGGTCTAAATATTTGTTATAAAGAGGTATAAAAATAGTTTTATTTCTAAGCCATTAAAACTAGAATATTAAACAATACTGACCAACAAACGACTTCGACTGTTTTACGAAAAAAAAAGGGGGCAAAACCTTTCACGACTGAATCACATACTATGGGATTAAGGGTCTTATATTGGTGGGAACGTTATATAGAGGATTTGAGCTGTCAACATTCGTTAATTAGAGGTATTTACACTTCGGCTTTCTTTGGAATATCTTAATTCATATACTACAGATTTACTTATTTATTTTTACATTTGTTCCTATGAATTTTATTTTTACAATTAATTAGGCAATGTCTTTATATACAACATTCACACCTTTCTTGTCATTAAACAAACTCTTTAAAGAGCGACATATAGCTGCTAAATTTGAAGTGCTATAGGGCGAAGCGCGGCCTCTTCACGGCATTTTAAATCTGTAATATCTCCGAAAATGTTCACTTAAATTATATGCTGTAGATAGCCATATTGCTCTATATTAAACCAACAATGTATTTAAGGTACTTAATTGGATAAGGATGAATGCTTTATTGTATAAAAATTGCTTTGAAAATAAGGCATTATTTTTCGTAAAAAATAAATGACAAAAAATGCTATTGTGGGTTATCCATAAGAGATAGACATATATCATCGCGAACTTTTCTGTAGACCTTTTCAAGGTGTACAAATACTTAGTACATCATTTTGATAAATTTCGTAATTATTTACTACATCGCATTAGAAACTCAAAAATTACAGTATTTCTCTACTCTGCATGAATGATATTATACATATAAACCTTCCTCTTGAATCACTCTATCTATTAAAAAAACCGCATCAAAATCTATTGCATACTTTTAAAGATTTAAGCATACATAGAGATATACGGACAAACAAAGAATGTGACTTTGCTTTATACTATGTAGTGAAGATGTAGATATGATAGAAGAGTCATGCACATTGTCACGTAGTGCTATTCAGCTATAGAGAAACACTACACATTACTTTAACGAGCTATTGCGTTCGATATCCGGGCTATAGAGCACCTTGGCGCATGTGCAGTTTTCTTATGCGTTTTGTCTCTGACATTTATCTCTATGTTTTGATGTCATAAAGTTATACTTAGAGTAGGAGAGCCATAGGCAAGCCAATAAGAGAAAATACACAATAAATTGTAACGCGGAGTTATAAAACATGGAAATGGACGGGAATTAAGAGGCATCCCGAACTCTTCCATCATCATCCTTCTGCCCTTATCCCACTCTAAGTGGGGTCGGCACGTGTTACAAGCATATCACATAATTTGGCTAAGTATTTTACGAACGGCAGTCTGCCTGATGTCAACTTACCTTAGTCGTATTTTACGTCACCTCGGTAAGAAATGAGGGTGGTCTATTCCAATCAGCCGGATATCACACGGCGTTCCCGAACTCTTCCGTCTGGCAACAAATAGAAAGGCCAACCTCCACTAATGGAGAGGCACGCAAAGAAAAAGATTAACGCAATTGAATAAGAGAACTTAACTTAATTTGGAAATCCAATGATCTTGGATTGTAATTTTTGTTATATAAAACATGAAAATTATATGCAAGCTAATAAAAATTAATAGAAATATCTTTACCTACTTATTTTATTATAAAACACAATTTTTTGTTGTAATATATAATATATTAAAAAAAACATATATATATATATATATATATATATATATATATATATATATATATATATAAACAATAATGTATATTCAGTCTGAAATATTATGATTTTTGCTTTTTTTAATAAAATAAAACCGTTTGAAAGGCATAACAAATAAAGAACAAAAAAACAACACCGCCATTACGTAAATAATTGCGGACAATAACTCATCATCTGTAATTATGTACCCAATAGATCATAAATTTTAGCAAGGCTCAAAAAACCATAGAAAAAAACTAAAACGCCATAAATTGCGGACAAAGGGCATTCTTTTAAAAACGCGCCGTCGAATTTTAAATACCTACCTCATTCATTTCGAAAGCGAGGAAAAAGGTTTTAGTGACAATGAAACTGAAAAGCACCCTGTCGTCTAAAGCCCCTACGGCTTGTTTAAAACAGCGCTTCAACTATTCCTTTCGAATAACGTCGAGTCTACTCAAAAAGTATGCAGCGCTTTTTTGTTTAAATTCGATCTTCGAAGCAGGAGCAAATGATTGAGAATCTAAAAATCCTATGTTGAATTAGTGTTCCACTTAAAATTCAACTCTAACATAATGCAATACGTTTGAAAATTCTTTACAATGTGTAAGCTATTGTGTTAAGTCTGGCTTACATAGGGTTAGCAGTTGAACAAAATTGCTCGCCGTAATCGAACTGACAATAGGCGTTCGGGGAAAGAGCCGGTTTTTGCAATGCCTGTGCAAAATTCCCAACTTTGTGATCCACATGTGGTTTTGAGGCGCCGCTCTACTCCAGCGACAATTTGTAGTTTAAAACGCTACAACTAATTTACTTTAAAAATTCATGCGAGGCATGATGGATGCAGCTGGGAATTTTTAATGAGACTGAGCTCTTAAACTCCATGTACGTTAATAAATAAACACAGATGACAATCTACAAATGGTATAATTAGAAACGGCCTTAAAAGAGTTTTCATGCACATAATAGAAGCATGTCAAATAAATAACCAAAAAAAGTTGCATTTGTATCATAGCTTACTATGCAATAATGATAGGTGTGTATTTATAATATATTTATATACACATGAATTATTTTACTGTAATATTAAAAATTTAAAGCTTTTACCTAACTGTTTTTTGTTCAATTGCGGAACAACTGTTGAACAAATTTGGACTAATTTTGGCGGACAGATTTATTTATGTTATAAGTATATTATTATTTTTATAACACGCATATTTAATCAAAACAGTCATTTGTATGTTTAATGTACAAATATATTTTTGTCTACTTATTGGGAACATTAGTTAAAACCCTTTTGGATCAAACACAACAAAAATATATTTTTGATCTGTGAACATCAATATCCGTTGAAACTATGATTTTCTATACGTATTCTACGACTAAGTCACCAAGAGCTGTGTGATCGATTTTATTAAAATCGGATTCGGAACGAATTTCTGCAAGGTTTTTACTAAATGATAGTGAAATTCTTCCAAAAGGTTTAGGTTAATAGTACAATACGGTTTGTATAAGTAAATTGTGATAAAGAGGTCCCGTGGTTGTAAAAACTTCCCTGCCGCAAAAATCAGCAGAGATACAGTAAAGTAATGTACTAGCCAATTGTAGATCTATAAATATACTATAAAAAAGTCCGCAACAGCATGTCTCTATCACTAATGATTAACTTACAATAACTACTCTTTATGTTTAATATTTCATTTCAAAGGGATTTACGCCATTTGTGACACACATTTGTGAGCTAGTATTGCTTATATATGAAGGTATCATTACTTGTTGAATACTCTGTGGTAAATCTATATTCTGTCTAATTTATTTTTATTTGTCTTTGACACTTCCCCTTTTTCCACTTGTCAAACAGTGAAGCATATTAGACTCTCTATAATATACGAAATACAAAAAATACCCTTTCTTTCCTTTCTATTCTTTTATTGAAAACAACTATATTTTCTTTAAGTGTAGAAAATAATTATAGTAAGTAGAACTTAAAATATATACATATACGCATATACGTTTATGTAGTTTAATTAACTAATATTTGTAACTAGTACACAAGTCATGTTCACGTAGTACGAGTGCTAAAGAATGTTGGCTAGTTAACATAATGTAGGTTAACGTATATACCCTTACATTATACAGTATTATACCATGACATTCCATGAACTAATTATTGTGCGTATTTTAAAGTTAATCGAGTATTTCTTGCAAATAGTTTTAGGTAGGTAGCTGCTTGATTTTCAAAACTATCAATGAAGCTAAATGAATTTCAAAATATCATTGAGGAGAAAAGAGGTACGTTTGTATGTCTATTATACGTTCTTCACAATTCTTATTACAATAGATCTATGTAATTGTCATTATCACAATAATGATTTCACAGAGATATTTGAACCGAGAAGAATTTCAAGAAATAAGTATAATGATGTTAACTAAATAAGATATATTACGATAAAGTATAAGATACTTTAGTGCTAGTGTAGTTTTAGAGTGTCCATACTCACAAAAAATTATCAATAAATATAGTCTGTGATATGGTATAAAATGAATAAAAATTGCGAACAAGCATTGTCGAAATATCGCTAAATACCAATACAAGTTTTGCTTCTACAAGTATGTCTGTTTCCATAATAGACCACAAAATTTGACAATCGTAAAATAGTATGAAGTCATGGATTACATCGAAAAATCGAGATTTGTTTCAAAATTAACCTTATTTTTCTATACTAATATTACACTGCTTTCTCTTTTATACGACTTTTGACGCTATTTACGGAGAAAATAAGTTTTTACTTACCTAATAGAAAATAATGTATTGAAGGACAACAGAAAATGGTCTTTTATAGGTTTTTCCTAAATGTTAAATCTCGGAGAATGATTGTATTTTTGACAGTCGAACCACAGAGAAAATACGATCATAAGTTTTCATAACGAATTGTTTTAAATTTATAATCGTAATTATTTTATTTTCTTTCTGCGTTTATTTAATAAAAAACAAATCATATTTTAATTAAATCTAAAGTTTTTGTTTAATATGTTTTCATTATAAATGTTTTATTTGAACTTTTTAATGTATTATTGTGTTAACAGCATACCAAAAAAATATTTTTAAATAGTATAATATTTTTAAAATACTTTATATATAAAAGCCTATATATAAAAGTCTTATTTTTAATTTTTTTATGAGTAACACTACATCTTTCGAATTATTAGCTTAAAAAAAGACTTCGATTATAATTATGAAAATAATGCAATCCAAGTCTTATGTAAAAAAATTTAATTATATTGGTTTTACTACATTACATTAGGAATTAGTTAAAATATAATTTTTTTACCTAAAAATTTATATAAATACTTATTTGTGTCTACAGCTTCCTTGGCTATTTTAAAAAAGTAACAAAACTAATAAAGTCTATGCCCTCTGAGAATAAATTTCAAACCCCTTTCGAATTTCGAATAGGATACGGAATGCAGCAGACCCGAACGACAAGATAAAAATTCAGAGCGAGTCGCTGTCTGTCTTTTAATAAAATTACGCTGCGAACAGTATCGGGGAAACAGGGCTCGTAAGGGCGAGGGGTAAGGGCACAGGGAACGGAAATTGAAAAGCCAGCGGCTTCATAAATCCACCCTCGCTTATCTGCGAAACACGCACTCTTATGGGTGCAATGAAGTGTGGCTGTGATTCATAGCCAACGAGTTTCCATGTTTGTATGCGTAATTGGTATACGTTTTTAATTAGTTCGAGCATGGAACATTAGTTAGTTCGTTTTGTTGTTTTATTGCTTAGTAATCGCCTATTGAGTATCTTTTCTTTTGTTTTATGCTAAGATGTTAACTTTTTATTTCATTTAAATTAACTTTAAAAATGTTAAGTTAACTAGTGCGTAATGTTAAATCGCTATAATAACGTTATATGGCACCAATGAAAATTAACATCCCATACCCCGTAAGGAAGCTCATTCAGGACAATATAGGTAGTCCTTGTGGGTGGAATGGTTGTGCCGCATTTTCTGATTCTTCCTAACCGCAGAGCTATAAAGACTTTGAATCCTTTTGCTAATTGATTTATTGCGAAGACAACCTTGATTTTGTCCGGAAAACCCTTATGGGTATGTGTATATGTATATACCTGAAAGTACTCCACCACTCTACTGGTGGCGAACACAGGGAAATCCTATTCACATAGACCCCATATAGAAGAAGAATTTGACCATCTCTACCTATCTTAAATTGACTACAGAAGAGGTAATATAGGGAAAAATATTGAAAATAGATTGGAATGAAATAATACATTATCAATTCGGCGACGTGAACAGAAAAAATTTAAGTCGATGAACTAAACTATACGACTTTAAAAGAATTCGGAGTATCGCTTCTAATAAGCAGATCGTTAGATTGAGTCCAAAGTATTAAGTTAACACTTACTAGTGTGTTTAGTCCGTTTCCAAATGTAAGTGGCAGCACTCGTAATTTCTTTCACTCGCTCCGTTAAATCAACATTATAATCTGCATTGTAACCAGTTTGTTTTGAACTCAGTTTGAAGAGGTCGCGATACGCTATCGAGCAGATCAAGCAAATGTGACAGTTCGCTGAACTAACGGTTGTGTATTTATAACTGTGATCAACAGTTAAATAACAGTTTTGTATCGAGAAATGATCCTTGTTATATAAAAAATTTAAACCGTTAAGCACGTTACCATACGGTATTTTATATTGTAGAAGTCATCTGCCTATATCTACCTACTATACACGGACCACGTTTAATTCAACGTCCAACTGCTGCTAATAGGTCTCTTCACATATCCATACAGCACGATCAGCTACTTGGAGCAGTAGCGAAACTAAATTACCAAAGGCCTATAGCAAAAATTAACTAGATCCCAAATTATTTAAATTATTTCGTTCGTGCTCCGAATCTGAGTCCCAGGGGCGCCCTAAGCTTTGGGGCCTCAGGTCACTGCCCCGTTTAGCCATCCGTTAGCTTTGAGACAGGGGCTATCAGCGACTTTTTTGAGATCATCAGACCCGAGCCGCTGCAAGAGTTGAGAATAGCGGGGTTCCCAGGTGCTTTTTACTTACGGTAGAAACACTGAATATAGCTTATAGTTTAGAGGGGGAATTAGGTATAAAAAGCGATGTAAGTTGTCTAAAAGCCAGTCTCCTGCCGTTACTCGAGCGGCTATTAAATGCTGATATTTAGCTTGTGTGTTTAGCTAAGTTAGTGTGTAGTGTGGTACTTAAGTAAGTAGCCGCCTGTTACTATCCCACTGCTGACAATAAGCCTCTTCTCTACGTTTTTAGAGAGAAGGTTTGGAGCTAAGACTTACCACGCTGCTTCAGTGTGGATTGGTAGGTTACTCATATCTCCAGAATTCTCTAGAGATGTTTTCCTTCACCTTATCGGTAAACGTGTGATAAATTGCAATTATAAATAAGACACATAAGTTATATTAGGTAAAAACTCATTGGTGCCTGCCGGGGTTTGAGCTTGTGACCCTCTCGAAAGAGTCGCACGGTCACACCGCTGGGTTAACAATGCTTATTATATTTGCCATAATCTAAATCGGTTTTCTTTAAACCTACCTAAAATAAACAAAACTGAGCCATACACCATTATAATCTCTTTCGAGCTAATGTACAAATTACATTATTTCTATAACTACGACGCATGGTTAAAATTAAGTATCTAAAAATGCTTCAATCAATTGTTGAGCCAATTTAATTTTCGATTATTCGAATAAATATCTGATTAGTTACATTGTTTACAAAGGCAGGTGCAATCCGAAATTCTAATTGTTACAGTTTTCACGGTCTCTTGCCGACCACAAAGGAACTTTCTACACCGCAAACGATTAATCCAAAGCATTGAGGCATAGACAATTATTGAGGAGGAATCTAATTGTCGAGCACGCGCCACATGGCGGCCGGCATATGGCGGCCGTTTACAGCCAAATAATGGTCATTAAAGACACAATGAATGTGTGAGGATTGATATTTATTTGCGAGAATAATTTACTTGCATTATATAATACACTTAGTACATAAGCACTTCGATTTCTACACAAGACAAAAGTATTAAAATATGTAAAGTTTTTTCTATTCTATTCTATTCTATTCTATTTTATTCTATTCTATTTTGCTATATTCCGCGATGGAGTAAAATAGAATATATATATAATGCTAAATGTAGAGTGGACAATTTTCATACCTGATACATGCAGGATTCGTGAAAACACAGTAGACCAAGGGCCTGTTTCACAAGTACTGATAAAGTGTCGAATAGTCAACCGAGAAATAAACGAATTAGAAGACAAATGTCTCTAAAAAGTGAAAATTTATAATAAAATAAAATTGCGGCCATTTTGAAACAGGCCATCTAGGAGATGAACAAAATAACAGACACATGATCTACCTGTTGACTTATTAGGGACTTTAAGTGCTGAATAAGCCTATCAGAAACCTGAGAAACACAAAATTCTAAGGTAAGTGTCAGATATGTTCCGAATAAGCTAACTGACAGTTTTTTTAATTTAAACTATCGTGAGTAGTATTCATAGTTAATTTATAGAATCGGCTATACTCACGTCTTATTTCATCAGGTTAGCCCGACTAGTTTCGAACCCATCCGAGGTACTTATTCATGAGCTCTTTACACGACGTTATTTGCGGAACTGCGTACAGCAGCTCGCCGGGCACGGCTCGTGGGTGGCAGGGTAACTAGTCGGGCTAACCCGATAAAATAAGACGTGAGTATAGCCGGTTCTATAAATAAACTGACAGATTTTGATAACTTACAGGCCCTAATCGTTATACAATTTATCACTACGATTACCACACTGGCCTTAACTGGATTAAATGGGATTATCATGGAATACGTAGTGTTGTGTATTAATATGACGTAATCAAAACACAATCGGAGCGTCGGTGTGATCCCTTGAACGACATAACAAAAGAGACATGATAGATCGCACCCTTGCGGTACTATTATGACGTCACTTTGTTACGGAACTATATGGGGTAGATGATAAGATATCGTATGTTGATAGCAGTAATTTTTCAGGACTATAGATATACTATTAGTAGCGCGGGATAGTTTATAGATGTAGAGTCCAGAAGTTATAATATAATTATTTTTGTGTAATCCGCGTTTGTTAAGATGCTAATGTAATACTTGTCCTGCATGTATTACATGTACATACATGCAGGACAATTCACCAAACGTATCACAAAACGCCGCCAACACCAAAACTCCATACAAGCACTACACAAACTCACTACCACAATTTCTACGATCGTTTCGCCCCGCGTTATCCATCTGCATTGGAGCAGCGTGCTTAGGTCGTTTAAATCCATCTCTCCAAAAAACGGAGAGAGGAGCCTCTACACAGTAGTGGGATAGCAACAGGCCGTTACTTTACTTTACTACTTATATAAAAATATCTGTGGTATCCATCTGAGAAGAATAGGCCTTCTTACTGAGATGTCGTAAAAGGCGACTAAAGTAAGTCGTACCCGCCGTGTGGTATCCAGCTGATTAGAATAGATCACCCTCATTTCTTACTGAGATGTCGTAAAAGGCGACTAAAGTAAGTCGTACCCGCCTTGCGGTATCCAGTTGATTAGAATAGATCACCCTCATTTCTTACCGAGGTGTCGTAAAAGGCGACTAAGGTAAGTTGACCCACCGTTTGGTATTCGGTTGAGTAGAATAAACCTCCCTCCGCCACAAACTGCTTGACACAAAATCACCGTTTTTGAATCCATTCCGGGGTTTTACTCTCAATACTGCTCAATAATGCTCGACGCGATAAATTGTTATTCCCGAAACTAAGTGAAGTATTAAACTACATATGTAAATTAGTTACTAAATTTAGTTCAACTTTTTTAATAAAGGTTAATTACGAAAAATATTTCCAATTAGTAATAGGTATGGTATTCAGATCATATAACAAACTAGATACCGCTTTTTCTACAATGTACCATATACCTGTGTAGCGTGTGTTATTTTGAGGGACTAATGTCTTGTCAAATGGCGTTTATACATATTAGTACCTGGGTGAACGAGCCTTGCTTGGTATTTTTTTAAATAATGTAAAAAAAATAAAATTAAAAAATAATAGGGCAGGTGTGGCTCGATCCTAGGTATTTTCACCTCTCTAGACCGCCCGTAAATGAACTACCATGACTTTACATTTGACAGCGAGAAATTGTGATTGTATCGAACGTAAATTTAAAAAAAAATTTAGAGTCCGAAAACAGGGATAAACCACATTTTTTTAAATAAAACTTATCAAGATCAATTTTTCTCCCCCAACCCCATGAACATGCTTAACTTCAGGGAAATCGTTGAAGCCGTTTCCGAGATTCCAAAAATATACATATATACATACAAGATTAACTCATTTAAATATTCAAGATAGCATACTGCAGCACGCTTTAATAGCCAGTAAGCAACACTATCCGTCCAAGTAGAAAAGTATATGTAAAAGGATGGAATAAGCACGTTAAGCCATTTCATAGCAAAGCTCGTCTCTGTTTTCAGCTTTGGGTATTACCACTTCTCTGTCACCCATAACATATGAGTTAAATTACATTGGAAACGGACGTCCATCTGTATAATTGTCCCATATACAAAACTAATGAGAATATTATTTTACTATTATCCGCGAAAAAAATATTTTGCACCAAAATATTTTATATAATAGTCATGTTCCATTATGGCTATATAATAATTAATAATAAGAATAATAATAATAATCCTTTATTAGACACATTTAACATTATTTTCAGATTTACATTATTACCCTCTGTACCAGGCAAACCCACAGAAGGCAGTGCCTTCCATTATTACGGAAAAATATCGGATGTGTCTGTTTATATGCAAAAAAGTGTGTATTGAGTTAGGTTGTTTGATGATGAATGATACTCAAATTTGTTAATTTTAGTTAATTGAAATATATTCCAAACAGTCCAACGCTATAATTGATATTAAAGTAAATCCAGCAAGTTATCAATTAGCTGCGTTAGTAAGTTAACGTTATCTGTCGTTTCTATATTCTGCGCTAAGGTGTGGTATTTAATTCAATTGCGTTCAAAACAGACGAGTGCTATGACAGGTATTTCTGAATGAGTCCACACATATGGCTATAGCTAAACGCTGCCCGCTGGCTGACTGGTTGCGCGGGGCAGGATTCCAGCGACGCGTTAATGAGCTGCGCACACGCACACAGACGATTCCTAGAAATTGGATTATCGAAAATGTTCTCCGACCGGCAGAACTTTTATAAGGTGATAGTATGGGAATATATAACATTGAAATATTTATTATTAGCAAGGTATGCAAGCGGCTTCGCCAGCGTGGAGTTCAACCACCTACCAGCCAATAAACAAAGTTTTTCCCGCGTAAATAACGAAGTATTCTGAATATAAAAGTAGTTATTGTGAGTTAACCATAAGTGATGGAGACATTCTGTTGTATAATTTTTTGTAGTATTTTTATAGATCTATAAAAAAAATTATTTTTAAAATTTTTATAGATCTATAGATCTATAAAAATTTAGGTCGGATTTTTAGATATATAGATCTATAAAAATAAACATATATACCACACGGTATATATACCGTGTGGTATTCGGCTTAGTAGAATAGACCACCCTCATCTCCTATCAACGCGTTTCTGCGTTGAATCTTTAAACTGATTCTTTGTACAAAAAGGAGCCAGCCCTATTGTCACCTGAAGAGAAAATTAACCGAGGTACTAAATTTAGGTTCCTAAATCAAAATACATGTTCTGACAAGTGCATTCAAGGCAACTCCATTCAACACTCGCGTATTAAGCTATAAGTTAGCAATTTGATGAATTAATTTCGACCCAAGTTTATATATGTATTTAATATACTTATTATAAAATATGTGCCGATCAAAAAGTAAGAGAGGCAGAATAATTGTGTCCATCGACAATAAAAGCAAACGTTGCTTTCTACTTGTCTTTCTTTTTTACGTGTAATTAGACCCAGATAAGTCTTCCCTCTATAATTATTTGTTGGACTCTCCCAAACACAGGCCTGCCTATAGCTCTTCTAATAACAACTCTAAAGAAATCACCCAATTAGTAGAGAAGAAATTATTAATTGTTTTACAAGCAAGGACGCCTAAGGTGATGATATAAACAGACACACTTTCACATATAATATTAGTGCGGATATGGCGGAATTCTTCACGTTAACCAACTGGATGTAACAAGATTCCAGCAACAGCATTCGCACTGATACGATTCGTGGAAAATTAATTATGGAAACATTTCTGAGACTTGCGACAGGATTCAATTAAACAATTTTATGTTTGATATATTTCAATTTAGTCTATTAAGAGCCTGTTTCACAAATTACTGATAAAGTATCGGATAGTTAACCGACAAATAGACTAAGTAGCAGATAAATGTCTCTAAAAAGTGAAAAATTAAAAAAAATCGCAGCCATTTTGAAATAGATATTTGCTATCGAGACTAGCGTCAGGATTCAATTAAACAACTTTATGTTTGATATATTATAATTTAGTCTATTAAGGGCTTGTTTCACAAGTTACTGATAAGATGTCGGATAGTTAACCGACAAATAAACTAAATAGCAGATAAATGTCTCTAAAAAGAGACTAAAAAGTTAAATTAAAAAAAAATCGCGGCCATTTTGAAATAGGTATTTGCTATCCAGCAGATAAACAAAATAACAGCCACATGATCTACCTGTTAACTTATTAGGGACTTGTCCTGAATAAGCCTATCCAACAATGCAAAATTCCGAGATATGTTCCGAATAAGCTAACTGACAGTTTATTGGTTATTTGTGAAACAGGCCTTTATTCGTTGGAATTATAATATATTGTTCCCTATACTATTTGTAAATCAAGTCAAATACATAATAGGTATTTGAAGAAATAAGTAATAGACGTATGTAGGTACATATATAGAATCTAAAGCCAATAAGCAAAAAAAATGCCATTATTAAAATGTTTTATGTACGTAGGCACCGTCGATATGTTTGTTAGTTGTTTTTATTAACAATTTTGCTGTTTTTTGAAACATTTTTGAACTAATATTATAAATCCAAAAGTCTATCTATGTGTCTGTAACGATTTCACGGCTAAATCGCTCGGTAAAATTTGGAAAACTTAAAGCTTATTTACACTGCGAGCACCGAACGCCACCATGACTGAGGATTGTTTTTTTTTGCTTTCATTATAATAAGCCTAATAGGATCCAAAACTCAACCGCTGCATTTACAACCCGTGGATAATTCTACAAAAGATCCTCTCTTTCAAAGGGTTGTCTGGAAGAGATCACAACAGTAGGATAAGACCGCCCTTTGTACATTCAACTGTATCTATTATATGTTTCTTATTCTTTTCACTTTGCATTTTTATTTGAGCAATTAAGATATTCTTCTTCTTCTCAACCGGTGATTTCACTGGGGAGAAACCTGGGAAGGATCAGTAGACGATATCCATAAATTGGTTGGTAAATAGCACTCAGTAAAAGTACCAATGCAGTTTTAGTACAATGAACTACAATTTTATGAAACTCCCTAATCACAATTAATTTTATCAGTTTCCGTTTGTCATCATGCTTCCGTATTAAAAACGTTATCAGCGGCGGTGTTTTCAAATAAATGAAAATAACACTAATTAATCAATTCCCTTTTATCTTAATCCCCAAACGTTTGACATTTACATTTTTCATTTTTAATTATAATGATGTCATTAAGTCGTTTTGACGCCATATAGATATTCATACAAACAGAATTTGTGCCGTAGGTATCCATAGAGCCGATCTTTTGAATAATGACTCCGCTTCATAATCTGCGATTATAAAGGATTACACGCGAGCACGTTCGTGTAGAGGGCATACATCTATACTCGCTAATCATCGTCTATGGTCGCCTACAACCTACGTGCTTAGTGCGAGTTGTTTAACCTACTCGATCGCATTAGCGTTACGCTAATTTGTTTGACACTGCAACCACATCTAGTGAGCGTTGTTCCAGCGCCATACAAATTGACGTTACGCTAACGCGATCGAGTAGGTTGAACAACTCGCACTATGCACACTGAAAATTGACGATTTTTCAAACAAGCATTAAATGGAATCACTGGATAAAACGTACGTCGTATGTTTCGTATGGTAACACCGATTATAGATGATCAAACGTTCAACAATGTTCGCCGATAGTAAGGAGCAGGCATATAGATCATCATCATCATTCTCCTGATCTTATCCCACTCTAAATGGAGTCGGCATAACATGTTTTAACCATATTGTGATGTGATTTAGCCTTACGATACCTAGGTACATATTAAATGGCACTTTCATATAGAGCATATAATACTTTTAAATTATTATTACAGACTTGTCCTTTATTATAATAGTTCTATGCTTTAAGTACTGCATGATTTATATGTTAGCATTTATCAGTCGTGTAGTTAGGTAACCAAGGGGCGCTGCTCTGGGGACAAAAAATAAACTAGGGCTTCAACTAAACTATTTAAAATCATTTGTTCCGTATACGTCGTTTTCCAGATTTGTCGCAATCCAGATTTTTCGTGCTCTCTAGATTCGTCGTAATAAATTCGACTCCAGGTAATATAATTAAAGTCCACAGACATTGTAACTTATTAACTGATTTAAAAATGGAAGGAAATTTCTTATTTCAAGTACAGATTTTTTTATGTGCGCTCCCCGCAAGTTCTGAATAAACATGTTCGAGACTCGTTGTGAATTTCCCTGTAGTTTTTCAAATAAGTTGCTATTATCAAAGTCGCGTTACTGGAATTTGGAATATTCCAGACAATTTTTGCTAGTTCAATATATAGTTTTGGGTTTGGGGGTTTGGGGGTCTCGGGGCACTGCCCCATCTAGCCTTCCGATAGGTACACCATTAGCATCTATATTTTCCCCATACACAGTATTCTAAAGCAATTTAAAAAAGTACCTATAAATCGATAAAAATCGTCATCTTAAATCAATCACAACTTACACACATTAACACGTTTGTACAATAGTAAAAAGTCCAATATAATACGTGAAAGCGTACAACTGACAAACAATCAGGGGATTAAATCTAAAATCATAAATAATAATCATCGTAAGCCGTTCCCACGTCACCTGGCGACGTCTTTATAAAGCCGTATTCACGCACTTGACCCTTTCAGTGACGAGAAACCGGGACGTCGAATAAAATTATTAAATCGAACAAAACGATACCCTCTCACGGTTCACACACACTCGTCCGCGGACCTCATTTGGACGTATCAAATGTTGGGCACGCACACTAGCGCTCTACGCACGCGTTGGCTTGTTTGTACTCCGTTGGCGCGCTATCGTATGGTTTCGTTTCGTTTATAGCGAGCGGCGGACTAAAGGAACATTCATATTGAATCATTCTGTCTGTTTATATGTTAATTTGAGTTGCCACTGTGTGTTATCAATCACGTTAGGAATGGACTATAAAGTCTTTGTGGCATATACGATAAACATACAATTTATATCATTCGGTGCGTGATGAATTCACATCCAATGTCTGATGAAACAACTAACTTTATTTTTTTATATATTTTTATAATTTTCTTATTGAATTACACGTTACTCGCGGAAGTCCATAATACAAAAATAATTATAGTAGTATTCTGGTATAATCCGCAATTAAAAAAGTGGATCTTAATTATTTACGTTACTTATTTTTACTTATTTAAGTTGTTTTAACCGTTATATTCAAACGTCAATAAATTTAATAGCTTTTAAATAATTAATAGAAGCAGGTATTACTTTGCGAAATTGCATAGTAAATAAGTTATAATAGAATTACTTAGCTATAAACCGAGTTTGTTAAGAGAATTCGTAATGCTAAGTAAACTCTTTTAAAAAATAGCAAACTCATTTAACATATAATTATATTTTCATGAGTCTTGTCAAAGCACATAAATTCTTCAATTTGTTGTAAGTTTAGCGTGAATGCGCCGTGTGGTATCCGGCTGAGTAGTATAGACCACCCCCATTTCTTATCAATATTTCGTAAAAGGCGACTAAGATAAGTTGACACACTTTATGGTATCAGGTTGAATGCAATAGACCACCTCTTTCTCACCGAAGTTTCGTAAAATACGAATAAGGTAAGTTGACGTCAAGGCAGAAGCCGGCAGTAAAATACGCAGCCAAATCAAATGATCCTTTATTCCTTATACATGTTTATAACATGTATAAGGGATAAAGGCAGATGGATGATGATCTGTATTTTCACAAGTCTTGTCAAAGCACATTCTTCAATTTGTTGAAAGTTCAGTGTGAATGCGCCATGTGGTATCCGGTTGAGTAGAATAGACCACCTTTATGTCTTACCAAGGTTAAGTAATGTGATCCACTTTATGGTACACAAGGTATCAGGTTGAATGGAATAGACCACCTTTTTCTTACCGAAGTGTCGCAAGCGGCCAGTCGTAAAATACGCAGCTAAATCATGTGACAATATGTTTATAACATGTTGTGCCGACCTCACTTAGAGTGGGATAAGGGCAGGAGAATGATGATTTGTCTTTTCATAAGTCTTGTCAAAGCAAATTCTTCGATTTGTAAGTTCACCGTGCACGCGCCCTAACGCCGCCGCCGAGTAGCGTATATGCCGGCTCAGTATGGAGCGCGTATTTTTAGATCTGATGCGATGTGTACGACGCCGCGGGTTACGTATTGCCGTTCTTTGACGCCAAGTAAATGTGAAACGCGGCTTACGCGCCGAGTTTGGTCATGTTACTTACAATGAACAAAGAACAGATAAAACTGGCTGTGATTATGACTAAGTGGACCGTGAAAACGGTGTCGGCTCCGCGGCGATACTTTGGAACGATAGGGACAGCAGGCATAGACCGTAACTAACTTATATCAAATTATATCATATATATTTAGACTAGAAATATCCCGCAGTTTCACCCGCATACATACAGACTACTTCTTTTATAACAATACTGTAGAATTTTTTTTTTTCCTATCATACATAGTTTCCACGCACGCGATGACAGATTTTTATGACTACTTTTTTTACACCTTATTACATTTTTATTACTTATCCCCATATTTTTGAAAATGTAAAATGTAAAAATAAATTTTTTAATCATCATCCTTCTGCCCTTATCCCACTCTAAGTGGGATCGGCACAACATGTTATAGAATTGCTGTCACATGATTTGGCTGCGTTTTTACGACCGGCGGCTTGCCTGACGTCAACTTACCTTAGTCGTATTTTACGACACCTCGGTATAAAAGAGTGTGGTCTATTCTACTAAACCGGATACCACACGGTGGGTCAACTTACCTTAGTCGTCTTTTACGACACCTCGGTAAGAAATGAGGTTGGTCTATTCTACTCAGCCGGATGCCACACGGCGGGTCTAATTACCTTAGTCGCCTTTTAAGGCACCTCGGTAAGAAAAGAGGGTGGTACTATTCTACTCAGCCGGATACCACACGGCGTTAATATCTTTAATATTTAATGAGTTAAATTTGTACGTATATATGTATATACCTATATACTTTTTAAATAAATTAAAATAAATAAATTATATTTTTTAATATTAAAAATATAATATATTTCAATTCGGGAACAACTGTGACACAATGCGCGCGAAGCTGCTGGCACAGCTTGTTTATAATATTATTAAGTTAGTATTATCCTTAGTGAGTTGTTAATGCTAGAAAAAATGCTAGGAAAGGAAAGTAAGTTCAATCAAAAAGTTCCCGTAGACCCTTGTCAAATGTAACTGTCTAACAAACAACGTGGTTAAGAAGGACCCTAATACCTATATCATTCCGCCAATCCTTTGTTTCATTTTAATCTTATAAAGATAAACAATTATCAACAATAACGACAAGTACACTTTATTGTACAAAAAATCTAAAACGACAAAAATTAGATAACACATATTTCACGTACACGATATAAAAAAAAGCATTGTAGATCACATAATGTTCATGTTGAGATAATTATCCATCATCATCTTCCTGCCCTTATCCCACTCTAAGTGGGGTCGGCACAAAATGTTATAAACGTGCTGTCACATGATTTGGCTGCGTTTTTACGACCGACCGCCTGCCTGACGTCAACTTACCTCTGTCTTATTTTACGACACCTCGGTAAGAAAGAGGGTGGTCTATTCTACTAAGCCAGATACCACACGGTGGGTCAACTTACCTTAGTCGCCTTTTACGTCACCTCGGTAAGAAATAAGGTTAGTCTATTCTACCCAGGATGAGATAATTATCCATTTTACTATATTTTTATTACGTGTAAACAAAGTTTTTTTTCAAACATTGAAAAAGGAAACATAAGAAACTAGTTGTCTTAATATATAATATTAAAATAATACTGCTGGTTTCATATTCCATAATACATACACGAATGAAATCATTTGTTTCGTTGTTTTCTGAAAGCTCCGCAGTATTATAGTACGAAAACGAAACGATAAATAGTAAATACTTACCTAAATATCGTTTCATACAAGGCTTTGTATACAAGTTTGAAATTAAGACATACTTAGAAATACTGATTACTTTGAAATAGGAAAAATTTAAGTTTCTATTGATAGCAAATATGTATTATTCGATCATTGTCACGCAAAACATTTTATATTTAAATATTTTAGATATAAATTAAATTGTTCGATTACTATTACTTTAATCGATAATGACACATTACATAGACATAATTACCGTGGTTATAAATTATACTTGCTAGTTTCAACCATTAAACGTCTAATCCGACATAAATCTGTATAGAAAATTTCAACCTAGAAGAAAATAACATGCAACTCTATAGTCTTTGAGTTTGTCGAGAGGGTATAGACATACAAACAATAGACGCGGCGGAAAACATTATTTTATATAATAATATCACTAACACTTATATCACTAACAGTGTAATTATTTAAATGCAGTCATATACCTAATAACTTGTTTGGCATTAATTACGTAAAGATTCTGAAGATCGAATATTTTTTTAGAATAGTATTGAGTTATTTCTAACGGATTTTTCAGCTTCACTGGAGCGAAGAGCGCAATTTAATGCACAAGAAGCCTTAGTAGTTTTGGGGAACGTTGGGCTAAGGCCGGCACACAGCTTAGAGAGCATAGTCTGGTTACTACTAACCAGAATATGCTCTCTAAGCTGTGTGCCGGCCTTAGTTCTTAGGCCTTAGCTTCTATAAGCGAGAGGAGTTAGCAGCAGAACCAGGTCATGATTGTATGTATGTATGTAGGTGTGTTTGAATATGATGGAATCTCAACAGGCGCACTTACCATCAGCCGATGCGAAGGGACCGTATCATTCTAGTCGTAAACATTTAGTTTAGTTATATATTTCCTTTAAACTGCTTGTGTATTGTGTACTGAACTTTGTGTGTGGCATATTATAGGTATAGACATTGTGTTCAATTTCTTCTCGTACGTCACACGTGACAACCATATGCCTATTTTACCACCAACGACCCCCATATGCTTATCATAAACATGCATTATTATCTGCATTAAACCAGTAAATAAAACTTTAGCTTAATCAGACCCCGAGAAGTGAGAAAGTTAATTTGCTAGGTTCCACCTTCACATGTACTATGGATATATACACAGCAAGTTGACTAAAGGCTTTCAATAAAAAAAGATTCGCTCATTGAAATAATTTTTAAACTAAATTAAGCTGAAACCTTTCACAAGTGACAGAACACGCATGATTCTATTGTCATCGTTGACTAACAGTTTCTCGCATCCTCTCATACCATAATAAATACATATTTATATTAGGTATATTTTAACTTTACGTGTTGTTTATCACTTACTTCATCCATACTAATATATAACGCTGAAGAGTTTGTTTGTTTGAACGCACTTATCTCAGGAACTTACCAATTTAAAGAATTCTTTGAATGTAACATAGTCCATTTATCGAAGAAGGTTATATATAGACTATATAACATGAAGCTACGATGAATAGGAGTGGAGCAGCAATAAAAAATATTGCCAAAATGGCTTGCGTGAGCTAAGTAAACGGTGAAAGTTATTTAAAAATCTCTTATAATTAACACACGATAACTACTTTTATGTTCAAAATTTCATTTCGGGAAAACAATTGTGATACAATGATTTCCATGCGGGCAAAGCTATAGTATAGGCGAAGAAGTAGTATTTAAGTATATAATTATTACTTTACAGTTTTTTCGTTACGCTTTGATTTTAATTACGGGTGTATTTCATAATCAGTCTCACGGCATCGCAATCTTCTTTCATTACTCGGATTTTGACTCGTGTATTGTTTTAGCTTCAGCTTTTGTTTTCGCGTTTAGAAACGGTAAATTTAAGCAAACTTTTACGTTCCCAACGGAGGCAATTTCTATTAAAAACTAACAATGAAAGTAGAGAAATAAAGACGTTACATTAAAACAACGCAAGTTCTTCTATAAGCTGTAACTTAGACTTATAACAAATATAGCCAAATAATATTATCATTTCTTATGTATTACAGTAACACGAAATAGCGTCTAATTCTAAAATTTAAGTCATCATCCTCCTGCCCTTATCCCACTCTAAGTGGGGTCGGCACAACATGTTATAAACACGCTGTTACATGATTTGGCTGCGTTTTTACGACCGGCCGCCTGCCTGACGTCAACTTACCTCTGTCGTATTTTACGACACCTCGGTAAGAAGAGGGTGGTCTATTCTACTAAACCGGATACCACACGGTGGGTCAACTTACCTTAGTCGCCTTTTACGACACCTCGGTAAGAAATGAGGTTGGTCTATTCTACTCAGCCGGATACCAAACGGCGGGTCGACTTACCCTAGTCGCCTTTTACGACACCTCGGTAAGAAAAGAGGGTGGTACTATTCTATTCAGCCGGATACCACACGGCGTTAATTCTAAAATTTAAGTGTTACCTTATAAAATAAAGGTACATATTAAATACCAAAATTAATTACAATACATTGATGGGAAAATATTTATTGATATACGACGTATAACGGGATGATAAATAGGCTATATACATTAAAAAAATAGGGATCCGTAATAAAAATGTAATAAAGTGTAAAAAATTAGTCATAAAAAACCTGCCATCGCATGCATCGTATTACATTTAACAAAAATAAATCAATAGTCCGACTTAGTAACTTTCCGCTGCCATGAGATCGGTATGTACGCGGGTGAAACAGCGGGATATTACTAGTGTAAAATAAAATGGTTTACTACGAAAATATACAAACAGCGCGCAGCGGCTCGAACAAGTGGGATTCACTCGCGTCTCCCGCCTACGATGCACGAGGTTGCATCGCTTGGGATTTGAGTGTGTTTCAATATTTGTTTTTCCCATTAGATACCAGCTACGGGTAATTTACATTCGACCGATAAAGAGCAATACGGCAATATTGTTAGAAAGTGTCGGACACGGTGTGGTATGTGTGATGATGTACTTATCTAAGTTTGTTGAAGAACTCTATATTTAAACGTATTTTAATTTCATTTCATTACCGTGTTTACTATTACAAAATGAACTTTTTTCTAATGTTAAGTTAATAAAAATATACATAATTTTTTATGTAACAATCATCATAGTTTTCTCTCAAAAAGAGTTTTTTTTTATCGTTTTAACGTTTTCATATTATTCAGATAGTATTATACTTATATGAACTTATATGAACTTATAATGATAATAAATAAGAAATACATTCATTTATTTTCTGCAACTATATTAACAACTATAATGAGTATATTAAAAATAATATCTAATATTAATCCCTCGCGCATACATATTCAACAAATACAGACTTTATTCAAATAAAAGTATAACACTTGAAGGGTTTGATTTAGGGTATATGAGAACAAATTAAGTTTCGTAATTAAAATTTTACCAAAATCTGTATTAAAAATACATACGACATCCCATTTGAAATTTGAAATTCGAATGTTTTAATTTGTTATATTTTAATGCTAACCAATTAATTTCTTTATGATTATTTTGTAAAACATAAAATTATTAATTAACCTATTTTGTATGATCTCGTAACTAGCTCATTATGTCTATTGGATGGAATGTACTTGTATTTTTTATTTGATTAAAAGGAAAGAATAATGTAAAACTTCTCTACCGAAATGTATATACAAAGTATGTATATTGGTGATAGTCGTCAACTACTAAATAATGTTGGCAATGGCTTGGATCTGGGATAATATTTAAAATATAACTAGGGAATGAACAATGAAAAGAAAAACAAGACTATATATATATTCTTTTTTATATGATAAATTATGTATTTATTACAAGATATAAAAAGTTGTTAAATAGCCGGTCGTCATCCGTTTTTGTAACAGAAAAAAATATGTCTGGACGGACGCAACTTTTGTCGAGACGTAGTTAGTCGTTGCCTAGGAACGGAACGACCGAGACAGAAAAGATTGTCTTCAATCTACTAAAAAAAACTGGCAATCGAGGCCAGTCAGGCTGCCAGCTCGGTCCCCAGCAGCACAACAAAATACAGACGCAACATGTTGCATTATACGCGAGCTACCAGGGCAGTATACGTAGCAAGGAGATTGTGTTTCGTTTGTGAACAGTATTAAAGAGTTAATGTGTATTGAAAAATCGACATTTGGGCTCATAGTTATAGAGTTCAAAATACAAAATATAGGTCTCTGTGTAATACACGTTTATATGAACAACAAATGCGTCCTAAAGCCGATATCACATATACAAATTCAATAATTTAGTATTCAAATTAGCTAAAGTTTGTTTGGAAAAGTGGTGTTTATTTTGTTTTTGAATAAATATATTATCTATTGAGAAACATCTTTTATTTGCTTTATTTTAAGTAGACATCAGATTTTTCCATTTTAATAATCGTAAATTGTTTTTTTAATATCAGATTATAATTATATTATATAAGAAATATTAATTGATGCTAGTTATTTGAGAATATATATTTTTATTTTATTAATATCTTAACTAATCGTAATCTAAACTAATTAGACACCGAATTATAAAAACTTTAAGCCCCCAAACAACGTAGTCCTTTATCTTGGTAGGTAAATATAATTTAAATAAAGGAAAACGATAGTACATATTGTGTATTCTAAACCATTGAATCGAGCGAAATTATATATTCAAAATAGTGTATATAATATTAGTTTCTAATCAATCTTATTCCTCTGGGTTATCCTTAACGTGTTCTAGAAGGCAAAAGGTAGTCCGACATTTTTCACCTTTAGAGGTTTACGTGGGAATAAATGACAGAGTACCATGTGAAGGATCGGGAGTATAGTTACATAGACTCTATATCATAGAGCTCTAGAATACAAAAATAGAGATGTAAATGTAGGAAAATTAGATAGAAGCAGGTGTTAGTATAGTATATAGTAGTAGTTAGTAGTACAAATAAGAATTCAAATTCAAAATATTCTTTATTCAAATAAACTTGTAAACAAGTGCTTTTGAATCGTCAACTCTACTGCTGGTTCGGAAAGCTGTTCCTACCGAGAAGAGCCAGCAAGAAACTCGGCGGTTGCTCTTTTAAAAATATAATTCTTAATATTATTTACATTAAGTCGTTACTGTCTTGTACAGGTTCAAAGAGAGCTATATCCACACATTCTTATCTTCTAAATAATCTTCAAGAGTATAGTAGGCTTTCTGTATCAGCCTCTTTTTAACAGTGTTTTTAAACTGCTGTAATGGCAGTGATGAAATTGATTGCGGAATTTTATTATAGAATCTTATACCAAAACCCACAAACGAGTTACGCACTTTTGCAAGGCGCAAAGCAGGAACCGCAAGCTTATGTCGGTTCCTGCTTTGTCTATTGTACACATCACCTATCGTTTTATAATTCTTTATATTTTTATGTACATAAATTAAATTGCTTAAAATATACTGTGAAGCAAATGTAAGAATACCTGTTTCCTTAAACTTCTCTCGCAGGGAATCACGCGGTTTTAAATTATAGATGCCACGTATAGCTCTTTTTTGTAAAACAAAAATTTTTTCACTATCCGCGCATTTACCCCATAGCAATATTCCATAGGACATAATGCTATGGAAGTAGGCAAAATAAACAAGTTTTGCTGTTTCAACATCTGTTAATTGTCTTATCTTTCGAACAGCGTAGGCCGCTGAACTCAGTTTCCCTGCAAGAGTTGTTACGTGTGTGCTCCATTGGAGTTTTGTATCCAGGGATACTCCCAAAAATACAGTTGAATTATCTGTTTTTAGTGGTACATTATTTAAAGTGAGCCTATTTGCTGTTTTTGCAGCATTAGGTAATGCAAATTCTATACATTTAGTTTTATTTGAGTTCAGTACCAAATTATTTAGCCTGAACCAATGAGCTACTTGCGATAAACCCCTGTTTACTTCGTCAAAATTATCGTCATTTCTATTAACTTTAAAAATTAATGATGTATCATCTGCAAACAGTACAATATCGCAAATATTATGAATAAAATATGGCAAATCATTTATATAAACTAAAAACAGAAACGGACCAAGGATTGATCCTTGAGGCACACCCATAACTAAGGCCGTTCCGGATGACTGCACATCATTAATGCACACTCTTTGAATCCGGCTGTGAAGATACGATGCAACGAGACGAAGTGCATTGTCTTTAATGCCATAATAGCCAAGCTTTAGCAATAAAATTTCGTGTTGAACGCAATCAAATGCTTTGGACAAGTCACAAAATACCCCTATGGCATTTTGTGAGTTCTCCCACGCATCGTAGACATGCTTTAACAACTTCACACCCGCATCCGTTGTAGACCGACCCTTAGTAAACCCATACTGCTCAGGATGAAGTAAATTATTTAAATTAAAATGCTGGAGCAGCTGCTTTAAAATGATTTTCTCAAAAATCTTGCTTAGAGTTGGCAAGACCGAAATGGGTCTATAGTTCTGAGGGTCGCTCTTATCGCCGGACTTAAAAAGGGGGATCAATTTACTATGTTTCATTAAATTGGGAAATATCCCTGTGTCGACAGATTTGTTAAAGATCTTGGCCATAATCGGGGCGATAATATCAATAATATTATTAATTAATTTTACGGACATTCCCCACAGATCAGTTGTTTTTTTTAATATTTAATGTTTTAAAAGTTTTGACGATATCGTATGGGGAAATGTGTTCAAATTTAAAATTAACACTGCACTTCGTGACGCTGTCCTTCAAAACTTTAAAAGCTTCCATTGGGGATGAGTTTATTGAGCTAGTGATAGAAATGGGTATGTTCTGAAAGAAATGCTCAAATGCACTAGCTACTGCTGTATCAGAATTAATAAGTTCATTCCCAATTTTAAGCTCTATGGAAGAATTATACATTTTACGTCTACCTGTTTCATCTCCAATAACATTCCAGGTTGTTTTTATTTTATTTTTGGAATTAATTATTTTACTTTTAATATGAAGAGATTTGGCCTGTGTGCAGACACTTCTAAACGTTTTTGAATATTTTTTTACATATTCAAGAAAAGTGGGGGACTGATTATATTGTTTTTCTGCATACAGATCAAATAACTTATTCCTACTCTTATAGATGCCATTAGTGGCCCATTCGCTAAACCTAAGATTTTTGAAAACTTTTTTTTCTATAATATTAAAAGTCTTATTAAACTCACACCCGATCATTCCAAAGAGGGCATTAAAAAGTTCATCTGAGCTACCGCGACTTTTGTCGAATTGCAATATCTTTGATGATATTTTTGATTGAAATCGCTTTATTTTATTCGAAGTGAAAGGCCTGTACTTGATATAATCATTTTTTTCCTGGATATAGTTAGGGACAGATATAATTTGCCCACTATGGTCAGACTTTAAGCGACTTATTATAGATTTTTCTAAGATATTACAACTGTAGTTAGTAAAAATATTATCAATACCGGTAGCCGAAGTTGCAGTTATCCTGGTAGGTTCGTTAAATACATTGGTCATATCAAAACATTGAAATAAATTAAGTAACCTACAACGATTACAGGTATCCACTAAGATGTCAACATTAAAGTCTCCACATATTAAAACTTGTTTCGAAGATTTAGAGATCTTCTTAAGAACTTCCTCCATGACGCTCTCAAATAATATATAATCACTGGAGGGTGGGCGGTAAACAGAAACTATAATATAGCGCTCTAACTCCACACAAGACAGCTCAATGGTACGTTCAACAGAAAGACCGACAATATCATTTCGTTCTTTACAATGCACTTTAGAATGAGTTAATATTAGAGATCCCCCACGCTGGACGGTCTTCCTCAAGAACGCACTGGACACTTTATAATTTTTAATATTTAATAAGAAATTAGAACTGTTTAGCCAATGCTCGGTTATACATAAAATATCAATACTAAATTTATTCATAAACAGTTCTATTTCAAATTCCTTGCCAGATAGACCTTGCAGATTCTGGTGTACAATATTCAAGTTACAAGGTCTATCTATTGTCTTATTATCTAGTTTAAAGTAACATTTTCCGTACCTAAAATGTTACTTGAAATACTATTAAATATATAAATATTTACTGTAATGTGTATTAAATATATAAATGTTACTTGAAATACTATTAAATATATAGATTTTCTTTGATAACGGATATTTAAAAATATAAATATTTTTAAATATCCGTTATCAAAGAAAATCTGTGCAGTATGATTTGCGAATTGCAGTAGTTTCTTGATGTTGTTTTGGTTAAGGGGTAAAACGATGGTTACGATGGTTTAAGCGAATGTATGCACTGTTAATTGAGTATAACAAAATAATATCAAATACCCCATTAAGCTTACATAAATTGTCGTAAATCGCCGATGTAGCATAATAATTATATTTATTACCTTTGTACCATTTCATTCTACAAAGCAACGTCTTCTTTAGACTACTTACTTAAAATATGTTAAGATGTATAAATAAAAGCTAGAATACACTGATGTATGGCTAGAGGTAGGCCGAAAAAAAGATGGTTGGATTGTGTGAAAAATGATATGCATGTTAGAGGAGTGGCACCAGAGTTGACGAATGATAGAGGAGAATGGAAAAAGAAGACATATTGTGCCGACCCCACTTAGAGTGGGATAAGGGTAGGAGAATGAATGAATGACACTCCATCATATAAGTCGCCTCATGTTAAACAAAGCGTCAATTGTGGACGTTAACTTAAATTACCTAACTTAACGTTAACTTAATTTAAATTATTTACAGTATACATATCTAGCGCTGCTTAAAACTGCTTTTTATTTGTCTATGCCGCACTTATTAACATATGGGAAAATCGCGGATAAATCGTTTCATTTTTTATTATCACTCATTAATCTATAGTCTATACTAATATATAAAGCTGAAGAGTTTGTTTCTTTGTTTGATTGATTGTTTTAACGCGCTAATCTCAGGAACCACTGGAGCGATTTGAAAAATTCTTTCAGTGTAAGATAGTCCTTTTATTGAGGAAGGCTATATAACATAACGCTAAGATGAATAGGAAAGGAGCAGCAATAAAAAACACTACGAAAACGGCAAAATTAAAGCTTTCCTTGCGTGTGCTGAGTAAACGGTAATAGATATTCAAAAATCATGTATTACAAAATTGTTCCCCTCTAAAAGTTCTAAATAAAAGTCCGCGACAGCATATGTCTAACTTTTAAGTTCAACCCACTTTAACCTTTTCTTATGGTTATCAAAAGACTATATAACGGATTGAATCTTTCAACGCGGGCGGAGCCGCTAGCGATTGCTAGAAGTAGGTATAATAATATGGTCATATGTTTTGACCAACACTAGAGATCTTTTATAGACAAGTGTAACTTTCAAAGACACAGAATAAATTTGAGAAGTATGTTCTTAGGATATGTTCGTTGAGAATTTTCAAACAATGAATTTGAAAACGGGGCTTAGGTTCATGTGTATTGTTTACTGACATAATAAAAAGCAATATTTTAGATAGCGAAAATTGATCAAAAACTTTACTTGATCGGAGTAGAGATTTATATGGGATGATTTCAGTTTCGAAGTTGCTTTCTTGTTCTATAAAATCAGCAGATTCGGTTTTTTTATTTTACTATTTTACTAGCAAAGCTATGTTTTTTTTTATACAGGAAAAAACCCCTTATGGGTACCGCCGCCCGACGGGGACAGGCGGCGGTTATGTCGGACTCGCACCGACTAAAACAACCTGTGTGCTCCACCACGCTGCCGATGGCAAGGACAGGGTATCATTGTACATATTGCCCCCATCCCGCCGACAGCTCTGATTCCAGAGAACCTTCTCCGGATAGGGGCCCCTCGAAAGAGAAGCCCCCCTCCGCTGACCGGTGCATCGGGAGCACCAGATGCACCGACCGCCTCGGGGACCTGTAAGCCAGGCGTCCGATATAAAAGCTATGGTTGCCTGATGGTTTGATCACGTGATTCTTATCATGAGGCTCGCTTAAACCACGGGAGCAGGTATCGAAAGTTTTCTTCTAAAACACAAGACTATTGTTTATCGCGGGTTTCGATAGCTGCATTGTTTAATGTATTTGGTAGGTATTAAAAAAATCTGTGCAGTATGATTTGTGCTTTGCAATAGTTTCTTGAAGTTTTTTCGGTTAGGGGGTAAAACGATGGTTGCGATGGTTGTAGCGAATGTTTGCAGTGTTGGTTGAGTATAACAAGAACAAGTTATAACAAGAACAAGTTGGTATAGTATAACAAGTTTTAAAGTCAAAAGAGGTTTTTGAAATGTATATTTATTTCGGAAAGACAGTTTATTTCTAGGGTTTACAAATTGTGGTTTAAGCATGGCGACATGTTTTGAATATTTAAAAATAGAATGCAAGAATAGTGGATGGAAACAAACATTTGGAATATGGAAGCTGATTAGGTTTTTTAAATGTTTAATTACTTCGGCAACACAATTTATTAGCAGGGCTTTCACATTGCATAGCAGTATGGCTTCCTATTTAAATTGAGAGAGTTTTCAGACATATTATTTCTTTTTTGTGCCACCCTTGATTGTCCCTTGTGTTCGTTTACTGCATATACGGAAGATTGGAACCGTTTGTTTACGGAAATTTTGCTGAGTTTCGCGCCATTTTGATATGACAGAACATCGTCCTCTTATTGAGTCGTTTTGTGTCTACCAAATAAATCTTCTACCTATATAAGTAAAAATGCATGTGGTTCTGTGTCCTTATAGACTCCGAAAAAGCTGAACTGATTTTAATGATATTTTTAGATAATCTTTAGGTTGATGCAGCGTATGTTGCTGTAAAGTTTGGTGGCGATCGGAGCAATTTTTTATATCTGTTTAGTTGTTTCGGGGCGAGTTGTTTTGTATTTTGGTTTTAATTCGAAACCAAATTGAGCTATAACAATGCGTGGCTGGACAGCTAGTATATTATAAATTTCTTTTAAAGTGACTCTATATTTGTAAAGAGTTATAGGTGGTTAACATGATATTTTCATTTTTAAAAATCAATATAAAAAAGTTAGTTATCGTACAGGTAACTCAATGTCGTATTATTCATATAGAGTGAACGCCAAAGTAACCATAAACAATTTTTTATAATCCAACGTAGGATGTATTGTTACGATAAACAATTTAGGCTTGAATATAATAAAGATCTCAATCTCGCAACGAAAAGAGCATGTCACAAAATCTATATAAAGACCACCTACCGAATACGTTCGAAAATCAAATAAAGAAACGCCAAATGTTCCAACGGCCACGAACAATGTCGACTATGTATGTTCGGAATGACAATTGATCCGCGTTTATCGACGCATGATCACGATGGCCTCGTTCTCATTGAATTTCAACAGGCGGCGATCACGATGGGCTCATCTGCATCCCGCATTTAAATTTGTAATGAGATTCGCGGGACCCTTCATCCATCATTCATTACCTCCACTCGATGCCTATTAACATCGCTATCATCCTTTGACGGTGCCTTCCTCTAATCAATTAAAGGATGTATGAAAAAAGATGAAATCGCCGCTCTCGGTTCCCGACTCGCCAGTAACCGCTCATTATTTCTTCTCACACGTTTTTTATTGCGGCAACATTATATGTGGGTGTGGTTGTAATTTCCTTTCACCGACGTAAGGGCACACACGCAATCCCTGTAACGAATAAAGTATATTCAACCTTAATAATGATATGAATACAGATCATTTTTGTTTGATATAAATAATCTTGATGAGGAGATGACTGTAAAATATTATCGCACCTGTCCCTTTCCGCCCTATAGGGCGCTCTCTGTCGCACTCGTAGGTCGACAGTCGTGAATGTTTTTACGCGCGCCGGGGGGCAAAATGTTCGTTGTTTTGGCGGCAAAACGCTTCGGGGACCGCGTAACTTAATAATGCGAATGCTTCGAAGGGTGATCGTTGCAACATGTTTTATTTACGGTGTTTCAATCGAATCTTGACGGTTTTCCGAGGAGGCGCGTTATGTTTGTGAGTCAGCGATTTTGACGCAACGTGTGTGTGACAGCTCTGGCGATATTACTTACATTTGCACAATATTGTATCTATGGTATATCATCAGCTGTTTATCTATGGGACTGCGGCTTGTTCATATTTAAGCCTTTTATGAGCATATATGGGTGTTTTATTGTAATTCAATAATGTCAAAGTATATTTAGCTAAAAAACTACTTGAGATATACCTACTTACTTGAAAAATTTGTTTTGAGTGCCATGATGTTCTATTGCTGCGCCATTTATTTCTGGTTATTAGTGAAATAACCAACATTTACTAGTTCGTATAATTCCTTATTTAAGTAAATCAGAACATCATCATCCTCCTGTCTTTATCCCACTCTAAGTGGGGTCGGCACATGTTATAAACATGTCACATGATTTGGCTACGTATTTTAAGACCGGCCGCCTGCCTGACGCCAACTGGCCTTAGTCGTATTTTACGACACCTCGGTAAGAAATGAGGGTAGTCTATTCTAGTCAGCCGGATACCACACGGCTTGAGTAAATCAGAACAGTTGATCATAAATATTAATTATAGAGTCTTTACTACATTTATCTATATACTAGAGTTAGACATATTATATTAGAGTACGGCGATCCAAACGCAGGTCTTTAAGTAGCATAACTCTCGCAACCAATAATGAGAGGGTAGATGAAAATCATATACTTTTCTCTGTCTAATCACATAAAAAGAGAAACGTCTAATAAGTCGGGTTGTTTTCTTTTAATTATGCCAGTTACACATTTTATGCTGGCACCACTACTCTGATATATTAACGGAACATTAGTTTAAATTCTTTTCTTTGAACTTCGATAAAAAAGGAAAAACAAATTTTTATATCTTATGTATAAAATAAAATCATCCATTTTCAAACAACGTTCGAATATGACGTAACTACTATTTTAATTCGAATTTCGAATACCAAATATTTGTACAGTCAAACGCACTAACTAATATAAATGGCCGCCTTGAGCCGGCTCATGCAATATTAAAACGAGCGAATTCATGCATTACCCCAATTTAAGTCGCAATTAGTGCACGCAAGCCCTCGGGGGGAATGGGGAGGCAACCGGCTCACCCGCTTTGCCCTCTTAGGGGTGACGGGCAGAGGGGAGCGCGGACCTTTGTGCTTCCCCTTTGTTCTGTTCCATTTCCACAACAATCCCCGGACCGAGGAAATTAAATTGGAAAATGATTTTGCTTTTAGCTGATTGTGGACTTTTTTAAGCAAGCTTGATACTGTTCTCTTAGAAAAGGGATAGCGAATTAATGGCACGCAAAACTATAATATAGGCACGTCACCGATTTATTGCATGTTCTAATCAAATCCGCAACAACAGAAATTACATAATTTTTAGAGTAATTAAAGTACGAGTGTAAGCGTCCTCTATATTAATTATTATTTAAATTGAAACGTTGGTTTTGTATTATTTCCCCAATCATCATCTTCCTGCCCTAATCCCACTCTAAGTGGGGTTGGCACAACATGTTATAAACATGCTGTAACATGATTTGACTGCGTTTTTACGACCGGACGCCTACCTGACGTCAACTTTCCTCAGTCGTATTTTACGACCCCTCGGTAAGAAAGAGGGTGGTCTATTCTACTAAAGCGGCTACCACACGGTGGGTCAACTTACCTTAGTGGTCTTTTAGGACACCTCGGCAAGAAATGAGGGTGGTACTACTATTCAGCCGGATACCACACGACGTTGTATGCGTCTCATATATTAATTATTATTTAAATTGAAACGTTGGTAATGTATTACATCCCAAATAAAGTAAAGGAAAAAAAAAATTATATCACATCTATGACTTCATTAAAAATTTGCTTAGTAAATTTTAAGCATAAGGCTGTCAACGCTGTCTTAGAATATGCACACTATAAAAGAGTTAAGACTGGAAACAAGATGAAGAAATTAACTCTAAACCTTATTGTGGATACTAACTAAAAAGGCAACTAATTCGTCGACAAGATTATAAAAGCAAATATGTATAGTTTTACTGGATCTGTATATTAAATTACGATTGATTTTATCTATTCTTAAATATTTTTCACATTTTATTTTTTTGGGAATATCTATTTTGTCTCTGGGCAATTGTCTTTTTTTTTAAAAAAAACGCCACTTGCCTTTCGGTTCGTGTTGTCGCCGTGCGAGTGTCGACGTGAACGCGGAACGTTCGCTAATGGCCGCTCGATCGTTATATGTACATTATTCGTATCAAATTCATTGAAAAAAATTAAACAATTCATCTGGGACTTGGCAATATTAAGTGCAGTGCCTAAGTTTAAAGTGTTGTGTCGAGTTTCAGATTCGTAATAGTGTTACTGTTCCTTCGAGTAACATTTCCCCTTCAAAGAAAAATGTCGGCCGCCGGCGCAATCAACGACTTGGAACCTTCCAGTGCATGGTGGCCGTACAACGGCATCGAAAGGTGGGTGGTGCTAAGTTGTTACTAGTTATAGGTGATAAATAGAAAATAATATAATCCCTTAACTCTTAAACAGTCCACTTAAACCACCAATCAGCAATCTAAGGTTCGCGGGCCAGGTTCTTTTTAATTAGGGTTTATTTCGCTCCACATCAATTACTACTTCTACTATTACAAGAAAGCGCTAGTCAATACTTGAATCTTATATATAATTATACATCCATCTTTGCACTAGAGAGATTATTTATATAGACAATAAATATGATAATAATAGTAAGCCACGAACTGCACAATATGCAGTGTTCGACATCACACTTACCGCCATAGCTCAAAGTTGCGAGGGTGAAGTTGAAGCGGGCGGTGCATATAGCCTAAAAAGTATATGAACATTTAAGTATCGAATTCTGGTAAATGGTAAACCAGAGAAATAGAATGTACCACTAGATGAAATGGCAGGTTCTCTGCGAATGGATCGAATAAAGATACAAGATGCACGTATTATTATTTAAAACTACCTATTATTTACAAACTCTTTCACATTTCCAATGCTTGAGTTGATGACCATTAAAGCACAGGTATATCTGTTTGTCATATACTGTATAACATGTTATAGCGTAATACCTTAGTAGCGGTTAAAAAACCTAAAACAAAACCATTGAAAAGTTAAAAGGCAGATCAAAGTAGAGGCAAAAGCAGTAGCAGTAATAGGCAAAGGCAGTGGTGTACTGTCGTGTATAAAAATACTGTGTATAATGTAAACTATGTTAAAATACCATATAGCAGTCATAATATCCTTTCCTACTAATATTATAAATGCGGAAGCTTGTGAGTATGGATGTATGTTTGTTACTCTTTCACGGCGAATCCTCTGAACTAATATCGATGAAATTTGACACAATTATTCCTTATACACCGGAATAATATATGGGCTATAGAAATCCTGTAAAATACCGCAGGAATGGAATGACATTGAAAAGCGCCATTTATTATCAATGCAAACGAAGTTGCGGGTAAAATCTATTTAGCATATAAGTGAGTAAAGGTCTCCTTATTTCCTACTTAGGTATGTAGCACAATTAAAGCTGATACAATATTTTTTTTTTAATCCTGTTTTTCTTTTGGGAACAGAGAAAAAACACATATTGCATTATTGAACCTACTTCAACACTTAAGTGGACGTAAAAAAAGTTGCGGGTACCACTAGTAACTCATAAGAGTAAGGGATAAATGGAATACACTTTGTAGTATACCAGATTTACATAACCAAACAAAAAAGGGCGCTTACTCCAAAACATTCTGGTGCGTGATTAACGAATCATAAATCCGTTTCAATTGCATCCTTTCTCCTTGCGTGGGTCCCTCAATTGTTGCGGGAATCTTGTAATTTTTACGACAAAATATTATAGAGACTTTACTTGGTCAGAACGAATAGAATAATTTTTAGTACATCTTGCGATCATAACAGTTTAATAAACGTACCGAAAACTGTTTAAAAGTACATAAGAGCATCAAAATGCTAAATCCTAGCAATATATATAATATCAATTATAGTATATCAATACGTATTTTACCACATAACACGGACTTACAACTAATAAATAATGAAATGACAATCAAATAACAACGGAATCCTGCAGGATGATTAGCCTTTTTGTATATATCACCTTAATAGCAAAATATCTAACAATGTAGACGTGTAGATGCACATGAAAATATTCTCTCTTCAACCACCGGAAGTCCATTGGTGATAGGCCTCAAACGATTTTACGCAAAACTGTGCTGCTTCAACTGGGTCCCTATCAAGTTATTGACGTCGTTTGTCCACATAATGAGTATTCACTACGATAACCGCACCATTTAAAAAACCTTAAGGCCCCAACGTCAGCCCACCTTATTTTATAGTATAGAAAACAAAGCTTCTCAAAGATGTCTCTTTCTATCTGATCAATTACCTCAAAATCTACGAAACGTTACGGATTTACGGACGGAAAACGGATTTTATGTACGGTTTTTACAAAAAGATTCTTAAAGCAATTCTTAAGGAAGGTTAAAGTAGTATATTATCCGAAAGGTCCCCGAGGCGGTCGATGCATCTGGTGCTCCCGATGCACCGATTAGCGGAGGGAGGGGCCACTGTTTTGAGAGGCCCCGACCCAGCGGTGGCGCACTCTGGGGTTCAGAGTTGCTGATGGCGGGGATGGGGGTAATGTGTACAACAGTACCCTGTCCCCGCCACCAGCAGCGTGGTGAAGCACTGTCAGGTTTTTAGTCGGTGAGAGTCCGACATACCCGGCGCTCGTCCCCGTCGGTGACGACCCATAATGGGTTTTCCTGAAAAAAAAAGTATATTCTCCGAAACTCATACACCATTTGATGGGACTTTCACTGGAAGATCGAAGAGGTTGTGAAGCATCATATAGGCTACTTACTCTTTATCCTAGAATTTTATTTATAAGGGATTTAAATGGAAAAAACTTTGTGACACACTGATTTCCAGTAGCCATACCCGCGGGCATAGCTAGTTTAATTATAAATACAATATTAGCTTCACAGACAATCAACAGATTATTATTGGTTAACAAACAACCTTCATGGTTAATAACTAATTACGAATACAAGATACAAAACAATGCCGCGGCTGAGTATGCATCACGCAATTTATAATACCTTGTGAGTTGGGCAATTCAGTACAAGTAATTAGCGCATTATGAGCAGTAATTAACAGTCGTTATGAAGTTTAACATGCTATTCGCGTGCTACTGTTGAGTTTTTAATGTACACGGGTTTTGTTCTTTTCAATGAAATGCAAGTTCCAATTTAACTGGCGCACTTGAGAATTTAAATCATCCAATATAGGTGAACTGTAGTAAAAGCCTTGGAGTTCTTGGTTCTGTAGTTTTTTTTAGCAAAAAGATAAAGCAAGCATTCACGTGAAACTTTAGGAAAAATAAGCTTCGCTGCTGAACATAGGTCTCTTTAAGGAATCTCCACAACCCACGATTTTGTGCCACTTGAAACCAGCGGCTCTCTTCGACCTTTTTAAGGTCGTCGGTCCACCTCATTGGGGGTCTACCGACGCTGTGCAGCGTAGCGATAATAGCAGGAATATTGAATAATGGTTCACAGTATAGATGAAATTATTATATGTACATAGAAAACCATGAATTGCATACATTAAACTATGAGTAAACAAAAAAAGTCGTCTACAGAATATTTCATAACGTGATTATTTTGACAAATTCAAAATGATACTTTTAAAATATTATTTATTCGAGTGAACATGTAAACAAGTGCTTTAGAGTCATCAACTCTAGTGCTGGTAAGGAAAGCTGCTCCTATCGAGAAGAACCAGCAAGAAACACGGCGTTCTTATAACTATTCACATTCAGTCATTACTATCTTGTACAGGGTCGAAGAGTAGCCATATCCACGCATCTTATCAGGCTTTCTATATCAGCCTCGTTTTAATAGTTGATTTAAACAGCAAAGCTAATATTAATTGCGGAATATTGTTACAAAAATTATAAGATATAAAGTGGATATTAATAAGATGTGACTACATTAAATTAACAGTTTAATGGTCAATGTCAATTTATGTATTGAATCCGCCTATATTCACGTTTTATTCAATCTGGTCAGCCCGATTAGTTTCGAGCCCATCTGGGGTACTTTATTCACGATATCTTAATACGGGGCTATCGCGATGAGAACTGCTGTAGTTCACGACGTGAGTAAGCCAGTTTTTATACATAAACTATGTATGCTACTAAAGATACTTGAAATTTAAACTTCATTGTTAGTTTAGTCAAGAGTAGCATCGATTAGCTATGACTAAGACAGATCTTTTCGAGACCATTAACTCTGCTATTTTAAACAACTACATCACCAGTGCACTGCATTTCACTTCCACTATTAATCTACTAAGGAATCTCAGAACATAACTTGAATTTTTATACTTAAACTAGCTGTGCCCGAGGCTTAGCCCGTGTAGAGCTTGTGTGGTATGTTGTTGTTGGCGGCATTTTCTTGAGGTGACTGGTCCTGCATGTATTAGGTGTGTGAATGTTGTCTGCTTCCTAGACTTTAGTGTTACATAGATTGTCTTAGGGAACGCGGATTATAGAATCTGGATATTTGTGGTCAACAACGAACTGAAGAAGGCTCAAATATATGACATTGTAACAACCCAGAACCGACGTGTCTGGCAAAAATGATCAGGAAAGCCGATCCCAAAAAATTGGGACAAGGCTAGGCAAAGAAAGAAAGAGCGAGAGAGAGAGAGAGAGAGAGAGAGAATCATAGCTTTTGTCATAAATACAGGTTAAAGTTTATAAATTAATAAGGGGTATTACGCACGGCAAATACTCGATCGTTAGTCTGCTGTGCGCCCACTCACACGTTCTCGGAGGGTAATTTAGCAACATTACGGCAGCTCGGCAACAAGTTACTGTAATTTCTCCACATATAGCGACATTGTGGGTGTGCAATGTCGCAATTTATATTCCCACGGGCAATTTTTCTCATTATTTGGCAAGTATATACATTGCTCAAGTTACACTTTCATTATTACGTGATTAATACGCCGGGTGGTATCCGGCTGAATAGAATAGTACAACCCTCATTTCTTACCGAGGTGTTGTAAAAGGCGACTAAGGTTAGTTGACGTCGGGCAGGCGGCCGGTCGTAAAAAAGCAGCCAAATCATGTGACAGCATGTTTATAACATGTTGTGCCGACCCCACCTAGAGTGGGATAAGGGCAGGAAAATGATGATTATTTGATTATAGTTTTATGATATACTACCTGTGCCTGCGGTTATGCGTGGAAAACAGTGTGTCAGAAAGTATTTCCCACATTAATGAAGTAATGTTTTAAAAATTTTAATTTTGAACATAAAAGTAGTAATTGCGACTTAACCATAAGAGATAGAGAAATGCTGTTTGGAACTTTTTTCTAGTACTTATATAGATCTACAACTCTGTAGTACATTACTTTAGTGGATATCTATTGGTTTAAGCGGTACACAGGAATAAAACTCCCAGCAGGCAATTTTTTTCTTTATTTGGCAAGTATATACATACATCACTCAAGTTACACTTTCATCATGTTGACGTGATATATTTTTGAGTAATATTTAAGTAACGGAATGTTTTATTACACACCTCAGTATAAATATAAATCCTTGCTAGTTCGTATTCCCACGAGCAATTTTTCTCATTTTGGGGTATGTATTTATGACCAAAATTGCAAGTAATAAAAGTAAATTATTTTGCTATAATATAGCAAAAAAAAATTATTATTACTTTTACATTTACTTTAAAATAAATATACTATTTTAAAATAATCCTTTACTTCACTTTTAAAGTAAATTTCGAGACTCAGGCCTGTTTCACAAGTTACCAGTAAACTGTCAGTTAGCTTATACGGAACATATCTCGGAATTTTGCGTTTCTCACGTTTCTGATAGGCTTAAATCAGCTAGATCATGAGTCATCAAATATCAATTTAAAAATGGCCGCTTTTTTAATTTTTCACTTTTTAGAGACATTTATCTGCTACTCACTTTATTTGTCAGTTAACTATCCGACACTTTATCAGTAACTTATGAAACAGGTCCTCAATTTGTCGCTAAGTTTTTCCCGCGTAAATCACTACCCAGCAGGAATTGTAGGATTAAGTTCCTATATGTTGCTCTACAATCTCCTCTATCTTCCAGTAAAACTCCAATCATGATCAGTTTAGTAGTTCCGCAGAATTAAATTTCTAACGAATTGCAAATCTTTTAGTAAAAACCTTACAAAAACGTTTTGTAAAAATTTGTCACATACATATAGACAGCTTTTAGGCTATCGATTTTGGATTGCTGACAATTCAAAAGCACTTATTAACAAGTTTAATTGAATATTTTGAATTTGAATTTAATAGGTATTATAACAAAGGAAATAAGAATACTCTGTACGCAATCATTGTAAATGTAAATAATTATACATGAAAAAGTCTTCGATAGAAATCTCACGGTAAAAAGTAGGCGTGATCGTCCTAAGTAGGTTTGCCGGTGCTCAGAAATAAAAAATATTGCCTCAACTGGAACGAAACGGAACGAGTGACGCAAAACACGAAGTGGTATAGAGAAATTTTATGGTTACCCGTTTAACTTAGTTAAGTAAATGAAGCTTCACCAATTAGAGAACCTACTCAACAAGTTTTCTGAAAAATTTTACGAAATCAGAACGCCAATTCAACGTTATCATTTTATGAGCATCTCAAAATGTTTATCTCTACAATAGTTTTGTATATGGTTTTTAGCCAAAATTCCACAATCATTTCGTCATATCCGATGAATAAAGTAACATGTCCTATCTATACTAATATATAAAGCGGAAGAGTTTGTTTATTTATTTGTTTGTTTGTTTGTTTGTTTGTTTGTTTGTTTGTTTGTTTGTTTGTTTGTTTGTTTGTTTGTTTGTTTGTTTGTTTGTTTGTTTTTTTGTATGATTAATTGATTCATTGTTAGAACGCGCTAATCCCAGGTACTACTGGAA
This sequence comes from Morpho achilles, assembly GCA_947086495.1. Classification (NCBI taxonomy): domain Eukaryota; kingdom Metazoa; phylum Arthropoda; class Insecta; order Lepidoptera; family Nymphalidae; genus Morpho; species Morpho achilles. The sequence goes on from CAMTZB010000019.1 coordinate 13,592,297, forward strand.
CGATTTAAGATAGTCCATTTATCGAGGAAGGCTATAGATTATTTAACATTACGCTAAGATGACTAGAAGAGTAGCAGCAATAAAAAATAGTACGAAAACGGCAAAATTTAAAGCTTTCCTTAGGTGCAAAATCATGCATTACAAAATTGTTCCCCTCTAAATGTTCTTAATAAAAGTCCGCGACAGATAGATATCTGCATCTAGCTTTTAAGGTTAACCCGCTTTAACCATTTTTATGGTTATCATAAAAGTATATTACGGTTTCAATTTTTTCACGCGGGAGGAGCCGCTTTTGATTGCTAGTCTAAAATAAAGTTAATTCGTATTTATCGCGATGTCACCGTTATGATTATAATTATAAATCGCGAAAGTTAAGAATCTATTATTAAACATATCAAGACTAAAATTATTTTGAGTTGTTGCAAAGCAAGTCTAATACTCACACTTAAAGTAAATTAGCTAAAATTAATATTTACGTACGCTGTTGTAATATTATCTTATGATCTCGGTTGAGCAATAAGGAAATAATTATACATTAGCATTAGCTATTTGACTACACAAATCTTAGTTCTATGAGGCGTGAAACTACGATAGTGTACAAAGTAGGAATTTAAATTAAAAGATTCAAGGTCCCCGTATATTCATATAAAAATGATAGAGGAAAAATGATTTTATTTTGTTTTACTCTTGTTCTTATTGCACTACAAAACTCAAAAGAAATGCAATGGAGTTCGTTGATTATTGGAAAACTCTTGAAAAGTCAAATATTCAACAGTGGTTCCTTAGCATTTTGCAACCCTTAAGATGGACTAAAACAGTCATTCATTACACATCGCCATAAGTCGTGGTCCTGCCTCACAGGAGGCACTTAAACCAACTCGTAGCTTATGGGCTCTAATTTTCGCAACTTTGTAGATACTAATGTCCTAATCCCGTACGGTTAAGTTGTTAAAGTTAGGGCTAACAGAATACAGACAGATTAAAAAAACAGTGGACGATAATCAGTTAAGGTTAAGGATGTCTATGACAATATAATAAAGACCTGTCCCATAATCACAGGTCGCAATTACCTGTGATTATGGGACAGGTTTTTTTTAAATCGAAATGAGAAAGGAAGGGCGACCACAAAAGTATTAACTAAAAAAGCAGAAAGCGGACTGAAGACTGTAGACAAATTTACTAGCGATAACTAAAGAATCGTTCTAGTTATACGGCCATAAGACCGAAGATATACATTAGAATTTCGGGCAATAAAAAGGACGGACGTAAGATTACTGCTTGGAAATGAGATGTTAATTTTAAGGTAAATATGTGGTGTGACAGGACTAGATAAAATACGAAATGAGTATCTGAAAGAAATGAAAGAAACGACGAGAAGTGCAAGATTAAGGACATATAATGGGAGGGATGAAAATGATGTAATCAAACCACTGTTAAATATGAATGATGGATTCGTAAATAGAGGGAAGCCGAAAAAAAGATGTTTGCATTGTGTGAAGTACGAATTGCTTATAAAAGATCGACAGAATTGACGAATGCCGGAGAGAATAGAGGACAAAATTTGTTGTGCCCATCTAGAGTGAGATAAGGGTAGGATAATGATGACTAGAGAAACGTTATAGAGCCAGACTTAAGTGATAACTTGGTGCTTGGAATTTTGTAGCTTTACTTTCAAATATTGATACTATTAGATTAACATAATCATGTAAATAAATGTTTGAATCGAGATCGTTGAAACAATGTTTTAATATTGTTTCCCAAAACATGTCTTATAAATACGCTTAACTTAAAATATAATCATGAATAAGTTGAAGCTAATGTTTTATTCATATTGGAAACTAGGATCAATACATGACCAGTTTGATAGATAATAATATCATTGAAAAACTTTGTTTTTGTCTATGATTGACAAATTAACATAACGTATGAATTCTCAATCCATAAACGTTCTTTATCTGGCAAAGATTTTTTCAATATGTATTATATTTATACAGTTATTATACTTGAGTATGGGAGCCATAGGTAGGCCTGTAAATGTGTGTCCAACAAATCATAAGAGAGGGAAAATGAGAGATATATACTTATCTTTGTCTAGTCCGAAATGTCTATGGCTCGTTCTCATCTCATTTAAATATGTAAAATTGTTACGCACGCACAAAAAAAGAGAAACAGAATAGAAGCTCTATTTACCTTCCCTTTTTTCGATGGAAACATTTTAGTCCTCGCTACGCTAGTATAAATATATAAATAACTCTATGATAATCATCATCCTCCTGCCCTTATCCCAATCTAAGTGGGGTCGGCACAACATGTTAGAAACATGTTCTCATATGATTTGGCTACGTATTTTACGACCGGCCGTCTGCCTGACGTCAACTTACCTTAGTCGTATTTTACGACTCCTCGGTAAGAAAGTGGGTGGTCTATTTTACTCAACCGGATACCACACGGTTGGTCAACTTACCTTAGTCGCCTATTACGACACCTCGGTTAGAAGTGAGGGTGGTACTATTCTATTCAGCCGGATACCACACGGCGTAAATAACTCTATGGTAATATTAGTGGTTTAAATCAAATTTTTCCGAACGTAACAGTAAAACCAAATTAATTCGAATCGACCTCGCGTTATTCAAAATTAGAACTACTTTATTAGATTTTTTACATATTCTTATATGATTTCGCATTCTATTATGCATATTTGATTGGTCTATAAAGTATCTGATTAATGTATCGGGCCGTTTCAAAGGCCAAGCGGATGTGCGCTATCTGTCAAGGTGATCGGCGCTCGTCGTCTGTTGCATTCCGACACAAGTACTGCGTTGTCGTAGGACGGGATAATATCTGTCCACCCATTGTTGTATTCATACTTCATCATTACTTTGTAACCATTCATTTACTCCACGGCCAAACTAATTAATAATTAATAATCTTTTAAAAATATCGGTAAAGATTATTCGCATTTATAAATTTACTAGCGGCCTGCCCCTGCTTCGCACGGGTATAAAATATATGTCCCATGTCAGTCAATGTAAAAATAATTATTAAAATCGATCGAGTAGTTTTGATTTATTCATTACTGCCCGTGGCCCGCACGCGTTAAATTTGGAGAAAAACAATTTCCTTTCCCTATACCAAGAAGATTTCCTGCTATCTTTGGAATATCTAAATTCATATAGTACATTTTTACTTATTTACTTTTACATTTTCCCTATGTATTTTATTTTTACAATTAATTACAGAATGTCTTTAAACAAACTCTTGAAAGAGGGACATAGCTGCTAAAGTCGAAGTGCTATAGGGCCAAGCGCGGCGTCCTCACGGCATTTTAAATCTGTAATATCTCCGAAAATGTTCACTTAAATTACATACTGTAAACGGCCATATTGATCTATATTAAATCAACTATTTATTTAAGGTACTTAATTGGATAAGGATTAATGCTGTATTGTATAAGAATTGCTTCAAAAATATGGCATTATTTTTCGTAAAAAGTAAATGACAAAAAATGCTATAGTGGGTTATCCATAAGAGATAGACATATACCATCGCGGACTTTTCTGTAGACCTTTTCAAGATGTACAAATACTTAGTACATTATTTTGATAAATCTCGTAGAGTTTAGCCTGCGTTTGCAATGTAAGCGGAAAAAAATGTAATTATTTACAGAAACCTCAAAAATTACAATATTTCTCTTATCCGTATTGAATGTTATTATACGTACAAACCTTCCTCTGGAATCACTCTATCCATTAAAAAAAACCGCATCAAAATCTGTTGCGTAGTTTTAAAGTTTTATGCGTACATAGGGATATAGGGACTTTGTTTTATAATATGTAGTGATACATCTCTGTAACGTTACGTGAATAGATGTTAGGAAATTAAAAAAAGGATAATAAACCGGTTTATTTGATATAATACTATGACATCTTATTTATTTGTCAATAAGTTGTGGATTTGTATATACGAGTATCTATACATATTATAAAACACAATTTTTAAAGTAACATTTTCACAACAAAAACATTTTCTCAAAATATACTGAACGGATTTTTATGCGAATTTTACTTAAAGTTAATGTAATTTTTGAGGAAGGTTTAGTGTAACAGTACATTAAGTTAATATTAAGTTATAAAAAAAACTTCTTAATGAAAAAAAATTACGATCCAATGCAATGATAAGACTAAGAAATATTATTGATTTATTTAAATCAAATTTCTTTTTTAAATGCTAAAGTGAAATTATACTATACCTAAGTTAAAATATGTACATAAAGTACATATTTTTCTAAATCATGCCTTCGTTTCCTTAGACACCATTATTTATTACATATCTATTTAAAAATAGTCTGTATTATGTTCTGGGTAAGGTCCAAATTAGTCTCTGTTTATTATTCCAAAATTACTAGAAATGAACATGTATTTGTATCAAATATAGATACTTGAGTTCAGAGAATATTAAAAGAAACTTGTAATTCTTTAATGGGGTTATACAATATAGGATAAACGAGGAAAATCAATTTTTTAAAGATTTAAATTCCAAGAAACAGCTTCATTAGTGCTTTTATCAATATCATATTTTTCTATGAGATTAGTCTAAGGTCTTAGTCTAAAGGTTTTAACAGCGAATGGGTTTTTATTCTGACAAATAAGGAACGATATCGCGAAATAGGGGACAATGGAAATTTGTCAGGAGGTTGGGCATAAAATTTGGGAAATAATGGGTTGGGTTGTTGGACAAAGAAGGAGCAACTGAGTCGAACTGATTCTAAATAAGTAGGAGAGATGTAAAAAATAGTATTGATATCCAAAGGAAATGTGGAATGCAAAGTTTGTTTCATTTTCCTATCTCGTACAAATGCTTGAGTGTATGTCACTACAAACAAATGTTTCAAATTCAAATTCAAAATATTTTATTCAAGTTAATTTGAAACAAGGCCTTTTAAATCGCCAACTCTACCGGTGCTTCGGAAAGCAGTTCCTACCTAGAAAAACCAGCAGGAAACCCGACGGTTGCCCTATTCAAAATACAATTCTTAAAACTAGTTACATAAAGTCAGTTCTATCTTGTGCTGTGTACAAGAATAGCAAACAGCATCATTAGGAGATATATAAAGGTAAATCGCAGACACATTAAAATTCCTGAAAAGTTTGGGTATAGAAATTGATTGGTTTAGACGATTAATTCGACTGATACAGTTACTTAACATAATTCTAATAACTTGAATATAATATTTTAACATACTAAATGTTTTATTAATTGTTAAAAATTGAACATCGATCGAAATCGTGTTACAATCAAAATAAGAATAATTCTTCTAAGACTTTATTATTCAAATTTATATACCTAAATTGACGCAAACAAGTATCTTCGGAATAAAATTCATTCGAAATTGCCTTGTAATCTAATCAGCTTGACATTTGACGCTATCTTCTATTAATAAAATAATCGATTCCTATAATAATAATGAATTAATTAATGTGGAACATCTATCGCGAACAGGTTTTTGTTTTGCTTAGAATATACCTACGATAAAAGTTGTCTCAACAAGGCAACTAATAATCATGCAAATGGGACCATGATTTAGAAAAATTCTATAATGTCTCAAGTCAACCGGCAAATTGTTGTTCCATTTTATATGTTGAAAAGTTATTTTTTGAACTTGCTACGTTCGTACGTCTTTCCTGAAAATTATTTCAGATATTAGACCAACCTCTTTCTTACCGAGGTGTCGTAAAATACGAATATGGTAAGTTGATGTCAGGCAGGCGGCCGGTCGTAAAATACGAAGCCAAATCATGTGACATGTTAATAACATGATGTGCCGATCCCACCTACAGCGGGATAAGGGCAGGAGAATGATGATTACGGGTACCGAGGATATCTGTAAGACAGGTAATTGGCAAATGCAAATCAGCTCGGTAATTACGAGTATCATGAAAATGAACGAGATTTTTTACTGAGACTTCCTTGAAGAACAGAATCGTCGAAAAGTGCTTGTTCCCAAAAACAGATCGCCGATATGGGCTTCTTAAGAAAACTCAACGTCACTTAAAATTCAGTCCAAATAATGTTTCTAATGTCTTTTTCTGAAGGACCAGTTTACATTTTCATCTCATTTAGTGCATTTCGACGAGTTTCTTACTCGAACTGGCAAAGGACATGAATCAAAGAATATTTGATTGTCAGTTAACGTGGTGCCGGAATGTCATAATAAGGAGATGCAATGATAAAAAAAAATATCAGAATCTTGGGTTATCTTTACTAATATATAAAGCTGAATGAAGAGTTTGTTTGTTTCATTGTTTAAACGCGCTAATCTCAGAAACTACTGGACCGATTTGAAAAATCCGTTAAGGGTAGATTGTAAGATAGATTATAAAACATCACACTAAGGTGAATAAGAGAGGAGCAGCAATAAAAAATATTGCGAAAGCGGCAAAATTTAAAGCTTTCCTTGTGTGCGCTAAGTAAACGGTAAAAGTTATTCAAAAATCTCTTATAATTAACTCACGATAACTAATATTATGTTCATAATTAAAAAAAAAATGAAGCTACTGGGACAGCTAGTATTTGTATAAGAATGACATACATGGAGTAACAAAATGGAGTAAATGTTGAATGCTAAAAAAGTTTGATAACTACCACCGTTCTGATTCTTTTGTATATCAGAAAATCAGGAATGTGATATTTCTATATTAAACTTAATACTTAACCTATATGTAAAGAATAGTGATATAAACATTTTAAAAACATGTTGGCTAGTATCGCAAGTGATTTGGAAGTGAGGAAGAAAGTTTCTCTATTCAGCATTGGTTCGATTGTTGACTTGATGTTACTGTTAGATGCCCGCTCGTCTAGATCATAGTTAGTATTGGAATTTGTCTGACTTGACTGACTTCTACAATAAAATTCTGCAATTCATACTAGAGCACTCTACAGAAAGGTTTAAATTAAGTGTAAGAGATATTTATTGACTTATTTTTGTACCATAAAAACGTTAGAAATACATTATTCATAAAAAAAAGTGTACAAAGGTCAACATATCCCTAAATCGGACATCTCTGCCAATTAACCTACGAAGTGAGCCAATTTATATTAAAGCATATTACATAATTGAAAAGTATTTGGATGATAACAATTCCTGGATTTGAAAATCCTTTCAACTTCATACAGAACTGCGGTTTAATAATGTAAATTGAAAATATTTAAAAGATTGACCGCCGAGTTTATTGCTGGTTGTTCTCCGGAGAGCAACATTCCGAACCAGTTGTAGCTTCATTAATAATGATCCTTGACAAAAGTGCTTTAAAGAGCTTATTTGAATAAAGATTATTTTGATTTGCTTTGACAAGTATATATTCACTCGCCGGATCATTAGTGACCTGACGAGGTATGTGTTGAACATCACGTGGTATATGTGTGCTGTTTTAATGTTTTTTGGTTTAGTAGGTGCGAGCCTATCCAAATTAGGTATTTCTATACATTTCGGACATTTTCTTGTCAATGATATGTTTCGAATACAAGTAATTTGATTTCGTTCGCAATCTTTCGTCTTCAGTATTCCTAACTAGCTCTGTTTACTAACAACTTATCAGTTAATCAGAAGTTACGTGTTTCAAGGCGGTTGGACTTTCTTCCGAACCAATTTAATAGTTTTGTTTCGATATATGCGGTCGGTTCGCATTGAGACACGTTTATGGGCCATAAAGTAATTTTAATCGGCCATTAGTATGCTACGGGCGGTCGTCAATTAGGCGAGTGTCGATATCTTGGCTAGTCCAAGCCGTACATGGTTCGGGTTTTTGCTGGACTTCAGAATATAAATTACTTGATTTTTGTCTATTGTTTCTTCCTTATACAACTAGGAATTTCACTCACTGAATGTAGTAAGTGTTATATAGGAGTAAAAAAGTTATTTTTGACTTGGAGATGGACGATTAAATAAATATCTTTTTATGGACGTTTATCGAGGTATAAAAAGTGTCTATGAAAGTTGTTTTTTCGAAACTATTGCTCAATTGAAGCTGTAATCTATGTGTTTTGTATATAACTCTTGGAAAAGCTGGTTATATTGTCATAAAACAACAACAACTAACAATTCTCTATGGCTCCGCCCTCCTGGAAATATTAAAACTAATTAATAACCATACTTACAACGTAATTGATAACCATAAAAATGGTTATAGTGGGTTAACCTTAAAAGCTAGACGTAATTTTTGACGCTAGATTTTTGAATAATTTTCACCATTTACTTAGCACACGAAAGGAAAGCTTTAAATTTTGCTGTTTTTGTAATATATTTATTGCTGCTCCTCTTCTATTCATCTTAGCATTATGTTATATAGCATTATAGTCTATAGCCTCCCTCGATAAATGGACTATTTTACACTCAAATAATTTTTCAAATCAGTCCAGTAGTGTCTGGCATTAGCAACAAAATAAACAAACTCTTCAGCTTTATATATTAATATAAATAATAATTTAATACTTAAAAAGACTGTATAAAGAGAGTTTGTCAGACAAAGTAAACAAAATTCAATTGAGTATGGTCTATGTATATATGTTTTCTAACTGTGGTATTAAGTATATTATGTTAAAGCTACTCTGTAACAGAAGTTTATAACTAAATATTACTAAGCAATAGAGTTATTAAACTTATAGGTAGTAGGGAAGCAAGCCTAAAATTCGTCATATTTCTTTAAAGAGAAAGAAAATGAAGGTGCATCTGTCTCTCTCCTTTTTGTGTGATTAGATAAAGATGAAGCATGCTAGTTTCATCTTCTCTCTCACTATTTATTGTGACAAGCTCACTTACAGGCTACCCTACTCTGATTAGAATTGACGACCCTCATTTCACACCGAGGTGTCGTAAAAGGCGACTAAGGTAAGTCGACCCGCAGTGTGGTATCCGGCTGAGTGCAATAGACCAACCTCATTTCTTACCAAGGTGTTATAAAAGGCGACTAAGGTAAGTTGACCCACCGTGTGGTATCCGGTTTAGTAGAATAGACTACCCTCTTCCTTACTGAGATGTCATAAAATATGACTAAGGTAAGTTGAAATCAGGCAGGCGGCCAGTCGTAAAAACGCAGCCAAATCATGTGGCAGGATGTTTATAACATTTGCCGACCCCACTTAGTGTGGGATAAGTGCAGGAGGATGATGATATTTTTAATGATACTGAAAAGTTAAAAGAAAAAGAAAAATAAATAATGTATGTATCAGCTTCAATGCACGAACAGAGTTTATTTACTTCGTAAGAACGATTTTCTTTGAATATGCAATAGTAAAAAAGTGTAAATTAACCTTTACATAGTCGTTATCGCTTTAATTATGTTACAATGTAAAGTGTAAATGTGTTCAATTCTATAAAAATATGCCATCATTGCTTTTTAGCAATGATGGCATATTTTTATAGAATTCTCTTATTTTATATAATGAACATCTATTTTTGAATCAACTCCGTTAATGATTTTTCAAAATAAAGTTATAAAAGTGAATTACTAAATTGTTCAAGTTTACTGTATAAAATAAACATCAAATAAGCGGCGGCTTATATTGAACACATCCTTTCTCTTGGTGGTAGGGAGCGACAATATGGCAGCACGAATGACGTTTCATTTCGGCGTCCAGAAGTATCTGATGGGGCATGCCACTTGCTGGCAGTTATCACACTCAACAGTCATGGTTCGCTTGGCTGGCATGCCATGGCTTGCTTGGCTTGGCATAAATTTAGATGGCTTGGCATACGGCGTCGCATTACATAATATCATCACTCATTCTCCTTACCTCATCCCACTCTAAGTGAGGTCGGCACAACATGTTATGCATGCATGCATGTTGTCACATGATTTGGATACGTATTTTACGACTGGCCGTCTGCCAGACGTCAACTTACGTTAGTCGTATTACGACACCTCGGTAAGAAAGAGGTTGGTATATTCTACTCAACCAGATAGATACCACACGGTGGGTCAACTTACCTTAGTCGCCTTTTACGACACCTCGGTGAGATTTGTGGGTGGTCTATTCTACTCAACCGGATACGACAAGGCGGCTTTTTAAGAAATGAGGTTGATCTATTCTATTTAGCCGGATAACATACGGCATGCGAAACATAAAGTAAATTAATATCTATGAGATAAGGATATCGGATAGCTATGTTTTAAGAACTGACATAAGTGTTGTATTCGTTTTCAACGACGTTAGAATTTTGAGTAAAAGACGAAACGCAATTGCCAGATCTATCCATTAGAGAGCAGCACTAAAAATCAAACTATTTAATTAAGCCGTCCCCCATTTTCTATATTCTAATATGGTAACACTAGTAACACCTAATGGACCGTGTTTCTTGAGGCTGCATAATATTAACTATTTCGTTATCTCTTTACATAACAATGAGTTACTACATTATGAGATTTAAATGTTAATTCTAACGATTTTCTGCTAAAATTATCGTCAGAATTATTTATTTAGTATTTAATTAAAATAATGATTGAACGCCATTTTTAGAGTAAAACATGAAACAGGAACTTGTCATGATGTTTTCACGTCATAATAGAGAAGTAGTAGAAATTGTCTGTTACTATCCCACTTCTGGGATAGGCCTCTCTTCGTTCTTAGAGATAAAGGTTAAGTGAAGGATGATGGTTCGATACTTGAAATTCATCACACGCTTTTTGGTGAAGGAAAACATCGTAAGAAAATCTACATATGTATCTTTTGAGAATTCTGGTGATATGTGTAACTGACCATTTTTTTATTATTATTATTTTTTTTTTTTTAATTTATTATACAGGAAAAACCCCTTATGGGTACCGCCGCCCGACGGGGACAGGCGGCGGTTATGTCGGACTCGCACCGACTAAAACGACCTGTGTGCTCCACCACGCTGCCGATGGCAAGGACAGGGTATCATTGTACATATTGCCCCCATCCCGACAGCTCTGATCCCAGAGAATAAACACCTCCAGGTAAGGGCTTCTCGAAAGAGAAGCCCCCCTCCGCTAACCGGTGCATCGGGAGCACCAGATGCACCAACCGCCTCGGGGACCTGTAAGCCAGGCGTCCGATGTACCCCGTTCGGAACACCCGAAGGTCCCCAGTTAGGGCGACAGACGATGGGCTTGGGCAAGTCACTAACACCTGGACTCACGAGCAGCAGATTGGAACCCCCCCGAAGTCCCCGGCCAGTCCAGATTGCCCTCTGCTAATCAGAGGGACAACTGGATTGGCCACCCCTCAGTGGTCCGTTCGCCAAGACTCAGCTTGCCCAGGGTGCGCCACGAGGAGGCCGACCACTTTGGCACCCCAACTGACCATAACTTAACTTACCGTAACTGCATTGGAGCAGCGTTGTAGGTTTTGGCTTCTACCCTTCTCTTCAAACATGGAGAGGCCTAAACCCAGCAGTGGGATAGTAACAGGCTGTTACTTTACTTTTTTAAGTGTTGTTGTGTGTGACAACATGTAGCTACATCTTTGGGAGTTAATCATTGTGATTGTTTGAAATGTTTCGGTGGTATAGCAAAATATGTCTTTATTTAATAATGTTTGTGCTTAAAGTGATGCTTTAGTTTTAGTTATATATATGTCTTGGGGATTAATGCCCTAGCTACATTATATCAAATAGGTATATCAATTTTATACTCTCTTTCCTTGGCACTCTCTGTTCTGTTTTATTTATCGTCTTTTATTAAATATAGTTTTCTATAAGGGGTATCCACGTCACATGTTCTTGTGCCGTTTGATCAATTGTTGAACCGGTTTGAGATTTTCTGTTCCAAAAACTTGATCTATCGTTCATTATCCATGATGATAATGAAATGATATATAACAATTTTAAAAAGGCAATTTAGAAGCAAATAACAAATTCTATGGGGTAATGACGGGTGCGCTCTATTTAAGCAAAGCGCGTACGTTGGTCGAAAAAACACGCTCGCCCGTCCTGATCCGACCAGTTTGGCGTTCGGAGAAACCTGCGAGGAAAAAAAGCACTTGCCATTTAGCGGGAATGTCGTCAAGGATTTCAACTTTACGGGTGTATTTTGCTGAAACTGATGCAAGTATCAACAAGATGATTAATTACTAAGTTCTGCTCCACGATTACCCGTGGAGACGATAACGTGTAAACTAAATTTAAAAAATATCTAATACAGGTGTTTTCGAATAAATTATGTAGACACATGTTTTTACTGAGTCCGTAATACGTACTATAAATAAAATATTAAATTTTTAATTATAGTTATATATTTTATAGTATAATTTACACAAACTCCTAATAATTCATTTTATGCAGTCTATTTATTTGCTCTAAAAAATAAATGAAATGAAATTTATTGAGTAGCGATGATACTGCAAAATTTAAAACTGCGTTGCAAATATCCGCCTTCAAAATTTGATTACAAAGTTCCAAAAAAAAAAAACTATCCCATAGGTACTATGTTAAAATAAAAGTAAACAATTTATAGTATTAAGCGTTACTTTGCGGAGATCCATAATACAAAAGTAATAATAAATAATTTTGCTATAATCCGCGATGAAGTAAAATAGAAAATATATAAAGTGGTAAATGTAGAGTGGACAATCCGTTTTCATACCTCCGGATCCGTTTTCATACCTAAGCAGGATTCGTAAAAACACATGCACAAACCTTCACCACCACCACAATACACAAGCACTACATACGTTCACTATCACAAACTCAACAATCCTTTCGCCCCGCAACCGAAGCATCATCTTTTTTATAAAAGTAAACCATAACTAAATATTAAATTATTAGTAAGTTCGCATTTGCCTACGCTGTCTGGATCTGCGTCTATGTGAGGGCCTTATTGCGTAAACATACGTATTGGTGAATATAAATCGGTAAAAATCGCATGAAAATCCGATCAGTACTTTCGAGTTTATCGCTGACAGTTAGATACAGATGCGGCGGTGGACTTTGTTTTATAAGTGTGAGTTGTAAATTAAAGTTTAGACGTTTTCATTCATGTTATCATTTTACAGTTCTATAACCAGTTAACATGTACAGGAACGGCTTGTACCTCGTGAAGGTAAAAAGTAAAAACCAGTCGGGACATTAAGTTTTTGTTATAGATCGATGAAGGAATCTCATCAATTATGGTCTGATTACCTTGCTATCATGAACACTACTAAATAACCTAGACAAGCGTCTCGACGGTTTTTATGTGATTAACTCTGCTAATAATCATCAATATTATCTTCAGCCATTATGTGTCCAGTTTTGAACGTAGATCTCCTCCATACCCATCCAAGCCGGAGGATTTTGTGCTTTTAACATCCAGTCATGATCGTCTGATTTTGTTTGCCCATTTCTTCGGGCTCTCACGTGATATAATGTTAGCACGTAGTCTTCATCCCAGAAGTCCTTTGATCCACCTAGTATCCATGCGTGCTACATGTCTTCCCTATCTCCACCTAAAGTAACGGCCTGTTGCAATCCTACTGCTCGGCATAGGCCTCCTCGCTCCGTTCCTCGAGAAAAGGGTTGGAGCTAAGACCTACCACGCTGCTCGAATGCGGATTGGTAGGTTACACATATCCCCAGATTTCTGTAGAGATATGCAGGTTTCCTCACCATGTTTTCCTTCACCGAAAAGCGTGTGATAAATTGCAATTATCAATTACCCGACGTCAACTTACCTTTATTAAGTATTCTACGTTTCCTCGCTAAAAAAGAGGGTGGTCTATTCTATTCAGTTAGATACCACACTGCGTAAAATCAGCCGGATACCGCACGACGTATTTTCAAACATCATTCATGTAAATATTTATTGTAAGAAATATCCCGTCGTGTGATATCCGGCTGAGTAGAATAGACCACCCTAATTTCTTACCGAGGTGTCGTAAAAGGCGACTAAGGTAAGTCGACCCGCCGTGTGGTATCCGGCTGAATAGAATAGTACCACTCTCATTTCTTACCGAGGTGTCGTAAAAGGTGACTAAGGTAAGTTGATCCGCCGTGTGGTATCCGGTTAAGTAGTATTCTACTACTTAACCGGATACCACAGAGGATACTGGACAGAGGGTGGTCTATTGACCAACCTCTTTCTTACTGAGGTGTAGTAAAATACTACTAAGGTAAGTTGATGTCAGGCAGGCGGCCGGTGGTAAAATTTGTAGCCGAATCATGTGACGACATGTTTATAACATGTTTTGTCTACCCCACTTGGAGTGGGATAAGGGTATGAAGAAGAAGAAGATTTGTAGTAAGGAATGTACCCTGATTTTTTAAGTAGGCATGGCTAGTTCATCCTTCCCTAAGCCGTCGATCGAGTTCATTAAACGTCTTGGTTGAGTTCAGAGGCGATTGGGCAACCCGAAATTCGGTATCAGTTATAGTTTTAGTTTTATTAGTACAACCGGGTTTAAACGAGCTTTGGAGCCATCTACAATTCGTAATGAGGTTGTCAAGAGAACTGTTAAATTTCATTGCCTCTTAAACATTCTAAAGGTAAAACGACGTTAAAGTGATTTTATTCTAATATTTTTGGTTACATAGCTAAGGAGTAATAGTTAGTTAAGATTTGAGTATATACAGTAATTCAAATTCAAAATATTCTTTATTCAAAAAAACTTGTAAACAAGTGCACTTGAATCGTCAACTCTACTCCTGTTGCGGAAATCTGTTCCTATTGAGAAGAACCAGCAAAAAACTCGGCGGTTGCTCTTTTAAAATTCTGAATACTAGTAATGCATGCTAATTTTATAAATGTCTAAGTCTGTCTGTCTTTTACGCTTTCACGACTTATCCGCTGCACCCACTTTGATGAAGTTTAGTGTAACTCAAGCATTTTAATGTATTGAATGTAACAGTTGATTGTTAATCATTTTTCTGCTCTTATTCCACTCTAAGTGTGGTCGGCACAGTATTTTGTAACAAGATTCGGACAGGTAGTATTTTACGACCAGCCGCCTACCTGACGTCAACTTACCCTAGTTGCCTTTTACGACACCTCGGTAAGAAATGAGGGTGGTCTATTCTACTCAGCCCGATAACATACGGCGGTTCAACTTGCCTTAGTCGCCTTTGACGACACCGCGGTAAGAAATGAGGGTGGTATATTCTACTCAGCCGGATACCACACGGCGGGTCAACTTGCCTTAGTTGCCTTTTACGACACCTCGGTAAGAAATGAGGGTGGTCGTTTCTACTCAGCCGAATACTACATGCCATTAGTTGATTGTTAATAAATTAAGAAGATAAATTCTGGAGTAAAAATAAAAAAATACTACTTTTTGCAGGCGGTAGATATAAATTAATCATAATATAATATTAAAGTGCACAAATGACTACCGTATATCGTCCTTTTATGGTGCAACGAACATATGGCGTTAATGGCCATAGCTTAGGAGAGAATGTTGATAATTACTGTAATAATGTCCAATACAATTATCTTTTCATGGACTGTAAAATGTTTGTTTTTATTAATGACTACCGGGCTTTTAATTTCCTTATGTATTTTTTTTAATATTCTTTCATTCAAGTTAACTTTTAAACAACTGCTTTCGAATCGTTAACCCTACTTTTGGTTCAAATTCAAATTCAAATTCAAAATATTCTTTATTTAAATTGCGGAATTTTACAATAGAATCTTATACCTAAACCCACAAACGACTTACGTACTTTTGCAAGGCGCAAAGCAGGAGCCGCAAGCTTGTCTATTATATACATCGCTAATCTTTTTATAATTAAAGCGATAATAAGGTTAATAAGGATAAATAGGTTCGGAAAGCTGTTCCTGCCGGTTACTGTCCCACTGCTGGGCATGGGCTGAGAAGGCAGCAACGAAGAAGAAAAAAAAACACGCGTTATAATATAGAAAGAGCACCGATTTTGGGTAGATGAATATCTTTTTTCCTGTAGGTAATGGGACGAGATATTTATTAAAACCGATGCTTGAACGTCGAGAAAAAAATAGTAGCAGATTGGCCGGGCCTTACTCGGTGATTTTTTTCTAAATAAAAAAAATAATAATAATTGGGTAGGTGGGGATCAATCCTAGGTATCTTCATTACTCGAAACCTCCCATTCCCCGAATAAGCTACACTGACTTCAAAATTTACGGCAAAAGTAGCGTTTGATATACAAATGTTACTATGATAGTATTTTTAATGCCCAAAAACAGGGATAAAAGGATTTTTTTTTAACTAAACCTAGCTAGATCGATTTTTCTCCTCCACAATCCCCTACATGATGAATTTCAGGAAAATCCTTCTAGCCGTTTACGAGATTCCGAAAAAATATATGTAGGTATACATATTGACTGGCCCGTTGGCGCAGTGGGTAGTGACCCTTCCTTCAGCTCCGCGGGTGGCGGGTTCGATTACCGCCGATGGCCAACATTTTCTATAAAAAGAATTTGTTGGTCTTCGAGTGTGGGTGTATATTTGTATTAAATTATGTATTTAAGAAATACATATATAAGTATTTATTCACCGGTTGTCTGTCTACCATAACACAAGTATTAAGTTACTTACTTCGGGGACGGACGACCGTGAGTGTAAATGTCTCATATATTTATTATTATTTATACATACAAGATTAACTCATTTCAATATTAAATATAATAAATACAAAGTGTTCAGTATATATCAGTCATTGACAAAATAGAGTTCAGTAAAGAGCCTCGTGGATTGCAATTAGAAACTAGTCGAGAAAATGTGATATTTGATAAAGCGAGCATTTACATATAACGTCCAATTAAAATTCAAATATACCAATAATATTTGAATACGAATCGGCTGTTTGTGCTAATCAAGGTAGTTTAAATTCTAAATCTGTACAAACCTTAACGATCACCATGTATATTAGATTAATTTTTAATTATTTTATACGAAGATATTAAATGTGTGATGCCAATTAGTGAATAACAAACATACTTAGTCGGTTTTTATAAAATCCATGGAAGAATAACTACATCAGCACAGTAGGTAGGTTCTACATATAAATAATACGTTGTATTATTATATGTAGAACTAATTTAGGCAAACATCCTCAGGCTATAAATAAAATCAATAAATAAATATATTTTACACTTACACACACGGTCGTCCATATTAGAAGGTAAGTAACTTAATGATTATTCTTCAAGATAAGAGACAACTGGAAAATATTTAAATGTATGTATATTTTGAAATAAATACTTAAAGAGATATATATATACACCCAGATTCGAAGAACCAACAAATTCTAGAAAGAAAATGTTAGCTGTCGGTCCGCGACCTCTGGACTCTCTGCTAAAGGCAGGGTCACTACCAACTAGGCTAACGGGCCAGTCAAGTCAGGCTATGCTTGATTCGTGTGGAACATGTCTTTGATCACAGAGACTTAGCTCAATACATGATATTATTATTCTCCTGTCCTTATCCCGCTCTATCGGGTTGGCACATCATGTTTTTCATCATTCGTCAAGTCAAGTCATACTCCAACCATCTGTTTAAATCCAGTTTCTTGCGGGATCTTCTCGGTGGGAGCAATTTTCCGTACCAGCAGAAGAGTTGACGATTCAAAAGCACTTGCTTACAAACTTACTTGGATAAAGAATATTTTGAGTTTGAGCTTAATACATTCAAACTTTTCTTCAGTCTATGGGGTGGTGTTGGACGTATTTAATGGTTGAATCCGCCACCATAACCTGGACTGAGTTTGGCTACACGTTGCCGTTTCTCAGGAGTAGCTAGCTAAAATATATCGTGAAATGTATCGTGTATGTACAAAGTTTGCTCTAGTGTGTTTATGGCTCTTATTGTTTCCTTCTTTTGTATCAGGTAAACCACTTTATCCTCACCACCCGACGGGACGAGCGGTTGCTAAGTCATGCTCGCACCAACTAACAACCTGACAGTGCTACATCACGCTGCTGGTGGCGGGACCGTTGTACACATTGCCCCCATCCCCGCCAGCAGCAACTCTGTACCCCGGAGAGCGTCACCTCCGGATCGAGGTCTCTCGAAACAGTGACCCATTAACCGATACATCAGGAGCAACAAATGCATCCACCGCCGTGGGAACCTAATCCCAGCGAACGTCCGATAAACCCCCTTGTTCCCTCCTACTTCGGTACAATACAACCTCATGACCTTTATCACTTGTTTGTAATGGTTTTGTGTATTACAACAGTTTATAAATTTGTTAATTCGGCTTGTTGCGAACAAAGTCATTGCTCTTAAAACATCATTATAAAAGATATTATAATAAGAACCTTAAAAAATCCTATTAAAACATAACGTAAGTGTTTCGGGTGAATTATTTAACTCATTTTATGGCAATCGTCATGTTTGGAAGTAAACGACTGCTAACAGAAGCGGCCGCGATTAAAATCATTAAAAGACAATTTATGCTGGTACTTTGCTTTTCTTGGCTTTATACTAAAACTAATTGATGCCTTTTTCATCGACGTATAAATAAGCGTCTTTGGACTGTAGTTTATGGTGTCACTTCAATTATTCGCAGTTCGCTTTCCTTTTACAGATTATCAGAGTCAAGTATCTCACTGACTTGTTTGTACATCGAGCGAGTTCTTTTGAAATGATACACTTTTGGAATCCTGTAAATAAAAAAATAAATTTGACGGATCTCTGTGATTTTTATAGAAGAAGATTACACACACATTATTTTGTAGAATTAGATGACACACATTATTGTAAAGAATTAGATTACACACAGAATAATAGCGTTTCCATAAAGTTTCATCCTTAAATTTAAATGCATTTCATGATATAGCATTGTCACCTTGCCACCTTAAATGCGTATCAGAAAATATAGTGTCGTCTCAATTTTTAACATCCGCATATTATTCTAATTAATTTGCAATAGGTCACCGTATTTTGCTCGAAGTGTATATCCACTACCTTTAACATCATATGACCTTTTTATTAAAGATGGATAGGGTAAACCCACTACACTGCTCCGATATGGATTGGCAGATTCTTTAGGTAAATATAGATTTCTTAACCATTTTTGATTTCAGCACTTTACGGTGTAATGAACATGATGAATGTAAAACAAGATTCAAACAAATTTTTATTTTTATTTACAGTTTTTTTAAGGAAATTAAATCTAAATAAAACCAGTTTAGGCATTTATGTAAGGGTGTAATTGATAGGTTATGATTGCTAGCCTATTAGTCTAATAGTGTTTTCTGAGAAACGAAAGAAAAATAAACAGTCAAAAGGTATATGCACCACAGTTTTATACTTTCACAATACCATCGTCGCAAAATGGTGATTTCTTGTTTACTTTGAAATTTTTAATTATCATCTAATCATAGTAAATATATCATCATCCTCCTACCCGTATTCCACTCTAAGTGGGGTCTGCACAACATGTAAAAAACATGTTGTCATATGATTTGATTCATTTCACGCCGGCCGCGCTCCTGTCGTCAACTTATCTTAGTCGTGTGGTCTATTCTTCTCAACCGGATACCAGACGGTCGGTCAACATACCTTAGTCGCCTTTTACGATACCTCGATAAGAAATGAGGGTGGTTTTTTCTACTCAGCCGAATACCACACGACTTAAATTGTTGTATATATATATCTATACTAATATATAAAGCTGAAGAGTTTGTTTGTTTAAACGCGCTAATCTCAGGAACTACCCACTTTAACCATTTGTATGGTTATCAAAAGACTTTATTACGGTTTTAATCATTCCACGCGGGTGGAGTCGCTGCCGATTGCTAGTAAATAAATAAATAGGTATGTCAATATCTATGTCAAAGAGTCTAAATATATTATCAATATGTTTATATTCTATCCTGTTGTTGACTTATTTAATTATTTCTTAACCAAATCACCCGATATAAGCTACAACAATAAAAACGCGCCACCCACATATAAAACGTGTCGTGCTATTGACATAAACCATCACAGTTTACATTCATTTAAAATCCTGCGGTAGGGAATGTAAAAGACTTGCCCCTTGGCCCGATACATAATACAATAGTCGCCGGCGTTGGGCAGGTATGTCACGCAGGGCTGTCACAACGAGGTTAATAAATTTATAGAATTTATAAACTTATAGAAATTTACAAAATGTTCCCGATTTGACTCGGCTAGGAATTCTATGTTAAATTCAGTGAGCTTGAACAAATTGCAAGTTGGTGCCTTCTATAGTATATTGTCTAAAATTAATTTGGAGGAAGCATGCAATTTTTTCTTTTTGATAAGTTCCTTACAATAGTTTGATTAGTCTAGTTTTAGGGTATAATAGGGCTGACATACACATGTGTAAAAGCCCTTTAATCACAGAATACAATTAATTTTTTTTTATAGAATAAATAAAAATATAAATATATGGGACACTTACACACACGGCCGTCCGTCCCCAAAGTAAGTAAATTAATACTTGTGTTATGGTAGACAGACAACTATATATGTGAATATATACTTATATATTTTTTAAATACATACTTAAATACAAATATACACCCAGGCTCAAAGACCAACAAATTCATTCTTAGAAAATGTTCGCCCTCGGCGGGAATCGAACCCGCGACCCGCGGAGCTGAAGGCAGGGTCACTACCCACTGCGCCAACCGGCCAGTCGAATTAGGTATTACTTTGCTCAGTTCCAAACAAAAAAATATTTATTAAGGTAAGGGCACTAGTTATTTACCATGTTATAGTAGCTGACCGTTTTGTATGAAATAAATAATAAGATTTTTGTTTTTTGTAGCTAATAAAAAGAAATTTGCAATTATCTGTCTAATCTATTAACAACTGCCCAAAAACCCCAGAACTGTAGCCCATTGTTTAATATTTAAAATTTAATATTATTAATTAATTTCTTTTTTATTAGCTTCCCGCGGTGTGGTATCCCGCTGAATAGAATAGCGCCACCCTCAGTTCTTACCGAGGTGTTGTAAAAATCGACTAAGATGAGTCGACCCGCCGTGTTGTATTCGGCTGAGGAGAATACACCACCCTCATTTCTTACTGAGGTGTCGTAAAATACGACTAGGGTAAGTTGACGTCAGGCAAGCGGTCGGTCGTAAAAACGCAGCCAAATCATGTGACAGCATGTTCATGACATGTTGTGCCGACCCCACTTAGAGTGGGATAAGGGCAGGAGGATGATGACGAGATTTTATTAGCTTCATCTAACAACCTATATGTATTAACGCGTATTAGAATAGCGTGGGGAATCGAAGCGCTAACTTTATTATAGTCAAATTGTCATATTTCTTACAAAGATTTTATGTACCTATTAAAAATTTTGATCGATAATGTCATCATATGACCAACATTACGTTCATACTAAAATTCGAATACGAATAATTAATAAATAAAAATACTATTCTATCATTTTCAAAATATAGAGTGAATAAAATTGACTCGTTTTAAATAGAAACGGTTTGTTTCTCTAGAAACCGTTTGTATCTTTTAAAAATACCTCAGCCTATTAAAAAGACATTAAAAAATAGCTTTTTGCCACCGTAACCTTTCCTTACATTAATTGATATTACAAGCATTGAATATTACGTTGATTGATATTACGTGAACTGACTGCTTATACGAGTGTCAGGAGAATAACCTTTTACGTACGTAAGAATTACGAAGAAGAAAAAATTGTTACACATCGATGTTCCAAGAAGAAAACCTTTATGCCCCTTTTTAGCACATGACGCGCACTAGTGTGATGATTGCCATATTAAAAGTTCATATAGGGAAGGAGTAAAAAAATACAATTTGTACAGATACAATTTTATCTTAAGAACATTGTGGTATAGAAGTATGACACAGAAAGAATATATATTCTCGTAATAGTTACATTATTTTAGTCATCATCCTCCCGCCCTTATCCCACTCTAAGTGGGGTCGGCACAACATGTTATAAACATGCTGTCACATGATTTGGCTGGATTTTTACGACCGGCCGCCTGCCTGACGTCAACTTACTTTAGTCGTATTTTACGACACCTCGCTGAGAGAGAGAGTGGTCTATTTTACTCAACCGGATACCACATGGTGGGTCAACTTACCTTAGTCGCCTTTTACGACACCTTGGTAATAAATTAGGGTGGTACGTTTCTATTCAGCCGGATACCACACGGCGTTTTATTTGAGTATAATAACTATATGTCGCTGCTGCTAATATACAGAAGTTACAATGACAATTTTGCTGTAATCCGCGTTTGTTAAAAGAATATATGTAATGCTAAGGGCCCGTTTCATAAGTTACCGATAAAGTGTCGGATAGTAAACCGCCAAACAAACTAAGTAGCAGATAAGTGTTTCTAAAAAAAGACTCTAAAAGTGAAAAATTAAAAAAAAATCGCAGCCATTTTGAAATAGGTATTTGCTATCCAGAAGATAAACAAAATAATAGCCTGATGACATGATCTACCTGTTAACTTATCAGGGACTTTAAGCCTATCAGAAACCTGAGAAACGCAAAATTCCGAGATATGTGTCAGATATGTTCCGAATAAGTTAACTGACAGTTTATTGATAATTTGTGAAACAGACCCTAAGTGTATGAAGCAGGAAACAATCAGCATGTGATACTATGGATATTTTTTTTATTAGGCAAACACAACAGGTTACAATTGAATAATATAATGATTTATACACTAATTAACACTTAGGTAATATCTAATTGCAACCCTTAAAGTCTAAGCACAGCACTTAATTTAATTTTTTAATAAAACTGTGGCAATTAAAACTAATTTCGCAAATTAACGCCTGCTACTATAAAGCTTCTAATATAATTAAAATTATATCTATTATACAAAATGTGCAACCCTATACAGGAACAAGTGCTTGCGTAATGTGTTCCGGGCGGCGGCGCGCCGTGACTCATGTCGTCAAATATTAGGTATTTTCGCGGACACGAGCTGAACGTGTACCGGCTTTTACATTTTATTAATATTATAACGGAAAATTCATGACAATAATGGCATCTATTTGGATCCGCAATATACACTACATTATCACACAACACATCAGCTTAATGACCTAGATATCAAGGCATCTTATCATACAAGTTTCAGCAAGAGATTGGCGCTCTGAAAACCTAGATCGCTTTTTACACCAACTACAAGCACCACTTATTTAAATAATTTATAGAATTAGGCGTTACTTTGCAGAGGTCCATAATAAAGTACATATATAGTACACTCTACATTTAGCATTACATATATTTCTTTTTAACTCCGCCGTAGACGGTCCCAAGCCCGGTTTGAAAAAGGAGGAGGGTTGGTCTGTGAATTGCGTAACCCCAAACCACCAGGGATAGAGCCAGCCGTAAAATACGCCAACACCGAGTAGCAGGCGGTGGTAAATTAACCTGCTCAATAAATTAGGCTACGGAAGCCATAGGGACTAAATTCCCCCTAAAAGAACCGACGTAGAAGGTAATGGGAACCCACTACGATAATTATCCCAAGACAACTCCATGAATCAGGCTCACGATAGAAATGCTGTTATGTCGGACGAACCGGCTGACTCCCGGCGCTCGGCGATACCCGGGTCGACGAGTGAGAAATATGTGACCGAAGACTCCTCGAAAGTGTGTCAACAGGCTAACGAGGGGCAGTTCATGTTACTGTAGACAAAAAAAGACCTTCCATGCGTCCTAAGCATAGAATTGGAACCTGGAACATAAGAGGACTACTAGAACCAGGCAAACTAGCGATCATTGAAAGAGAGATGAGTGAACACCAACTCATGATACTAGGATTATGTGAAACGCATATGAAAGGAAAAGGCCACTTTACAACTTCGAGTGGAAATACAATGTTTTTCTCTGGCAATGAATCGGAAAGTAGAAACGGCGTAGGTATA
Source organism: Morpho achilles (assembly GCA_947086495.1). NCBI lineage: Eukaryota > Metazoa > Arthropoda > Insecta > Lepidoptera > Nymphalidae > Morpho > Morpho achilles. Next base: position 13,616,114 of record CAMTZB010000019.1, read on the forward strand.
TTGGTCCCTCATAAAATATCAAATTTCGTCACTGGATACAACACAGTAAATGATAGAATCATGGCCATCCGCATAAATTGTACACCACTTCCACTAAACATAGTTCAAGTATACGCACCAACTGCCCAGTCATCACAGGATGACATTGATCTATTTTATGGTAATCTGCAAACCACATGTGACAACATCTCCAAGCGAGAAATATTAATCGTCCAAGGTGATTGGAATGCGAAGGTAGGAAATACTGAACAAGATGATCATATCCGCCACATAATTGGTAAACACGGGCTTGGTACCAGGAACGAAAGGGGTGAGATGTTCATAGACTTTTGTGTAAGTAACAATCTAATAATAAGTAACACCTGCTTTAAACATCATAAGCGAAGACTATACACATGGACCTCACCCGGTGGGCGATATAGGAATCAAATAGATTACATTATGATCGCAAACCGCTGGAAATCATCCATAACCAACGCAAGAACCTTTCCAGGGGCAGATTGCAACTCTGACCATCAATTACTGGTTGCCGATTTACGCGTACGCTTAAAATCGTTTCGATCACAAGTGACCCGGATAAACAAACTTGAACAACTAGAATACGATTGGTTTCAGAAGGAAACAGAGCCAAAACTAGCGGAATTTGTATCATATAATGTTTCACACTACAGCCCAGAAGAACAATGGCAACATTTTAAGTCAAAAGTCGTTGAGGTGCTAAGCTCAGTCAGCAATAAACCTAAAAACAAAAAAATGTGGATGTCAGACGAAGTATGGTCAAATGTCAAGTTGAGAAAAGAACTGAAGAGAGGTGTGAGATCAAACGACTATGAGGAAAAGTTCTCAAAGCTTACTAAGAAAATACAAAGACAATGCAGAAGAGACAAAAACCAATTTCTACAAAATATATGCATTGAAATTGAACACCACGCAGAAAAATACCAAACTGCCGATCTCTTTAGAAAAGTTAAACAGATAACGCGCAAATTCAAACCATCCCATTGGGTAATCGATGACGAGGACGGAAATCCCATACATGAAGTTACTGATATTGTGGAGAGATGGAGGAAATATTGCGAGGAACTATATCAAGATCCACCATCACAATATATCAGACGTTCAGAATCTACTATAGATTTGGAACCGGATATACTTAGATCTGAAATTATAAACGCCATACGAAAGCTGAAACCGGACAAGGCACCAGGACCAGATAAAATCACAGCGGACGTATTAAAAGGTTTGGGACCAAATGGTATTAGTAACTTGCATAACATCTGCAATGCAATATGGCAAACTGGTCGTTGGCCATCGGACTGGGTACACTCCTCCATCCTACCTCTTCATAAAAAGGGATCGGTGCGTAACTGTAAAAACTACAGAACAATAGCATTAACATCACATGCTAGTAAAATCTTACTCCATATAATTAACTCGAGATTACGATCATTTTTGGACTGGCAAATACCACAAGTTCAGGCGGGTTTTGTTAAAGGAAGGGGTACTAGAGAGCAAATATTAAATCTTCGGCTCATAGTGGAGAAATGTTACGAATACAACATCCCAACCTTTATGTGTTTCGTTGACTACCAAAAAGCTTTTGACTATGTTAAGTGGGATAAGCTATGGGAGGTGCTTATTGAAGCAGGAGTTCCCGAGCATCTTGTAATGCTGATTCAAAATCTTTATGAGTCAGGATATGGCACGGTCACAATAGGAGACGTTACATCACGCAGCTTCAAATTCCACCGTGGTGTCCGACAAGGTTGTGTGATCTCACCTATCTTATTCAATATTTATGGTGAGTATATAATGCTTCAAACGTTAGAAGAATGGGAGGGTGGTGTTAAGATAGGTGGAGTTAATATTTCTAACCTACGATACGCAGATGACACCACTCTTCTGGCGTCATCTGAAGCTGAAATGGCGGAGTTACTATTTAGGTTGGAGACAGTAAGCAAAAAAAATGGGTCTTACGATAAATAAATCCAAGACCAAGCTCATGGTGATTGACCGCTTCGCCGCAATTCAACGCACTAACGTTCTACAAGGATATGAGACCGTAGACCAGTTCCAATATCTTGGCTCACTAATAACAAATAAGGGTAGCTGTGAACCAGAAATACGAAGGCGAATTGGTATTGCAAAGACGGCAATGACTCAACTGTGCAAAGTGTGGAGAGACAGAAACATAGCACAGAAAACGAAAATACATTTTGTGCGTACGCTTGTCTTCTCCATCGCTCTTTATGGTGCGGAAACATGGACCCTCAAAGCCGCTGATAGGTACAGAGTTGACGCCTTTGAAATGTGGTGTTGGCGTCGTATGCTGAGGATTCCATGGACAGCCCACCGCACCAATGTCTCAATTTTAACCCAGCTTAAATTAGACAATGCACAGCGCCTGTCTTCTACCTGCTTGCAACGTGTAATACGATACTTTGGCCACGTTGCACGCAGAGGTACTGATAACTTAGAGCGTCTGATGATTACTGGGAAAATTGAAGGGAAAAGGCCTCGAGGTCGTAGTCCTAAGAGATGGTCAGACCAGGTTACTGAACAGTTAAAGGTACCAGTCAGCCATGCACTTTACCAGGCAGCTGAGCGTAAGGATTGGAAGCAGTTAGTGGCAAATGTGAAGTGGATTCACGATCCTCAGCAGTGAGGGATCGACGAAGAAGAAGATATTTCCTTTTATCGCAGATTATAGCAAATAGCCGAACGCAGTGTATATACACTGCGTTCGGCTATCAAAACTCAAATGTTTTGGTAAACAATTTTGCGCAAATATCTTTTCACCAAAGACAATGAATAAGTCTCAAGTTTCAAATTTATAATACCGAATACAATTTATTTACTTGTAATAATTGATTCCATGTCATTTAACATTATATATGGACTAAGATGTCTGTTTTAAATTACAATAAATTAAATAAATAAATAAATTTAGCCGGTGGGAGTTCATCTTACAAGAGTGTCGCGTCTTCGGTACACAGTATACGGCGAGTTGTTTGGTAATTTTCGGTAAATACCTTTAATCTTTCTTAAAACAAATAATGTTACTTTATTTATTACTTAGTTCTTACAAATACATTTGTTAATACATAGGTATATATGTATTGTATGATGCTTCGGTTACGGGGCGAAACGATTTTTGAGGTTGTGGTAATGAAAGTGTGCTGTGCTTGTGTATTGTTGTGTTATTGGTATTGGTTTTATTGGTTGGTGGTAGTGCATAAGTTTTTACGAATTCTGCGTGTATCAGGTATGAGAACGGATTATACATTTAGCATTATATATATTTTCTTTTATCGCGGATAATAGCAAAGTAATATTTTAATTACTTTTTGTAAAGCAAAATAATAACATTACTTTCATACTATGGATGTCCACGAAGTAATGCTTAATTCAATAAATTATTCTCGTAATGTCTGTACTTACTTTCAGTATTCTTTGGGTATTGTTTAATATATGAATGTTTAGTGCCTCTTAAGCATTATAATAAACACTATAGAAAATCGTTTCGCGAAAGTTTTCTCATTAAAATATCGTGTTTCCCACAAAGTTGAGGCTTATTATTAGTAAATAATAAACATTAATTACACGATAAATTTAAGAATTAATGCCTTTTACTAAAATAAACTTCATCAATTTTAATTATCTTTTATAAATACTGTACGTTTATGAAACAATGTACCTAATTCTTCCGTAAACAAAACTTTTTAGTTTCAGAGTTTTTTTTCATTGAGATCAATTATATATATTTTTTTTCATTTTAATTTAAAAATAGTAAAATTATTTTACTTATTTAAACCTTCGTTAAGTTTTTATAATATGGAAAGAGATTGATTGTTTCGTTAAAAAAAAATGAAGTTAAAACGAGTAAATATTTGGTAACAGAACTAGCTTCAAACAAAACAAAATTACAAAGAATTACACAAATTACTCCTTTTTTTAAAATTTACTATTTAATTTTTAATGGTTATTTGTTAAAAAGATAACCATTATTTTAATTTTCACATTATAATTTATTTCATATACCGACATTATAATTTATTTCATATACCGATTTAGTACACAAAGCAGCTGTGGTAGCCCAGCGGTAACACCGTGTGAGTATTTCGAGGAGGTCACGAGTTTAAACCCGGGCAGACACCAATGAGTTTTTCTGTTAAAACTTATGTGTCTAATTGATAATTGCAATTTATCACACGCTTTTCGGTGAAGGGAAACATCGTGAGGAAACCGTATCTCTAGAGAATTCTGGAGATATGTGTGACCTACCAATCCGCATTGATAGGTCTTAGCTCCAAACCTTCAAAAACGGAGAGAAGAGGCCTATTCTCAGCAGTGGGATAGTAACAGGCAGCTACTTACTTACGTTAGTAGTAAGTAAGTAAGCGGGATAGTAACAACTATACTGGTTAATTTCTTAAGTAGCTAAGTATTTCGTCAATAAATTCATTTATTTATTTTATGGACAGACAGACAACCATAGATAAAAATTTTATTAATTTAAAATTACGACAATTTTATTAAATATTATACAGTATACTAATACTTAAATATTATATAATATTTAAATCATTAAAAAATAAAAATAATTTCATTACATTTCATCAATTTTACTTTACTTTTATATAAATTCACCTGTGGTGCAGAAAAAAGTTCAGTGACTTTGTTTTTAAATTACGTAGTTGTAAAGTAGATAGAAGTATACTCTATTCTAACTATTCTCTCGTGCGATATAATACAGCCGCAGTCAGCGACCACCCGCGAACAATGAGTTAGTGAATGCGCATGACGAGACAGTATTTACGACGGAAAACAGTAGCACCAACATTAGGAATAGTTGAGTAAATTGTAAATCACTACATATTATAAAACAAAGTCGTATTTCCCTATGTACGCATAAAACTTTAAAACTACGCAACAGATTTTGATGCGGTTTTTTTTAATAGATAGAATGATTCCAGAGGAAGGTTTGTACGTATAATAACATTCAATACGGAGTAGAGAAATACTGTAATTTTTGAGGTTTCTGTAAATAATTTCATTTTTTTCCGCTTACATTGTAAACTCAGGCTAAATAAACCCTACGAGATTTATCAAAATAATGTACTAAGTATTTGTACATCTTGAAAATGTCTACAGAAAAGTCCTCGATGATATATGTCTATCTCTTATGGATAACCCACTATAGCATTTTTTGTCATTTACTTTTTACGAAAAATAATATATTTTGCCATATTTTTGAAGCAATTTTTTATACAATGCAGCATTAATCCTTATCCAATTAAGTACCTTAAATAAATAGTTGATTTAATATAGATCAATATGGCCGTTTACAGCATGTAATTTAAGTGAACATTTTCGGAGATATTACAGATTTAAAATGCCGTGAGGACGCCGCGCTTCGCCCTATAACACTTCGACTTTAGCAGCTATGTCCCTCTTTCAAGAGTTTGTTTAAAAACATTCTGTAATTAATTGTAAAAATAAAATACATAGGGAAAATGTTAAAGTAAATAAGTAAAAATGTACTATATGAATTTAGATTTACGCCGTGTGGTATCCGGCTGAATAGAATAGTACCACCCTCTTTTCTTACCGAGGTGTCGTAAAAGGCGACTAAGATAAGTCGACCCGCCGTTTGGTATCCGGCTGAGTAGAATAGACCAACCTCATTTCTTACCGAGGTGTCGTAAAAGGCGACTAAGGTAAGTTGACCCACCGTGTGGTATCCGGTTTTGTAGAATAGACCACCCTCATTCTTACCGAGGTGTCGTAAAATACGACAGAGGTAAGTTGACGTCAGGCAGGCGGCCGGTCGTAAAAACGCAGCCAAATCATGTAACAGCGTGTTTATAACATGTTGTGCCGACCCCACTTAGAGTGGGATAAGGGCAGGAGGATGATGATGTACTATATGAATTTAGATATTCCAAAGATAGCAGGAAATCTTCTTGGTATAGGGAAAGGAAATTGTTTTTCTCCAAATTTAACGCGTGCGGGCCACGGACAGTAATGAATAAATCAAAACTCGATCGATTTTAATCATTTTTTTACACTGACTGACATGGGATATATATTTTATACCCGTGCGAAGCAGGGGCAGGCCGCTAGTTAAATATAAATAAAATGCCTGTCATTGAGAATAGGAATAATTAGAGAAGACTAATAATCACAAATAATCATTTTTGTTTCAGATTAAAATCATAATCAAAGCAATAGCGTAAGCAACTTATTTATTAAAGTAAATGTGTTTTATAAAAGAACTAGCGGCCTGCTCCGGTTTCGTACGGGCATGAAATATATAGCCTATGTCACTCAGTAAAAAAAAATTATTACAATCTCCAGTAATTTTGATTTATGCTTAACTGCCCTTGGCCCGCACGCGTTCAATTCCCCTTTCCGTATACCATGAAGATTTCCTGCTATAGGGCGAAGGGCTACCTCCAACGCGCAATGTATAGGCACGCGGCGCGCTGCCACAATCGCTGTGCATTTTAAATCTGTAATATCCTCGAAAATGTTCATTTAAATAACATGCTGTAAACGACCATATTAATCTATATTAAATCAACAATGTATTTAAGGTACTTAATTGGATAAAGATTAATGCTGTTTTATTTACAATTGCTTTGAAAATAAGGCATTATTATTGGTAAAAAAATGTCAAAAAATGTTATTGTGGGTTATCCATAAGAGATAGACATATACCATCGCGGAGTTTTCTGTAGACCTTTTCAAGATGTAGGTCAAAATTACTTAGTACTTTTGATAAATCTCGTAGACTTTTGAGCCTGCGTTTGCAATGTAAGCGGAAAAAAATGAAATTATTTACATCACATTAGAAACCTCAAAAATTACAGTATTTCTCTACCTCCATATCGAATGATATTATACACATAAACCTTTAATCACTCTACCTCTTACCTTAAAAACCCCATCAAAATCTGTTGCGTAGTTTTAAAGATTTAAGTATACATTGGGATATAGGGACAGACAGAGAAAGCGACTTTGTTTTATAGTATGTAGTGATAAGAATTCAGATTTTATTATATTTGAGAATAGTTATTTTTCGTTTCATAAGAGTAGATTCTTGTAAGTAGAACAGTTTTAAAAATAAATAAAAGTTCGTTTAAAGGAAATTAAATTCTTGTTGGCCCGAGCAAAACTTGTCCTTCCCTTATGAAATACTAGCTTTTGCCCGCGGTATCGCTTGCGTGAAATTTGGTTTGCCTCCAAAAAAGCAGCCAGCCAAATATTTTACCACTTTATTAACATGTAGGTATCGTTATATAACGACCAACATACATAAAATCATTACAAATTCAAATCTTTAAAACTACGCAACAGATTATGATGCGATTTTTTTAATAGATAGAGTGATTGAAGAGGAAGGTTTATATGTATAACAACATTCAATATGCAGCAGAGAAATACTGTAATTTTTGAGGTTTCTAATGTGATGTCGTAAATAATTACATACAGGGGCATAGCGGTTTTTGTTTTACTCCAAATTTAACGCGTGCGGGCCACGGACAGTAATGAATAAATTAAAACTAATGGATCGATTTTAATCATTTTCTTCACTGAGCGACATAGACTATATATTTTATACCCGTGCGAAGCCGGAGCGGGCCGCTAGTTAAAATTAATTCTGTAGGTACATTTAAGATATGTAAGAATTCAGTAGACGTTGACTCATTGAGTGATAATGCGGTTGAGAACATAACATTATCTCAGAAGATAAAGAGAATTATTCCGTTCGGTAATTACCAAGTAAATTATAACAAGCTGGACGTTAAGATAAATTAGAAAGTGAAATTTCTTATAACGAAGTAGTAGGCATAATTTGTATGATTAAAATATTTAGTATTTTTCGTATTTTTAATTAAAAGCGCTTTTAATTATTAGTTAGTTGAATTATATAATCAAATCCTTTCTCTACGAGAATATCTCAGGATAGAATAGGCAACATAATATTTACTATTTTCACTATTGTATCCTGAGTATATATTATAAATGCGCAAGTCTGTCTGTCGGTCTGTTAAGTATTCACGACCAATCTGCTGAACCAATATCGATGAAATTTGCCACGATTGATGCTTATTCACCGGGCTAACATACAGTCTATAGAAATCCTGTAAATTCGATAGGAATAGAATGACATTAAAAACGCCACCTATTATCTATATATATCTAGGTTTTTTTTATTCACGATGTGTCAAAGATAAAAAAAATTACGTTTTATATAGGGGTTCCAAAAGAGTCTCACACTAACGAATATAGCGTAAAAAGGATCAGAAAAGATTTTCAATTTTTCTTATGGTTTTCTTACAATTTTTCTTAGAGCAAATGATATATTTTCCTAATTAGCAGTAATGCCCTGAAGGAAACCGAACCGAACAGAATCATTGTAATAGTAATTGCAATTTAACCCCCCGGATTTATCTGATTTTCGTGATGGAGACATCCGCAGGGTTGATGTTTATTCCAAGACTACACGATCCACGTGAACGAAGTCGCGAGTAAAAGCTAGTAAAATTAATGCAGAAGTTGTAAAACTGAAATAAGAATTGGCGGAGCATATGCCTTAATGAACGATGAACATAAGGTTCTCAAAGGGTTTGGAATCATGCAGGAAATTTAGTGACTATGGAACTAATCCATCCACAACGGTTTCATCTTCTGTACTTGAAAGAGAAATATAATCTCAAACTCGAATTATGTTAATATCTATATGTTTTCTATTTTTTAAGTTGGATAAATTTAATAAATAATTATATGTTATAATACATGTTAAGTTGTTTAAACAAGTTTAATAGAGTAGATAAACTAGAATAGATCCTAAATAAATGTTGTTTTACAAATGTTTGTAAAATTATTACATCATAATTTTTTTATTCAGCCGTAACTTGTGTTGTTGCCACACTTCGTAATTTATGAAATCATCATTTAGCGCAAACAAAAAGTTCAAGCTGTCTTGCAAATTTAGCCGGATAAAATATGGAATTAAAAAAAAACCGAATATGAGTTATTGTAAAAATTATTATGAAATAGTTTCCACCTATAAGTTTATATGGTAAAATTAAAGCATTAAAAGTTAATAGTCCAGTTACAGTTACTCTGTACCAGTGATTATTAGTGGTGATAACAAGCATTTTACTACATAAACATCAATTACAATAAAGGCTTTCTATACTGATTTTTATCTGTTATAGCGCATGAAGTTTGTACAATCAAATAGGAAGTAATGTTTAATATCGATTTCTTAAATTATGTCGTGACTTCCCTGTTATTGTATATCGATGTCATTAAAATCAACAAACAAAAATTACAACCTTCAGATCTAAATTTGAGTATAGAAATCAAATTAAGAACTACATGAATTGGGCTGTTTTTGTAATTGAAGAAAGGAATGAATAAAGTGAATTGAAAATTAGAGAAGCTATGCAAGACTATTATATCCTTTACAACCCATTGTGCGTCCTACATGGGCCTTTTTTATATAAAATGTGATGTCCACCTGCTTACGGCGTTACGATATACGGACGTTGAATGGGAGATTGCGAGAATCACGTACATTTTTGATACTGAGTACAGAATTCTAAAAATTTTAAAAAAATTTGGACGTCACTTGAATTCCACTTTGAACGCCGTGTGGTACCTATCGGGCTGAATAGAATAGTACCACCCTCATTTCTTACCGAGGTGTCGTAAGAGGCGACTAAGGTAAGTCGAACCCGCTGTGTGGTATCCGGCTGAGTAGAATAGATCAACCTCATTTCTTACCGAGGTGTCGTAAAATACTAGGTAAGTTGACGTCAGACAGGCGGCCGGTCGTAAAATACGTAGCCAAATCATGTGACAACATGTTTGTAACATGTTGTGCCGACCCCACTTAGAGTGGGATAAGGGTAGAACGATGCAATTTGTCACAGCTAAAAAAAGGAGCGCCATTGCTGTTTGCATATTCTCACTAATTAAACACAATCTCAAATATTCAACTACCTATTATTCACAACTAGAAAAAACCCTTAATTCCAGTAGCACTGTTGATTTCAGTATGACGGTACAGTGAGCCACTCAACTTTTTCTATTGTCCAATAGTTGCGCAGTCATTGTTATTGGGCACCAGTAGCGATTGTTCGGACTCTTTGTCTAATGTCTCGGCTGCAGCTATTAGAGGCACGTTATTGTTTTAAATTGTTTTCTAATGGGATAGAAAATAAACATTTTATTACCCGTCTTAATGCTCTTTTCAATGAAAAAAGTTAATGCAATAACTTCTGTGAGAGAAGTTTAAGTAAAAAGTGTTAAATATGAATTCATTTCTTACTGAGGTGTCGTAAATGGCGACTTAAGTAAGTTGACCCGCCGTGTGGTATCCGTCTTAGTAGAATAGATCAATCTCATTTCTTACCGACGTGTCGTAAAAGGCGACTAAAATAAGTTGATCCGCAATTTGGTATTTGGCTGAGTAGAACAAACCACCCTCATTTCTTACTGAGGTATTGTGAAATACTACTAAGGTAGGTTGACATATCGTGCCGATCCCACTTAGAGTGGAATAAGGGCAGGTGAACGATAAACCACTATACTAGGAAATGTCTATATGTATTAAGAATTAACATATAATCATGTAAGTGTGGTATCCGCTGAATAGAATAGTACCACCCTCTTTTCTTACCGAGGTGTCGTAAAAGGCGACTAAGGTAAGACGACCCGCCGTGTGGTATCCGGCTGAGTAGAATAGACCAACCTCATTTCTTACCGAGGTGTCGTAAAAGGCGACTAAGGTAAGTTGACCCACCGTGTGGTATCCGGTTTAGTAGAATAGACCACCCTCTCTTACCGAGGTGTCGTAAAATATGACTAAGGTAAGTTGATGTCAGGCAGGCGGCCGGTCATAAAAACGCAGCCAAATCATATGACAACATATTTATAACATGTTGTGCCGACCCCACTTAGAGTGGGATAAGGAGGATGATGATATAATCATGTAATATCAGCAGGCGGCTGTAAAATACGTAGCTAAATCATGTGACAACATGTTTATCACATGTTGTGCCGATCCCACTTAGAGTGGGTTAAGTGGCAGGAGGATTATGATGCTATATATATATAGTCATGTAATATTAGTTTAAAATTTACAAATAGAAATACAACATACGAGAAGACTATTTATATACAGCATGAATAAAGTCTCACGTAATATTCATTAAAAAAAACATAGACGTGTTAGTTAAATGAAAATTTGAACATTACTTATCAGATTGGTCGATGTAAACGAGTATTTATTCTCGCGTTGTAGATAAGAGCCGCCGGACCTTGGCCGCAAGGCTGCGGTGTTTTTAATTCCGTAAGGTTATTTGAAAGCGAGCCGCGTTCAAGTGATGCTTTTTATTGGTTAATTATTTTTATTGCCTGTTATAATCGTTAAATTAAATTCGAAAGGAACCTTTTTGACACGCTTTATTTCCTTCTTTTTTTATTCCAGTCATTGTATTTAGATTCTCGTTGGAATTTGCATTGGTAATATTAATTCACGTGATAAGAAAAGAGTTGCCAACTTCCAATAATGTTATTTCTTAAACTATTTTAAAGGACATCACAATCAAGCCATAGCCACCTAATAATGCCTAATTAATCCATTTATAAGTCTGGAGACAAATCCAAGTGCGAAAATTATAGACCAATTAGTATCCTCTCCTGCTTTGCCAAGTTATTAGAATCTATAGTTTATGACACTCTTTATCATCATGTGACACCCTTCCTATCACCTAAACAGCACGGTTTTATTAAGCATAGGTCTGCTACTAGCAATCTCTTAGAGTGTATGAACTACCTATGTAACGCTTTTGATAAAAGAATTCAGGTTGACACTATTTATACAGACTTTGCAAAAGCGTTTGATAAAGTAGATCATAAAATTCTCTCTCGTAAACTCGCTAACTTTGGTATCCATGGCAATCTGCTTCGGTGGTTGGAGTCATATCTAAGTCGGAGAAGTCAACTAGTGGCTGTAAAAGGCATGTTATCCAAACCATACATCGCTACTTCCGGTGTGCCACAGGGTTCACACCTAGGTCCCCTTCTATTTATATGTTTCATAAATGATTTAATTGATCGTCTTCTATCTCCCTGCCTGCTATACGCTGATGACCTGAAAGTTTTCTCTGTGATCGCAAAAGTTGATGACTGTGTGGTTTTACAAAATGACATATCAACTATTGCAAAATGGTGCGTTGAGAATTGTATGGTACTTAATGTTGACAAATGTCGCGTAATCTCATTTTCCCGGAAAGTAAACTCTATCAGTTTTGGCTATAAACTCTATAACACTCTTCTTGAACATGTGACGATAATTAAGGACTTAGGCATACTTTTTGATAATAAGCTTACTTTCCGTGAACACTATGATACCATTATAAAGAAGAGCAACAATATGTTAGGCTTCATATGTAGATCCACACTTAAGTTTAGAAAATCTAATAGCATATTGTTGCTTTATTATGCTTATGTGAGGAGCGTCGTAGAATATAATTCCGTTATCTGGTCACCTTATTATAAAATCCATATTACTCGAATCGAGAGAGTGCAAAAAAAGTTCCTCAAAATAATTAATTATAGATATGGTGTTCCGCGCTTATACAATAGTTATCAAAAAAGGTTAAAAAAATTTCAGCTACATACGCTTGAATTGCGACGTAAACAACACAGCCTTGTCAATCTTTACAAAATTATTCATTCAACACTTGATTCATCCGTATTGCTTTCCCTAATTAACTTTAATACACGTATTAACTCGCGCAAACCGCACAATAATCCCTTCAAGTACCCTGTTCTTTCCAATAATATATCTTTTAACAATCCGATTATTAGAATGTGTCGCTATTACAAAGATTCTGTTATTAACAATTCTTCTCTGGACGTATTCGATATCAATTATAATAATTTTAAAGCTCACCTAAAAATAGTTTCTGTTTAATTTATGTGTATATGTATATATATATATATATATATATATATATATATATATATATATATATATATATATATATATATATATATATATATATATATATATATATATATATATGTGTGTGTATATATATATATATATATATATATATATATATATATATATATATATATAATTCTTACATTATTTAGTTTTTTGTTTTATATAGTTTTAATATTTCAACTTGATCCCCAAATTTTAGTAACTCATGATGTGTACACATATTTTTGGATTACTGTCTAGTCTTAAGTTTATATATATTAATGTTTTTACCTTGTACTTCTCCGACAGGACTCTGTTTTGTGTACCCTTTAAATAAATAAATAAATAAATAATAAACAAACTTATACACAGTGTGGTATGCGGCTGAGTAGAATAGACCAACCTCATTTCTTACCGAGGTGTCTTAAAAGATAAGGTAAGTTGACCCACTGTGTGGTATCCGGTTTAGTAAAATAGACCAACCTCTTTCTTGGCGAGGTGTCGTAAAATACGACAAAGGTAAGTTGACGTCAGGCAGGCGGCCGATCGTAAAAACTCAGCCAAATCATGTGACAGCGTGTTTATAACATGTGCCGACCCCGCTTAGATTGGGATAGGAGCAGGAGGATGATGATGATGATGATAATAAGCAATCTTATATTAGCCTAAACTTATAAATTAACTTACCTATATTTAAGAACAGGTCCAGTGACTTATTCTTATTCTTTCTTGTCAACTTTTTATTTGAATTTGAATTTAAATTTAACCTATTCGTTCGCGTGAGCGTAACGCCAAACTGTATAGCGCTGGAACATTGGTCACTAGATGTCGCTGTTGTAGCGACATTTGGCGTTACGCTAACGCGAACGAGTAGATTAAAAACTCTCACTACGCACAATTGTCACTAAAGTACATTTACTTAAAAGTTTTAGGCTTGAATTCACGTGATGATAAAGCCTCTGCTCGTGGGCTTCAGCGTAGTTTTTCATAACTCTATACAACCATAAATGAATCCAATTAATATTTTTTATTTATTTTTTTATAATATTATATATATTAATTACAAATTAAAATTTTACACCTTGGAACTCGAGCTCGAATGTTGACATTGACGGTATATCATAAATATTTATAATTCACCTGTAATGCCGCTTGAGCAATACAAAAACATTGAAGGTGAGATCTTTACAATATACATTTATAATTTATTTCATATACCGAGTTAGTACACAAAATAGCTATGGTAGCCCAGCGGTAACACCGTGTGACTCTTTCGAAGAGGTCACGAATTCAAACCCGGGACGACACCAATGAGTTTTTCCGTTAAAACTTATGTGTCTATTTGATAATTGCAATTTATCACACGCTTTTCGATGAAGGAAAACATCGTGAGGAAACCTGCATGTCTCTAGAGAATTCTGGAGATATGTCTAACTTACCAATTCGCATTGGAGCAGCGTGGTAGGTTTTAGCTCCAATCCTTCTCTCCAAAAATGGAGAGAAGAGGCCTATTCTCAGCAGTGGGATAGTAACAGGCCGCTACTTGCTTACACAAAATAGTTTTAAATTAAAGTTTATTTAATCAATATAAATGTATATACCTAATTTAAATTTGCAATTTATCTCACGCTTTGCGGTGTAGGAAAATAGTGAGGGCATCTGCATATTTCGGAAGATTTCCTGGGATACGAAATGGAGTGTGGGTTTAAGTTTTTCAACCCTTTTCTCCAAATAAAGAGGAGTGGGTATACCAGTTAAAATGTAAAATGTGTCAATCCACATGGAATCTTGCATTACAAATAGACGATTACTCGTAATACTCTTTCATAAGTATATTACACTAGGAATCGCCAGCGGCTCTGCCCGCGTGGAAAGATTAAAACCGTAATATAATATTTTGATAACCAAAAAAATGGTTTATGTAGGCTAACCTTAAAAGCTAGACATATGCTGTTGCGGACTTTCGTTTAGAACTGTTAGAGGGGAACAATTTTGTAATACATGATTTTTGAAAAACTTTCACCGTTTACTAATCGCACGCAAGGGAAGCTTTAAATTTTGCCGTTTTCCTAATATTTTTTATTGCTGCTAATCTCTTATTCATCTCAGTGTGATGTTATATAGCCTTCCTCGATAAATGGACTATCTTACACTCAAAGAATTTTTCAAATCGGTTCAGTAGTTCCTCAGATTAGCGCGTTCAATCTATCAAACAAACACCCTTCAGCTTTATATATTAGTATGGATATAGATTAGTATTAGAACAAAAAAAACAAGTATAGAAGAAGAATTTTAAGGACGTAGTATCGTATAATTTTCTAACACAATCTTTTGTGATGCATTATAACAAGAATAGGTAACCAATGAGCTTTCAATAGTTCTATGTAATAGAGAAGAGTATGAGTGTCAGCAGGAGACTGAAATTATTTCGGAAACGACCCTACAACTTCATTTATTCATGAAGACTACTATTCATCATTCATTTATTAAGAAGCGTTAACTGCCCTTTCTTAAACCTACTTTGTAACTTCTATTTACAATAATTACATTTAAAAGAAATGAGCACTTGAAGTAAATAAGGCACTAAGTACCTAAAAATTCGAACTTAGTATGCAATTTGGTTCTAAAAGGCTTTTAAAATCAAATTGCATACTTAGTTCGAATTTTAATTTTTTTTTAGTGCCTTATTTACTTCGAGTGTTCAAATGTTAAATACCTCATGTAAGTTATTACAAGTTAGTGTTATTCGAAACTTCGTTCATGCCAACTTAAGTGTGTAAACATCCTCAATAATACAATATGATGTCCCTTTATCCGCAAGAAAAACGGTTTTAGTTCCGATATGTTACCACGCTATTTACGCTTTAATTGTGCCAAATCAATATTGGTCCAGCGGATAAGCTTTGAAAGCGTAAGAGACAGACAGATAAACTTTCGCATATATAATATTAATCATCATCCTCCTGCCCTTATCCCACTCTAAGTTGGGTCGGCAAGATATGTTGTAAAGATGTTGTAACATGATTCGGCCAGGTATTTTACGGCCGACCGCCTGCCTGTCATCAACTTACTTTAGTCGTCTTTTACGAGATCTTGGTAAGAAATGAGGGTGGCCTATTCTACTTAGCCTGAAACCGTCACGGCATGCATAATATTAATCACTACATCCAATATACAACATACAATATACAATCCCTATATCCCTATTTATACTTAAATCTTTAAAACTACGCAACAGATTTTGACGCAGTTTCTTTTAATAGATGGAGTGATTAAAGAGGAGTAGAGAAAGAAATGCTGTAATTTTTGAGGTTTCTAATGTGATGTCGTAAATTATTACATTTTTTCCGCTTACATTGCAAATGCAGGCTGAACTCTAGGAGTTCTTACAAATTAATGTACTAACTACTAACTAAGTATTTGTACACCTTAAAAAGGGCTTCAGAAAACTCCGGAATGGTAAATGTCTGTCTCTAATGGAGTACCCATAACAGTATTTGTTGTCATATTTACTTTTTACGAAAAATAATTCCTTATTATCGAAGCATACAATACAGCATTACTCCTTATTCAATTCAGTACCTTAAATATGTTATTAATTTAATATAGATCAATATGGCCGTTTACAGCATGTAATTTAAATCAACATTTTAGAAGATATTACAGATTTAAAATGCAGGGGCATAGTGGGTTTTGTTTTACTTCAAATTTAATGCGTGCGGACCACGGGCAGTAATGAATAAATTAAAACTACAGGATCGATTTTAATCATTTTTTTCACTGAGTGACATAGGCTATATATTTTATACCCGTGCGAAGCTGGAGCGGGTTGTTAGTATGGATATAATATGCTAAGAGCGACTTAGGTATGTAATATAATTATTTTAAACAAAAAACCTTTTAATATAAAGAAAGAAGGTGAAGTATTAAGGAGTTTGTCGGCGTCTTAAGCATATTATAATTGTACTCTTTATCACGAATTAGATATGCGAATGTGCGACGAGTGCGGCAGAGCGGCAGCTGCGTGCAGCGGAAGCTGATAAGGGCCTCACTGATAACGTAATCAGCGATAGCCGTCACCACGTTCGCGGCCCGTCGTGACACCTGAACTATCACACCATGGAATTTTAAGCTCTATATCCCAAACTACACAACTAATTAAGTTAATAGTAGCTAAGTTATGCATCATCTTCTTGCCCTTATCCCACTCTAAGTGGGGTCGGCACAACGTGTTATGAACATGCTGTAACATGATTTGGCTGCGTTTTTACGACCGGCCGCCTGCCTGACGTCAACTTACCTCTGCCGTATTTTACGACACCTCGGTAAGAAAGAGGGTGGTATATTCTACTAAACCGGATACCATACGGCGGGTCGACTTACCTAAGTCGCCTTTTACGACACCTCGGTAAGAAATGAGGGTGGTACTATTCTATTCATCCGGATACCACACGGCATAGTAGCCAAGTTATACTCTCTCTCTCTCTCCGGCTATGTATCACACAAGATATTTACACAAGGTACTTTGCAGAATCGATTCATGCGGACAGCTACTGGTTGTCTGTGGTACATGCGGAATGTTGCCTTCCATAGAAACCTCGACCTCCCCATCATTGCTCATGTCTTTAAACGCTTTTCGAAGTCATACTTTAAGAAAGTCGAGGTTCACCAGAACCCACTTATAACAGTGGCTTCACTTATATCCTTATTAGGTCTACTCACCGAATATACAGTCGTCCAAAAAGCGTTCTATATGACCCTGACGATCAAATAACGATCGCAAACACACACACACACATATAATACATGCTTACATCATCCATCGTCCAGGTCCTAGTTTTCTGACGTGGGTTGGCCGTGGCTTCTCGCCATACTCCCGACGGCATAATGGCTAATCGTCATACCATCAGCCCTCCACTACACGTCGCCCTAAGCCGTGGTCCGGCCTCACAGGAGGCACCCTTAGGACGACATTCCCCGACGCTAGTAGAGCTTCTGCGCTCTACTCTCCGCATTTTGCAACTTCGACGATGCTTCTGCGCGCGCCCGTCCCACCCGGTGACGCTGTACAAGCCGTTAGGGCTAACAGCATATTGTCAATTCGAAAAAAGGAAAAACATAGAAAAATATATACTCAAGGTACTTGCTTGAAATCGTAAATCATTTTGATAATCTGTTAGTCATTAAAAATGTCGACGTCAATTTCATATATTGAGCACGCTATAGATAATAGGTAAATGTTATAATGACTGTTTGTAAATGATGATGATGAAAGCAAATGAGACAGTATTTATCTCTCTCTTTTTTTAGGTAAGTTCCATTAATAAATATACGAGTTTCATATTCCCTCTCATATAAGTGCCATAATAAATATATGGCACTCTCACTTACGGAACTGCGCATGGTTTCCTTTCTCTAGTATAATATCTCTATGCTTTAAAATGACTAACATGAACTCTTTGCTCTTTGCAAAGAGAGTAAACCAATACAAAGAGTAATTCTAAATTTAAATAAAGAACTATAATACAAGTATTAAGTTACTTACTTTGGGGATGGACGACCGTGTCCCATATATTTATATATAAAGTAGTAAAATTGTTACGGCTTAACAATTTATATCTAGAAAAGATGAATTATTACAGACCAATTTATTGTTTACTCTGCATAGGTCAGACAAGATTTATAACAATTTTCTACTCGATTAGTTTTTCCGCTTCAACAGATTTAATTTTGATGGAGATGTAAGAAACCATTGAGTTACTCGTAAGCAAATAAGGAAAATATGAGCCGGCCTTAAGTAATTGATTACTTAATTTAGAATTCAAAAAACGGAGTAGAGTAAAAAGTAAAGTAGCGGATAAACTTCCTGTTACTATTTACAATCTCTTAAACATTTTCTCGTTAAGGGAAATCTCGTGAGAATACATGCATATTTCTGGAAAATTCTGGGAACAGGTCCAGCGTATGTTACGTAATGTCGGATGTGCTTATAAGCGGCGAAAAGTTTAATCATCACCATTAAGCTATGTGGTGGAGGAGAAATCTGAATGATGATGATGATACGTGTATATATCCTCCTCCTCGCGTCGATATCCTCATTACTAAGGGTCGTGATTCCCCATATGAGAAAGTAATTTTAACTAGCAAATTCTAGCAAGATCATCATTTTTTTCGTTATTTTTGTATTATAATATTCCCCTAAGTAACGTTTAATTCCATAAGAAACTAGCTGGTCTGGTGTCCTTCGTATCGCCTTTTAATTAAATAATATGTCAAAGTTCAATAATTAAAATTAGTTATACGAGTATATATTAGCTAGCTGACCGTGCGAAGGTTCTTTTTCCATATTCTAGGAAATTTCTAGTTGTTTTGCCATATAAATTATTTCTAGAGAATTTCTAATGTCCAATAAACAAAAAAATTGTTTTGGGTAGACAACCCTTATCACTTACGGGTATGAAGATATAGATAAATAGATAGTAGCCGATTCTTAGACCTACTAAATAAAAAAATTTAAAAAATCGGTTAAACCGTTATTAAGTAACGTTGTAATAAAAGAATTTTATATATAAGATTATTATAGACTCTTTTAAGTGTATAGTGTAGTGTTTATAAACTAATGTTGTATGAATGTAGCACAGGCTCAAACACGCACTAACAAGTAACAACATGTCACTTTACGACCACTCTCACCACGGGCTCTCGTGTTACTGTCGTGGTGCATCCTGAGTCCGTGTATGTACCTTTGTGAGTTAGTGTGACTATGTTCATGTATGTATTACATATATGTGTCTTGTATATAAATGTACAAAGTACGTTACATACGTCTCAACCCGCAAACACTACATATACTTATTCAAGAAATGTTGAATTAGTTGCTTCTACCCGTGTCTTTTTCGCAACATCTCGCCGTAGGGGTTGCCTGGAAGAGATTACTAAATACTAATAAGACCATAAACTTACTTTATCGATGTCTGTATTTTATTGAAAATTTTTGTGTACGATAAAGTTTTTATCTATCTAAACATAATGGCTTAGGAAAAGGTACCTATTTTAACTGCTATGTTATTTATACAACGATGGCCGTTTTCCGACGCGCGTACGTTACATCTATTGAAAACATAACTTTGAAGTAAATTAGACCCTTTAAACTAGCTATAAAAAAAAGATTATTAATCGAGATATATTATCCTTTACATTGAACCTAAAAAAATTTATTGAAATCGATTTACCTAATATTTTTGAAGATTAGCGTAAACGAACATCGTAACACGGGATTTTTAGATCTAAAGATTTAACAGGCAACCGTTTTTTAAATAATCGGTCATATCTCCAAATAGGTAATAGTTATAATTATGCTGCACCTGGCTTAATAGTCAGTGAAAATATTTATATTTGACGTAAACTTTTTCATTCAATCCGATTCCCATTAGCATCGGTCACGTACGTTTGTGATCTAAATTTCATCATTTTAGCACTGTAAATCTGTTTTTGGTTAACATTGCGCATTCATTTCGTGTCATAATATTTGAACTAAATAAATTAAGTTTATTGCAATTTAAAAAAAACCTATAGTTAATGTCATTTTGAATCTATTATGTAATGTAATTAACGGCAAAGAGTTTGATGTGTGAGCATTTGGAATAGCTTTTATTTCATGGTCTATTGTACTCAGCCGAATACCACACGGTAGGTCGACGTAACTTAGTCGCCTTATACGACACTGCTCTATTCTTCTCAGTCGGATACCACACGGCGGGTCGACTTACCTTAGTCGCCTTTTACGACGCCTCAGTGAGAAATGAGCTTGGTCTATTTTACTAAGTCGGATACCACACGGCGGCATGACCTACCTATGTCGCCATTTACGACAACTCGGTTTGAAATAAGGGTGGTCTATTCTACTTAGCCGAATACCACATGGCATAGAATAATATTTCATAGAAAAATTGAAAGGTTTTCCAGACATGCGTAGGTACTTATAATTCAACTATGGACGTCGTCATTTCAAGCAACGGACATCCTTTGCTAAACATTGCTGACGCGAAGGAAGAATCAACCGATTATCGTAGTGAAAATGATAACCCGAATTGTCTGACAATATGTTTGGATGTTTGGTATTGGCTAGCTGGAGTCTTTTAGATTCATTTGAGACCTTTAAATCAGTTATATGAGCATTGTATTTAACCCAAACTGGACCGATTTTCGCTACATCTTTATTTGTGCTTTTGATAATTAGTTTATTCTTATCTATCCGTCGCAATGGATGTGGAATGTATTATCTTTTTATCAATGAACGTCAATTTTAGGCCTTTGTTTGAATCCAATGAAATTCTGCTGCTCGATTTCTGCGGGATACATTTATGTTTAGATGAAACAAACTTCGTTTGTGAGACATAATCAATTATGTCTCACTAACTAAATTTGCTACTTACCTACTTGTTTTATGTATATTTGTATTACTGTATCTATAAAATTAGGCATGACTTTGCGGAGATCCATAATACGCAAGTAGTAATAAAATTATTTGCTATAAAGTAAAAAGTATATATATATATATAATGCTAAATGTGGTAGACTATCCGTTTTTATACCCGATATAATTAGATAACGAATCGCAAGGTTTTTCTTTGTGATTTTATCGTCAAGTCTATCTCTTGATGATGCTTCGATTGCGGGGCGAAACGATTGTTGAGTTTGTGATAGTGAACGTGTTTAGTGCTTGTGTATTGTGATGGCGAAGATGGAGATTTGTGAATGTGTTTTTACGAATCCTGCATGTATCGGGTATAAAAACGGATACTCAACTCTACATTTAGCATTATATCTATCTTCTATTTATAACATTGTATAACAAAATAATTTCATTATTACTTTAAAGCTTTTTCTTCAGACTTATCATCTGATGGTACATATTTCGGATTCAGAGATTTAGTTAATAAATAGAGCTTGGCGTAAAACTGCATCATTATTAAAGCGGCTCATAGGCGCTTACAAATTTTTGTAAAACCGTATGTTCCTTATTGATATTTCCATTAATATATTGCGTTTTACCGGTGGAAGGATAAAATAGACTAAGTTTGCATATCCATAGAGCATTCCTCTGTATTTATAATCTACTAATTTGCTTTTAGGTAGCGTGTCGAGAATAACCTATAATTCTTCCTCCAACAGAAAAATGACTTTTGCCAGTTGGTTGGGTTAATTTACTACTTGAATGAATGAAATTGAATAAATACGATATTTAAAGCAAACAGAGTATTCATTTTTTTTATTGTAAATATAATATATAGTTTAACTTATAGAAGTAAGCGTTACTTTGCCGAATTCTATAGAACATAAGTAACTACTGTTTAAAATATAAGAAAAAAAGTTTGACATATTCTCTTAAATAGGGATTGAGAACCTACATATGTTGGATTATAGTAGAATAATCAAATTATTTTGCTATAATCCCAGTTTGTTAATTACTATTATAGCAAAATAAATCGATCTTCTAGTAGTAAGCTGTGGTAGCCCAGCGGTAACACCGTGATACTCTTTCGAGGAGGTCACAGTTTCAAACCCGGGCAGACACTAATAACGTTTGCTGTTAAAACTTATGTGTCTAATTGATAATTGAAATTTATCACACGCTTTTCGGTGAAGGATAACATCGTAAGTAAACCTGTATATTTCTAGAGAATTCTGGAGATTTTTGTAACCTACCAATCCGCATTGGAGCAGCGTGGTAGGTCTTAGCTCCAATTCTTCTCTTCAAAAACGAAGAGAAGAGGCCTATTCTCAGTAGTGGGATAGTAACAGGCCGCTACTTAGGTACTTGCTTATTTTCATTATTTGGATTGTCTTTATTTTACTTAAATAATTATTACTTAATTATTATCGTTATACCCTCATCATTCTCCTACCCTTATCACTCTCTATGTGAGGTCACAATATGTTTTCATTTTCCATTCTCTTCTATCATGCATATCATACTTAACACAATCCATCCATCTTTTTCATTCTCATTTAGGCCTCATTTAGTTATTCCCTGTAATAATATAAAATCCCGTATCATATTGCGGTGCGATGCAGATAAATATGCAGTGGTATTTTAAAACGAAACCGCGGCGAAGTCATTGACTGCCGCCAGATTAGAAACGCGCTTTCTACTAGCGCGCTCCGAGCCTGGTGCGGCGTTGCCAGCTCGCGCGGCAGACCGACTCGGAAAAACTATTGCGTCAACGGGCGATACATTGCCGCATAATGTTTGTTATATGCCTGTTTAATGTATGTATTGACACTCATTTCAGTTGTTGAATAGTCGCGTGTTTTATTAGAGTAACAATATTATTTTATTCCAAGGATAAAAAAAATGCTTAATTAATTATTGTATACATGTTTCTTTGCTATAGAATAGTTACAATTATGTATTAAGTACTTACTAATAGAAAAAACTGTAATAGCCAAACCGTGAGACCGACCGGCATCTGTCGACGGGGAGTCATAGATACAAACCCCACACAGACACAAATGAGTTATTGTATTTAAAACTTATTTGCCTAATTGATACTTGCAATTTATCGCCCTCTTTTCTATGAAGGAAAACATCATTAACAAACCTGCAATATCTATTGAAAATTCCTGGGATACATGTCTACATATCTTCCCGCATTGGAGCAGCGTGGAAGGTCCAACACTTATGTCTTAATAAGAAGAGAGGATGCCTATGCCCAGCAGTGGGATAGTCACCGTTGCATTAGGTACATTACATTAGTAGCCGACTCGGCTACGCTTTTTGCTTTATCTCAGACAGTGACTTCGACTACCCCTCCTAATATATTGGCGTGCGTAAGTTTTAAATCTGCGATAAATATTCATTTAAATTATACGGTGTTAGAGTTCATTATGATAGGCATGAAATGCTTAAGATATGAACCGTATTTAAGTCGGTAAAGTTTAGTACTATATCCATCTAAATAGCCATCAAATACCCCATTTGTTCTCTAAATGTAATCCTTAAAAACAGACATGCAATTCAATACATATAAAGGAGCAATATCCCCACCACACGTTGTATCGTTATATCACTCCCAGACGGTTTTACTTTTCCAAAATTTATTACAAATATTGATTTTGTCATAGTCATATTTCGGAGGTGTCGTAAAAGGAGACTAAGGTAAGTTGTACCACCGTGTGGTATCCGGTTGAGTAGAATAAGGGCAGGAGGATTTATTTTATCTTATTTCAACCAATTTACATAAAACCTTTACATATTAAACACTTTAATTTTCCTCTTTAATCATGCTATCTATTGCTAGAAGCCTAATGAAAAAATGTTTTTTAGTTTTTAAGTTATCGCTTATAGCCAGAGAAACAGACGCCTCGAGACAGTCTTCTTCTAAATTATATACGAGTATTAAGCAAAAGTAAATCCGCGTTAATTTTACCAACGCGAATTACACCAAATAATTCTATCATTAATTTTTTACTATGAAATATGATAGAGTTACGCCTAATTCTGTAAATTAATTTAATTAAGCGTTAAATAAAGTTTAATGCTTTTTGTATATGATTTTAATAGTATAGGTGCTTAAATTTTACACACGGTTAATTTTGTATTGTATTTATTTTATTTGAGTTAGAATAGCTCTCTAGACAACCTCTGTAGGATCATCTCATTGAAAACACGCGTCGCGTAAATTTCGTATATCACCCTGATGTTAAGTTAATTGTTGACAAAAAAACGTATCAGACAAATGTACATGACATTGAATTATGATTGTACCCCGTCCGAATAGCTCTGCATATTAAGCACTAGCGATAGCCAGCGGCTCCGCCCGCCTGGAAACATTAAAACCTTGTGGTATCCCGCTGAATAGAATAGACCAACCTCATTTCTTACCGAGGCGTTTAAAAAATGTTGAGCCGTCCCGCGTAGAGTGGGATAAGGGCAGGAGAATGATGAATGATGAGTATATATTTACTTGCTATCGCCAGCGGCTCAAGATTAAAACCGTAATATAGTCTTTTGATTACCAAAAAAATGGCTAAAGCGGGTTAACCTTAAAAGCTAGACACATGGGTCGTGGACTAATATTTAGGACTTTTAGATGGGAACAATTTTGTTATACATGATTTTCGAATAACTATTACCGTTTACTCAGCGCACGAAAGGAAAATTTAAAGTTTTGCCGTTTTCGGACTACTTTTTATTGCTGCTCCTCTCCTATTCATCTTATCGTGATCGTAATATATAGCCTATAGCTTCCTCGGACTATCATACACTGCATATTTTTTTTAATCGGTTCAGTAGTTTCACTCATATGCACCGCATTTCAAGAAGTTAAGTAAATAATAAATGAAATTGGATCTGAAGTTTCTTTTTGCTTGATTTGTTTATTCTTTTATCAAGACTGCAGATTTAATTTAGTAAATTATACTATGTCCAAACAATAACATTCGAAGAAAAATTACTCTAGTCAGCCGAAAATCACTCGCCATCGATATTTATTTGTTTAATCTTCTCACATTCTTAAACTAACCTGGTTACCATTGAACAAACTTGCTTTATTATAAATGCCATGTGATATTTCCTTTTTTTTTTACAGTCCTACGTCTTATTTATAACAGAAGAATAAATATCTTATAATAAGAATCTTACAATAATAAGAAAAAAAAAACTACGTTACAAGTACATTTCAGTGGTTTTAATATTCTATTCTGAAAAGAGTGACCGCCGAGTTTCTTACTGGTTCTTCTCGACAAGAGCACCTTTCCGAACAAGTAGTAGCTTCATTGTAATTTGACGAATCGAATGTGCTTGTAAAAGCAAATTTGAATAAAGAATTATTTGAATTCATTAATTTCGTTGCTTTAAAGAAATGGCTTAATGAAATTAAATATGAAGTTACGTTAGGCAGGTTATTATCGAACTAAATAAATTATAAAGTTGTGGATTGCCGAATACGGCAAACGGCGGAAGTATGCATCTCTCATCGAGATTTATAAATTTGTGCCGTTTGCAGTCGATACCATAGGGCCATGGAGTCAAAGTGCAAAATTATTTTTATCCGTTTTAACACCTCGGTTAATTGCCTCTTAAGGTGACAAGAGGGCTGGCTCCTTTTTCGCACAAAGAATTAGCTTAACGATTCAGCGCGGAAACGCTGCCAGCAGTCTTGGGACCATTACACGTGGTCATGATTTGTATAATCCTAGCGTGGAGTAGTTTAAGATAGTCATAAAAGTAGTTATTGTGAGTTAATAATAAAGAATAGTTGTGGATAATTATATTTCCAATTTTTACAATCCTTCTTATTGACGTGTACTGCCGTAAAATGAAACCTAGCGACCTCGAAAGTTATTTATGATTTTCGAGTTAAAATCGTGATTGATTTCATGATTTCGTTGACATGGTATAAAATTACACAATATGTCTATTGTCTAATACAGTTCGAGTAATTCGCTTGACCAAAGACAGCAAGATTTTTTAAAGTGATTACTTTCAAGCACTTTTAGGTAATGTTACAATGCGCATTACAGCAGCGTCTAAGTCCAGATTCTTCTCTGCTTTGGAGAGAAGAAGCATTTATCCCGTGTAGTAATAGACTGGTACTAATCTTTTAAAATTATTAATAAGTACCTACATAACATTATTATTGCTGATATCGTAGCAAAACTTTGTAATTGTGATTTCTTTCGTTAGTATATTTATACTTACAACTTTTATTTTTAAAGATTATTAAAGTGGTTGTGTGTTGTGTTTAAACTAAAAATTTATTCATATTTCAACATTATCGTCAACACTACGAGTAAATGAGTCTCAAGTTACCACCTAAATAATCACATTACGTATTCACGAATTATCTTGCCTAGTTCTAATACCTTCATGATTAATTAACAGGGATCACGAATAATCCTCTACTTCCAGATTAAGCCCTCGTGTTATTCGAATCGAACCAACCTATACATAGCCACCTGGATGGTCACATAGAAATCCTTTCTATGACAAAAAGGTCTGATAAAGCTTAGGACTAAATTAATATGGACCCTACAACCAACACTCAAAGTACATTTTATTATTCCCTCGGAAAAATAGAACTCTGTCGCCCTAAGCGTGCGTCAGTATTCTGTTAGTATACAATAAATATTCGGCGCCAGTTGTGTCAGAAGTACACACATATACATAGCAGTGAACAGAGCTGTTGCTTGCCCGGAGCGGCAACGTCGCTTCGCTTGACGACGGATTCCAAGCTAACTTCAATTTACAAAGATTAGTTTGATAGAGTTCTTATATTATGGTGTTAATTAAAAATAAACATTATTTTAAGGAAGTTAAAGCATATATTTGTTTAAAATTAGATAATTAGAACTCTGTAATATAGCTGAGTTTGAAAGTCGTCGTGAGGGTAGCGGGACGCGTGGCGTTGTCGACGCATTGTGTTCGTTTTTTATAAGCATAATAGAATCGATGTCAGTTGGCAGATTTTTTATTTTACCGTTTTTTGGCCTTGTTAGATAGATGCGAATTAGATGAACAAGAATACGGAGAGACAGATAAAAGACGTTATAGTATTATTGTGATGAAACCCTTTACAAAATATATCGTCTGTTCCAAGTTTTTCATGCACACGAAAAAAATACCAAGTTATAAAAATTGAAAATGTTTAATGGCGAAATAATAAGTAGATAAATATTTTTCATTATTATTACAATAATCGTTATCATTAATTAATAGAATATAATAAATACAAAATTTTATTACACATTATATACATTATTAGGTAAGTTATTAAGCATTAAACTCTCATTAAAAATTTGATTGACCTTAAAGGTCAATCAAATTTCAAGTAAAAAGGGATTTAGGAAAAACCCTCCATTTTGGAGAATTCTAGTCAAGTGAAATAAACAGAACATTATAAACTTACTAAATACAGTCAAAATATTTGATTAAATAAAGTCAAATTCGAAATTCAATTTTAGAGTGTTACACCGCTTTTATTCAGATGCTTTCTATGATCAATTTTTTCGATGATTTTGCGATTGTCTAATTGAAAACTAATATTAACATGCTATTCAACGCTAATGTACTTAATAAATTTTTTAACTTAACTTCTACCATAATGAGGACTACAAGAGTTAAACTAATCACTAGTTGTTAAAGAATTCCAATCTCATTTCTAGTACGGCACGAATCATTTTCAACCTAATTTCAATTTCAACCTCTTTCTTCTCATAATACCGGGGAATCGCTTTTTTCACTAACTATTTATTTTTGCCGACAATATCACCACATCCGCAGAATAAATTTACATGTTCTATGTATAAGATAAAGAACATGTAACTTTATTCTTCGGATGGGACGATATATTCGTTAGCAATGACTTTAGAAAACCTAAAAACCTAAAACATTGCCCGACGGCCTCAACAGTGTACTCAAAAATTATGTTTAAATTACATGTTCTGCTCTACCAAGCCATGCAGAAATTGTGCATGTGCATCTATGCTTCTATTCTGGGCATCTATGCTTACTATAAAACAATAAAACACTGTACTTCACTATAAAACAAACATCTCCAAAGCTATCTTGTATGTATGTGATCGATTTTCTCAAAATCTATTTAATAGATATTTGTACGGTTTTTACTAAAAGATGCAATTCTCGGGGAAGGTTTAGATTAGTAGTACATTCTCTGTAATAGCTAAACCAATTTTCATGGGACTTTCACTGGAAGATAGAGGAAGTTGTAGAGCAGGATGCTTTTCATGCTAATATTCCCGCGGAGTCAACATTTACGCGGGAAAAACTTTTTACACACAGGTTTCCACGCGGGTGACGTCGCAGGCACAGCTAGTGTATACATAAGACAATTAGACCAAGTAGGGGCCTTAATTTAAGAAAGAGGTAGGTAACTGAATTAAGCTTGGATTGGCAGTGTTTCGGAAGTTAAGCGAGATCTTTCGACAAAATCAACAGTGACTAAAGACGCCTTAAAGGGGACTTTTTGAATATTATATTTTTATGTTGAAGTAATGAAATTAAAATCAATCGGAGTAACAAATTATATACTTTAACTATATCAACAGGCATAGATATAATATAGGCATAGTTGGCTGCGGTTTATATCCAAGCATCACTCTTGGCGGTAGGTAATCCACAATAGAGCGGCACGGCTGACGTCTCACTTTGGCGGTACGAAAACGATACTATAGCATGGTTTTGGCTTTGACTTGACTGACCGTTATAGCGTTTAACTGTCGTGGCTTAGCTTTGTTTGTCTTGGTTGGGTTGGGTTAAAGCGTAAACATGGTGGGCAGGGATGGCCTCCTTCTGTTCTACGGAACTATTGTTCTGTATCCAATCTGTTGCTGGTGAGTCCAAGTGTTAGCGACTTGCCAAACCCATAACCGCACTGTAGGTCACAGATTAAAATATCATTCTTATCATCTGGATGCGTGGCGATCCACTACAGTGCGGTTTTCAAATAATTTCATTCCGCGCACCGCAGTTTTATGGAACGATTTCCCATGGCAGCGTTTCCGGATCGGTACAACATAAGCACCTTCAAAAGGCGTATTTTCAACATATTCGCTCCGCGAGAGGTCGCGCTCGGCGGTGGTTACTTGAGGTGAACCGCATGCTGTTTTGCCATCCTATAAGAAAAGACGTAGCTTGAAATGTATAATAATAAGGAGCTGGTCATGGAATAGCACATTGAGCCGCAAAATTGCAGTGGTGGGTATTGAACGAAAACCCGTTAGATCTATGAGTCCCAAGGTTTTTGGAATTGTAATTCCGGTCGCTAAACTTTTACTTTTCGCACTCTATTGAGAGTGTGAAAAGGTTGTTACTAGCCAAACATTTAGAAAAAGATCATGTGGAATACAATTACCTATCATCAGTCTCCTGCTCTTAACCCACTATTTTTTATAGATAGGAAAGAACCCCTTATGTCGGTCTCGCACCGACACAAGGTTACACATTGTCTTCATCCCCGCCAGCAGCAACTCTGAACCCCAGAATGCCTCTAGTTTCTCTAGTTTGAGGCCTCTCTAAAAGTCGTCTCTCCCTACGCTGGACGATGCATCGGGAGCACCAGACGCATCGACCGCCTCGGGGACCTTTTAAGGTGGGCATCCTATAAACCCCGTTCCGAATGCCCGGAAGGTCCCTCTAAGGGCGGTACGCGATGCTCAGCTCTTATACCACTCTAAGTTGAGTCGGCGTGACTTGTTTTAAACACGTTGTTAAATGTTTTGGCTATATATTTTACCGGCCGCCTGCCTGATGTCAATTTACCTTAGTCGCCTTTTACAACACCTGGGTAGGAAATGGGAGTGGTCTATTCTTGTCAACCGAATACCTTACGGCTTAATGATGACGATTAAACTATTCACATTACGTATATACTCTGGACTTTTTCCAGAGATATGCACGTATTCTCACGAGATTTCCCTAAGATTCCCCAAGAAAGAGGATGATCTATTCTACTCAGCCCGATACAACATGGCGGAATAAATGACCTATATCTACTATATCCCTATACCTATATCATACCATTGGCTTAAAGCAGAGCGATAGAGACGAAATGAATAAGAAAACATTACAACATTAAGAAAAAGAATATTACCCTTTTACAAAATCGTGACTATGAATAATTGAAATAGTTTTTTATTGCAATAAAATACCTTTACTTCATCGCAATACAAAATCAGTCTTTGTTATCTGTGGCCTTGAAACTTATTATTTATAAGTCGCTATCAAGTCGATTGTTATCACGATTCGGTTGGTCGTACATAAAAATTATACCTATATAGAAAATGAAACAATCTATCTATCTGTAATGTTCTTATAGTAATTGTAAGCTGGATCCAAATTGCATGAAACTAAAGTGACTGACAGGCCGATTTGCAGATGATGTATAAGAGGACATGAGGCGCCTTTAATAAATAACATAGAAGCCACGCTTTACGGATCTTTTATAGCCATGTCGAGCTTAGAATATCGCCCGGCGTCAATTTACCTTTGTCGTATTTTACTACACCTCGGTGAGAAATGCGGGTGGTCTATTCTACTCAGCCAGATAGCACACGGCATACACTTCATCTTGTATACTAGAGATAAATCCACGAAAACAAATTTTCTGATAATACTCTTTGGATTACAATGGTTATTAACGATTCTAAAATTACTTAGGTACTTGTAGCGCAAAGTTACAAATTTGTTTCTCTCTAAGAACAGTGATGGCAAAAATTTATAGGATCATACATATTTTTAGCCGCGTTCAATTCCTTTGATGTAACTTATATCGAAATACCACCATAAGCATTTTCTGCGAAAGGTTAATTACAACTCAAACTCGATAAGAAGCAGAAAATTCCAAAGTTCTTTTCTTAGAAATGTTAATTTTGCTTTTATATGGATATTCAAAATTCCATTTTTGTCGGTAGAGCTGAAATACTTTGATAATTAAGATCGCTTGCCTTGTATTTTTTGGTGTGACCAAATTTTAATAATTAATGAATCTAAATATAAATAGATGTAGAACCAAAATAGATCTGGACGAGGCGGGAAAGCTGCTTGAGCGTATCGTAGCTTCCCGCATAGTCCAGCACCTCCAGGAGGTAGGGCCTGATCTCAGTCTCCTCCAGTGCGGATTTCGCCGGGGTAAGTCCACCCTCGACTGTATCGAGGGTGTGAGAGTCCTGGCGGAGGAGGCGACAGCCGAGCGCGAGGTGGTGTTGGCAGTGTCATTGGATATTGCCAATGCATTCAATACCTTGCCTTGGAGCGTGATCAAGGAGGCCCTACGCTTCCACTGTATTCCCTTGTACCTGCAGCGCGTTGTCGGCGATTATCTTGCTGACCGCGCTGTTCGGTACCCGATAGCTGGGGGTAGGTGGAAGGAGCGGAGGATGTCGTGCGGTGTTCCACAGGGGTCGGTTGTAGGCCCCCTCCTTTGGAACATCGGCTACGACTGGGTGCTGCGTGGGCAAATGCTCCCGGGAGTTCGTCTGTTCTGTTACGCAGACGACACTCTCGTGACTGCCCGCGCGAGCACCCACCGGGAGGCCCGTTTACTGGCGACCGCGGCCACAGCTCACGTCGTGGCCCGGATTCGTCGGTTAGGTCTAAGGGTGGCCTTGGAGAAATCCGAGGCCGTTTGTTTCCACAGGCCTCGGATGGCACCCCCAGTGGGCTCCCGGCTGATGGTGGGCGGGACGTCTGTCGGAATCTCAGGTACTTTACAGTACCTGGGATTAACTTTCGACAGCCAATGGACGTTTGAGGCCCACTTCCGGCGGCTCGCCCCAAGATTGAAGGCGACCGCCGGAGCCCTGAGCAGGCTCCTCCCGAATGTGGGGGGGCCGAATGCAGGCTGCCGGCACCTTTACGCTGGAGTGGTCCGGTCAATGGCCCTGTACGGCGCTCCCGTATGGACGGAGCGGCTGACTGCCAAATCCCTGCCCCTTTTGCGTGGGACGCAGAAGATTTTGGCAGTCTGACTTGTGCGGGGCTACCGGACTATCTCCGGCGAGGTGGCCTGCGCCTTGGCCGGGTCCCCTCCACGGGATCTAGAGGCCAAGGTGCTTGCTCAGGCCTACCGCCACAAAGTTGAAGCCCGTTCATCGGGGGAAAACTCTGCGGTGGTTGTAGTGGATTGGCGGCGTGAAGCTCAGCAGGAGCTCCTCCGCCAATGGGGGTGGCGGCTGGAATCGCCCAGTGCTGGATTCTGGACGATTTCAGCTATCCAGCCCATACTCCAGGGCTGGGTCGCCAGGAGGCATGGGGTCCTCACCTTCCGCCTGACACAGGTGCTTTCCGGACATGGTTGTTTCGGGAGGAATCTGTGGCGGATGGCCCGGTGCGAACCGACCGGTGAGTCTAGTAAAATGTACTTACTTTAATAATTGTTCAATTGTTCAATAAAATATCCCTGGGAGTCAGGTAGAAATATTGAATCAAGGTATCAGAATATATTAGTCGATTAGCGTATCAAATGTTCATAGAACTTAGCCATGAGATGGTTTCCTAAAACAACTTGTTCGTATTATATACAACTCTTTTAGTCAATTTCACTGCAACAAATATGACCACCTCTAATCTATTTTTAAAAGATCATTAAAATGTGTATTGTATTGCTGAGTAGAATCATTATGTATTTTGAATATTATAGTTTGTGTAATATGTCTGTGTATTAGCGTGTACTTATTTGTATGTATGTTTGTTATAATACACCACCTACCTACATTTATATTAGAACTTTCCTAATCCAAAGGTTGTCTGGAAGAAATCGCTATGTAGCGATAAGACCGCCTATTGTACTTTAAAATATTTACTTTAAGTGATTGTATTGTGTATACTATAACTTTGTGGTGTACAATAAAGTATATAAATAAAAATAAATAAAAATAAAAAATCCACAAAAAGTACTGCATACTTTAATGGAATCTGTTGATCAGTTGGTGCTAAAACATAATACAATGCCGCTCAGTGTTCTTTATGGTAATTCTGCTAAATATAGATTAAGGAAGATTATATTGCCGGCGTATTATAATCCATAATTAGTTATTGTCTAATTTGTTGTTCTTTATCATAAACCTTGAAATTAACGGCATGGAAAAACAATGAATAAATATTAAATAGCGACATAGAAAACACATTTTATGTTCAAAAGTCAATCGTGGTTGGCGTGTCGTAAAACGTTCACAATAGCTCGTAAAAATGGTTTACTGCGATTGCTGCCAGCAGAAAAACTACTAACGTAACTGTTTGCCAACTCGAAAGTAAGTCGAAACTGAATAAGTTAACTAAATATCTCAATAGTCATAGAATAGAAAATACGTCCTAAATTTTTTTTTGAGATATTTTATTCAACTAAATGGATAATTAGTGGCAACTTTTAATGATACTGGCTCAGTATTTGTGCGTACTTCTTGTTCTTCTTTGTCAATCGATAGACGTCCACTGCTGGACAAAGGTCTCTTCATGGGATCTCCACAACACACGATCACGTGCCGCTTGGACCCAGCAGCGGCTTCCTCGTGGGGGTCTACCGACACTGCAGGTGTCCGGTGCGGGGTCGCCATTCCAACACCTTCAGACCCACAACGCTCATCTCCGCGGTTCTCCGCGTTATGTGCTTCGTCCATGGCCACAGCTTCGCGGCAATCTGAGCTATATCAGTGACTCTGGTTCTTCTACAGATCTCCTCATTTCTGATTTGATCACGACGAGATACTCCGAGCATAGCTAGTAGCTCTATCGCCCGCTAAGCGACTCTGAGCCGTCTTATGAGGTCCATAGATGTGTATCCATATATACATCGAATCGATAGAATGCATCAATGATTTTTAGACGTTGTATGATACGATCAGACTACGTTCCTTTTGCTAACTGCAGCACTGTCAACATTGTCAAATGGTTGGTCAAATGACATCTTTCTTCACGTAATCTTCATCGCCTTGCTAGATCCGAAAATATAAGCTACAATGACCAGTAAAACTGAAGGACTGAGATATTTGTGTCACTGTTTTCAACGACGCGCGAACTCCCCCCAATTTTCGAATAGGACTCGTTCAAGGGGCGTTTCTAAACGTAAAAGTAACGTTCCTTCCTTCTTTAAATTCCTTCAATTAGAACAGAAAATTACCTTCGATAATCTGAAGCCAATACGCACAAGATCAAGATAAAATGATTTTATATATATATTTTATATAAGGTGCCGAAAAAAGATGGTAGCTCTTTAGCTTTAAGCGTCAAAGTTTTTCATTAAATTATTATACGGAACGTTATAAGACCCCTTAAGATACATATTATTAATACATTTATGGCTGGCAAAATTATAATCTATCTCGTCTGTCGATTGGATTTTTAGTTCATTAGTAAGGGTAACGTTGACCACCCGCTGAAGAAAATATGGCCGAGGAACAATGAAGGCTTAAGTAATAGAAAATGAAGAACTGCCTCGTAAACCTCACCGCTTAATAATCCTTAATTAACTCTGTACCGAATGTTATTTAAGTGACAAAGAATTATGTACATTTGACTGATGATGATTTATCTTGAAATTGATTTACGTTTCACTTAAATTTGATTATTTTAATAAAAATTAATGGTAGAAATAGAGTTTATTCTAATTTATTTCATAAATGCATTTGCTATAGAATCACGAAGTTTCATTAAAGAATTTATGGTAATATCCATAAGCTAAGATCTAAGTTTTTTTCGTAGATTTAGTACGTCGTTAGTTCGTTCGTTTTCGTAGATTTGAACTCCTCGTTAGGTTTGAGGGATCCACTAGACAAAAGCGGCACAAGATGACATGAAATACCTTGAAGAGACTATATCAAGCAGAAGGCCATTGGTTAATAAATAAGGAAGAAGAGTATATTGTTGATTCTTACAGAACTTACTTCATTAGCTAATTAGGCGGGATAGTTAAAACTATTGTCAACTTAGGGTCTGTTCCACAAGTTAGCTTATTCGGAACATATCTGACTTATATCTCGGAATTTTGCGTTTCACAGGTTTCCGATAGGCTTATTCAGCACTTAAAGTCCCTAAAAAGTTAACAGGTAAAGGCTGTTATTTTGTTTATTAGCTGGATAGGAAATACCTATTTCAAAATGGTCACGATTTTTTTGCTAAAATTTTAGTCTCTTTTTAGAGACATTTATCTGCTACTTAGTTTCTTAGTCGGTTAACTATCCGACACTTCATCAGTAACTTGTGCCCTTGTAATTTGTTCAGTGTCAGACTAAGCCTCGGTTAAGGGTAATATATCTAAGAGGTATGAAGTATAATTGTGAGTATTCTAGTGTTTGGGAATTTGCCAGCAATTCAAGAGAGAATGACGTCAGGAAACAGGGACTTTGACTTCGTCCAAAAATGGGCGATGTAATGTTATTTATGTTAGCATTTGTTATTTGATCGTCTTAAAATACCACAGTGATATATTAAGAATTATGCCACTCTAAGTGGGGTCGGCACAAGTAAAACGTTGTTACGTGATTTGGCTAGTTTATGACCGGCCGCCTGCTTTACGTCAACTTACCTTAGTCGTATTTTACATCATGGTAAGAATGTGAGTGGTCTATTCTACTTAACCGTATACCACATGGTGGATCAACCTACTTTAGACGCCTTTTACGACATCTCGGTAAGAAATGAGAGTGGTCTTTCTAAACAGCCGAATCCCATACGGCGGGTCGAATTATCTTTTTCGCCTTTTACGACACCTTGGTAAGTAATTAGGGTGGTCTATTCTCTTCAGCCGGATACCACACGGTGTGATATATTCTAGTTAGAGTGAACATATAATAACAAATAGTTAGGTAAATATCTACATTAGATGCGTCATAAATGTAGATAAGCTGTACATAAAACGTGTCTCTGATAACCCATGTCATATATAAAGATTACTGCTGACAAGATTGTAAAATCGTAACTATTTTGTGTTGTTAAATAAAAATATATTAATAAACACCCAATGAATGGAAGTTGCGATGGACTAATATAAGTACTCTATGGTACAGGCTAAACCAAGAAAGATAACTTAGGTTTAAACGTTTTTTAAAAGCTTCGATAGCTATCCTTTTAAAACTTGTATTAGTAACTATTGTATTAACAACTATTTACAATAGACAGTGTTTTACGCTTGAGGACAATATCGTGAGGCAACATTTGTGATTAGCCTATGCAAATTACAAAAGTTATAATATAGTTATTTTGCTATAATCCGCGTTTGTTAAGAAAATTCATGTAATGCTTTTGTTTGTAATTGTTGTTTTGTATTTTTGTTTTTATTAATGCAATAAGAGATTACAAACAAACAAACAATGCTAACTAAGTGTGGGAAGCAAAGCCGTTCTCATACCTATTTTCTTCTCTTCCAAATTTTCTTTTAAGTTCTGTACTAAATTTAAGGCATATCTAAGAGCTTCGTAGAATACAATAACGTCCAAAATTTTAATAATTCTTTCATTATGACAAGTCATATATATGAAAAATATCTTAATCTATCTATCCTGGAAAACCGTATAAAAATCTGTTTAGGAGATTTTAATTTCAATGTCAATGGACAAAAAATACAGACACGCTGGGGGAGTTTATTTTAGAACATGTAAGGATAACGCTTTGTTCCTAACACTTAAACACCAAAATAGCAATAGATTTTTAACTCCATTGTTTTAGTACAATAATTTAGATAACCGACAGTTTAGTAGTAAATAGTAGAACAGTAAATTAACCATAAATTATTGTAACAATTTATTAAATAGCTCTTGTTTCTTAGTCAATTCATGCTTGTGCGCGATTACCATACAGTTTACTGATAACATTATATAGTACGCAATAAGAAATTGAGATAAGCCTGGGACTTAAATTTTTTCCTAATTTCCTAGATTTTTTATTATCATGCTTGCGTAAATAAATATACAAATTGTTACTAAATTTGTCAAGGAAATAATACAATATTCATACCAAAACAGCATGCTTCAAGATCTCCACATAGTATAAAACAAAGTCGTGCTCTATCTGTCCCCAAGTCCCCATATCTCCATGTCTCTATATCCTTATGTATGATTAAATCTTTAAAACTACGCAACAGGTTTTGATGCAGTTTTTTTTAAGATAGACTGATCAAAGAGGAAGATTAATATGTATAATAACATTCATTCAATATGGAGTAGAGAAATGCTGTAATTTTTGAGGTTTCTAATGTGATGTCGTAAATAATTTATTTTTTTCCGCTTACATTGCAAACGCAGGCTGAACCCCACAAGATTTATGAAAATAATGTACAAAGTATTTGTACTCCTTGAAAAGGTCTATAGAAAACATAAAAACGATGGTATATGTCTATCTCTTATGGATAATCCACAATAACATTTTTTTTCATTTACTTTTTACGAAAAATGATGCCTTATTTTTCGTCAAAATTTTTTAAACAATACATGATTAATCCTGATTTAATATAAATAAATATGGCCGCTTAATGCATATAATTTGAAGGAACATTTTCGAAGATATTACAGAGTAAAATGAATATTTTCATTTAAATAAATAGCAATTGGTGCAAGATTTCAAGACAAAACTATAACTTCGTTCGCACCAATTTAAGCGATTAGGTACTCTAAATAACCCATAATTGTATTCCAAAAAAGCCTAAGGGCAGGAAGAGGATGGGTCCTAACAGAATATCTAACAATATGCGGAACAATGTTGTCATTACGTCATATTTACCTATTCTTTGCTAAAACATATCATATATATTATTTATAGCAGATGATCCAGATATCTTTATCGTCAGAATAATGTCTCTAACACATTACGTAAGGTCATTGTCATGAGCAAGAAATATCTATGAATAGCAATGATATTTGATATTATCTGCGTAATAATATTTTTGCGAACATTGTAATAGTAATCGCCTCTATAACGTACTCGATGTTGTGATTTTGAAATCCGTGACAAAGGTTACATATAAATTTTTACTTTTAATTAATTATGTCATACACCATCATTCTCCTGTGCTTATCCCAGTCTAAGTCGGGTCGACACGACATGTTATAAACATGTTCTCACATGATTTGGCTAGGTATTTTACGAACGGCCGCCTGCCTGACGTCAACTTACGTAAGTCGGTTTTTGCGATACCTCGGCAAAAGACAGGGTGATCTATTCGACTCAACTGGATACCACACGACGAGTCAACTGGATACCACACGACGAGTCAACTTACGTAAGTCGCCTTTTACGACACCACGGTAAGAAATGTGGGTAGTCTATTCTATTCAGCCGGATACCACACGACTACCAAATTATTTGTAGTAAATTATGTTTAAAAACATCTAGGTATTACTGTGCAGAGATAACGTATAAGTCAGTCGTTCACTCCTACAATTAAGTAGAAACTACGTTTAGTCTAAATTAGTCAATTTTTGATTTAGACGAGATGTCCAGAGAAGAAGCTTTAGCCAAGTTTACCCCATTCAGACACATTTACCACGAATAAAACAACGACTGCTTAAAAAAGCGCCACTCTCCAAATACTTTTCTAGTCCGCAAAAAGCATTAGGATTCTCGATCTTCGAGTGAAATCCCAATTCTTTAATCATTAATGGAACCTTACCACGTGGTCGCTGACTATGGGCCTCATAAGAAGGGTCAGAGTCGCTCAGCGGGCGATGGAACGAGCTGTGCTCGGAGTATCTCTACGTGATCAAAAATGAGGAGATCTGTAAAAGAACCAGAGTTACCGACAGTTCAGCGTGTCGCGAATATGAAGTGACCCCTCACGAGATGGACTGACGACCTCAAAAAGTTTGCTGGGAGCCGCAGGTTTCAAGCGGCACAAGATCGTGTGGTATGAAGATCCCATGAAGAGACCTATGTCCAGCAGTGGACGGCCATCGGTTGACAAAGAAAAAGAATGGAACTTTGGGACGATCGTTAGTGCACTCTACGCAGAAACACAGATTGGTGTTATATGCCACATAAGTCCTTTAGTAAGTAAATGTCCTTCCTCCTTTCAATAAACGCCCACAATTGAACACGGTTTTCTTCAAGGAATTTTCATGTTATACGATCCTGTATCAATCTTTTTCTGCGTTTTGTTTTAATAAATTTATTGTTAGTCGCCGCCCTGCATTGATTATGAGCTATTCTATTTAATGGAGAATTCTATTTAACGAAGTCAAAATTCGGCCAAATTAGATCGTAAAATTAATAAGCTCACGTTTGGGTAAGTGTCGAAGGTTGGTTAATACCTATGAAGCTATTTTGTATTATCGTGTCAAACACAATTAATCCTCTAACTATACTCCGTAGGTTTAGGTACTTAACTAAAGGTAAACATGTCATATAATTTATGCTATTAGACGTATTATTGCGGAGATCCATACTACAAAAGTAACAAATAAATTACTATAATCTGCGATAAAAATAGAAAACATATATAATGCTAAATGTAGAATATCCGTTATCATACCTGATAAATGCAGGATCGTAAAAACACATGCACAAATCCCCACCACCGCCACCGCAACACCTTTAATTTACAAAGTTAAGATTGCATTTATTTTCTGCTAGCGGCCTGCCCCTGTTTCGCACGGGTATAAAATAGATAGCCCATGTCACTCAGTGAAAAAAAATTATTAAAATCGATCCAGTAGTTTTAATTTATTCATTACTGCCCGTGGCCCGCAAGAGTTAAATTTGGAGAAAAACAATTTCCCTCTCCCTATTCCAAGAAGATTTCCTGCTATCTTTGGAATATCTAAATTCATATAGTACATATTTGCGTATTTATTTTAACATTTTTCCCTATGTATTTTATTTTTACAATTAATTACAGAATGTCTTTAAACAAACTCTTGAAAGAGCGACATCGCTGCTAAAGTCGAAGTGTTATAGGGCGAAGCGCGGCGTCCTCACAGCATTTTAAATCTGTAATATCTCCGAAAATGTTCACTTAAATTACATGCTGTAAACGGCCATATTGATCTATATTAAATCAACTATTTATTTAAGGTAGTTGATTGGATAAGGATTAATGCTGTATTGTATAAAAATTGCTTCAAAAATAAGGCATTATTTTTCGTAAAAAGTAAATGACAAATAATGCTATAGTGGGTTTACCATAAGAGATAGACTTTTCTGTAGACCTTTTCAAGGTGTACAAATACTTAGTACTTTTGTTTAGCCTGCGTTTGCAATATAAGTGGAAAAAATTTAATTATTTACAGAAACCTCAAAAATTACAGTATTTCTCTACTTCGTATTGAATGTTATTATACGTACAAACCTTCCTCTGGAATCACTCTATCTATTAAAAAAACCGCATCAAAATCTGTTGCGTAGTTTTAAAGTTTTATGCGTACACAGGGTAATACGACTTTGTTTTATAATTTTTAGTGAAGCGTCTGCGCACAATAAAAACAAGTATGAAAAAAAATTGCCACCTCTCTCTAAGCCATATGTGTAAACAAGCCGCCATGTAAATTGCATATTCAAATTACACTCCATTGCGAAATTAAATAACAAGAGAAACAAAAAAATGTGAGTGGCACGCTTCATTTTAATAGCTGCCCCACCCGCCTCGGGACTTCAATAGACACGAACCGAAGGGCGCCTCACCCTATGCAATCAATTGAAACCCTCTTCTATTATTATTCGCTGTCACGCTCTAACGACACGAATGTGGCACTTGCTGTCCTTGTCGAAAACACGATTTGAGTAGCGCGAAGAATTTCGAACACCGCCTCGGGCACCACGACTTTGGAAGATAGAATTTTTAGCATTCGAACACAATGTTAGATATATATTTAAATCATTCCTACTAAATCTTACCGCTATGTAAATAAGGCTAAAATTTCATTATGGCGACAGTAAAAGTATAATAGTAATATGAAGATTAATGTAGAAATCGCTCTGTGATGAAAAGCAGTCAACACTGCGTTGACGCTCTGGGCGGGAAATGGAAATAAGTTGGAAAATTTATATCTTTTTCAATCTTATATGGCGAATTTGAAAGATTTTTTTTTATGGTTCGTTCACACACTAACTTGTGTGTTATTTTAATGACTAAAAAACAATAAATTACTATGTTTATTTTTTTATAATTAAGATATTTTTGTTAGATCAACTCTTTATCACCATTTACGTCAATAAGCGAAATTTCTTAATGAATCATGATTAATTGCGTCAAATTTTAATAACAGCCTAGCGCTATCGTCTGTGATGTTTATTTATCTACTAAAATACAATCTCTTATTTTATAATGCCAACTGCTTCTTTCCAAAAACTTAGGTCTAATTTTGTTTAATTCGTGTGCTGGCGGGTTCATGTATTAAAAATAACATTATTTCAGCAAGCATTTCGTCTCACTAAAAAGCTAAGCTTTGTATCTTTTATAGTAATAATAAATTAATAGCTAAAAGTTTATTTCCCAGTAATCGATCGCCCAGCAATTGATGTCAAGCAATAAAACGTATATTTCAAATGCTATTTATTTCAATTGAATAAACCTCAGTTTTTCTTAATTAAAGAGGGTGAATGTATGTTTTTTGTTATTACAGCGAATTTGTGATATCTAAGAAAATGCAAATTTGACAATTATTAATGCACTTCATATCACTAGTATGGGTAAATTACGAATGTTTTAAACAAATAAGTTACATACATTTTTAGCTGTGACGAAATTCGTTTGTAGGTACATTTACGATTGAATAGCATGTATTGAATAATATTTCATTCACATAATAAAAAATCTAAATACGGATATTGATTCATATAATTGTTATGCGTGTGTTTTTTAAAGATATAATTTATTTTAATGCAATATTAGAAAACGTTCTTATTGTTTAATATTATTACAATGACTGCATTTTTGCCTACAATGTTTCTGGTGTATGATACATAATTAACAAACATTATAACAATTATCATGTAGAGAACATTTGTTGCGGCGCAAGTGCTTTTATAAAAACAGTAACATTAGAACATTTTAAGTCTTCAGACCTTATTTGTAATGAGCTCAGTTATTTTTCACCTGTAAATAAGCATTTAAAATATGTAGTAGTAAGGTATGGACGGAATTTGAACATCATGTTTTATACCTTTTATAGCTCAAGTTACTATATTTTAAGGATGACTACGCCGTTATAACCTTACAAGTAGGTCACGTGGTGTGGTAAACTGGGAGGAGGGTCACGCGGGTGGCGGCGCGGCGCGGGCAAACAGCGCCACCGACCACCGCGCCACCTCGACCGACACGCAAGCGATCTACTATACCAGGTTATCATAACTACAGAGAGCTTCATCCGCGTGCCATTCCAGATACAACAACTCCCTCGCTTCGCTATCGATATTAACCCAAACAACCGAAGTAGAACTCTATTCACATTAAATTGATACATTGAATATTTTACCTTTTGTGTGATGTAGATAAGATTTATTTTCTGTGCAAGTGTTTTTCAGTGCTGTCTCAGGCAAGTCATTCACGAAACGAACTAGCCATTTATTTATGTCCTCGCTACTTTGTAAATGGAATTAACTACTTTTACATGTATAAAATATCGAATTCTCTTAATGTCAAAACTTACTAAAAAAACAAAAATGTTGTTATGATTAATGTTTAGGTTCAAATTTTTGTACTTTGCTATGATTCAGGGTGAAATTTTTGTAATTTCAAATTAGGTATGTATGCTAATTAATTTTAATGAAACGTTTTTTTTAAATTGACCAATGAAAATTATTGTGATATTAAATACTGGCGATATAGGTAACTTTACCCATAATGAATATGAAGATATAAATTATCTTTAAGTTTATTTTAATAGCGAAACCTTTATTAATGTCTAATTTTATTTAAAATTATTTGTTAAATAATAATTTAATGGTAATATATGTATACAAGTAAAATTATTACTTTGTATTTATTTATTTATCTAAGATCAAACAAATTATTAAGTTGTCAAAAATATGCCGACAACACCACACCCAAATAAAATATTTTTTTGTGGGAGTATGCCGCATGCCACGGCTTAGCGGGCATTGTTACTAGAATTGCAGAAATACGAGGTGTGCTCGTACCGTGAATATTATACGTCGTTCACGTTGCTTACAGCTGCTAATGTGTGTACTTTCACACAATGATAGCATTCAATATGTAAATAATGTTATAAACCTTGTTTATTTTAGAATAAGGTTGAATTTTGAATGCTACATATATTAAATGGCGTGATAGGAATGTCTCAACTAGCTGCGGTAATGTTATGTTCGCCGGGTAGGTAGCGCGCACTGCGCAACTCCCCAGACATACGACGTCACAAGTGTTGTCACGAGTCACGACACACAGGCGATCTTGTCTACCGAGGTTATTTATTATGCAAACGATATCCGCTGGACTGTTCCAAAAGACAAACGCTTTGCGGAATTCATATGAGCCATGCATATATTTGT
This sequence comes from Morpho achilles, assembly GCA_947086495.1. Taxonomy (NCBI): domain Eukaryota; kingdom Metazoa; phylum Arthropoda; class Insecta; order Lepidoptera; family Nymphalidae; genus Morpho; species Morpho achilles. The sequence goes on from CAMTZB010000019.1 coordinate 13,660,081, forward strand.
GTGCATAAAAAATGTACCATGTATGTTTTGTTGCATAAATAAAAATGTATATAATAAGTAATATTATGCTTTAATATTTTTAATTAATAAAATGCACTGTTAAGGTAAGCAATAATTGAAAAATCTATAAGTAAAATTAAAAGAGTACTTTACGCAAAGTTTACGATCATAATTTCTTCTAATTTTAATTTCAAAATACACTAGAATAGCTATTTTACTGCCTCGTATCTTTACAAAACGGTCATCATTCTCCTGCCCTTATCCCAACTCTAAATGAGGTAGGCACATGTATTAACCATATTGATACATGATTTGGCTAGGTCTTTTACGACCGGACGCACGCCTGATGTCGACTTACCTCAGTCGTTTTTTACGACACTTCGGTAAAAAATGAATTTGGTTTATTCTGCTTAGCCGGATACCACCTCATAGGATAACGCGCACTACCGTAGACCAGTATAAGGTATAGCGCGTGTCATCGCTTTCCATCAAGGAATGACTGCAGTCAAGTTCTTATTTAAGACTAGCAATTGCCCAGAGGCTCCGCCCGCGTGGATAGATTAAAACCGTAATAGGAATAGGTATAACATTTTGATAACCATAAAAATGATTAAAGTGGATTAACCTTAAAAGCTAGATATATACTATCGCGGATTTTTATTTAGAACTTTAAGAGGGGAACAAATTTGTAATACATGATTTATTAATAGCTTTAGCCGTTTACTTAGCGCACTCAAGGAAATCCTTAAATTTAGCCTTTTTCGTAATATTTTTTATAGCTGCTCCTTGCCTATTCATCTATGTGCGATGTTATAGCCTTATAGCCTTCCTCGATAATTGGACTATCTTACACTGAAATAATTTTTTCAAATCCGTTTAGTAATTCCTGAAATAACCGCATTGATACAATCAAACAAACAAACTCTTCAGCTATATATATTAGTACAGATTTCAAGCTTCAAGCTTCTTCTATGATCTTAATATTGATCTATCTATAGCCGATTAATAGCTTTCAATAGTTACCTATTTGTTAAAATTGTTGGCTGACATTGTTGAGTTATAAAGGATTTAGTAAAAGGGAGATTATGACAGTAGATTTTAAATTTTCGCGATTCATACTAATTAAAATATAAACAACCGGGTCACATCGCGATAATCTCGTTACCTTTGTCTAAGGTTCGAGGTTTCGGCAAAGTTGCATGCACCGTTGTCATGAACTGACTGAAACTGAGATTATGACATCTTTACGCTTTAAAAATCTGATTCTGCTTCTAATAAGCCTATTTTTTTTAGCATAGATAGTATAAACACAATAGCGATGACTAGAAACCATTAATCAATTTCTTAACAAGAATCAACTTGGCTTTAATTTTTTTATTTTTAGATTAGATTTAGATTTAAGTATCCTATAAACATATTTATTATTTTATTAATAAATTATTTTATTTGTGCCAAACAGATTTTTATGAATGATCAACTTCCAAAAAGCAGATTGCGCTAATTTTTTTATTATTTTCACACAAAAGAAGTATAATGCTTTTTTTCAAGCGATATTTCAACCTATTACATCTGGGCCTCAAAGTCTCAGTTTCCTTTCAAAATCCCTTTCTGCTCTTATTTAAAAAATTAAAGAATAAAAGAAAATTGAGTAGATAATTAAATAATAATTTATTTATTGAACAAGTAGCAACATCTATCGTTATCACATTTTGTTGCTTTAGTGCAGGCAATAAAGCTTCACATGCCAAATACCAAAATGAAAAGATCTCTCTGAAACAGAATTTGAACTTTATTATCACATATAACAGACGAAGCTCAGAGAAACGTGGACCGTTAAGGAGTGGAATTAAAGATCTCTTTACTTACGCTGCGGTCCTAGTAACTTGCGTACAATAACAGGTTGCGACCGCATTCACGGATCGCTCGGCGTAGCGGTCCGGCCGTCGCCAGTGGGGAGTGTGGGAAAGAGAGGTAATGAATGATATGTATGTCCTTAGAGGCCACGGGTGCGTACGACGTCTCTTGGCAACAGAACACGTAAGCCACGCCATAGACGGCTGATTTTTAAAATCAGTCGTCCAGTCAACAATGTCTATACTAACTATTCTAATATCTAAAGATAATGAGTTCGTTCGTTTTATGGTATCCTTAAAATTTTCACAAATATAATAAATACGACGATATATTTTGATGTCAGCAATAAACATGATTTACAATGAAGCCAAAGTAAAATAAGAAGTACATAACCTCGCTTTTACTAAATCTTTACAACTCTGCTTTTAGTTGACCAAATTAGCAAAATTTTCATCTTTTTACATATTCGGTCCTAAATTGTATGAAAGAGTATCAGTTTCCTTTACCATCAATCTATACTATAATATATAAAGCTGAAAAGTTGTTTGATTATTGAACGTGCTAATCTCATTAACTACTTACTCTACAGATTTGAAAAATTGTTTGAGTTTAAGATAGTCTATTTATCATGGAAGGCAGACTATATAACATCAAGCTAAGATGAATAAGAGAGGAGCAGAAAATTTAAGCTTTCCTTGCGTGCGCTGAGTAAACGATGGAAGGTTTAAAAAAAGTTTAGTTAACTTTTATGTTTAAAATTAAAATTCGGTAAAAAAATTGTGACACACTGATTGCCATGCGGACAATGACTTATAAATGCTGCATCGTGATATTTTTTGGAACAAAATGATACATTTTATGTAGTTACTATTATTTAAATATCATTAACTATGTAAATATATGCAAATAATCTAGCAGTTCATAGAAACAATTTTGAGGTTGGTTTTTTACCAGGTGGGGGTTCTATCTATACCTACTACGTCAGCGACGTCGCCACTCTAGCCAGCATCTTAGGAAGTTAGGTTATTTCAATCACCTTCGTTCTTCTAAAGATTTCCTCACTTTAGAGGCAAGTTTTATATTCCATATTTCATAACTGACAGCGCATAGTTTTTGAGCACGCAAACTTTATTAAATGAAAACTATTACTTTATAAACTTTATGAAATTCAAAAGTAATAATAAAAATTATTTTGCTATAATCCCTGATGAAGTAAAATAGAAAATATATATAATGCTAAATGTAGAGTGGACAATCGATTATCATACCTGATACATGCAGGATTCGTAAAAAAAAACACATGCACAAACCTCCACCACCACCACCACAATACACAAGCACTATATACATTCACTATCACAAACTCAACAATCGTTTCGCCCCGCAACCGAAGCATCATCAGGAGATGATTCGAGACTCCACGACCAAAATCGCTTTGCGATTGTTGCGATTTTTGTGAATTGGCGAGGTTTGTACATAGGTCTTTTTTAACGAATCCTGCATGTATCAGGTATGATAGCCGATTGTCCACTCTACATTTAGCATTATTTATATTTTCCATTTTACTTCATCGCGGATTATAGCAAAATAATTTTTATTATTACTTTTGAATTATGGATCTCCGCAAAGTAACGCCTAATTCTATAAATTAATATGAAATTATTTAAGTTATCCAGTTTTCAAAAAATCATTATTTTGCAACAATCTGCGTACTAAAAGTAGAGCGCACAGCAGGTTTTGCGATTTTGGAATGTATCGTGATGGATGGCATTGAAATAAGTATTACAATTTTTCTAACTTAATTAAGCCTAATTATGAATTAAATCACTTTAAAGCGTCGAATGGAAAATCCCACCATACATTGTTTCGTAATATCTTAAAGGGAAATTAGCAAATAAGCAAACAAGACGGCTAGAATTTTTCCGAAATTTTCAACAAATATTAATTTCATCGTATTTGCAACTAATACTAATTTATACAAAACCTTTACACTAAATACTGCGTATCGAATACTTATGTTTTTCGCTAGAAACATCAAAATCCGAGTAGTTTTTGTGTTTATCGGTAACAGAAAAGAGAGACACGCCAGGGAACTTGTTAGTTAACTTATAAGTTTTATAATACGTGTAGACATTTAACTAATAGAATTCTTTTTAGATTTGAGAACATTTAGTACTAATCAAAACTGTGGTAGCCCAGCGGTAACACCGTGCGACTCTTTCCAGAAGGTCGCGGGTTCAAACCCGGGCAGACACTAATGAGTTTTTCTGTTAAAACTTATGCGTCTATTAATTGCAATTTATCATACGCTTTTCGGTGAAGGAAAAATCACGAGAAAACCTGCATATCTCTAGAGAATTCTGGAGATATGTGTAACCTACCAATCCGCGTCGGAGCAGCGTGGTAGGTCTTAGCTCCAAACCTTCTCTCCAAAAACGGAGAAAAGAGGCCTATTCCCAGCCGTGGGATAGTAACAGGCCGCTACTTACTTACTCATTGTTTTGTGGCAAATTGCAACAAAACTCGTGACTGTTAAGAAAACACTAGCTTTTTTAATAGTCCTTAGCGTGATGTCATAAATGGCATTGAAATAAGGATTACAATGTATCTAAATCAATTAAGCCTAATTTTGAATTCGGTTCGTTTAATATTAAGCGTGCGAAATATTATGCCGTCAATGAGCAACGTTATATTAGATAGGTACTTGTTTACTAGAAATCTACAGAAACCAGATCAAATATATTACCTTAGCTTTGAAAATGAATCTTAACTACATACAGATAAGGCTTAGTATTGTTATTCGAAAACTACATCTTTATAGGTGAGTGCTACACTTGGCACCTCTTTACTGTTTATGTATTCCTAGTAACTTGCGTATAATGCGACAGGTTACGACCGTATCGCAGAACAAGATCGGTGGTGACAGCGGGTCCATTGGTGAACGGTCATCATCAGCCTTAATACTTAAGTGCAGTTAAATCGAAAAATGAGTAGTTATAACTAACTACTTATATGCCATTCACGGAATTAATTAGTCCTTTGGTTCTTTCAGTCAGTCAACAATCATACCAAATTCTTGCATTACCGGCTCTTTTTAAGCGTTAGATTACACTACAATTCTGAGATAATTATGAGATTAACTCAAACAAATAATAATGATATTTTTGTTATATGTTCTTAGTTTATTTTGAATTGATAGTTTGTACTTTCAAGGGATTTCAAATTCTATTAAATAAAAATGACCTTATTTAAATAGCGCTTAATAAATAATTCTAGATTAATTTTAAACTATTTTTAAATTTAGCAATTTTTAATGTGTATTTTGGTAGACTTTTTGCAGTCTCATATTTCATTTCATATCGAATCTAATTTATACTGTCACATATTTTTGTTGCTTAGATACAAAATGAAGATAATAAATATTTTTTGTCTTTAAACTGTGGAAAAAAAGACTTATATAGTTTCAATCTATTTAATTATTTTAAGTAATATTTAAGTCCGAGTTCAATTGTATACTAGAATTTGTTGTTAGTTGCCTTAACCTAGCATGAAAGATTGTATCTGAAATTAACTTTTCAGCTATAGTTCTTTGAATAGGGTCTAGTTCTTTCAGTTGCATTCCGACAGTTTTGCCAAATGACAATGCTTCATTTTTGTCATTTAAAGAGTTTGTTTCAATTTCTTCGTGATCATTATTAGGCAAGAACACGCTTGATATTTTTGGTTTTGGACTGGGATGACTCGTATCTTGTAGCAATGACGCAAGCTCACTACTATATATACTGGATTCTTTCTTTTTCTTTGGCTTCGGTTCTTCTTTTGAATATCCTTCAAAAGGAAGTTCTCCTTCACTCGGAGTGTCCTGAAATTTCATTTATACATTATCGCAAACTTTGAATTGAGACGAAATCAGCTATAGCAAATGGACAAATATGAAAATTATAAACCCAATTTGTAGTTTTTCCTCACACAAGAATAATTTTCGTGACAAGCGTTGGAAATAAAAATATTTGCTCACCTCATCATCCCCGTCATCAATTTCAGTTAGGGTCAAATTAGATGAACTTCCACCATCAGTGCTATCGTCGAGAAATGACATCATATTAAAATACCAGAGTGATGGACGGTATTCTTCTTCACCTTTTGCCTTTGACGCCATTATCTGTAAAATATTATTTATGTGCAATTTGTTTATAGGACTGTTTGACCATAATGATACATTTGTTATCTGAATTCTATACAATCCCAATCTGTATATCTATTCGCGTTTAAAAAACCAAAATATTAACTACAGGATATTTACGTGTCAAAGACACGTATAATTTTATAAAAATAAAAAGGAGGGTGACTTATAAATTATCTTTTAAATTTTTCATTTAAGAATATCTATATGGATTATCAATATCATAATTCTTCGATTAATAGATCATCAATAAACTACCCATCATAATAGTGATTCGTTCGGCTTAATTCAATATAATTGAACGCCCTCTTGCGGTATTGTGTACTACAACACCAAACTAAAGAATACATTGCCTGCGTTCGCATGCCCTTGACGTAAGCGGTATCCGCCTAGATAATAAAAAATTACCTTTTTCACTTCCCGTTTGTAACTAGCTCTCATATTTTCTATTTTCTTTCTGATATAATTTAACGTTTCACTGTCGTTAGACAAATTCATTCGGTCTAATAGTTTATCATAAGCTTTTCTTCGTGCTTTTTTTTTGCTGTATAATAAATGGGTTTGATCCCAGAGGCAGCGAGAGTCTTTATATAGTTTTATTAATTCAACGACTGCCTTTGAATCTAACTCAATCATTTTAACGTTTTATCTGACTGCCAGCAAGCCACACACTGACTAAGGAACGGTCGTGTAGCAGGGGACAATGTCGCACGACCGAAAATGACGACGGATATATATAGCTGTTTCTTTTGTTCGTGGTTGCAAGAAACGAGATAGCATGTACCGTAAAATTGGCCCGACAAGTTGGCACTCGGAAATCGGCAGCTGTGTGATTAACGTAAATTGTTTTTAAATTTTTGTTACTAAATATTTTAAACCCCCTCAACACGATGTGAATAGAACGCCTGACCAAGTGACCTTGGTTGGAAATATCAATTTTTGTATTCGTTCTACACGTGTTTACATTTAAGACGTACTGGACAAAATTTTTACATGAGAATATAATCCTTATGTAATGCAAAATACGGTCGATATTTCTAAGTTACACTTTCACTTGAAATAGCGTAAGACTGCGATATCACCTCGAAATATTGACCGTATTGTAAAACCTAATTTTCTGACAAAGGTGACCTTGGCCGGAGAGTTTATCGTTATCGTGTGGAACAGCTTAGTACTTTCGTTGTAATTAAAATTTATCTTCACTACTGAGATAAATATAACAGTTATAAAATAGTTTTGTTTTATGGACATTAATTAACCTATTTAACGTAATTATTAATTTTTGATGTGACATTGACTAATTATTGATTCTAATTATAAATACACTTTGAAAATATAAAAAGGCGTTAGTTAACATACAATCTCAAACCAGCGTCACACAATTTTAAAAGATTTATATGAAATTTCCGAGAATCTGAATAATTGTAAATAGCCCTATAGGAAAAATTCTATTTTGCAGTAATATCTCACATATCTCTGTGCACCTTTCGCTTTCGCGCTCCGTAATGCGCTTTTCGGTTAAGCAAACCATCGTGAAACTTTCAGGTCTCTATAATAAATTGGAATCTTCAGCTGTAATGGATGATGAAGAACAAGAGAATTCTGGGAATATGTATAATCAATCCTATTAACCGCATAAAACCAGCGTTGTCACCCATGTTTCTCCAAAAAAGGAGAGAGAAGGCCGCTATACCCAGCAGTGGAATAGTTATTACATGCTTTGTTTTGACTACTTTAAGTGAGTAGTTAATGGTTGACGTATAATAATGACATTCATAAGGATTAAAACTGCTGGTTTTATTAATCTCCAACAATCATCCTTCGTCAGTGACCGCAGAACCCCTGCATCGCTAAAATTAGTTTAGATTTGATTTAATTTCTAGTTATGTTTACAGTAAAAAAACATGGAAGAAATATAGGTTTCCATCTGTGTTATTGTTATTATATATTGTGTTATTATATAGGTTTCCACATGGCGTATTGTTCCAACCGTAAATTGCTTTTACAAACGGTTTTGCCTTGACATTCAAGAAATATAATAGCTTTAAAAGCAATGGCTTTTTATTATTTAACTAATAATATAAAATTAGATTACGATTTATATTAAGTAAAGGTTCACCTATTTAATGACCTAAAGAAGAATATAATTAAATATTATCGTATGAGTAATTGTAATTTATAGAAAATATTATAAAGAGCAACTACCGATTTGGCGGTTAATAACTATGAGCAAAAATAGATACTGCTTTAACGATTGGATAATAAACAACGGTTTTAAGAGCAAAAGTAATGAAAATATTAAGAGATAAAATATCTATCAGACTCTTAATATTAATTAAGAGTTTGTAAAACTGTACTGGAATAAAATTAATTTTTAAATTTTAGCTTCTTGGATAAGGGGACTTTTATGATGGTACGGACTATATTTTATATTCTAGTAACTGCGCTAGCACCTTCACCCTCCTGAAAATTAGTGTGGCAAATTTTTTCCTGAATTGAAATATTGAACATATAAGTATTTATCGTGCGTTAATTATTTAAGAGATTTTTGATTAATTGTCTCTTAGCTCACGTAAGGAAAGCTTTAAATTTTGCCGTTTTCGTAATATTTTTTAATTGCTGCTCCTCTCCTATTCATCTTAGCGTGATGTTATATAGCCTTTCTCGACAAATAGTCTATCTTTCACTCTACCAATTTTTCAAGTCGGTCCTGTAGTTCCTGAGATAAGCGTGTTAATTCAATCAATTAAACAAAATCTTCAACTTTATATGTGAGTATAGATATTTGATAGGGATAACCTTCTGTACTATTGAGGATAACATGGATGATGAGAATATGTGGATATAGCTGTACTCTCTCTCCGACTCTCCGACCATGTACAAAATAGTAATCTGTAACTAATTGTAAGAATTATATTTTGAAACGAGAAACCGCCGAGTTTCTTGCTGGCTCTTCTCGGTAGGAAAGGCTTTCTCAACCAGTAGTAGAGTTGATGACTTGATGATCAATGCCAATCGTTTATAAGTTTACTGGAATAAATAAGCGTTTCAACTTACAAAAGTAATAATAAATATATTTTGCTATAATCCGTGAAGAAGTAAAATAGAAAATATATATAATGCTAAATGTAGAGTGGACAATCGGTTATCATACCTGATACATGCAGGATTCTTAAAAACACATGCACAAACCTCCACCACGAGGTTGCTATTCCAGCACCTTAGGACCCCACGGATCTACGGATCTCCTCATTCCTGAATGGATCACGTAGAGATACACCGAGCTCGCTCCATGGCCCGCTGAGTGCTTCTGAGCTTGCTTATGAGGCCCATAGTCAGCGATAGTAATATATGAATAATCCTTTCGCTGACAGGATTATTCATATATTACCAATTGTCTACTAGCTAAGGAGTCTTATAATAGGTAGCTTTGACTAAAAAATCATGTATTAATCACTAGCTGTGCCAGCGGCTTCACCCGCGTGGATATAAGTGTGTCACAAAAATTTCATCCCAAATTGCAAAAATGTTGTTATTATGAGTTAGCCATAAGAGATAGAGACATGCTATCGCGGATTTGTTGTAGTATATTTTCAGATCTACAATTGTCTAGTATAGTATTTTAGTGAATCTGTGCTAATTTACGCGGCGCCCGCAAATAAATCTTCCAGGAAGCAAGGTTTTTTAGTACCCCGAGCTATTCAAGACAATTTTTATAATAAGTATAGATATATTCTTGAATGAGTCAATCCAACAAGCCAAGCCAAAACTAGTATTATCAACAATTTTTGTAGTCCTCTTTTTTCTTCTTCTTGGAAGGAAAATTCTTGTACCAAACCTTCAATTTTTGCTTTAATTGTACCAAAACTTCATCAATATTGGCTCAGCGGATTAGCCATGTAAGACATGAAATAACAGATAGGCAGAAAAGCTTTCACTTTACTAATAGCATGAATAATTTTGTCGAAAGTACAGCTAACGCCATCTGTTTACAAATAAAGTCGCTCTTCGCTTCCAAACTCGGGTCCAAAGACCCGGGCGGGGAGGTGAAGCAGGGACGAACAACAACACGCTCTGCTAGGTATTGATCTTGTATTCAACGTATCTAGCGGTTTTAGCGCTTTAAATTTTCCAATGTTAAACGCTCCAATTTTCTGCAACGCTGAAGCTACTAAGGGATATTCTTTAACCGTTTAATGCACACATACATATATTGTAAGTTTAAGCGTTTGCAGCGCTCTGTAAATTCTTAAGGACTAGACTATATGTTTTAGTAAGCCGTGGAAGCTTTTAGTGTTCGTTGTACTTTCAATGTTTGTTTAGAAGGATAAGCGCGAGGGCGTGCAAGAAATTCTTGTAGTCTATAACAGGTACAAATGGGACTTGTAAATAAATATAAAAAGCTATATTCAACAGTTTCCAGTTATTCCAAATGTATGTTTTTAAAAATTTGTTAAAAATGTATTTTTATAATCCACTCATGGCGAATCAAAATATTCTAAAATTTAATAATATATCATATCAATCTTATATATAAAAATTACTGTTTGTCTACATGTCCTTTATAGACTCCAAAACGGCTGGACTGATTTTAAGGAAATATTCAGACAATCTTTAGAATGACCCAGTTGATGATCCTGTGAAGTTTAGTGGCGATCGGAGTATTTTATTAAACTGTAGAGTTCTTTTTTGAGAGAAATTCGTAAACAGACTGGGACACAGCAACACGTGGCCGGATCGCTATTTCTTAGTTCACTGTGCAGTCGTCGCAGCTTAGCCGTGTGGTATCCGGCTAAGTAGAATAGTGACACCCTCATTTCTTACCGAGGTGTCGTAAAAGGCGACTAAGGCAAGTTGATCCACCGTGTGGTATCCGGTTAAGTACAATAGACCACCCTCCTACTCACCGAGATTTCGTAAAATACGACTAAGGTAAGTTGACGTCAGACATTCCGCCGATTGTAAAAACGCAGCCAAATCATGTAACAGCATGTTTATAACATGTTGTGCCGATCCTACTTAGAGTGGGATAAGGGCAGGAGGATATTATATTGTGCAGTCGCGGCTTGAAGCAGGCAGCATGTACTGCTTCTGTCTGTGTATAAGTTAGACTTCAATGTACGTACATAGACGAACCCCTTGAGCAGTTGTACCTGCTTCGGGTGGTTGGCAGTATGGCGAAATTTCATCTTGCGTTCAAGCAGTTGCCAGACACGCCTAGTGTAGGTATGGGTACTACTTGAACTGTCAGAATTACCTCCACACGCGCTTTTCTTTCCACATCGCGGACACTCTCCACCTGCACGCTTTGTTTGTAATTGAAATACTTGAAATACTCGAGCCATAATTAAGGTCGGTCATACACTGATTGCTCGAGCATTTAGCTAGCGATCGACACACATGGACCGCTCTTGCAGGGTAAAGAGCTTCAAGTTACCATTGATAAAGCCCTTGATAACGCCCACTGCGCTACCAATCGACCGAAGCAGTTGCAACTGCTCGAGCGGTTCGTGTACGTACTAAAAAGTCTGTAGCTCACTGTGCAGTCGCAGCTTGAAACAGACCACCCTGGTTGCTTCAAGCTGTCAGTGTATAACCGGTCTTAATATAAGATTAGTTATTTCAATAGCTCGTGCTATTCGAGAATCTAGATTAGTCATTCCAACAGTCGAAGCTATTCGTGGCTACAGATTAGTTATTTCTGCTCAAGTAGTTATCAATGGCAGCTTTAAGTTATTGACTCTGATTGCATGAGCAGTAGCTAGTAGCAGTAGTAGTAGCTCTGTAGTTCACGGTGCAGAAGCAGCTTGAAGCATCAATGTTTTCTGCTTCAAACTATTCTTGTATGGCCGGTCTAGGAGTAAAATAGACTTTCACTTCAGAAGTTTTCTTTTTATCTGGGTACCATCATTATGATAATTTTGACTGGCCCGTTTGGTGCAGTGGGTAGTGATCCTTTAGCTCCGCGGGTCGCGGGTTCGTTTCCCGCCGAAGCCAAATATTTTCTATAAATTAATTTGTTCGACTTCCGAGTCTGAGTGTATATTTGTATTAAAGTATGTATTAATAAAATTATATAAGTATATATTCACCGTTTGTCTGTCTACCATAACACAAGTATTAAGTTACTTACTTTGGGGACGGACGGCCATGTGTACAAGTGTCCCATATATTTATTTATTTAATTTAAACCATCAGAAACTTATTAGTAAGGTTAAAAAATTAAAAGTTAATTTCGATGTTCGAATCAGTGACTTAATTTACACCCTCTTTCAGGACATTTCCCTCAGGACGCGAAATTTGTAATGCTATTTTGGTCCCCTGTCTATTATTAGATAATTTTCCTTCCTGTCCATTTCACAGCGGGCAATTTCCGCTAATTCCAATTCCCTGTGTCATAATTTATTCTTCCCTTCTATTGATTAGTGATTTTAAATTGGGAGTAATGGATAAAAGAAAACATGAACATTATTCTTATTAGCTCATAATTTTTATATTAAATTTTTGCCAAGATATAGATCAGTCACTGGAATCCAGCGATTCTCTGAGAACTTTTCGAAGTTGTTTATCCATTAAGCTAGAGATTTACTAACTTTGTTTATTGAGATGCAGAATTGTGTTATATTCTATAACCCTGGATCTCCACATCGCGGCTTCAACTGCGTTTATAAATCGACTTTTTAGTTTCCTACAGACTACATATCTCCCTGATGGATGCTTATAATTGTTTAAGATCTATAAAGATATGTATATTTGAGTAACAACTGCCTAAAAGAAATGTTTACAGAGCTTATAATCTATACTAATATAAAAACCTGGAGAGTTTGTTTGTTTGATTGATTGTTTGAACGCGGTAATCTCAGGAACTACTGGAGCGATTTGAAAAATTCTTTCACTGTAATATAGTCCTTTTATCGAGGAAGGCTATAGGCTATATAACATCACGCTTAGATGAATAGGAAAGGAGCAGCAATAAAAAAATAGTATGAAAACGGCAAAATTTAAAGATTTCCTTGCGTGTGCTGAGTATACCTACGGTAATAGTTGTTCAGAAATCATGTATTACAAAATTGTTTCCTTCTAAAAGGTCTAAATATAAGTCCGTGACAGCATATATCTAACTTTTAAGGTTAACCAACTTTATTCATTTTTATGGTTATCAAAAGACTATATTACGGTTTTAATCTTTCCATGCGGGCGGAGCCGCTGGCGATTGTTAGTATTCTATAACACTGGACCTCCACGTCGCCTCTTAAGCTGCGTTTAAAAATCTAATATTTAGGTTCTTACAGACTACATATCTCCCTGGCGGAAGCTTATAAGTCATAAATGTTTAAAATCTGTAAATATATATTTGTGTAAAAACTGTCTGAAAAGAAATGTTTACAAAAAATGTTTGCATAACTCTAATTACTTTAGAGAAATGAAAAATATAATTTCGAATCTAAAAATGTCAAACTTAAAAACTCTGAACTTGCTAACAGTTGACTTCTAAAAAGAGAAGTAAAAAACAAGTTATTATTTTAAACGCGATATCTGTACCTATATTAGGTTAAAAGTATGAAATATATGTGTTTAATTTTTTCCATCAATTGCAATTTATTTAAGACTTCCTTTACAGGAGCTTGTTATTATAAGCTGTTCTCCGTAGCAATAACATTCTTTATACGCTATTAGCTTACTTTGTGTGACTCAAAAGGCCTTATAACGATCGATTATTTACAACATAGAATGTAGGTACCTAATAAACCTTACCTAATAAACCTATAAACTATCGATTACAAGTCCTGTCGACGTAACAAGTACTTTATTAGCATACCTACATCAATAAATTACTGCCGGTTGGGTGATTTAAAAAATTGGCCTGCTATTTCGTGTACATATATTTCTAAATCTACAAAAAATCTTGTTGAGCCCTAAGTCAGTTCTGTGAGCGCTCACTTTCAACAGTAACACGATGTGATAGAAATACCACAATTCCCGTTCCGAGATGCACTTCTCTTGAATAACGAGCAAAGACTGATTGTCACTGAAACGTTTATCAATAGGAAAACTCCACCGGAAACGACAACGGCACATTGTTCATCATCTTCCTGACATTATCCCACTCTAAGTGGGGTCGGCACAACATGTTATAAACATGCTGTCACATGATTTGGCTGCGTTTTTACGATCGGCCCCCTGCCTGACGTCAACTTACCTTAGTCGTATTTTACAAGACCTCGGTAAGAAAGAGGGTGGTCTATTCTACTAAACCAGATACCACACGGTGGGTCAACTTACCTTAGTCGCCTTTTACGGCACCTCGGTAAGAACTGAGGTTGGTCTATTCTACTCAGCCGGATACCACACGGCGGGTCGACTTACCTTAGTCGGCTTTTACGACACCTCGGTAAGAAATGAGGGTGGTACTATTCTATTCAGCCGGATACCACACAACAACGGCACATTGTTGCCACCATTTTAATCGGAAGTCCTTGGCGAAAACAGTTCGTACATCAAAGCAGGACATAGAAAGTAACATACTTACACTTTCGTATTAATATAAATTACAAACAACGCTACATGTATTTATTATAAATACAGAAATTTATTTTCCATGCAATTCCTTTAACTTGAGCTTCTTTATAATTTAAATTGAAATAATTTACACTTTGGGTGAAGCAACATTATTACACGTCTAATTTGATAAACGCTTATTGACACAACGTGTCAATTATTGTGTGCTTATTACACACGTTGGCAAAATATGTCTTTCTTTAAACAACGTGTTTAAAGGGCTGAAGCTAATACCAATTCTATAAAGCTTTTTAGATTGATAGCGTCGCCCCATGTTAGTTTTTTTGTACACGTGTCTGAGAACGTCATTAATCGTAATTTATTTTGTATGAGAAAATGTATTGCCGTACAAATAACATTTAAAAAATCCATATGCGGCGATCAGTTTTATGAATTTAGTGAATAAAAATATCGACCTTAAAAAAGAATGACATGCAATAAAAAGGATCTTATTGTGGTCTTATTTTACTCATATATTACGATGACTGCTTTTGGGTCTTACTTAAGAATCAATTTTTAATCATAAATAGGTAAGTCTTAAAAAGAAAGTCCGGTCTCACCGGAAAGCATGGCATTTAAGCTTTACTTTCTGCATTTTATATATCCTCCTGCCCTTATCCCACTCTAAGTGGGGTCGGCATAACATGTTATAAACATGCTGTAACATGATTTGGCTGCGTTTTTACGACCGGCCACCTGCCTGACGTCAACTTACCTTAGTCGTATTTTACGACACCTCGGTAAGAAATGAGGGTGGTATATTCTACTCAGCCGGATACCACACGGCGGGTCGACTTACCTCAGTCGCCATTCTGCATTTTGTAACCTCTTTTTGCATTCACCTTGTCTCTGTAAAGGCTGACTTTTGCTTAAATCTATTAGGCTTTTTAGTAATAATCACCACATTTGTAGACATTGTAAGATTTCATTGTTAATCTCATCAAACAAATTACACTCCTGTCCGTATTGAAGACTTTGTTAAATCAGTTGATCGCCTGAGCGTTGCCGGTTCATCGGCAAAGTACACCATGACTCAATTAAGTTGGAAATCAGGTAGACTTATTAGAGGACGAGTTCTCCTCCCAATACGCATTTCATCATATACAATTTCGAAAAAAATGGTGCCACTACAGATCTGTTCTTATATGTTTTTTTGGAGCTTTTGCTATAGTAAATGTAGAGTTTCCACATAATATTCACTTGTATCCGGCCACACAGAAGGTACCCGTAGGACGACGTTCCCCGACGTCAGTAGAGCTTCTGCGGTCTAATCTCCGCGGGGGTCCTCGGTCTCGAGGGAACCCAGTTAGGCCAAGCTGGTCTGAATTGGCTGCCATTAAGATGAGACCATTCAGGTCTAATCTCCGCGTTTCGCAACTTCGACGATACTTTTGCGCTTGCCCGTCCCGCCCGGTGACGCTGTAAAAGTCGTTAGGGTATATAGTCTATAGTCAATTCGAAAAAAAATATATATTCATTTTGCTATCTTAGCACCTGAGAAACTAGTAAACACTGATAAGTTAGAGATAATGTGATATCTGGTGGATCGTTATATCAACTTACTTTTATTCATCTTTAGAGAAGAACATGAGAATATCGAGAATTCCTACGATAATATATGATTCGCTTCGTACCTTAATATTAGGAGCCTAGAATACTTTTATCTCTTGTATTTAAAATTCTTGATGGAAAGCATTAAAATAGCATTCATTATTCTATTGCGTTTATTTAGGTTATTGTTATATTGTAACTAAGAATGATATGATTTCCTATAATTGGTACTACATTATTAATGTCAGACTATATAGGGTATTTTTTGGATTATATAATACTAGCTGAGCCAGCAGCTTCACCGGCATGGAAATCAGAGTCACAATTTTTTTTTTGTTTTTTTTTGGTCTTTTTGTCAATTTAGCGTTATATAGCCTATATATAGCCTTCTTCGATAAATCGACTTTCTGAATTACCTTTGATATTAGAGCTTGAGTTAAAATCAATTCTAGGTCCTAACTGTCTTTTATAATAATAATATTTATTTAATTCAAGTTGCATGATTCATAATTAAGTTAGTAATACAACAAAATACTTAAAACTGGTGTTAAATCAACAAGTTTTATCATTTGTACTAATTATATCAATTAATTTAGTACTTTGCCTGTATTTATTGATTGATACATAACTGCATACGTGTTAGTGTTTTGTTTCGTAAACAACAACGTTAACTAGCACATAATGTCTTCTAATTTTTACTCCATTATAACAGTATATTATACTTTACTTATTATTACTTGTACAATAAAGAGTTTTAGCAACTCTTATTTCTACCAATCCTTACTAATATTATAAAGTCTGTCTGGAATGCTTTCATTATTAATTTGCTGAAGCTATATTGATGAAATTTGACACAATTACACGGGGTAACAAATAGGATTAAAATCTCGTTTTATTTTTTATATTATTTTTTATATTATATTTTCGGGAACACTTAAAGAGACATAGCATTATTGAGGGCACCCAAACGCTTAATTTGGCATGTAAGAATTTGCGGGTACCGCTAATCCTGTTTAAAGTTATTATAGTCGTCTCTAGGACTATAATTAAATATTTAAGCGTGTTTCACATCACAAATCATAAGCTAAGTCTCACCGTCATAACATAAATAAAGGCGCCTACAGACAAGCGGAGGAAATCAAATAAAGGGCCTACAGACAGGAAGAGCGGCGACGGCGCGCTACGGCATTAATGGATTTATTTAGATGTCATTTTTTATGTGGGCGGGGGCTCGCGCTGTGAGCCGCCTGCGCTATCATTGTATGGATATGCCTTTCGCTTAAATTAATCATTTTTAGGAATATAATTTTATAAATTGTATATATTTGGGAAACAATGAGTACAAATTGATCATTAATATAGCAATTTATTACTAATTAACGAGCAGTTTTCACTTATTTCTAACACATAGACAGTGCAAAACTGTAGTGAAAATTTTAAGATTTACAATATGTATAATGTGTAATGTATAATTATATAAATTTATATTGTAGGTAGCTAGGTAACGTTGTTGTATTGAATTTATAACATATTAAACATTTTTCACAAAAATAAAATTATACAGTAATATGCACAGTAATTTGCACGGAGTGTCATGATTAAAATACTATAAGGATAAAGTAATATATAAATGTGAAAAAATTACTCTCTAACATACAATGACCTCAAAATCATCTGGTCTAAAATCATCAAACAGTATTTTTGTAGGACCTTGTAAATAAATTTCAAATATAAAACGTGTAAAAATCAATAGTTTCTGTTACATTTTTAACATTGCACTTTATAAAGGATTGTTAAAAGAAACCTTAAAAATTACTACGATATATTTGTAACATTGTTCTACATTTTCAATTGAACATAAGAACTTTGTTCAAGTATAGTTAATTGATATATTTTTTTAAATATTCTTTAAAGATACATCATTACCTTAACTCACGTTTTCTCGTAATCCGGGATGTAATGTAAACAGTGTTTTCAAGTAACGAAAAAAACTGACTAATCTTGTTAAATATGTGTCAATTTAACTAAAACATAACTTGCTACCTAGTTACATTAAAAACACTTAAACAAATAATGGCTTAGATGGTATACATGAGAGCAGTGGATGTTGAAGTAAAAAAAAGATTAATATTTAGCATGAATGTGAGAAATTAATTAATAATACGTGCTAAAAATTTGAATTATTACTAATTAATTTCAAATGATTAGTTTAGTCCTAGCGAGTAAGTAATTTAAGATAGATATAAGTTGTACATATTTACGCCGTGTGGTATCCGGCTGAATAGAATAGAACCACCCTCTTTTCTTACCGAGGTGTCGTATCAGGCGACTACAGTAAGTCGACCCGCCGTGTGGTATCCGGCTGAATCGAATAGACCAACCTCATTTCTTACCGAGGTGTCGTAAAATACGACTGAGGTAAGTTGACGTCAGGCAGGCGGCTACTCGTAAAAACGTAGGCAAATCATGTGACAACATGTTTGTAGCATTTTGTGCCGACCCCACTTAGAGTGGGATAAGGGCAGGAAGATGATGATAACTTGTACATTTTTTTTGGAAACAATTTAATATCAAAATATATTTTTAGACATGTAGCCGCATCCATATTAAGTGTCTTAATAAATGTAAGCCCTCCGTTATCCCTTGAACGCGTGTTCCATCTCAGCGGACGTGATTTTTGTGTGAGTGTGCCCCGACGAAGCACACATACATAATTTAATGCATTTCTCAGTCCCGCACACAGGCTCGCCGTATAAATACAAAGGATCTCTATTTAGCGTACACAGAGGGTTGTGTGTGTGACCCAACATTGGTATTTTGATTGGTCATGCATTTTACGTGTTTATAGTCTCATGCTTCTCCCGTGCGGGCGAGCGTAGAGCTATAAAGCTATAATTTATGCCGATGCCTGCGTAGTGGTGTCAGGTAATACTTGAAAAAACGGGACTCTTACTAAAGTATCGGTGCATACCGTATCAGCCTAGAAGATTAACGTTTTAACCAATGACCCATAATAATTAGGAATAGGTATTAAAGCATAATTAGGAGAAAGGCAAAACAAAATTCGGAGTGCGAAAAGTGCGTATTATTGTACTCTACATTTAGGATAAGATTGATTTTATTTAATCAGGAATTAAAGCACAATAATCTTATCATTTCAGCTTTTTTTATTATTTTAATTGATTATTCCATTAACAATAAAAAATATTGAACCTTAACTAATACTATAAACTGATTGTGTCCACGTCATCGTACGCAGCTTGTCCCGAGCGAGTCCCAAGAATTCTAAAATAAAAAGTAGCCACATATTCCTCTATTTTCCAGTGAAGTCCCATCAAAATCGGTTCAACCATTGCGGTGAATGTACTTATACCTTATACCTTTCTCAAGGATTTAACTATTATTTAGTAAAATTGTACTAAAAACAGTTTAGGAGTTTTTGAGAAAATCGATGACAAATCGACAGAAAGCTTTTGAGGCCTTTGTTTAATAATATGTATAGATTGTTAAAGATAATTTTCTATTATTTTATATGTTTATCATTCGAACCATTTATACCGATATCGGGACATCCCGCTAAAATCGGTGCAGGGAACATCACTATAATCGGATACCTAAGGGCTTATTTTACCGATAAGCCATCTAATGTAACGTAATCGTGCGGTTTTCGGACATTACACTTTAAATGGAACAGATAAAATGTATTTTTACACCGGCACTGTTTGATGGGGACTTTACTCCCTGTTGGTAGGAAATATCTGGGGTTCATATGTTGTTTTTACGTAGATATTGTTAAAGAATTCTAATATTGCTTTTGAAATTTAGGAAGTTTTGAAACATTTGAACCATCAACAAACTGAAGATTAAATGCCAAATAGCTGAAACTACTATATTTTGTATATTTTGAAATTACAATAAAATTTCTTTGTTAATATAATACATGCAATTCTAATTTTATTAAGCAGGCAACAATCACATACGACATACATGCAGGACAAGTCGCCACACGTTTCACAAGACGCCGCCAATACTAACACTCCATACAAGCTCTACACACACTCACTACCACAACCTCCACGATCGTTTCACCCCGAAACCGAATCATCATCAGGAGGATAGGCTCCACGAACAAAATCGTAATGCATATTTTAATAATCGTATTTGTATAATCATAATATTTTGTACTTCTGTTTTATGAACCCACATGCTGTGTGGTATCTGGTTAAATAGAAAAGTACCACCCTCATTTCTTACCGTTGGGTCGTAAAAGGCGAACTTAAGTCGACCCGCCGTTTGGTATCTGGCTGAGTAGAATAGACTTTCCTCATTTCTTACTAAGGTGTCGTAAAAGGAGACTAAGGTAAGTTGATGTCAGGCAGGCGGCCGGTCGTTAAATACATAGTCAAAACATGTGACAACATTTTTATAACATGTTGTTTCTGTAAATCGTTTGAAAAATATAATGTCTAAAGGTTTTAATGCTAAGGAAAAAACATAAATATGCTTTAGTTTAGTTAAACGAAGATTATCATCAAGTTAATACCTTCTGTAAAAGGTCATTTAATAATGTGTATAACTTTGATTGTATATTTTAAATTGATTAATCTATGAGTTGAATTATTTAATTTTTGTCATTATGTTACTTTCTGTGTTGTAATCTTTTATGTTGTCTTACTTATCTTACTTCTTACTAATATTATAAATGCGAAAGTTTGTGAGTATAGATGTATGTTTGTTACTCTTTCACGGCCAATCCGCTGAAATAATATCGATGAAATTTGGCACAATTATTCCTTATACACCAGTGTAACATATAAGCCATAGAAATCCTGTTAATTCTACAAGAATATGTAATTAAAAAGCGCCATCTATTATCAATCTATCACGCGACAACAGTCCACGCAAACGAACTTGTGGGTAAAAGCTAGTCATATATAAAAGTTCTTCGAAAAGATCTACGTCCAGGATTGGTCTTGTATCCGTTAGGATTGCCACGTTGATGGGAATAAATTACTATTGCGATAACATAAGCCATTTAAGTTACCTCGCGACATGTGTTTCCTTGCTAACGACTTTTTAATGGCCGCGTCCACTTTTCTATTTTCGTCAATGGTCTTATTTGTGTTCATTCTCTCTCGTAAATGGCAAAATGCCATTAAAGTTGAATAACTTTGGAATATTTTATAAGCTACAGCAATTAATGATGTAATAGGAAGTTCAACCTATTAAAAATGTTGTTGTGCTTTATTACTTGAATCTAAAAACTTGTGCTTTTATTCGTTTATAAATAGAGTTAGAGTTCTATCATACGACAATAATCGTAATGGTAGTATGCTTTGCTTTAATCCGCGCTTAAATAATATCTACGTAATTCTTAATTTATGTATTCTAAATGTATGTATTCTAATGTACCCGTTTTCATACCTTAAGGATTACATTAAGGATAGGTACATATGTCAACTTTATACATACGAGTTTTTACAACTAAGTCCCGAGGAGCAGTCTGTCTGTATGCGATCGATTTTACGAAACGGCTTTTTGAGGGTTTTTACTAAAAGACTAAAAGATTGCGCAATGCTTGGTATTTTAATAATACATTCTCCAGAACGGCTAAATTAATTTTAATGGGACTTTCACTGGAAGATAGAGGGGGCTAAGGAGCCACAGATATATTCAATATTAAGCTTATATCACTAGTAAAAGAACTCAATTAGAACGATATTATTTAAAATCATAAATTAATTACATAAAGAACAAACGCGCGTGCAAACACACAAACACATACGTACTTACACTGCATAAAAACACCACAGACTCGTCGACTAATAAAAACTTTGATAATGTCTAAGTTAGAGTCTTTTTTTTTGTTCCAGAGAAAGATAGACGCTCGTAAGTTATCTTAGCATGAGTGTCTAAGCACTAAGATGTTTAATTAATATTTTGATAAATAATAATTTGTAACATTGTAACATATAGGTTACTTTTATTCTGGAATTCCCGCAGGGTCGAGATTTACGCGGGAAAAACTTTATAGCACACTGATTTCAATGCGAGTAAAGCCGTGGGTAAGGATAGGATAGTTTTTATCTCGATTAATAATGTAACTTTTGCGACATATTAAAACTATCGGCTTCATATCAAACCAATATATGTATATCAAAAGCTGCGATAGTCCAGCTGTAACACCGAGCGACACTTTCGAAGAAAGAGGGGTTTAAACCCGGGCAGACACCAATGAGTTTTTCTGTTAAAAATAAACTTATGAGTCTAATTGATAATTGCAATTTATCACACGCATCTCGGTGAAGGATACATTGTGAGAAAGCCTACATATCTCTAGAGAATTCTAGAGATATGTGTAACTTACCAATTCGCATTGGAACAGGGCGGTACGTCTAAGCTCCAATCCTTTTCTCCAAAAACGGAGAGAAGAGGCCTATTCCCAGCAGTGGGAGAGTAACAGGCCGCTACTTACTTACTTCGATATGTATAATTTATTGTTTGCTATAAGTAAAGGAAAATATCATTAAAAAAAATTTTTGTTTTTTTTCGGATGTGTAAAAAAGCCAATCCATGCTACGCCAATTGTATAGGTTTTAGATCTAGTATTTCCCTATAAAGGAACATTTGGCTTTTCCGAGTAGAGACAGTATAAAAGGCCGTTACATTATTTGTACAGTTGTTGCTAAAATACAAAAACAAACACATTCCACATATAACATGTCTTAGAAAAACTTTTATCCATTTGCCAGTAAGGACCTAT
This sequence comes from Morpho achilles, assembly GCA_947086495.1. Taxonomy (NCBI): domain Eukaryota; kingdom Metazoa; phylum Arthropoda; class Insecta; order Lepidoptera; family Nymphalidae; genus Morpho; species Morpho achilles. The sequence continues at coordinate 13,682,991 of CAMTZB010000019.1, forward strand.
GAGCCTTTTAAGACAGTTAACCTTTGAGCCAGTGTAAGGGCAAATTCTAAACAGATGGAAATAAAAATAGGTGTTAGATAAATAAAAACATAACTGTCATATGTCACAGTTTGACAACAAGATAGTAATGACTTAATGTAACTAGTTATAAGTTTTATTTTGAAAAGAGCAACCGCCGAGTTTCTTGCTGGCTCTTCTCGGTAGGAACAGCTTTCCGAACCAGCAGTAGAATTGACGACTCAAAAGCACTTATTTACATTATTATTTATATTTATTATTTGAATAAAGAAAATTTTATACTTATTTGATTTTGACTAGTTCTTTGGCGCAGGGGGCAGTTAGCTTCAAATTCGCTATAAACAATTTGTTACAATGTTTCTTTGCTAGAATATTGCGGACTTCTCATATAAAATTCCAGTATTTCAGTCGTTATTAATAAAAAAAATACTTAAGTATACATAGTTAGTAAAGTCGGAAGAAACGTACAATGACCTTACTATTTCCCGTTTTGCCTTAGCATATTGATAAATAGCCGAATAATGTCCGTCCATCGACGCATATTATCTATAAGGGCCGAATGTTTAGAGATTTGCGGATTTATATCCCAGGAAGGCAATTGTGTGTTTTATATAAAAACTTATGTGTTTAATAGATATTATTCAACATGTGCTTTCCGGTGAAGGAAAACTTGTGATGTGAGAAAGAATTACTCGGAATGTAAATTTTTAATTCAAATGGAGCAATTTAATATGTCTATACTTGTCTCATGGAGTATGTATAGGAGTCATGTAGACAGACTTTTAGATCACAATATTCAACGTATCATATCATCCTCCTGCCCTTATCCCACTCTAAGTGGGGTCGGCACAACATGTTATATAGATGTTGTCACATGATTTGATGATTTGGCTACATATTTTACTACCGGCCGCCTGCCTGACGTTAACTTATCTTTGTTGTAGGTTGTACACCTCGGTAAGAAAGAGGGTGGTCTATTCTACTCAACCGGATACCACACGATGAGTCAACTTATCTTAGTCGCCTTTTACGACATCTCGGTAATAAGGAATAATAAAGGAACCATACCATCATTTTTCTCCTGCCCTTATCTCACTCTAAACGGGGTTCGCACAACATGTTTAAACATATTGTCACATGATGGGTCTAGGTATTTTACGACTGGCCGCATGCCTGATGTCAAGTTACATAAGGTGCCTTTTCGTCAACTCGGTAAAACATGAGGGTGATATATTCTAATCAACCGGGATACCACACGGCGACATTAAAGTATTTTTCTGAATTTAAATTATTAGGTAATGGCCTGGATTCCAGGATTCCTTTCTAATAAGGCTATAAAAATACATACATTTTTACAGCCATATGGAATAAACAAAAGCATATAGGAAACCTGAACAAATAGCTATGTTAGCGCAATACTAGCAAATGCAGCGTAGTAGCCAGCCCACTTGACCTTCCTTGCCGCTCCGTGTCGTTTGATTTAGGAACTCAGCGGGTGAGCGAGCCGTCAGACAGGGGTTCAGCTTACAGTGGCGGCTGCGTAGGTAGCAATCTAAGCGTATTAGAGCGCTCGGCGTCGCGTGACGCGGGGGACGTTGACCGCGCCGCTCTTTGTAAGCAATTGCGTTAAAGGTGTTTACATACGGAACATTACGACGACATAGTATAAAAAATAGTAATTTGATTTTTTTTTCATAAACCTAGCGTAAGTACCTACTTTTCTTTCAGACAAGATTTAATCACTACATAGTATAAAACAAAGTCGCTTTCCCCGTCTGTCCCTATGTATGCTTAAATTTTTAAAACTACGCAACAGATTTTGATGCAGTTTTTTTTAACAAACAGAGTGATTGAAGAGGTAGGTTTATATGTATTGTATGTATGTATACATTCAATATTGAGTAGTTTCTAATGGTAGTAGGTTTTTGATGTGATATATATACATTGCAAACGCAGGCTGAACCCTACGAGATTAAGTATTTGCACAGCTTGAAAAGGTCTACAGAAAACTTTGCAATGATATATGTTTATCTATTATGGATAACCCACAGTAGCATTTTTTGTCATTTTCTTTTTACGAAAAATAATGCCTTATTTTCGAAGCAATTTTAAACAATACAGCATTAATCCTTTTACAATTAAGTACTTTAAATACATTGTTGATTTAATATAGATCACTATGGCTGTTAACAACATTTAATTTAAATGAACATTTTCGAAGATATTACAGATTTAAAGTGCAGGGACGTAGGGATTTTTGTTTTACTTCAAATTTAACGCGTGCGGGCCACGGGCAGTAATGAATAAATCAAAACTACGAGATCGATTTTAATCGTTTTTTCACTGAGTGACATAGGCTATATATTTTATACCCGTGCGAAGCCGGAGCGGGCCGCTAGTTGATAATACTATGTTAGTTATAATATAATCGTAAAGGGCGACTAAGGTAAGTCAACCCGCTGTGTGGTATCCAGCTAAGTAAAATAGACCACCTTCATTTACTACCCAGGTTTCGTGAAATACGACTAAAGTAAGTTGTCGTCAGGCAGATCGTAAAATATGTAGCCAAATCATGTGACAACATGTTTATAACATGTTGTGCCGACCCTACTTAGAGTGGGATAAGGGCAAGAGAGGATGAGAATAATATACTGAGTTTACGGAACTTATCTAAGAAACCAAAAAATCTATTAGTTTTAATTTAATCTGCAGTGTATGTAAAAAGTTTCTACGTCGCAAGTGAACGTTCGAGTGTAGTCAGCCTTACCATTTGCCCCATTAACAGGGCTGTCTCCGGCACGATAACCATCCGCGTTGCATCAATGAAAGTAACTCGCGTCACATAATTAGTTCTTTCTACTTGCAAGTACGGTTTAATTCACTTTAATAGCACTTCCATTTGTAAGCCACGATATTGTCTTTATTTATTTTTGCATTTATTTTGATATATTTTTTACCTGCTTTATATCGATAGAGTTATGCTAGAGGAGGGGAGTAATGGCAGGTCTGTAAGTGAGAGTGTTATATCAAATAATAAGAGGGAAGAAATCAAATACCTATCTTTGTCTAATCCCATGTAAATAAAAAGGATAGATACAGTCTCATTTGCTTTCCTTTATTTCTCTTTATTGTAATAGGGCACATTTTAGACTAGCTACCCTTCTCTAGTATAATAACTCTATGTTACAACCACTACTTTAATAATCACTAGCTGTGCCTACGGCTTCACCCGTGTGGTATTTATTCAGTGTATTTAATCGAATTTTTGCACACAAAAGTAGTTATTGTGAGTTAACTTTAAGAAATAAAGATATACTATCGCGGACTTTTTATAGTATTTTTGTAGATCTAATTTTCTAGAACATCTTAGTATATCTCAATTGGTTTACGCGGCACTCCTGATTATAGCTCTGAGCAGGCGAGTGTTTTACAACTGCGCTACCTTTTAAACACAATTTACATAAAACATAATACTAAACCTTTCGGAGGAACTGCATTACCTATTAATAAAAACCTTACAAAAATCCGTTCGATAGATTTTGTGGATTTTGTTTTATAATAATTATAGAAGTATACTAGTGTTGTATTAATTCACTGTGATATCTGTTTGACACTTCACATCGCGCAACTGGACAACGCGCACTATAAGAAGATAAATCTATACTAATATATAAAGCTGAAGAGTTTGTTTATTTGTTTGTTTGATTCATTGAACTCGCTTATCTCAGGAACTACTGGACCGATTTGAAAAATTCTTTCAGTGTAAGATAGTCCATTTATTGAGAAAGGCTATTGGTTATATAACATCACGCTATGATGAATAAGAGAATCGCAGAACGAATTTAAGGTTGCATTGGCATATGTAATATTAAAATTATTTTGGTATAATTCGCGATAAAGTAAAATAGAAAATATATGTAATGCTAATAATATATTGTGGACAATCCGTTTTCATACCCGATACAAGCAGGATTCGTAAAACACAAGCACAAACCTCCATCACCGCCCCTACAAACCACAAGCACTACACATGTTCAGTATCACAAGCTCAACAATCATTTCGCCCCGCAAGTGAACAATCATTAGGAGATAGAATCCTCAAATAAATCGTTTTGTGCAAGTGTTTTTGCGAATCCTGCATGTATCGGGTATGAAAACAAATAGAGCATTATATATTTAGCATTATTTATTTTTCTATTTTACGTTATCGCGGATTATAGCAAAATATTTTTATGATTATTATTGTATTATGGATCTCCGCAGAGTAACGCCTACTTCTATAAATTACATACTACAGGCCCGAAGAACCAACAAATTGTTTATAGAAAATTTTGACCCTCGATTGCCTTTAGGTCCGCGACCCACGGACCTAAAGGCATGGTCACTACCAACCAACGAGCTATGTATTAGTTTCTGTATGTGGGTCTGAGAACAAGTAAGTCTTACACAGAAACGAAATATAGTTATAAAGTTATATCCGATAAAAGCAGGATTCGTGAAAACACATGCAAAAACCTCTATCACCGCCACCACAATACACAAGCACTACACATGTTCACTATCACAAAATCGTTTCGCCTCGCAACCGAAGCATCATCAGGAGATAGACTCCACATATAAATAGTTTTGTGCATTTTTTTTTCGAATCCTGCAACTGAAGCATCATCGGTTGCAGGGCGAAACGATTGTTGAGTTTGTGATAGTGAACGTATGCAATGCTTGTGTATTGTGGTGGGGGTGGTGGAGGTTTGTGCACACTTGCACATGCTTCGTAAAAACACATACACACGTGTGTGCATGTGTTTTTACGAATCCTGCATATATCAGGTATGAAAACGGATTATCCACTCCACATTTAACATTATATATATTATCTATTATTACTTCATCGCGGATTATAGCAAAATAATTTTATTATTACTTTTGTAACGCCTTATTCTTTAAATTATTTATATCCGAGTCGTAGAATGAACTTAAGTTTGCATTGGCCAAAGTGCCGAATCTAGTGCGAGCTTCCAATGCAGGAGCAACGACCGTTGCGGATTCGAAACGCAATAACGGTGCTCTTTGAGCGATTACGTCGAGATTGGCATCGCTGATGTGCGAGCGTGAGGATATAACGAGGTTACTCACAACTAGTAGGTACATAAATACTAGCTGTACCGGCAGCTTCGCCCGCATTGAAATCAGTGTATCACAAATTTTATCCCAAATTGAAATTTTCAACATAAAAGTATTTATCGTGAGTTAATTATAAAAGAATTACTTTCACCGTTATCGCACGCAAGGGAAGCTTTAAATTTTGCCGTTTTCTATATGTATGTAACTATATGTATAACATCACTACATAAGGGCAGGAGAAACACACTGCAACCTATTACAATTGGGTCCATAAGTCCCCGTTTCCTTTGTATATTAAAAATAATGTTGTGGGACATCATCAACATCTTGACGAGACTATAGGAGTATGCGTAGTGTCAAGAATATGGACACAAATGGGTAAGGTGTAGCGGAGTATATTTACCATTCCGGTACCAATCCCTAAATCCGTTTCGATAAGACTTACGTATTCTTTGTCAACCGATGTACGTCCACTGCTAGACATAGGTCTCTAGTTCAAAAGAAATACATCGAAGTTAGCTAAATTCCGAATTTTAACAGACACGGTGAATGGGTACTGCCTTATTCGGAAAGCTGTTTCTACCGAATCAGCCAACAAAAGGCAGTTGCTCTTTTCTTCTAATAAAAAAATAACTATTTTAATTATTACTATCTTGAACAGGGTCGAACAGTAGCTATATCTACGCAATTTTATCATCTATGTTATCCTCAACAGTATAATAGGGTTTCTGTATCAGTCTCGTTTCCCTTTTAACTTTTAACTGTAACGGCAAAGCTGCCTTATACCCAAACCCAAAAACGACTTACGTACTTTTGCACGGCGCAAAGCAGGAGCCGCAAACTTACGAGTATGTCAGTTCCTACATTGTCTATTATATATTACCAAGTTTTTTTAATTCTTTATATTTTTTATATCTCTGTCAATTTTTGTTCAAAAGCATGATGTTAAAGTTAATTTAACACATGTCTCTACTAGCTACCTAAAATTAACACATTAGCATTTGCACAGTCAAATCTAGGATGTGATTTGTGCGGTGTCAGTGCAAGAGCAACGACCGTCGCGAATTCGAACCGCACTAACGGTACGTGACAGGCGTATGACGACTAGATTGTTGACGACTACATAGATTGGATTTATTAGATATGGATGATTGCGTCTACTCTAACCAAGTTACAGGTTATGTATGTATTTAAAAAAAAAACAAGTAATGAAAATATTATTTTGCTATAATCCGCGATAAAAGAAAATATATGTAATGCCAAATGTAGAGTGTACTGTTCGTTCTCATACCTGATACATGCAGAATGCACTACCCGACACTAATAACACCACAACACACAAGCACTGCACACATTCACCACCCCAATCTCAACAATTGTTTCGTAAAGCATTGCGATTTTGTCGTGGAGTCTATCTCCTGATGATGCTTCGGTTACGGGGCGAAACAATTGCTTGTTGTAAAAAGTGCTTGTGTATTGTTGTGTTATCGGTGTTGGGTAGTGCATAAGTTGTTACAAATTCTGCATGTATGAGTATTCAAATGTAGAGTGTATGAACGAATAATACACTCTACATTAAGCATTACATATATTTTCTTCTATCGCGGATTATAGCAAAATAACATTCTCATTACTTTTGTATTATGGACGTCCGCAAAGTAACGCCTAATTCTATATTTTTTTTTATATAAAACTAGTAATATACCGCGGTTTCACCCGCATACATACCGATCTCATTGCAGTGGAAAGTGTACTAAGTCGGACTATTGATTTATTTTTGTTAAATATATCATCAATAGTTTCCGCAGCGCACGCGATGACAGATTTTTATAACAAATTTTTTGCACCTTATTACATTTTTATTACGGATCCCTATATTTTTTTAATGTAATATAGCGTATGTTGCTAAGCAAAGATGCAGCTTTCCAATGGTGAACGAATTTTTGAAATCGGCCCAGTAGCTTTTATGTGAAAACATTACAAATATACATACAAAAATTTCCTCTTTATAATATTAGTATAGATTAGTAGAGACGCGAATTCGATTGCATTTAAGTAACATCAAGAATGCTGCAATATTTATTTCCCTATTCTTAAAAGAAAAACGGTATTGTTCATCCTATATTAAGATATAGGTATTCAGCATCTCCTGCCCTTATCCAGATCTAAGTGAGGTCGGCACAAGATGTTTTATGCATGTTGTTACATGTATTGGTTTCATTAGTTATTTTACGACCTGTGTGACGTCAACTTACCTTAGTCGCCTTTTATGACACCTCGGTAAGAAACGAGGGCGGTCTATTCTACTCAGCCGGATGTCACACCGCGGGTCAACTTATCTTAGTCGACTTTTATGACACCTCGGTAAGAAATAAGGGTGGTCCATGCCACTAAGCCGGATACCACACGGCGTGCCAACTTACCTTTGTCGGCTTTTATGACAACTCGGCAGAAACTAGGGTGGTCTATTCTACTCTGCCGGATACACGGCGGTTTACCTTAGTTAGGTTTAGCATTATATATACTTTCTCTCATCACGAATAATAATATAATTTTACAAATACTCTAAAATTTGAAATTAAACATTAAATGCAACCCACCATCTTGCCAGAGAGTCTTCGCACTAGTGGACGTGGTATTACAAAATTGCTTGCTAATTCGGAGCAACGACCGCCGCCGTTCAAATGCAAATGGTAACGGTGTGGGTACATCGATGGCAAGTCGGACAGGGGGTAATTCATCAATCACCGTTTTTGTTTGCCGCAACGTTCTTTCTAAGCACATGCCAGTTAAGGCCTGTATTCAATAGTAAATTGCAGTAAATATTTGTAAGAATATTAACAAAACACGTACCAGTATTATAAATGCGGACGGCTAATCAACTCGACGAATATTATAAAGCTTTGCGATTGTCGTTGAGTCTATCTCCTGATGATGCTTCGTTTGCGGGGCGAAACGATTGTTGAGTTTTTGGTATTGAACTGTGTAGTGCTTGTGTATTTTGGTGGCGGTGATGGAGGTCTGTGCATGTGTTTTTACGAATCCTGCAGGTATCAGCTACGAAAAAGGATTGTCCACTCTACATTTATCATTATATATATTTTCTATTTTACTTTATCGCAATTTTATTATAGCAAAATAATTATATATTACTTTTGTATGATGGTTCTTCGCAAAATACCTAATGCCTGATTCTATAAATTATTTTTCAACGAATATTGAATAAATTTGGTACAATTAAGATAGACATTCCCGTTTTTTTTTTAATATAATCGATGAAAATATTGCATTATTAAGGGAATTTAAACGGTTAAATTTGTACATTATAATGCTGCATGTTATCCTCAAAATAAAAACGAGATTTTTTTATCTTATATAACACTGGTGTATGTACTTTAATTATGCCATATTAACCTAATGTTAGTCACCTAACCTTGCATACCTTCAAATAAAAAAAATTGAAATATATATGTATACGTTAAAACAATAATATTATACATTTGCTTCATTTAATATGCAAACTAGTATCGATAAAAAACGAATTTGATCATATATCCAGAAAATAAAAATTTGTATTAGAATATTTGTATTTGTTAAAAAAAATCGCGATCCATTATAGACTGCAAGCAGCGCTATAAATTCCTCGATGTTGACATCGTATATTGTTTATGCAAATTCATACCGCCCTTTTCGAATCATTAAACTTCGAAAAAGCCGATATCCACTCGAGGCTCGAAGAAGTTTTCTAATTAACTAAACAAAAGCGAACCACCGGCGTTGTTCACTCCCCTAATGACCAAAACACAACCGCCGATAAAACTGCAGATTGCATCTTCACTAGTCATAACGACTAGGTCCCTGTTTTCCGACGTCACTCTGTCATAATTCTTAATTGCGTCTAACTTATGGTCCCTTTATTATCCTTTATTCCATTATATACGGTTCCGGCTAAAGATAACATTTAGAAAAAGTCTGCATGCTCTCGCAGAAGCTCTAGCTCTCTCTTTCATCAACCAATAGCCGTCCACTGCTGGACATAGGTCTCTTCCAAGGACTTCCACGTTACACGGTCTTGTGCCGCCTGGATCCAACGGCTCTCCGTGACCTTTTTGAGGTCGTTTGTCAATCTGTTGGGGGGATCTGCCTACACTTCGCTTTCCGGTGCGGGGTTGCCACTCTAGCACATTGGGACGGCCATCGGTCCCAACGTCCATCGGTTTTTCGAACTATGTGCCCCACCCATTGCCACTTCAGCTTCGCGACCCGTTGAACTATGTCCGTCTCTTTGATTCTTTATAAACAATATAGCATGATAGATATGAGGTAATGCATATGTCTATTATCTCAATCAGTGACAGTAAAAGTCGCTATGTGTAAAAGCAAACATAAAAAATTCAAGACAGTATGAAATAACCCTTTTTCTCCTTGAGCCAGATGACGTCCATAACTAGATCTCTTTAAGCCACATCTCCACACTTCACGATCCCTTTTTTTATGTCAGGAAAACCCATTATGGGTCGTCACCGCCCGACGGGGACGAGCATGTCGGACTCTCACCGACTAAAAACCTGACAGTGCTTCACCACACGATCCTGTGGCGCTTGGTTTTAGAGTGGACCTTTTAAAGTTTTGATTCTGTTCACCTCGTAGGGGGTCGACGCTGCTTTTTTCCCAGCTAGGTTATACTCAAAAAATACTATTACTACTAAAAAATACTATTACTAGTGAAAATCGTATGACGACCCGATAATTTTAAAAAATACCAAAAGAAATTGCAATAGGTAAAGTTGTATCGAAGACAATTTGAATTTAAAGGACACAATTAGCTCTCCCCGTTAGTAAGTTAAAAAAGTTAAGCCAGATGTGTAAAGAACAAATGGATATTTTATGATTTCCTGTTAGCTTATTTAAATAAACGCTGCCTGCACCTGACTTAAGTCCTCCGGTGACGTAATGATTGACGAGGGGTGGTAGAATCTATATAAGTTTTCTTAGAAACAAATACCTTATGCCAACAACTCCAATGTATAACAATTAGAACTAAACAATGTAATCCAATGTAATACAAAAAGATTTGTATATTATATACACATAGTGGTGTTGACGCGTTCGAAATATGGTGCTGGTGGTCAGCTAAAAGATCCAATATGTCGATACTCAAGAAACTCAATATCACAACTAGACTCTCGACTATCTGCCTTTAACGAGTTCTTGAGTACTTCGGTCATATTGCGATGGAAGAGCGGTGACAATCTAGACAAGATAGTCATTACCGGCAAGGTCCAGAGGAAGAGGCCACGATGACGAAGTGAAATGCGCTATACAGGTCAAATCCGCAGCACTGTCATCCCTAGGATTCTCTAGAGATATGCAGGGCTCATCACAATGTTTCCTTTCATCGAAAAAGTATGATAAATTGCAGTTATCAATTAGACATATAAGTTTTAACAGAAAAACTCCTGCCCGGAAGGGTAAGGGGGAGGACCCCTCGAAAGAGTAGCACGATCTCACCGTTGGTGACTCTAATCCATACTAATTAATTGCGAATAAATTCGCAATTCTGTCTGTTACACAAAACAATACAGTTAAACAATACAGTTTTTTCTTCCTTAAACAGAAAAAATATATTGATGGTATTATAAAATGATGCGAGCGAAGCCGGGGTAGAGCTTGTCCGATTATATTTATGCCTGCCAAAAAAATTGTTTGACCTAGTTTCTTCACTGCTATTTTATAGCCGTGCCGCGGTGGGCTTCACCGCTATATAATCGATATATCTGCAAACCGTACCGTCTCTTTAAGTTCTTAAAATTTATTTGCAAATGAAAAAGAAGGGTAATTTTGCAAAAATCTTTCCAACGTTATCGTTACTGTACTATGTTCTCCTGAAGACTTGTTAACATCCTTATGCAAATATAATTACAGTAGTTCACAGATTTTGTCGGAATTAGTTCATTGCGATTTTTTTGATACTTTTCTGTATAGTCAAACAAATCCAATGTTTTGGGCCCTAAACCCTTTATCGGCTCAATATTATTCGTCCATTTGTTATTTTGGTTATTAAAAATAGCTAGTTTCTGTATTCATAGACTCTTACAGCCTACTTATGGGATTATACGTCATGTCACGTAGATTACATATAGTCACGATGATAGCAAAGATGGCTCGGATCTTATGGGTTAGAATTTTGTTCGAAATCATAAATCGTCATTGGCAACGAGTACTTTTCCAAATTGTTTTGCTATTTTTGCCTTTTCAACGTAAGAATTTCGAAGTCATACGTCTAATTTTGTCCATCTTGTAAGAAACCATGATAAATTTAAAAATACTTTGAAGTTCCCAACGAAAAAGTCCCCTCAAGCCTCAAGCGTCGAGAGTCGTTCCGATTGCTGCCTGTATGAAAGAGAGAGAAATATTAATTCCATGGAGTGCGAGTAAGACGGGATTCATCAACAAAATCCGGCTAAATTGTTCCATGATTGGATAATTATTTTATTGATATACATTGTTGAAACGGACCCGAAATTAATCCGAGGGAAGTGACTCTGTAATTTACTTATGCCTATTGTTTGGTTTTCTTTGATGCTCGATAGTCCGTGACTTTAAACTTTGTACGTCAATTTTGTTTATTTAAAAACAAGCTTACTATCCAACCTTTTCATGAGCGCACGATTCTGCCTTACAGGAGGCACCTGGCCTCACAGAAGGCACCTTTAGGACTAAGTTCCCCGACATTAGTAAGGGTTCCGTACTCTCCGCATTGCAACCTTGACGATACTTCTGCGCTCGCTCGTCCCGCCCGGTGACTCTGTAAAACTCTAGGGGCCGTAAGGGTTAACAGCATTTAGTCAGATCCAAAAAAAGCATGCGAAAATTTTTATTTTGCTATAACTCCTAAGCTTAAATTGAGATTGAAGACTTTGTTCTATAAGATCCTTTATTATACTTTAGGGGGATTATACTCGCAAACACAATAGTTAACCAACTCACTCGTTCACCAGTTTAGACTCTACTATCGATTACTCGGCTTAGGATAACTGAAAAAGCGTAGGTACCCTTACCACTTAAGTAGAAGTCCTCGGATACAATTCACAGAATCAAACAAAACGTTAAGATCCATTCATAGTTAGACGATATATAAATAATTATGTCCAAAACTGATTAAATAAAAAAAATTACATGTTTATAATAAAAAAAAAATTGTACTCGTAATAACTCCTATTATGTAAGTATTCATTAAATGACAAGTAATCTGAATAAAGACAAAAGCATTTACCATTAAAGTGAATGTTATTCCATTAATGTATAACAAAGAACGATACTAATTTGTGAGGCTAATTGTATTGGCGTTTTAATTTTGATATAATGAAGGGATACTGATACAATCGAAAATAAACTCTACGTTTCTACGATAAAGTTCAAAAAAATTTGCAGTGCATCTCGAAAGCCCCTACCGACATAATAGTGTGAAAAATTTTATTCTAAGAAACTATTTCAGTAAGATCGTAAAACACTACAATTAACCCAAACAACGCAAGAAAATTAGTAAGTGAAGAAAACATAATTGCTAAATACTCGAATGCCAATTGTTAAAAGTGAGAGAGAGAAAAGATCTTTTTTGGACAATGTTTAATTTATAAATGTTGAAATATTACTAGTAAGCTTAATAGTAAGACCATAGGGCACTGACGAGTGGGTCGTAGGTTCAAACTCCAAGCATACATCAATAAGTTTTTCTATACAAACGTTATATGCTTAGTGATATTTGCGAGCTCCAACCCCTCTGTCCGAGTAAGAAGCGAGGAGGCCTATGCCCAGCTGTGGGAAAGAATAAAAAATAAAAAAAATATATATATATTTACTGTTCTTAAAATACTGGCAGAGTATTCTCGTTGGCCAAGGTAGCTGCCAGCTCTCGGGTCCCCGGTACGCTCTACGTGCCTTCTAGATAGCTCGTTGTAAAAGGATATGAGCATCCGGGCCCCATGGATCTAAGGTCTCTACACCAAAAGGCACAAAAATGAAGCTTCTATCTATGACTACATATTAGCGCCTCTTGGCATGTTCTCCATTGGTAGCTACTGCTCCCGCCATACTAGAGTTCCCTTGTGCCTTTTAATATTATTATTGGTAAAATACACAGTTGCCTGAGTCTACTATTAGTGCAGATGCTGCGGCCGCCCGCACGTTAGACCACAATTTTGTGGTTAAAAGCAATAAAACTATTTTGAGACTGAACATATAGGGGTTCGTTGTGTTTATACTGTTTTAATTCTTAATTTGTTGTTTCAGAAAAAAAGAGAGGTGAGGTAAAAACAGTGATACTAAATTAATTCAGAATAGGTCAACCGCAGGTAATCCAATCAAACCAATGAACCGCTTGCGTCATTTTCATATCACTTCATAGAATAAATATATTAAAGTGACTCAAAACCTATGGGCCTCATAAGCAGGCTCACAGTCGCTTAGCGAGTTATGCTCGGAGTATCTCTACGTGATCAAATCAGAAATGAGGAGATCCGTAGAAGAGCCTGAATCAACAGATACCAGATATAGCTCAGCGTGTCGCGAAGCTAAGGTGGCGATGTGCTGGGCACATAGTGCGTAGAACCGATGGGCGAACCGATGGGCGATTAATGGTAGAATTATTTTTATATAACCCACTTTTATTGAATCGAGGAAACTGCAAGCCCTGTCGTTGAACGTCACCTGATGATGTTTCAGTAACGTGGCGATCGTTGAATTTATCGTAAGGAATATGTGCAGTTCTTGTGTAGCGTGTTGCTGGTGGTGGTGTTTTTTGATACGTGTGCTAACTAATTCTGCATGTATAAGATATGAGGACGGTTTTAGCTTTCTACATTTAGTAACTACATATAGATTTTTCCAACAAACGCGGATTATAGTAAAATATTTCAATTATTACTTTTGTACTAGAGAATTTCGCAAAATAACGCCTACTTCCATAAATTATTGAAAACAAAGTAAAATTATTATCATAATTTTATTTTTATTCTACACTATCTATCACACATTAATCGTTCCCTCGTAAATATATACAAATACTTTAATACAGTCCGCGTTAAGTAGCTTTAATCTAATCAGCTGCTATCATTACACTCAGTGACGCATTTACCACTTCAAATAGCCCGCCCGCGCGGTTGATTCGGTCGAATTATCAAACATAGTTTTGGTTTTTTTTTAAACTATCGTGAGTAGTATTCATAGTTATTGTATAGAACCGGCTATACTCACGTCTTATTCTATCGGGTTAGCCCGACTAGTTTCGAACCCATCCGGGGCACTTATTCATGAGCTCTTTACACGACGTTATACAGTAGCCGCCCATAGTTTTGGTATAATAATTGTACACTTCAGAGGCCTATTTTACCAGAATCCGCTTATAACTGCGGCTTTCACCCATATCCCCGGTACACACCAAAAATATATGTGTTCAGTAGCGCACTATTTGAACCTAACGATCAAATAATGATCGCAAACGCAAACAAACATTATGCATACAAATGTCTTCAGCGAAATACGCGGTATTAGTTTTCTGACTTTGGTCGGCCGTGGCTTCTCTCAAAAAACCCAATGTGATGTAAACGTGATGGCTAATCAGCTACCAGCTAGTTCTCCACCACACCTCGGCTTAAGAGGTTATTCAAAAAAAGGAAGGTACTTTTGTATCTCTTTAATATTTAAATGTGTTAATCTTATAGGTATATATAAATATATTTTCTGAATCTTGAAAACGGCTCCAACGATTTTCATGACATTCAGCATGTAGTGGATTTTGGGGGAGAAAAATTGATCTTATTTGATTTTATTTGAAATTGTTTTTGGGCATTAGAAAATACTAAAATTTATATAGAATTGAATTTTTGAAAAAAAAACTACGAAATCATGAATAGATAGCAACTTATAATTTGAGCTGTCAAGTGCAACGCTGTGACAGCCTTATAGTAACGTACGGACAAAAGAAAGGGTACGTAACCTAGGTTCGATTCCCATAACCGGTGGTTTTTTATTACATTTTTTTGTATTCTTTAAAAAATTAACGACCAGAATCGGTCACCTAGGTATTGTATTTTAAATATAATGAGAAGAAATATAATGAGATTTAAAAGACTTATTCCAGTGGTACCCTGCTGAGTAGAATAGATCACTCTCATTTCTTACCCAGGTGTCGTAAAAGGCGAATAAGGTAAGTTGACTCGCCGTGTGGAGCGCCGCGGCGTCTTCGTTCCCGAGTACTACAGTCATTATTTTCATTCATTTCAGTCATTATAAAGAACGTCTTCACGCCTTTACATAAGGTTGCTAGACTTCTACGCACGCCGACAGATGTTATCCCCTACCAGACCCCAGGGGTATATAAAATTAACTGCAGTTGTGGTAGCGCATACATCAGCCAAACTAAGCGAACTATTGCTGAGCGAGTGAAAGAGCACATAGCTGCAGTTAAAAATAACCAGCCAACGAAGTCAGCGATCGGAGACCATCTGCTCAATTCGGGGAGCAATCACTGGATTGAGCTTCAAGATCCCAAGGTACTGTAAACTGATGCCCACTATTATGCGAGAATGGCGCGTGAAGCCATTGAGATTCGAAAGCATAATACTTTCATACTTCAAGTCGGTAAAACTAAAAAATTAAAAAAATATCAACCTATCACACGACAACAGTCCACGCGAACGAAGCCTCAGGTATACCTAGTCTCATATAAAAGCCAAAGTCGCTATCCGTGCAAGTCACCCTGTTTAACGGATATAACCATATTTATAAACTCCCATTCATTGTTTATACACGAAGCACATGAATGCTGTTATTAATTTGTGCAGCGCACTGCGGATTTCATAACAACAGTGGAACCGTGACTAAATGAAAATAATCCACACTCGCTTCTACAAACATATTGTTGCGAACGGCCAATTTATTTACATCTCTAAAGACATTACAGGATATTTCGATGATTTACTGCAAAAATCAGTTTTTAATACACCACGATGTATTGGGGAAAGATGAAGATTATGTCAAATATAATTTTATAAAAAAATAAAAAGCGTGCGACACTTTCGAGAGGGTCACGAGTTCAAACCCCGGCAGGCACCAATGAGTTTTTCTATAACCTATGTGTCTAATTGATAATTCCAATTTATCACACGCTTCTCGGTGAAGGAAAACATCGTGAGAAAACCTGCATATCTCTAGAGAAATCTGGGGATATATGTAACCTACCAATCCTCATTGAAGTCGCGTGGTAGGTCTTAGCTCCAATCCTTCTCTCCAGGAATGGAGAGAGAGGAGTGCCCAGCAGTGGGATTGTAACAGGCCGTTACTTTATTACTTGACGACAGCTGTTACAGACAGCTGTTAGAGTTGTATGTTGTCATTAATCAATTTTCGCCCTAAACTTATTTGCTGACTCGTAAGAAATCTCAGTCTCTTACAATGTAGCAAGCTCTGCTCCAAGTCAATATATCGACATGTATAATTTAGAAATTTGGAGATTTATCAGAAATAAAATACAACACACAGATCACTGTGTCGCGATGCTGACAAACTAATGGGCTTTCTAAGTTGTAGAATTGGTTACTCCACACTGAAAAACGCAGCATAAATAGACTCTCTAGACAAAAGCGATAAGAACTTAAATAGAGAGATGATAGCATAAAATTTTTTTTTTTTTTTCGGACACTAACTAAGGCTGTTAGCCGTGAAGGCTTTGACAGCGTCACCGGGAGAGTGGGCGAGCGCAGAAGCATCGCCGGGGGTGAAGTGCTAGGAGAGCGGGTCTCGAAAGAGGCCCGCAGCATCCTGGGAGCGTCGCCTTAAGGGTGCCTCCCGTGAGGCCGAACCTCGGCTTAAAGCGACGCGCTGTGGAGGATTATAGTCGGACTGTGGAAGAGTCCTAATGTCATAACGGTCGGGGTTGGACGCCCCTTCCGCTAGACGTGAGAAATCGGGGACCTCGCCTTCGCCGGCGAAGGCGCTGTGTGTGTATGTGTGTGAAGTGTTTGGCGTTGGCGATCGTAAGATGATCGTCAGGGTCGTATAGAACGCTCCTAGGGCGCCTATAGTTTTTAGCTCTGAACTTATTTTCATAGCATTTATATTTGACCATTTTAGAAATGAGCGGGTTCGAGTGCGCCTCTGCCTTTTCAAAATATTTCTTCGAGAAACATTTGAACAGGTTGGCTATGGAGGGGAGACCTAGATCTCTATGTAGGTCCACGTTTCGCATGTACCATGGACAGCCGGAGGCTATACGCGTGAATTTATTTTGCAAACGCTGCAAGACATTTAATCGATAAGGACGTACATGCGCGAACGTGACGCACCCATAGGACATTATCGGTCTTATGCAAGCTTTGTAAAGCGTCACTTTGTTACGAAGTGACATTTTACTCTTCTTACATAACATCGGATAGAGACGACCCAACGCATACGCTGCCCTGTTACGGACTACGCGTATGTGTTTGGCGAAGGAGAGAGTAGGTTGGAGGATTACCCCGAGGTATTTGATCTCTTCCTGCCACTGTATTTCCCTGTTGTGTATTGTTATACACTTCAGGGGGTGGGGGGACCGAGCGCCTGGCTTGTTAAAGAACATGGCCGCGCTCTTATCCGGATTGATGGCTATTCTCCATTGAGCAAACCACCTCTCGAGGTTGTCTACTTCTGCTTGGAGACGTTTGACTATTAGGTCTTTTTTAATCGAAGACGTGAAGAGGGCAGTGTCGTCAGCGTATAGGGCTAACGACGAAACCATTTTGTTGTGAGGGATGTCGCTCGTGTAGAGCGAATAGTTGTATGGTGCGAGCACCGAACCTTGGGGAACTCCAGCACGAATCGGTCGACTGGATGATAGAGTACCGTCTAATCGGTATCTGAAGGTACGACCTGTTAGGTAGTTCCGTAAGAGCCTTACGAGACTATCCGGTAATTTTAAAATTTTAAGCTTGTATATCAAGCCTGCGTGCCAGACCTTATCAAAGGCTTTGGCTACATCGAAAAAGACGGCACCAGTATCCGCTCCGCGTGATAAGCGGTTTTGGATGACATGTTCCACCAGGCGGTGCACCTGGTGGACGGCCGTGTGATTTGATCTGAACCCGAACTGTTCGTCCGGTAGAAGTTTATTGGAATCTATTTCCGTTCTAAGTCTCGAGAGGATCACTCTCTCGTAGACTTTTCCCAAGCTGTTAAGCAGACTTATAGGGCGATAACTGTCTGGGCGGTTACGGGGTTTACCCGGTTTGTGGATTCCTATGATTATTGATTCCTTCCACTCATCGGGGAAGCAACAACATGTCAGGAGGGCATTGAAGATCAAAACCAAGAGGCAAACAAGGCGGTCGGGAAGACGCTTAAGAGCCTTGTTTGTTATGCCATCGGGACCTGGAGATTTCCTAGGTTTGAGCTTATCAAGGATAGCTCTGATCTCATCTCCGGAGGTGGGGGGGAGCGGAACCCTATCGGGAACCACCTCGGTTGGCCTATTCACCAGTGATTCCACCCTGTCGTGGAATTTGGCGTGCTCGGGTGAGCTGGGATTTGGGATGCATTGGGCTTCAAAGCTATCCGCCAAGCACTCGGCCTTGTCTAAGTAAAATGTCAGACGACATTATTTATAGTAATTCATGCAGGGTAACGAAATAAGCATCATAAACACCACTACTATTCTGGCATGACATAAAAATTGCAAAAAAGCACGAAAAACAGCTAGTACTCTCTTACGCTTACAATCCAAGAATACTAATAATCTGTAAGAACATAAATTATATTCATTACACAACACGAAAACGTATAATAAGTAAGTAATAAGTATACAATGCATTCACAGAGATAGCATTATTAAATGTTGAATTATCTTAAACAAACTGAACAACTCTATAAGTTTCCACGAAATTTACAAGACCTTTAAATATTTTATAACGACGCAGGCATTTGAAATTGAACTTTATTGTTTTTTTTTTAAAGTCATTTTCATTTGATACATTACTAACCACGGAATGACTGCGCGTGTTGTGCTAATGACGCGTGAAATTGGCCACCGCTCGATCGTAGGCGATCCGTTTCTATTTTTATTATTTTTTATGCAATTATATCTCCTTCGGAATCGTATATCGAACTAAGTTTAAATATTTTATATTGGAATTTTTAGTAAATATGTTGATCATTTTATACGTTATAAAAGACAAATGACAGATTTAGGACATGCATATTCAAATTCAAATTCAAAATATTCTATATTCAAATAAACTTGTAAACAAGTGCTTTTGAATCGTCAACTCTACTGCTAGTTCGGAAAGCCGTTCCTACCGAGAAGAGCCATCAAGAAATTCGGCGGTTGCTTTTAAAAATACAATTCTTAATACTAGTTACATTTAATCGTTTTTATCTTGTACAGGGTCGAATAATATCTAAATCCACGCATTCTTATCGCCTAAATAATCCTCAACAGTATAGTAGGCTTTCGGTATCAGCCTCTCCTTAGTAGTGTTTTTAAACTGCTGTAATGGCAAAGCTAAAATTGATTCATAGTTATATAGCATACATTGATTCTTAACTGACGAAGATGAGGTATTAATTTCGGGCTTTGGTCAGTCGTGGCGTGATGGTAAGTTACGAGTATATCACAATTTCTTCATAACACACAGGAACTGTACAATAGTGGACATGCTGCGTGTCAGCCAATTAAGCACGGACTTAATAACTCAATCAATATTTAAACAGCACATAGTTTTAAAATATACAAGCCTACTTGCGTCAATAGCTAGCCGAGGAGGATTTCATGCTTGATTTATAGAAGCAGGCGTTATTTTGCGGAACTCCATACTACAGAAGTTACAATAAAATTACTTTGCTGTAATCCGCGTTTTTGTTAACAGAATACATGCAATTTATTTAGTAGTAGTACCTAGTAGTATTTTGTTTTACTTATTTTAAATATATAGTATATAATTTTTTAATTTTAATATCTTATGTTCTTTTAATAATTTTGACTGTGAGGATGGCATATGCACACAGTTTTATACTATCGCAATGCCATATTCGCAAATGTAGCATATATGTATATATAAATAAATAAATAAATAAAATAAAAATGCTGAGTGTATGAAGCAGGCAACAATCACATACCACATATATGCAGGACAAGCCGCCACACGTATCACAAGACGTCGCCAGTACTAACACTTCACACAAGCTCTACACACACTCACTATTACAATATTTAGGGTCGTTTCGCCCCGAATCCGAAGCATCATCAGGAGGATAGGCTCAAATCAAATCAAATTCAAAATCAAATCGATTGCATCAAAGTAATTTTATTGTAACTTCTGATTTCATACTTATCTAAACAAGATAAATATTCACACCAATCACGATCTAAGCTACAGAGCATTTGATAGTTTTATTGAGTCGGGGTTCAGAAAAATGTAATGTTTAATACATATGGCAAGCTTTCTTGTTGAAAAGAAATATCTATCAACTTCGCAAAATCCATTTCCGTTATTGGCCAACTACATTTCAGTTGGTATAGTATCCGGTATGTAACACCCTCATTTGTTTACCGAGGTGTCGTGAAAGGCGACTAAGGTAAGTTGACTCGCCGTGTAGTATCCGGCTCAGTAAAATAGACCACTATCTTTCTTACCGAGGTGTCGCAAAAGGCAACTAAAGTAAGTTGACGTCAGGTAGACAGCTGTTCGTAAAATACCTAGACATATCATGTCACTTATTCAGCACAACATGTTTATAACATGTTGTGCTAAATAAGTGCAGAAGAATGATGTCTGTAAGTGTCGTGTATATGTATAAAATTTCGGCAAAATCGTGTTGATAACTTGCCATTCCACAACTTTAGCACCTGCGAAGCGTAGCGTTTGTCTCCGATACCAGTATAAACTATTGACTAAAACAAGTTTTTACTTGTAGGTAACCACCGCTAAATCAGATACGAACTCGCCTTACGAGGGTGAGGGTAAACGTATAAGTGGAGGGTTCATTACGACGAACCAACATATACATTAATTCTCTTATTGATTAAAAAATCAAAACTCTTTCCTAACTTTGCAAGACAAAATGTGATTTCGCCAATCTAACGCATATATGGGTTGCAGGTCAAAATAGGACCCTTTTTACTGCAAGATAAAAAAAAATACATTATGTAATTTAAATCTAATTATAGAATAAGATATATGTACTTTACATAAGTGTATATTGTCAAAGTAGTTTTTCTTAGCTAATTTTTCAAAGATTTTCAAATTTTAGTTTAGTATAAATAAAATTGTATATGGCTTGGTTTAAACATTAGATATTTATCGACATAACAAAAGTTCAGTAGTTTAAATTTATAATACTTCATAAAAAATACAATGATTATAAGAATGGAATACGCATAAAATCCATTTTACACAAAATAATTCTTAACGTCATTGGACGAGTAGTATTGCTTGCTATAAATGTAAATTGATGATAAATATATTTCTAACATTTCATATATAATCTTAACAAGTTACCCTACTTACATAAAACTCGTTAAAATACCATGATATCGAACTGAATAATAATAAAGATTGTTTTATAATCGATAAACAAAGTTATTTAAAAAGCCAAAGATTATACCAAAATTAATTAATAGATTAAATAGTTTTATATAAACTTTTTCTTTTTCTCTATATTACCCGTATTCTCTTTCTTCTTCAATTCTTGTCCTTTTCCTTCTGTTACTCCAAGGTTGACTGGAAGAGACCTCTTTTAGGGATAAGTCCGTTTATACATGTGCTTTTTTAATTTTTCTTTCTCTTTTCTAACTGTATGTATAGAAAGAAATAAAAAATGAATTAATGAAAGATTCGTCGTAACAAGCCCGCACTCGAAGGGGTTTCCCTTCGTAGACTGCTAGGTAGGCATGTTCTTGTTAAGTTTAGCCCCATTGTATGGTGTGCTTGGAATAAAATATACCTACACACGTTTTTAGTTACAGTAACATTTATTGATTTAAGAAGCTAAGATGTACGAAATATACAAACGACGATAAAAAGTAAAGCTTTGGCGTCCCACTTTTGTTTCTGTTGAGTAAACCTACTTTCGCCGCTCCAATACGGATTGGTAGGTTACACATATTACTAGGTTAGTTTAGATTTGCATGTAAGCGCTTAATATAGACGATAAGACGAGACCTTTAGACCATAGGAATGCGTGTAGCTAATGTAGCTACTGTCGCTGATTTTCTTGCTGGCTTTTCTCGGTAGGAACAGCTTTCCGAACCAGCAGTAGAGTTGACGATTCAAAAGCAAGTTTATTTGACTAAAAAAATTTAATTTGAATTTGAATTTATCGTCCTTCACGAAAGTACGTGATGAATTATAATTATGAATTAGGTACATACGTCTCTATAGTAAACTTATTGGTCTCTGCCTGGGATTTCAACCCGTAATCTCTTGGTTAGTATCACATGGTGATACTAACCACATGTTGATCAGCATTCATAGCTCACGCACCGATGCGGACTGTAATATTTGCTATCTCAACGTAGATTTACAAAAGAAATTTTTTGGTTTTCTGAAAAATGTACCTGTAGTATTATTTACGCAAGATTAAATAGAAATTTTTAAAAAGTAATGGCTCGTTAGTATCCCACTGCTGGGCATAGGCCACCTCTCTCCGTTTCTGGGGAGAAGAGTTGGAGCTAAAACTAACTACGCTCCAATGCGGATTGGTAGGTTACACATATATACCCTATTCGGGGTGGAGAAATTGCCGGTTGTGTGGCTCTCATACCCATGCTCACAAACTGCAGCTATCGAAGGCACGCATTAAGCGCGAACAAAGAGTATCATGCCCTTTTAAAAACAGTGTTGTACGATAGAATTCTGTCGCTCAATTTGTACTGAGCTGAGCCATTTTGGTATATTTATATGATATTGTTTTATGTTATTATTATATTTTTGTTCTATTGTTTTATGTGTTAAAGTTTAGTTTTGGTTAACAACTGTGTATCGCGTAAGGTGAAATAAACGTTCTTTGTTTCTTTCTTTCTTTTTGATTAAGATGGTAGCAACACTGTGCCGTTATTGTTTCCGGTGGCGTCTTCCTATTGATAACACGTTTGTCTTTGTTCGTTATTAATAGAATAAATATAGTCGGGAATAGTGTTATTCTATTATATCGTGTTATTGTAGAGTGTGCGTTATCTCGTGTTATTATCTCATGTTAATCTTTTAAGGTCATTTCGCCTTATTTTAGTAATACCAAATTATGAAATGTTACCTTGCCATGCCTTGTTGGTTGGCCTATTTTAAATTATTTTTCAATGTAAATTAATAGTTGATTAGAAACAATTATGATGCAACATTTTGTTATTCCGCTTGATGCATTCATTAACCGGTTTGATGAAAACATATCCATACATCTTTCATCCGTCAGACAAAGCGTCGGCATCCGGAAATTAAACTTTGATTTAATTTTATCGTTCCATGATTTGAATTTATTTCAACACTATTATGAGGACTTGAATTTAATGATATACCAGTCTTAGGACGATAAATACAAAATTTCACGGTCTAATTTAAAGTAATGAAGTACCTAACTATTGCATAGATATATTTTATACTAGCTGAACCGGCAAACGGTGTGGTATTCGGTTAAGTAGAATAGACCACCCTCTTTCTTACCGAGGTCTCATAAAATACGACTTAGGTAAGTTGACGTCAGGCAGGCGGCTGGTCGTAAAGTGCAAAGCCATATCATGTGACAAAATGTTTGACATGTTGTGCCGACCTCACTTAGAGCGGGATAAGGGCAGGAGAATGAATGAACGAATGGAGATTTTATTTATTTATTATAATTCAACTTGTATTATCGCACTCGTAATTAATAAAATATCCCAAAACAACAACAACGTCACATCACACAAGATGACTTGTGATTCTATTGCCATCGCAACCATTTGCTATTGCCAACCACGCCGGGCGCTCGGTTGTTTTCGTAGGACGCTCGGGAACAAGGAGCCGGGGCGAGCTCTCTATCCATCAGCTACACTGGCTCAAATTCAAAAAATTCAAAATTCATTTATTCATTACCAGAATTCTGCATTACTATATAAAGGTAGGAACCTTCTAGTGAGTAGGTCAAGTATACTCGTGTCAGAAGGTAACTGGTAACATGCAGGATACCAGTTACCTTCTGACCTCTTGTAATATTCGTTTACAATATATTTACGTAGCAACGCCGTGTGGTATCCGGCTGAGTAGAATAGACCAACCTCACTTCGTACCGAGGTGTCATATAAAATGACTAACCGCGTGGTATCACTACTACCGCGTGGTATCCGGTTTAGTAGAATAGACCACCCTCTTTCTTACCGAGGTGGCGAAAAATAGGACGCAAAAACGCAGACAAATCATGTGACACCATGTTTATAACATGTTGCGCCGACCCCACTTAGAATGAGATAAGCAGGAAGCAGAAGAGGATAGATGACTCTTTACATATCCGTTGAGCGACTCTAAGGTTTAAGACATAATAACAGATGTTAAAATTTAATTCCGACGACCGGATTGTATGAATATACTATGTTGTGCTGACCCCACTTAGAGCAGGTTAGGGGCAGGAGAATGAATGAACAGATTGAGCATTACATATATTTACTAACGCGGATTATTGCAAAACAATTGTACTATTGAAGTCCGCAAAGTAAGGTCTACCTCTATAAAAGGAACAGTTCTAAGCATATTAATACTATAACACCATTCGGGTATCAGTAGGTAGCCGCGGTGGGGTGAAATCCCAAGAGATAATGCCGGATAATCGCTAGCGTCGGGCCCCCGGATTTAAACGCCTCGATGCGGTTACTGTAATTGGCAATTCCACGTTAAGCACCCAATTTGCAAGCTTGGATTTCAATTAATTTATTTGGCATTTTATACTAAGAATAAATATTTATCTATACATATAAGAACTAGCTAAGATATTATATCTTAAAACAAAAGTAAACAAAAACTTAAAGGTGGAATGAAATCTAAAGAAAATCGCAGTATCATATGAATGTTGCTTATTACGTAAAAACGTGGCTTCCTAGAAGAAAAATAAAACCAATAACACAACAATATACTAGCGCTGCACACATTCACCACTATAATCTCAACAATCGTTCCGCTTCGTCGTCAGGAGAGAGACTCAAAATAATATAATAAGATCCAAGATTAGCGATTTTGTCGGGCGGGTGTGATGACGGGTAGTGCGTGAATTTTTACAAATTCTGCATATTATGTCGTTATGTGTCAGGTATGAAAGAAGACTACACTCTACATTTAGCATTACATATATTTTCTATTATTGCGGATTATAGAAAAATAATATTTTCAACTAGCTGTGCTTTTGGCTTCGCCCGCTTGGCAACCAGTGTATTTTTGTAGATCTACAATTCTCTAGTACATTACTTCAATGTATCTTTGCTGGTTTACACGGCGCAGGCGACTAAAGCTCTAACCAAACGAGTTTTTTACATCAACGCGACCGCTTCAACATAATTTAGGTAAAACCATAATGTACTATTCACCTAAACCTTCCGAAAAATTGTACTATCTTTTAGTAAAAACCGTTCAAAAATCCGTTCAGTAGATTTTGAGAAAATCGATCACATATAGACTAACAGCTTTTGGGGACTTTGTTTTTTAATCTATTACTAGGCATAGGCCTCCTATCTCCGTGTTTGGAGAAAAGGATTGGAGTTTAGTAAGACCTACCACGCTGCTCCAATGCGGATTGGTAGGTTACATACACATATCCCCAGGATTCTCAAGAGATATGCAGATTTCCTAACCATGTTTTCCTTTACCTTTGAAAAGCGTCTGATAAATCAATTAGGCAATTATCAATTAGACACATAATTTCTGACGTAAAACTCATTGGTGCCTGCCCAGGATTAAACCCGTAACCCCTCAAAATAGTCACACGGTTTCACCGCTGGGCTATCACAGCTAAAATATAGATACTTTTGCATAATTGTTTAATTTAGTGGTGTACGTTTTTAAATAAAACGATAAAGACCTTGGAACCTTTAAAAATGGTTCCGTTTTTGTATTAACACTACGGAATACCAAACAACAGAGTGGCTAGTAACTTGAACTGACACTCGATTATTATGAGGGGGAGCCATCCGTATATAAATTGCTGTCACGTGCCGCATTGTCTGTCGGTCCACACACACCATAGCTATGCGATAATGTTTAGGAGATAATAATTCTCATCTTAGTTTTTGTCGCGATAAATGCAACCTATTGTCAATAGTGTTGAGCAATAAAGCTTATTTTTTATCGATAACCGGTAGTTTTAACATATAAATATTTTAATTTTTTTTTATCCCTTTTTGTCCGTAATAAATTGTCCATTTTTTTTAAAATAATTCAGGTTTTTTTTATTGATAGTTATTATTATTAATTATTACAAAATTATATGGTCAAGAAATGTCAGTTTTTAAAAGTAAAATGTCTATTTGTTATGCATTTTAAGGACCTCCATTGAGTATAGGCCTCCTCCATTTTTTTCACATCTGCTTTACTATAAACTCATTCACACCTTGTCAATATCATTCTATTAGACGAATATAAATAACATTACAAGTTAATAAAAACTTTTGATTTCTTAAACAAAACTTCATGTTAACTTTTAACCGTTGAGGAGTTTCCTCGTCTGGAGCTAATCCTGGCAGCAGCATCAGATCATGCTTATAATAAACATGCATTGTCATCGGGACTGGACCAGTATATAAAATTACAGTTCAATCGGACCCTGGGAAGTAGGTCAAATTTAACTGCAAGATTTCACCTTCATATACATACACGCCAAATAATAAAAGCTTAAATAAATAAAAGCTAAACAAAGCTTCAAAAAACCGTTAAAAAGCCGTAATCAATGAGTTCTAATTCTTACTTCGATTTCGTTATGGTATTAAGCTCCATATCCACTTTCGAGTTTAAATGCTTTTATCCACAAACTGTAGAGTATTTTTAATTTTCATTTTACAATATAAATAGGCTTTAGCTGCATTACTTATTAAACGTTACTTTATTTCTGTGTTTACAATATTTTAAATATGGATTATTTAATTACTATGTTTTCATATAATCATAATACCGTTGTTCCGAATAGGTCATAATTCTTCTGCTACACTAAATGGGTTCAGCACAACGTTTTAAACATGTTGTCCCATGATTTCGCATGGTATTTTACAACCAGCCGCCTGCCTGCCATACGTCAATTTACCTTAGTCGCCTTTAACGACACCTCGGTAAATATGAGGGTGGTCTATTCTACTCAGCCGGATACCACACAGTATGTCAACTTATCTTAGTCGCCTTTTACGATACCTCGGTAAGATATGAGGGTGGTCTATTCTACTTAGCCGGATACTACACTGCGGGTCAATAACCTAGTCGCTTTTTATGCCAATTCGTTAAGAAATGAGGGTGTTCGATTCTACTCAGTCGGATACCACACAGCTAGATTTAAATACCTACCTATCAACATTAAAAATTTTATTGGACTCTCCTTTAACATCTGTATACGAAATAGACCAAATATTATATCGTTTACCAGGAAATTAATAATCGCTTTGATGCCCCATAAACGTTGCATTCCACTATCACGTGTCTACAAAATCCAATCAGGTCCCATGGCATCGCCACGTGCAATATAATTTGCCTTAAATTGGCGGCACGTTAACGATGAAAAGTTGAAGCCTCGCCAGGCCAAACCAAATTAAAACTGAAGAAACTAAACCAAATTAGTGACAAGAAGATCGCCAGTTATGTTATTTTAAAATTAAAAAACACCTATTTAAATATTATAATACCTAAGTAGAATATTTCCATTTAAATTTGTTAAAAAAACCTGCTGATGACAGGAAAGAGTGAGATTCTCTGTCAAATGACAGCATAGCACAGATTTCAGAAACAATGGTACCAGAAACAACGGAGACGAATTATTATTATTTTTTTTAATAATTTAAGTACGATATGCGTGTACGTGCCTATTTATCTACATTTTGTGTATTATTATTGTGTACAATATACTCATACGATAAGACCAAAGACATTGTTTAGTTCATATTTATTTTCAGAATTCCAAATTATAAATTAATTTTTAAACTATTGCGAAAATTATTGCGAAGAAGTTAAACTTTTTAAGTATACAATAAATTTCTTCTTTGCATTTTAATTAAATTCTTGACCATGAAAAGAATAATTTCTTTTGCATTTTTCTAGCTTCTTTTCGAAACTCCAACTTAAAAATTACTTTCGAAACAATTGCGAAACTCTAACATAAAATAAAGTTTAAGAAGGAAAAGTTAAAAGTTACACATAATTTCTTCTTTGTATTTTAATTAAATTATTGACCAATAAATAATTATATCGTTCACTTTTTTTTAGCTTCGTTACACAATTCCAAATAAAAAGTTTACTTTACTTTCAAAAACAAACACAAAAACTTTAACGTCAACAAAAAGTTTATTAACAAGCTTTAGCACTCTATTATCTGTGAAGCCCTTCAAACTAAGTTGTTCCGAACTTGGAAAAGCGGGGGAAATTTTCCGTTCTAAAAGTTATGAACAACTCGATACCTACAATTTACCTTACTTATTTGTTTTTATTTACTTCGTCGTTTAGTCCTTTAGAGTTTTTTTCTTTTTTTTTAATTCTGTGATTAAAGTCAGCCCTCCTTTAGAGTTAAAGACGTCATGCTTTTTAATCGTAGTTTAAACAACAGTGCCTTGACCAAGCCTCGCTTGTAATTAAAAAAAAAAAAAAAATTAAGTAAAAAATAATCGGGTAGGGGGGGCTCTGTCATAGGTATATTCATTTCTAGCGATCACCAGTTCCCCGA
This sequence comes from Morpho achilles, assembly GCA_947086495.1. Lineage (NCBI taxonomy): Eukaryota > Metazoa > Arthropoda > Insecta > Lepidoptera > Nymphalidae > Morpho > Morpho achilles. The sequence continues at coordinate 13,712,028 of CAMTZB010000019.1, forward strand.
ATAAGCTGCGGTGACTTGACAGTTTTCGGCAAAAATAGTTTTTTATATATTCAATTTGAATTTTTGTATATTGTAAAGGCCCAAAAACAGGGAAAAAAACGAATTATTTTTAAATAAAACCTAGCTAGATCGATTTTTCCCCTCCAAAACCTCATGCATGCTGAATTTCTGGAGAATCGTTCCTTCTTCGTTCGTTCGTTCTTATTCTCCTGCCCTTATCACTCTAAGTGGGATCGACACATGTTATAAATATGTTGTCACATGATTTGGCTACGTATTTTACGACCGGCCGCCTGCCTCACATAAACTTACCTTAGTCGTATTTTACGACACCTCGGTAAGAAGAGGTCAGGAAGAAAAAAAGGATAGTTGGCTCTTTACATATCCGCTGAGCGACTCTAAGCTTTAAAAGTTGCTCATGGGCCATAATAGCATGTTAAAATTTAATTCCGACGATCGGATTGTATAAACATACTATTTGAGCGTTTTATGAGTAAATTAATAAAAAATATTAAATAGCTCTATAAAATGGTCGAAAATTTTGTTATTCATATAAGTTTATTATACTTATTGAATGCGGTAGACCTTTAAGGCATGGGTGAAATATTTATTGACGTATTTAAGGGTAATTGGCGGGTTGGTAAAGACAATCCTTTCCATGGTATTTATTGTTTTTCTTTATTAATAACTTCTAAGATTAGTCGAGTTTAGTTGATATATGTTGCAAGTGATGTAATCTTTTTTTTAAGACCAATAAGTAAAGTACAATGTCATATCCTCATCATCCTGCCTTTATCCTACTCTAAGATTTAATACGTTTACGACCGGCCGCCTGCCTGACGTCAACTTACCTTAGACGTATTTAACAGCACCTTGATAAGAAAGAGGGTGGGTGGTATTCTACTCAACCGGATACCAGTCGGTGTTTCAACTTACCTTAGTCGCCTTTTAAGACTGGGATACCACACAGTAATAATATGAAAACAGTATGTTTGATTATTTTATTTATTCTTGAACTAACAAGTTTAGTACAACACTATTATTATATTATTTTTTCTCCATGTTTAGAAAATCCAAAAATAACTTTAAAGTGGCTTATTTTCATTATATCTCAGTCTCACTATAAACTGTTCTCAATTTCAAATATAAACTTGCAATATAAACTTGCATTTTCCTCTTAACTACTTAATTAAGAAAATATATAAAACTTTGTTATAGTTTTATTATTTTTATAGGACTTTTTTTATTATTTTTATAAGACTTTTTTTAATTAACACGATCACTAGCAAAATTTAGAGGTATCGAAGAATAAGTGCGCAAGTAGTAAAGTAAGTAAGTAGCGGCCTGTTTACTCACTCACTGCTGGGAATAGGTCTCCTCTCTCCGTTCTTGGCGAGAAGGATTGGAGCTAAGACCTACCACGCTGCTCCAATGCGGATTGGTAGGTTACACATATCTCCAGAATTCTCTAGAGATATGCAGGTTTCCTCGCGATGTTTTCTTTCACCGTAAAGCATGTGATAAATTGCAAATATCAATAAGACACATAAGTTTTAACAGAAACTCATTTGCGTTTGCCCGGGTTTGAACCCGTGACCCCTCGAAAGAGTCGCACGGTGTTACCGCTGGGCTATCACCTGCTGATAAGGTGCTGATGAATAGGTGCGCAAAGTATCGCCTAATTCTATTAATAGGTTCTAGTAACTAGTACTAATTATAGTACTTATTCTTTTAATAGGAAGGATTAAGTGAAATTATGTACCTTTTTTAAGCTGAATTAAGGTAACTTCACTAGTAATTGATAATCCCATTGTTTAATATTTCAAATTTAATATGAATAATTAATATTTTTAATAGCTACAACAAACAAATCCCTTATTTTTTAAAATTTCATACAAAACGGTCAACTACTAGTACATGGTCAATTACTAGTACACTTACCTTATATGATTGTTCCGTGGATTCATTATAAATCTGAAAAATATACATTAACTTTAACATTTACAAGAACATAATTGAAGTCACGGTTATAAAAGCTTAGTGTTAATCAAATGAACTTTATTGATGGTAATATAGGCGGCGTCAAAGTTGTCAATTACAGTTATCTCGACACGAAAGGCCGTGTAATGGAGGTGATAAAACTTTATGAACCGATGTGAAGTGATAGCTGCTAATAAAATAAGTGTTGGAGACGCGAGAAGACTAGGCAATCAGTTAATTGCTACACTTGTTTATGCAAATTTACATACTGCAAATAAGCTTACTTAAGTGGATATAATTAGACTTCTTTACTAATATTATAAAGAAGAAAAATTTGTATGTTTGTAATGTTTTCACACAAAAACTACAGGATCGATTTCTTAAATTCTTTGAAGATCGGAAAGCTGCATCTTTACTGAGCAACATAAGGGTAATATAGCCTATGTAGCTCAGTAAGGATTAAAAAAAAAATAGGGATTCATTATTCGTCATCTTTTCATCTATTTATTTTAACAAAATTATTTAATTAAATTTAAAATTTAATTTTATCTTTTTCTCTAAACTACCCGTATTCTCTTTCTTCTTCAATTCTTGTCCTTTTCCTTCTGTTGCTCAAAGATTGACTGGAAGAGATCCCTTTTAGGGATAAGTTCGCCTTTATACATGAGCTTTTTTTACTTTTTCGTTCTCTTTTCTAATTATATGTATAAAAAAATAAATATGCTTAACATTAAAGTTGATGCAAAATACATGGCAGATACGATTAGTTTAAAATAAGTATTGGAAATAAAGAATACAGGCTATTTTAAACATTATTACAATACATGTATAACAATAATAAAAATACTAATTATTTATAATTAATACAAAAACGAAGGACATATTTCAAAGGTAGAATACTGTATAAACCGACTCGCACGACGAATGCTGCCAAGTATTTATTTCATTGAGTCGATCAATTGGAGTGGATCAGGGTCGTATTTCAAATGAATAATTTAATTTTTTTTCACAATAGCGTTTTAGAATGTGTGGAAGCTAAGGTTTGGGGACATAGCTTTTAACTGAGATTTTGTGTCGGTAATTCAAAATATTCTTCATTCAAGTAAACTTGTTAAGTGCTAACAAGTGCTTCTGATTCGTCAACTCTTCGTAATAAAACATTTATTAGGTACTTTTTATATTTATTACAGTATCTAGTAAAAGATATTATTCATTTACAACTTAAGTATACAAGTTTTATCTTAAATTACTCAATTACTGTAGAAATTTTTACTTAATTATTACAATTATAACAGTATCTATATCAGTCATTGCAGTATCTCATCTCGTCATAACATCTTTATAACTAGATAGTATAATCTACGTAATACTGAACATGGTATAACATAGGACGTTTTTCTGTACTAATATTATAAAGAGGAAAAATTTGTATGTATGTTTGGAATGTTCTCACACAAAAATACTGGACCGATTTCAAAAATTCTTTCACCATTGGAAAGCTGCATCTTTACTGAGCAACATAGGATGGCTTTATGACATTAAAAAATAGGGATACGTAATAAAAAATGTAATAAGGTATAAAAAATTATTCATAAAAATCTGTCATCGCATGAGCTGTGGAAACTATTGATGATATATTTAACAAAAATAAAGCTATACTCCGACTTTGTAGACTTTTCACTGCCATGAGATCGGTATATACGCGGGTGAAAACGCAGGCTATTACTAGTTTAATATATAAATTATGTATGCCTATTAAAAGCGCATTATAAATCTACATAATCGGATGCGTGATGATGTACCGAAATGTTGGATAGGGTTTGCAGAGATGACCTGTTATTTAAAATATATCGTTACTTCGCACAAGTTTCACACCTAGATTTTGCTGCAGCCAGCATTATAGCCTAAATATATGTCGTTCCCTAGTAGTAAGGTTCTCACATCTAGTCAAGTGATCGAAGATCATTTACACTTCGAAAATAATACCGTCTGGGGCAAGAAGGCATTTTAAGGTAACGGTACTACTCATAAGGATTAGTATTTGTTTGTAGATGGATTAAAAATAATATCTAGTTCTGTCTCTGTGTATCAACATGTTATAAAAAAAGCTAGTACCTATGTATAATAATATGAACAAATTAAAATTCATTTGATGTTTGCCTTAAGCATAACTTAAATTTTAATTAGTTATTGAATATATAATGATTCTAACTTAATAACCTGCCTCAAGTAGGTAATAAAAATGGCCATAATACGCTCAAACTGTTGTAAGCAATTTTTATCATAAAATATGTTTAAAACAAAATTCGACGGATGTTAATCCGGTCCTGCCCTTCGGAGCCGTTTGCAACTGGTTGTCGTAGGTGTCTAGTGGTATCGATCGTCTTTAGAAAGGGACAACGCTATATAAGCGCTTATATGTGTAAAAGAGACAAAAACAGCCTTCCAAGAACAAGATAGCATCAAGAATTACGTCGGAAGAGAGAGACGACTCTGGCGCACCATCAATAAAAGATTTTTTGTACTCTTTTTTATTCATTGTAGCCTTCTTATTTATTCATAACACCTTTGTCGGCTTTATGTCGCGCTCATTAAGCGGAATTGGCTTTAAAGGCTTAAGGTGGTGTTTGAATACGCACAATCTCCATATAATACGTAAGTCTGTCTGTTAAGATTTCACGGCTAATAGTCTGGATCAATATTGATGAAATTCCTGACTATCGAAGCTTGTAATATATGGCTCTAACAAATATGATAAAATAAATACCGATTTTTTTTCGGGAACAATAAAAATAAAAAATACATTCTTAAGGCTATTTCAACATTTATGACGCGAACGAAGTTGCGGTTATCACTTGTATACAAAGAGTGATATATGGCGCATAAGACAAACTGTTATTTTTTTTTGCTGACGTTTTATCTCTAATCATATATGTGGAAAAAAAAATCCCACATGCAATAATGTTCATCTATGTTTCTGTGTCATTGTTGGTCTTAATCACATAATAATCTATACTAATATATAAAGCTGAAGAGTTTATTTGTTTGCTTGATTGTTTGAACGCACTAATCTCAGGAACTACGGGACCGATTCGAAAAATTCTTTGATTGTTATATACTCCATTTATCAAGGAAGGCTATAGGCTATATAACATCACGCTAAGATGCATAGGAGAGGAGCAGCAATAAAAAATAATACGAAAACGGCAAAATTTAAAGCTTTCCCTGCGTGCGCTAAGTAATCGGTGAAAGTTATTAAAAAATCATGTATGGCGAAATTGTTACCCTCAAAAATTTTAAATAAAAGTCGACAGCTAGACATATGTCTAGCTTTTAAGGTTAACCCACTTTAATCATTTTTATGGTTATCAAAAGACTATATTACGGTTTTAATCTTTCCGCGCGGGTGGAGCCGCTGGCGATTACTTGTACGATATAATAAGATATAACTTAGAATTAGTTTTTTTATTTTATTTTCAACTAGCAATTCGATGAAGAATACTATATTTTGTATATATTTCCTTTTGACTGATACATATTATCTTTTGTATCACCTCCATATTTAGAATCTCTCCGAACTAGATTCTGCTCTTTTTCTGCCCAGCACCCTAACCCATTCATTCCCAAATCTCTTTTCGTTCCTCGTCACAGATGCCCATTATAACCCATTTTCGCGATATGGTCCCTTATAACATTTTTTTCAAACCCATAAAATGTCTATTCTTGACATTTTATTTTATTAATTCCTTATTTACTTCTTTTTTTATCAAACCTTACAAATATATCAATATCGAAAAATCCACCATTTTTATGTGTGCTTTATCTATTTAGAATGTTTGCAATGTTTCATCAAAATGCACCTTAACAGTTTATGAGACAGAATATAATTATGACTGTGAACGAATTTTTGTTAATTAGACTGCCGAATTACCCGACGTTATTAAGTAACGTTAGTTTTTGCTCAAGAGTTAACGAATTAATGTTTTTACTACATGTAAATTATAGTGTAATTACCTGTCAACAATTTACCCTATTTATGTGGCGTCAATGATACTGTTGGTATGTCACGCTTGCAAAAGACATCAGCAGGATGTTATGCAAGTAGAGTTAGTTCCAACGAGCATCATTCAAAAGTACTTATAACAGATTACTTTGATAAAGAAGTAAAGTCCTGGAAGACCGAGTTTTGCTCGATATTTTTTTTAGATGATATAAAAAAAGAAAAAATAAATGGTCATATCTGAGACCATATTTTGGCAGATTTTTTAGTGCCTGAAAATAGGGGTAAAGTGACTTTTTTTTAAAAATAAAACCTTGCTAGATCGATTTACTATCACCCCAAGACCCCCTACATACTGAATTTCATTAAAATCTTTCGAGCCGTTTCCAAAATTCAGATTCTATATATAATATACAAATAAGATTAGCTCATTTGAATACTTAAGTTTGATGTCACTGGGTAATTAAATGAAGCCTATAGGTATAAGAGTACCCTCCGCGTATTTTTTAAAGGCAATTAAATTGTGTTTTTATTATTATTATTATTTATTATTATATAATAAATAAATAATATAAATAAATAATATACATATATATATATATTATTATATATATATATATTATTTATTTTACGAATTACAAATTTCTGCACTTTTACCTCGTGATCTTATGGTCTTAATCGTAAAATTTACAAATATGTAAATCTTAATCCGAGTACTTAGTGCGAGTTTTTTTTCACCTACTATCGACATCTAATGACCTTTGTTCCAGTGCCATACAAATTGGCGTTACACTAATGCGATAGACTATGTTACAAAAACTCGCACTAAACATACTAAAATGGTTACTTTCGCCGCTTGCTAGATTATGTCATTTACGCAGCAGCTCTTGTGTTTCCTTGATATGTAACTATGCCAACGTCACTAACTTAATGCATGCTATAATTTACATTTACCTCTTTTTTGGTTCCCCTACCCCTTGATAAAAAATGTTGTCTTTTAGATGGAATCTTTCCAGTGTTAAGCCAGCATTATTCAATCGTAAGGTATTTAAACGAATGGATATAACACAAGTATTAAGTTACTAACTCTTGGGTCGGACGATTGTGTGTATCTTCTTCTTCTTCCTCGATTGCCTCTCCGACTAGCGAAGGTTGCTAGCTTCGTAAACTTTTTCATTTCCCTCGCTAGCCAGAACAGTTTACCGGCGCTTGCGATATCCGTCCATACTTTGCGAAGCCAGGATTTTTTTTGTGTCCCTTACCTCTTTTTCCGGAATACCTTTCCCATTAAGATGAGTCGCAGAAGTCCATATCTATTGTGCCTGAGCCCATGCTCTAGATATGCGACTTTCCTTAACTTAACGGTCAGCAACAGTTCCCGGGTTTGATGGAAGCGTTGCAGAACATTCCAAATTCGAGGTTTTCTAGGTCTAGCTCATAACCAACATGCGTTTATATGTACACATCTCGAAAGCTTCTATTCGTTTCTTTAGATATTCTTTACTAGCCCAGGCATCGCCTCCATATTGAACAATGAGCCAGGTATGGTGTGCAAGATCCGAATGCGCAAATCCAGCTTAAGTCTGCGATTGCAGAGTTAAGCGTTCACGAGTTACGAGATAGTTATGGTTTCATTTTACCAAAGGTACTACGGGCTATTTCGATTCTAGTCTCAAGTTCTTGGTCACTGCTCCAACTTTCGTTAATCCAAGTACCTACATCATCTTCCTGCCCTTATCCCACTCTAAGTGGGGTCAGCACAACATGTTATAAACATGTTGTCACATGATTCGGCAACGTATTTTACGATCGGCCGCCTGCCTGAAATCAACTTACCTTAGTCGTATTTTACGACACCTCGGTAAGAAAGAGGGTGGTCTGTTCTACTATAACCGGGCACCACACGGTGGGTCAACTTACCTAAGTCACCTTTTACGTCAACTCGGTAAGAAATGAACCAAACGGCGTAATTCAAGTACCTACATATGTATTTTTATTTACACACTCTATCTTCTGGTATCACATTGTAGTGATAATAAAAATATTATCAAAACAATACTTGTAACGCCTGTCAGGACGGAAAAGCCAAATGTAGACAATAATAAATGCAAATGTAAACATACTCGTGACAGCGGTCACTTCTTCCGACATTATATCTAGATTAATTAGCCAGTTGAGTATTCAATACGCAAACATGTTTATCCTCTTTGCGACAATGGAATAATAATGTTCAGGAAATAGTTAATAGGCCTGAGCGACTTACCGCAATGTGTTGACTGTGATTCGATAGGTATGTTTGGATTTTCGCTATATTTGTTGACCTCTAAGACTATAATTACGTGTCCCCATAAAATTAATATAAAAATAAAATGGACTTGATTTTTTATATTTAGTTATTATTTAGTTTTTATTAAATGCATTTTTTTTGTAAATAGTTTATATAGTATAAATTATATTGTATTCAAATTATTATCTATATAATTATAAATAAATAAAATAAATATATGGGACACGTACACACACGGTCGTCCGTCCCCAAAGTAAGTAACTTAATACTTGTGTTATGGGTGACAGACAACTGGTGAATATGTACTTATATATTTTTAAATACATACTTAAATACAAATATACACCCAGGCGGAACGGGCCATCAGGGCAAAGAAAAAGGGGAAGACCAGTCGAAAGATGGGAGGATGAGATAGCAAAACGGGCAGGAATCCAGTGGGTATCTAAAGCCTCAAATAGAGATACGTGGAGTCATATGGAAGAGGCCTTTACTCGAGAGAGGTCCTAAATATAAATAAACAAAAATGACATAAATAACTTTCATTCTAAAAATTGTATTAATAATAAAAAAAAAAAAAAAACATAATAAATAGAAATGTTTGACATGAGAATATATGTAAAAAATGTATATAATATTTAAGGAATTAATAAAGGCTATATTATTATATTATTATTTTTCATTTATTTTTCTTAATCCTAACTTTTTACATTTTTAAATATTTCTAAAAAAAAAATAAAAAAAACATTTAAAAATATAAAAAATTGTCGTCCGCGGGGAATAACGGGAAATATCCCGAGTTGCCGGTGGTTAGGGATCCAAAGTGAGGAACTTCCTCACAATGCGCGCCGTTTCAAGCAATACTGCCTTCTGCATCCGACACTTGATCCAACTGTTAAGCGAAAGCCTCTGAAGATGTTGGTCGAGGCTCTTCGCAATCAGACCGTTAACCGACACAACAATAGGAACAATTATTGTTGAGTCAACATTCCACATGGCGGTTATCTCATAAGAAAGGTCTAAATATTTAGTTAATTTATCTTTTTCGGCTTTTATGAGATTATCGTCATGCGGAATAGTGACATCAACAATAATTGCACGGCGCGCTAACCGGTCTACTAACACTATATCAGGTTTATTGGCAGCAATAAACCTATCAGTGATAATAGACCGATCCCAGTAGAGCATAGCACGACTATTTTCAAGAACTGACGCAGGGTCGTACCTGTAATATGGTACCTCTTCATCAATCAGAGAGTATTGAAGAGCAATTTGTTGATGTATTATCCTGGCTACTTGGTTATGTCTGTGCAAATATTCACCGTTAGCAAGATGAGAACAACCGGAAATTATGTGTCTGAGGGACTCCCCAGAACGATGACACGCTCGACATACGTCTACAGTGCCATCTTTCATAATGTATTTCCGGTAGTTTTTCGTCTTGATAACTTCGTCCATAATTGCACAGACAAAACCTTCAGTTTCCCCAAAGAGATCCCCGTATTGTAGCCAAGATACAGAGGCAATCTGGTCTATGTCTTGCCCCATTAAAGCCTTGTAGAATCTACCATGCAACTCCTAGCTCTTCCATATCTCGATGCGATCAGAGATACCAACTATTACAGGTTTGCGCCAATTCTGTTTGCCTAAGGCGAGCGGAGTAAAGCCCTTATCAACTGCGATGACATTCCTATGCACATCACTGTCCATCTTGAGAAAATGATCTCTAAGGTTGTACACCTCACGATTGTGAAGGCTCTTGGCGTTTAAAAAACCACGTCCCCCGCATTTCCGTGGGATATACAACCTCATAACAGATGAACGTGGGTGATGCATACGGTATGCCGTCAGCAGTTTTCGGACCCCTCGATCTAAGGAGTCCAGTTCTGTTTGAGTCCACCTTAGAATGCCAAAAGTATAGGTGAGGATAGGCATGACCCAGCCATTAAAAGCACGAACCTTGTTACCACCCGATAAAAGACTATTAAGTACTTTTTTCAAGCGATAAAAGAATCGTTCTTTCACTGTTTGTTTCATGCTTCTATCCTCAATACCTAATGCTTCAGACATTCCAAGGTACTTGTAAGTTTCGCCTTCACAGAGAGTTTTGAGAGTCAAAGCGTCTGATATGGCTGCAGGTTCAGAGCTTACAATCCTACCTCGCTCTATATGAATGACCGCACACTTGTCTACACCAAACTCCATGCCTATGTCGCTACTAAAGCTCTGCGTGATCTTCAGTAGCTGCATAAGGTCTGGACGTTTTGGTGCATACAACTTTAGGTCATCCATATATAGCAAGTGAGATATGACTTCACTCCCCCTGCGAAGGCGGAAACCTAGCCCTGAATCCTTCAGTAGATCGCTGAGTGGATTAAGGGCTAAGCAAAACCACAAAGGACTCAAACTATCTCCTTGGAAAATACCCCGCTTAATCCTTAACGGTTCAGCTAGTTCAGAAAAATCCGTATCTCCTGGTTGACGAAGGATTGTCATCCACTGTCTCATACATGTATCAAGGAAAGAGTATAGATTTATATCGACCTTATATAGTTCCATAATCCTCTTGAGCCATGTATGAGGCACTGAATCATAAGCCTTTTTATAGTCAATCCAAGCAGCTACAAGATTTTTCCTATTTCGCCGAACCTGTTGGCATATAGTCATATCAATGAGGAGGAGCTCTTTTGTACCGCGAGACCCAGTCCTACACCCATTCTGAACTGAGGCCAAAATATTGTTAGCATCAATATGCTCAATAATTTTTGAAGTCAGAATAGATGTAAGAAGCTTATAGATGGTTGGTAAGCAAGTGATCGGGCGGTAGTTTTTTGGGTCCGCAGTATCACCGGATTTGTGCAATAGAAAGGTGACACCAGTTGTCATGAATGTCGGTAGTGAACTAGAATCGAGAGCCTCTTGGAATTGTCTTGCCAAAAGAGAATGTGCACTTGTAAACCATTTCAACCAAAAATTATGCAATCCGTCCGGACCTGGACATTTCCAATTCGAAGCTGAACGGATTGCACACTTTACATTGTCTGTACTAATGCTTACTTGTGGCATTTCCCTAATAGATGCACATTTTTCCTTGACAAGATTTATCCAATGTCCCTCGGTGTGACTGATGGAGGTCGACCAGATGCTATGCCAAAAATTTGACATCTCATCTGCAGTTGGCTCTCCACCAATCTCACAATTTCTAGATTGTTCCCACTTTCTATACACCTTCCGCTGATCACTTTGAAACATGCGATTTTGTCTGAATCTATCTACACGCACCTTATAGCGCCTAATGCGTTTTGCCCATGCATAGATTTTCTGCTTCAAAAAATCAATGCGCTCTGTGACCAAGGCCTGGTATTCACATGGATTAGTATTTGTTCCACCAAACGCCTTGTTCACAAAGCGCATTATTCTGGGTCGACTATTACCTGCTCTAAAGCAGATTAGCTTGGCAATAAGGGTTCTAGTCAAAGAGATACGCTTTTCAATTCTAGCCTGCCAAGCCGGTACAGTATTGGCTCGATCTGGAGCTCTATTATATTTCAAGAATTTAACAGAAGCCATACGACATGCCGCCACGGCTCCACAGTATAGAATTCAATGCGTATCACTAAGGTCACGCGAAGTTTCTAAATATGGTGTTAACATTTGATCTAGAACCCCAATCAACGCCATATTACGTCTATGGACAGGAAAACGAGGTAATTTTGGTTTTAAATTAAGTTGCATGTGTCTAAATTCAGAAATCGCATCCTCCAAAGCACTCCTCAATAGCTCATTGTTCTGGGTACTTACTGGCAAATCACAACTGTCATGGAACTCATCCTGGATATGTGTGATGTTATTACTCGGGCTATGTTCAGCCTGATGAACACCATCAACAGCAGTAATTTGTCGTAATTCTAAGCGCAGCCGCTCAAGTACGGCTTCATCTAGCAGATGACGGCGCTGAATGGCCCGCACTTGATCCGACAATCGTTGTGCGGTTACGGTCAATGTTGGTTCAAGTGCCTGAAACAGAGACAGCATTTTTAAACGGTACGCAGTGAGGTTAATTCCCCCCTCTGTTGCTCCATAGTAGGCCCGCATGACGCTCTCATTCATTTTTGGAGACCATCGCATCCACCGGCGGCGGGAGCCCGTGTAGGAGCGCGTCGCCCCCTCGACTCCAAGCCATCCTGTGGTGGGTTCACGGCTCGTCGGCGTCTGGATGTTTTTGCCGGCGAGACCGTTTCGTGGTGTACCGACTCAGCAGCCGACGATGGTGGTGTTAAATATACTTCACTTGAAGACGTCGACTGCGAATCGGAACTCAACGGGTTCCCCAAGGTTGAAAGCCGTAGTGTATGTCGTCCTCTAGCATCGTTTATATTCCGCATTTCATTGCATGATTTAGTTGTGCACAGGTGTTTGTCACTTCATTTTACTGTATTTTTTCATTTTTACTGTGTTTTTTGACGATAAAATTATTAATTTAAGTAAAAATTTTATGACATCGGAAAAAATACGTCATGCTTGTTTATGTGCGGTTGCTAGGTTTTTTACATAATAATAATATTATTAATATTATTATGTATTTAAAAATATATAAGTATATATTCACCAGTTGTCTGTCACCCATAACACAAGTATTAAGTTACTTTGGGGACGGACGACCGTGTGTGTAAGTGTCCCATATATTTAAAAAAAAAATCTTAAAAACCGTAAAAGAGAAATAAAGAGAAAGATCTATGACGGTGATCCATCTGTCACTCTTTTTATGTATAATTAGAAAAGGATAAGTATATGACTTTCATGTTCTCTCCGTGATAATTTCACCTACAAGCTTGTCCATGGCTACCCTACTAGAATATTTCTATACCCTAGTAGAATATTTCTATGTATGTTAAGGACTGATGTTCTAATCATCATCATCGTTCACCGGCCCTTATCCGTCTCTAAATGGAGTCGGCACATATTATAAACATGTTCTCACATGATTTGGTTAGGTATTTTACGACCACCCGCCTGTCTGAAATCAACTTACCTTAGTCGCCTTTGACAACACCTCGCATGAATCTCTAAACATGAGAGTGGTCTAGTCTATTCAGTTGGATACCACACAGCGGGTCTACTTACCTAAGTCGCCTTTAACGACACCTTGGTAAGAAAAGAGAGTGATCTATTCTACTCTGCCGGATACCACACGAGAAATTTATGTAAACGACATATTTGCTCTATTATATAAACATGTTTTGGCTTTTTTAATAGAACACAAATTGAATTCGAGAAATCCAAATAACAGCTCTTTCGACTGTTGACAGCAACAAGCTAAAAAATTAAGGGCAATATTAAACTGGAAAGGTGAACAGTAAGTAACGGCCTGTTACTATCCCACTGCTGGGCATAGGCCTCTTCTCTCCGTTTTTTTAGAGAGAGGAATTGGAGCTGAGACCTACCACGCTATTTTTTAAAGGCGAACAGTAAGTTCAAGCAAATAAAAGCTTTTTATAAAAAGAGCGATCTGCGCGTGGCAAATGTTTCTCTCGGCTTGGTAATTACTACGCTATTGTCTTTTGTTACGGTTATGATTTCACGCTTAACAATTAACGAACTCGTTAAATGTTATAACCGTCAATAGTTAAATTTATTATAACACTACTAACGTTATAAGTCAGTTGTGAAACTGTTGAAGTTAAAATTAAGTGCCATCAAATCTAAAAAAATATTTTTGATTCTGGTTACAGTTGTGGTGGCAAAATTTTGAAATAAGTTTAACCAAATGTGGAAGCTGTGAAAGCCCAGCAGTGCGACCGTGTGAATCTCTAGAGACGATCATTGTTTCAAACCTGGATAGACAACAATGAGATTACTATTAAAAATCATGTCTCTAATTGATAATTGCAATTTATCACACGCTTTTCGGTGAAGGAAAACATCGTGAGGAAACCTGCATATCTCTAGAGAATCTTAGGGATATGTGAAACCTACCAATCCCCATTGGAGCAGCGTGGTTTATCTTACCTCCAATCCTTCTCTCCAAAAACAGAGAGAGGAGGCCTATGCTATGCCTATGCACTATGATAGGCCTATGCCTATGCACTGGGATAGTAACAGGCCCTACTTTTACTTTTAAACATGAATAATAATATTATTTAAATTTGCCACAAATCATAATGCCTTTGTATGTATTAATCAACCCCATGAACTTTGATAAAAATTGCAATTTTTAATAAATTAACTCCATTATTTTTTTGTGAATAAATCTAACAGCTAATGGGTCATAAAAATTCGGTAAATAAATATTGAATATATCATTATAATTTACTTTGACGTCACTAGTAAAATATAATTTTGTTTTGGAGCCAATCAAAAATCTTATCAAGATCCCCCAACTTCCGCTATGCGGCGCAGACGTATAATTACTAGATAATAGGTACTTTCTTTTTCTTCTCCTTTTTCAACCGATGCACGTTCACTGCTTGACCATAAAGAGACTTCATGGTCTCTTCATGGGATCTCTACACCCCACGATCTTGTGCTGTTTGGATCCAGCGGCTCTTCTCAACCTTTCTGAGATCGTTAGTCGATTTCGTAGGGGCTCTATTAACATTACGTTTTCCGATGTGAGGTCGTAATACCAATACGTTAAAACCCGAACACCCAACGGTGTGATAATACTTTATTATTATTGAGCAATACTAGTTTCATTCCCGTTTGGGCTAAATTGAATCATTTCCGAAATATTCAACAGATTAGGTTCTCATGGGATACGAATGCAATTGTTTGTTGTCACTCGATCGGAAAACCGATAACATGAAACGACGTTGTATCATGGGTAAATTGGTGGTTTTTCTTTCCTCCGCCCTTTACACGTTCCCTTATTTAACCCCTATAAGATGTCATTTTTCAATAATTGTACAGCTATTCTACTTAAAAGCTACGAATTTAATAATCCAAAAACTTTATTAACTACAGTTACTTTAGTCCCTGGCCCAAAGCATTGTAAAAGTTGCCAAAAAAATACATTCAAGATTAAAACTAATTAGCAGGCTCAATGGATAACTAAGCTTAATAGCGGGTTTTTAGAGAAACACCAATATTTTTTTCGTCGTAATCTCAATTAGAACAGATACTGTGTCGTACAGAAACCTACAAATCCATTGTTACTTTCAGTCGAGTTCACAAAAGACGCGAGCAATGTGAGATTATTAAAGCGACAGTTTCGTGAGTGGCGTAGAGAAGTGAAACTCTGCTTTCTCTTGCGGTTTGTGCACGCGCAACGACCGCGCACATTCACGGACATGAAACTATCGTCACGACTGATGTTCTCATGAGAAATTGCGTATTATCTACATGAACATTAATGATGGATTGTGCTATTGACCCGAAAGACATTTGAGTTCTTTAAGCTCTTTTTTATGTTATTAGTAATGAGCCATTAATATCCCACAGCTGTAGAAAAAGCCTGCTCTTTCTTTTAAAACAATTTGTTTCGAATCGACAATATGCTGTTAGCCCAAATTGCTTTTGTAGCGAGATTGGTAAATGCCGAGAATAAAGCGCAGAAACTGTGCTAGCGTCGAGGAACGTCATCCTAATGTTGTCTCCTATGAGGCTGGACATCGGCTAGGGTGACGTGTATTGGAGAGAAGAATTTAAGCTTACCGTACCACTCCATGCGTATTGACAAGTTTCCCATATCCTACAAATAATTTACGAATCAGGTCTCCTTATGATGTGTTCCATCACAGTTTTACTGATATATAAAGCTGAAGAGTTTGTTTGATTGTTTGAACGCGCTAATCTCAGGAACTACGGGACCGATTTGAAATTCTTTGAGTGTAAAATAGTCTATTTATCGAAGAAGGCTATAGGCTATATCACGCTAAGATAAATAGGAGAGGAGTAGCAATAATTTATACGTTTAAATGTTTGCCAGTTCAGTTAGTGAATTCTAAATATCAATTAAAATGTAATTTACAAAAATCACAGAGGTCTAAACCCGGCTATACTGACCTGTACTGGCTTTGGGTTACTCATTCTGCTAACGGTATAAATAAATCCCGGTATAAATAAATCCTTGGTATAAATAAATAATAAATAAAGGAATTTCTGAAATATGTAAAATATATTAAAAATTAAAAATGTGCTAAATATTAAAATTAAAAATGTTTCTTGATGGATCTTCTCGGTAAGAGCAACATTCCGAACCAGTTGTAGCTTTATTAATCATACTGATCATTGACGATTCGAAAGTGCTTGTAAGAGCTTATTTGAATAAATAATATTTAGATTTGATTTGACGGTTCTTTTCTGCCAAATCGCCGAGTTAAAATACATTTATCTAAATATTATCCGTGGGTAGGTTTGGAGTAGAGAGTGAAAGCGTTATTGAAACTCACGAGAGGAAATTGCGATTTAGCCTAATCCTTTTCATCAATACACATGAATTATGAACATATTTAAAGTAAATGTTTCTGAAAAACTTATAGACTGGCACCTGAACCCAACAAATAAGGATTTCATCAATGAATTACCACACATCCATTCAACCATATTAATAGCGGGCTATATTAATCCATCATCTCGTAAATTCTTTTTATTGCTTTCAAACCCTATACTTTTACGGGTGCATCAACATTACTTTATTTTTGTTACGGCTGTATTTTTAACTGCCATATTTAAAATATTCTCACATGTTAATCGAACAGATGGTTTGTTTCAAAACTTATGATACTAGTCTGTTGTTTTTGAAGGGTGTTAAGCAGCATGACCCGCTCAGTCTTCCTAATAATATATCATCTGTTAAAGATCCCATCATGTCATATATACTGCAGATTAATGCTTTTTGCCATGTGGCATTCTGCTGAGTAGAATAGGCCACCCACATTTCTTACCGAGGTGTCGTTGAAGGCGACCGAGGTAAGAAGAAATCAGGCAGGCGGCCGATCGAAAAATACATGGCTAAATCATGTGACAACATGCTTATAATATGTTGTGCCGACCCCACTTAGATATAGATAAGGGCAGGAGGATGATGAGTTAACTAATAAAAAAGCTATTATTTGGCCCCAATTTCATCATTTCCTTTATTTCTTCCGCCCAAAATTGTATGAAAGAGTATCAGTTTCCTTTACCTTCGATATTAAATGGATCTACTAGTTGTGGTTACCCACAGTATATCCACACATTCTTATCATCTAAGTAATCTTCAACTGCTTTCTGCGTCAGCCACTTTTTAATAGTGTTTTTAAACTGATGTAATGATTGCTTATTGTGTTTAGTTAGACAAATAGATTTGTTCATTTATATTCCGTCAAACAGTAACTAAAAGTACTATTTTGTGTAAGTTAATGAGCTTTTGACAAGTGTAAATGCAAGCCGTTAAGTTTAGTTTTTGGCGGTTAATAGTGTCGACGGACCGACAATAAATATTGTGAGTAGCCGTGTGGTATCCGGCAGAGTAGAATAAACCACCCTCATTTCTTACCGAGATGTCGCAAAATACGACTAAGGTAAGTTGACGTCAGACAGGCGGCCGGTCGTAAAATACGTAGCCAAATTATGTGACAACATATAGTGCCGACCCCACCTACAGTTGAATAAGGGCAGGAGGATGATATTTTTGGTTTGTTTTTTAACATACCTATGTAATACAAATTTGGTAGTGTCAGTCTATTGCATCCGATAGATTATAATATCCCGATGATCTATCAATAGTTATAGCAGCTGTAGAGTACACAAACTGTTGTCCGTGATAGCAGAACTTGTTATCGGTGCGCGAGGCCGCCGGCCGCTGGAGGCAAATCGCTCTGTTTACCAATACGCCGCCATTACCAATGCAAATGACACCCTATTGAGCCGACAGCTCTGCAACACCGTTGACAAAATAATATTAGTTAAATTACTTTTCACTTTTTTCTTAATATTTCTCGTAAACACCTTTAATTTATATACTACACAATTATTTTATATACTTCTTTTCCTTATATCATTTTTGTATATATTTATTGAATTATATATATGGATCTGTTACTAGAGGGAGGCCAATAAGAGATATAAAAGAAGTAGGGTTAGAGTTGCCGAATGACAGGAGAATGGAAGCGAAACAGGACAATGAACAGAACAGGAGAATGATGACATAATTTAAAAACTAATTTTCTATTAAATTAACATTAAGTTACACTTAACAAAATCAGTATTCCTCATTACGTTTTGAACGCTAAAAATCTAAAACAAGTGTTTAATAATACTATACTGTATACTTGTACCTACCTCTATACTGTATATATATATATATATATATATATATATATATATATATATATATATATATATATATATATATAATGTGTAATTTAAAATCTCTCTTCAGCATATTAACGTCCTCCGCTGGACATAGATTTGTTCTCATGATCTCCATAATAAAACTGAATAATAATAAACATTGAATAAATATTAAAGAGTTCTTTTTTAAAAGGGTATATAAACTAACTTACGACAAGATGTTGTCTTTTTTATACATTATTGACTAGATCAATCAATGAATTGTAACTGAATAATTGAAAAAATGATTTTGATACTTTACTGAAATGGTATAAAAAAACCACTCCGAATACCTTTTTGGAAGTTATCTTAAAAGAACTTCCTTTTGCTCCTTTTCTTCAAATACAATTAAAGGCATATAGCAATTATTTAAAACTGAAATACTAACTAAAATAATAACGAATTATAATTCTTAAAAAAATTGTTTTGCTAGCGGTATGTTAAATTTTCGACAGCGTGTTTTGCTTGCGTGTCGAACGCTATTATTGTGAGAGGACGCGTGGAAATATCGCTAACGTGTATATACATTGCTAGCTTAATACAACATTGCACATGACCGTACCACTAAAACCAGCGTTGTACAAAATAAATGTACTAAGTTTGGATATGTGATATATCGCGTTGTGTATGTATGTCGTGAGCGACGTGTTAGCAATCGGCTCACCTTCGTGCGACCTCGTGTTTCGACACCGACACCGGCCGAACAACTAGTTATTGTTCTGCTGAAGGTTCGCGCCGGCCGCCGAGCGCGCGCGCTGATTACTGATGAGCTGAGGTGCGTTCTATTTTTAAAATTCAATTGGAGTAAATGTTTATTGTATTCCTTGACAAAAAATCTCATTTTTGATGATTAAACGGAAAAATAATCACTTTTTAATATGAATATGGATGGATATATGACCAGATGGAAGCTGACAAAAATATGAATAGATTGTGTGCATATCATTTAGATATGCATATAAAAGGAGTAGCATCAGAGTTGATAAATGATAGAGTAGAATGGAGGAAATTATATCGACCCCACTTAAGTGGGATAAGGGTAGGAAAATAATAAATAAACGGAAAATAATGTATCAGTAATTATAAAAAATAAGTAATCGCAAAATATAAATGTATCTTAAAGTAAGTTATAGAATTCGGCGTTACTTTGCGGAGATCTATAATACAAAAGTAATAATAAAATTATATTTCTATAGTATAGGTAATTTAGAAATCTAATTCTAATCTAGAAAATATATATAATGTAGAGTGGACTATCCGTTTTCATACCCGATACATGCAGGATTCGTAAAAACACACACAAACCACCACGATATAGAATCACTACACACGTTCACTATCACAAATTCAACAATCGTTTCGCCCCGCACCCGATGCATCATCAGGAGATAGACTCCACGACAAAATCGCAAATCGTTACCAAACAATCTTAGTTATATACTAATTGGTTAACCCCACCATTTATTTTATTTTGCTCCGGAACAAGTGTAACAAGCTTGTACTAGAAACATTTATCTGATTTAAGCTTGTTACACGTGTTCAGAGGCTGCAATATTAATGTAAAATATCCTAAATTGCAGTACCTTTAAGTAAAAATCGTACAAAGACCCGTTCAGTTGATTTTGAGAAAATCAATATTACTTTTAAATTACACTGGTCAACAAAATTATTTTTTTTTGTCACACGAAAATTTATGTCAAATTTTAAATATACTAGGACCTTCAAGCAATTATAGGTATATCAAGGAGCAAAAATTGACACGTCAGGTATCCTTGTGATAGTGATAGAAACATATATATATATATATATATATATATATATATATATATATATATATATATATATATATATTATATATATATATATATATATATATTATATAAATAGAAAAATTAGCTACACTTAAACAAGTAATTGTAATGTAATGTACAATAGTTAAATTTCATTTTCGGGAATATTTAGCTTCTGGTAGGTCTCTTGTAAGATTCCAACAATAATCTACTAACATTCGTGGACTCCATTTATCTTGGTAGCGCTTCTCCATTAAGGAAATATCCTGATGAAACTTATCGGCTTGTTCATCACTCACAGCTCCCAAGTTTGCAGGTAAGAAATACAAATCAGAGTGCAGCACGTGTTTTTTTAAGGACGTGCCACATTCCAAATCTTTATATGACATTAGAATTTCATTTATTAAATCTTTGTATTTTTTCGCTCTACAGTTTCCTACAAAATTTTGGACAACGTTCACATTACTTTTCGAGGCAACTTTTTCTAGATCATTCAAGTTCTCTTCAAAATCTTTATCCTTTACCAGTTTCCGTATTTTTGGACCTACAAATATACCCTCTTTAATTTTTGCCTCGCTGAGTTTGGAGAATTTTTGTTGTAATGAAAATCCACTACCGTCCTCTCAAAATTTTTAATTAAGCCGAATTTTATATACAACGGTGGTAAAAATATATCATCAGGGCTCACAAAAGGATCATTTTTAAAATTTTTATGACCTGGAATAAGTGATTCACGTGTGGCCTACTCTATCTTTTTGTAGTGAATCTTTTAGACTCGTTAGAAACGTATTTATATCTGTCACTAAAAAACTGGACGTGATTGGAATGAATATATCCTTTTTGAATAAAGGG
Organism: Morpho achilles; assembly: GCA_947086495.1. Taxonomy (NCBI): domain Eukaryota; kingdom Metazoa; phylum Arthropoda; class Insecta; order Lepidoptera; family Nymphalidae; genus Morpho; species Morpho achilles. The sequence goes on from CAMTZB010000019.1 coordinate 13,733,248, forward strand.
TTGCAAACCTAAACAAAAATGACCACTGAGTTCATGTGACAAAAACAGTGTTGATTGTGAGTGTTATTATTACTTTTGCAAAAGGTAATACAAAATAATAACTTCTTCCACATATTCTATTAAATAAGAACAGTAATAGAGACACGCCACAAGTATTATGATACGACCTGATCTACCTCAAGAACTTGATACTAGACATAAGAAACCTTTCCAGGTCATTGGTTACGTCATTAGTAACATGCAATATATGTTATATGCTGGCATAAGGCAAGTCTACATAAGGTGAGAATGTAAATAAATTGCTCCATAAGTCATACGGTGTCATATTTATCATATAGCAATATAAGGCTTACTAAATTGTATAACTTAAAGGTAAATAATACAGACTATTCCAAATAAATCTGTTTATTCGTGCCTTCGTGTAGAAAATTAGTTTATTTGATATCTATACCAAGGTATAGATATCAAATAAATACCAAATAAACCATTTAGATATCTATCTATATCTTGATATAGATAGATATCTAAGTGACCAAAAGCTGTCGGTCTGTACGTTTTCTCAAAATCTACTAAAACCGATTTTTGTATGGTTGTTATCTCATTAATTTATCTTATCCCACTCTAAGTGGGGTCGGCACAACATGTTGTCACATAACTTGGCTACGTATTTTACGACCGCTTGCCTGACGTCAGCTTACCTCAGTCGTATTATCAGCCGGATACCACACAGCGGGTCGACTTATCTCAGTCGCCTTTGGCGACAACTCGGTAAGAAATGGTTAAAGTAAAGCTAAATGTCAAGAAATTTACAATTTCTGTGAGGAAATATCCGTAAATTGTCGCTTTCCCCGTGCCTAATACCTCTCGTATCACGCTTAGGGCCGCTTGATGGCATTTTCCATTATTAAGTTACCTGTACACGAGTGCTGTTTAAAACATGAACAAGTCAAAGGAAATTGTGAAAATGACGGCTTTGCCTATTAAATATGAAGCCTTGGGAGTGTCTTTATAAGGGTTAGTTGAGATTTCTTTCTGAACTATTTGAATTATTAAATTTATAATTTACTAGCTGTGCCAGCAGCATCACCTGCGTGAAAAAAAGTGTCACAAATGTTTTCCCGAATTGAATTTTTTTTTACTTACTTTTACCTGACCTGATTTATTTATTAATTAATTTATACTGATACTTACTATAATTTTAATATAATATAGTAATTAGGCGAATAAGCACACAATATCGATTTGTATAAGATATATATGGAGAGCAAAATCATCATAAATCTGACTGAATGACTGGCCCGTTGGAGCAGTGGGTAGTGACTCTGCCTTCAGCTCCGCGGGTCGCTGGTTTTCTATAAATGAATTTGTTGGTCTTTGAGCCCGGGTATATATTTGTATTTAAGTATGTATTTAAAAATATATAAGTATATATTCACCAGTTGTCTGTCTACCATATCACTATTCTATTCTATTCTAAATTATGAACATAAAAGTAGTTATCGTGAGTTAATTTATAAGAGATTTTAGTACAATTTTCATTATTTACTTCGCTCACGCAAGGAAAGCTTTAAATTGTGCCGTTTTCGCAAAAAAAAATATTGCTCTCTTAGCGTGATGTTTATTCTAATGGGAAATGCTTCGATAAATAGACTATCCTAAACTCAAAAAAAAATTTTAAATCGGTACAGAATTTCCTGATAGTAGCGCGTTCAAACAATGAAACCAACCGACCAAAAAATGCAATATATAGCATAGAAACAAATTAGAATGATCGGTATCTTCTGGTCCCAATTAGCTTTAATTTTGTAAAAGTAAAGTAGCGACCTATTACTCTCCCGCTGCTGGGAATAGGCCTCTTCTCTCCGTTTTAGAAGAGAAGGATTGGAGTTATACCTACCACACTGCTCCAATGCGGATTGGTAGGTTACATATCTCCAGAAATCTCTAGAGATATGCAGGTTCCCTCACGATGTTTTCCTTCACCGAAAAGCGTGTGATAAATTGGAATTATCAATGAGACACATAAGTTTTTACAGAAAAACACATTAGTGTCTGACCGGGTTCGAACCCGTGACCTCCTCGAAAGAGTCGCACGGTGTTACAGCTGGGCTACCACAGCTTTAATTTTTTATAATATATTATTTTAATTAGTATATAAGTTTATGTCCGATTTTATAAATATAGCTTTAACCTAAGTGGTCTAAAAGAAATCACTGAAAGCGTACTTCACTGTACAATTTCCTAAATATAGGTACATAAGTATATTTGTGTATGTCTTGGATGTTTTGATGACCAATAAAGTATATTAGATGAAATAAATTAATAACTTGTAATTCAAACTCAAACTCAAAATTTTCTTTATTCAAATACTAGCGGCCTGAACCTGCTTCGCACGGATATAAAATATATAGCCCATGTCACTCAGTGAAAAAAAATAATTATAATCGATGCAATAGTTTTGATTTATTCATTGTTGCCCGTGGTCTGCAAGAGTTAAATTTGGAGAAAAACAATTTCCCTCTCCCTATTCCAAGAAGATTTCCTGCTATCTTTGAATATCTAAATTCATATAGTACATATTTGCGTATTTATTTCAACATTTTTCCCTATGTATTTTATTTTTACAATTAATTACAGAATGTCTTTAAACAAACTCTTGAAAGAGCGACATCGCTGCTAAAGACGAAGTGTTATAGGGCGAAGCGCGGCGACCTCACAGCATTTTAAATCTGTAATATTTCCGAATATGTTCACTTAAATTACATGCTGTAAACGGCCATATTGATCTATATTAAATCAACTATTTATTTAAGGTACTTAATTGGATAAGGATTAATGCTGTATTGTATAAAAATTGCTTCAAAAATAAGGCATTATTTTTCGTAAAAAGTAAATGACAAAAAATGCTATTGTGGGTTATCCATAAGAGATAGACATATACCATCGCGGACTTTTCTGTAGACCTTTTCAAGGTGTACAAATACTTAGTACATTATTTTGATAAATCTCGTAGGGTTTAGCCTGCGTTTGCAATGTAAGCGGAAAAAATGTAATTATTTACAGAAACCTCAAAAATTACAGTATTTCTTTACTCCGTATTGAATGATATTATACGTACAAACCTTCCTCTGGAATCACTCTATATATTAAAAAAAACCGCATCAAAATCTGTTGCGTAGTTTTAAAGTTTTATGCGTACATACGGAGAATGCGACTTTGTTTTATAATATGTAGTGAAACTGCTTAAACAAGTGCTTTTGAATCGTCAATTCTACTGCTGGTTTGGAAAGCTGTTCCTACTGAGAAGAGCCAGCAAGGAACTCTGCGGTTGCTCTATTTAAAATAATACTTATAACTAGTTACATTAAGTCATTACTATCTTGTATTTTAAAAAAAAGGGTCGGACAGTAGCCTATATCCACGCGTTCTTATCGTCTAAATAATCCTCAACAGTAAAGTAAGCGTTTTTGTATCAGTCTCTCTTTAATAATGTTTTTAAACTGCTGTAATGGCAAAGCTAAAATTGATTGCAGAATTTGCGGAATACATATATTTTCAAGGTTTTTTTTATAAATGGCACTTTACACATTTAAATCAAGCATTTTCTGTTTCAGAAAATGTTTTATCCCTCAAAAAACACGACAATAAATTCAAGAAGTCCAGTCCTTTTAGAAATTTCACATTACTCGCATAATACGAAGCGAGAAGGGTTAAATCCCTTTGAGAATTCTCAATTTGGGGCACAGTATTCGTTGGATTGTTAAATGAATGTAAAAAATACTAATTAAACCATAGCAGATTATTATTGCAAAAAAGATGGAGTGATTAATACAGTGAACTAAAAAATGTTTTTTTGTCCCTGAATTCATGGGTGTAGACATCATTAATGATATAAAAATAGCCTGTCATTCTCTAACCCTTCCACTAGCTGTGTACGAAAATAATATTTACTCCGATGTGACATAAAGACGAACAAAAAAACCCTAGTATGTTCTGAATATGACAAATTAACAAATGTTCAATTGCATAATATACACTATTTTACGTGGTTGACATTAAAGGAAAAGCTTTGAATTTCGCAAAATTTTATTGCTGCTCCTGCCATCTTAATATGATATAGCTATAGCCTTCCTCGACAAATGGACATTAAAATAATTTTTTATTAATTATTATTACAAAAGTAATAATAAAATTATTTTGCTATAATCCGCGATGAAGTAAAATAGAAAATATATATAATGCTAAATGTAGAGTGGACAACCGATTGTCCACTTTTGAATAATTTTATTATTACTTTTGTATTATGGATCTCCGCAAAGTAACGCCTAATTCTATAAATTAATTATTATTACATTAAAATAATTTTTCAAGACGCTTCATTAGTTCCTGAGATTAGCGCATTCAAACATACAAACATACCAATTTATATATTAGTATAGATAGATGTCCCAAATGTTATAACTCCTTCGTCCGCGTAATTTTCGTTAAAACTGATACAGTATTTGCTTCACGTATAAATATATAGATACTAGATGTAACCCGCCACTTCGTTCGCGTGAGCTGTTGTAGCGTGATAGGTTGATAATAGATGGCGCTTTTTAGAGTCATCATATTCCTGTAGAATTAACAGGATTTATATAGCCTATATGTTATTCCGATGTATGAGAAATAATTGTGCCAAATTTCATCGACATTGGTTCAGCGGATTCGCCTTTAAAACTATTTCACGGCGTAAATATAAATATATTTCACGGCAGCATATTTAATAAACATACATCCATACTCACAAACTTTCGCATTTATAGTATCAGTAGGATTTATAAATATCAAACGTCATCTGTTCAAGTAAAAAGGTCAGGTTTATTTATCACGTCGCAAATTTAATGTCACGACTCCTTCACAGCTAAAAGGAAAAACAAATCTTTTACGTCCCCTAATCGCGGCAAACCTCAAAACAACTGAAATGTACGAGGTGCGAACATAATTTATTCATCACAGAGAAAAAGTTTGGGTGTGAAGCCACCGTGAAATTGAAAGAATCTATTCGGATATATGTGTATGTATAAACAAAAAGGGTACTACACGCAGGATACTGTAGTCTCTCTAATATCTTATGTTTATGGAAGGAATGCGTACGTGTTTTGGTTCTTATTGTGTTCTCTGACTTCTTCAAGGCAGACAGACTTCTGAAGGATTTGATATTTACAATCGGTGATTAGAGTGAACTATGCTATAAGTGCTTCATATAAATAAGAGTGACACTGCTCAATGTGTCGAAAAATGGCGTTTTGCAGGGTTTATCGTTTAAAGAACCGATTAACCGGTTCCAAGATATTGATATGGGGATTTCAAAACTAAAAACGCAGTGTTTTATTTTTATACTACGTAAAGGTTGCTGGGAGCCACTGAATCTATAATAGTAAATCTCTTTGAGAGACCTTTAGTGTTTTCTGGTTATCAACTTTATACTATTTATAATAAGCTTGCAGGTATAGGATCCTCCTCCTTGCGTCGTTTTCCTCAGTGCTGAGATTTAGTCCCCCCATTAGCATCATCTATTACCTAGGTCGTAGGTTTAAACTTCTTACACAGCAGATGAACCTTTTTGAAAATCCGATGTATGTAGCTTTAAGGCGTGCTTTTCGATGTCGGTACATATGGATGTTATAAAGCTGTTTTTGTCCTTCGTATATTTATCTGTTTCGCCTCGCAGGTATAGGATGACATCGTTAAATCTGGACATACCTAAAGAACTTCGGCAGATGCTTTGCCTGCATTAGTGACTGGTTTTGGTCGCGTCAGAACCACGTTTATATTTCTCTCTCAAAGAAGAGAGAATAATATTTTGTATTATATTAGAATATTAACTGATTGCTACAGCATATTTGCCTATAGCTTTACTTGTAAAGCTTAAAGTTAAGTTACAATTAAAGTATTAGACTTAATGTAAACAGTTCAAAGTATTCGTAGCGTTGAAGTAAATAGAAAATATAAATATATATCTAAATATAGCTGATACATACAGGGTTCCTATATCATTGCACTTCAGTTGTGAAGAAATAAATTGAACACTAAATCGCGATTTAAGCAATAACAGTCGTGCCATTTCCTACTAGTTACTTATTTTCAATGGTTGGAAGAATATGATAACCTACCTATATGATAATCACAGATAGACTCATCTTTCTAACCATCGTATTATTGCGTATTTATATTATTTTACATATATTGGGGTTATAAAAAATAATAAATTCGCCAAGTAAAGATAATCAAGGAATTTAAATGAAAAGTGATAGAAATGTTTTACATTGTAATTTATACATAGTCGTGTATTTATGTAAATTAACTTACAATGTTTACAAACAATAATAGGTAATTAGGTACTTAAAATTCTACATCAAACTACCTACATACTCGCAAACGCATCGGCACCGATGTTAGATCGATTTAAGTGTCACGATATCGATTCCGTCACTAGTTATCTAGCACGGAACGCTCGAGTTGAGCGAATTGCCCCGAACTTGTTCCTCGGTCGATGCCAATTCATTATCGGACTTACACACGTAACGTGAATATCGCGTAGGGGACACTACAATCTGAATAATAAAGCTTATTTAATAGTTAATAGAGTTGATTCTTGATTGTGGAATAGAGTTGATAAAGCGAACTGGAATCGGACATCGAATGATTACTAGTCTCGCTTATTCGTTTCTGAACGTCGTATTCCGGTGCGTCGCTAATTAAAATGTAACTGTATAAACAATGTTGTAAGGTTAATATTTGAAAATGGGGCGTGATTGTAAGTTGTTTCTCGAACGTGGCTCGGCAAAGCAATGAGAGAGGGCGGCAATAAATAACCACCTTTGTGCCGTCACCGCTCCGCTATTAAAATATATTCTGAGATTGCCCGTTTTTTGCGGCGGGACTTGGCCCCGTTCCCGGCTTTGCCAGTTATGCCGCTTGTAATTTTTTTTGCTTCGAGATATGAAAATGTTTTTGTCTTTGTTTTTTTGTCTGTTCGGTGTGATGGTTTTTATGTTTTTTTTTGTCTAATTCTAGAGTATTTGCAATTTAAATGCCTGTAATAACTAGTAAACAAAGTTATACAGTTGATCGTCAATCCTGCCCTTTTCCCGCTATAAGTGAGGTAGGCACAATTGTTACATGATTTGGCTAGGTACTATACGACCGCCTGCCTATTTTATTTTACGACACCTCGGTAAGAAATGATGGTGGTCTATTCTACTCAGCCGGATACAACACGCCGGTCAACTTAGCTTAATCGCCATTTAGTCGTAAAAGGCGACTAAGGTAAGTTGACCACCTTGACTAAGGTAAGTTGACCTTGGAAAGAAATGAGGGTGGTCTATTCTATTAAACCAGATACCACACGGCGGCTTATCCAGTTGATGTGATGTTTTATTTTTCTTTTTTTTTTCAAACAATTCACGTCCACTGTTTAGATTTATAGAGGAGCACTAAAGAATCCCAAGCTTTTTTATTGTTTATGTTCAATGTCATTGAGTTATATATTTTACCAGATTTTACCCGCGATTCGTTCGCGTAGACTGTTGTTGTGTTATAGATAGATCGATAATAGATGACGCTTTTTAATGTCATTCAATTCCTGTAGAATTAACAGGATGTCTATAGCCTATATGTTATTCCGGTGTATAAGGAATATTTGTGCCAATTTTCATAGACATTGGTTCAGCGGATTCGCCGTGAAAGAGTAACAAACATACATCCATACTCACAAACTTTCGCATTTATAATATCTATTAGTATTATATAGTATCTATAGGAAAGGATAAGTAAGATAAGATATTGAATGACATGTGCCAAATCTCATTTTTATGGGCGTTGTAAATTGATAGCGTGGCTATATTAAAAACAATCCATCACCTGCCAAAAGACTATGTATGGGTTTTCTTAAGAGGCCCATCCTTCTTGCGTTGTTTTCCATTATTCTGAGGGTCTTGACACACTACGGTTGACATTTCTTCGGTCTACATATATATTACTTCTTGTCGTATCCGACAAAGCGATCCTAGGCATTCCTTGCTTGAGCTCGGATGTGGCTGGCAAATCCAAACTTGTGTTTGAACGTGCGGCCACAAGTTGGGCAGTAAAGATGACCAGCACTGTTATATGTATAAGTATATGTAATTTTCGGCCGAGTTTTACGCATATTGCACTCGACTAATCGAAAATAAAAGCGTCTAAAAAGCCTGTATGACCCTGATGATCAAATAACGATCGCAAATTTAGATACATGTTATACTGCTTCTTCGCCAGCATTGACAACTTCCTAGTTTACTGACTTCAGTCGGCCGTGGCTTCTTGCCACATTCCCAATGGCGTAATGACTAGTTATACATTACCAGTCCTACATGTTGACCTAAGCCGTGGTTTAGCTTCACAGGAGGCACCCTTAGGACGACGTTCCCCGACACTAGTTGGGGGGCTTCTGCGCTCTACGCTTCGCATTTGGCAACCTCGATGTTGCTTCTGCGTGCACCTGTCCCGCCCGGTGACGCTGTAAAAGCCTTTTGGGCTGATAGCATATAGTCAGTTCGAAATCAAAATACACATATTGCGCTATTGGCGTCTCAGCCACACAAATGCCCATGGAATAAGTGCGTGAATAGCCACCTTATAAGCATTACACAATGGCTTCGTGGTCTTGTGCCCTGCTACTTGCCGCTAATGAAAATACACTCAAGGATGTCACCGTTTTCACATGGAATATGGCCAAAATACGCGAGGACTCGTTGGTGGCGATTGATTGAAAGCCTGATTGAAATTTAGGGTTACTTGAGTATAGATAGATTACTTTTGGCTAACATTAGCTATATTTCCCCATTCATACTACATCTCGAAGGAGTCTATTTTCACTTTCTTGTGAATTTTCACTCCATGTTTTAACCCCGTAGAGGAATACGAAGAATATCAAAGACAGCACAAGTTTTTGTTGTGATAATTCCAAACTTATACTACCTATAAATAGCTAGTTCGTGGAACTTTTGGCTATACCTATATATACCTATATATACTAAAGATTTTGTTGGTGATAAAGAGTTAGTGACAAAATTTTGGAATCCTAAGTGAAAGACTTTAAACGTGACGCGGAGCGTATCATTGTTAATTCCCACATCGCTTTAGAAAACAATCAACCTATTAAAATTTAAAAATTAACGCTTTCTTATACTATAATCATATAACTATCAATATCCACAGCACAGATTTTACTTTACTGTGGATTAAACACTATTAAATTAATTTCTTATATAGGTATAGCCATTGCTTGTTTGTTTGATTTGTATTTTACATGGTAAATTTTGTATTTCGTGTCAATAAATAATAATTGAATGAAATGAATAGATAATCGCGAATAAAACGCGCTAATCTCAGAAACTACTGAACCGATTTCAAAAATTCTTCGATTGTAAGATAGCCCATTTATCGGGGAAGGTTATAGATTAAATAACATCACGCAGGAGCAGCAATAAAAAATATTGCGAAAACAGCAAAATTTCCTTGTGTGCGCTAAGTAAATTGAAAGTTATTCAAAAATCTTTTATAATTAACTGACGATAACTACTTTTGTGTTCTAAATTTGAATTCGGGAAAAATTTGACACACTGTTTTTCACACAAGCTACTGGCAAAGCTAGTAGTAAGTATCATCATTCTTAGTAGTAAATATCGCCTTATCCCACTCTAAGTGGGGTCGGCACAATATGTCTTCTTCTTCCATTCTCCTCTATCGTTCGTCAACTCTGGTGCCACTTCTGTAATAAGCATTTAAGCACAGCTAATAAATGATGGTAGAGTAAATAACTGGAGCACTACTGTAATTTTACGCCTCTGATTGAATTAATAATCAGTATAGGCTGCATAACCGTTCCAATTAAACTGTAAATGCAAACCTGTTATCAATCAAAATCACTAGTTCTTTACACAATTTCGGGTCGATCATAATTTGTTCGAATTCATTAAACTTTTTATTCAATTTGAAAGCAAAAACTTGTACGCCTTATCTAGAACTAATTAAAATTTGGTTTATCGTGTCATTAAAATTACGAATCGATTCGGAATCCTTTTATTTTACGAAATGTAGTGGATCATAAACTAAGTTTTTTTGTTTTTGTAAACAAATAATTTAAAATTTTAACGATATTAGCGATTATTATTATGTGTTTTAATTACCTTCACTCGTTGTTTATTAATATTTATATGTACTTTCGCTGCTTAGTGTAAAGCCCTACTTTTTTGCTTATAGGTTGTTCATCAGAAATTTAATTGGTACGTTAATATACTTACTTAATATGTTTAATATTATGTTCTCTGATTAAAAAAGATATGACTTTTGTCTACCGTTCGAATGAGGTACTGTTAAGTAAATCTATTAGCGTACGGTATGTGGAATAGTAGAATAGACCACCCTCATTTCTTACCGAGTTGTCGTAAAAGGCAACTAGGTAAGTTGACCCACCGTGTAGAATCCGGCTGAGTAGAATTGACCACCCTCATTTATTACCGAGTTGTCGTAAAAGGCAACTAGGTAAGTTGACTCACCGTGTAGTATCCGGCTGAGTAGAATAGACCATCCCCATTTCTTGCCGAGGTGTCGTAAAAGGCGACTACAGTAAGTAGACTCACCGTGTTGTATCCGGCTGAGTAAAATAGGCCACTCTCATTTCTTACCGAGGTGGCGTAAAAGGCGCCTAGGTTAAATTGACCCACCCTTTGGTATCCGGCTGAGTAAAATAGACCACTCTCATTTCTTACCGTGGTGTCGTCAAAGGCGACTAAGGTTAGTTGACCCACCGTGTGGTATCCGGTTGAGTAGAATAGACCACCCACTTTCTTACCGAGGTGTCGTAAAATACGACTAAGGTAGGTTGAGGTCAGGCAGGCGGCCGGTTGAAAAATACGTAGCCAAATCATATAACAAAAAGACTATAACATGTTGTGCCGACCCCACTTAGAGTGGGATAAGGGCAGGAGGATAATGATTTCCATAGGTTGTATTAGGGATAATAAACGTCCAAATACCTTTTTATTGATTGTGGTATATGGCTTAGAATTGTGTATGTATAAGTGTATTGTTGCATCAGAATAGAAAGAACCAATTAAGTACGTAATACCTACTGAATCCTATTACCTGCCGAAAAAGTACTCTACATTTGAAATTGGATTCCGCCATTTATACTAAATTCATTGTGTAAAATATGCTTAAAATGTAGGATGTGGCCGGCTAAAATCTATAAATACCTTAGATATTGCTTTTCCTAAATGCTCCTCACTGACTTAGTCGAGATCACTTATCTTTAAGGTGTTAAGTTGTGGAATGATTTACCAGTATCAATCCGCAAATCTCTTTCGTTTTCGGTATTTAAGTTATAAATTAGAAAATATTTATCTTAAGTAATTATATATTAGTAGCATCTTTTCATCTATTTATTTGACCAAAATTATTTAATAGATTAAATAGTTCAAATTATATAAACTTTTTCTTTTTCTCTATATGACCCGTACTCACTTTCTTCTTCATTTCTTGTCCTTTTCCTTCTATTACTCACTTACAGGTTGACTGGAAGAGATCCCTTTTAAGGATAAGTCCACCTTTATAAGTAACGGCCTATTACTATCCCACTGCTGGGCGTGGGTCTCTTCACTCCGTTTTTTTTTTTGGACAGAAGGATTGGAGCTAAGACCTACCACGCTGCTCCAATGCTATGCTCCAATTGGTAGGTTACACATATCCCCAGAATTCTCTAGAGATAGCAGGTTTCCTCACGATGTTTTCCTTCACCGAAAAGCGAGCGATAAATTGCAATTATAAATTAGACACATAAATTTTACTAAAAAACTCATTGGGGCCTGCCAGGGGTTTGAACCCTAGACCTCCTCGAAAGAGGCACACGGTGTTACCGCTGGGCTACCACAGCTTTTATACATGTGTTTTTTTTATATTTTTTTTTCTCTTTTCCAAACATATAAGAAGAAAAAAAAATAAGATCGAAAGTGTATTTATAATATCCAAGAATATCAGTAGCCGGATATAACCCCTTTTTCCTGGCAAGTCTGTCGGGGCGGCGAGATATCGGCAGACTCTAAATCACGGCGAGCGACATTTTTTCCGGCACTCACCCTCCATTCGTGTCGAGTGCTGTCTCGAGAGATACCATTTTGTACTGTTAACAAAAAAAATGCAATTTTTTCTTTTATTTTAAAGATTATTTGAACCTAAAATACATATTCTTTAAAGACAGTAATTTTAATGCAGTAGTTGGCAATAATAGTGAAAAATATTGTATCATAACTAATATTATAAATGCGACAGTTTGTGAGTATTGATGTGCGTTAGTTACTTTTTCTCGGCGAATCCGCTGAATCAATATTAATTTGGCACAATTATTCCTTATACACCGGGGTAACGTATAATAATTACGGGGTAAGCTGTAAAAATTCTGCTAATTCTACAGATATAGGATGGCATTGAAAAGCGCCATCTATTATCAACCTTTCACGCCAACCCACGCAAACGAAGTTGCCCGCAACTTCTTTCGCTGTTATGATTATATATGGATCTTTATGGCTTACTAGCTTTAACGGGTAAAAGCCAGCAAAGATATAAATCAAAAGTATAAAGATCAAAAGATACGCAGGCTTAGAGTAATTTTATCTCTCTTTTGCCAGTTCCTCTCAGTGTATGATTGGGGAAATAGCGCTTAGAAGCTACACTAAGCTGTCTTAATAAGCATTCACCAAACAGCTCGTGATAATAATTTTTCGAAGTAGGCTATTATGTATACTTTGCGGAATTCCATAGTACAAAAGTACATAATGATATAGACACGTATGATTATTTGTTTTAATAAAAAATTCAAATGTCTCGCGGCTATACCTTTTGATCTAGGATCACAGCTCTTAAATTTTCGTACTAATTACGACAAAGATATTTCTTTATTATCTATATATATAAAAGAAAGTTGGTCTAAGTTACACTATTTATAACTCAAGAACGGATGAACCAATTCGGCTGAAAATTGATGGAGAGGTTACTTAGAACCAGGAGACGGACATAGGATACTTTTTATCCCGTTCGACCGCATTTATTTTATCCAGTCAAGTCATTTTAAAACGTGGTATAGCAAAAACGACTATGACATGGAAAAACAAAACATAAATGACACCTAAACGTAATTTAGTCTTTGGATAAGTATGGTATATGACAATAATCAAAATAGTAGTAGCTATAAACGTATCGTATCGTTTTATACTACATAGTATAAAACAAAGTCACTTTCTCTGTCTGTCCTTATATCTCTATGTTTGCTTAAATCTTTAAAACTACGCAAAAGATTTTTATGCGGTTTTTTTAAGTATATAGAGTGATTGAAGAGGAAAGTTTATATGTATAATAAAATTCAATATGCAGTAGCGAAATACTGTGATTATCACTGAGTGACATAGGCTATATGCTTTATACCCGTGCGAAGCTGGGGCGGGACTCCTAGTTTTTTTAATAAATAATAGTTATTAAAAGTACTCAAATATTCAAGTTCTTAGTAAAAGTAAATTAAAATGATAAAACTATACGAAGTACTATTTGATAGGATAACTATCAACAAATGTCAAGTTGTTTGAACGCGTGCAATATTTGTTTACGGACGGTACCTGGGCGGGGCGTCTGCCTCATTATTTAGATATTAATCCTCACCCTCGCCCTCGGCGCACGTTCCGCGACACTAATTAATATACGACACTTGCGGGTATTCACACTTACACTTTTATAACACTATCTAGGTCACTAAAACTTAAATATTACCTTTCAATATGTAAAAAATAAAAAAGTAGCGGCCAATTACTCTGTCACTGCTGGGAATAGGCGTTCTCTCAGTTTTTGTAGACAAGGATTGGAGCTAATACCTACCACGCTGCTCCAATGCGGATTGGTAGGTTACACATAGTCATCATCATCATCCTCTTGTCCTTATCCCACCCTAAGTGGGGTCGGCACAACATTTTATAAACATGTTGTAACATGATTTGGCTGCGTTTTTACGACCGGCTGCCTACCTGACGTCAACTTACCTTAGTCGTATTTTACGACGCCTCGGTAAGAAGGAGGGTGGTCTATTCTACTAAACCGGATACCACACGGTGGGTCAACTTACCTTAGTCGCCTGTTACGACACCTCGGTAAGAAATGAGGGTGGTCTATTCTACTCAGCCGGATACCTCACGGCGGATCGACTTACCTTAGTCGCCTTTTACGACATTCCGATTACCTTTCAATATGTAAAACGTAAAAAAAGTAGCGGTCTATTATTCTCCCACTGCTGGGAATAGGCCTCTTCTCTCCGTTTTTGGAGAGAAGGATTGGAGCTAAGACCTACCACGTTGCTCCAATGGGGATTGGTAGGCTACGGATATCTCCAGAAATTTCTAGAGATATGCAGGTTTCCTCACGGTGTTTTCCTTCACCGAAAAGCATGTGACAAATTGCAGCTATCAACTGAACCCGTGACCTCCTCGAAAGAGTCGCACGGTGTTGCCGCTGGGCTACCACAGCTCATTTCAATATGTATATTAATGTTATTAATACAAGTACCGTGACCGAGGCTTGTTCGGTAATTTTTTAAAGATAAAAAAACAAATCTATAAAAAATAAAAAAAAATAAGCGACAGGTGACTTGCGGGAATCGAACCTAGGTTTCGAACACTTTTTGGGTCCGCGTTACAATTAATTAGGCTGTCACAGCTTTGCATTTGACAGTTGAAAATTTGAGTTGCTATCTATTCCTATTTTCGTAGTTTTTTTAATGCCTATGTATTAACATTTTTCGAGACTGTCCGTTCCCCGAATAAGCTATGCTAACTTGACAGATTGTGCAAAAAAATCAATTCAATATAAATTTTAGTATTTTTTAATGCCCAAAAACTATTTTTTTTTTTACATAAAACCTAACTAGATCGATTCTTCTCCCCCTAAAACCCCCTGAATGCTGAATTTTAGAACAAATGAAACATTGTTTTGATGCATAAAGGTTCACCTTCGCTACATTATGCACTGCATCTAAATTCGTTACATACTCCGTTGCGCGGACGGACGTTGATTTAATTGACCCCCTCAAAGTGAGTCACGTTTTACAGATTAATTGACGTGTTCGTGAAGTAAAAAGTAACGTCCTATTAATATCACTGACAAGTTTAATTAATAAACTGGAAAAAGCTCCCTCTCTTATAAGAATAGAATGATTTGAAGTTTAAATGGCATAGCTGCATTGCACAGAAAATCTTTTCATTAATATATTATAACATTCTATTTTGATGTCGTAAAAGGCGACTAAGGTAAGTTGAGACACCGTGTGGTATCCGGTTGAGTGGAATAGACCACCCTCTTTCGTATCAGGTGTCGTAAAAGGCGACTGAGGTAAGTTGACGTCATGTAGGCGGTTGGTCGTAAAATACGTAGCCAAATCATGTGACAACATCTTTATAAAATGTTGTGCCGACCCCACTTAGAGTGGGATAAGGGCAGAATGGATGTATTACAACATTTTATTTTCTTTCTTTTTCAAAATAAGTTTAAGGGCAAAAGATTTCGAGTACAGAAGATATGGTAGAATTATTTTGCTATAATACGCGTTTGTTCAGAGAATCTATGTAATGCTAATGTGGGATGCAGGCGTTCGCATACTTTTTATATGCAGGATCATTATCACAAAATGCCGTCACCAACAACACATCACACCAGAACTACACACACTCACTACAACAATCTCTACGATACGCCCTGTAATCGAAGCATCATTAGGAGGATAGGTTTTACGACAAAATCGTAATGCGATAACGATCGTGGAATTGTTAACAAACGCGGATTATAGTAAAATAATTATATCGTTACAATTTACACTGTATAACTGTGGATTTATATACAGAAATTTGTATGTGATAATTACAAAAAAAACTGGATTTATATACAGAAATGTGTGTATGATAATTAAAAAAACAAAAATGTTTTTAATAAATTTCATCCTCTGCTTATCGGTTGATGACTTGTTCGCTAGTCTACGTACATAGGCTATAAAAATCCAGGAAATGGACGAACTCCAATAAAACTAATGCTCTAGAGACATAAACACTGGGAATAGAGCTATTTTGTAAACAGGAAACATTTTACGAGCTCGTCAAGCTATCATTTACACGTGCGACCGTTTAATTGTTACCCTATACCTACTGTATACTGTTATCGAGATTGTAAAAGCTTGACAAAAGCTGTATAAAAACTCAGCTTCCTGGATAAATTATATTCATAACAGTCTAGCTGGTTTTCTAAGCGAAATTTTAGCCATGACTGAATTTTAGACATCAAGTACTTCACAACATTATTCGTCAGAATTTCACCATCATCTTGTAAAAACCATACAAAAATCCGTCCAGTAGATTTTAAGAAAATCGATTACATACAGACAGACAGCTTTTGGTTACTTTGTTTCATAATAAGTATAACAATCTGATATAAAAATGGTGCTGTTTTAAATACCTATAACATACGTAGCAATATATGTTGTTCGTAGTTTTTGTTGAACTTTCTAGATTAGAATAAATAAAAAGAAATAAATATATGGGACACTTGTACACACGGTCGTCCGTCACCAAAGTAACTTAATACTTGTGTTATGGGTGAGAGACAACTGGTGAATAAACACATAGGTATATAATTTTTAAATACATACTTAAATACAAATATACACCCAGGGTCGAACATCTAACAAATTGTATATACTTACAAAATGTTGGCCTTCGGCCGAAATCAAACCCACGACCCACGGAGCTGAATGCAGAATAACTACCACTATCTAGATTTAGGGCTGTGGACTGCATTTTTATCTTATTGATCTTACCTTTCGTTTCTTTGTGTCAATTTATTTATCTTTGTTGAAACCATGTATTTTGCATAACAATTTTTTCAATTATTTTGTGAATATAACAACAAATACTTTGGTCATTAAAAGTACCTACGTAAGCCTTTGTGAGTTTGCCTGATTGTACTAATGATGACTAATTATGTCGGTTGCCTTTTCGCTTACTTAGCATATGCACTGAGGCGTCAACAAGCTAAGATGAACATTTCACTTACGACTGCTTTTGTGATTTAATATTATTGGTTTAATTCAAATTCGTTTATCATCATCATTCTCCTGCTCTTATCCCACTCTAAGTGGGATCCGCACCACAGTTTGTCATGTTGTTAGATGATTTGGCTAGTTCCTTTACCTGACGTCAACTTACCAAAGTCGTCTTTAACACCTCAGTGAGAAATGAGGGTGGCTAAATTCATTTATTATATGAAATATAAGCACCTGGTGACCGTGCCTTGCTCGATAATTTAATTAATAGTTATAAAAGATGCAATTTAAAAAATTAAAGTGAAAAATTGGTCGGTGATATGTGAGACTTGAATTTTCAAATATTTAATCCACCCGTTTACAACTTGACAAATGACAGCAAATTTAAGCTTTACAATCTATTTTTATTTAGCAGTTTTTTCAATGTCCGAAAACAGGGATTAAACATTTCTTTAAATAAAACCTAGCTAGATCGTTTTTTCTCCCCAAATATGCTAAAGTTCATAAAAATCGTTGGAGCCGTTTATATATATAAGCCGTATAAAATTCAGAAAAATGTATATAGGTACAAGATACAAGATTAACTCATTTAACTTTAGGTATTATAGATAACTGCAATTGCTTATAAAGCAAAAGTATTGCGTAGTTGCACAATAATTAAAATCAGTTTTGGCAAAACAATTAAAAGACATTTATTTCAAAAGTTATAATTAGGTACTTATCAAGTTATATTGCAATAAATAATCCACGTTTGTTAAGAAAGTCTATGTAATGCTATGTCATCATCCTCCTGCTATTATCCCACTCTAAGTGGATTCGGCACAACATGTTGTCACATGATATGGCTACGTATTTCACGATCGGGCGCTTGCTCGACGTCAACTTACCTACGTCATATTTTTCAACACCCCGGTAAGAAAGAGGGTAGTCTATTCTACTCAGCCGGATAGCACACGACGGGTCGAATTACCTTTAATGACAATTACGCCTTTAATGACACGTCGGCTCGATTTACTAATAAAAATGTTTTATATATGTGTGCAACATTATTAAAATATTAATATTTAATAACTACTAAAAACACGCTATACATACACCTCGATACACCGTTTTTTTAAATATATTTATTGCGCATATATTAAGTTACAGTTTAGCCAACAGTTTTAAGCTATTTGCTGCAATCGTTGTTAAATATCAGTAAATTTAACATTCATATTAAGATAAAATCAGTAGATTTATTTGTATAGATGAAATAGGATAAATTATCACAAACAGCTCTCAGTTCGAAACCTTTTAACAACTTGTTTCTAATTACAGCTGTGGCGAAGTGACTGTAGATAGAGATAGCAATTTAGCACGTTTGTCAACGGTTGTCAGTGCAGGAAGAACACGTTTATTATCACGAGTGCGTAATACGGCTCCGACACTATCTACTGACTCATGGACTCCTGGTATTTAGAACGAGATAGTGTGGAAATAAATAGAAGCGGATAGATAGGAAGCATGGATAGATAGATAGATTTATTTATTAGTAAGTTAGTAAGTAGTAGTACGTCTAATCATCATCCTCCTGCCCTTATCCCACTCTAAGTGGGGTCGGCACAACATATTACAAACATGCTGTCACATGATTTGGCTGCGTTTTTACGACCGGCCGCCTGCCTGACCCCAACTTACTTAAGTCGTATTTTACGACACCTCGGTAAGAAATGAGGTTGGTACTATTCTATTCAGCCGGATACCACACGGCTTTATTAGTTAGTACGTCTAATATAATATATAATTTTAGTAGGTATAATAGTTATTAGTTAAGTACCTATCTACCTAAACTTAATATGTATTTTATCATCGCAACTAACAACTTAAATGGTTATAATTATCGGTCTATTATAATTATGTAAACGTGTCACGGCTAACATTATAACGCGATAGTGAACCGTGGAATCGTAGAAAAAGTGGCACGGACAACCATAAGGTGTGGAAATACCTACTTTTAAAGTTAAATATATTCTTCTTTAATTGTACTACAAAGTCCAACGGTTTTGATTATGAAATTTAAGATAGATTATTAGATAAAGCCTTAATAAGATTAGTATATACTATTTTTACATATAAACACATTTTCTGACTAAAAGACATACCAATAAATCAGATAGCCTCTTTATTTCAGTAAAAGAGTAAAAACTATATAGGAAATATGATTATTATTACTGACTTAATTCGTTTTCAGAACGATGGCAACGTTAATAAAATAGAATGTGATTTTAACTTTTTTATTTATAATTGAAATTATGGCGATATACGGGTTCTGAGGTATTTAGTTCAAATTTAAAAATGTTAAAGAACATTTTTCATTGTAGCCTCTTTTTAATATTTATATTTTTTATTTAATTAGTATCTATACCAAGATTAATATGTCTTAAAATCATACCACTACTATGTTAAGATTATCAATTTGTTGCAATTATTAAACTACCCAAATGTTATTTTAAGAAGTCAATAGCTGTGCTCAATCTCAATATTTGTATGTAGCCTGCGCGAGACTTGTGTTACCACGGTCGGGTCGACGCCCGTGTGAGGGAGACGTACTACGTATTAGTCGGCTCGCGAGAAAGAGACGGATAGTACAAGTACCAATGAATACGGTTGTAAGTAAAACGCGATTTTGTTTTTGTTTAGTTTTACACGAAGAAAATCCGTTTGGGATTTGGACAGATTGTATAGTCACGTGGCGGGGGATATTTAAAAAAAAATAATAAGGAAATATTTTATGTATTTTATATGCAATCTAGGCTGATGTAGTTTAAAGAGATAAAATAGAAGATGCTTGGCTTTCACACTCCCTTAAATTTACACATACCTAGTTATTTTAAACTAACAATCGCCAGCGGCTCCGCCCGCGTAAAAAGATTAGAACCGTAATATAGTCTTGATATTTGATCGTAATATATAATTGATAACCATAGAAATGGTTAAAGTGGGTTAACCTTAAAAGCTAGACATTTATTTTCGCGGATTTTTATTAAGAACTTTTAGAGGGGAACAATTTAGTAATACATGATTTTTTAATAACTTTTACCGTTTACTCAGCGCACGCTAGGAAAGCTTTCCCGTTTTCGTAATAATTTTTATTGTTGCTCCTCTCGTATTTATCTTAGCGTGATGTTATATAGCCTTTAGCCTTCCTCGATAAATGGACTATCTTACACCGTAGGAATTTTTCGAATCGGTGTTCAAAAAAATTTCAGTAAAGATTAGCGCGTTCAAACAATCAAACAAAAAAGCTCTTCAGCTTTATATTAATATATAAGTTATATATACAGTTTTCACAGACTTGCGGTTAAATGAACGACATTACCGGGGAGATAATAAAGCGGACATCAATTAGAGTTGACGCGACGTGTCGCTGATACCATCGGGGCGGCGCCCCCGTTGTGTATTGTTTACTTGTTATACAATTACAGCTTGCCCCTTTGTTACGTTGAATTTGCGTTTCCAATTTTTATATAGTGTTGTTGGAAGTGTTGTGTGGTATCCGGTTGCGTGGAATAGACCACCCTCATGTCTTACCGAGGTGTCGTAAAAGGCGACTAAGGTAAGTTGACTCACCGTGTGTTATCCAGTTAAAAAAATATCGAGGTGTCATAAAATACTACTAAGATAAGTTGACGTCAGGCATATATGTTTACAACATATTTTGCCGACCCCACTTAGAGTGGGATAAGGGCAGGAAGATGATGACATAGTGTTGTTGGAAGTGTTGTGTGGTATTCGGTAGCGTAGAATTGACCACCCTCATTTCTTACCGAGGTGTCGTAAAAGCGAGAATGGAATCCGCGACAAGCAGTGTCACTTCTAACTGCGACGAGCCAGTCAATATATGTAATTTACCATACGCTGTTCAATAAAGGAAAACAATTTGAAATGAATTTGTATTTCAAATTTTTACATAGTGTTGTTGGAATAGTGTCGTGTGTTATCCGGTTGAGTAGAATAGACCACACTCATATCTTACTGCATCCGTATGATGACATACGGATCCGAAACTTGGTCGACTATGGTCCTCATAAGAAGCTCAGAGTTGCTCAGCGACGGGGCGAGCTATGCTCGGAGTATCTCTACGTGTTCAAGTCAGAAATGAGGAGATCCGTAGAAGAACAAGAGTTACCGACATAGCTCAGCGTGTTACGAAGCTGAAGTGGCAATGGGCGCGGCACCTAGTGCGCAGAACCGATGGACGTTGGGGTCTCAAGGTGTTAGAATGGCGACCCCGCACCAGAAAACGCAGCGTCGGCAGACCCCCCACGAGATGGACTGACGATCTCAAAAAGATCGTGGGGAACCGCTGGGTCCAAGTGGTTGTGATCCCACAAAGAGACCTATGTCCAGCAGTGGACGTCCATCGGTTGACGAAGAATAGGAAGATATATTTTTTCTGTTTTATTGTGTGTGTTAATTAATTTTTTTTTTAAAAGCTTCATTACAATATCCGTATAACAACACGAACAATAATGAAATTTGGCCCATATGAAGCTTTTAAATCTAGGCGACATATAGAATTTAAAAACTAGTTTTTCTATCGGGAATATTGGGATTATTAGGAATGGAATAGCTAAATAAAACGACTATTGACAGATATTATTTAATTGCAAAAAACTATTAGATAAATTTTTATAAATATCAAATTTATTGTATTGAATTACTATACATTAATGATAGTATTACATACACTATTTACTAATAATGATATACATATACTATTAATGATAGATCAGTTATTTGTATTACAGGATAATGTTACATTAAAGAACGATTAGTAACAAATGTTCCTTTAAGTTAAGTTTGTTTTGAATATATTGGTTAATTATTATCGTCATTCTTAGGAAGAATGTATTTTATAATTGATTATTATTACATAGATTTGCATTTAATATGCCCGAGGTATAAGAGATTTACCCGGTACGTCTTTTATATATAGCCTGTGGTACGCTGTGATGCAAGTACTTTTGAAATTGACTTATAACAGCTCAACTTTTGGGTACACATGACCTGAATATAATTCACCGATAGTTAAAGCGCTGGACTTTTAGTATAAAAAGGTCAGACCTCACGATCCTTGAAATTCCTACCCAGGATGTTTATTTATAGCATTCTCTCCCCAATTGAGCTTCGTGAGCCTAAGCTAAATAACTATTTCTTCTATGAGTAAGATATTAACAAACTTATTAGAAACGATACATAAAGCGCTAAAATATTAGTACAATAAGGTCGAATCCATTTCCTACCCAATATGTTTGTTATTGGCATCCTTTTTGCAATGGAGCATCTTGCTGAAACTAAGCTTAATAACTATTACTCCAATGACAGAGAAAATTTTTGCTCTGCACTGTGTTATCAATAGACTGTTATATATATGTGGGTTTCATAAAAAATAAGTATCAAAAGTTAAGTAGTGCGTGAAGCCTAACGCAAAGGATCAGGAGACATGGAAGACATCCGGTTCCGACGTGCTGCGAATACACTATTATCTTCCTCGTCAAGAACCTGTAGGATGGCTTTTTGGATGATCTTCTTCAGCCTCCTCCGAGCTTCAAAGGATCGCAGTGTACGCAATTCCGAAGCGACGAAATCTCCGAATATCTGGCAACAGTATTATAATACGTCATAAAGTAAATGATTGCCAAAATTGGCTAATATTCTTTAAAATGTGGAGCATAATATACCTTATACTCTTAGTATTGCAATAAATTCACTTCTTTATCGATAATAGAATTAAGGTATTGAATTGAACATAATTAAATAAAAATAAATGTGAAATAGTCATATTTATTTTATCAAATTAGTTCTTTGAAAAAATCGGTAAGCTATGAATAATTTATAGAATTAGGCGTTACTTTGCGGAGATCCATAATACAAAAGTAATAATAATCCGCGATGAAGTAAAATAGAAAATATATATAATAAAGATAAATTGGAAAGCGCGAAAAAGTGTGGTGTTTATAAAATAAAATGTCCTGAATGCAATGATACATATGTGGGTCAGACTGGTCGTAATTTTGAAACCCGTTTTAAAGAACATATGGCAGCTTTCAGGAATAATAAACCACAAAATTCACATTTCGCCAAACATTTGATAGAAAGCGGTCATAAAGTTCCTAATGACCATAGTTTCGAAGTATTGCACACGTGTTCTAATAAAGGACTTAAGCTGAGCCTATTGGAAAACCTTGAGATTATTAAACATAACAATGGCACCCTCATTAACGAGCAAATAAATGTTTCTAGTTCAAGCTTGTTACACTTGTTTGCAGGCAAAATAAAATAAAGGGTGGGGTTGAACCGATTAGTATATAACTAAACTTATTTGGGTATTGCTTCGCTTTGCGATTTTGGTCGTGGAGTCTATCTCCTGACGATGCTTCGGTTGCGGGGCGAAACGATTGTTAAGTTTGTGATAGTGAACGTATATAGTGCTTGTGTATCATGGTGGCGGTGGTGGAGGTTTGTGCATGTGTTTTTTACGACTCCTGCATGTATCAGGTATTATAACCGATTGTCCACTTTACATTTAGCATTATATATATTTCCTATTTTACTTCATCGCGGATTATAGCAAAATAATTTTATTATTACTTTTGCAGTAAGCTATGAGTAAAGTTATAGATGAATTTGACTATGTGTATTAAATTAAAAAGACATCTAATTTCATCAAATTGTTTTTTTATCTAAATCACCGGTTGCAGCGGTTGAAAGTTTAACGAGAAACTAATAGAATTCTAAGTATAGGTAAATACTATTTTACTTGTACGTAAACCGTGGGTGTCGTCAGTGATGACGAATGTATGAACCTTTGTGATTGATGGGCCTAATAAGAAAGCCTAGTGTCTCAAATGGCTAGAGCAATCTATGCTTGTCACAGTAACAAATCAAAAATAAGGGGATATGAAGTAATACCACACGAATAATGCGCAATCATAAATATGAGATCCTGCAACTCATTATCCAAGGAAAGATCCAGGGGAGAAGAAAACCCGGCAGGAGAACATGGCTTAAAAATTTGAGACAGTGGTACATCGAGAGTACCCGTTCGCTAATTCGGGCAGCAGTTTCTAAAGTAAAAATAGCCATGATTGTTGCCAATTTCCGACTGGACATGGCAGAAGAAGAAAAAGAAATACCAGACTTACCAACACAGCTGATGTTATAGCGGAACTGTAGTGACAATCGCAGGGAGTAAATTGTTCAAAGAACCAATAAATGTTTGGGTCACAAGGTGTTGACGATTTATCAGAAGACGCAGTGTTCGAAATCCTCTACTAAGTCCTTAGAACTAAGTGTCAAAAGATTGTATCGCTTGGAAATCCCTTGAAGAAGACCTATTATTTCATTTCTTTCATTTGTCTTGCAGTAGACGAGATAGACACTTTCATTGAAATTATATACACTTAAATTAAAGAAATAAACTTAAACTGAACAATACGTACCAATAATACAGCAGATGTATATTTAGTAGAATAATGGTAGCATAGAGTTAACAAGCAACGTCAAGCACAAATCCAACCAGCGTAAGTAATAATCATTTTTCAGGCCCTACATCATTTATGACTTAATCTTACCTCAGAAGAGTTGTAATCAATTCAAACGTCACTATTACAAAGTGTTCTGTTGTACACTTTGACAATGGCGCGTGAGAGTCAAAAATTGATAAACTACCACTGAATTAGTTTAATTAGTTCTTTTGTTGATAACAACTCTGTGATGATTATTGATGATGTTGTCAATGAAGTAAGGCGGTAATCTAGAAGTGATGGGTTGGACATTCTGACACAATTCTATTAATTATATCACATAGATAATAAAAATCGATTTAAAAGTCCTTTCAGCTTCATACATAACTGAGGTTTAATGAAAATTAAAATTGAATTTAATGTAAATTGAAAATACTTGAAAGATTGATTGCCGAGTTAAAAGTTCAGCTTCAAACACACGGGGGAAAACATCGGATATGACACAACCAATCACTTGACACCACCCGAATTGTGACAACCTGAAAACGACTTTGAGTTCCGGGGGCTACCCTTCCAAGACCTCCCCACCCGAACCAGACATCCATTAGATCACCTAGGTGACCTTGGCTTATGGCCCAAATAACGACACCTTTAGGTCACCTAGGTGACCTCGGCCTACAGCCGGATCACATATCGGGCTTAAGAGCCCGCGAGGAGATGCCCGGGTAGTGAGGTTTTCCTCGAGGCCCGAACCCTACCTACCTCCCCACAAGGAGAGTATGTGAGAAAACCGTGCTCCTCCGGAGCTTTAAAAACACTTACTTGACAATCATGTCGATTGTTGCTTGAACGGATTGTCGGTTCTTCAGGCCATAGCATAGGATTGGCGCTTGGTGGTAACGGGTTCGGTGCAGAGGCGGCTACTCTCATCAATGGTTTGCGTAAGTTGGGAGACAGGCTTGGTGCTGGCACGAAGAGTCGAGGTAGGGTAGCATCTTCCATCTCCAACTCTTCATCAGCTTGGAATTCCGCAAGCTATACCAAATATATTAAACACGGATTTATGTAATCAAAAATTGCATTGAATCTACACTAATATGTAAAGCTGAAGAATTTGTTTGTTTGATTGTTTTAACGCGCTAATCTCAGGAACTACTGGACCGATTTGAAAATTTTTTTGAGTGTAAGATAGGCCATATAACATCGCGCTAAGATGAATAGGAGAGGAGCAGGAATAAAAAATAGTGCGAAAACGGCAAAATTTAAAGATTTCCTTGCGTGCGCTGAGTAAACTGTGAAAGTTATTCATAAACCATGTATTACACAATTGTTTCTCTCTAAAAGTTCTAAATAAAAATCCGCGACAGCATATATCTAGCTTTTAAGGTTAGGTCACTCGAACCATTTTTATAGTCATCAAAATACAAAATACGGTTTTCATCTCTCCACACGAGCGGAGCCGCTTGCAATTGCTAGTCTATATATATAAAAGAGAAAGTATCTATATTCTTTATAGACTTCAAAACGGTGGGACGGATTTTAATTAAATTCTCAGATAATCTTTCGATTGTCCCTGCGTATAATCCTGTAAAGTTTGGTGGCTGTCGGAACATTTTTTTAAACTTTCAATAGGAGTTTTGTTTCGAGGGAAAATCAGAACCAGAGAGAGCCCTAGCAACATTTAACTTGACTGCTTATTAAGGAAAACATAAATATAGTTATAGTCAAAAGAAAATTCTTAGTACTTTAATTACATTTAAAAAGTAAGTTAAAATCCTTAAAAATATTCAACTTGTTTTTCGGCAAGACTGTTTAATTACATGTCAATGAATTAAAACGCTTAAATCTTATATACTTATTTTTGTACATGACTGTATCCTTCATTTTTATTGAAGGCCTCAATAAAGAATTTAATTTCAATTTTTATGGTGGTAAAGAGCGGTGGCATTGGCAAAAAACAGTATTAAACCCAAATTAGAAACCGATCGATTATCTTTCATGTCATACAAACATTTCCATTGGTTTCTGAATACGGAACAAGTCACGCACAAATGATAGGAATGTAATGTATCATATTTTTGTGACTCATAAACATTGTATTGCTAACTAGGTACAGGAAATAAATTTACTCTCATTAAGTCCCGTTAAACTTGTTTCAATATTCCCTTTAGGAGCGACCGTTGAGTTTCATCAGTGAATTTGATCATCAATCATTGAATTTCATCATCATCATCAGTGGATGACAGCATTCGAAGTAGTTGTAACATCGTTTTTACAATCCAATTTCTAAGATAATCATCATTCTTCTATCCTTATCCCGTTCTAAATGGGCTAGACACAACATGTTATAAACATGTTGTCACGTTTTGGCTTCGTATTTTACGACCGGCCGTCTACCTGACGTCAACTTACCTTAGTCGCCTTTTACGACACCTCGATACAAAAGAGTGTGGTTTATTTTACTCAAATGGATACCACACGGTGGGTCAACTTAGGTCGCCTTTTACAACACCTCGGTAACAAATGAGGGTGGTCTATTCTACTTAGCCGGATACCACATGACGGGTCGATTTACCTTAGTCGCCTTTTACGGCACCTGGGTAAGAAATGAGGGTGGTCTATTCTACTTAGCCGGATACCACACGGCGGGACGATTTACCTTAGTCGCCTCTTACGGCACCTCGGTAAGAAATGAGGTTGGTCTATTCTCAGCCGGATACCACACGGCTACCCATTTCTAAAATAATAAGTTAATTTTTTTAAGTAAGCTTTATTTTGCAGAATTCTATAGTACAAAAGTAACGATAGAATTATTTAGCTATTATACACACTACACGAAGCTGCTATAGCCAATAGGTGAGATCGTGTGACTGTTTCGAGGGAGTCACAGGTTCAAACCCCAATCAGGCATCAGTAAATTTTACATTTAAAACTTATTTCAATTGATCACTTTTCGTTGAAGGACAACTAAGTGACGGCACCTGCATATCTCTAGAGAATTTCTCCTAAAATGGAGACAGGCGTCCTCCGCCCAAATGTGGTATAATAAGAGGCCGTTACTATACTTTTTTTAAATCCACGTTTGTTGACATTTGATGACGTCATAATAAATTGTCAAAAAATAAATTATTAACACAAAAATAAATAACGAACCGCCAAGTTAACCGCATCCATGCTCTCAGCTGTGTCGACGAGGGGCTCTCGCAACAAGAACAGCAAAGCCTCGAAATATTCCCAACTGCTACTTGATGACGCACTAGGCTCCCCATTCGCCGCCCTCCTCTTAATCTTCCTCAATTCATGATTGAACTGCGTCCTCAGATTATGCAACTTCCTGCTAATCTCCTCCGCGTTCGTTCGAAACATACTCGCCAAATACTCGAACTTAGCCTGCCTTGCGTTTTTATCTTTATTCAACGGGTTCTTCGTGTCCCATAGCTCTCTGCATTCGTTTTGAAAAACCTCAATCAGTTTCGAGGTATTCTCAGAAGTCCATTGAATACGTTTTGTAGTGTCGTTATCGATCTCGAGTTCCGTTTTAGGGATTAATTCGGCCTTGTTCGAGCTAGATTCCATCGTTAATCAATTTTGCAATGAAACGTAGTTACGTAATGAGTGATCTAGCGAGACTGCGGGGCGCGGCGGAGAGCTGTAGAGAGGTGAGAGCGGTGTCGCACGGAGCGGCAACCTCGCACGGCGTATATGCACAAACAACGCGTTGCCGCTTCGATTTGGTAACGTCCAATGTTGATATTATTTGCAGTCATGAATAATGAATACATATGAGGCTATTATTGATAGGATGCATGTTTTACTGCGTTCTAGGTGTATTTAGTAAATACCAAATATAAAAAAAATGAGTGAGAATACAACTTGCAACCTACTTTGCTCAGTTGATCCTCCGTGATTGTTTATCACTTCTTAAAGAGGTCTGATATGTGAGTGCCATCAGTAACAAATATAATAAAAAGTTAATAGACTTAAATCTGCAACCCTCAACCTAACTCAGTTGTCTGTCGATATAAGGCTCCTTTGAGCGGTCTGTTTTATGAGTGCCGTCCCCATTTGCTAAGACTAATTAGGTATACCCCGGTTTATTTGATACCGCTCTATAAGCCAAGCAACAAAAAATATCACACTGTAAAATCGTAATATTTTGGAAATTAATTTATGTAGCAAAATAAAATAGCGTCTGTATACTATCCCACTTTTGGGCATAAGTCTCAAAGAATAGTCTCAAATGCGCATTGACAAGGTTGTTTACATATCGATTAATTAAATTTATGTTTGTTGTTTAGGTCTATTAGAAATTCATCATTATCCCCCTGCCCTTATCTTATTCTAAGTGGGGTCGGCACAACATGTTAAAAACATATTGCCAAATGATTTGGCTGCGTTTTTTCGCCTGCCTGACGTCAACTTACGTTAGTCGTATTCATTTCGTATTCATATCTTACCGAGTTGCCGTAAAAGGCGACTAAGGTAAGTTGACCCACCGTGTGGTATCCGGTTTAGTAGAATAGACCACCCTCTTTCTTACCGAGGTGTCGCAAAAGGTGACTAAGGTAAGTCGACGCGAGGTAGGCGGGGTCGTAAAATACGTAGCCAAATCATATGACCATGATGTGGTCATGTTTATAACATGTTGTGCCGACCCACTAAAAGTGGGATAAGGGCAGGAGAATAAATGATCATATGTCATAACCAACGGGCCGCGTCGCTAATGAAGTGATAGGTGGAAAATATATTTCAAATTATTGATGGACGTTGAAGCCCGAAAAGCTGTGATAGCCCAGCGGTAACACCGTGTGACTCTTCCGAGAAGGACTCGGGTTCAAACCCCGGGCAGTTTTTCTGTTAAAATTTATGTGTCTAATTGATAATTGCATATATCACACGCTTTTCGGCGAAGGAAAACATCGTGTCGAAACCTGCATATCTCTAGAGAATTCTGGAGATATGTGTAACCTGCCTATCCGCATTGGAGCAGCGTGGTAGGTATTAGCTCCAACCCTTCTCTCCAAAAACGGAGAGAGGAGGCCTATTCCCAGCATTGGGAGAATAACAGGCCGCTATTTAACTTTACCTTTTAATAGCTATAAGACAATAAAGACTGTGTACTCATCACCTTCGTGCCCTTATCCCACTCAAGTGGGGTCGGCACAACATGTTATAAGCATGTTGCCACATGATTATTACGTATTTTACGCCAGACGACAACTTACCTTAATCGTATTTTACGACACCTCGGTAAGAAATGAGGGTAGTCTTTTCTACTCAGCCGAATAATAAAACCTAATAATAACGAAAGAAATAATAAATAACACATTTCTTTAGACTTATTCTGCTTTCGTAACAATTAAAATAAAACTTTTTACCTTTTCAGTCGTCTTTCACAATCATTTTGTTCGTAGTCCAATTAAAATTCAACCCTCGGTTACATTACTCATTAACGAGGATGATTTATAGTAGCTAAGTTTCATGCAATCTGTAGTTAAGCTTTTAACAGGTTGTCTCACTGAATAGGTAATTCTAATACTTAACTAATAAGGCTTAGAATTAGCTATTCATATACAAAGTTAAGTGCCTATAGAGTAATCGTTATGTAGGCTACATAAATAATCTTCTTTAATATTTAAATGAGTTAATCTTGCATGTATGTATGTATGTATGTATGTAAAGGACAGCAACACCCTCGCTCTGCGAGAGGTCGTGGGCGGCGGTGATTACTTGAGGTGCACCGCATCCTAGTTTGCCATCCTATTCCATAAAAAAAAAATATATATATATATTTGAGAATCTCGGAAACGGCTCCAACAATTTTCCTGAAATTCAACATGTAGGGGGTTTTGGGGGAGAAGAATCGATTTAGATAAGTTTTATTTTAAAAAAATGTCGTTTTATCCCTGTTTTCGGGCTCTAAATTTTTTTTTTAATTTACGTTGAATACAAACACAATTTTTCGCTGTCAAACGTAAAGTCACGGTAGTTCATTTGGGGAACGGGCGGTCTAGAGAGGTGAAAATACCTAAGATCGAGCCCACCTGCCCTATTATTTTTAATTTTTCTTTTCAATTTTTTTTTAAATTTTTTTTTGTTCTTTTTAAAAATTACCGAGCAAGGCTCAGTCCCCTAGGTACTATTTATATGCACACACATACAAATATATTTTTGATTTTCTGTGCAGATTTTCTGTATTTGTTGTTTGTATCCCCGCTTATTATAAAAACTGTATGTGTTTAGCGAATAAACTATGTCTATAATCAGCTTTAGAGGACATTTTTGTTATGTTTTAAGCAAAGTGTTGAGTTTATCTCCTGATAATGTTTCGGTTACGGGGCATAATGATTGTTAAGATTGTGGTAGTGACAGTGTGCAATGCTAGTAGTGTAGTGCGGTGTTGGCGGTGCTGATTTACAATTAAAGCTGGTTTATGCATGTGTTTTACGATTCCTGCGTGCATAAGGTATGGAACCGAGTAGCAGTCTACTTTTAGCATTACATAGATTTCCTCTAATCACGGATTATAGCAAAATATTACTATCATTACTTTTCCATACTAATATTGTAAATGCTAAAAACTGTCTGTCTGTTAGGCTTCGACGATTAATCTCCTTTCAACTTTGTTCTTGACCAAAAATAAGGCCTAACTCGCGCATGCTGTAAATTGGTTCTTCAAAATCTGATGACCAAAAATAATAATCGAGTGAAGCAATGTAACTTCAGTAGGTACATTTAAATCCAAATCCAAAATGATTAATTTAACAGTTCTCTGCCATTAGTTTTAGCTGATTGTATGCGTGTAACCGACACTTTTAAACTCAATTTTCGATTCACTTTAACGGACGGATATAATTTAAACTTTGTACGCTTACAAAGACCCGATAATACAATAATGTAATAAATTTGCATTTCTTTTAACCATCCTTCTAAAAATTCAAATATATCGCATGCTTAGTATTAAAGTGGCCTAATTCAAATGAGCCTTATTTGACCTAGATATATTCTAATCCTAATTCTAATACCATCTATAAGATCACGCTACGACCTATTAAAAAAAAAACTTGTGTTTTCTTGCAAGTTATGGTCCTCTTTAACACTCACGAGTTTTGTAAGCGCTACGCTAATCTTTAGTGCAATTTGCCACAAAACAAAATTTTGAATTAGGTCACTTTATTATTTATGTTTATATTAAGCTGTGGTAGCCCAGCGGAAGCACCGTGAGACTCTTTTGAGGAGATCACGGGTTCAAACCCGGGCAGACACCGATGAGTGTTTTTGTTAAAACTGATGTGTCTAATTCATAATTGCGATTTATCACGCGCTAGTGAAGGAAAACATCGTGAGGAAACCTGCATATCTCTAGAGAATTCTGGAGATATATGTTACATACAAATCCGCGTTGGAGCAGCGTGGTAGGTCTCCAAACCTTCTCTCCAAAAACGGAGAGAAGAGGCCTATTCTCAGCATTGGGATAGTAACAGGCCGCTACTTACTTTTTTTATACTAAGCGTAAGTTACATAGAACTAAGCATCCCACGCTTATTTTTATACTTTTTTCCATACTTTAATTTGATGTGCTTGCTAATTTAAGTTTTTACTATATTCATTTTTTTCCCATTAAACTACTTATTTTATTGCAGATGTTACTAACTAAATACCATCAGGTCCTGATATTGTCTCGCTTTCAACATCCCGATGACCTCGTGTTACGCAATTAAACCTTTTTTATTATTTTCATTCATTCCGATGCTACGGCACATTTTAATCGGCTTCTGAGCCATTCATTTTGTTCGGGACCCGTCAACCGAGACGCTCTTGTGTAATGTTCCGGTCTTCTTCTGTCCCTTTCGCCCTTTGGGTGATTTGTGTAGAGTCTTCTCTGTCCCACAGCCGCATGGCCCCTTTGTACCTTCAAAGGAGATTAGGGGACGCACGTTCCTGAGAAATCGGCAGATGTTATAGTGGCCAATGTTTGCGCTGTTGGTTACTTAAAAGATTTGATAGCTTCGACAATCGACGCTTAAGATTTAAGCCTTGAAAGTTGTAAGGTTTTGTTTTTTTTTTAACTTTTTTTTGTAAACATGTATATTAACAAAACAACCAACTTACCAAACAAATTGCAAATCGCAATGTTTTTTACTCAAATAAACACGCCGTGTGATATCCGGCTGAATAGAAGCCTACCTAGTACCACCCTTATTTCTTACCGAGGTGTCGTAAAAGGCGACTAAGGTAAGTCGACCTGCCGTGTTGTATCCGGCTGAGTATAATAGACCAACCTCATTTCTTACCGAGGTGTTGTAAAAGGCGACCAAGGTAAGTTGACCCGCCGTGTGGTATCTGGCTGAGTAGAATAGACCACACACTTTCTTACAGAGGTGTCGTAACTATTAAGGTAAGTTGATGTAAGGCAGGCGGTCGGTCGTAAAATACGTAGCAAAATCATGGGACAACATGTTTATTATATGTTGTACCGACCCCACTTAGAGTGGGATAAGGACAGGAGGATGATGACGCTAATGTTGCAAAGCATCTTATTACATATAGAATTAACGATCATTACTGCCATGGGATTCTTAAACGAATGAATTAGGTGTTTGAACTGTTTGATGATGGTTAACCAAAAAAAAAATGTTATTCTAAACCAAAATAGTCAATGTTTCCAATCCGTCATTTCCCTCTTCATGTTATATATCTCCCGGTTCTATTCTCTTCTACTTACCAAGGAATTTTTTCATTCATATGGATGATAAAATATTTGATAGATTATGGATTATTATTAAAATCCCATTAAAAAAATATAATCCTGCATATGTTCCTAATATACCTAAGAAGGTTAAAACTCGTAAGACTTCAAAGTAAAACACAGTAAATTTGTTCCCGAGCTCATGATAGCATATATCATAATAAATCTATAAATAAATAAAAAATCAATAAGTATGAAAATGGGTTTTTGCTAATTGTTTCATAATTATAATAATTGTTTTCGAAAAATGTTAAGACATTATGGTATTGTACGTTATATAATGACCTAAATGCATGTCATTAATCAGTTGGTTTGTATAAATAATGGTTTTTAGTAAATAACCATAAAACTGCGTCAATAAATTACCGCCCATCGAGAATAATGTATAACGCCCACCCACGATCCCCTCTCAATACAATTCAGGGGTTTCCGAGAAGTCTAACTCATAAAATGACTAATTTTTTGTAGGTAACAAAACTACACAAATTGTAGTTCAGAACTGTTTAAATCATATAATAACATCAGTATTGGTGTAAAAAGTTATCAATGTTGAAATACTCAACAGAATACTAAATTTAAACATTAAAAAAAAAAACAATTTTTAAATTTAGAACACACGTTCGGTCTTTATAATAAACAAAACATAACGACGCCGAGATAAGTGACATTCCCGGCTGTCACAAGTGGGACAAACAAGAGTTGCCACGAACGACCGATCTCTTCTCAAGCTCTGTCCTCCTAGTACTTGTCACCAGTTTCGATTGAGCATTTGTCGCCTTGAAATTAATTAATTGAATTATAAAAATACCTACCTACTTACTACCTACCTACCTACCTACTCACTACTTTACCTACCACCTACTTAGGCTATGTATATATCATAATAAGACAAATTTAAAGTAAGTTTTGGGAATGGTAAATAAAATTGTTACTCTGAAAATATAGATTTTTAAACTTTTATACATACATACATACAATCTTAGTTAATAATCATTTTTTAGTTTATGTAAAATATAATTTTTTTTTTTTTTTACTTAAACTAACTGACCACAAAACAAAAAAAACGACAATCAAAGTTTTTATTTTAACTAATTCAATTTTTATATTAATTTTATAACAGTAAAAAAAATTTTCTGGTTTTTAATAAAAAATTCTTTTCTTTAACAAGACCTGTTTCATATGTATCACAGAGATATTTTAAATAGATTAAATAATAAATAATTCTGAAAATCTTCGTCATATCTTGTTGTGAAAAAAAAAGTCATTACATTATATAACTTTTTTTAAAACCATGATCAAAGAAAGCATTTATTTTCAACATAATGGTGACAAAAACAATCTGTTTTCATTAGTCAAACAAATCATATAAGTATCACATTAGGAAAGTTCTCGAATTTATTATTTGTTAAACGGCTCTCTAATGTCGTCTAACAAACAATGCGAACTTTACGGACTTGTAAACTCTTTGAACAATACGGCCATCTTTGAATGAAAATTGTAACTGCGAAAATACTAGCTTTCATTCCTTGAACCTACGTCCAACTTTGCCTTTTTAAAGTTACTAAAGTTGTAGAAAGCAACCTTGTTATGAAAGAAAGGAATGAAAAGTAAAAAAGGGACAAAGGGCAAGTTATAAAGACAAAATAAGGATCAAACAAAATAGATCTATACTAATATATAAAACTGAAGAGTTTGTTTGTTCGTTTGAACGCTTATCTCAGGAACTACTTGACCGATTTGAAAAGTTCTTTCAGTATAAGATAGTCCTTTTATCGAGGAAGACTATATATATATGCTATATAACATCACGCTAAGATGAATAGGAGAGGAGCAGCAATATAAAATTTAAAGCTTTCCTTGAGTACGATAAGTTAGCGGTGAAAGTTATTCAAAAATCTCTTATAATAATTAACTTACGATTACTACTTTTAGTAGTAGCCCAGCGGTAACACCGTGCGCCTCTTTCGAGGAGGTCTAGGGTTCAAACCCCGGGCAGGCACCAATGAGTTTTCTAGTAAAACTTATGTGTCTAATTGATAATTGCAATTTATCACACGCTTTTCGGTGAAGGAAATCATCGTGAGGAAACCTGCATATCTTTAGAGAATTCTGGGGATATGTGTAACCTACCAATCCGCATTGGAGCAGCGTGGTAGGTCTCAGCTCCAATCCCTTCTCTCCAAAAACGGAGAGAAGAGGCCTATGCCCAGCAGTGGGATAGTAACAGGCCGTTGCTAATTACTACTTTTATGTTCTAAATTTCAATTTGGGAAAAAAAATTGTAACACACTGATTGCCACGAACTGACACACATGACACAACATGACTGAACACATGCAGCCGAAGCTCCTGGCACAGCTAGTATATTATAAATAACGATAGTCAAAGCTAAAACATTAAACCTATTTTCGTCATTTTCAATATTATAATGCTATATACTCTTCTAAGTATTAAGGAAACTTTGTTTTACGTTAAGTTAAATAAACATCTAGGACAATATTTCGGAATCGAGCATCCTAGACAATAAAAGCACTTTCGTAATGATGAAGTGGTGAGAAATTGCAGATGTGAAAATATTCTCTTTTGTTTACACATGCCTTTAATATTTAAAAGTTGCCATTGTTTATACGTCTCTTATTTGCAAAGTAATAATTTCATATAAAACAAATATAATGCTGTGAGTTATTCAATATAACGCATAAAACATCGTGAGGAAACTTTCATATCTCTGGAATATTTTTGAATATATGTAAATAATAAATGTAGCATATATGTATATATAAATATAAATAAATAAATAAAATAAAATTATAAACCGATTTATATATATATATATGAGTTTGAAATAAACAATATATGAGCGCAAATCTACCAAAGTATAAAGTATGCTTTTGCTCAGCAGTTGAATAGTAATACTATTTACTTTAAGAGACAGAAGACCTGAAAAAGGTGGCGGGGAGTGAAAGGGAAGATCGGGTGGTGTGTAAATCACTTGAAAATAGTTCGCTGCTCTGAATAGGGAACGGATACTTTTGCCGAACCAATGGCGTAGATTTTTTAGCGAAGATATCCTTCGCCGGCCACACTTCGCTTGCCTTCGATCTTGCCTTTTATGATAAGCTGCGGCAATTCATATTTAACGTTTCTCATGATGTGGCTAAAGTCTTCGAGCTTTCTTTTATTCACTAAATATAGGACATCTGCTTTTTTGTTCATGCGACTTAACACGGTCATATTTTTTACTTTTTCTCTTAAGGATATCCTGCCCTATCATTCTCCTGTACACCCACAATTCGAAAGATTCTATTTCCTTGTTCATCCAGTCAAATATGAAAATGTGAATTTTAAAACTTTTGATTTTTATTTGTAACTAGCGGCCTGCCCTTGCTTCGCACGGGTAAAAAATATATAGCACATGTCACTCAGTGAAAAAATTATTAAAATCGATCGAATCGATCTACTGGATCGATTTTAATAATAGTTTTGATTTATTCATTACTGCCCGTGGCCCGCAACCGTTAAATTTGGAGAAAAACAATTCCCCTCTTCCTATACCAAGAAGATTTCCTGCTATGTCTAATATCTAAATTCATATACTACATATTTACTTTTTACTTTTTGCCTATGTATTTTATTTCTACAATTAATTACAGAATGTCTTTATATATAACATTCACAGCTTTCTTGTCATTAGACAATACAAACATGTTTTCTTT
The DNA here is from genome assembly GCA_947086495.1 of Morpho achilles. Classification (NCBI taxonomy): domain Eukaryota; kingdom Metazoa; phylum Arthropoda; class Insecta; order Lepidoptera; family Nymphalidae; genus Morpho; species Morpho achilles. The sequence goes on from CAMTZB010000019.1 coordinate 13,770,367, forward strand.
TTAAGTTACTCTTGAAAGAGCGAAATTTCGTTGCGCGTCCGATCGCTGCTAAATTCGAAGTGCTATAGGGGGAAGCGCGGCCTCCTCATGGCATTTTTAATCTTTAATAGGTATCTCCGAAAATGTTCACTTAAATTACGTGCTGTAAACGGCCATATTGATCTATATTAAATCAACAACGTATTTAAGTTACTTAATTGGATAAGGATTAATGATAAATTAATTAAAAATTGCTTTGATCATAAGGCATTATTTTTCGTAAAAAGTAAGTGATAAAAAATGCTAGGTATTGTGGGTTATCCATAAGAGATAGACATACGAGTATAGTTACTATTGTGATAGTGATATTACTATCACGAACTTTTCTGTAGACCTTTTCAAGGTGTACAAATACTTAGTACATCATTTTGATAAATCTCGTAGGGTTTATTAGCCTGCGTTTGCAATGTAAGCGGCAAAAAATGTAATTATTTACGACACCACATTAGAAACCTCAAAAATTACAGTATTTCTCTACTCGGTATTGAATATTATTATAATTATAAACCTTCCTCCTGAATCACTCTATTTTTTTTTTTTTTTTTTTTTTTATTCTTATTTTAATTGGGTCTTTAAACCTCTTAGAGGTTATGTCAGACCCATCGTACCCTAATAATATCTATTTTTACAGTATCGCATCGAGACTTCTAAACAATACTTGTGCTTGCTCTGATGTCGGTACTGCAAGAATAATTTGTATAGCACCCAATTGTTTTATATCGATTTTGAATCGGTTAACAAAAGATGATCGCATGACTTCGGTCCGAGCACACTCCACTAACAGATGAAATGTATCCTCAACCGTGTCACAGAGACTACAATTCGGTGAACTTATCTTTTTTAATGTAAATTTAAACTTATTTAGTGGTGTGTGTCCGGATCGAAGCCTGTGAGCCCAAACAATCATTTTTCTTGTTAATCCGGGGTTATTAAACCAAGGTGTACGAGGAGGTTTATGTTGCACGACTTTATACCATATCCCTTTTGTTGTCGACAATTCGGTAAAGTAACTTTTCCATTTATCATATATTAACGTCTTATAATTAAGTAAAACCTCTGTATAATCAGGTCTAACAAATGTCTCAGCTCCATCAATGTTTGCCTCTTTAGCCAATCTATCGACCTCCTCGTTCCCTTTCAAACCAACATGTGCCGGAATCCATTGCAATTTCAGAGACTTTCCATTACTAGCTAGATGTAATATTTTCTTAATAATATCATAAGCTATCGATACACCTCTGTCGCCAGAGGCGCATCGAGCTAAATGATGAAGTGCACTTTTACTATCGGATAGGATTACGAGTTTTGCACATCCTATAATACTACCAGCATATGACAAAGCCTCTGAAATTGCAAAGAGTTCAGCGGACATAATATTAATGTTTGATGTAATTTTAAATCGTTCTTTCACATTGTGACTGGGATCATAAAATGCTGCTCCAAGTCCATTATCGGTTTTAGATCCGTCTGTATATACTTTATGCCAACCTTCATATTTATTATCCAACATATCCAATGTTACCCACTTCAATAAATTGTCACTGTGTTTGTGTTTAGAGCCAATATTGTCGATTTCAGTACATATAAAATTATTATCTATGTTTGATAGCCAAGTGTTTAATGAATACATTTGAGGTGGATTACAAGAGTATATCTTTTCATCCTTAACGTCGTCATATATTTTGATCAATAAAGGCTTTTTTTTCTTACGCCAATATCGCAACTCGCACAATTGAATTAATTCTTTAAAGAGGCTAACAGTACTATTATTACACCAAGACATGATTTTCAAACAATATTTTGTTGCTAAGTATTGGCGCCTTAATTCAAGAGGGGGTATACACAGTTCGCATTCCATTACATGAATGGGTGTGGTTCTGATGAAACCTCCTATAATACGTAATGCCGAATTCTGTACTCGATCTAATTTTACTAAGTGCGTTTTAGCTGCGCTGTCAAACAAGAAACTGCCATAATCAATTCGACTTCGGATTAACGCTAAATATAAAAGCCTTAGGTGTTTAGGGTGAACTCCCCACGAGGCACCTGCTAGAATTTTTAATAAATTTAATGTTTTCATCGTCTTTTTAGTAATTTCGGTTATATGTTTGTTCCAAAGTAAGGATTTATCTAGCCATATGCCTAAGTATTTGAAGCAATCTACAAATTCAATATTATTACCAGTGATATTTAGTGACATACGTTCTAATTTTCTTTTCCGTGTAAAAATGCAACACTTTGTTTTATCGGGCGATATTTTTAATCCAATTCCTTCCAGACTAGTGGCTGCGATATTGAGGGCATCTTGTATTCTACATTTGCTACTGACTAGGTTATAGTCTTGCGTATAAAAGACTAAATCATCTGCGTATTGCAAGATATTAACGTTTCCTGTAATCCTACATATATTGGAAATAAAAATATTAAATAAAAGTGGGGAAATTGGGTCCCCTTGAGCTAACCCCCTATTCGTCCACCTTATTAAATCTCTCTTAGTTTTATCATCGTTTTCAATTTTAAGATATCTTCTACTCAAGAATTCCCATAAATATCTACATATCTTTTCTCCAACTTCAAGATTATCTAAAATTTGTATTAATTGTTCAATAATAACATTATTGTAAGCGTTTTCAATATCCAAAAAGCAAGTAAAAGTGGATTTATTGTTTGAAAATCCTATCTGTATATGCGACACAAGTCGAACAACGCAATCCATACATGAGAGACCTTTTCTAAAGCCAGTGGTAGATGATGGCAGTAAATTATTTTTTTCTATAAACCATTCAAGTCGTTTTGTCATCATTTTATGGAAAATTTTACATATACATGACATTAATGAAATAGGTCTTAGTTTTGAGTTGCAACGTGTATTTGAAGTTTGCTTTGAAATAGGAACTATTTTAATACTACGCCACTGGTTTGGAATACATGAATTATGAAGAATTAAATTGTAAATTTTCAACAAATATGATTTTCCAGTAGAGGGAAGGTTATAAATCATGGAATAGGTTATAGCATCATCACCAGGAGCGGTATCTTTTTTTTTTAGACAATTTATCAGTTCATTCATCGAAAATTCCTGTTCAAGTATCGAATTATGTGATCGCAGTACAGGCAGAGGAGGCTCAACAAAATCTGGGGTTAAGGACTGTAAAAGCTCTTCTTTATGTTCTTGAGGAATTACTGTACGTTTATGTTTTATACCCTTGACCCAACACATTCTGCGCCACATAGTAGGGCTATCAGTAACTTCATCCATTTCGGTACAGTAAACTTGCCAATTTTTATTTTTTGCACGTCTAATTAAACGCCGTGTATCTGCTATTTTTGAAGTGAGTTTATCAAAATTACTTGGGATTGGGTTACGTCTAAAGTTTTTTAAGGCTAGTCGTCGTTCAGCTACTGCACGTGATAAGGATGGTTCCCAATATGGTTTTGGTTTAAAATCTTGTGTTATAGTCGTACCTATTTTTTTGATTGGAATGCTCTCATTAGCTGCATGGTTGATTCGGGCAATAAAATTATTATACATATCTTGAATATTATCGTAACTATCAGGAATACATAAGGTATTTTCTAAAACTTGTTGATAATTTTTCCAATTAGCTAATTTAAAGTTGCGATATTGTGTAAAGGTAACTGTGTTTTCATATTTTAAGTTGAACTTAATAAATAAATGATCACTGCCTAAATTTTCGTTTGTAGTTTGCCAATTAAAATAAATTGCTATATCAGAAGTAACAAACGTAATATCTGGCGACGTGGTTTGTAAGGTGTTATTAACTAATTTAATTCTAGTATAATCTCCATTATTTAGAGAAATATAGTTATTATCGAAAGCTGAATTATAAATTTGAGATCCTCTTGCGTCATTTTTACAAGACCAATTACTATGGTGTCCATTAAAATCACCAGCTATGATGGATTTTTGTCCAAACTTTGAAAATAAATGATCCCAGTCACTTTGTGATGTTTGCACTGAGGATGGACAATATATGGACGTTATAAAATCTAGATATTTACAATTTACAATCCTTAAAGAAATGATTTCGATTCTAACGTTACTAATATTGATAGGGTTATGATAACATTTTATAGATTTGTGTACAACAATGGCAACACCGCCACAAGAATCACATCTATCATTTCTATAAACATTATAGTCTTTAAACCTTAATTCCAAGCTAGGATTTAGCCAAGTTTCACTTAATATACATATATGAATCTTTTCTTGACACAATAACAGTTCTAAATCTTGTTTCTTATATCTCAAACTTTGTGCATTCCACTGAGATATATTAATAGCAAATTTCTTTAAGGTTGTCCTATCCATTAAAGAAAATATTAAAAATCCTACTAATAGCTTCACTATTGTTCACAGTTTTATAAATAACTTGTTTTATCCATTCAAAAAACATTTTAAACATTAAGATTATTTTTTCATCTACAGATTTATTGGATAAAAGAATATTTTTCCATTTATACAGAATATTTTTCCAATCAATCTTTTTTTTCTTTCTTTCACCATTCTCTTTAAAGGGAGTGTCTTCTTCACATGAAGTTACGATTCTTTCACCAGTTATATCACCTTTGTTGTCTAACTTTGTTTTATTTTTCTTAATTCTCTTTTTTTTCTTTTTTAGACCTGCTGCTTTCAAATTTGATTGAGATTCACGTTCCTCTATGGTACAATCAGAATTATTATCTTCGCCAGATTCTATTTTTTCATCTTCGTGATACATCGTATCATTGTTTCCTTGAATCTTATCTGTGTTATATGATATATAGCCTTTATTATTCATACTATTTTCGGTAGGTAATATATTATCTCTATGTTTTAAAAATGAAATCAGAGCGTTTTTATAGGTACAGTTATCTCTGCTCATAATAACACGGATTTTTTTCTCTTTTAAAAAAATCGGGCATTTTTTATAGAAAGCCATATGATTTCCTTTACAGTTCACGCATTTATAAAAATCGGTATTGCAATTTTCATGTTTACCTCCACATTTTGGACATACCTTGACTTTTCTAGGACAACTTCTCATTAAATGACCATATTTCCAACAAAGGGAGCATTGTGAAACAGGAAAAATATACGGTTCAACTTTAAATCTTCCGCCATACCCATAAATGTATGTTGGTAACACAGGTCCCTTAAAGCAAAATCTAACAGTTTCGCTGTTTATCCATGATCCATCATCTGTTAACTTTTTTAACCTCAGTACAGACATAATCTCGTACTCACATGTACGCGCGACTGGAATCACTCTATCTATTAAAAAAACCGCATCAAAATCTGTTGCGTAGTTTTAAAGATTTAAACATATATAGGGATATATGGACAAACAAAGAATGTGAATTAGTTTTATACTATGTAGTAATAACAACAAAAACTTTATACACTCGAACTAATAAAGCAAAGGCTCTTTCGCAAAAATGAAAAACTGCAAACGGAAATATTCCTTTGTTGAGTTCGCGTACAATGCTTACACCGCCAAAAGTTGCCGTTATTTTCTTTACCCTATTTAAAAACAAAATAACTTATTGTGGACGGAAAACAAAAATAACGTTGATTTATTAAGACGTCGACATGTTTGAGCTATTTTAAATAGATGTAGATTTAAAGTCTACGTATGTATTTTATTTTTATTCATTGAGAATAATCAACAACTGCGACGATAATCAAAATGTAATGCGGTTTCGCTTACTGTTCAGTATAGAAACAATTAAATGTATTTATGTATGCATCAAGTGAAACGTCATCAGGAGGTATACTCCGCGAGAAAGTCACGAAGTTTTATCATAAAACTGGCTAAAAATATATAGTTTAGTAGCTAATAATACAGATTAAAAATAATTATATGCCCGATTAACCTATCTCTGCATCTAGTCAGTCGTTATTTATAATCTCCACTAAAAAAAGATAATGTTAAAGATAAACAAAAGTAATGATAAATTATTTTGCTTTAATCTGCGATGTATGCTCGGTTCTTCAACGGTTATAGCAAAATAATTTTATTATTACTTTAGTATTATGGATCTCTGAAAGTAACGCCTAATTCTATAAATTAATTAAAGATAAACATCGTGAGAAAATCTGCATATCTCTGGGTATATGTATAATCTACCAATCCGTATTAGGGCAGCGTAGCTCTGGCCTATGCCCAGCGGTGGGATAGTGGGGGTGGGATAGTCTTCAGAATATTATGTTATCATTGGAAGGAGTGATAGGATTTTAACTCAAATTTGTCGAGGTTTATTTTGAAACGTGTTACTTAGTAATGATATTATTAACAGATTCTTCCATTAAGTTACGAGTTTGAATTGTGTTTCGTAATAAAATGAACGTTACTCTGTTTGTTACGTTACGTTACTTTGTTTCAAAAATAAAACTAAAATAATGGAATATAATTCCATTTAATACAAATATTTGATCTAATTCTTCCAAATAAAACGAAAAACTTTTTCGGATTTTCAATAAAAGCTAAGTTTTAATAATAATCGACACGGCACCATCTTTACGTAAATGTTGTAATTAATTACTTTAATATCAGTAATCTCAAATGAAGGACAACAGATATTGTGTATAATAAATTGTGATATTTCTCTTCCTTAATTAGACAATTAGAAAGTAATTTATGAAGAAACTTTTTTTCAACATCCCAAAGTCGGAATATACTTAGAACTTCTGCAATAAAACCGCTTTCGTAATGAGGGAGGAAAAGATTTGCAGACGCGAAAACTGAACGCCCTTGTTCTCGTTACGCTCGATCATTATTATAAAAGCTTTTCTATATAATATCTCTTCTCATATTTGAATATTTAGATCTGGAAGAACGATAATTAGCAACCCTAAATATTATACATAACTGGGTTAGCCTACGGGTTTGTCCGCATGGACTTCAGTACCGAGATGACAAATAGTCACATATCTTTTTACTGTGTTATGTTATCCTCCTGCCCTTATCCCACTCTAAGTGGGGTCGGCACAACATGTTATTAACATGCTGTAACAACATTTGGCTGCGTTTTTACGACCGGCCGCCTGCCTGACGTCAATTTACCTTAGTCGTATTTTACGACACCTCAGTAAGAAGGAGGGTGGTCTATTCTACTAAACCGGATACGACACGGTGATACCATACTGTGTTATGTTATAATGTAATAAATATCATTAAAATATAAGTCGTTGTTTGAATTTTGTGTGATGTTATATGTAAAGTGTAGAATAAGCATATCTGTGTTCATTATTCCCATACAGACTTGGTGGTAGTGGACGTTTCCCATAGCAGAAGCCGTCCCTACCTAAGTTCGACCCATGGTTAAGGGTTTTCTAAAGTGAATAAAAGATAACATAATCGTGATACATTTAAAATAGGAAAGCGAAGGTCGAATCGTTACTATAAATTGTTATATAAAAATGACTAACAAATTTCCCCATTTATAATGTTAAAGTATGAATTTCAGAAGGCAAAATGAAAATATTATTTTCCTGTAATCCGGTAAAGTTATACGCGTATATCATCCACCTACCCTTATCCTACTCTAAGTTGGGTCGACACAACACGTTACACACATGTTGTCACATAATTTAGCTACGTATTTTACGACCGCCCGTCTGCGCTGACGTCACCTTACCTTAGTCGTATTTTACGACACCTCGGTAAGAAAGAGGGTGGTCTATACTATGAAACCGGATACCACACGGTGGGTCAACTTACCTCAGTCGCTTTTTACGACAACTCGGTAAGAAATAAGTTTGGTATGATTTTATTCAGCCGGAAATCACACAGCGTAAACTTATACCATAATAAGCCAAATAATATTTTAATATTAATATTATATTATATAATATATATGCAAAATATTAAATCACTACATTTGTATTATGGACCACCCGCAAACTAACGCGTGATTTCATAAATGTCCTAGACGACAATAACCATCTAATATTAATATAAAACTTCCAAAGTTTAACATCAAATCGTTTGAACGTCTCTTGCAATTCCTGTTTGCTTAGTAACAATAATAGAAATGTGATATTTATAACACCGAAAAGCAGCAATACATTCCGGTCTATCCCACCCATTTCAGTCCATAAAGCAATTCATGAAATAGTACTCAAACTAAAACCATTATAAGTTCTCGTACATCCTTCAAACGTTGGCCAGATGAAGTTAGTAATTGACGTCTGCTAGCGACGAGCCATTTAGTTCACTCAACCACTTTAGTAATGTTTGCCACTGTCAATCAAATATATACTTTATCTGTGTCCAATAGGGTTTATAATAGTATAAGTAAACCCAATTGCGTCATTACGGCGCGAACGTAATTTGAAGCGTATGGCTAGAAGCGTACAAACATATGATTTACATCAGTGTTTGTGTGCGAAGTACGTCGAAATTGGTGTGTGTGCGCTCAATAATATGACGCATGCGTGTTGACGTTTACCGCCATCTGTTGACAGCCACGCATAGAGTTAATATACTAGAATAGGTAAGACAGACTAGAATGTGCCCTATTACTATGTACAGAAAGAGAAAGTGAAAGACGGTATCTCTTTTGTGTGCTTAGACCAAGATAAGTATAAGAGTTTCATCTGCCTTTTTTTTTCTTTTTATACATATATTTAGAAAAGGGAAAGAAAAATAAAAAAAAACCACATGTATAAATGCGGACTTATCCCTAAAAGGGATCTCTTCCAGTCAACCTTTGAGTAATAGAAGGAAAAGGACAAGAATTGAAGAAGAAAGAGAGTACGGGTCATATAGAGAAAAAGAGAAAGTTTATATAAATTTAACTATTTAATCTATTAAATAATTTTGGTAAAATAAATAGATGAAAAGATGCTACTAATATATGATTAGGTACTTAAGATAAATATTTTCTAGTCTGTAACTTAAATACTGAGAGGGAAAGAGTTGTTTTTTTTTTATAGCGATAATCTTACCTACATACCTGCCTAACTTTCCTCTACTCTAGTAAAATAACTCTATACCGCCACGTGGTTCCGACTGCGCCGCGCATGACCACTTCCATCGATCCCGTCACCTTGACTGGTACTGGTTAATAGATTCATGTACACGCGTTCCGTTCATAAACAAGCCGTTTCCTTTTTTAGTATTACAAATTGGATTTGAATATCTAGTTTTATGGTCCAAAAACTATGAGAATATCGTTCTCAAGCGAGAAACACCATATCAATTAGCGCACACACTATACCATAACGCGATATAATAAACCCACTATTCCCGCTGTGAGATACACTTCTTTTGAATAACGAGCAAAGACTGGATACCATTGAAAGGATTTATCAAAAGGAAGACTCCACCGGAAACAACAACGGCGCAGTGTTGCCACCATTTTAAACAAAAAGGGCGCGATCCTCTTGTTTCATGACTGTCTTGCTATATTCAAATTCAAATTCAAAATATTCTATATTCAAATAAACTTGTAAACAAGTGCTTTTGAATCGTCAACTCTACTGCTGGTTCGGAAAGCCGTTCCCACCAAGAAGAGCCGGCAAGAAACTCGGCGGTTGCTCTTTTAAAAATATAATTCTTAATATTATTTACATTAAGTCGTAACTGTCTTGTACAGGTTCAAAGAGAGCTATATCCACACATTCTTATCTTCCAAGTAATCCTCAACAGTATAGTAGGCTTTCTGGATCAGCCTCTTTTTAACAGTGTTTTTAAACTGATGTAATGGCAAAGCTAAAATTGATTGTGGAATTACTATCTTGGATTACTGTCTTGATATAAAATACAAATAACTGTCTTCATAGAAATAAAATATAAAATACAAAGCGGCAGTCATTAGCGAAAACATAGATATAATTATTATACAGCCAGTGCTATCTGCGACTTGGTTCACATCGACTTTAGTGTTAAATTACTCTCCGCCATGTTCTATATTATTTTCATCCACCATAAATATTTAAATCTAGGGCTAAATGAGCAACCCTAAATCATCATCCTCCTGTCCTTATCCCAGTCAAAGTGCGGCACAACGTGATATAAACATGTTGTCACATGATTTGGCTATGTACTTTACGACCGGCCACCTGCCTGACGTCAATTTTCCTAGTCTAAGAAAAGCTAAAATAAGCTCAAGAAAGCTCGATGTTACATGTTATATGAAAATACTTATAATCAATATATTTTTTTACAATTTTAGAAATTAAAGTAGCATTGCGGTATACTCTCTGGTCTGTGTCACAGATAAATAAAAATATTTAAAAAAATTAATATACTTATTTGTGTATCATTCTTTTCCCGTTGCATTTTGCGATACAACAAAATACTATTTAAGAAATTCTCCCTCCGAATTTAGTAAAACTAAGCTAGCAGAGGGGTCCTTAATTGATCAGAGGGTAGTTTACAACTACCTCCTTACTTCTTGCAATAAGGGGAGTCGTGTAAGGCTTCCAGGCTTAGGCAACGTTAGATAAGCTGAGTTACACGCCGTGAGGTATCCGGTTATGTTAAATAGACCACCCTCATTTCTTACCGAGGTTTCGTAAAAGGCGACTAAAGTAAGTTGATCCGCCGTGCGGTATCCGGCTGAGTAGAATAGACCACTCACTTTCTTACTGAGGTGTCGCAAACGGCGACTAAAGTGAGTTGATGTCAGGCAGACGGCCCATCTTAAAATACCTAGCCGAATCATGTGACAACATATTAATAACATGTTGTACGGACTCCAGCTATAGTGGGATAAGGGCAGGAGGATTTTTTATACTTACAGAGAAAATCATATTTACATATTTGTTTTATTCGGCAAGCTAACGTATAAACACGCAAACAAAAACCCAAAAATCATTTTGTAAATACCTAAATGTTTTTTTACAAATTCAACAAGAAGGTTATTTACGTTACGTTACCTACGTTCCGCTAGGTATCTCAACATGTCAAGAAACATCCTACTTCCTACTAATATTATAAATGCGAAAGTTTGTGAGTATGGATGTATGTTTGTTACACTTTCGAAGCGAATCCGCTGAACCAATATTGAGGAAATTTGTCACAATGATTCCTTATACACCGGAATATATAGGCTATAGAAATCATGTTAATCATTGAAAAGCGCCATCTATATCCGACATATCACACGATAACAGTCCACGCGAACAAAGTCGCGGGTAAAAGCTAGTTAATAATATGACGAAGCAGGAAGATATATTTCCTTTTTATGTCAGGAAACCCACTATGGGTCACCGCCCGACGAGGACGAACGGTATGTCAGACTCTAACCGACTAAATCCTAACAGAGCTCCACCACGCTGCGGGGACAGGGTATTCTTGTACACATTACCCCCATCCCCGCCATCAGCAACTCTGATTTGTAAATATAATAATACTTAGTTTATGTATAGAAACCGATTATAGTTACGTCTATTTATTGTAACGAGTATCAAATACTCATTCCGAAAAACCATATTATATGACAAACAAACCTTATACCTTCCTTAACATACTACCAACTCAGTACATAGCTCTACCCATATGCATGTAAGGTCGAGACTGTCACACTATTGGGTGATCCCGACTAGTTTCTAGCCCATCCTGGGCCCTTATTCATGAGCTCTTTATACGATATTATTGTGGTGGGAGCTGCTATATACTTGATAGTAAAATTGATGATTGCTAGAATTTATTTAATTCAAACATTAAATTATATCCTTTTTTATTTTACAACATAAATGTATAAGTTATATCTATCTTAAATTACTTACACGCTAGGAATATACAAACATGCCCACGTGAAAAGGTCCCAAGAATGCTGGTAGCGTTTCCACGCCGAATTAAGCTGATTCTTTGTGCGAAAAAGGAACCAGCCCTCTTGTCACCTGAAGAGGTAATTAACCGTATTAAAACGGATACAAAAAATTTTGCACTTTGACTCCATGGCCCTAGGGTCTCAACTGCGAACGGGACATATATAATATAACTCTCGATGAGAGAAGCATACTTCCGCCGTTTGCCAGATTCGGCCATTTCCGCCGCAGCTCCAGGCCTTGACGCTGTTTCCCTGATATGGGCTAACGTATCAATGCATGTTGTGTCCTATACTAGAGCCTGTCCCTCCAAAGGAACCAGCGTCAAGCCGTCTGGTCTTTTGCCATCATCCCATTACCATTGAAACATTGAATTATAAACGTTTTTTCTAAATTATTTGAATGATGAATTGAAGTACACTAATACTTTTTGTTTTGGCAGGAAAACCCATTATGGGTCGTCGCCGCCCGACAGGGACGAGCGGCGGGTATGTCGGACTCTCACCGACTAAAAAGCTAACACTGCTCCATCACGCTGCTGGTAGCGGGAACAAGGTAGATACCGTTGTCAACATTGTGCATGTTGTACACATACAACCCTAAAGGAATATTTGGGTCGTGGTTCTCGACGTATTTTGACTTCTCTAGTCTGCCCGTTCCACTGAGTAATACAACATTTGATGCAAGAAAACATAACTCGAATAGATATGAAGTACCCATAAATGGCTATCGTAATCTCTATTCAATATATCGCTCGTACATTCCTTGCAGTCTGGAGCCCATAAATCTTGCCCTATATGGACACTGTCGTAATTAAAGCTCAGTCAAACTTCATTGATCATTCCTTGATCACTTATTGACAGTTATTTCCTTTGCTGCTTTTTATGTAGCATTTTGCTGGTTTTATACGTAGCTCTTATGATTACTAGGTAATTATTGGATTTTATAAATTGTCTATCTATACTAATGTATAAAGCTGACGAGTTTGTTTGTTTGATTGTTTGAACGCGTTAATCTCAGGAACTACTGAACCGATTTGTAAAATTCTCTCAGTGAAAGATTGTCCATTTATTGAGGAAGGCTATATATAGCATCACAGCAAAATTTACAGCTTTCCTTGCGTGCGCTGAGCAAACGGTAATAGTTATTCAAAAATCATGTATTACAGAATTGCTCCCCTCTAAAAGTTCTCAATAGAAGTCCGCGATAGTATATTTTAAGATTAACCCATTATAACCATTTTGTGGTTATCAAGATACTAAATTAAGTTTTTAATCTTTCGCTTTCGCTTCGCTTTTTCGGCGGAGACGCTGGCAATTGCTAGTATAAAATAACTAGCTGCGCTCGCGGCTTTCCCTTCATATCTATATATATCATATATAGCCATATCAGTGTGTCACAATTTTTAAAGTGTAAATCCCGAAGTATCCCGAACCTACGGGAGCTCTAAGCTAAAAAGTAACTATATATGTTCCTCTACAACTCATTCTATCTTACAGTGAGAGTCCCATCAAAAACCGTTTAGCTGATCCGAAGAATCTACTATAAACCTAAAGCTTCCGGAAGAATTGCGCTACCGTTAAGAAAAACCGTACAATAATCCGTTCCGTTGATTTCTGATATGTTGATACTAATAATTAGAAAGCTGCATCTTTAATGAGCAATATCATCATCTTCCTGCCCTTATCCCACTCTAAGTGGGGTCGGCATAACATGTTATAAACATGTTGTGACATGATTTGGCGGCGTTTTTACGACCGGCCGCCTGCCTGACGTCAACTTAACTTAGTCGTAATTTACGACACCTCGGTAAGAAGGAGGGTGGTCTATTCTACTAAACCGGATACCACACGGTGGGTCAACTTACCTTAGTCGCCTTTTACGACACCTCTGTAAGAAACGAGGTTGGTCTATTCTACTCAGCCGGATACCACACGGCGCGTCGACTTACCTTAGTCGCCTTTTACCACACCTCGGTAAGAAATGAGGGTGGTACTATTCTATTCAGCCGGATACCACACGGCGTATCTTTACTGAGCAACATAGGCTATATTACATGTAAAAAATAGGGATCCGTAATAAAATGTAATAAGGTGTAAAAAATTACTTATAAAAATCTGCGCTGCGGAAACTATTGATGACAGGACAAAAAAATGTTCTACAATAATAAAAAAAGGTAAAAAATAAAACTTTTATGTTACCAAAAATAATTCTATAGTCCGACTTAGTAGACTTTCCACTGCCATGAGATCGGTATGTACGCAGGTGAAACCGCGGGATATTACTAGTATTATAAATACGAAATTTTGTGAGTATGATTGTATGTTACTCTTTCGCGGCGAATCCGCTAAACCAATATGGGTGAAATTTGGCACAATTATTCAAATAAATAAATAAATATATGGGACACTTACACACACGGTCGTCCGTCCCAAAGTAAGTAAATTAATACTTGTGTTATGGTAGACAGACAACTGGTGAATATATACTTATATAATTTTTAAATACATACTTAAATATATACACCCAGACTCGAAAACCAACAAATTTATTTACAGAAAATGTTTGCCCTCGGCGGGAATCGAACCCGCGACCCGTGGAACTGAAGGCAGGGTCTCTACCCACTGCTCCAACGCGCCAGTCAAAATACAATACATAATTCGTTACATACTGAAGAAACATATAGGCTATAGAAATCCAGCTGTTAATTCAACATGAATAGGAAGACATTGAACAGCATCCTCCTGCCTTTATCCCACTCTAAGTGGGGTCGGCACAACATGTTATAAACATGCTGTAACATGATTTGGCTGCGTTTTTACGACCGGCCGCCTGCCTGACGTCAACTCACCTCAGTCGTATTTTACGACACCTCGGTAAGAAGGGGGGTGGTCTATTCTACTAAACCGGATACCACACGGTGGGTCAACTTACCTTAGTCGCCTTTTACGACACCTCGGTAAGAAATGAGGGTGGTACTATTCTACTCAGCCGGATACCACACGGCGGGTCGACTTACCTTAGTCGCCTTTTACGACACCTCGGTAAGAAATGAGGGTGGTACTATTCTATTCAGGCGGATACCACACGGCGTGAAGACATTGAACAGCATCATCTGTTATCAACCTATCAAGCGACGACAGTCCGCGCGAACGAATTTGCGGATAAAAGCTGGTAAATAATATTTTGAAATTGAATTTAACTCTGACAGCCAAGGGGTATTAATGTACGACTATTTTGAGTATTCCCTGGATCAAACCCCGGGCAAGCACCAATGAGATTTTCTGTTAAAACTAATTGATAATTGCAAGTTTTGCACACGCTTTTCAGTAAAGGAAAACATCGCGACAAACACTGCATATTTCTAGAGAATTCTGGGGTTTTGTGTTACTTACCAATCCGTATTGGAGCAGCGTGGTAGCTCGAAAAACGGTGAGAGGAAGCAATGGGATAGTAACAGGAAGTTACTTTATTACTTTACTTTTATATCAGTGCTCAGGTAACACACGACAATATTTTCTACATCACTACGATCACAAACCACTAATAACTAGGCTGAAATATTGAAAAATAAAACAAATTACAGTAGTAAGTATCCATTAACCATTTATTAAATAGTACCTAAGTTGACCGAGCCTTGGATGGTAATTTTTTACAAAATAAAAAAAAGAAACTTAATAAAAAAAGAAAAAATAATTATGTAGTTGGGGATCGATCCTAGGTATTTACATTTCTCGAGACTGCCCGTTCCCCGAATAAGCTACGCTGAATTGACAGTTTATGGCAAAAATAGTGTTTTATATTCAATATAAATGTTAGTATTTTTTTAATGCCCAAAAACGGGGATAAAACGAATTTATTTTTACATAAAACTTAGCTAGATCGATTCTTGTCCTCCAAAACCTCATACATGCTTAATTTCAGGAAAATCGTTGGAGCCGTTTCCGAGATTCCGAAAATATATACATGATTAACTCATTTAAATATTGAATATATTTACACCTACCTAGTTAAAAAAAAATTACAAGTCACTCACCCGTTACAATGTCCAATTAATATTTACTTCCCAATAGAATCCCTAAGCGGAGGGGGCGTAGGGAGTGGGCGTGGCTACAGCGGAGTTGACTGCGCCGCTTGCAGCCTTATGTTGCCCTGGTCCCGTGACGTCACGATCACCTTTACTTAACAACTAAGACAAAAAATAAAATAAATTAATTAAGTTAGTTAAAAGTAAGTTAGTTAGTTATCCGTAACTTAGTTAGTATTTTGATTACCATTAAAATGGTAATTTCACTACTGACAAGTCAGTAGGATAATCGGACTGTGCAGTGGATAAGCAATTTAATTTATGTACATAAAAATATAAGGAATTATAAAACGATAGGTGATGTGTACAATAGACAAAGCAGGAACCGATATAAGCTTGCGGTTCCTGCTTTGCGCCTTGCAAAAGTGCGTAACTCGTTTGTGGGTTTTGGTATAAGATTCTATAATAAAATTCCGCAATCAATTTCAGCACTGCCATTACAGCAGTTTAAAAACACTGTTAAAAAGAAGCTGATACAGAAAGCCTACTATACTCTTGAAGATTATTTAGAAGATAAGAATGTGTGGATATAGCTCTCTTTGAACCTGTACAAGACAGTAACGACTTAATGTAAATAATATTAAGAATTATATTTTTAAAATAGCAACCGCCGAGTTTCCTTGCTGGCTCTTCTCGGTAGGAACAGCTTTCCGAACCAGCAGTACAGTTGACGATTCAAAAGCACTTGTTTACAAGTATATTTGAATAAAGAATATTTTGAATTTTATACCTGCGCTAACGCGAGTGCTGGGACTCCGAAATGTAAACTCTTGCGAGTCTCATCTGCATGACAGCCAATATAGACCAGCTTGGCCAGACCGGCTTCCTTCGAGACTGACGTCCCCCACTAAAAAACCATTAAAATGCTTAAAGTGGGTTGACCTTGAAAGCTAGACATATGCTTTCGCGGACTTTTATTTAGAATTTTTAGAGAGGAACAACTTTTGTAATACATGATTTTAGTATAACTTTCACCGTTTAGCGCATGCAAGGTTATGATAGAATTTAGTTTGCTTATAATCTGCGTTTATTTAGAAAAACTATAAAATGCGAAAGGTTTGTTTTACAAGTTACTGATAAAGTGTCGGATTGTTAACCGACAAATAAACTAAGTAGCAGATAAATGTCTCTAAAAAGATTATGTTATGTTTATCACAGATTAGAAGATATATGAGGTTGTAGAGCAGTATAAGCTATTTTTTCTCCTTTAGGCGGGATCAAAGCTGAAAATTAGCGCTGGTCGTTATGCTTCAAATCACATAGAGTAGGTTGAGTCCGCGTAAGTACTGATTTAGACTGTTTTTTTTTGTTTTTTTATTTTATCAAAACCAAAGAAACACAAATATAACAAAATATACAAATGTATTTCTCACACTGCCACAGAATAATCTGTCATACGTCATTACTGAGTTAGCGAGCTTGGATGGCAGTAAGCTATGCATCTACCGAGTGACTCAGGCGTCAGATATTGTATAACACTGCTTACTTTGTTGTATAAAGGTTGTTCAGAAAATATGTCTTCAATTTAGATTTAAAGTTACTTTTATTGCCCCCTTGTATCAAGCTGCACTACCTAACCGCAGCGGCAAAATAATTCTTTAAATTTAAAATATTCTTTATTCATATAAACTTGTAAACAAGTGCTTTTGAATCGTCAAATCTACTCTGCTCCTACCGAGAAGAGCCAGCAAGAAACTCGGCGGCTGCGGTCTTTTAAAAATTATTAAGTATTAAAATACTTAAAAAAGATTTCCAAAATATATCAAAACAATTCTTATACACTTTATTACTTTTAATTACTTTAATAACAATTATTTGTTGTCAGAACAGAATGCCGCCAAAATAAATTCTTCCCCATTTTTAAATCTCCTCTTAGGTTGAGATTAAGCCAAAGCCAATATTTATACTTCCTAATACACAAAACTGAATACAATTATTATTATCTTATTATGCGAATGTTAAAATTGCTAACTCTAGTTACATTTAGTTATTACTGTCTTGTACAGGGTCCGTAGAATAGCTATGTCTACACATTCTTATCATCTAAGTAATTAAAAGTATTGCAGGCTTTCTGTATTATTAGTAGTATTTTTAAACTACTGTAATGGCAAAGCTTAAATGGTTGCGGAATTTTGTTATAGAATCTTATACCCAAACCCACAAATGACTTAGGTACCTACTTATTAGGCGCAAACAGGAGGCGCAAACGGCCCACTCTGGCATCGAAGGGGTATAAAATATAGATAGATAGCTAAATAAAAACTTTATTGTACAAACACATAATACACATAAAAATACGTACCAACTTAAAGTAAACTTATGTATACGTACAAAAATATATAGCCTATGTCACTCAGTGAAAAAAATAAATAAAATCTATCCAGTAGTTTTAATTTCCTCATTATTGCCCGTGGCCCACACGCGTTAAATTTGGAGTAAGATAATTATCTTTTCGCTATACCATGAAGATTTTCTGCTATCTTTGGAATATCTAAATTCATATACTACCATTTTTACTTATTTACTTTTTACATTATTCCCTATGTATTTTATTTTTACAATTAATTACAGAATGTCTTTATATACAACATTCACAGTTTTTTTTATTAGACAATACAAACATGTTTTCTTTAGAGGTTACTATTGAAAGAGCGACATATAGGTACTCGTAGTTGGCCATGTGAAAAACAAACGCGGTCGATCGCTGCTAAATGCGAAGTGCTATAGGGCGAAGCGCGGTTTCTGATGCACTATGTATAGGCACGCGGCGCGCTGCCGCAATCGCTATGCCCCTGCATTTTAAGTCTATTATATTTTCGAAAATGTTTGTTCAATCTGTAAACGGCCAAACGGCAGCGGCAGAACAGAAAATTTGCAACAACGACGAAAAGACTCATTTGACTGACGTGTTCCAACTTGTACCCACAGATGAGAGTAGAAAGAAAGAAACAAACACTGTTTATTGTGTGTGTGAGTTTCCGTTGGAAAGAAATGCTGGTATTCCATATTAGGGATACTATCCCATATTTGGTCACCCTTTTCTTCTCAACCGGATACCAGACGGTGGATCAACTTACCTTAGTCGTCTTTTACGACACTTCAGTAAGGAATGAGGTTGGTCTATTCTACTCAGCCGGATACCACATGCCGCTTCAACTAACTACGACACCTCTATAAGAAATAAGGGGGGGGGAGGGGTCTATTCAACTCAGCCGGATAGCACACGGCTAAAATAAATATACGACTTTTTTGTACCTACTTTTGGATGAATCCCTAAAAAGTCATATGTACTTCATTTCCATGATTATTTATGTTAATCCTGTTAAATTCAAAATTTAATTACCAAAGCCAAAATTTTAAGAGCCAAAGCTCTTAAAATTTTATAATCGATTATGTAAAGCTTCGAACTTCTGAAGGTTAAACACGTTCCCATGAATGATTCTATAGAAGATATTTTCTATAATACTGCGTAAAGAACTCTAGCATAAAACCTTTTAAGAAAATGGAAATCCCACCGTAGTTATACCTAATATGTATTTATAATAATAATCTCCCTTATATATATATATTCTCTTTATTTAGAATCTGTCTAAATCTTTCTAAAAAAAAATTCCTTCTTTCTTTTACTAAAAGTTTCTTCTTATTTCAAAATCCTGTATGTATGGCTAGACATTATTTTCTTTTTTATATCAAACCTTGAAATTGTAACAAAGAGTCAAAACATGTTGAAACAACAGAGTTCCCTACACAGTCCCTACGGTGGGTGTGTCGAAGGGCCGGGGCGGGGCGGGACATGTGCGGGCCGGTCTGGGCGGGACCGGCGCACGCCTCGCGATCTTGGCGACTTGTTACTTACACACCTCTTAAGAACATGTTAAGATTTATAAACCTAACTAAAAGCAAGTAAAAAATAAAACCGCTATATATAGCGATTTTACTTTTTACTTGCTTGTTGTCGCCAATGACTTCCGCTTTGTATTTTATAGTAACACATTCATGAAACAAGAGGTTCGTGCCCTTTTTGATTAAAATGGTGGCAACACTGTCCTGTTGTTGTTTCCGGTTGAATCTTCCTATTGATAAAACGTTTCAGTGACATTCAGTCTTTGTTCGTCATTCAAGAGAATTGCATCTCGTAACGGGAATTGTGGCATTTCTATTACATCGTGCTATTGTTGACATGCTATGCGCTAACATGCTCTTTACTTTTAAAGAGCATGTGAGCGCACACTTTCACTTTAACTACTTAGCTTTCAAGTAGTTTTAATTTTCTAGCCCCTAACTTCACTCTCAATACAAGTTATAAAAAAAAAGTAGAATAGTTACATACAGCTATTTAATTATCATCATAATTCTCCTGTCCGTATTCCACTCTAAATGGGATCGGCACAACATGTTTAAACCATGTTGCAACATCTTCTAAACATGATTCACAACATTAATCGTCATCATTCTGTTGCCCTTATTGCACTCTAAGTGGGATCGGCACAACATGTTATAAACATGTTGTCATATGATTTGACTAAGTATTTTACGACCGGCCGTCTGCCTGACGTCAACTTACCTCAGTCGACCGGATATCACACGGAGGGTTAACTTACCTTAGTCGCCTTTTACGACACCTCGGTAAAAAATGAGGGTGGTCTATTCTACTTAGCTTAATACGGCAAGTTGTAGTGGCTAGTTATTTTACGAACAGCCGCTAACGTCTAACGTCACCTTAGCTTAGTCGCCTTTTACGACACCTCGGTAAAAAATGAGGGTGCGAAACGACATAATTTATATCGATGCACAGTAAAAAAGATTGAATAAAATTCTATATCTATAGTTTAATATTTATCTTTAATCCTTAAATGAGTTCATCTTGTATAAAAGTAAAGTAAAGCAGCGGTCTGTTACTATCCAACTGCTGGGCATAGGTCTCCTCTCTCTGTTTATGGAAAGAAGGATTGGAGCTAAGACCTACCACGCTGCTCCAATGCGGATTGGTAGGTTACACATATCTCCTGATTCTCTAGAGATATGCAGGTTTCTTCACGATGTGTTCCTTCACCGAAAAACGTGTGATAAATTGCAATTATCAATTAGATACATAAGTTTTAATAGAAAAACCCATTGGTGCCTTCCCGGGATTCGAACCCGTGATCGTCGAGGAGTAGTCTATTAAATTAAGCGTTTCTTCGCGAAGATACGAAACTAACTAATATTTTTTTTGCTATAATCATAAAGATAAAGATAAACTAAATAGAAATATATATGATGTTAAACGTAGTGTGGACTATCCGTTTTCACGGATACATGGAGGATTCGCAAAAACACACGCACTAGAAACAACCTCCACCACTGCTACCATAATACACAAGCACTACACACGTTCACTATCAAACAACAAACTCAACAATCGTTTCGCCCCGCAACTGATGAATCATCAGGAGATATGAGATTTTTTTTGTAGTGCTTTCATAAAACTGGCATACTCGACTTTTGGGGATAGATTAAAAAGAAAATTGTAGGTACCTTTATCGATCCCAAAGCTGCAATTTTATAATTTTAATATGCGCATTATCCTACCATTATATATCAAAAATGTGTAAGATTATATGTTACGATATTCGTACTAGTATCACGTTATATATAGTTTTAACTAAATAAACATTTATCTAACAAACTTTTGCTCTCGGTATCGAATTTTACACAGACGTCGTCGAGGGCAGAAGCTAGTTAAAAGTAATAATAAATTAAATATGTAATTAATATCATTTGAAAAATGGAACATTTCGAATATTAATGCAGCTTGTAAAGATTTAAATCACATTTTACGGTCGTTACTTCGAGCCACAAAATATTTTTGTCGCTTTATTGACTTAGCTATTTATATATAATTTATTATCTACAATATAAGGAATATTATGAGAATTTTATTATTAAATTTATCGTGGCCAGTTTCCAAACGGCGACCGAGTGGCGCCAGTCGGCTCGTTTAGGCCTAAACGATGCCGCGAATCTTACCCGTTTCTGAATGCCTGGTAGATGGTCCGTTATAGTATGATATTTTGTACCAAAGACAATTTTTTTTTAATTTGTTGAGATTTTAGAAGAGATGTGAGAATTTTTTTATAGCTTGTCTGTTTAACGCTGAAATAATAATAATAAGTAACTGATCACATATTTAGTTAATTTACAAAACGGAGCTATATTATCAAAGTCATTTAGTATCAATGTTATAATAATTTATAGCATTATGAAAGGTTGATTTATGTGTTAGATATATTTATGTGTCCAGTCAGTATAAACGAATTATCTATATTTATTTATTTTTCTTCTTGTATTCAGAGAAATTAAACAATTTGTTCATTTGTTTGTAGTCCATTCTTCAACGTCCGAAATTATTTTTTTACGGAGATGGTTTAGATTTGGGAGTGGAGCAGTTTTTTATTTTTTTGTAAAGGTCCGAGTAGGTATAGTAAGTAAGAAACCTTGGGCGTTTTGTGTCACATTTTAGTTTGATGTGCTATATTAGAGTGTTTATAAGTTATATAGTTTTGTTAAACTATATATTATATTAAGATAAAGAATTGATAATGTAAACTTTTTGAGCACTCTGCTCAAAAAACTTCAATTAAAAAAAAAACGATTGGCATAGCATATGCTGCGACATATAATATTCTAGCTTTTACCCGTAACTTCGTAGCAGCAGGGTCTTCTCGTTCACTCCCCGGGTGGGGGGCCTCGAGGAATTCCTCTCTACCCGGGCATCTCCTCGCGGGCACTTAAGCCCAGTATGTGTTCCGGCCGTAGGCCGAGGTCACCTAGGTGACCCAAAGGTGTCGGTATTTGGGCCGTAAGCCCAGGTCACCTAGGTGACCTAATGGATGTCTTGTTCAATGGGGAGGTCTGGGAATGGTAGCTCCCAGACCTCGGGGTCAATTTCGGTGGTGTCTTGATCAGGTAGGTGTGTCATGTCCGGTGTATTCGCCCTTTCGCCCGTCGCATCGTCCTCTTCGTCGCCGTCGTCATCCGCATCGGGCCGCGGATACGGTGTTCGCAGGAGCTCGCGAGGCAGGGAACGTCCATCGGGTGGTCGCGCATGGAGTGGCGCGATGCCATGGAGGTGTACGTGCGCGCTATTGTCCAACGAACAGTCGGCGCGCAAGGCGACGGATATACTCCTCCACGGTCGGCGTTCTGGTATCCCGATGCACGACGTCGTTCCGCACATACCTACGATCAGTCGCAGGCAGCGGTTCTGCTGGACTTGAAGTCTTCGCCTCTGGTACGCCGAACATAGCGCGTACCAGGCGGGTGCCGCATACGTCAAGCGTGAGCGGACGTAGGTACCGTAGACCCGCAGTTTGGTGTTGACAGGTAAATGGGATGTGAACAGCGTGTGGAGCTGGGACCTGGCAGCAGCAGCTTGGCCCACGGCACGATTGACCATGGGGACCATGCGCAGGCTGCGGTCCAACTCACACCCCAAAAACCTCACTGTGGTCTTCCAATCTACGTCCTGGCCTCGAAGAGTCCTCGAAGAGTGAGCAGAGCGGCCGTCTTCCCGACGTTGACGGGCATCCATAGCAGGGCAGTCCAGCATACGCTGCATGCGGTTCGTGGCGACGATCTGGTGGTAGGACGACGCGAAATACGCGCTGTCGTCAGCGAAGAGCGACAACAGCACGTCCTCCTCCCCTTCCCGCAGATGGTGGCGCAGGGTGGGGATGTCATCCGTATACGCCGCGTATAAGCGCGGCGATATACAACTGCCCTGGGGTACTCCGGCTTGGATGGTGCGTGGCGGGCGTAACTTCGTTCGCGTGGACTGTTGTCGTGTGATAGGCCGATAATAGATGGCGCTTTTCAATGTCATCCCATTCCCGTAGAATTTACAGGATTTCTATAGCCTTTTTTTTCTTCCGGTGTATAAGGAATAATTGTGCCAAATTTCATGGACATTGGTTAAGCGGATTGGCCGTGAATCCACATCCATACTCAAAAACTTTCGCATTTATAACATTAGTAGGATTGTAAGGGCCTTATTAATTAAATATAGGCATATTAATTGATCTCAATGCGTGTTATAACTGAATATGTATTTTACATAAAATGATTAACAAACTATGTTAACATAACGTATCCGGCGTCATTCGTTATCGGGCAGCTGTCAACATTTCGTCAGACATTCTCAAATCTGATCATTCCGCAATGGTAACGAGATTTTAACGTACTGTTTCATTTTGTGTTAATTTTCACGTAACGTTAAAATCTTATACATTAGTTCATTTAATTTGTACTCAAAGAGCTTGTTGGTAGTTATGATTTTCGAGGCTCTGTAAGAATATTTGAATTGCGATTCTCGGGTCAAATTTTCGAAGTTACTTCTGGAATGAGATTTTAAAACCTACAATATTATAGACAATGCGATACAATTTTGAATCATCAGTGACTATCATTAGAGGTAAGTAATTTTAAAAGTAGTTATGGTAATTTATAGAGGATTCTTTACTAATGTACATGCGAAAATCTGTCTGTCTGTTACGCTTTCACAGCTAATTCGGCTCACCAATATTGATGAACTTTGGCACAATTAATGCTTATAAACCTGGGCATACAGGATAAAACTTGCCATTTTTCTTACGGGAACAGGGAAATACATTAGGATACCTAACATTTAAGTTTGCGTACAACTAGGTTTTTTTAAAAATAATGATCATGGTTAATAGTGGTTAATATTTACAATTCAAGCTTCTAACAATGCGGGAAAACATTGCAATTTTCTGGAATATTTGCAAATTTAATATTTAAATGGAATATTTGGAAATTGAAATTGCGCATTTGTTGCTGGGTGTAAGCTATATTCTTTGCAATATATGAGAAGGCTTTTAACAAGTTATAGACTGTACTTTATATATCACATAATATTTAAAGTATAAGTTTGATAATCTATCCAAAGTTCAAGCGATAACACCGTGCGACTTTTTCGAGGAGTTCACAGGTTCAAACCCGGGCAGACGTAAATAAGTTTTCTGTTAATATTTATGTGTCTAATTGATAATTGCAATTTATCACACGCTTTTCGGTGAGGGAAAACATCCTAAGGAAACCTGCATATCTCTAGAGAATTCTAGAGATATGTGTAACCTACCAATCCGCACTGGATCAGCGAGGTAGGTCTTAGCGTAAGGTTTACATAAGTTTTGATAGAAAACTCATTGGTGCTTACCCGGGTTTGAATCCGACACCTTCTCGAAAGAGTCGCACGGTGTCACCTCTGGGCTAGCTTTTTTTACGAAGTATGAAGAAATAATGTACGCTTTCACGCGGTAGCTTGGAAATAAGTGCAGGTAATTTGAGAAATATTGTGGTCTATTAAATTGTACCGGTAATTTTATAATTACTTTGCAAGGATAATAATGATTAATTAATTTCAGAATGTATATTTTTTTTTCAATGTGTTTCTATGTATTCATTTGACATTAGCCGTGTAGTATCCGGCTGAGTAGAATAGACCGCCCTCATTTCTTACCAAGGTGTCGTAAAAAGCGACTAAAGTAAGTAGACCCGCCGTGTGGTATCCGACTGAGTAGAATAGACCACCCTCTTTCTTACAAAGGTATCGTAAAATACGACTACCTAAGGTAAGTTGACAGCATGTTTATAATATGTTGCGCTGACCCCACTTAGAGTGGGATAAGGGCAGGAGGATGATGATGATGATATTCATTTAACATTTAGACGTTACAGACGAATTATGTAACATAAGTTAACATAGACGCGTTATTAACAATGTGCAAATATTTTTAACGGAAATCAAAAAAGATCCAGAAATATTCAAAACTATTAATTTTCACAAAGCTCGTTAACTTATTGTGTAAGATTTTTGGAGTCAGTCTAACATTGTAATACCTAAATAAATAATTCCTACTTAAAAAACTATACATGAATAAAATTGTTTTCATCAAATTTTTGGCGTTTGAAATTAGGTGTACACGTATTATTTATTCCTTGTTATAATTTAAATTTAAAAACAAAATTAAAGACAACAGATCGGTTAATATTATTCAAATAAGGAACGGAAATTTATGGTTCGGTATTCTGATTTAATGTAAAGTAAATATAAAATAATTTTCCTAAATAATTATGATATTAATTATGTAACTTAAATTCCACTGAAACTATAGGCACTCGAAAAAAAGGGATATTTTTATAATTTATAGAATTAGGCGTTACTTTGCGGAGATCCATAATACAAAAGTAATAATAAAATTATTTTGCTATAATCCGCGATGAAGTAAAATAGAAAATATATATAATGCTAAATGTAGAGTGGACAATCGGTTATCATACCTGATACATGCAGGAGTCGTAAAAAACACATGCACAAACCTCCACCACCGCCACCGTGATACACAAGCACTATATACGTTCACTATCACAAACTCAACAATCGTTTCGCCCCGCAACCGAAGCATCGTCAGGAGATAGACTCCACGACCAAAATCGCAAAGCTTTGCGATTTTGGTGCTTTAGTGCTTGTGTATCACGGTGGCGGTGGTGGAGGTTTGTGCATGTGTTTTTCACGACTCCTGCATGTATCAGGTATTATAACCGATTGTCCACTCTACATTTAGCATTATATATATTTTCTATTTTACTTCATCGCGGATTATAGCAAAATAATTTTATTATTACTTTTGTAGGGATATTTTTACTTGGATGCATTTCGAAGGAAAGATAATACAAAAGTAATAATGAAATTATTTTGCTGTAATCCAGAATTATTTAAATATAAAATATATATAATGCTAAACGAAGAGTGGACTGTTTGTATTCTTACTTATCATACCTATTAACTATTGAATGATCATAATATTAGATGTATACTGCAGGCATGCGTAAATGATTATTTTAAGAAAAAAGGACAAAATTATACAATCAATTATTTTATAACTAACAATCTATAAACTGTAAGTACGTTACCACATATTAATAATAATTTAACACAATTATAATAATATTTAGGTAGGTAAATAAATTCCCGGCAGAAGATAGGCCTAAACCCGGCGCCATCCCAACATTCACAAAAGAGTAGAAGTCGATAGATTTAATGAGCAGTAAATTTATTGATTTCTGATATTATTAAATGAAATAGTCGTTTTATTGAAAAATAATTAATTAGACTCCTTTCTAATTTATTACACATTTACAAATTCGGCATCAGCCGCTTTCACGCGGGTCACGAGTTGCACACTTCATATCCGTTCTTTTCGGAATGCACAATGGGAATCCTGTTATCTCTTTTTAACGCAACGTAATTATATATAGCTATCTCGCTTTACCGCATTGCGACGTTGCCAGCTTGATTGAATGACCTTGCCGTCGTACCCCAGGCCCGTCGCAATGTTGGTACAATTATTCGTAAAGAAAGATTTATAATTAAATTTATGGGTACTTTTATACGTCTTAAAGTAAATGGCATATCGGTTGACATTCGTAACTAAGATTTTTTTTTGTTGTTCCTAGTAGTTACCAATTATATAATAATTGAATTACTACAGGGCAATTAACTGAGGTGTTCGAACTGATGAATAGCCATTCCATGGCCCTAGGGTCTCTAGGGTATAGAGATGCAAATTTTGTCCTTTTGCGAGATTCGGATATTTTCACTGCAGCTCCAAGTTGTAATGCCATTTCCTTGATATGGAATGAGGCCAAACATGTATCAACATATGTAAAGTCGGTTAATTGTTATACCTATGTTTTTTCGGGTGTCAAGGAAGCTGGATTTTTTTTTCGCACAAAGAAGCAGCAGCTTCGCAGCTTAGCGATACACCCCGTAAACGCTGCCAGACTTTTTGAATCATTGTAACTTAAGTAACCGTGTGCGTAATTTAGGATAGATACAACTTTTATATTCTTGTTGTAAATAAATTACTAAGAAAGTCAAATCCAAATATAATAATGACATTTTTGAAAAGGATCAAATTTTTAGGAATAACTAAGTAACACGAATAAGGTGTGCGGCACGTCATTATATCATAATAGTCCGGCACGTCATTATATCATAATAGTCCATTTTATTAGTTCATTGACTAAGAGCCCGTGAACCCCAGACCGTCATCATTTTATAAAAGCTGAAAGTTTGTCAGCTCCCAACACAGGTTAGAACGATGGTACATTATGGAATTTAAATCATCGGGTAAAATACCGATCTCATTTGGTCAAATTATAAAGTGTCATTTTTTTGGTATTACCTTCAGAATAATATTAAATACTAGCAATCGCCAGCGGTCCCGCCCGCATGGAAAGATTAAAACCGTAATATAGTATTCTGACAACCATAAAAATGTTTAAAGCAAATGTCTAGCTTTTAAGGTTAACCCATTAACCTTAAAAGCTAGACATTTGCTGTCGCTGACTTTTATCCAGAACTTTTACAGAGGAACAATTTTGTAACACATGATTTTTTTAATAACTATCACCGTTTACTCAGCGCACGCATGGAAAGCTTTAAATTTTGCATCCTGTATCCATATCCTATAAAACATCTTAGCGTGATGTTATATAGCCTATAGCCTTCCTCGATAAATGAAAGAAAGAATTTTTCAAATCGGTCCTGTAGTTCCTGAGATTAGCGCGTTCAAACAATAAAGCAGACAAACTCTTCAGTTTTATATATTAGTAGGTATAGATAAAATGGATTTTTTGGACCTTCAGAATAATACTAAAAATCAGTCAATGCTAGACTCTTAGCATCGTGGGAACCCCCTACCAGTCACCCTTAATGTTCATGAAATTTTAATTCTATTTACGTTATAGCATAAAAGCTGATTTAAAAAAATAACAATTACTTTGATAATAATAAGATGATTTTCCCTCGCTAGCCAGACATTTTTGATAGTTCCAACTCCTAAAAAATGCAATAAAAAAAGGACGAGATGTTGGAATCGAACCTAGGTTTCGAACATTTTTTTGGTCCGCGCGTTACCATTACGCTGTCATAGCTTTTTATTTTACAGCTCAAAATATGAGTTGCTATCTATTCCCATTTTCGTAGTTTTTTTTATCTTTATTTTTAAGGACTTTTATACAATTGTACATGCCAGTCCTATAGTAAGTACCCTTTTACTTAATTCTACACAAGTTTTCATATTATTTAAATTATCTATATCTCAAACTATTTATAGCAAAAATATATACAGAGATCAAAAACAGGGATAAAACTAGATTTGTTTCAAAATTTTTACCTGGCTAGGTCGATTTTTCTCCTCCGAAGCCACCTACATGCTGAATTTCAGGAAAATCGTTGTAGCCGTTTCTGAGATTCAGAAAATATATTTATATATACTATACATACAAGATTAACTCATTTAAATATTAAAGATAACGTGCGTTGGACCCATAACGAATAAACGATATAATGGAAATAAAATAAATATTTCACACCGAAAACGCAGCGTTGGTAGACCCCTTAAGAGATGGACTTACGGCCTCAAGAGGGTCGCGGGAAGCGCTGGATCTAAGCGGCGTGTGGTGTAGAGATCTCATGACCTATGTCCAGCAGTGAACCATGGAGGTTCACTGTTGAAAAATAAGAAGTTTATTCTTCCTTGAAATTTCTCACAGCGTCATTCTCCTGCCCCAAATCACACTAAATGGGGTCAGCACAAGTTTTAAACGTTGGGGTGCCAAAGTGGTCGGCCTCCTCGTGGCGCACCCTGGGCAAGCTTAGTCTTGGCGAACGGACCACTGAGGGGTGGCTAATCCAGTTGTCCCTCTGATTAGCAGAGGGCAATCTGGACGGGCCGGGGACTTCGGGGGGGTTGGGGTGAAGTCCCTAATGAGCGACGGGTCCAGTTGGGCTTACTCTAAGTCTGGCTGGACATGGTTACGGCCACCGTCGGCGAAACCCGGAAGCCCAGCAATGGGAACGGGGACCTTCGGGTTGCGAGGAAGAAAACCTCTATAAAAAATTACCCGGTGGGGGCGGAAACGCCCACCAAGGCGTTGGGGCCCCTACTTGGGGCGCGATCTCTCCCTGTCGACCGTGACATAGCCCTAACTGGGGACCTTCGGGTGTTCCGAACGGGGTACATCGGACACCTGGCTTACAGGTCCCCGAGGCGGTCGGTGCATCTGGTGCTCCCGATGCACCGGTTAGCGGAGGGGGGTTTCTCTTTCGAGGAGCCCCTACCTGGAGGTGTTTATTCTCTGGGATCAGAGCTGTCGGCGGGATGGGGGCAAAATGTACAATGATACCCTGTCCTTGCCATTGGCAGCGTGGTGGAGCACACAGGTCGTTTTAGTCGGTGCGAGTCCGACATAACCGCCGCCTGTCCCCGTCGGGCGGCGGTACCCATAAGGGGTTTTTTCCTGTATAATAAAAAAAAAAAAAAGTTTTAAACGTTGTTACGTGATTTGGCTAGTTTTACGAACGGCCGCCTGCCTGACCTCAACTTAAAATTTGTGGTCATGGCGGCACCTATTTGACGGCAAGACATACACCATTACCACACCAAGAATTAGCTTTGCATGCGAACACGCACCCATCTAATAGCCGCATGGGTCTCGGTAAGAGACCGAAAAGAGAATGCGTGTACATAGCTACTCTTCGATTCTGTCCAAAATAGTAATGACTAAATGTAAGTTGTAAAAAGATTTATATTTTTAAAAGAGCAACCGCCGAGTTTTTTGTTCGCTCTTCTCGGTAGGAACAGCTTTCCGAACCAGCAGTAGAGTTGACCAAAAGCACTTGGTTACAAGTTTACTTGAATAAAGAATATTTTGAATTTCGAATTTTTGAATCTATTTATCTATCTATTTTATGTCACTTAGAAATAACGAGAACAGTGACAGCTACTTGAGGCGAAGAATAATTTATTACTCTAACACGTAAACATTGCATCATGCAAGTTTCAATCCATCCAACATTAACAAACGTATATTCCAATATGTACTCTAAAATAACTTACTTGAGTTTAATATTATTTGAGGGTAATGAAATAATTCGTTATCGTAAGTCGAGGTTTATTTTTGGCTGCGGTAGGCGGTCGCTCGGATGCATGGGGTTTTTTTAATCTTTCACCGTGTTTTTGTTAGCCGACGCTGTTCTGCGTTTAGCCCGTATTTCCGGCTATTGTGCAAGAATCATTTCGATTATGGGGCTCTGAATGGGTTTGTGGGAACATGAGTTTAATTTGATCGATTTTTGATATACCCCCGTTCAGATAGAAGTAATAAACTGTTTTGTTAGATCGATTAATAATCAAATTACCAACAACGTTATTTAGCCGTTAGGAGAAATTTATTGTAAGTGCTATATAATATAATAAATAAGGTAAGGGCACCAGTAATGGAAAATGTACTAGTACTTGACTGTTTTGAAGGAAATTTTAAATAATAATGGTTTTGCTTGTTGTAGCTAATAAACAAACAAATTTGTAATTACCTGTTGCCATCTTATTAACAACTGCCCAAAACCTCAGAACTGTAGCCCATTGTTTAATATTTAAAATTTTGAAAGATATAAAAAAAACTTTAAAAGAAAGAAAAAATTAAATGGATTGGTGGCTCGGTCATAGGTATTTTCATTTCTAGAAGCCGCCCGTTACCCGAATACGCTACGCTGACTTGACAATTTACGGCAAAAATAGTGTTTTTCTATTCAACTAGCGGCCTGCACTTCCTTCGCACGGGTATAAAATATATAGCCCATGTCACTCAGTGAAAAAAAATTATTAATATCGATCCAGTAGTTTTGATTTATTCATTACTGCCCGTGGCCCGCAAGCGTTAAATTACATTAGAGAAAAACAATTCCTAAATACATATACTACATATTTACTTATTTATTTTCACAATTAATTACAGAATGTCTTTATATACAACATTCACAGCTTCCTTGTCATTAAAAAAACTCTTGAAAGAGCGACATATAGCTGTTAAATTCGAAGAAGGTACTAAAAAGCGAAGCGCGGCCTCCTCACGGAATTTTGAATCTGTAATATCACCGAAAATGTTTACTTAAATTACATGCTGTAAACGGCTATATATATCTATATTAAATCAACAATGTATTTAAGGTACTACATTGGATAAGGATTGATGCTGTATTGTATAAAAATTGCTTTGCACATAAGGCATTATTTTTCGTAAAAAGTAAATCACAAAAAAAGCTATTGTGGGTTATCCATAAGAGATAGACATCGCGGACTTTTCTGTAGACCTTTTAAAGGTGTACAAATACTTAGTACATCATTTTGATAAATCTCGTAGGGTTTAGCCTGCGTTTGCAATGTAAGCGGAAAATAATGTAATTATTTACATCACATCAAAAACCTCAAAAATTACAGTATTTTTCTGCTCTTACAAACAAACCTTCCTCGAATCACTTTATCTATTAAAAAAACCGCATCAAAATCTGTTGCGTAGTTTTAAATATTTAAGCATACATAGGAGTATATGTACAAACAAAGAATGTGACTTTGTTTTATACTATGTATCTAGTGATGTTTATTTTAGTATTTTTTGATACCCAAACACGGATAAAACTAATTTATTTTTTAAAAAAACCTAGCTAGATCGATTTTTCTCCCCTAAAACCCCCTACATACTAAATTTCAGGAAAGTCGTTGGAGTCGTTTCCGAGATTCCGAAAAACAATATGTATATATATACAAATTTAACTCATTTAAATATCAAAGATATTAAAGATGTTATAGTAGGCATTGAAATAAGGATTACGTTTTAATGTGTGTAAGGGCCTGTTTCACAAGTTAACAATTAACTGTCAGTTAACTTATTCGAAACATATCTGACAGAAATCTCGGAATTTTGCGTTTCTCATTTTTCTGATAGGCTTATTCAGCACTTAAAGTCCATAATAAATTAACAGGCAGGTCATATATCTGTTATTTTATTAATCTGTTGTATAGCAAACATCTATTTTAAAATGGCCGTGATTTTTTTTAAATTACACTTTTTAGAGACATTTATTTGTTACTTAGTTTATTTGTCGGTTAATTATCCGACACTTTATTAGTAATTTGTGAAACAGGCCCTAACTCAGTTTAGACTAATTTTCAATTCAGTCATTTTAATACTAAGCGTGCGATATATTTCGCTATTAATCACTACGCTTCGCCGGTAACTTAATAACCAAAGTATCGGGCACTATATCACTGTGTTACTTGCTCGGGTCACCGGTTATTTATAATTAGATTTTCAATATCGGTCACGGAGACATCGATTTATTGGCAGGATGCACTCGGGCATAATTATAATACAATTTTCAGCCTTTACCGTTTTCAGCGATGCACTGGTGTTATGGAAAATACCGTCAGGAAAGTTTTCTTCACTAAAATTATAAAGAGGAAAAATTTGCATGTATTTTTGTAATGTTTTCACACAAAAACTATCGATATTAAAAATTCTTTCACCATTGGAAAGCTGTATCTTTGCTGAGAAACATAGGCTATATTACAATAAAAAAATAATCCGTAATAAAAATGTAATAAGATGTAAAAAATTATTCATAAACATCTGTCACCGCATGCGCTGCGGAAATTATTAATGATATATTTAGGTAACAAAACAAATCTATAGTCCGACTTAGTAGACTTTCCACTGTCATGAGACCGGTATGTACGAGGGTGAACCACGGGATATTACTGGTGATTAATATTTTTTTTCATTAATATTGATTAATATTTTACTTAATTTTTTAGAAGTATGCGTTACTTTGCGGAGATCCATAATACAAAAGTAATAATAAAATTATCTTCCTATAATCCGCGATGAAGTAAAATAGAAAATATAGGTACAATGCTAAATGTGAAGTGGACAATCCGTTTTCATACCTGATACATGCAGGATTCGTGAAAACACATGCACAAACCTTCTCTACCGCCACCACAATACACAAGCACTATACACATTCTCTATCACAAACTCAACAGACGTTCAGATAAATGTTTCTAGTTCAAACTTATTACACGTGTTCGCAGGCAAAATAAAATAAATGGTGGGGATTTTTTTCGAATTCACTATATGCTGTTAGTCCTAACGGCTTTTACAGTGTCACCACGGCGGGCGAGCGCAGAAGCATCGTCGAAGTTACGAAATGCGGCGAGTAGAGCGCACACGTCAGAAAACTAGGACCTCAGGACGCGTGTATTATATGTGTGTATGTTTGCGATCGTATTTGATCGTCAGGGTCATACAGGACGCTTTTTGGATGTCTATATTTTCGGTGAGTCGACACTGTTATAAGTGGGTTCTGGTGAACCTCGGCGTTCTCAAAGTGAGACTTTGAAAAGCGTTTAAAGAGATGAGCAATGGTCGGGAGATCGAGGTCTCTATGGAGGTCAACATTCTGCATGAACCACGGACAACCACTAGCTGTCCGCATGAATCGATTCTGCAGTCTTTGGAGCGTAAACAATCTGACTTGTCAATCGTGCATGGTGGGGTTGAACCGATTAGTTTAGAACTAAGCTTGTTTGGATATTGCTTCGCTTTGCGATTGTGTCGTAGAGCCTATCTCCTGAAGATGCTTCGGTTTGCTTGGCGAAACGATTGTTGAGTTTGTTCTTAGCATTATATATATTATACAACAAGTATAGGATTAGTAATGTTTTTAGGTTTTAGGAAGAAGATTTTGCTTTTTTCATTAGATTTTATTAGCAAAAAGGTTAAATTCGTGTCGTGGCGTAAGCCCTAAGTTGGGAAATGTTGATATAATGCTAATAATCATAGGCTTGTAAATCAGTAAAGGCATTTTTTATGCTCATTTCAAGGACGTCTATTGTCAGATATAGATAATCTTAGGTGATTAAATGTTAAAAATCAGTCCCATATAATAATTCTATTAATCATATATTATCTATTATTCATTCTGCCTTCATAGAGTTAATATACTTGAGTAAGGGAGAACAAGGGGGAGTTTTAGGCAGGCCTGTAAGAGAGAGAGAGAGTCGCAATAAATTATAAGAGAGGGAATATGAAACACCTACATACTTATCTTTGTCTAATCTCACATAAAAAAGAGAGACAGATAATAAATAGGTTCAGGTAAGCCTTCTATCTCCGTTTTTGGAGAAAATTGGAGCTAAAACCTACCACGCTGCAACGAGGTGGATTGGTAGTTAACACGTATCGCTAGAATTCCCTAGAGATATGCAGGTCTCCTCGCGATATTTTCTTTCACCAAAAAAACGTGTGAATGTTGCAATTGTCAATTAGACACATAAGTTTTAATATGTTGGCGCAGTTGGTAGTGACCCTGCTTTCAGCTCCGCGGGTCGTGGGTTCGGTTCCCGTCGAGGGCCAACATTCACTAACAAAAATTTGTTGGTTTTTCGGGTCGGGATATGTATTTAAGTAGGTATTTAAAAAAATTATATCGATAACCATATATTTATCAGTTGTCTGTCAACCATTACACAAGTATTAAGTTACTTTGGGTACGGACGACCGTGTGTATAAGTGTCCCATATATTTATTTATTATTACCTATTATTACAATATAAGAAGTCATTAGTGCCTTTCCGGTATTTGAACCCATGATCGTCTCTAGAGAGTCACACGGTCTGAACGCTGGGCTATCACAGGTCTCATTTGCATTCTCTTAATTGTCAATGGACATATTTTAGGCCGACTCCCCTACTTTAGTATAATTCTATGAATATAAAGTGAGTAATAAACTTAACAGTACTGAAATGTGAGACAGCTAACGCCATCTGTTTGAATGTATGTAAACTAATACGCACTCCGTTGTTGCTACGCTAGCTGCAGTAGCGTCACACGGCAACGGAAGGGTACATAGTGAGCGAGCGAGACGGAAAAACAACAAACTGTTTTCATCGATTCGCCGCTCAGCGCATGACAACTGCGTGGCGTTACTATGAAAACATTTTCAGTCTTACTTCCATAAAGTTAAACTAGAGTAGGGGTCAACGTGCCCATCGACAATAAAGACATACATAATTAGACTTATTATCTGTCTGTCTTTTTTATGTATGATTACACAAAAAAGGAAGGTGAGATTCATCTTCCTCTCTTATTATTTGTTTTAATTTACAGGTCTGACTATGGCTCCCTACACGGACTCTTGAGTTCAAAGAAATTGCAGACACTACCGAAATGTTATTCTAGTAACAAAAAATGCAATTAAAAATGTCGTAATTTTTTAAATCTTATAAACAACCTATACTTATAGAACAATCATTTAAATAAAAATTAATGGAATGTATGTTTATCATTATATCGTATTTTTGAATTAGCTATACACCTAAATTAAACGATAATAAATGCGCAACGCAAATCCAATCAAAAATAAATTCAACGATTTAGATAAGCAATGTTTTTACAAAATATTGTATAAACTTGTAGAACACATACAAAAAGGTCTTTTATATTGTGATAGAAACAACAACTCATACACAAATATAAATAATACTCACTCTTTCACAAACATAGAATATCATATCACTATTTCAGCTAACATTTACTCACCCTTTCATGTAAATTATTCAGTAATTCAAAGAAATTTCAGCAATATTGCAATGCATTACGGTTGTATTTCCTATAATTATTAAGTATAAAACGAGGTGTGTGAAATTACGTTATATCTTTGCGAGTATTAAATAAACACACACATAAATGATTCAATGCTAGAAGTACTACTATAGTGTCAATTCACAGAAATCTCGATGAAGCATTGAAGCTATCGAGTACTTCATAGGAAGATAGGAAAATATTCTAGTGAGTTTTGGTACCATAGTTACTCTTCCTAAATGACTATTCCGATCGATTTTTCCGAACTAAGAATATACAAGACAGTAATTTTATAAGTATTATCCGAAGATAAATCTATGATTTTAATATTCTTTGTTACTATATAATATTACGTTACAACCATATTGCAGAATATATAAATTGAAATTTTTTACACTATGATACAGGTGAATAAAAGGGAATTAAAAAGATTGCCTTAAATGAGTAGTGAAATTGAAAACTGTTTGGATGTAACTAATACACTATTTAACGAAAATTATACTTTAATAAAACAACATATTTTAAAGAATAACATTTTAACTGCACAACATTTAAAACGATCGAAAGATAATATATTTGTATTCAATGACTTATGTTACAAGAAAGTTCTTTATTTTAAAAAGTAGTTTCAATTACCTATACAAGTATTATATGATGTATAATATGAAATAACTAGATAGATCTTAACTGTACTTAACATAACATAAGGATTTTGAGATATAGGTAGTACAGTGTAGTATGGTTAAATGATGTTTGTTTCCCAATTATATAAATGTTTACGACGATGTAACTTTTTAGTATCATACTTATGTGTAATTTTATCTTTTATTGGAAAGACAAGAAATGAGTCTTATAAACACATATAGATGATGCGGCATTAAAATTTAATTTCGTCGAAATTTTAGTTAAGGTCGAAGATTGATAATTTGAAATTAATCTCGGGATAAATCGTGGAAATCCTAACCCTTGTGTATCAAACCTCACCCACACATAAGTCGATACTTCAACCCCCACATATATAAATGTTGAATGCGGATAAATAGCATTACGTAGCGACGAATCGACGCAACGCACACAGATACGAATTTCACGCAACTCTGAACCTTAAGGATTGGGCACCCTCTCTGATATGGCCTACATTCATAGTTCCGCGTGATAACCTCAAAATTTTGAGTTTCTGAGAGGAAAAGACTATGTTGCCGTGTGATACCAGTTTGTATAACATTTTTAGAGTGTTTTCTTACATTTATTAATTAATATATTGTTCTCTTTATTGTGAATGCGTGAGAAAGTTTTTTGTGAATATTCCGTCGATTTTCAGTTGTGTTCTTCGTGTCACCCGGTCAAATAGCGTAAGAATGTGGCGTGTTCGGCTCGTATTATTGCACGGTTATTTATGATACCGTACCGTGAAAATACCGTGACATAAATGACTTATTGTGCGGCCAAATAGCAATGAGCGTAAGTAACATTTTAAATACCGTATTCTATTCGATTTTTAAAAATATTTTTAGAGAAAAATAATAATAATCCATGAATAATCCTATTGTAATTTATTTATTAATTACCATTATTTAAGTAATTATTTTAATTGTAATTGTATTTATGTGTAATTATTTTTTTATTATTTTCTGTTAAGGATGACGAATAACATTAAGCGAAATTAAATGCATGCAACACTGGCCGCTAAAATCAATGTAAACTTTTTTTTTTTATTAGAACAAAGAACTTATCAAAATTCAAAAATTATTTAATCAATGTTTTGAGCGATATAGACGAATGAAATATAGGATTTTTTTTGATAATAACTAAGATAAAATGGAACTGTTATTTGTGATTTTTATTTTTTTATACTTATTTCGGAAAATAACTGTTTTGCTAATGACTGAATGCATGGTTTATTTACTTCGACTTAGTATTTGTTTAAATTTTTTTAACACGTTTAATATTAAATTAAGGTAGATTTTAAAATCATTTAATGATAACAAATAATCACTGCTGGATGTGTTTGCATCGAAAAATAAAATATGCTTATTTTACGAATATGAGATTTTATTCGAATTTGATATTAAACATTTTTCATTTCTCGAATTACGTAATTAAAGTCTAACCGAAACTTCAAATTTCCAAATGAAAATATGGTTTCAACGAATTGATGAATTTTTAATGCCTATTTGCTATTTAATCAATAAAAACTGATATGAATTTACTATGTTTGAAATATGCCAATATACAAACCGAAATAAAATGAAAATACGTTTTCAGTCCCAAAAATTGAGTATATATATGTACTTAATAGATTAAATGTAATTATATAATTTATTATATCTTTAATGCCCATTTGACTCCGTTACAAAAAGAACGTTTACTGTTTACCTATATACTGATATTTTAGAGTCTTATCAACTTAATTAAACTTCATCATCCTCCTGCCCTTATCCCACCCTAAGTGGAGTTGGTTAGGTATTTTACGACCGGCCGCCTGCCTGACGTCAACTTACCTTAGTCGCCTTTTACGACACCTCGGTAAGAAATGAGTTGAAGTAAATGAGTGATAGTATGAGTAGAATAAGTAGTAATTTTAACAGGGACGTTCAAATAAATCAAAATATCTCAAGATATTTATTTAGATAAGGCCTAAGTGTCTTAGTAATCATCATTCTCCTGCCCTTATCCCACTATAATTGGGGTCGGCACAACATGTTATAAACATGTTGTCGCACGATTTCGCTTCGAATTTTACGACCGGCCGCCTGCCTAACATCAACTTACCCTTGTCGTATTATACGACACGTCGGTAAGAAAGAGGTTGGTCTATTCTACTCAGCCGGATACCTCATGTCTATAAGTGTCTAAGTAATAAAACTGAGAAAGTAGTTTTTCCGTGATTTTTAGGCAAACCCGTCAAGCCTTCTCATTAGAATTCTCATTCATGCAAAAAGTATCAGTTAAGTTATTTAACGTTCCGCAGCACTTACAATATTATCTATTTAATTATACTTACGTTTGAAACGGTTATGATTATCTTATCATGGTTATCGTTTTTAGTGGTATGGTATGACTTTATAATATAGCCGCTAATGCAATAATGGGAAATTGCAAAATCATCATTATTGATCCATATATAAACTACCTATATTTATTCGAATCCCATCCTACTTCCTTCCTACTAATATCCTCCTACTAAGTTTGTGAGTATGTATATATGTTTGTTACTAAATTTGACACAATTATTCCTTATACACCGGGGTAACATATAGGCTACAGAAATCCTGTTAATTATTTGATTGCGCACACCTCCACGGCATGGCACCGCCTCAGAAGAACAAACTCTGCCCAGAGAGCTCCTCACTCACAATGTGTACCGTTATACACATTGCCCCCATCCCCGCCGGCAGCAAATCTGAATCCCAGGGTGTGCCATCTTTGGGTCGGGGTCTCTCCAAAACGTGGTCCCTACCTACGCTAGACGATACATCGGGAGCACCAGATGCATCTACCGCCTCGGGGACCTATTCTGGTCCGATAACCCCCGTTTGGAACGCCAAAACGTTTAAGGCAACAAACGATGGATTTGAGCGAATCGCCTGCACCTGGCTCGCCTGCGGCGGATCCAATGTAAGGACTCAACTTCCCGAATCCGCCCCGCTGCCTCCTTCCACGAGATAACGTCTTCGCAGAAGGAGGCTATTGTTGCCCTCGACCTCTCCCTGTCCACTATGGCACGAACCACGGCGGGCAAGGAGAGGTCGTGCCCCACCTCTGCGACCTCCGCCCGTACAGGAAAAAGCTTTAACAAAAATAAAAACGATACCATTTTGAATCAACAGGCCGTTACAGTTATCCGTGCACTTGTCAAGCGATCAGGGGTGGTCAATCAATAAAATTGAAGGCTCAATTAGGCGCGTCACCAGTCCACCCCTCGGCTGACGCAACAGTTTAATGCCGACATTGACCTATATTTAAATGGATCTGATGCGACCTTTGTCCGTTATCTGCCTTGATGCAAACCTTTTCTTTAATATACCAGCTTTTTTTAAAAAAACGCCACTGTATTAAAGCCGGCTGAGAAGACCACACTCATTCTCACCGAGATGTCGTAAAAAAATGCCATAACATGTGTACAAAAAAAAAGAAGCCCACTAGATTAATTAAATTAAATAGCTATTTAAATATAGAATTGAAGATACTAACAACTATATAGAATTTTGTGACGTATTTTTGAATACCAACATTTTCATAAAACCATGGATTTCAATTTTATTGTTATTGGAACAAATATAAATACATAAAACTCTTTATACAATAAAACAATTTATCACTACATTAATTACTAGAAAAATTTGGATATCTTGGGTAAAAAGTGATTAATTCAAATTCAAATTATCCTTAAGTTATCCTATGTAGACTATTGTTAAATACCGTACTTGCTAACACAAATAAATTTAACTAAAACTATTACTATAAATTCCAAAAGCAGGTTGAAATAAAGTTATTGAACTTTAATCAATGCCTAGTTTAGAATAACATCTGGACATAATACTTCTAAGACTGTATTAGTAGTTAATTTTATCACGTATTTAACACTTATGGTTAACACTAGTTAAATATTCAAACACAATTACATATACGAGGTGTGTTTAAAAAAGTATCGCGAATTTTGAATTTTCGCGAGTTACATATATTCCAATTTCGATTTTTTTGTGGCGTTATGTTGGTACATGTGTCTCTCACTTATGCTGACAAGTTGGGCCATTTTGAATGTTCGGTTAATTGTTGACAGCTGCTTTGCTTGCACGTGTTTTGGTTATTTTTAATTATTCAAAAAATGGAACAAGGAACCTGTATCGATTATTGTGTGAAAAACGAAATTAAGTGCGCGGATGCCTTCCGAGTGTAGACTGTGGCATACGGAGAACCTACTTTGGACAAAAGCAACGTTTATCGGTGGTACAAAATGTTTTTAAAAGGCCGAGAAGATGTGAATGACGAAGAGCGTGCCGGACGCCCGAGCACTTCAACAACAGACGAAAAAATTGATAAATTGAAGAAAATGGTATTGGCCAATCTTCGAATCATCGATAGAGAAATTGCCGAGGACCTAGGCATATTGATTGGCTCGTGCCATTCGATTTTAATCGATAATTTGTGGAAAAACAAAAATTGGCTTTTGCACCTCGATAACGCCCCTGTTCACACATCGCTGCTTGTACGCGACTTCTTGGCCAAAAAAACAGACCAATGATACCGCAGCCACTGGATTCCCCAGATCTGGCCCCCCTGTGACTTTTTCTTGTTCGCAAAACTGAAGAGGCCCATGAAAGGACGACACTACGCCACGATTGACGAGATAAAGACGGCATCGAAGGAGGAGCTGAACAAGATACAAAAAAATGATTTTTTGAAGTGCTTCGACGATTTGTAAAAACGTTGTCACAAGTGTATAATATCCCAGAGGGATTACTTTGAAGGGGACAAGATAGATATTTACGAATAAATAAATAATTTTTGAAAATACACAAAATTCGCGATACTTTTTGAACACACCTCGTATATCTTCCTGTCCTTATTCCTGTTTTCGCCATTGACTTCACTTTGTATTTTATAGCAACACAGCCATGAAACAAGAGAATCGCGCCCTTTTTGATTAAAATGGTACCAACACTGTGATGTGTTGTTTCCGGTTGAGTCTTCCTATTGATAAAACGTTTCAGTGACATTCAGTCTTCGTTCGTCATTCAAGAGAAGTGCATCTCGGAACGGGAATTGTGGTATTCCTATTATATCGTGTTTTTGTATATGGTGTCCGTTAACATTCCACTATAAGTGGGGTCAGCACAACATGTTTTTCTCTCACAAAACTACATATAAGGTTTAAAAAAATAATCCTTATATTATTGGAATAAAAATAAACGCAAAATTACAAATAAAAAATTACAAATATATTGTATAATTTTATTTTAATGTACAATTTAATCATATTCTAAAAATTTACACTATACAATTTAAAAATATAAAAATCCTTAGTCTTTGACTTTATAATTTTTTTTGGCCGATATTAATTTTGAAACTTGTTGTCTTTGGCACATGCCTTATTGTTAACGATAT
Organism: Morpho achilles; assembly: GCA_947086495.1. NCBI lineage: Eukaryota > Metazoa > Arthropoda > Insecta > Lepidoptera > Nymphalidae > Morpho > Morpho achilles. The sequence goes on from CAMTZB010000019.1 coordinate 13,812,933, forward strand.
TCTTGTTTGACGAGGTAAGTTGATTCGCCGTGTGGTAATCGGTAGAGTAGAACAGATCACCCTCATTTCTTACCGAGGTGTCGTAAAAGCGGGGATCGAACCCGCGACACGCGGAGCTGAAAGCAGTCACTGCTAACTGCGTTAACGAGCCAGTCAATATATGTAATTTACCATACGCTGTTCAGGACAGGAAAACATCGTGAGGATACCTACATATTCTTGAGAATTCCTGTGATATGCACACATATGTACACCTGCTAATCAGCATTGCAGCGGAGTGGCGGGTATAATCTCCAACCCTCCCTTCGACCCTAGTTGCAACGTTCTACCCGATGTACCTACGGGGTAGTCAGTTCGAATAAACAAATAATATACAATGTAAAATATTAATTTCTATTGTGAATGAAACTGTAACGAAATTACATTTTTAGGTAAAACTTTTCGTTCCCCTATGTAATGTGCTCAAATTTGAAAAATAAACTTTTCACAATAATTATATTCTGATAGTAGGTACCTATCCGTACGCACTTTAAAATATCTACATAGCAGCCGTAATATATGTCAATAATATTAATGACAACATATAAGTGAAGCTATATAATCTTTGTAACTTGTTCATATAGATAAAAATTGGTTGCTATATTTTTTTAAATACCGACATACGAAAAAGAACATGCTACAAAACCTTCATTCATAAAAAAAAACATACTAAATGATTAAAAGTAAAATGTGATTAAAATGTGTGTTTAACATGAACTACTACTTATTCTAAAATTTTCTTTCTACGTAAAGTTCGAACCTTGACTGTAATTGTATCTCGTAGTTCTACGAATGTGCGACAGATGGCGCATGTAGATGATAAAAATAAACATAAGAGTAGTATAGTACTTACTAGTACTATATTTTAATATACCTGTTCAATAAGTTAATATAAAAAATAATCGATGCATAAGAATCTTTAATATTTAAATCATTTACCTAATCTTGTATGTATATATAAATAAATTTTCTGAATCTTGGAAACGGCTCCAAAGATTTTCCTGAAACTCAGCATGTACGGGGTTTTGAGGGTAAAAAATCGATACAGCTAGGTTTATTTAATAAAAATTGTTTTATCCTTGTTTTTGGGCATTAAAAATATGATATAATATAGAATTGAAAGCAAAGGGTTTTTTTAGTTGTTAAACGTTATGTTGCGATAGCCGATGGGTAACGGGCGGACTGAAAATCTTCTTTCTTTATTTTTTTAATATCTTTAAAAATATTACCGAGCAAGGCTCGGCCAACCTCGTACTTAATCATAATGAAGCTTTATATTTATTGACACACATTTACGTATTTTATTTAGCAAAAAATAACCAATGTGTTCATTGGTATTAAAACTATTAGTCAAATAATTATTACTTTCATTTGATTAAAATAAATATAACAGCTACTTTTATATAATAGATTTATTTTAAGTCCCTCCAAGCAAATATCAGAAATAAAAGAGGCACGCAGGCAACACTAAAGTAATTTTATTTTATACAAAATCGAATAATTTTAAACAAATTGAATAATTTTAAACAAATAGATTTAAATTAATTGGAATATCGAATTAATTATGTTTTACAAAAAAGAATAATTAAAATATAATTGCTTTGCATCGTTCTTTAAATTGCTTAAATGGACTATATATAGTAATTTTTTAAATCGTTTTTTAATATGACATTGTCTTATAATCTATTAAATAAATTATTTTTAACAAAACCGTTTCATTTTTATTTCGTATCAATCCCTGTTATTCCAATTATATTTTTGAAATTTAAAACGGTTTATTAATTACTTCATGAAGTAAATAATTCAAAGTAACCGTAATTTATTATAAAAATACTACAATTCATATATACAACAAAAAAAATTGAATAATATTGCTTCTTTTTTGCTTATATTTTACTTCGTTTAGATTTGTTTATTATTGTTACCTTTATAATATGTAATCTCAATTGAAAACAACTCAATAGGAATTCCGGACGGTGAAATAAACGCGTGCGAGATCGAATTTACCCCTTTGCTAAGCTAACACCGAGCCGAACTTTTAGAATATCTTAACACTAATTGCTTCTCTTATTACTGAGTAGAAATCTTATTTCTTTCTGTTTTTCTATCGCAATTCATTCTTCGAATAAAACGCCGACAAACATTTTAGTCTTATAGTTCACTAGTGGTGCCTGCTACTTCGCTCGCGTAGAAATCAGTGTGTAACAAAGTTTTTCCCGCTTAAATAATATTTTCAGTTGAAATTTTTAACACAAAAGTGGTTACTGTGAGTTAACCGTAAGAGGTAGAGACATACTGATGTATACTTTTTATAGTGTTTTTGTAGCTTTACAATTCTCTAATACATAACTTTAATAGCGCAAACGGCTAAAGCTCTAGTGAAAACCGTACAAAAATCCGTACAGTACATTTTGAGAAAATCGATCACATACAGACAATTTTTGGGGGCTTTGTTTTATGCCCGGTTCACATTATTCCAGTCGACTATTCCATTCCAGCGCTGGAATGCTACTGGAATAATGTGAACCGGGCATCAATCCAGTCAATGTGATCAATCCAGTCCAGTCGACTGGATTGGCGTTCTATTATTCATTCCAGCTCGCCCATTCCAGTATCACTGGAATAGTGTGAACGGCCAATCCAGTTGAATCCAGTGCTTGGCCACCACGCTAAACAGTAAACACGTATTGTTTTATTTGTGGAATTCTATTGGTAGAGATGCGACAGCTTTTAATGGCTGGAATAATGATAACGATATAATCCAGTCCAGCACTGGACTGAATTGACTCGCTGGATTATTGGACTGGAATAATGTGAACTGGGCATTATAATAAGTATAGATGTAAAAACTTAGACACTTATTTATAAATATTCGGACAAATCAAAACAGTACCGATTCATGTGATAAGTGTAGAGAAATGAAGAACACATAAATAAATATTCGATACACGTAAACGCCTACAATGAAAACAGCACAGATCCAATAAAGTATAAATAAGACCTTTTTTAATATTATTAAAACTATCACAGACAGGATCTTAAAAAAGCTTTTATCGGCGGCGTTAATGCATTTGATACGGGAAAGGTAAAAGCTTTTTAAACGATAAAAAGAAGAGCTGAAAGCCACCCCTTAGGCCGCATGCAAACTGTGAACCGTGCCCTTATGGAGCCGCTAAACCCTAATGTATTATAAAGCGAGCAATTTTATAGTTAACATATTAAAAATAGTACTTGGTTGGCCGAACCTTGGTCGGTTATTTTTTACAGAATAAAAAATAGAAACTTCAAAAAAAGGAAAAAAATATTGGGTAGGTGGGGCTCGATCCTAAGTATTTTCATTTCTCGAGACAGCCCGTTCCCTGAATAAGCTACGCTGACTTGACAATTTATGGCAAAAAAAATGTTTTATATTAAATTTAAATGTCATTCATTTTTTATGCCCAAAAACAGGGATAAAACGATTTTTTTTTTTAAATAAAACCTAGCTAGATAGATCGCCCCCAAAACCCCCAACATTTAAGGAAAATCGTTGGAGCCATTTCCGAGATTCCGAATATATTATATACTTATATATATACTTTACTAGATTTTTTAAGTGTAAATTTCTTCTTCTCTCACACGGCAGTTGAACTTACCAGTCGCCTATTACGACTCCTCGATTATAAATAAGGGTCGTCTATTCTTCAAAGCCGGATACCACACGGCGGAAAAGAACTATGCTAGATTTTCTATTAAACATTATATTATATTTCCATTATAACGATATAACGCAATTTCTTATGGAATGTTCTTTAGATGGCGCTAAAGCTTTTGCCGGATATCCATCTGAATATTTTTTTGTAGATAATATAATTTCATTTTATTAAATCAAACGCCGGAACGGAATATTCGAGAATTGCTCCATATACGAGTATATCCTTATAAAATATTATTAACGCTTTCCTGAAATCCAATCCGGATTGCGATGTGTGGTCGGATGAATGGAAATGGTATCGCTATTGGAATATTGTTTACTATTTATGAAATAAAAAAAGTTATGGTAGAATTGCTTATATCTACGTAGTTAAGAAAATCTGTGTAATGTGCTAGGTGTAGAAAGCAAAAACCGTTCCGTACCATACAAGCAGGATTAGTTACCTACCGCACGTATCGCAAAACGCCGCGATACGTGTATATATAACTCGCTTAGGCCCTGTGCAAGACAGTAATGACTAAATGTAACTAGTAATAAGAATTATATTTTTAAAAAAGAAACCGCCGAGTTTCTCTCTGGCTCATCTCGGTAAGAACAGCTTTCAGAACCAGCAGTAGACGATGATTCAAAAGCACTTGTTTACAACTTTATTTAAATAAAGAATATTTTGAATTTGAATAATTACACACATTCAATACTACAATGTCAACGATCGTTTCGCTCCGAAACTGAAGCATCAGTAGGCAGGCTCCACGACAAAATTGCAAAGTGTTTTGGCTTGGGTTTTATTGCTTGTTAAGTGTTTTGTTGATAGTGGTGTCTTCTGATACGTGATTTCTAATCCTGGATATATAAGGTATGAGAATAGTTTGTGTTTCCTGAATGTGCTTTCTGTTGATAACGATTATACTTATTTCTCACTTACGTCAACAAACATTAGTCAATTTCCAATTCTGAGTTATACTAAACCAGTGGAATATGTACCCTTTGGTGAAGGTCTTTAATTAACCACATCCCCTACGGCTAAAGCTAATTAAACCGATTACATCCTTATTATGCTAGATCCCTACAGGCGATGCAAGCCTGACAGCCTTTTGTTTCTTTATTCGCATTTTCTAAAACGGACCTTTAATATTACCTTGTATTCTACAATAGTATTGTTACTAATTAATTATTTAAATATTTAAATGAGTTAATCTTGTAAGAGTATATATATATTTTCGGAATCTCGGAAACGGCTTCAACGATTTTCCTGAAAATCTATACTAGCTGAAGAGTTTGTTTGTTTCTTTGTTTGATTGTTTGATTATTTGAACCTGCTAATCTCAGGAACTACTGGACCGATTTGAATATTACGATACGAGACTAGCGCATTCAAACAATCAATCAAACAATCTCTTCAGCTTTATAAATTAATAAAGCTATAGATTTATTATGTTTTGTATAGGAAAAGAAAGAATATAAAAATAACTATATCTCTATTATACACAATCCGACCGACAGCCCTTCCTGTCTCGCGCTTGGATGAACGTTGACCCTCTCATTGTATTTAACCACTAACCCAATTCGTAAGGTATAGATATAAGCCAAACATAACACAACATTGTATACAAAACTAGCGGCCCGCTCCGACTTGGCACGGGTATAAAATATATAGCCTATGTCACTCAGTGAAAAAAATGATTAAACGATCCAGTAATTTTCATTTATTCATTACCGGCCCGCACGTCTTAAATTTGGAGTAAAACAAAACCGCTATGCCCCTGCATTTTAAATCTGTTATATCTTCGAAAATGTTGATTTAAGTTTCATGCTGTAAACGGCCATATTGATCTATATTACATTAACAATGTATTTAAGGTACTTAACTGAATAAGGATAAATGCTGTATTCTTTAAAATTGCTTCGAGAATAAGGAATTATTTTTCGTAAAAAGTAAATTACAAAAAAATGCTATTGTGGGTTATCCATAAGAGATAGACATATACCATCTCGGACTTTTCTGTAGACCTTTTCAATGTGTACAAATACTTAGTACATTATTTTGATAAATCTCGTGGGGTTCAGCCTGCGTTTGCAATATCAGCGGGAAAAAGTGTAAGTATTTACGACATCACATTAGAAATCCCAGAAAATTACAATATTTCTCTACTCTATATTGAATGTTATTATACATATAAACCTTCCTCTTCAATCACTGTATATATTAAACAAACCGCATCAAAATATATTGTGTTAAAGATTTAAGCATACATAGGGATATAGGGACATAGGGACAGACAGAGCAAGCGACTTTGTTATATACTATGTAATGATTAATTTCATTGGAATCTAATTATTTGTTATTATTTTTTATGTTTTTTTAAGGATAGGAAGGGTAAGTGCTGAAATATCGGCGAGAGTGGTCTTCAAATTTCAATACTTCTTACAATCAGCTTTCTCGACTAATTTAGTATATTAACGTGACTTTAAAACTTACATGCCTAATTGACATTCACAAATGATTAATGGCGAAGGTAAATAAAGTGTGAAGGTATTTGTCAATTTCTAGAGAATTAATGAAATATGCCAAACTACATTGGATAGGCGAGGTGGGTCTAGTCCTTATCTTACGAAGAGAGGTCATTACAGTAAGATAGGGAAGTATTTTTAACGAAATATACATTTTTACAGGCGATTTCTAACCATCCTCCTACCCTTATCCCACTCTAAGTAGGGTCGGCACATTATGTTATAAACATGTTGATACATTATTTAGCTATGTATTTTACGACCGGCCGCCTGATATCAGCTTACCTCAGTCATATTTAACTACACCTCGGTAAGAAGGAAGGTGGTCTATTCCACTCAAACGGATACCACACGGAGGGTCAACTTACCTTAGCCGTATTTAACGACACCTAGGTAAGAACGAGGATCGTCTACTCTACTCAACCGGATACCATACGGTCGGTTAACTTAGGCGCCTTTGCGACCACTCTGTAAGAAATGAAGGTGGTCTATTCTACTCAGCCGGATACCACACGGCATTGATTTCTTGTACGGTTTATTGTTCTGCGATAATCAGAAAATTCGTTATGAAACAAACAATTAATTTTCTTCATTTATGAACGATTACAACAGATTACAAGAGATAAGATTATGTAACGTATACTAAAGAAAATAAGACTGGACCATTCAGGCCTATCTAACCAATTTCTCTAATGGAAATAAAATACATATAAGAGTCTTATATATCCATATGTCCATATGGGAACTAAAGAAAATACCTATTCCGCTAATAGAAAAGGATATTATTGCTGTTTGATATATCTTAGTTTAATGAAAATTATTTTAATGTAATAGAAACGGGTAATCATTAAATTAGATACTTTATGTTTCCTTTAAGGCGATCTAATGATTAGATATATTTATAGATAGAGATCCGACTAACGACATTCGACCGGCCACCTGCCTAATGTCAGCTTACCTTAGTCGTATTTTAAGACACCTCTGTTAGATAGAGGATGGTCCATACTACTCAATTGGATACCACTCCATGGGTCAACTTACCTTAGTCGCCTTTTACGACACCTTTGTAAGAAAGAGGCTGTATTTTACACAGCCGGATACCACACGGCGGATGGTTCTAGCACAGTTCATAGAATATTTTTAGACATGCTCTTAATTAAATTTTTTATTTGTAGTTTTGTTCTAGAACTGCGAATACTTTGATTTTTTTTTTTAGGAATAAAAAATTAAAAGTTACAAATACGTACCTAAACGTAATTGAGACTCAAATCAAGAGAGATATCAAATTTATTCCTAATTCGTGTCATCCGCAAAAATGTGAAAAATTCTTCCCGTTCCTATAAAAAAATTGATCTCTTTGCTAAGTAGGTACTGGTAAAATAAAACCAGTTTCTAGTGCTGGATTCGTAATTAATAACACCCCTATGCCGCTGAATGATCTACTCATTTCACCATGTTATATAGCAGGTTTAGAAATCATAACAAAGTTGTACTTACTGCTAAGAATACAGAATACAACAAAAAATCCTAAAAAACAAAGAATACAAAAAAGTAATTTTATAGAATCCATTGTTAATTATTTTTAAGCTCTTTTAGAAAATAAAAATGCTCAGCGTTGGATTAATTTAATAGAAAAAATGTATTATTAGCCTTCTTATTTTGGAAGCGTAAAATGGTTTTCTTAATTAGTATTAAATAAATTTGTGTTTCGAAACTTTCAAAGGAATAAGAGTTACGTAAATATTAACACAGGAAATAATAGATCTAAGAGTCTAAAAGAATGAAAAGTGCCGAACGAATGTACGAAACTCACTTAATATTATTGTATGAGTTTTCTTTCGTTTTCCATTTTCCGTTTAATATCTTTAATTAGAATTTGTCCGAACTAGACGCTACTCATGCTCTACGAGCGGCCAGTCAACTCTTTTTCCAAAAATCCGTTTTCCTTCCTCATCTCAAACTTCAACTATCCCTCTTTACGTGATATTCTTCCCTATTTTCCCATTTTTCGGACTCCATCAAGCAGTGAAGGGGGAACTATAAAGACTGGTAGCTAACATGAATAGGTGAAGTTACCAGTTTTAACGCTGTTGGGAAAAGTTAGAGTGATAGAAGCATGTCCTAGCTGCACTCAGCTACGCACCAAGCTAAAACGATCAACTTGTAATCAATCAAATTGTAAAAACTGTTTTGGAAAGATTATCCACCGATTTTCTTAGTAGCAACAAACTTCCGAATCAGTGGTAGCTTCTTTAAAAACATTTGACGATGCAAAAGTGCTGAAAACAGTCTGTTTAAATGAAGAAGTCTGAATAAAGAAGAAACAGTCTGTTTGATATTTGCGTCTAGTGCAGAGATACCCTTACTACACCTAAGAACTCCAGAAGCTATCAGCTTATCGGCTTATCGTGGTTGTTTTATTGTCGCCAATCATTGGGCTACGTCGGAGAAGATTTGATTCTTCTTCACCTATTCAATTCAACTCGTATTATCACGTATATATAGGCTCTCCATGTCACACTTTTTATATAAGTGGAAGTATTAATGTTACTATATTTGTAGCAAGTGGGAACCGACGACAGTATGAGTGACGACGTGTTTGAAGACGACACCCTCCGTGCACCCACCATCCGAAGCACTCCTTCACCCACTGGCTACAGGGACTACCGGCCTGCTTCTCCTGTGCGCACTGTTGTAGACGATGATGTACCTATACATAAGGTAACTAGAATAGAATAGAACATTCTTTATTGCACCACATAAAATTACAATATACATTGTAAAGAATACGATAATCTTAATGCAATACCTATCTCAAATAGTCTAATAATCTTTTTTTAAATGAGGGCGCTCATAAGCTATTGCATATAAGGGGGAGGGGGTCTTGCTGATCGTGAGGAGATGTGACAAGGCGGGACGGGGGATCTCCGGCAACGTGATGTTCCCCGTATGTAGAGTTTTTAAACGTTTATCATTTTATTATTTAAATTTTCGTCTAAATTTTTCATATTCAGGGGAGGAGGTTTTAGAGGTAACACAGAAGAGTGTAAAAGTGTGAAACAGCGTGACAGTAGGGATGGGGAGAGGTAAATAAACTTATTTTAGCGTGACGAATTTTATGAACGGCCCCCTATCCAATGTCAAGATATCGCGTTACAAGTTATACTAGAATTTCAAGTTATACGAGAGATAAATAAATATCTCGATGTTGGTTTATGTTGGCAAGAATCTTCTGGTCAAAAGCGAGCTAAAACAATCCTAAATAAGGGACTGAATTTATTTTTCTTTCATAGTTTATCTTTAGCAATTAATACAGCGATGAAGAACTAAAAACATTTCTAATATCATGTTATCAAAGATTATTTGATCTATTGTTATGTATTGATGTATATTTGTTTGATCTAATTATTGGTTCTGTTCCCAACCTAACCATTATTGGAATTTCGACTGGTCAAACGAATCTCTTGCTTTATAATGGAAATTAATTTGAAACTTTATCGTTTAACCATCAACTTTGAGTAATTTTCTACGGACTTTTTATGACAAATTGAGCCCTGAATGAACATGAAAAACACCCCAAAACGGGTTCACGTGATAATATCGGCATTAGGAAATTCGCATGTGAATCAGATTGGACGCTATTCTATGTATAGACGATATATGGCGATAGATAGACCACATAGAGGCATGAAACAATAAACTTTACAACAAAATACAGCAAATATAATAAAGGATAAATATTTGACAGATATAGCCGTGTGGTATCCGATCGAGTAGAATAGACCACCCTCATTTCTTACCGAGGTGTCATAAGAGGCGACTAAGGTACCTCGACCCGCCGTACGGTATCCGGCTGAGTAGAATAGACCATCCTCATTCCTTAACGAGGTGTCGTCAAAGGTGACTTAGGTAAGTTGACCCACCGTATGGTATCCGACTGAGTATTATAGACCACCCTCTTTCTTATCGATGTTAAGTAAAATACGACTGGGGTAAGTTGACCCCTCTTAGAGCAAGATAAGGGCAGGAGAATGATGAATATTTGAAAGCCATATGCATGCTATTTCCTCAGCCTAAATTTTACATTTTGTAGTTAAATATTTTGTTTCAGACAATTCTGCTTGGTGACAGCGGTGTGGGAAAAACATCATTACTCGTCCAGTTTGAGACAGGCAAATTCCAACCTGGCAACTTTTCTGCAACAGTCGGAATCGGTTTTACGGTAAGTGATTTCAGGTTTTAGATTTTGATGATAATTGATTTGAATTTTAGATTTTACGTTTTAGTTAATCTTGCAACGTGTGCAATTGTGGCAATCAATTATTTATTATTCAGGGGTTAGTTCTAGAGAAAATTAAATTATAAATAAAGTTTATAACTATAACTTTGGGTAATGTTTTTGATTATAACTTAGATTTTTATAAATAATGAACAATTATTGCTTAGAGTAGCTTAATTTTTAGGGTATCTATATAAATAAAATATTAGATTCATGTTTATACAGGAGGGGGCGTTTAACTTTAATTTTTATACACATTGGTGAATGTGGAAAATATGCTATCACAATATTATGGCAGATTTTTTAATTATTTTGATTTCATTATTTATTTTCCTGAAAGTGATGTAGAATTTATGTAACTTGTTACAAGAAAAAGGCAATCTGAAAAGATATTCTACTACGCTGCTTCTGTGGATAACGGTGAGTTTCATTTTATTTTATTTCCTTCAAATTATTGAATAATTTATAAAATTAGGCGTTACTTTTTTAAGGTCCATAATACAAAAAGTATTGAAAATATTATTTTGAAATAGTCCTCGATAAAATGTGTAGTGTTAAATTTAGAGTGTACTATTCGTTCTCATACCTGATGCATGCAGAATTTGTAAAAACTCATGCACTGACGATGCTTCGGTTATGGGGCGAAACGATTGTTGAGATTGTGATGGTGAATGTGTGCAGTGCTTGTGTATTGTAGTGATATTGGTGCCTGTGTGCTTTTGGCGGATAGTGCATGAGTTTTAAAAATTCTGCATGTATCAGGTATTAGAGCGAATAGTATACCTTACACATATTTTCTTTTATAGCGGATTAAAGCAAAATAATATTTTCATTACTTTTAGAATTATTGATAACTATTGATTGATTTTGTCAGTGTCTGTCCGGCGTTTGAGTATATAAGTATATTTTTTAGAGACAGATTAGTTTAAAAGGTTTTGCTAAAATCCAGAGTATGAATCGCAAAATATATTCAGAAATACGGTAATAGGATTACATTATTACGACATGTATGGATAAATGAATAGTACCCATTCCTTTGACAGAATCTTTTAGTATTCAGTCTTTGATCTTTGGATTACGAATTAGTATAGGACTAACTTTATTCAAACAGAAAATCACTGATAGAACAAATCGAACTGCCCACTGGTGGGCGTGGGCCACAATGTTGAGAAACACAGCACTACAGATAATCATGTCTTACATAAGCACACTACATACAAATCTTTAATTTAATCTGTCAATTAGGTTCAAAAATTTTAAGCGGATACTGTATTTACTTAATAGATTCATAAAATCAATTTGTACCTAACTAAACAGTAAAATTGAAGCGGATAAGATAGGTACTTGATTAATTAAATCCCCTGTATAATTGTTAATCAAATTTAAATTATAACTTGTGTAGTTATACAAGTCAGAAATTCTGAGATTGATTTCTTTGAAGTAAGGTATTACAAACTATTGACTTTATTTAAGTGGTAGATTTAGGTCATGCCAAATTTAAGTAATGATCATGTAAAATACCGTCTAGAAGTCATTGAGGTATGACTATCTTAATCGTTCAAATTAAATTCATTTCCATTATAGACTACATTTAATACTTACTCTCAGATTGATATTTTTAAATCGTTAACTGTAATTTATTTTTTAACAAATATTTCATAAAGCTTATATTAAATTTTCAACTGTCTTAGCAACGACGATTACAATGAAAGTCTGCGCATAATACAAGTCTCTGATTGGACACAAAACTACACTCTTTTCAATATCAAACGGTTTTTTCTTGGTTTTAATACTATATAAACATATTTAAAGCATAGGAAAAAAATACCATACTAAATAATTAACGAATCATTCACCCGTCTAAATATCAAGGAATAAAAATAAAAACATACTTTTGTAATTTAACATTTGATTATCAATATAAAAATCTTTATTACATGTTTTACAGATTTATATGTATAAATAAAAGCTAAAAATAAATATCAACAAGCGGGTAATTTAATACTTAATTTGAGTTCAGGAGTATACTAAAGCTAAGTCAAATGTTCACGTATAGCAGTAACAATAAAAACGATTTAAAGTACTTTTGTATTTGTCAGGAGTAACACTAGATGCGAATTTATGTCATAAAACCGATCTTTTCCAGACACCCACAACGCCAAAGAAGTGACATAATATGAGATAATGAAAAGAATAATGAAAGACGTGACATATGAGATAATCCAAATTTTCATCTTCCCTTGTTTTATTGACGATCTATATCTTATATTCAACGTTTAATAACCAATTCTTTTGTTCTATAGAAAATTATGCAATATTAGGGAAAGACAACTTCATAAAATATATCGAAAATAATTTTACAAGGTAGGTACATTTGTATATGGTACTGGTATTTTATTATTTGTGGGTAACTGATATGATATATAAACTATTCCGCTTTTTACCATATTATTTTATTCAGTTTAGTTTTTAGGATTTTAGGAAGTTTTAATTAGCCCACATTTATATTATTCTGTAATAAAAAACTGTCGATATGTCGTTACCAATAAATAGTCAAATGATACTGAGTACAAAGGATAGAGGCACATAAAGATTAGAATAGGCACCCATGTAATCCGTCTTGCCATTGATTCGTTGGTAAAGGTTTAAAAAAGCCTTTGTGAAACGAAAAGGGGCTTAAAGAGTTTTCCCATCAAAGCTCTTTTCTAATGTTTAAGACGAAAAGAGCATAAATCAAACTATCTACCGAAGGATTCGTGGTCAGAGTGATTAAAAAGTTTTATTACTTGCTTTATCACTGTAATCTCGGATCTACTACAGACACGAGGTATATTAAGCGAATCAGCTTTAAGAATTCCAAGTTATTAACATTACGAAAACAGTCATTGCCATTAAAAAAATGTATTTGGCATTTATAGGATGAATCTTTATTAAAGAACACTATGCTTATACAAATTTTTTAAATTATAATAATTTATTAAATAATATATGTCAATTTAACAGTCAGATATTTTTAACATGGATGATTGGATGCGTTAAGTGTTTTTGTTAAAATCCAGTTTAAGTAATCTTTCTTCCATCTAAAATTTACAGTCTATTCCAATTATATATAATAATGGTATTCTTTTTAAAAAAAATTAAATCAATCATAATAATATATGTAAAAATATACTTCAAGAACTTAGTAAACAATCAAATTGCGTACTTTGGGACGTGGGCATAATGTTGGGAAACATTGCATGGCTTACACAAGCACTTATAATTTATTTAGTTCAAAGATTTTTAGAGTTAAAAGTTCATAACAAAAAAAATCTGTAAGAAACTTTCTTCTAAGTTTTATTGTTTAATTTTCATGATCTCGTTAAAAAAGGCCTAAGTAATGGACTCATATATAATAATAAAGTTTTAAGTAAGAAATATAAAAAAAATTAATTCCAAAATTTCTTTATTCATTCAATATGTGCAGGTTTTTCGACCTTAATGTAAACATGTGATGAATTTTCATCTTGTCTTGTCGGCCAATTAGACTGGTGCGATACTGTTTGATGACTTGGGACGTTGCTTTTAACCGGAGTTAACTGTTGTATTTCTAGTTCTGATACTAGATTAAATATTTTGTTTTTTGCAATCGCTTGTAAGTACGGTGAAAAGCTTTTCACAGTGTTCGATATATTTAAAAAGAACATATCCATTTGATCTTGGGTCGCTTCGGTTTCTTTATGTTCTTTGTTCACGTCTTCTGTATAGCTTGTATATGAAGGACTTGGTTGCGAGTTAATCCACTTTTGGGAATTCTTTTGTATGTTACACGTGGCGACAGGCGATGATAGTGGGGCTGAAATAAAAATATATCATTTCATATAACATTATAATGTATAACACTTTGAGCGAAGTAATATTATTACACGTAAAATTTGATAAACGCAAAATCCACTTAAATTTGAACACGTCGGCAAAAAATGTCTTTCGTTAAACAACTTGCATAAACGACTGAAGTTTTTACCAATACTTTCAATCTGAGTCATTGCGCCGCATTTATCTAAATTTTTGAAATGATAGCGGCACTCCTTGTTAGATCTTTTATACACTTGTATCAAAAGCCGAACGTCATTAATAGTAATTTTTTTTATGAGAAAATGTGGCGCCGTGCAAGGAAAACTTTAAAAACCTATATGAACTCAAAGTGTAAACTAAAAAAAGGATTTAGTATTGAATATGTTTTAAAATGCTACAAAACTATAACCATATGCAAAGGTGGATGTAGCATTGCTTTAGTAAAACAAACTTAAATCGATGCTAATGGAAAAAATAAACGTAAGACGTGTACCGAAAAGTGTGGGATCGAGTGCCATGCTATAACTCTGGGTTTGCTCTGTTTCATCTTTTTCTAGCTTATAAGGATCCGAAATTCCCTCAAACTCGGAATTTGATATATTCTCATCGTCCACGTCGTTTTGATTCCCTTCATCGTCAATAGGTGTCGCTTTTCTCCTCTCGCATAAATATTTTGATAAGAACGATATCTCATCCTCGAACTTCCATTTTTTTATTTTCGCCGTGGTTTGTCCAATTTTTTGTTTCCTTTTGTTTATTGCGCGTCTGTACGCATCTCTTAGACCTTGCCATTTATGTTTGCACGCTGATGCTGGAATGTGTAATTATTTTAATTTTACGTAATAATTTTTAAATAATTTATAGAATTAAGCGTTACTTTGCGCCTTTACTTTACCACCACAATGAGATTGTGGTGGTGAATGTGTGCAGTGCTTGTGCATTGTTGTGTCATTGGTGTCGGGTAGTGCATGAGTCCTTACAAATTCTGCATGTATCAGGTATGAGAACGATTAGTACTACTCTCTACATTTAGCATTACATTTATATTCTTATTTATTCTTTTATCGCGGATCATAGCAAAATAATATTGGTTGTCATTACTTTTGTAATATTTTTTTTCAATTGTAGTATAAGTTTTGTTATTACTAACAAAACCTCAAAACAAAACCGATCAAGTCGTAGCTTAGATATTATACTTTGACGATTCAAAAGTGCTTGTAAAAGATACACAGATATACTCGTATGTATATGTGCGTGCACAAAATGTAATCAAACGCAATGTAAACGTACCTGGTTGATTTAATACATGTGATATTTCGTTCCACGCAGCGTCCTTTTTCGCGCCGTCCATGTATTTATGATGTGCTGTGTCGTATAAAAATTCGTATTGTCGCACTAAAGTAATTAACTTTTCCTCGTCCATTATAAATATACGTTCAACGGTTTTTCTTTTGTATTTAATAACTTTGCTGATAAATAACTGTAGAGCGATGGGGCAACGCCGCGTCGGGCACGGTACTATTGCCCGTTTAGCACGCGTGGGTCGCGGAACGCAACGTCGGGTCCGTAGTGATGTGACGATTCGAACGGATTTCTTTATTTAAAATTAATTTGGATTATTTTAGATATTAGTTGTTTCTCCTAATACTATATTCATGGTTACTTTCAGTCTACTTATATATAATTGTTATGAATAAATCTATGATTTGATGTTTTGTTAATATTAACCATGGAAAGAAATTAAAATTTAAAAAACATTATTCTTAAATTACCATTTGAATGCATAAGTATTATTTTAATGTTCTGAGATTTTTGTATTAAATATTAATGCTTAAATAAATATAATTCCATCCATAGGTATTTACTTGTATGTAGCACAAAATTTGATCTTCTAAAAGTATTATTAATTCTTGTTTTATCTGTTTATTCTATAAGTAGGTTCAATTTTCAATTATTCATAAAAAAGTATATCTCATAGCTTTCATCTCATAAAAGAGCTCTCTATAAGCGTTAATCATGCTTTCGCATGTTCGTTCTGAAAAATGTAAAAAGTAAATAACCAAAAATGTAGTATTTTTGCTTATTTACTTTTTACATCCAAATTTAACGCGTGCGGGCCACGGGCATTAATGCATTAATTTAAAACTATGGATCGATTTAATCATTTTTTTCACTGAGTGACATAGGCTTATATTTTATAAACGTGCGAAGCCGGGACGGGCCACTAGTAAAAATAATAAAATAATTAAATTAAAGTATACAACGCATCACTATTTACGGACGAATGCTAACCGCTCGACATCTGCGCACGGCGCGACGGTTTGGCAACGTCGCGTACCATGCACGGAACGTCTGCCGTCAGTCGCTTCGTTCGCTTACGACTTCGGTATAATTTAGCATTCCAAGTAATGAACGATTTTTTAAATATAAACTGAGGTTCAAAATGGACGATATAGTTCACACAACTAAAAACTGAGACATTTTAGTTGTCAAATAATAAGCACACATTTACACGCAGTACATAGCCCATGGCCATCATAGAAGATTAGTCGATCGGGCGCATTTTTGGCATTAAGACTAGAGTAGGAGGAAGATTATACTAGAGTAGGGGAGTCAGAGAGAGGGTGTAAGGGGGGAGGCTCGTCCCAATCAGTCTCCTCAATTGTCAACCTCACCTGCACATAGTGCACCTTGCAGATTGACCAAATTATAATAATTGAAATAAATAATAATTATAATAATTTATAATACCTAATAATAATTTAGGCAAATTATGATATTTTATCAGGATAGGTCTCATTTGCTTTCTCTTTATTTTCTTTGGACTTAGGCTGCTTCCGCTACTCTAGTATAATAACTCTATGATTAACAGTTTCAGTCCAGTACTGCAAAGAACATCATCTTTAAAAATTTAATACCTACTGTATAATATATTGAAACAATAAAATAAGAACAATTACAACAGCATTAGTAAATTCAAAATAAATTATATGAATGACTTTTCTGCTATAAATTCCAGAAACCTTGAACATGTATGTACAAGGGTTGGGGAACAAATAGTGCTTTAAGTAGAAAGTACCTTTAGTACATATTTTTCTTTTACCATGCCCTGATAAAAGCTAAATACTTGTTTCCTTCTTTTTGTAGGCAAATTATTCATTTAAAGATTCGGAATTATCCAAAATTCTGAATTTTTAAATGAATAATTTGATTTGAAAAATGATTGGATTTTTGATTAAATCGTTTAAATTGCCTTTGAGTCAGTCATTTCTATTTCTCAGACTGTTTAAGGTTTATTTAACAGGCAATATTTATTATCGACGTCCTTCAAATCGAATGATTGGTGGTGCTTACCGGATTCGGAATTTAATAGGTTTATATTCAAAGTACTAAACGTAAAAGTATGTCTAAGGTCTAAATTAATTTAACCCAATAATACAAAAGTAATAATAAAATTATTTTGCTATAATCCGCGAAGAAGTAAAATCGAAAATATATATAATGCTAAATGTAAGTGGACAATCGGTTATCATACCACTTACATTTAGCATTATATATATTTTCTATTTTACTTCTTCGCGGATTATAGCAAAATAATTTTATTATTACTTTTGTATTATGGATCTCCGCAAAGTAACGCCTAATTCTATAAATTATTTAACCCAATAAGTTTTCAATTACAGTCTACGAAATCACTACATATTATAAAACAAAGTCCCATTCTTTGTCCATATTTCCCTATGTATGCATAAAACTTTAAAACTACACAACAGATTTTGATTCGGTTTTTTTTAATAGATAGAGTGATTCCAGAGGAAGGTTTGTACGTATAATAACATTCAATACGGAGTAGAGAAATACTGTAATTTTTGAGGTTTCTGTAAATAATTTCATTTTTTTCCGCTTACATTGCAAACGCAGGCTAAACCCTACGAGATTTATCAAAATAATGTACTAAGTATTTGTACACATTAAAAAGGTCTACAGAAAAGTCCGCGATGGTATATGTCTATCTCTTATGGATAACCCACTATAGCATTTTATGTCATTTACTTTTTATGAAAAATAATGCATTATTTTTGAAGCAATTTTTATACAATACAGCATTAATCCTTATCCAATTAAGTACCTTAAATAAATTGTTGATTTAATATAGATTAATATGGCCTTTTACAGCATGTAATTTAAGTGAATATTTTCGGAGATATTACAGATTTAAAATGCCGTGAGGACGCCGCGCTTCGCCCTATAGCACTTCGACTTTAGCAGCGATGTCGCTCTTTCAAGAGTTTGTTTAAAGACATTCCGTAATTAATTGTGAAAATAAAATACATAGGGAAAATGTAAAAGTAAATAAGTAAAAATGTACTATATGAATTTAGATATTCCAAAGATAGCAGGAAATCTTCTTGGTATAGGGAAAGGAAATTGTTTTTCTCCAAATTTAACGCTTGCGGGCCACGGGCAGTAATGAATAAATCAAAACTACTGGATCGATTTTAATCATTTTTTTACACTGACTGACATGGGATATATATTTTACACCCGTGCGAAGCAGGGGCAGGCCGCTAGTTATAAATAAATCTTCACTTAGGTAAATAATTTATAATTTATGCTATAAATCTACACTAATACATAAAGCTGAATAGTTTGTTCATTTCAACGCGCTAATCTAAGGAACTACTGGACCGATTTGAAAATCATTTAAGTGTAAGATAGTCCATTTGTCGAGGATGGCTATATAATCCTATTCATCACGCTAAGATGAATAGGAGAGGAGCAGCAATAAAAATGATTACGAAAACGGCAAAATTTAAAGCTTTCCTTGCGTGCGCTAAGTAAACGGTGATAGTTATTCAAAAATCATGTGTTACAAAATTGTTCCCCTCTAGAAGTTCTAAATAGAAGTCCGCGACAGCATGTTTAAGGTTAACCCCCTTTAACCATTTCTTATGGTTATCAAAAGACTATATTACGATTTTAATCTTTTTACGCGGGCGGAGCCGCTGGCTATTACTAGTGATTTATGAAATTAGGCGTTACTTTGCGGAGAACCACAATACAAAACTAAAAAAATATATATATTTTGCTATAATCCGCGATAAAATTTTCTTTTTTAAATTTTCAAGCTTTCTTAACATTAACATAGTACTCAACAGTATACTAAGCAAATTCAAATTCATAATATTCTTTATTCAAATAGACTGTTTTTAGTACTTTTCAATCGTCAATTTGTTTTTAATTAAGACGCTGCTACTGATTCGGTTTTGCTCTTACCGAGAAGAAACGAATATCTTAACTGACTGCACTTAAGATATGCTGCTATTACTCAAATATTCATGCTATTACCCAATTTCATAGTAAGCTTTATGTAGCAGCATCGTTTTAAGATAATTTCTAAGCTAGCTTTATGAATAAATGTATTTTTAATTGTTATCCTAATCTTAACTTGGCTGCATCTTAGTCCTGGGACCTAGGACCTCTCACTCAAAGGGAATCGAATCGGCGTCCCTTTGAACTCGAGGATAGAGTGCCACCTGCGCCAAAAGTCCAGCCATAACTGTTGTAAAAAAAGTACAGAAGATAATGGAAAGGGTCACGGTTGACTGAGATTTTGTGATAGATTTAAATTCAATTTCGGATTCGCTTTCAGTGAAAAACGTGAAATGAATACTAAATAACAATTGTCCATTCGATTTACTTTAAAACTGTTAAATTTAGATAGAAAAAGGGACGGATAGATCGGGGAACTAAAGATGAAGCGTTTTATTTACTAAGCTTTCTCTTTCTATGTGAATACAAAAACACAAGCTATACACCCACAAATAATTCCTCCTGCCCTTACTCCACTCTAAGTGGGGTCAGCACAACATATTACAAACATGTTGTCACATGATTTGGCTACGTATTTTACGAGCCAAATCATGCGGTCTGCCTGAGGTCAACTTAACTTAGTCGTGGTCTATTCTACTCATCCGGATACGACACGGCGGGAGTAGTAGGAGTTTAATCATGTTTTTAATATAGGTTTGTTAATAAAACAATGAATGCCTTTTCCAAGCAATTGTGACTGCGCAAACTTTAAATGTCTTTATCACCCTGCTTTTGTTCACAAAGGTTTTTTCATTATACATAGATAATATCACTTCTACGCCGTGTGGTATCCGGCTGAATAGAATAGTACCACCCTCTTTTCTTACCGAGGTGTCGTAAAAGGCGACTAAGGTAAGTCGACCCACCGTTTGGTATCCGGCTGAGTAGAATAGACCAACCTCATTTCTTACAGAGGTGTCGTAAAAGGCGACTAAGGTAAGTTGACCCACCGTGTGGTATCCGGTTTAGTAGAATAGACCACCCTCATTCTTACCGAGGTGTCGTAAAATACGACAGAGGTAAGTTGACGTCAGGCAGGCGGCCGGTCGTAAAAACGCAGCCAAACCATGTAACAGCGTGTTTATAACATGTTGTGCCGACCCCACTTAGAGTGGGATAAGGGCAGGAGGATAGATAATATCACTTCTAGTAAAGTTAGCTTAAGCTTATCGCATGGATATCAAAATACTTCATCAAAAGAATTCAAATTCGAAATATACTTTATTGTAAACTTGTGAGCAAGTGCTTTTGAATCGTCAACTCTACTGCTGGTTCGGAAAACTGTTCCTACCGAGAAGAGCCAGCAAAAAAACTCGGCGGTTGCTGATAAAAGTACAATTCTTATTACTAGTTACATTTAATCGTTTCTATCTTGTATAGGGCCGAACAATATCTATATCGACGCATTCCTATCGTCTAAATAATCCTCAATAGTAAGTAGGCTGTCTGTATCAGCCTCTCCTTAATAGTGTTTATAAACTGCTGTAATGGCAAAACTAAAATTGATTGTGGAAATTTATTATAGAATCTTATACCCAAACCCACAAACGACTTACGTACTTTTTCAAGCAGGGGCCGTAATAGTAGAATAAACTGTTGACCTTTATTGATAAAGAAATTAAATAATTCCTAAAACTTTTAAGAAAGGTCATGGGTGCCCTGTCTTAGAAAATCCACAAGTCTGGCCCTTATATAGTAAAGCCCGAGAGAATCCGCTTATGGAAATTGCCCTGTGGCCGAGAGTCAATCGATATAATCCAACCATAGTATGATTAACGTTACTTTGCAAACAGTTTTGTTTAAATTCATACATATTTTTGAAAAAGAGGATCCAGATAATAAATTTATTTATTTATTACTAGCGGCCTGCCCCTGCTTCGCACGGGTATAAAATATATAGCCCATGTGCCCAGTTAAAAAAAAATGATTAAAATCGATCCAGTAGTTTTGATTTATTCATTATTGCCCGTGGCCCGCACGCGTTAAATTTGGAGAAAAACAATTTTCCTCTCCCTATACCAAAAAGATTTCCTGCTATAGGTATCTAATATCTAAATTTATATATATGTATGTGTGTGTGTCATGTACTTGTGTGTAGAATCATAGAATTTGTGAGTTTGGTCTGAGGGTGATTCATCGAATCATCGTTTTTATGTGTCTGTGCTTACAATTTTATTAGCATTTCTCAATAAAAATAATAAAAGTTGCCAGGTTTCATAAAATGCTGCCCGTTTTGCGGTATAGTGTATTTAGTCACAATATTTCGTGTGCTAATGGTCTATTATGTTGGTATTCCTCAGAGTAATTTCATTGATTGCAACTATTCTTTATATCGAAAATCAGTTTCCTTGACATAATTAACTTACCAATTCGCTGCTATTACACAAACATGTACAAACCACATCCACCTTGTAACGTTATTCATTAATAGGGCTGCTATTATCTCAAAGAAACAGTCCAAATGCGAATGATATAAAATAATATTTATAGATCATATATTTTTTCCGCCGTGTGGTATACGGCTGAGTAGAATAGACCAACCTCATTTCTTACCGAGGTGTCTTAAAATACGACAAAGGTAAGTTGACTTCAGGAAGGCGGCCGGTCGTAAAAACGCAGCCAAATCATGTGACAGTATGTTTATAGCATGTTGTGCCGATCCCACTTATAGTGGGATAAGGTCAGGAATATGATTTATATATCATATATTTTTAATGTTTACCTTGCCACATCATTTCGTATTTAGTATTATTTTATTACTAAGGATCATTAACATAATTTACTAATTATTCTCTAAATATTATACTAAACTTTGTACAAAATAATGAAGCTTGCCAAAGTCATTTTATAAGTAGTACTAAATGTTGCCACTTTTTTTTTAATGGAAAAAAATAGCAGGAATCGCTTTACAAACGTTAAAAAAGATAGAAATATATTATTTGGCGCTCAGTATATAATTTGATACGGAACGCTATGAGACACTATATTAGCAACAATAAAAGCGCTTAAGAAAGTTTTAAAAGATCTAATTGTCTATGATAAGCAAAAGATAAATAAAATAAGTGACAACCCTACTATGCTCCGTGCCCGAGCGACGGGGCGCGGGGAAACATCCCTAGATGGGACAGGAGCTAGGATTTACGAACAGTCGTTCGACGAAAGTCTCGTAAACTCCCGCGGGAGTCGCGGAAATTTGCGCGGGAAGTTTGATAGACGATTTAAATAAAAGCGTTCGAAATATAAACTAAGTGAATTTTAAGTGTCGTGATTCGAAATTTGAATCACCTATTATTCGATAAGCATTCTAGTGGCCGGTATTTATTTGAAAATTAAAAAAATTATTCGCTAACAAATAAGTAAAACAAAATAATATTTGTGAGATATTTATTAAAATTATAAGTGCAAGTAGAATTGAATATTCAAATTCAAATTCAAATTCAAAATATTCTTTATTCAAATAAACTTGTAAACAAGTGCTTTTGAATCGTCAACTCTACTGCTGGTTCGAAAAGCTGTTCCTACCGAGAAGAGCCAGCGAGAAACTCGGCGGTTGCTCTTTTTAAAAAATACAATTCTCAATGCTAGTTACATTTAATGTTTCTATCTTGTACAGGGTCGAACAATATTTATATCCACGCATTTTTATCGTCTAAATAATCCTCAACAGTATAGTAGGCTTTCTGTATCAGCCTCTCCTTAATAGTGTTTTTAAACTGCTGTAATGGCAAAGCTAAAATTGATTGTGGAAATTTATTATAGAATCTTATACCCAAACCCACAAACGACTTACGTACTTTTTCAAGGCGCAAAGCAGGGGCCGCAAGCTTATGTCGGTTCCTACTTTGTCTATTATATACATTGCCTATTGTTTTATAATTCTTTATATTATTATATACAAAAATTAAATTACTTAAAATTACTTAAAATATAATTATTAATCGGATATTTCATAGATAATTACTTGAACAGGTTAAACCGTTAATTTTATTTTGCTTTATTCACTTTAAGAAATACTATACATTAGCTAAATCTACTGAATCCTATGATATTGCGCCCAATAAATAAATACCTAATAAACACAAATTTAAATTGTTTAAATTATCGAATCAATATTTAGATAAACTTTTTAATAAGATATCTTCAACTATGTTCAAAGAGTGCTCATAATATTGAGATTTGAATAATAATGGATTAACCTTAATAGGAAAGTAATTACAAAGTAATTTATTACTTAAGTTTTATGAAGTTTCATAAAGATAATTTACGATTTTACATAATCTTAAATAGAATTTTTTTAGAATATCTAAATCTAGTAGAGCTATGATTTAAGAAGTAATTTATTAATTAGTTTTATGAAATTTCTTAAAAGATAATTTACGATTTTAAATCATATTAAATAGATATTTTTAGAATATCTGAATCTAGTAGAGTTATGATAGTGAGATTACGAGAGTCATACGAGAGGGTTGCGGATTCAAACCTCGGGCAGGCATCAACAAGTTTTAATCCTAGCATATAAAATTGTAAATATAATTATATTTACTCTAATTACTTTAACTACTCTAATTTACTAATCACTGTATATAAGAAATTTATATACAGTGACATTATATTAATGCATGTAAAATAAAATCTTATTTTTAGAGTATTTTGGAATATGTTTAACCCACTAATCGAAATCAGAGCAGCGTGTTGAGTCTAAACTCCAAGCGTTTTTTAAAAAAATAGAGAAAGAGATGTTTTCTCATAATGATTACGTCATAGGACATCTTAAGGACCCAAAATGAATAGAAATTTATATATTTCAAGGTATTACATCAAACATAACCTGAGATCTAATGAAACTTGATGATTAAATGAATGAGACCTAATGAATTGAAGCGGCGGTAGTGGAATGGTTAGATTAACGGACTTGCGATCGAGAGGTCGTGGGTTCGAATCCCGGCTATTATACTACCGACGTGAACGCACTCCTAACACAAGCGTTTAGCTTATTTGGAAGGGGTTAACAAGTTTTTTATGGTACATACAGTGCTTGCTCGGTAATTTTTAATATGATGTAAAAAAAATTAAAATAAAAAAAATTAAAAAGAAAAATGAAAAAATAGTAGGGAAGGGAAGTCGATCCTCGGCTTGGGGATTTTAGAGCCCGAAATCAGGTATAAAACGACATTTTTTTTCAAATAAAACTGAGCTGAATTTCAGTTAAATCGTTGGAGCCGTTACCGAGATTCCGAAAATATATATACCTATATATATACATAGAAGATTAACTCATTTAAATATTAAAGATAAATAAATGTCGGCTAGATCCTTAATTTTTAAGATTATAAAATAAATTGAATAAAGGTTGATTCTGTGTAATCTTGGTTGCTTAAAATTTACAGAAAGTAATTACAGGCACGTCATTGCCAGTGCCAAATAGCTTATTTTACGTTCAAGTCCATTATGGATCGAATAAAGCTGTCGAGTGTCGCGTCAAAACATTGTAGGCATTCAAAAACGTTAACATTTTATGACCGAAATAAATTTTACATGTTTACATGTATTTCATATTAGTTACACCTACATGTCTATACATGCCGAATACCACACGGCGGCTATCCACCGTGTGGTATCCGGCTGAGTAGAATAGACCACCCTCATTTATTTCCGAGGTGTCCTAAGCGGCGACAAAAGTAAGTCGTCCCGTCTTGCAGTATCGTGGTATCTGGTTGAGTAAAATAGACCACTCTCTTTCTTACCGAGGTATCGTAAAAGGCGACTTAGGTAAGTTGACGTCAGGCAGGCGGCCGATCGAACAATACGTGGCCAAATCATGGGCCATGTTTATAACATGGTGTGCCGACCCCGCTTTGAGTGGGATAAATGCAGGAAAATATGTATAGTAGGTATATATGGTATGTATGTAACCGACTCTTTTGAACCTCTGACAATACACATATATAAATACCAAACTTTTTTTATTAAAAAAAATAATGGTAAAAAAACTAAAAAAATGCGTTTTCGCACTAAAAAGTGTAAAAATACACAATACCTACACTACCTACAACACCGCCACCACAATACACAAGCGCTACAACACATTCACTATTACAAACTCAACCATCGTTTCTTCCCATAACTGAAGCATCATCATCAGGTAGACCTAACGACAAAATCGCAAAGCAGAACTTAACCCAAGCAAGCATAGTTATATAGTAATTGGTTCAACCCCCACCATTAATTTTGCATCCGAACACTTGTAACAAGCTCCAAATAGAAACCTTTTGAATTTAAACCATATATCATTCTTTGTACCTATTTATAGCATTGAGTGAGATAAAAAGTGATATGTTACACGGTACGATGATAAAAGCGCGATGTTCGCTGTAAAGCAAATTAACTTCATATCGGACCAATGAATGTGGGAGCTATTTTTAACGGCAATAGGGAGGGTGGTACGGTCTAGTTGTGACAGCGAATATGTTATTTTAGCACTGACTGATGTGGTTATTTGTTAAATTACGTTTCTTTAGTTCATCATCCTCCTGCCCTTATCCCACTCCAAGTGGGGTCGGCACAACATGTTATAAACATGCTGTCATATGATTTGGCTGCGTTTTTATGACCGGCCGCCTGCCTGACGTCAACTTACCCTAGTCGTATTTTACGACACCTCGGTAAGAAAAAGGTGGTCTATTCTACTAAACCGGATACCACACGGTGGGTCAACTTACCTTAGTCGGCTTTTACGACACCTCGGTACGCAATAAGGTTCGTCTATTCTACTCAGCCGGATACCACACGGCGGGTCGACTTACTTTAATCGCCTCTTACGACACCTCGGTAAGAAATGAGGGTGGTACTATACTATTCAGTCAAATACCACACGGCTAAAATTACTTTTCTTTAGTTATTATTACGAATGAAGCTCTGATAGCCCAGCGGTAACACAGTGCGACTCTTTCGGGAAGCACACGGGTTCAAACCCGGACAGACGCCAATGAGATTTTCTGTTAAAACTTTGTGATTAATCGATAATTGCAATTTATCACACGCTTCTCGGTGAGGGAAAACATTCTGAGGAAACCTGCATATCATTAGAGGATTCTGTGGATATGTGTAACCTACCAATGAGCATTGGAGCAGCGTGGTAGGTCTCATATAATCAGTATATCGATCGATATCAGGAATCGATATCGGTAGTCGATATCAGTATATCATAATCAGCTATGTAACATCACGCTTAGATGAATAGGAGATCAGCAGCAAAAAAAAGTATTACGTTAATGGCAAAATTTCCCTTGCGTGCTTTCATTGCGTGCGCTAAGTAAACGGTGAAAGTTATTCAAAAATATTACAATATTGTTCCCGCCTAAAAGTTCTAAATAAAAGTCAGCGACTGTATATGTCTAGCTTTTGAGGTTAACCAACTTTAACCATTTTTATGGTTATCAAAATACTAATTATGGTTTTAATCCGGTATGGATAAATAAAATACGGTATTAATTTGTCCCTATATTTTTAAATATATAGACCGGTTTTAAATATATACACACAGTCGTCCGTTCTCAAAGTAGGTAACTTAATACTTGTGTTTTGGGTGAATGTATACATAGATATATTATTTTAAATACATACTTAAATATAAAAATATACCCAAGCTCGAAGTACCAACAAATTGTAAATAGAAAATGTTGACGCTCGGCGGGAATCGAACCCGCAATTCAAGGAGGAGGTAGAGCCACTACTTACTGCGCCAACGGGCCAGTCAAGTCGGTATTTATTTTGATTGTGCTAACAAACTAATAATGATAGAACTATCAGCTTGTATGTTAAATTTATTTACGTAAAGTTAAAAAAATATATAATACTGTTACAGTTCAGAAAGCTTTGAATTAAATACGAGTTACATTAAATTTTCAACAGTTTACGCCGTGTGGTATCCGGCTGAATAGAATAGTACCACCCTCTTTTCTTACCGAGGTGTCGTAAAAGACGACTTAGGTAAGTCGACCCACCGTGTGGTGTCCGGCTGAGTAGAATAGACCACCCTCATTTCTTACCGAGGTGTCGTAAAAGGCGACTAAGGTAAGTTGACTCACCGTGTGGTATCCGGTTAAGAAAGAGGGTGGTCTATTCTAATAGACCACCCTCTTTCTTATCGAGGTGTCGTAAAATACGACTAAGATAAGTTGACGTCAGGCAGGCGGCCGGTCGTAAAATACGTAGCCAAATCATGAGACAACATGTTTATAACATGTTGTGCCGACCCCACTTAAAGTGGGATAAGGGCAGGAAGATGATGATTAAATTTTCAACAGTTTGTTGAACTTCGTAATAACTTTGCAGGTTTGCTTAAAGTCTATCCAAACAACAGTTGGCGCTTTGTCGATGAAATAAAGTATTGGAATCGTTTATACGCGAAATGAAATGGACTCATCATAAATTTTGTCCTGTTATTGTAATGGGTAGTTTTATTAGAAATATGAGCGAACGTTGCATAGCTAGGTTGATTATTTTGTTACGTAGACTTACGTGTCTGTTACTTAGGGGTAATAATGTCAGTATCATTGTTTAATCAGTACAAAATGCTTTCAGCCACTAAGAAGAACTGGCAAAAACTATATCATTGTACTTATTGGAAATAGTAATTATATGTGGGTAGTTAAAGTGATGTATCAGTGATGGTATCAGTCGTAAAATGATTACTCTTGTTTTAAATAATGTTTTACCTGTGCTTTGTCACATGTTTAATTTTTCCCTTTCCACTTGTACTTTTCCCAATATCTGGCGTTCTGCATATGTAATACCTATTCCTAAGATCTCTAATCCTGTAAGTTTATCACATTATCGGCCTATATCTATTCTTCCCTACTTGTCTAAAATCCTGGAACGCATAGTTCACTTACAACTTTCTTTTTATTTATCTACTCACAATATCCTCAGTCCTTTCCAATCTGGTTTTCGCCCTGGACATAGCACTGTGACGGCACTTACCAAAGTATGCGATGATATTCGATTCGCAATTGATAATCAGAAAATAAGCATAATTGCGTTACTAGATTTCAGTAACGCATTCAATTGCGTTGATTTTGATATTTTATTAGCTGTACTCGAATCCATTAACATCTCTTCTAGCGCTGTAAACTGGTTTCGCTCTTACCTCTACGGGCGGCAGCAATGCATACGTGTTGATGAGAGATTCTCTGATTACTGCCCTCTCAGTGCTGGTGTCCCGCAGGGTGGTGTGCTCTCTCCACTCCTTTTTTCTATTTTTATTAATACTGTTACTGATCTACTTTCTCTTCCTTTTCACCTTTATGCTGACGATCTGCAGCTATATTTAAGTACTCCCACTGAAGACTTCCCTAATGCAGTATCTAAGTTGAACACTGAGCTTAGTATCATCACTGCCTGGAGTAAATCATTTGGGTTATCCGTTAATGCCAGTAAGTCACAAGTTTGTATCCTGGGTAGTTCTAAGCAATTGACTAAACTTAATCATAACCTGACTACTTTACCTCCTGTAAGGTTTGATGGCTCCATACTTGCATACAGTGATGTTGTCAAGAACCTTGGCTTGCTTATGGACAGCTCCCTTACTTGGCGACCACATGTAGCTGAAATTAGTCGAAAGGTTTTTGCAACATTTCACTTTTTAAAAAAGTGGAAAAACTTCTTGCCTTTGAAGACTAAAATTTTGATTGCAAATAGTCTTCTCCTTCCATTTTTAGATTACGCAGATACCTGTTTTTCCAACTTGACAGAGGAACTGTTGAACAAGTTGGAGCGCCTACAAAACCTGTGCATTCGATTTATATTTGGATTGCGGAAATTTGACCATGTTTCACAATTTCGCGCTCAACTCAGGTGGCTTCCGATACGGCAGCGGCGTGACCTGCACATGCTTTCCCTTCTCTATACCGCTCTTTTTCTTCCCTATGCACCACTTTACCTGAAAGAACGCTTCTCCTTCTTTACTAACTACTCTTTTCATCTTCACCTTCGCTCTCGAGACGGTAGTAAGTTGAGAACGCCTAAATGCAACTCTCTTTTTTCAACATTTCTTTCTTTCTGCAACTTTTTTCTCTCTATTTTTAGTTGTTTTTATTTATACATATATTTAGTTGATACTATTTATTTACTCTTCTTTGTTTACTTATCTGCGTATCTGCTAAATATTTGTAGATACATTATATATGCCCAGCGAACTTAAAATGAATCGCAGGGTCGATTCCCGCTCAATATTTTCTAACAAAAAAAAATTGTCGGTTCTTCGAGCCTAAGTGTATTTATGAATTTGAGTCATCATCCTCCTGCCCTTATCCCACTCTAAGTGGGGTCGGCACAACATGTTATAAACATGTTGTCATATGATTTGGCTGCGTTTTTACGACCGGCCACCTGCCTGACATCAACTTACCTTAGTCGTATTTTACGACACCTCGGTAAGAGAGGGTGGTCTATTCTACTAAACCGGATACCACACGGTGGGTCAACTTACCTTAGTCGCCTTTTACGACACCTCGGTAAGAAATGAGGTTGGTCTATTCTACTCAGCCGGATACCACACGGCGGGTCGTCTTACCTTAGTCGCCTTTTACGACACCTCGGTAAGAAATGAGGTTGGTCTATTCTATTCAGCCGGATACCACACGGCGTGTATTTATGAATTTGAGTATGTATCTTAAATTATATATTTACCAGTTCTCTGTAAATCAGGTATAACTCAGGTATTAAGTTACTTACTTTGGGTACAGACAGCCATGTGTGTAATTGTCCAATATATATTATTATTATTATCTTTAAGATGCGAACACATACTCGTCTCAACTGATACCTCCTGTTCTTTTATACTAAAATGTCGATGCTTCACTAACGAACCATTGGGACTTTGTAATAGTCTATGCTAGAAGAAATAACTTTACGACCTAGATGACATAGCATCTAATAGTCGTATCGACTCGAACGGGATCGAAAGTAATTGGAAATAAAATACTAAAAAGAGCCTTATGAATTATAAGCCTCTTTTCAGTATTTTATTAATTGGTACATATAAAATGTATAAAATCATAAACGAAGATACCTTAAGAAGTCGGAACCTTTATTCGTTAACAAATACGTTTTCACGCTGCAAATCGGTACATAAGTGTTAAGAATCGTTGAGAACTTTGGAGCGTGTGTGTTAAATATCTGCGATCTCGGAAGCGAGTTAGAAAATCTTTATCTATATAGAGGTCAGAATGTTAGACAGTTTCTCGGAACATTTATTACAGAATCTTTTGCAAAGCGGAGTTAGATCTTTGTTCATATGTGCGTTGGCATTTTGTTAAAACTTCGAAAGTTTCGAAAGAAAAACTTCAGTTTCGTTGCTTTAGTATTTCCAGAAACATCTGTAACAAAGAAAACACTTTTATACAATTTTGGGCACATTATTAAAAAAAAGAAAATGCGGCTTATAAATAATAGCTTTTTTTTATTAGTTAACTATGCTCAAAATTTAACTGAATTTGCCAATCTTATAGCAGAGTCATAAAAGTTTTAGTACGAGTGAGGTTATGAACTTTTCATATGTTAAGCAGCAGATTTTTGAAGTTTGAGTATTATAAAGAATAAATTAGTTTAGTTGTTAGAATTAATTAGTACTATAAAAGAGTATTATAAATAAAATGTTATAAAGAAATATATATAAAAGTATTATAAATGCTATAACAGATAAGATAAGCGTTAACAGAATCGTGATGAAACAAACAATTAATCGATTTCTGAACGAGAGTCAATTTATATTTTAATTTCGTCGTTTAAGCGATCATGGGTATGGGTGCCAATTTAATTTCTGATATACAAAATAAGACAGAAGACTGTCGGTAGGCACATCTACCAAACAAATAGTAAAACAATACAGTGACTGATAATCACTAATTGGTGATTATCAGTAGATTGATCGATTGATTGAAGTCTAGTTTTACATCGTCTAATACACCGGAGTTTTCTTGCCTCTTTATTACTTTCCTTACTTTACTTATTATGTGAAGATTTATGTCACAAAAAATTTAAGAAATTTACTCTTAAATTTAGAAACAAAATACTAGTCTAGTTTTACACCGTCTAATACGCCCTAGTTATTGTGCGTCGTTATTACTTTATTTACTAATTATGTTTGGAACATGTTACACAAAAGATATTACACAAAAATATCTTATAAGAAGCGAGCGAAGCGGTAGATAGATGTAAGTAACAAATAATAAAACCAATTGCAGACGGCTGAGGACGATAAAATCGTAACTATATTACCTAAGATTGCCGTGAAACGTGTAGCTTATGTTCACAACCCCTATGTTTTCTCTAAAGTATTTTTAAGTTACCGTTTCTATATGACGAGAAAATCGGATTTAGATTCTTAGAACAACATTCAGGATACCTTGAAATAAAAATATACACCCTTTATCGTGCATCAAAAGTTTACAGATAATAAAGGTTATTTATATTAAAAGTAAAGAAGTTAGTAGCGGCCTGTTACTATAGCACTGCTGAGAATAGGCCTCTTTTCTCCGTTTTTGGAGAGAAGGATTGGAGCTAAGACCTACCACGCTGCTCCAATGCGGATTGGTAGGTTACACATATCTCCAGAATTCTTTTGAGATATAGAATATATATAGCGTGTGATGAATTACAATTATCAATTAGACACATAAGTTTTAACAGAAAAACTCATTGGTGTTTGCCCGGGTTAGAATCTGCGACCTTCTCGAAAGAGTCGCACGGTGTTACCGCTGGGCTAACACATCTTCCTATATATTATATTATATTTACATTACATAGATATTTTTATTTTTAACTACATTACATGATATTAATTTTTTATGACACTTTGAATTGTTGGCAAACTTCATTGTGATTAAGTCTAGTCTATTGAGACAACAGACTTCATTCAGTCTAGACTCTATTATCTGTTGTCTATTATCTATATTTGATATCTTTCATCCCCTTTTTCCTTTCCCCTTCCCTCCCCCCCTCCCCCTTTTTAAGTGTTCTCATCAACAATCTATGCAATAGCGTATACTCGGAATAATGCAGTAAAAAGCGTTTAACTTTACAATATTATAGGTTCAGATAGCATAACCGCCGTGTGGTATCCGGCTGAGTAGAATATACCACCCTCATTTTTTACCGAGGTGTCGTAAAATACGACTAAGGTAAGTTCATATCAGTCAGGCGGTCGGTCGTAAAATACGTTGCCAAATCCTGTGACAACATGTTTGTAACATGTTGTGCCGACCCTACTTATAAGGATAAGGGCAGGAAGATGGTGAGGTTCAGATAGCATAAGTGAAATACGGTGGTATTAAAAAAAATTTACCATAGATATTTTTTCATTTCTAAATTTTTATGTCAATTATAACGTTGGAAAACTCAAAGGACTTATCCAGTCAGCTCAGATGTAAATTGAAAATGAAATGAAAGGTTCGTCAAATTATTATATTTCACACGGCATTAAGCATTGTGAATACAATAGAATATTAGGTAAAAAGGACAAGAAATTCATAACGAAATATATACTTTCGTGAGAACATTTATATTGTAATTATGTAATACATACGAATCCATCGGAGTTAGTAAGGCGAAGAAATTTTAATTAAAAATAAGATTTTATAAAATAATCTTTACTGACTTTTACCTGCGACTTCGTTCGCGTGGACTGTTGTCGTGTGATAGGACGATAATAGATGGCGCTATTCAATGTTATCCTATAACTGGAGAATTAACAGGATTTCTATAGCCTATATGTTACCCGAATGTATAAGGATCAATTGTGGCAAATTTTATCAATATTGGTTCAGTGGATTCGCCGTGAAAGAGTAACAAACATACATCCATACTCACAAACTTTCGCATTTATAATATTAGTAGGATTTTAATTTAAAAAAAAAAAAAAAAAATTTTATATAAAAATTTACACGGAGTGACTGTCTTCTGCAATTCCATCATCGAATCTTCGTCGATCTACGTCATCGACTACGTCTTATAGTACAGTAATATGAACTTAAAATTAACTAATTAATTAGCTTAAAATACAATGTTAAGTGTCCCGATTATATATATAAAACCATCGAATCCACTTCAATGCGGTATGGTTTCCAAAAGCACTAGCAGCTTTATCTCTCTGTATAGCTATGCTTATACATTGCTCGAAGTACCAGCTCAAGATAGGTCTGGTCTCGGTTTCTAGATAGATCTTGGAAGAGGGCTCGAGCGGCCAGGCCTCATGAACCTATGCTACACCAATAAATACATCTTTAATATTTAAATGAGTTAATCTTGTATATTTTCTGAATTTCGGAAACGGCTTCAACGATTTTCATGAAATTCAGCATGCGTAAAATTTAAATCGATCTAGCTAGTTTCAATTTAAATGAAAATACCCCGGATTGAGCCCCTTCTGCCTAATTATTTTTTCCTTTTTCATTTATTTTTTGTATTCTCTAATATTAAAAACAAAATACCGAGCAAGGCTCGGTCACTCAGGTTCTTTTCATTAACCAAGTCACTTCAACTTAAGGCACAAGCTCAAATGGAAATGGACAAATGGGATACAGGTGTAGATCTAAGTCATAGTTCAGTTCAGCTTAATATTAACTTACCTTAAAATACTTATAAAACTATCACTATTAAAAGTACTCCTATTCTTGTAGTACGATAAAGGTTTTTATATTTCAAAGTTTAGAACATCATTATAAGTACATATTACCTACCTATTTGTAAGCGAAATTTGCAAGAACATATTACCGACCTATTTGTAAGCTTACGAAACTTGCTTGCATGGAGCTCGCTACGATGCACTTTTAATATTTTCCGATACAGTACAGCTTACGTAAAAATAGGAAAAAAATCTTCATAATTTTACGTCCTCTTTTTTCGGTTCATCGAGTGAAAACAACAAAAACTCCCATGAAATCAACCTTTAATGTAATCTCGGTAAATCATGGAAATTAGTCATCATTACGGATACCCGTCAGTCTAAGGGCCTGTTTCACAAGTTACCGATAAACTGTCAGTTAGCTTATTCAGAACATATTTGACAAATATCTCGGAATTTTGCGTTTCTCAGGTTTATGATAGGCTTATTCAACACTTAAAGTCCCTAATAAGTTAACAGGTAGATCATGTGGCTGTCATTTTGTTTATCTGCTGGATAGTAAATACCAATTTCAAAATCGCGCAAAATGGCCGCGCTTTTATTTTTGTCAATTTTTTCTCTTTTTCGAGAAATTTATCTGCTACTTAGTTTATTTGTCGGTTAACTATC
This sequence comes from Morpho achilles, assembly GCA_947086495.1. NCBI lineage: Eukaryota > Metazoa > Arthropoda > Insecta > Lepidoptera > Nymphalidae > Morpho > Morpho achilles. Next base: position 13,847,955 of record CAMTZB010000019.1, read on the forward strand.
CGACACTTCACCAGTAACTTCTAAAACAGGTTCTTAGAAAAAGTTTATTGCTGTAATCTGGCAAATAAAATAGGGCTACATTAGCATGAAAAAAATTTATTTTTTTAAGCGCTTATTCTTAATGCCTTATAAATAATCTAATTTATTCTGCAATAAATGTTATCGTTAATACGTGAGCTAACAGCACTAACGACGTAATATTATCTCGCTTGTGATTCGAACAAGCCGATCGTTAGCAGCAATTAAATGAGATACAAAAAAGCTTTTCGTCTTATAAAAGTTTTTAATACGTACTTATGTTTTGACATTGAATTTAATACTTCGTTATTACGAATAATAAAGCAGTTAGTAATTGCAGTGTTTATGTAACAGCGGTCTGGCTACGCGTTGCTGTGGCTCAGTATAGTTTGGACTTCCTTTCGAAACATTTGCATTTATAAAAAATGCTTTGATCGCCACCAATTTATGGGATTATCCGTTGGGTAAATCTAAAGATTGTCTCAAAATTTTATTAAAATCGGTCGGTTTCGGAGTCTACTATAAACATTCATAATTTCTCTTATTCGTTTAAAATTCTTTCTTTTAAGCTCTTTCAGAATAATATTAATAAAACTACATATATATCGTAAGTAGTGTAAATAATATGATGATTTAATTGAGTAGTTATTTTACATTTTTCTGAATTTATTCGTACAAAATATAAAATATGATGGCTTTCATACTAGAAATACGAAATAGCTATTTAATAAACGTTTTAAGAATAAGCATCAATGTGTCATTGTTATATTTCAAAGCTGTAGACCGGATAAATTTTACATAAGAAAAAAGTCAATGAGCGGAAACGTAATTAAAAATTTTACATCCGTTGTGTCAGAACCGGATATTGATTTTACGCTCGGCTAGCAGTATTGCAATCCTGTACAAAAAGAAAATCTTGATCCTAGAACAGACGTTATTAGACGTTAGACGAATGCCCGAATATTTGAATTTTATATTTAAGAATTGAATGAAAGTGAGAAAACTTTTCTTTTTACAACAAAAATGTACAAGTTATAAGTTATAAGTAATTACTTACACGCTAGGACTATACCATACACTGTAATCTTTGGACTATACAAACATGCCCACATGGAATGGTCCCCAGAAAACTGACAGCACTTCCGCATCCTATATAGTGTATTGTCTATGGCTTCCGCGTTGAATCGCTAAGCTTGTCATGATTCTTTGTCATGTGTCAATCTGAAAGTGGGGAAAGACGAAATGAGGGTCCTAATATTTAAAATAGAAGAAGAAGGATAGTTTCACCCTAAAAATCTCATTTAAATAGGATATATTTAATTAATGACAATAATTACATTTACAATACAATAATCGCTACTCAAAAGATTTAACCTTACGTTAAGCCTTTCAAAATGAGAAAAACGTATATAGTTTAGTTATTTCTTTTTGTACATATAAATAGAAAGAAGAAAGAAAAAGTAAAAAAAGCACATGTGTAAAGCGACTTATCCCTAAAAGGGATCTCTTTTAGTCAACTCTTGAATAACAGAAGGAAAAAGGACAAGAAGTGAAATAGAGAAAAAAAAAATATTGAACGAGTAATATAGAGAAAAGAAAATGAAAAAGTTTATAAAAATTTAAGTATTTAACCCATAAATTAATAAATAGATGAATAAAGATGCTTCTAATATATAATAACTTAAGACAAATATTTTCTAGTCTGTAACTTAAATACCGAAAGGGAAAAAGATTTGCTGATTGATACTGGTAAATCATTCCACAGCTTAACACCTAGTTTTATTCTTGCCATACTATTATAGGGCTTTTTATTGTCCGTGGGGTGTCTCAAAATTGATCATTTTCAATGTCGACAACAATATAACCATGTTTATTGAATAGTGAATATTTGTATGCTGGCAATTTACTGAGCTCAGTGACCCATACGGTCATTATTCTAAGCCGCTAGCGCGAGAAAATCTTGTCCTAGTCTATAGTTAATGTTTTCACTAGAATAAACACGAACAAACAATAATCGAGAAGCATCAAAATGTTTTGATTTACTTACACTTACGTACTTTTACGTGTTTTGCAAAATTGGCTACAATTTTAGAATAATCTAAAAACTACTACATGTTTTTTTCAGTGTATGCCTGAAATTATTTATAATGTACTGACTTACAAACTAAGTCTTCTAATAACTTGTGTTTTTGGAATAGTTTATTTTTACACTGCTGTGTATAGGCTTCTGTCCATTTTTGGAGAGAAGGATTGGAGCTAAGACCTACCACGATGCTCCAATGCGGATTGGTAAGTTACACATATCTTCTCTACAGATATGCAGGTTTCCTCATCATGTTTTCCTTTACCGTTTTCATCTTCCTACCCTTATCCCACTCTAAGTGGGGTCGGCGCAACATGTTATAAACATGCTGTCAAAAGATTTGACTGCGTTTTTACAACTGGCCGCCTGCCTGACGTTAACTTACCTCTGTCTATATTTTACGACACCTCGGTAAGAAAGAGGGTGGTCTGTTCTACTAAATCAGATACCACACGGGGGGTCAACTTACCTTAGGTAGTCACCTTTTACGACACCTCGATAAGAAATGAGGTTGGTCTATTCTACTCAGCCGGATACCACACGGCGGGTCGACTTACCTTAGTCGCCTTTTACGAAACCTCGGTAAGAAATGAGGGTGGTACTATTCTATTCAGCCGGATACCACACTCAATATGTATCAATTAGACGCATAAGTTTTACTAGAAAAACTCCTTTATGGTGGCCCGGGGTTTGAAACCATGATCGTCTCTAAAGAGTCGCACAATCTCACAGCTCTGCTACCGTAGCTGGACTTTTTGCACAACATGTTTTAATTAATACCAACAAACTTACAAGTCGACAAAATATGAACCAATATTTACAAACTCAAATTCTGTATCAAACGGCTTTGACATAATATTTTTCTACTCCAATTGCATCAAAGTGAAACTAATTATAAACTTTTATTAACGTGCACAGTTATATTGAACTAAATTTATTTCTGTTGTATGATTGCTACGTTCCAATTAAGCATGTTTTTGTATTATTAATAGAAAAAAACATATTAAATATGGAAGCTATATTTAACGGGACGGCAGAGGGTGATATGGCCTAGTTGCGAGAGGTATATCGGATGACTGCTTTGTTTTAATTGTGACCCAAGTCTACATGGTTGACCGATATTTGGAGATTCAATCGTTTCACCATTTCACCTTGTTCTAAGCTCTGAGGATCGGAAATAATTAGTAGATCAGGTTCAAACAGACTCTATATCAAAAACTTAGACTTTTTGAGGTGCTTAGTTTCATGTTTTATTTGGAATTGACGACTTTAAGGTATATGATGCAGGTGTATGGTGAGGTTTCAAGATTAGATCTATAAAACCTTCTTCTTCTTCTTCTTTGTCAACCGATGGACATCCACTGCTGGACATAGGTCTCTTCACGGGATCTCCATACCACACGATCTTGTGCCGCTTGGACCTAGCGGCTCCCCATGACCTTTTTAAGGTCGCCAGTCCATCTCGTGGGGGGTCTACCGACACTGCGTTTTCCGGTGCGGGGTCGTCTATAAAACCTATGTTGTTATAAAGGTACAGTGAAAGGTTAAGTAAATAAGTAAGTAGCGGCCTGTTACTCTCCCACTGCTGGGAATATTTTTCTTTACCGTAAAGCGTGTGATAAATTGAAATTATCAATAAGACACATAACTTTTAACAGAAAAACTCATTGGTGTCTGCCCAGGTTTGAACCGATGACCTTCTCGAAAGAGTCGCACGGTGTAACTGCCAGTGAAAGGTTGTTGCTTGTTTATATTGTTTACATATTAACATAAAAGACGAATTAGAAACCGACATAAACTTGCGACTCCTGTTTTGTGCCTTACAAAAAGTACTAACCTAAAGAGCATTATAAATGGCTAAAATTCTGAGATTTAACTATTCTTTTACTTTACAGAAGATTCTTTTACATTACTCTTACTATCTGTAACAATTTACAAAATTGAATTGGACCCATTCTGAGCATCATTCTAATCATGCATGGGAAACAAATTATTAAATAATTTATATTAAAATGAAGAACAAAGTAAGGTAAAGAACAATACAACAATCTAAGATCGTATTATTAATAGCCATTTATCGTAAAAGCAAAGCTCTCCTAAAGTTGTCATCTATATTGTCGCAAAGAGCTTTAATACACCTGTTACCCCTCTTTTCAGTCCGTTCGTTTCGTTGCTCGCGTCGCAATATCAAAGGAATTCATTTTATAAGGATATATATTTCATAGTTATTTAGAACAGCTTGTGATCTTCTAGTTAAGCTACGACTAGTTAATTCTACTGTAGTAAATCGTTTAATAATATCACGGAGGTATTATTAATGATATTAAAGTTTTATTATATTTATACCTATATATAATTCTGTATATATATATAATTAAACACTTTCCAAACATCTGGGCTAATGTTTTTTCCAGTTTTGAGTTTTAGTAAAGTTAACATTGCATTAGTTATAAAAGCATTTTTGATTGCTTTTGCATCCAATAGGCATCGATGCGACAACGTTTTAGACATCTTTTGATTTATCAGGGAGACGCAAATTCCAGGATTTTTTGTTCTTATTTCGGATATTGATTGATTGCAATTTATCTTAGTGTAATTACCACATAAAAAAATCTTACAAGAATTGATCGAAAGTAATGAAAATATTATGTTGCTATAATGTGATATATCGCGGATTATAGTAAAATATATTTTTTACTACTTTTGTATTATGTACATCTGCAAAGTAACGCCAAGTTCTATAATTTGATTAGGAATTGATCGCTTAAAAGGACAAAAAAAGTATAAATATACATTTTTGTATCAGGCAAAAACATTTCTAATATGCCTAAACTTTAAACCTTCTCATGTGAAAAAATAGAGGCAATAAAATGCGTTTTAGAACTCATTAACATTTCAAAATTTTTTAGACATTTCTTGGCTTCCGAGATAAGCATGTCTTAATTCATGGTACGTAAATTTAAATTCCAATTCAAAATATTCTTTAATAAATCAAACTTGTACACAAGTGCTTTTGAATCGTCAACTCTACTGCTGGTTCGGAAAGCTGTTCCTAACGAGAAGAGCCAGCAAGAAACTCGACGGTTGCTCTTTTAAAAATATAATACTTAATACATCTTTCTTGTACTTGTACTTCTTGACAATTCATATCAGATGATGTCACAGTTATTCCTTTATGTAATCATTACGATGTTAAAAAAATTTCGTAATGTTGTTTAGGAGAAGCATAGCTGTGTTGTGTCGAATTTTGTTAATATATGTAATTTTATGAAATAAAACGTAAAATAGTTTTTAAAGCCAGCAGTTGCGTGCATTTGCTAGTTTTAAAATACCATCCCAGCTTATATTTTATTTTTATCTGCGAAGCCTTTGATTGCAATTAACGTAAAGCTCGGTAGGCGCGATCGAGTGAGCTTTCAAAGGGAGCTTATATTTATGTGGCGTCGCCCTATATTGAATTAATTAACTTCGCATGGTGAAGCTCGTCACTGCTTTTAAAAATGATTGGAGAATTTAAAAAATTGGTTTTTGTATTATTCTTGTAATCAAATAGATTGCTTTATCAATTTAAAAGATATTGTAGTTATGTCGGAATAATTTTCGTATAGGATCCGGCTAAATAGAATAGACTACCTTTATTTTGTACCGAGGTGTAGTAAAAGGCGACTATGGTAAATTGACCCACCGTATCGAATCTGGTTAAGTAGAATAGATCACTCTCGTTCTTACCGAGGTGTTGTAAAATAAGACTAAGGTAAGGTGATGTCAGGCAGGCGGCCGGTCGTGAAATAGGTACCCAAATCATGTGACAACATGTTTATAACATGTTGTGCCGATCCAACTTAGAGTGGGAAAAGGGCAGGAAGAAGTGTAGTAAAAGGCAACTAAAGTAAAATGACCCGCCGTATGATATCCGGCTGAGCAGAATATCCCAACCTCATTTCTTACCGAGTAGTCGTAAAAAGCGACTAAGATAAGTTCCGTATGGTATCAGGCTGAGTAGACCACCCTCATTTCTTACCAAGGTGTCGTAAAAGGCGATTAATGGAAGTTAACGTCAGGCGGGTGGCCGGTCGTAAAATACCTAGCCAAATCAGGTCTCATTTTTTTAAAACAAGATATGTCCGCAATTAAATGACTTCATAGCGATGACGTCATTGTAACGCGTTTGTTTTGTAGTATTGCTTTTGTTTGTAGTATTATAGTTTTCATAATTAGGCAAATAGTAAATGTAAATAATAGTAATTGTAAAATAGTAGTTGTAATTGTAAATAGCGTTCGCGGTAGTACGAACTTACACTTACGAGCTTACGCTTAAATACAATTTAATAGATTCTTAAGTGAACCGACTTATTATTTATTCCAATTCTAAATCCATTTTATATTATATTTCGAATCATTTGAATTTGGATTTGGAAGGATCAAGTTTTCAATTGCTCAATAAAGAAAGGATGTTGCATTACTCTTAGACAGTGACCTAAGCAAACAAAATCACACTATTGTTTGAATATTATAATTTGATCGAGCCTCTTTGTTTATGCGAGAATTCTCCTTTTGTTTGGAGTTTTTTTATTTACAACCCTTTCAAACACTTGTTGTTGAGGATTTTCATATTATTATAACTATAAAGTGTATAAAAGCAAAAATACTATAAATTATAAAAAAAATATTATTAAATTAATTTAATTAAATTAATAAATTATGTAAATATATAATAATATATAGAAAGAAGAGTTCAATGGCCTGCAGTGAGATAGCGCGCCGTTACTTTACATTACTACAGATAAAATACATCAACAATTCCTCTTTATGAAGTATAATTACAGAAATATCTACTTCTTGACGAGAATAAAGTCGTTCTCACTCTTAGAATATTGTTACATTAGTAATATCCCGCGGTTTCACCCACGTTCATACCGATCTCATGACAGTGGAAAGTCGTGGAAACTCGGACCATAGATAATACACTATACTCGGACTATAGATATTATATTTTTCTTAAAAATATCATCAATAGTTTCCGTAGTGCATGCGATGACAGATTTTTATAACAAATTTTTCCAAAAATAATATTATTTTGCTATAATCCACTACGAAAAAAATTTATAACAAATTTTTTAATTTTTTATTTAATAAAGACTAATTTTTTGTACCTTATTAATTTTTTATTACGGATCCCTATTTCTTAAAATGTAATGAAGCCTTTGTTGCTCAGTAAACATGTAGTTTTCCAATGGTGAAATAATTTTTAAATTTAAACTATCGTAGTAGTATTCATAGTTATTGTATAGAACCGGCTATACTCACGTCTTATTCTATCGGGTTAGCCCGACTAGTTTCCGCCGCGATAACGTCGTGTAAAGAGCTCATGAATAAGTGCCCCGGATGGGTTCGAAACTAGTCGGGCTAACCCGAAAGAATAAGACGTGAGTATAGCCGGTTCTATACAATAACGGTGAAATAATTGTTCAAATCGGTCCAGTAGTTTTTGTGTGAAAACATTACAAACATACATAGAAATTTTATCTCTTTATAATATTAGTATAAATACTCGTAGCACGCGATATTTGGTAAATAAATTATTATCTCATTTCCCAAAAGTACAAAATTAGTTCTGGCTGTAATTACGTCTTCTTGTGTGACGACTCTTATAACGAAGCACTCTACACATTTACATCAATATTAATACGTTACTCAAAGCCCTTTAAAGTTAAAACTTCTCATTAAATATTATAATGAGAACTGAGATCGAGTGTACGAAGATTCTTTGGTGCTGAAGAACTCACGATTTTCTTGTGATTATTTGTGAGTGTAATGAATAATATTACATACATTTTCTTTTAAATAAACAGTTTTAGTGCTTTTAAATAATTACACTCTCCTTTTTGTTTGTGCTCGCAATTATTGTGAAAAATATACCAGCAACTAACTAATTTCGCTAATTTCATCATTCTCCTGCCCTTATCCCACTTTAAGTGGGGTCGTCAAATATTATAACCATGTTGCTAGTTGAGTTGTCTGTCATCAACTTAATGTTGTCGCCATTGACTTCCGCTTTGTATTTTATACCAACACAGTCATGGAACAAGTATTGCTATTGATAAAACGTTTCAGTGACAGTCAGTCTTTGTTCGTCATTCAAGAGAAGAGCATCTCGGAACGGGAATTGTGGTATTCCTATTATATCGTGTTATTGTATAGGGTGTGCGCCAACATTACCTTAGACACCTTTAATGACATCCCTGTAAGAAATGAGGTTAGTCTATTCTATTCAGCCGGATACCACATGGAAGCTACCCGCACTAACTTATTTAAAAAAATATATACTTAGTTATAGTTTAGTTTTCTCTGTATAATGTTACTAGGGTGAGTTGACCCGTTAACCCCTTTATTTCTTACCAAGGTGTCGTAAAATACAACTAAGGTAAGTTCACGTCAGGCAGGCGGCCAGTCGTAAAATACGTAGCCAAATCATGTGACAATATGTTTATAACGTATTGTGCCGACTCCACTTGGAGTGGGATATTGGCAGGAGGACGTGTCTCTATAATGTAGCTACTTTATTTGTTTTTAATCACATAACTAATGATTAAGAGGAATTGGAAATATCCAGACAATTCGTCAAGTTAAAGATATGAAATGTAATGAAATAAGTAAATTAAATAAGGATTAGTTATAATAGCTACTTTACATAAATCAGTTTGCGATTACGTCTTTATTGACCTTCGGTAAGTTAATCCAGGTTTTAAATATCGATTCGCCATTTCTTAGAAAACCTTTAATCTGTTTGTGCTTTTACTTCTTTTGAAATCTATTTAGATTTGCAAATAGAGCTCCAAAATCAAAGAATTTACACGATCTTGTGCCGTTCGGATTATGCATACAATTAACCATTTCGCACGCTTTGCATTAAAGTGGCCTAATCAGGCTTAATCTTGTTCCATACTTTGTAATCCTTATTTTAATGCCATCTATAAGATCAGTCTACGAACTATAACAAAAACTAGTATTTTTCTGCCTTTCCAAGTTATTGGTCTCTGTTATACTCACGGGTTTTGAAGGCGCTGCACTACGCTTTATTACAATTTGGAACAACAAACTTTTGAACTCAGCCACTTTAATACTAAGCGTATGATTTATAGGATTAGTTGAATAAGGATATACGAAAACACAACTTCAAGTAAGGTATTTATCCCGGGCGCCAATTTACAAGACGACAAATTTAGAATGTTAAAAAAAGTTTGCTAAAGCGCTTATGTTTGAATGCGTAAAGTCCCCGCCAGGGGAATCTCTGAAATCTCTGACAAATTTCTCCTCGCTACATCTGCGGAATAAATTAATGAAGCAAGAATATAATAGAATCATAAGCACTGTCGTTTATTACTAAAAGCTTTTATTTAATTTGCCGTGTATTTATGAAGGTGAAATCTTGCAAGTAAAATTTA